>CM028332.1:30862799-32186549 GCA_016647705.1 Eucommia ulmoides | reverse complement strand
ATGTAGTAATGACATGTCAGTAGACATTAACCATAGTTAGTAGCAATACCGTAGAGAAACGGTTTCTAGATAGGGGCACAGTTGAAATTGTTTTAATTGTTTAATTAATTAAGTTTTATTTGTCGAACTTTTGATATGAACTTAATGGGTCAAACATGATAGAGAATGAAAGCCGTAAAAGTCTTTTATAAAGAATGGATATGGACGTTGAACAATTTAAAAAGGTTTAGAAGATGTGCCGTGAGCACCCTAGACGGTAGAAATGGAGCCCTATGTAGGCCTTATAGGCACAATAGGCCCTCTCTCTCTCTCTATATATATATATAGTATTGAATTGACTTTTGTGATATCACATCAAACTAATTTTAGTTGCCCTAGTCTCTTTGAACTAGTAACCAAAGACTTAGATGATCGAAGAAACACTACGATTGAAGAAACACTATCTATGCGAAGTTCTTCGTATGGATATTGTTAGAGGCAAGATACTTGTGTCATTTTTTTAAAATTTAGAAAGATGAAAAATTACGCCTCGCTATCAACTAGTAGACTAAAACATGCATGCGCCTAAGGTAATCGATCTATTCATTAGAATATGACTGACTTTATTTTGGATTGCACGATTTTTGTATTTTTTTTATGTTTTTAATGTTTTTTTTTTTTTTTTTTGCTATTCTATGCATGTTTTGAAGGAAAATGGTGAAGGGTTAGCAATTGAATGTATGGTACATTGACTATTTGTACAATGTGTCATCGTTTAATGCAATGAAATTTAAAGTAGGTGAATCGTGAAATTGTACAATTTTAATTTTAACTATTCACTTTTTAAAATTAGATTTAAAGTGTTAAAATATCTATACGTTCGGATTTATTGATATTAAAAATGGCTAGCATAGTAAAGGAAAAAGGGATTAAAAAAACAAAATGAAGGTATGGTTTGGAGAACTAGAGGGGTAATATTGGAAGTTAAAAAAATGTTTTTTTTATTGTTTTAAATTAATCAAGGGTGGTTAAAAAGTAAGAGAAATTATCATTGACACTCTTTCTATTTAAAACACGTACCATGATAGTCGCATGTCTTTTTTAACAGATACCATATTACTCATTTCCGGAATAAATTGATGATTAATTACATATTTATCTTTATTTTTTTATGAATAAAAAAAATTGAAAATAAAATTAGTACAATTACTATTTTACTCTTTTAACTTTATTTTATTTTTTCTGTTTCTCTCTTAAACCTACTTACAACCTACCACCATCATCGCCACCATTGTCACCGCTCAGCCCACCACCGTCACCGCCAGTCTGCCCTCCTGATCCTCCTCCTCCTTCTTCTATATCTTTCTCTCCTAAACCTCCGCACGAATTCGGTAGTGATCATTGGATTTGCGCAGATCCCTCATCATATCTGCGCGATCCGACACTCTTTTCATAAGAACCTTATAATTCTCTGGTAACTTCAACTCCCAAACTGAATCCGCTGTTGAAGCCCACCAGAAGACCCGATTCAAACCCCCCAATACTCCGGAGGCTCCAAACATGCAAGAATCAACCTACACAGCTTTCCGATCCCAGCCCAATCCTCTGCCGCAACCCAACCTCATCTCCACCTTGCTCCTTAGAAAAACCACCCACATATACCCAGAAAAAAAGAAGAAGAAAAGAACACCCTTCTCTTCAAAAGCTATAGATCAAGAAACACAAATTTGAGCTTGTCAGATCATGAAAGATTTAACTTTAAGCTTTGATTCTTGAAGATGGGTATTTGTGTGTCTACAGTGGGTTTGCGGGACAAGGTGGAGGTGGGAGGACGAAAGAGGAAGGAGAAAAGAAAGAACAAGAAAAAAGAAAAAGAAAATAGAATTAATGAATGATAATTTTGTCATATTATATGTAAGATGAATGACAATTTAATAATTTTGAAAATAAATTTCATATTATAAGAATAAAATTGAAATTTAAATAATGACATCATCCGGTCAATTTCGATTTGGAAGATCGACTAAAAAAATAAAGGATATTCTTGATATTTGATAAGATATAATAAATTTTGAATACTAGATCTTTTACTGAGGAAACACACTGGAAAATCATTAGACTATAAGTCTTGGATTTAACACTTGTTAAATAATTTGGATTCAAAATAAAAAGTAGTAGATTTTTCTTTTCCTCGGTTTTGTAAGAAACTAAGCATACAGAAGAAAACAAAGGAAGAATCTTATACTACTCCAAAAGATAACGATAAATCATGCAAGTTGACAGACAAGAATCTTTACGTTCTAAAAAAACCAAAACATAAAAGAGAGGCGAGGATCTATTTTCTAGCGTGGTCGCGCACCCACGCCTAAACCAAACAAAATATAAAAATAAAAATAACAATAATGTGATAAATAAGAATGG
Source organism: Eucommia ulmoides (assembly GCA_016647705.1). Taxonomy (NCBI): domain Eukaryota; kingdom Viridiplantae; phylum Streptophyta; class Magnoliopsida; order Garryales; family Eucommiaceae; genus Eucommia; species Eucommia ulmoides. The sequence continues at coordinate 32,184,149 of CM028332.1, read as the reverse complement.
CGTTCATCAGATCCAAGAGATTGATAGAGAGGATTCTAATTGTTTTTTTCTTTTACAAAAATATAAGAGGAAAAATATAGGGTAAGAGTAAAAAAATTCAAAAGTTGAGCGGAACTCGGATCCTCTCTGTCACTTTTAGGTTCCGTTCTGTTTTTTGATTTATGTTATCGTTTTTGAAATTTTGAAATTAATGTACAGAAATATTTACCGAAACGTGTTTGATACACATGTTTTTATTTTAAAAATTTAAGAGTAATTCTTGAATTCTTTAAAAATCTGAGAAACATAAAAATAAAATAAAATTGATTTCAATTTACTTTGGCAAAATAATTCTCACTACCATCCCGCCGGCCAACACCACCACCCTGTTGGTCGCCATTACCTGTTGGTCACAACCAACGCGTTTCAAATCTCTCAGTGACGTTGTTTGCAACTATACTGTTATTTTTATTTTTATTTTTTGTAATAATTGAGATCGATTTTCATGTGAAATAGAGGGTCGAAATAGTTTAGTTAAAAAATTGGGGTGGGGTGGGGAGGAGAAATTTCTTCCCTAATAATTCATACCCCTTTTCCCCAAGTTATTAAATCATATTTGATGTGGGTAAAATTCTTTCACTCGCCACGTGTCCGCCACTTAGATCAAAAGTGTCACATCACCAATACCACTACATCAGACGACCTGATGAGCCTGGTTGTTCATTAGCCCGACATCCCATCAAGTTGGTAAGTATGAAGGACTTGAATCAATCGCCAAGCAAGAATCCCTAATATTCTCCTCAGATATCACCAAAGATGACCAGGTCGGTGTAGCCATACCAACCTTAACCTCGGTGCCCGGGTCGGCCTGCAATTCCTAACAGGTTTGGCCCATGGGCTTTTTCATCAACAATCAAAGGCCCAGGCCCATAACTCTAATCCTCCACATGCTCTTCATGTGCCAGAATGATTAGGACAGATAACCAAGTTTAAGATCCTAATTTCCATGATGCTAATGACATCACTGCCTAAAAGGAAAGCTTTGCCAAGTCATGAAAAATGTTGAAAACTTGAGGTAATAACTTTATTTTATCCAAGCGACCTCTTCTTTCCTCCCGAGCTCTTACTCTCATGCCGGAGGGGATACGCCGGAAATACCCCCAACGAGTCCTATGTGCAGGTACCGACCAGAAGGCCAGGCTAAACAACACCTCAACAGCTCAGACAAGTGCATGATCAAGCTTCTAAACGGTTAAAGAACCCTACTCCACTGAAGATCATCTCCAAATTGCCACTAAATCTCCACGTCAGTGGTAACCAAGCCATACTGTTAGTTAAACCAATTTTCGATACCAACAGTTTGATGTTGTCTATGGGAAGCGTGCAAAAAGCCTTCCTCAAGTCATCAACTCCCTGCTCTACTAAGACTTGAGGATCACAAGGTCTGGTCATTCCTTATAATTGAGAAATCAAAACGTCGCAGTGAATTGCAACTCGAATCAAGATATGTCCAGAGCTCCAAGACCGGATACCAAGGCAACGGCCCATGCTCTCGTCGAGGAAGAATGTGTTCCTATCATGGGACAGGTCGGTTTATCAGTCTCAACCTCAAACGCCTTTATTGGCCAAACATCTGGAGCCGTTGACGCCTCGAGAATTGACAATTTGGAGCGCAAGCTTGATGAGTTCCATAATTATTTCCACGTTCTCTTTTCCCGCCTGCCTCTAGCCCCGGTGCAAGGGGGATTGGATCTCTAGACCGCAAGAAGAAGGGACCGACCTCAAGAGTCTGATGATCGAGTAATTCACTCTCACGGACACGTGACCCACCCCGACCTCGGGCTCTACGCAACCGGGCAGTCGGGGAGAGGGGTCTAGACCCCCTACTATGTCGGGAACTTTATCTCAACTGTGTCGTGGACACCGATCTGAAGACATACCAAGGTCGTCGCCAGATAGAGCGCTCAGTTGCCTGGCCCGATTTGAAACACCGGTCCCGTCAGACTCGAGAAGTAGATTCTCATTCTCCACCACCAGCTCGGAGGCGTGAAGCCTAAGCTGCTGTCAGCCAGGCCGCAACCTCGTCTAGAGGGAAAATAACTATGGAACGTATGGCCGAGATGGTGGTTGCGCTCAACCAGATACAAGGCACTAGAGGTGCAGTCGGGCTACCTACTGGGGTAAGATCTCCTTTTATCGATGAAATCGTAGATGATTCTATGCTATATAAATTCCCTAATCCCCCAGTAGCCTAATATGATGGGACCACCGATCCCGTGGATCATCTTTCCATTTTTATGTCTTACATGGATGTGCACGCCACCTTTACGACGATAAGATGCAAATTCTTCCCGTTCTCCTTGTTTGGTCCAGCTCAGACTTGGTTTAACGACCTAGCTTCGACCTCGATATCAACTTTCCTCTAGCTTGAGCAATAGTTCCTTACCTGAATCAGCCGATCTCGATGCAGACCAAAGACCGTGACCCATATTCTTGCTCTCAGGCAGGAGGTCAACAAGAACTTAGGTGATTACATAAATAGGTTTTGGAAGGAGTCATTCTCCTATGAAGGGGTCTCGGATGCTGTGGCCCTAAATGCCTTCATCGACGAATTGAGGCATAGAAGATTATCTTATGACTTTAGTTTGTGGTTAGCTCCGTGCCTACGTGATGCCTTGAACTGTGGTACCAACTTCTATGAAGCCAACCTTCTCGATATGGTGAAAAGAGAAAGAGAAAGACTCATGAAGAAGAAGGCCCGAGCTAATGAAGGCCCGAGCTAATCTCAACGCTCAAGAAGGCTCCAGGCTGAAGGGCGGTTGAGACTTCTGCCTGGGGATCGGAGACCTTATCCGCCCCTAGGGCCTCGCCAGCACGGGTTTACTCCCCTGATAGCCTCAATCGCCACAATCTTAATCAAAAATGCCGAGAATGGGATCTTTCTACCTACCACTCCCTTGATGGGAAAACCTATGGGCAGGTCAACTACTAAATATTGCGACTTCTACCGAGATTACGGCCACGCCACCAGGGAGTGCTTCCAGCTAAAGGAAGAAATATGGGCCCTTATCAAGAGGGGTTACCTTAGAAACTATGTGTGCTGAATAAACAGAAAACCCTAGTACGAGGGTGGTGACCACTGGGACGTGCACAGAGGTTAGTGACGTAGGAGGAACTACAGCCAACCTCCACCCCGTGAAAACAACTTCGGAGATGATGACGACTAGAGAGTGAATGGTGAAATAAACGTCATCCACAACAGACTGAGTCTCGAGGGTCAAACCTCTTTCTTCCGAAAGAGATATGAGCACAAGGGTAAAATAAAGGTCGAGCAAGACATGTTCAAGGTCAGCACGATTGATGCCGCCTCACATAATGTCATTTTCTTTAGCGAGGCCGACCTCAAAAGGATGCACATTCCCCATGATGATGCCCTGATTATTTCTGCCTTGATTAACCATTTCAAGATAAGAAGGATTATGGTCGACGGGGACAGCTTCGCCAATATAATTTTCAAGTGGGCCTTCGATAAGAGGAACGTGGACGCCAATGTTGTGTAACCCATGAAGTCTCCTCTCATCGATTTCGGAGAAGACGTTGTGAACTAGGTGCAATGGGTTTCCCTGCCCGTCACCATGGGATCCAGGCCTAGGATGGCCACTATATGGGAGAAATTCCTTATCGTAGACAGACCATCACCCTAATGCAATCATGGGAAGATCAATAGTTGTCGCCCTAAAGGCCGTTTGTTCTCCCTGTCACCAAATGATGAAGTTCCCCACCAGTTCTAGGGTGGGAGAGGTCCAAAGAGACTAGGAGACAACCCGAGCTTGTGTGAGAAGGCAATGGAGAAGAAATATAAATTACTGCACGGGCCTCAACCTAGGAAGCTTCGCCCGTCATTTCTCGAGCTCATGGACCTAGCCGGTGAGACCGAGCTCATTCCAATTGATGATCCCTGAGACGAAGAGCCCGATCCCCAGCCCCATGAAGATATCTTCGAGGTCCCCATCCACCCAACTATTGAAGAAAGAACAGTGATCATAGGAGCTAGGCTCAACTCTAATCAGCATGCCGAGCTCACCGTGCTGTTAAAGAAGAATTATGACGTCTTCGCTTGGTCTCATAATGAGCTCCCAGAGATTGATCCCAGTATAGCCATGCACTGGCTCCATGTTCACGTGCACCCTCCTCATGTTCACCAAAAGAGAAGGAAGTTTCACCTAGATCGGCAAAAGATTATCGAAGAGGAAATTGACAAACTTATCAAGTCTGATGTCGTGAAAAAAGTCAAGTTCCCAGACTAGATGGCCAACGTGGTCTTTGCTCCTAAGGCCAGTAACAAATGGTGCATTTATGTAGATTTCAAAGACCTTAATAAGGTTTGCCCAAAAGACTTCTTCCTCCTCCCAAAAGTCGACATCATGATCGATGCCACGACCGGGTATGAACAACTGAGCTTCTTGGATGCATACGCCTGACAAAAATAAGACCCCGTTTATCACGGACAGAGGCACCTACTGCTACAAGGTCATACTCTTCGGCCTCCGCAACGCTGGGGTGATCTACTAGAGACTCGTGAACAAAATGTTTAAGGAAGAAATCAGGGAGACAATGGAGGTATACATCGACGATATGTTGGTCAAGAGTAGCCGAGCTCAGGATCACCTCGGACACCTCCAGGCTTGTTTTGACAAGCTCCAGGCTTATTGTATGAAGCGTAACCCGAGCAAATACATCTTTGAGATGTTCGCTGGTACGTTCCTTGGCTTTATGGTCTCTCAGCGCGGCATCGATGCCAATCCCGACTAGATTAGCATGGTGCTCGATATGGCCTTACCTCATAACAAGAAAGAAGTACAAATGCTCACAGGCCGGTTGGCTGCCCTGAATCGATTTATCTCTCAGCCCTCTAAGAAGTGCTTCCTATTTTTCAAAATCCTTCGAGGGAATAAGGCCTTTGAATGGACTGAGGAGTGCGATAATGTGTTTTAAGAGTTGAAGAAATACCTATCCTCAGCTTCACTACTTAGCATGCCGAAGAGAATGGTGGACTTATTCCTCTATATCGCGGCAGTATCTACCATGGCTGTGAGCACCGCACTGGTCAGGGAAGAGGACGGTACCTAGAGCCCGGTTTACTACTCTAGTAGAGTTTTTACCAACGCCAAGATAAGGTACACGAAATTTGAGAAGCTGGCCTACGCCTTGTTGATTGCATCTAGAAAGCTGAGGTAGTACTTCCAAGCTTATACTATCGTTGTGCTAACTTATCAGCCCCTGAGGTAGATTCTCCACTCTCTTGATGTTTCTGGGTGATTGATGAAATATAACCTTGAACTGGGCTAATTCCACATCGAATATCGGCCCAGAACGGTGATAATAGGGACAGGTCTTGGCCGACTTCATTATAGAGCTGACATTTGGACGAAGAGCCCAATGCTGATCTGATTGTATCCAAAAAGACCTCTCCACTGACCAATAAGACTGGTAAAGCCCAAGATGTGGCTACTAACCTGGGGCATGATTCATGGTAACTCTTCACCGACGGATCCTCCAACCTGAATGGTTTTGGTGCTGGGATGGTTTTGGTTGCTCCAGAAAAAGAGGAAGTAGAATATGTCCTCAGGCTGCGATTCCGAGCTATGAACAATAAAGAAAAATACAAGGTTCTCATTCTCAGGCTAAGATTAGCTCGGAAATTCAACGTGAAGACTTTCCAAGTTCTGTGCGACTCCAGCTCATGGTCAACCAAGTGAATGGTGACTACCTAGCTAAGGATCCAAGCATGATATCCTACCTAGAGAGAGAATAAAGGCTTTGATGAATGATTTCAAAAATGTGCAAGTCAAGCAAAAAACCCGGGAAGAAAACAAGCATGTTGACGCCTTGGCTAACCTGGCCTCGGTGGTGGAATACACTCTCAAATGGACAATGCCCATGGAATACCTTGCCAAGCTGAGCACTGCTGCTTCAGATGAGGTCGCGACTATATGTGCTCTTAGCTCTGATCCAACCTAGATAGGTTTGATCAGGAACTATCTCGCTGACAGGATATTGCTTGAGGATCGAGTTGAAGCTAGGAAGATGTAATATCGAACTACAAGGTTTGTCCTACTTGATGGAATTTTATATCGCAGATCTTTTTTGGTCCCTACTTCAGGTGCCTTCGACCAGATGAGGCCGAGTACATAATGAGAAAAGTCCACAAAGGGATCTGTGGCAACCACTAGGGGGGTAGGTCATTAGCTTGAAAATTGCTTCGGCAGGGGTACTACTGGCAAAAAATGATAGAAGATGTAGGAGAATTCATCAAGAAGTATGACAAGTGCCAACAGTTTGCCGTGCGCCTTCATGCAGGATCAACCGAGCTAGTACCAATGACTAGCCCGTGGCCCTTCTCTTAGTGGGGCATCAACCTTCTCGGCCTATTCCCTTAGGGTACCTGCCAGATGAAGGTTTTGGTCGTTACTATCAACTACTTCACCAAGTGGGTAGAGGCTGAGCCCCTGGCCAAGATCATCAAGGAGAATATATGAAAATTTGTGTGGAACAGCATAATCTGCTGATTTGGCATCCCCAATGCCATCGTCTTGGATAATGGAAAACAGTTTGACAATGACCTATTTGCTGACCTCTGCTCCAGACTAGGGATCAACACACATTTGTCCTCCCCTGGCCACCCCTAAGCCAACGGTCAGATCCAGGTCACCAACAGGATCATTTTGCAAAATCTGAAAACAAGGTTAGACAAGTCGAAAGGGTCGTGGGTGGAAGTCCTGTATCCCGTGCTATGGGCCTACCATACAACGGCCTAGACCCCCACTGGTGAGACGCCCTTTGCAATGACCTTCGGATCAAAAGTCGTCATCCCGGTTGAAATCGGCTTGCCTTTACCTCGGACTGCAGCCTCTTTTAGCCGAGCTGATAACGAAGTAGGCCTGACCTTGAGCTTGGGCTTATTAGAAGAAAGAAGGAAAAGAGCCTGGTTACATCAGGCCGTCTACCAGCAATGAGCAACCTGATACTCCAACAGAATGGTCTGACCTAGGTCTTTTAACGTCGGAGACCTCATCCTCAGGAAGGTCACCCTGGCCACCAAGGAGCAGAGCACCGGCAAGCTTGCTTCTACCTGGGAAGGACCTTACCAGTACACATGAGTAGCTCGGCCTAGCACTTACGACTTAGAAACCGAATAAGGGGCATCTCTGAGACACCCCTGGAATGTCGAGGACCTGAAACGCTATTATCCAAGAGAGAAAGTTTCTCCTTAAACTTGTAGAAATTTTTATTTTTCGAAGCTTGTAATGGAATTTTCGTTCAAAGAAAAAGATGTTCGGTTCAACATATTCTCTAAACTCCAAAATTTACACAAAGTGCAATAGCGGAGATGAGCAACCCTCCGATTCGTCAAGGGCGGAGATGAGCCGCCCTCCAGCTAACTCCAAACAAAATGAGAAGGTAAAGATGAGTAGCCTCCTACTTACAATAGGCCAACATGACATCCCTCCGGCTGATCTCCAAAAAGAAATGGCATCCCGGTACAAAATGTCGAGGTTGGTAACCGGCCCGCTACACAGGTCGATCGTGTTAGCCCGGGGACTGACCACTGTCATCCACTGATGGCGTTACACTGATCGGGACCAAGGACCTGCAGCTAAGCATCCACTCTCTCATAGCCGAGTTGAGCTTAAGTGACTAAAGGTACGATGCTCCTGCAAGGGGAATTTGAGATAACCTAAAAGGGCTCGAGAACGAGCCTGACTACGAAGAACTCACCTATGACCGGCCACATGAATCCACCGAGGTTTTAAAGTATGTGGATCGAGGGGCCCCAACTCAGATCGGGCACCCTCCCCAATAAGTTGACCACACGAGCACGGCTAACCCCAAGCTCCTTTAGTCGGCTAGGAGACAGAATGATCGAGGAATGGTAAAGGGCTAGTGGACCGACCTAATCTCCTGGCACTTGACCTAGACGACATCTCCTCGGTGTGGCATTCGATAGAAGGTTAAATATTCCTCGGTGCTTCGCTTGATTGAGGAGTGATCTCTTGATGTTGTGATGATGATTGGGGTGGTCCTAAGTCCAAAATTTGCAAGTGAAAATAGCTCAGCACTAAAATTAAGGCCAACCTGATTCCACACGTCGTTTCCGTGAGACTGCTCGGACAAATGGGGTAAAAGTTCATTTCAAAAACGTCCCAAGTGACCAAAAATCACTGAGTTGAACGCAGGCATTGAGCCTAGAATATTCCAGGCTGGTGTGACTATTTCTTCACAACCACTAGGCTAATTAAGTTTGTCCTTTTGTCTCAAGTGTTTATCGGTGTGCGAGTGGATTTACAACTTTACAGTTAATTGATTGGGGTCGATTATTTTTATGAATTATGAGTAATTGTGCAAGTGAGCAGGAGAGGATCGACCATAAAATCATACAACAAGTAGACAAGAAAATCCAAGGAGATTAAAGGAAGTTTCATTTGTTTATTTTCAAAAAAAATTGTTACAAAATTTGGGGCTGAAGTCCATCAGTACAAAATCTGTTCTGTGCTAAAATGAAAAGAAAAAAAAAAAGAAAAAGAAAAAAGCTAGTCTTGATTTTTTGTTGGGCTGAGAGAGGAGCGATCAAGGAGCCGTACCGGCTTAGTCTCTGGCACCAGCACTGGGCCTGGCATTTCTGCCCTGGCTAACTCTGACCTACGGTGGGTTAAACACTATTTTTATCTTTGTGTGGTCTATATCAGGGTACTCCGCTGGAGGGAGTTGATAGCTACGTTAAAGCCCCATCTTCATTATAGAGGCGCCGATCCTAACCTCGAGGTCCTTAAAGTCCTGGCTCTTCTTCCAAGCCTTTATGGCCCCAGCCCTGGCCTACTCTACTACCACCGCCTAGCCAGCAGCGCATTTCTCGAGCTGTTCGATAGCCGTTTTGGATTGCTCCATTACATGGTTGGCCTTATCCCTCAAATCCTCAGCCAACTTGGCCGGGGCCTCCTTATCTTTGGTTAGGTTCTTGGTCCTCTTTCTCAACTGCTTGTTCTCTACTCGGAGCTTCTCTGCCATCTCCTCCAGCTCGCGCTGCCTCTCTGGGGTTGCGTTGCGACTATCAATCAGCTCGCTCTGCTCTTGCTCCCAGGAATTGGCCTTCTCGTTGGCCCGGTGGAGGCGCAACCCTATATCCGTGGCCTTGTAAACGCTCTGCATGAATCGGAGGTTAGTAATGATAAAAAATGGGAAAATATTTTGTAAGTCCTATAATTTAATCAAGATGAAAACTTATCGACAAAATGTCTCTATACAGTTCGGAGGTAAACTTGCCATTGGACTTCTCGACGATTTGGCTCTGATGCTCAGGAGGCGTGATATTATGGATGAAGCTTGGGAAGATAGCCGGCATGTCCAGAATGCTGCGGTCAAGCTGGAGGCCGATGTCTGCAACAAACGTTCTGGCTGGCCTATGCTGGCCTTTTCCTCAATTTTTTTTCTATGTATCAGTCGCCACCTCGACCGTGCTTGCCTTCTGTTTGGATTTGTCTCTCCTCTCCACCGAGGTCAGGCGCTCTTCGTCCATGGGCACCGACGCCGAACTCGCGGGGGTCGGGGTTGAAGGCCTCCTTGGAATCGCAGCCCTGCCCGCCGGCGCCGACCTCACGGGGTCCGCCTGAGGGGTTGACCGGGCAGAGTTGTGTTCCACTCCCTGACTTCCCCCGCCAAGTTGTGAGCATTGTTGAGAGCCTTGGCCATCTGTCTCTTGCTCGGCCTGCTGAGAAGCCCCTCCAACTGTTTCTTTCTCGGTCTCCTCCATGGCTAACCTCTACATGGCTTCAATATCCATAACTGCAAAGAAGACGACCACAATCACAAACTACAAAAAGTAAAGTATAAAAAGGAACCGAGCAGGGGTGAGATGACTTACTATTCTTCGAGCTTTTCTCCAGAAATCTACGTTGTACAAGTACGACGTAAGCAATACCTTGATGTGGTTTAACTCGGTCTTCACCACCCGATCCCTCTGCTCCGCAATTTTTGGGCTCGATTTGTTCTTCTTCTGGGCTGAGAAAACAAGAAAGAAGACAAGTTAAATAGAGCAACTGGGAATAAAAAATAAAATGACCCCAGGCTGTTGCTTACCCACGGTCCTCTAATGCATTTGGACTGGATGTTCCATCTCCACCACTGAGTCGAACTCCCATCTTTTCCCTCTGAGGAAGAAGAATTTGGGCTTTCAGTCCTTGATGGAGTCGTCGTAATTGCTGAGGAATTTTTTCTGGGCTATGATGTAGCACCATCCCCTCCCACTGGGCATCGACTTTGCCAAGAACACAGCTTGGAACAACTCTAGGGTCGGTTCAATGCTCTCGGCCATGCAGATGACATGGAATGCCACCACTATCCGCATGCTATTGGGAACAAGCTGTGAATGACACACCCCGTGGTCCCAATAGACAGCCCGCACCCAGGGATGAATTGGGAAGCGTAGGCCAACCAGCAACTGCTCCTTGTATACTGTGATGTACCCTTCGGAGGAGCACAGACATGGTCATCATTCTCAGGAACCAACACGTCCGTCGTGCTGTGGAAGGCGTACTTAGAGCGGAAGGTATTCACATTCTTCTCCGACAGCTCGAGTTCCACCTACTAGACTAGGGCATCTTGTGGAACCTCGCATATGAGCCATTTAGAGGCCGAACTAGCCACTGAGGCCCAACCCAAGGTGGATGGAGAGGGCTACATCCTCTAGGATGGACGGGCCCTCAACATTGAGCTCGACGGCAGGACCCGTGCCGGGCTCTACACCGGGGCCTCCAAAAAAGCCCGCTTCACTTCTTGCCCTCTAACATCGAGGGCCACTAGCTTCACCAGAAGACTAGGAGGTCCTTGCTCCGACCGACCTGCGGGCCTTCTCAGATGAAGATGTCGTCCACTCAACTTTAGGGACATCGACCTCAGTGGCAGACGAGCTGAGTTCAATCTATTGGATGAGGGATCTCGCCCTAGTCCTTTCGGATTCAGATGGGCTGTACCTTGACGAGAAAGACGAAAACATGACTCGAGAAAGACGAGAGAGAGAGAGTATCGTGCTTTGAGGTCGGGTAGAGTTTTCACAAATACTTTGGTGCAAAGGGAATGAGAGGAATGAAGTGCCTATTTATAGGTGGGCCAGAGAGGTGAATCGTTGCATTAATCGGATAGAGGGCAGAGCTACGATCTGTGCGTTGTCAGGCCATGTATCGCGCATCCGATCAACTTGTAGTCAAATTTCTTGCAGAAGCCAGGTAAAGGTTAGCCGGGCTGCTTTCGATTCTGAGTTGTACTGTGATGCCGAGCTGCATCACCTCGAGCCCAGATCTCTATTCTTAGATAGGCCATGATCGAAACCCTTAGCGTCTTATGCTCCATCTCCAAGCTAAGGCTTGGGGGGCAACTGATGTGGGTAAAATTCTACCACCCGCCACGTGTTTGCCACTTAGATCAAAAGTGCCACATCACCAATGCCACGATATCAAACAACCTAATGAGCTTGGTTTTTCATTAGCCCGGCGTCCTCTCAGGTCAATAAGTATAAAGGACTTAAATCAATCGCTAAGCAAGAATCCCCAATGTTCTCCTCAGATATCGCCAGAGACAACCAAGTAGGTGTAGCCATACTGACCTCAACCTCGGTGCCCAGGTCGGCCTACAATTCCTAACAGGCTTGGCCCATGAGCTTCTCTATCAACGATCGAAGGCCCAAGCCTAGGCCCATAACTCTAATCCTCCACACGCTCTCCACGCGCCTGACTGATTAGGACGGATGACATCCTTGCCTATAAAAGGGAGGCTTTGCAAAGCCATGAAAAAGGTTGAAAACTTAAGATAATAACTTTATTTTATCCAAGCGACCTTTTCTTCCCCCCCCCCCCCCCCCCAAAAAATTTTTTTACTCTTACGCCAGAGGGGATACGCCGGGAACACCCCGGTTGGTCCTGTGTGCAGGTACCAACCTGATGGTCAGGGCCAGACAGCGCCTCAACAACTTAGACAAGTGCAGGACTAAAGACCGTCTCCAAATTGCCAGTAGATCTCTACGTCAACGGTGATCAGATCATACTATTAGTTGGACTAATTTCCGAAACCAACAATATTAATATTATTTGCCTTTTAATTACAAATTAATTTATATCTTGCACTTTAGTGTTTTGATATTTATTTTATGGTTCTTTGAATTTCGGTTTTTTTAATTTTATAATTACTCTTCGTGGCCAAAGGAAATAAAAACAAAAAATAATTAATTGACTAATAAAATGTGTGTTTACTATCTAAAACTTCTTTGTAATATTTCCTTTTTGCATGAAGCCGAGCCCTCGGGCGCACCGAACATTCACCCGCAAATATATATGTATAGAAAAAAATACACTTTATCTGCGAGTATTTTAAATAAATAATACTTTACTTCTGCCTACATTTTAGAGTTCAATTAAACCTTAGTCCGGTCACACTAAACTTTACCCAAGAAGTGTTAGTCTGGTTGATAAGGGAAGGGGTTTCATTTTCTTGTTAACTAGAGTTCGACTCTCCTGAAAAATACTCCAAGAATTAAATCTTGAATTTAATCATAAATGCACCAGGTCGATGTGAGGGGAGTGCGCCCTTAAGATCGTCTGAGAAGATGATTAGTCGAAGTGCACCTAAGTTGATCTAAACATATATTACCTTTTAAAAAAAAAAAAAACAGTTACACTAAACCTTCATGTACTTTTACTAGATAAAATTACTTCATATACTCTTCACCAAATAGTCTTTATCACGAAATAGAATTTTAGAGATGAAAATAAGATAACATAAACATGTAGGGGTTCAAAGTGTTAAAACCCTATTTTCCTCCTCTTTTCTTCCGCAGTTTTTCAGCAACACTGTCCATGATCAATCGTTTCTTATTTTGAATTTAGCACCAGTGATTTAATCATTTGTCGAAATATTTTTATATATAAATTAAGAAAGTGAACCAAAAATATTAAATTTGTTTAGAAGCATTAAGATATATATGAGAAATTATCTTTTAAAATAGTGTCATAAAATTTATTGAAATATATAAAAAGAGTAATCATGTATGAGTTAATAAAAAGCACTTAAGTAACATTTACAATTCATATTTGAATTTTGAACCCTGGTCAGGTCATGAGTTGTGCATTTGAGTTTGGACCTGGTTTGATCAAGTATAGGGAATTCTAGAATCTTTAAATTGATTCCAACAATTTTTCTAATGAAACAACACTTTGTTTCTTCATATTTGTAATTTGTAATTCAATATTTGTAATTTGTAATTCATTTTAATGATGAGTTACGTGTGATTAACATTTAGTGGCTTTAAATGATATATTTGGTGTGCTAAAGTTACTACTTTTTTTTTTTTTTTTGAGTTACTCATTTGTGTTATCTATAAATAGAGAAGTTTTATATTATTATTTAGTCATGAAATTTCTTACACTACACATACACTTTGATTCTATGTCGATTTGTTACAGAGAGTTCATGTAACACCCCATGTGGATATGGTAACTTTTGGACATAGTTCAGGTGGCCAAAAATGCTTTAAGTCAAGTTGTTAGTAGTAGTCGGCATTGTATTGTATATGTTAGACAATATTTTCTAATAATTTTGATGTAGGATTTCATAATATTCTACATTTAAAGATGAGACGTCCTTGTTACAGTGGCTCAATTCGTCTCCTTGATTGGTGGCGGAAATAGTAGCCCATAAGCAAACATAGAATACTAAAGAAGACATAAGCGGACCCTTTACCTATCTATGGAGTCTCTACTCCTATATTAATACCACCACGGTGTTGTTTTCCAACAAGGGTTAACTCGGATACCATTTGTATTGCCCTATGTGACCTATTTGCCTAGCAACTTTTAGACCAAGTCCATGTGACTTAGAATGCTTAATTCAAGGTATTAGTATTAGTCTACATGATACTTTATATATCATACAATCTTTTATGATACGTTCAATGTGGGATTTCACAATATCCTCCACTTAAAGATAAGACATCCTTGTCGTGTTGGTTGAGTTCATACCCTTGGTTTGTTGTGTAGATGATGACCCATAAGCGAACACAAAGTAGCTCATAAGCGGCATATTGTACCTACCCTGGGGCATCTACCTTTCTCCGAAGCCTCTACTCCTATATCAACTCCACCATGGTGTCGTTTTCAAACCAATGTTGGCTCTTATACAATTTGTAATGCCCCTGTGGCCCACTGACCTAGCAACTTTTCGACTAAATCCACGTGGCCCACAATACTTAAGCCAAGTTATTAGTAGTAGTTTGAATTGTACTTTATATATCAGATTATTTTTCTAATAGTTTCATTATGAGATATCATAATATTCTTTGCTCAAAGACATGACGTCCTTATCGCGTTGGCTTAATTCATTGCATTGGTTGGTAGTATAGATATCAGCCCATAAGTGGACACAAACAACCCATAAGCGAGCATAGGGTACCTACCCCAAGGCTTCGACCCTACTTCATAACTTCTACTCTTCTATCAACACCACCATGGTGGCATTTTTGAACCAGGGTTAACTCTATACCATTTGTAACACCCTATATGCCCCCATTGACCTAGTAACTTTCGGATCAAGTCCACGTAGCCCAAAATGCGAAAGTTAGGTACTAGTAGAAGCCCATATAATACTTTATATATCATACAATATTTTTTTTGTACTTCTAATTTGGGATATCATAGTCTAACACTTGTTTTTATGTTTTGTTCGTTGGATCTTTTGATATCGAATGATCATGATCGTGATCTCTGTATTCTAAGAAGTAAACGCCTGAGTAATCGTAAGTGCTTGAGCGGAGGAAAATTTTACTTTAAGGAAATATCGTTAAACGATAGTCTCAATCAACACAATTTTTATTTTTTATTTTTTTATCGGTAAAGGACTATAATAAGTATGATATTATTTATTTATTTATTTCATATATTTTAATTTACCGTTGAAGAATAAAAATTTATAATATTTGTTGTGATACTAGATTGGATTCTGGAATATTTTTTGTCGTGAATTTTACATTCTAAACTATTTGAGAAATTGTTTTAACATTATGTAATATTTTCTATATTACCTACATTAAAAAATAAAAATCTCTCTAAAAGTTGAATATTTATTGTTTATCAATATTATTTCACTATCTATATGTTTGTTACATAATTAGAAATATTTATTGAGATTAACCTTAATTAGTAGTTAATTATATTAACTAAAACTATTTTTACCATTATTTCCAACACTGTTAGAGAAAATTTTGGTGTTATTACTAATTGATACATGTTTAGTTGATATATGTGATGATAGAGATTTCTTGATGCATGTCTCATAGGTATATATGAATTATATCTTGTTGTGATTATTATTGTTACAACAAATGTATGAATTTGAGGAATATATATATATATATATATATATATATATATATATATATGCGCTAATATGTGCGACATATCTATTATGTGATTATATTTTGATGATTTAAAATATTAGTGCTAGGATATATTGATTGATGCAATTAATTATGAGTACATCTAAAGTGTTCACCTATGTTTTCATGAGATAAAAGGAAAAAGATTAAGTGGAACAAATGTTGAGAAATAAAAAAGAAAAACAATATTTTTTTTTGTAACAATATTCGATCTTGCTAAAATCTGATGTGAGGATGCTCTACACAAATTGTGGTGGAGGTAGATTTCTCGAAATGTGTAGATTTTCCGTGCAAGTTTCATGTTTTTGTAAAACTAAATAATACATGTTTATGTATTATATAGTTTTGCCAACAAAATAAACTTGTGGTATTTGCTGTAAAATAAATATAAAAAGAGAGTAAGAATAAATACTATGTTGTTGGAAGGAGTTCAAAGCCAACAAAATAAAATATCGAAAGTGTAAACTAATGCGAGAACATTAAAACAGAAGCATACCTTTTGGGTTTAGAAGACTTGTTTACAACCCGTTCTACGTTTCTTCTCTTGTCGGTAAGAAAAATACTAGTAGAGTATTTTTCGATAATATCCACACACTCACTAACTAAGGTCACTCAAATTTTCTATAATCTGATGGGATTAGAAACTTTAGAAGTAAACTTTAGAAAATTCCAAAGGGTGTATCATTTCCAATAGTTGTCCACCGAATAGACGTAATCCTTGATATCAAGAGGTATACTCATTCACATGATAACTATTCATACGACTTGGGACTAGGGGTGGGTAGCCGGCCAATTTAACCCACCAAACCGCCCCAACCCGTGAAACTGTATTGAGAATTGGTGAGTGGTTGGCCCGACCCACCCGTTGTCTTCATTAATGATGGAATTCGAAAAAACAAATGAAGACAATTTATTGAGTTTCTCGGCCTGAAAACACTTTCCAAGCATATTTCCCAAAGCTGTAGTAGAATAAAAAAGCTGAATGTTGCCAAAAGACGATAATGTAATACATTTGGGTAGTAATTCCATTTTAGTTGTGTTTGGAATATTTTATTTTTTTGAACCATCAGTATAAGCTGGAGAACCAGAAATTTGGACTGTGTATATTCCCTTTTTGAAATCCAATAAGCCACTGAAACAAAGAAGAAAGATATTCAACCAAACAAGGCTCAACCTTGCTCACAGATCTCTATAGTGAAGACACATAAAATTGATATTAATGTTAACCAATGATGATACGATAATGTCATATATCATACTGAAGTCTAGGCAATTACATTGGACCTTTTTCCCTGTTTTTGTATTTATGTAATTTTCTGGCATTTTTTTTTTTTTTTTTCTAAGTTTTAGTAATGTAATGGTTTTTCCTTTTAGCAATATTATTATATTTTCAGCCCCAATCGAAAAATACTTGAGTAGCTTACGATTCTAATTAGTCAAGCTTGAAACCCTTGTTTTGAGCTTAACAGAAGTCGAATAGGGGATCTCATTAACAATTACAAATTAAAATTTTGAGAATTAATTCTCATTTTTTGAGTTGGGTTGGGTTGAGTTTTGTGTTGCCAAATGGGTTTCCAAAAATACATCCCAGAATTTTTGGGTTGGGTTGGGTTGGGTTCGGTTGGAATGGAAACACCAACCAAATGGGGCCTAAAATACTCATCTATACCTTAGACTGATTCAGTCACATTAAAACATTTTTAATCCCTCCAGAGTTTAAAACCCAGAACATGCTTAATTTCCTTTGCAGTAACGTGCTTATTTTCAAAAAATATGATATATATATATATATATATGGTGGCTACCATTAAGCACCGTATACTACAATTCTAACAAGATGTGCTACTCAATTGTCTTCCTTTGATCCTCATGTTACTCAACTTCTATTTAACTGCTTTCCTAGACATGTTCTTTTAGAACACATTATTCATGGTCATAGGACAACAAGCTAAAGTAGTAACATCAAATTTCTGAATCATAACATAATTCAAAGTCATAAGGGTACAATTAGATAATTATTAATGATCTTTATATGTATAGGACTCATTCAATAAGAAAGCAAGGATCCATTTCTTATTTCCTACGTGGTTGTCTTAAAGCACATGTAGTATAATTTACATGTTACGGTATTCTACTTGGAAAAAAAAAAAAAAGAAAAAAAAAATGACATTCTAAATTACCGTACGAATCTAAGCCCAATCACTACATAAGAGATTGACTTAAGAACTTCAAGTTGTTATTTCCTCGACTATCCACTTGAAATCTCACATTTGACTATTCTCAAACTACATGAAGTGTGGAAAAACTTTCATGTTCAATTTTTTTTTCACAAACCTTATCTTGGTTCATCCAAGGTGACGCTATAAAGAATTCTCTAATTCAATCTTTAGGATTTTAAAGTCTCATCTCGCGTGCTATCTCAACGTTGAGGTTGATTGCTATGTGAGTAGCCAACCATTTAGTCTAGTGACATCTACCATCATGGTAATAATGTGTGCTATATCAAATATCTTAAATTTTCATCATACTTTTAATGAATGACATATAAATGTGCATTATGGTACAAATATATAAAGACAATAAGTTTAACATATCTTTTACATTCTACGAAAACCCAAAGCCTTACAAGAGATTGGAACAAATGTTTAGAAATAGACTTGGTTAAGGGATCAACCACTATTTTACTCTGTATAAATATGCTTGAATACCATTTCTCCATGTAAGACTCTATCTCGAATATAGTGATATCGAGTCTGAATATGCTTCGTCTTTCCATGATACTTAGGATTCTTGACATATGTGAGGGCAACCATATCACAATGTATAGTTACATGATCTGCAAAATGTGTTACTATCTCAAGACATTCTAATTTTTTTTTTTAACCAAACAACCTCTTGAACATTTGAAGCACAAGAAACATATTATGCTTCCACAGTGGATAGTGTTATACAAGATTTTTTTTTGTTAAACCACGAAATAGCAATGTTGCTGAGTATGAAAGCATATTCGGATGTTGACTTACGTTCGTCTAAATCACCACTCTAATCTGTATCACTATATCCTTACAAATGTATATTTCCACCAAAGTCTCATCTCGCATGTTATCTCAGCATTGAGGTTGGTTTCTATGTGAGTTGCCAACCATTTAACCTAGTGACATCTACCATCCACTATAACAAATATCTTAAATTATCCATCATACTTTTAATGAATGCAAATAAAGTATAACATATAAATGTACATTGTGGTACAAATATATAAAGACAATAAGTCAAACACATCTTTTACATTCTACGAAAACCCAAAGTCTTACAAGAGATTGGAACAAATGTTTAGAAATAGACTTGGTTAAGGGATCAGCCACCATTTTACTCGTATAAATATGTTTGAATACCACTTCTCCATGTGAGACTCTATCTCGGATATAGTGATATCAAATCTAAATATGCTTCATGTTTCCATGATACTTAGGATTCTTTATATATGCAAGGGCAACCATATCACAATGTATGGTTACATGATATGCAGAATGTGTTACTATCTCAAGACTTTTTAATTTTTTTTTAACCAAACAACCTTTTGAACAATTGAAGTACAAACAACATATTCTGCTTCCATAGTGGATAGTGCTATACAAGATTACTTTTTGTTAGACCATGAAATAGCAACGTTGCTGAGTATGAAAGTATATCCTGATGTTACTTACGTTTGTCCAAATTACCACTCCAGTTTGTATCACTATATGTTTACAAATGTATATTTTCACCACAATAGCAAAGTATGTAGTCTGCGGTTCCACAAAGAAACCGCAAGATCCTTTTAACTGCTCTCCAATGAACAATTTCTGAATTGCTTTGGAGACGAATAACCAACCTCTCAACATAACATATGTCTAGTCGTGTACACATCATGTCATACATTAGACTTCCAATTGCACTTGCGTATGATATACGGGACATCTTTTCGTTTTTCAACATTCGTTCTAGGACAAAGATCAAGACTCAAGGTATTACCCTTCTCAACATGAATGTCTATGAGCTTAGCATTATGCATTTGAAATCGTTCAAGTACCTTCCTGATATACGTCTCTTGAGACAAAGTAAGAAGTTTCTTAGAACGATCTCTAATAATTTTTACACCAAGTACATAATTTGTTTCACCCATGTCTTTTACATCAAAAGTAAAGGACAACTACTTTTTAGTGGAAGCAATCATATTTATGTCATTTCCTGTCAATAAAAGGTCGTCTACATATAGAGTAAAGATAATAAAACCCTTCTCCAACCACTTTATATAAACACAATGATCTTCGTCAATCATGATAAATCCAAAAGTAAGTATGACTTGATAAAATTTAAGATATCATTGTCTAGATGGTTGTTTTAGGCCATAAATGGAACGCTCTTATCCCTTGGCCACAAAACCAATAGGTTGATCCATGTAGATCTCCTCATCTAGTTCTCTATTGAAAAAAGTAGTCTTAACAGCTATTTGAAAAGGTTCTAAATCCAAATGGGCGACAAAGGTTGGGATTAGGCAAATAGAGGCAAACCTAACCACATGTGAAAACGTTTCCTTATAGTCTACACCCTCTTTTTGAGTGTAACATTTCGCTATGAGACGAACTTTGCACCTATCAATAGTTCCATATGCTTGATGTTTAATCTTTAAAATCTATTTGTTTTCAATCGATTTTTGTCCAGGTAAAGGATCAACTAGTTCTCTACACTTGATTCTTTTACATAAAACTAATCTCATTTTTCATTGTAGTTATCCATTCTTTAGCAGCACGCATTGATAAAGCCTCTTGATAAGAAAAAGGCTCATATTCTTCTAGTAAAAAACACATGAAAAATTCCTCATCAATCCCAAATAGATGTCGATGAATATTTCCACGTTGACTTCTAGATAGTTGAAGAGTTTGAGCATCATTTTGTGGTACACTTCCACTATTCTTTAAATATCTTTCACTATCCTCAATGATCATTGGTGTATTTGTCGAATGATGAGGATTAATTTTTTCACCCTCACCGAGTGATGGTGTAGAGTTATCATTTGACTCATTCAGCTTATAAAGTTCTTTATTGCCTCTTAGTTTACATTTGCTGGAAACTCATTTTCCATGAAGTCGACATCGTGTGACTCAATCTCATTCAGTGCGCCATCAAAATGTTCATGTAACATCACATATTCTTTGGAGTGATCTGGATATCTATAAAGTGTACACTTTTGAGCTCTAGGGCTCAATTTTCTATGTGCATGTGATGTGACATGAACATAACCTGGAGATTCTTATGGTCACAAGTGTTCTAGTTCTGGTTTAAAATTAGTCCATAACTCATATGATGTAGATGGTACTAACTTGAAGGACACTATATTAAGAATATAGGTTGTTGTCAATGAAGTATCTCTTAAGAAATTGATTGGTAGATTAACATGTGTTATCATTGATCTAACCATATCCAATAAAATTTGATTCTTACGCTTTGCTACTCCATTTTATTTTGGAGTACTGAGAATCATCAATTGTCTAATGATACCTTTATTATCACATAAGTCCTTGAATTATTCAAACAAATACTCATGTCCTTAGTCAGTATGTAAAATCTTAAGATTTTTACCTCTTTGATTCTCAATTAAATGAAGAGGTCTTCGGAAACAATCCAATGTCTCTGATTTGTGAGAAATGAGATAAACATAACCAGAACGCGAGTAACCATCAATGAATGTGATAAAATAATTATTATGTCATGCCCTAACATTCATAGGTCCACAAATGTCAGAATTGACTAACTCTAAGGGAGATGTAGCCTTTCTAGCCTTGCCAAAAGGCTTTCTTGTAGCCATCCAAACAAGATTTACAAACATGTAAATTAACTCTAGAGAGTGGACGTAAAGTTCTTATCGAACTAACCTTATCATTCTTTCTTGTTCAATATGACCAAGTCCTGCATGCTATGTAACAGATGTAGATGTAATAAAATAATTATTACTAGAAGTTAAATATGTATCAAAATATAAAGAATCGTCAACATCTAGTGTATAAAATTCTTCTATGATATGTTCACTATCATAAAACACAGAGTCTAAATAAAATTGAACATAGTCTATAGTGAAACTAAAAAGAAAAACCTAGTCCGTCCATGGTTGCAACAGCCATTAAGTTTCGTCGAACTCCAGGAGCATAAATAATGTTATAGAGAAGCACGATGCATCCAGAACACATATTTAATTGATAGGTTCCAAGTCCTATTACATATTCGCTAGTGCTATTCTCCATGTAAATACGTTGACTCCTAATTGGAATTCTGTGATACTCAATGAACCATCTTCGATCTTTTGCGACATTTTTTCTTGCTCCAATATCTACAATCCAATCAGGAAATGAATGAGCAACCTAGACATAACTGTACACATAGGTATCATTTTGAAAGATAGAATTGGTTTATACCTTATTCGGCTCATTGCATTCACGAGTGAAGTGACCAAGTTTATCATAGTTGTAACACTTGACTTTAGACTTATTTTTATTTCCTCTACTCTTTCCTTTTTGATACTTTTTGTCCTTTCTCTTTTTTATAAACAGATCCATCTAGTCCTCCTTGTCGTGCTTTGTCCCGTCACTTTCGCTTGGACCCAAATGTCTGGGGATAACTAGACTCAGCGACAAACATAAAAGTATTGCCTTGTGCCTCCAACCTTTCTACCTCCAATTCCAAATGGCATTGTAATTGGGTAAAAATTTTAATAGTTTCATTGTGCGTCATTGTGAGCTTGATTTGCTCCCAAGAGTTAGACAAAGAGCGAAGCACTGCAAGGATATGTTGCTCATCAGATAAGTTGTTACCAGTTGTCTTTAGGTCGCGTATCAAAACCTACATTTCATGAAGATGCTCAACCATATTTGTTTTGAGAGACATCTTATAAGTTTCAAACTTAAGCATCAAAGCTCACAACCTAGTTGTTGATGTAACGGAAAATGCCAACTTGAAGGCATTCCACATCTGTAATATAGTGGTATAATCTTTATAATCACCAATCAAATCATCGTGCATATAACTTAACATAGTGAATCTTGCATTACGACCTCTCTTGGCCCAATTTTAATAGGTTTACATCTCACGCCGGTGTTAGGCAAGAATCACCTTTAGGAGGTGATTCCATGCTATATGTTAGTGTTTCGAGGACCTCTTGCTCATTTAGAAGATAATGGATCTTAGGATGCCAAATATTTTAGTTATCCTTATCTAGTTTCTCAACTTTAGCAAGGTCTACTACAATATTCGTTAAAGTAATTTCACTATATTTTATGCACATTAGGATATTAGCACACATTAATTATTTTATCGCAATAATATAATCTTAAAATAACACATATCTCCATAGCATAAAATCAAAAATTTCTCTATGCTCATAATCATCTTTTGTATTTATAGATCTAAATATTATTTTTAGATATATTATACGCAAAATATAAGATGAGAAAAACATATCTCAACTCATTATTGGCCACAAATTTAATTTCATCATTTTCTAAATAAATATGACATGTATACCAAATTAAACAACATGCAAATTTTATATAATTCATGTTCATAGGTAAATAAATTCAAGTTTCATGGCATGGTATATAATTAAGCATTTAATTGATGCACACATATCATTGTTTTGTCCTAATGCTTGTTAGGCTCTGGTCTATGTCCAAAACAGCATTGTTTTGAGTCCCCATAGGCACATAATTTAGAACTTTTTTTACTTATTTAATGGAGTAAAAATAAAATAAAGTAAAACAACCATGATTCAAACCTCAGAACCACTTGCACCTGCCATACAACAACCATAGGAAGTTGCCAACGGACCAACGCAACTTTCCATAACTGTGTGAATAAATGATAACAACCAACTCGCCATTTTATTAAATAAATAAAACGACGTCATTTTGCATTGTCTTCTTCACTCAACCAGAACCAGTAAGTTGGCAATGAACAGTGTACAAAATTATACATTTTTCAATATTTGAAAATCATATAAAATCAACCACAAGTCCAAATTTTATGAAATTTATATCGTTGGACTCGTAACGAAACCTAGAATATTTTTGTATAAAATTTCTTTGAAATATTGAAATTTTTTGGAAAAAATATTTTTCGGTTATAATGAAGAAACCATGAAAAACTATTATTCATACGCAATAACGAAACGATTTGGCGAAACGAGTCTATTCGGTTCTGCTACCAATGTAAACTAATGCAGAAACATTAAAACGGAAGCATACCTTTCGAATTTGAAAGACTCGTTTACAACTCGTTCTTCGTTTATTCTTTTGTTGGCAAGAAAAATACTATTAGAGTATTTTTTTTATAATATCCACACACTTACTAACCAAGACCACTTAAATTTTCCGTAATTTAATTGGATTAGAAACTTTAGAGGTATCAATACCTATTTACAGAGAAAATCCCAAAAGGTGTGCATTTCCAATAGGTGTCTACCGAATAGACATAATCCTTAAAATCAAGAGATGTACTCATTCACATGATGACAATTCATGAAATATGGGGCCTCATGTGGACACTCCATGATCGACCCGCTCCATAATCCAACAGAAAGAATGACGAAAAGTGGAATCTATATGATTCAACCCCTAATCTTGGACAAAAGGATAATTTAAATATAAATAAATAAATGTGGTTATAAATTAGATAGTGACTTTTCTTTATCTTGCTGTCAATCCACTACATTTTTCCTTTGGTGGTAATATCGAGGAAGATAATATTTTTTATTTTATATATTTTTATTTTAATAACTCTTGTATCCTGTATTGATTATTGACTTGACTATAATTTTTTTTGTTCATGATGTTCTTTTGTTGAATTTGTTGAATTGAGTTCGACTACTACAGTAATTGATGATTGAATATTTGATGTTATGTTCCTATAGTTTTTCGAGGTACGGATTCATAAATTGCAAATTTATAGTGTGTGGATTTTTTGTGAAGTTTTGCGCTTTAGTGTTTTTTTTAAAAAAAAAAAAAAAAAAAAAAAAAAAAAAACAACTACCTTTATTTGCTCTGATTTGGAACTTGAAACAGATGATTGGTGTGGTTTTGGAGCAAAATGATCTAGCTGTAATTTGCAAGTGATTTAACCATTTAAGTTTTTTATTTTTTGTTATTTCAGACTTTCATTTATTTTCAATTATTTGGTTCATTGATATTGGTTGTAATGTTTGTGATGTTGTGCTTTTATTTTTAAATTTTAAATTTATGATTATATTATTTTAGAGATATTAAATATTTATGTGTTTCTTGGGCCCAAAATAATCCGAGTCATCAACCAGACCTAACCCAAAAACAGCCCGTTGGACTTTTCTTTCAAACCCAAACCCGCCCGCAATCCGACTCACAGCTATGTGGGTGGATCCTCAACCAGACCCGACCCAAACACTTTCATGTTTGGTCCAAAATAGCTACAACCCGATCTACTTACTTCGATCCATTAAATCACCCCAAATCCAATTCGGCCAATGTTCACCCCTATTTAATCGATGAAATTTTTTATTTATAGGAGTTTTCACAGAAAAAAAGAAAGTAAAAGGAATTAAAATATGCCAAAAAAAATAAAAAATAAAAAAAAAGAAAAAAAGAAAGGTATAACCCACCAAAATCCCCAAATGATATCATGGATAAGAACAAGAAACAAAGATAGGAGGAGCTTTTTACACTTCGGTACCCCTGAAGTTTACGTGCGCGTGCGGTGTGAAACGGGAGGAAGATTGGTTGGAAGAAGGGTAGGCGGCTGTGGAGTGTGGTCCGGACAATTGATGACAATGACGTCCCACTAATCACCGCTAACTTTCATTGTGGGGGGAGTTTAGTGCAAATTAAATTAAAAAATAAAATTAAAACTCAATAATAACTTTTTGAAGACAAAAAAACACACTCACGCCAACCCACTTTAACCTCGTTGATTAATAAGACGAATTCAGTGGGTGAATTAATTTGATTTTTTATACTCTCTCATGTAAGATTTTCTTGAATTTTTCTTACACTTATAACTTGGCTTGAGTCTTTTTTATATTTGATGTGGATAATCAATGATCAATCTCTTCTTTCATAGTTATTGAATCAGAGATGTTTTAACTTGAATTTTAATACCAGTATAGGATAATCTTAGTTCTCTCTCAACTCTAAAAGTTAATTCTTAAAGTAAGAGTTTCGCTCATTCTTATAATTTAATTATCAACCTCTTCTAAATCTGAGATAGGATAAACACAACAGCTCGAAACTTCATTGACTTCATACCTTTGCTTAATTTGATTTGTTAATTTTTTATTTTATTAAAGTTTGGTGGATAAAATATGGACGTTCCTAGATTCTTGGCTTCTAAACAACATTAATATAGTATAGTATTAATTGTTGAACCTGTGGCTACTTTTCACTTCTATAACAGTTTAGCATCCCACTAGAAAATATATATATGCTATTTTCATAACTTAAAAATGAATTTTAAAACATATTTAAAAAATTATTCATTATTATCATAAGATTTTGAAGAGTGAACGGCGACAAAGTGGCGGCGCCGCCCATGGCCGCTTCCTTAATACTTGATAATTACAAGTAGAAAGCATATTGAGGTTGGTGGTAATAAATTGTTAAATGGTGAATTAATGCACGTGCATTCATTTCATGTAGACACCTTTTTTCGTGTAAATTGAACTTGCAAAGAATAAGTGATTATAGCATCCCCATATAAACCTCTTCAGGTGAATTTAAAGTAATGATTTTGGGGAAATTAACAAAAGGTAGAAAGTAAAATTTATGCAAAATGGAGGATTTGAATTTTATATTTATCAATTATAAAATGTAAATAAATAGAGCCTAATGTCCACTGTATGTCCGAGACAGATTATTCTCAAAATAACCGAAGATGAGTTAAGTTACAACTTAAGTTTGAAGGCAATTATTGATTAGTTCGAGAACAGTCACTGAATTCCACTGTATAAAAAAAGAAAATCAAATATTCAATATAAACGGTCGATAACTTTTCAATTCCACGAATTCTATGGACATAAATGAAGATTGATCGAGATTCAAAGATGACTTACAAATAAATTTTTTTACACCTATAATTAAATAGTAAGGAGGAAAGTCAAGCAAAAGTACAGCCAATTTTTTTGAGCCGTTAGTCAAAAAATTTATCAAAAACATGCAATGGTCTGTTCGGGCTTATATCTAGTGTTGTTAAATGGCACGTGTGGTTTTTGTGAAGATGCCCATGAGGAAAAGTTTTTGGGACTTCTAGTGTCAAATTAAAAGGACAAAGTCCTTAATTGTGAAGTTAGGAAAATGTCTCTTTAAATGGGACTTCATTTTCGAAGGCATGAAATGCATTTGGAAATTCCGAGTCCAAGATATTGTAAATTTTGTGGGGACCTCTTTTAAATATTTGGAAGAAATTAAATGCTACAAATTGAATACATAATTTTATAAATTAGCTAACTAGTATAAAATATTATTAAAAATGCAAAAATAAGTCAAAAATTCTTCACATTTTTCTCCCATATTGATCACTTGAAAGTATTCAAATCACTATATAAGTCAAAATAACTATTTTACTTACAACCATATGATTTTAAATTAAAATTTCTTAATATAATATCAGGACTCAAAGTTTAACCAAGTGGAGATTAAGGCCCACATACATATATTTAAAAAAATTTCAATGCAAAATATTTATTTTCACACATTTTATTTTTTCAGAGAGTTGTGCCAACTAGAGATTACCTGAGGATTGCCTAGAAACACATCGATAAAGCCATGGATTGAAAACTGCCAAAGGTTTATAAAACAACAATTACAAGTTGCAGTTCACCCTAAGATAAAACAACAAATGCATAGACTTTCTTGCAAAATAAAAATAAAAATAAAGAACGGATGGAGAAGTGGATTTGAAGTACTTAGACTCCCCCCAACAGAGATGACAAATTTAGTCCTCGAAGAGATCAAAGCATAGGCTTTTGATCGTTACCTTTAGTTTTATGCTTTCGTTTTTGTACCAAAAGAAAAATATCTTTTTATATCACAATATGTTAGTATGTTTTTTTTCCATCAATCATCTCGTCCTTCTTATATTTTTTAATTTTATCAAAGATGAATAAAGCAGATATGTCGTCGGGTCTCTATTACTTGCATCTATCATTTTTCAATCTTTTCTAAATTGTTATTTTTTTTTTTTAAATATATATATAATTAGAGTACACTTGAGAAATTCATAAATAATTAATAATGTTTCTAAAAACATATAATGGTGGAAGGTAGAGTGAGCATAAATTGTTGGGGTGGAAAAGGTAAATAAGTAATGGGAGGCGCGTGGAAGTGGGAGTAACGTGATTGTTGGCGTTATTATGGGAAGATGGGTGGGGTATGGGTTGGTGCTTCCTAGTAACTTCGTCCACGTAAGACAAGTCATATTGACACGTCAAAAGGACCAAAACTTTCATTTTCACGCCCATGTTCATGCACTTGTCTATTTGACATTTTGACCACTCCACTTCACGACAAATTTCTTTTTTGGCGCCTTGACCCTTGTGAATATATAAATAATTTTGCATTTAAATCTTAAATATTTTTTTATTAATTTTCTTTGGATTAATTAAGAAACTATTTTAAGATATTTTGCATTTGAGATATTTTTTACCATTGTATTGTATGATTAAAAATATTTTTAACCGTTCATTTTGAATTTGTTAAGAAATTAAATAATAAACTCTCTGCAAAATATTTTTTAATAATTAATGTATTTCAACTCACTATAATATATTCTCATTTAGTAAAGTGAAATATATTCTCAATTAGTATATTGAAATAAAGTTAGTGTTTTCAAACAAGCGGTTCGTTAATAAATAAATCTATTAAGCTAAAGGATTTAACCTCATTGACATTAATTTGGTTAATAATACTAATTTGATGGTTTTCCAGACTAATCTATTTATTGAGAAATATGACAAATTTAGTGACATGATAATGAACCAAGTACGTGACGTAATGATAATGAATCCGGATTGATAATGCTAAGCAAATGGATTGGAAGATCAATAATTTTTGACAAATCAATTTTTTGTATTTCTTATGGGAAGAACATTTATATATATTTGTCAAAATCGTTTCATCCGACTAGGATCACATATGACACTTTAACATGAAGTAATTGAATGATCTTATGTGTAATATATGTTATATTTGCATGATACATGAATTTGATACTTTAGATTGATAAATATTCTTCATTAATTTATGTTATAATCATAACAGTCAATAAATTTGAAAATTTGTGTTTTACCTGAACCAATGGTAAAAGTCATAGTTTACAGGCACTTTATGGAACACCACTATGCATTCTTTTAGTCATAACTTTTCCATGGTTAGAATTTTTTGCTGAAACTAATTTTATATGAAAGTAAAATCCCTAAATCCAACGAGTGGTCATATAGTTAAATCGGAGTTCATATGAAAGATATATGCCCATTTAAATTGTAAATAATTTGTCTGTATAATCCAATCGACCGAATTGGTAAATGAGTCAACCAAATTATGCAGAGAATTGATCTTTTAGGTCTTTAATTGATTCGGCCGACTCATTCATAATTCAGTCGACTTGATTTTTTTGGGATTAGAGATTTTTGAAAAATACTTAATTTAGTCGACCGAATAAAAAATATTTTTTTATTATAAATATTTTAAAAGATTTTTATGGGAAATATTTTTGAATATTGGTTGGTCAAATAAGATGGCGATTGACCGAAGCCTGGACTGTATTTTGTCTTCATTCATTAGTTAAATAGTTGATTTTGTTAGGAGAGAAGTTAAGATCAAATGGTTAGGATCTTAGGGCTTGAATCTAGACAAAATCGAACCTTATACTAATTGTTATAGTGATATGATTTTGGGACTTAAAAAAACTGTAAACTTCGATTTTAAAATTAGATATTTGGAGAGATAAATCAAGCTATTCAATTGACTCAAGAGAGATAAAAAGAGAAAGGAGAAATTCTAAAAATTCATAGAACTCTTGAGAGAAACCGAAAATTGTTTTCCTATTGAAAAACTCTTGATTATTAAAGCTGAATTACCAAGCAACATTGTTTTGATTATTATCCTCGTCTTGAAATCTTATGAGATCATTCCTTGAATATATATTTTCTCTATGAATTGCTTGCTTGATCTATTCTATGGATTGATTGAAATATTATTTAATTGGATAATTACTTGAGAAATTGAACAAATATTGTTGAAATTCAAATATGAAAATCATTTTTGAAAATTCGAGGATCTTAAACTTGGATATTATCTCTATTTACATCAAGTTAAACGATTGAATAGAATTTGTCTGTATTTTATGATTTTGTACTACATTGATTTAAACTAGATAAAGTTAATACGATTTTGAAATTGATTATCTTTTAATTGTGTATACTTCTATCTCATTTAGATCAGGCTCAATTTTGAATTTGATATTTTTATAAATATAGGTAGAAGTTCTAAGAGAATATTTTTTTTGTATCTTTTGAGATTGTAACTTAGACTAAAAACATATCTAGTTCCAGTGAAAGAGTGTTTGGATATAAAGGGAATTTACTTAAACAGGTTGTATGAGTTTTGTTGGTCCAGTGGAATACCCAAGAGGGGGGGGGGAGGGGTGAATTGGATAATTAAAAATTATCAGAGAAAAAATGACACTTCAAAAATCAAATAATTAATTTTATCCTAAAATTAATTATATCTTTATAGCAGCGGATAAGTATAATAAGCTCTAGATGCACACCCAAATAACACAAGATAAAATTAAGGAAATAAGCAATGCAGTATATACCGATATATACTAGTTCACTAAACTATTCTTGGTTAATCCAGTCCTTCGAGTCCCATAGAGATTCGCACTCACTAAACTCAAGATTCTTTTATAGGTAAGAACCAAACCCTCACAATGATTCTTTTCGCAGGTTCATAATCAACCTTTACAAATTCCTTTTCCAGACTTAGAAATAACCTCTACTTTTTACAGGCTCAAGAATAACCTAATTCTATTACAAGAAGAATCACAACCTAATTCTTTTTATACCTTAGGCTCAAGAATCAAAATCTCACAAAAACACTTCAACTATCCTTTTCCCAAGTAAGGATGGAACCTTTACAAAATTTACTCAAAATCAATTCGATCTAGGAAGAATTACTACCTCAATCTCTTTACAGGAAGAGGCTGAAAATCGGCTACCATTTGATTAAATACCCTCAACAGTATTTAATCCATCACACTACTCACCAATATAAATTGATAATCAGATTATCATACTCAAAGCTTCTGCCACCCTAGATAAATTATAACTCGATTAATATCCCAAGTCTAGTGATAGAAAAGTATGAGATTAAAAATCTGATTTTAAACAAAATATGGGTAGCAAATAATTGAGCACGTAATCAGATTTAAGAAATTGTTTATAAAATAATTTCTTAAATAAAAATCAGAAACAATTTCTAAAGATCAATTTTCAATAATTAAACAATTAATGCACAAATAGAAAGTAATCAGAAAGATCTCACCCGGAATTCACAGAAAAAATAAATAGAGCGATGATACTTCAGATCCGGTAGCAGCAAAGATTACTAGTAATGATTCTCAAGATCGTCTCTTAGAATAACTTTCACAAAATCTCAGAAAGATAACTCTTAAAATAATACAATATGATTTTATCTCTTTAAGCTCAATTCTCTTGATTAATCATATATAAAAAACGCAGGTATATATATATGAGAAATAAATAAGCTCTCTAACGGCTAGTTCCCATGTGTCATGACATTTAAATGCTCTCTTAGACTCGGTATATCATTATGACTTCATTTTGATTCAATTTACTTAATAAATGACTTTTAAATCTTTCAATTAAGTCCCCCAAATATTTTTCAATCTCAATTAAATATAATAGAAACAATTTTATATACCAAATTGAGAAATATTAAAATTTAATGAACCAACTTAATAGGATTTAAATAATAGGTGAAGCATATCTTAAATATCATAAGATCCCTTAAATCTCTCACAAATCCCAACAAAAAAAAGGCTATTTTTAGATATGAATTCGAAATCCCCATTATCCTGAAACAGCGCCCTCAGTCGACCGATCAGTCGACTGCTAGATTCAGAGAGTTCGATTTACCTTCATCGGTCGACCTATCTGTCGACTTAGAGATTCAGAGAGTTCAATTTACCTTCACCGGTCGACCTACCTATCGATTTAGAGATACAAAGAGTTCATCTTCTCTTCACTGGACGACTTACCTGTCGACTTAGAGATACAGAGAGTTTTACTTGTTTGGTCCGGTCGACTTACTAGTCGACTTATGCATGCTGAATCTCTTTTCTAAACTCGTTTTTAACTTATTCTTATTTACATTTTCAACCATTTAACCATTTTTTTTTTCCTAAATAAGCTTCACTAATTTCTTAAATTTCATTTTCGTCAATTATAAATATTTCTTTCCAAATACACATAGGAACAAATAATTTCATCTTATCAAAACACACATAAATAATAAAATCAAACATTGTGTAGTGTGTGTTCCTAATTGGGATATTAAGAGTTGAAATTCACTCGAGTTGTTTTTCCTAATTTCTTCAAATTTTTAATTCTTCATCATTTTTGACATTAGCATTTAACATCAATTCATAATTTGTCATTGCATCTTCATTACTAGAACTTAATTAACTGAAACACTTAACAAACCATTAGTTGCACCAAAACATCAACACTTAATTGTTTATCAAAATCTTAGAATCAATCTCATTTGAGAATTAAAATTTCATTCAAAATTTAATCATTTTTTTGTATATAAATATACTACGTCAATCCTCAAATGACGAGGAACGCAATGGAATACTAACCCGATTAATTTAATTAAGGGGTCTCACTTTAACTAATAAATTAAAATTACCAAAAAATTATAATAAAAATCGCAGTGTCAATATCTCTATCCCTTCTCTGTTTGTGATTGTGTTTGTGTGTGCCTTGCTTAAAATGCTTCTATTAAAATTTGATAAAATTTAAATAAGTAATAGCGGTTTGAACTTTCCAATTCTCTCCCTTTTGAATAGTCATTTTGGGCAACAAAATCGATGAAGACCTTAGGAATGAAAATTTTCTTGTGTCGCCTGTAATACGTATTCTCCAACAGTCGAATATCAAAAAGAATTTGGCCACATTGGTAGAACTCCATCTCCTTACATATCAATTGATTTAAAATGTAAGATGTATCAGTATATATGTACATGAACATGATAAAAATGTGAAATATTGTTTGATACTGCGATAATCCTTCTATTCTTCATTTGTCAAATTTTTCTTCACAAAATGATCTTTAAATGAAGTCGAATTCATGTAACCAAGGCACACGGTCACTTTCTAAAAATCAAAGAAAAGGATGAAAGGGGTGTATCATCATTGGCATATTTTTGTGTCAAATCGATTATTTAAGAGATTTAAATCACTAAAAAAAATACTTTATGTAATACTACGTAATTTTAAGTTGAATTTTTTTAATAATTCCTAACAATCGCTATTTCGAACAAGAAAAAATAATTTGATAATATTCAAGATTAGATACATTAAACCTAGATATTTACACTTTAGTCAATGACTTGTATTTCTTGAACAACTCAATTAGGTGAGGGTAAAGGATTTAGGTGGGGGCAATCTTCCTATATATATTAAACTATTAAGTTCAAAACATAGAGGATATTTTATTTGTGTTTCCTTAAAAAAAAGAAAAAAAAGAAATAGAAAACAAAATTCAACTTAATCTCTCATCTCAAGTGTTTCTGGGATGTGACTACTCCAACTTCCTCATCTTTCACTTGTATATATTTGTTTAATTAGTATTACAGCTGTTATTATATGAAATTTTTTATAGAAATAAAAAAAGTATATTTTTTGACATTTTCGTTTTAATTCAACTATATATAGGTACGAAGCAACAAGTTATGTTTAATGATGAAATATCAAAAGATATTTCATTTGAAAGGCACATAGCATTAGCAAGTTGCACAACTTGCAAGTGCAAATAAAATACAACACAATTAATATATAGTACAATTTGTATGGTCAAAACTTGATCGCAGTCAATTCTTATTTATTATTTTTATAAATAACTTTTCTAATTATTTTTCTCTAAAATAAAATTAATAAAAATAATGTTTGACATTCCAATTGAAAAAGAATTTATATCACAAACATGATCCAATAATTATCATAATATTATTATTACTGAAAAAAATTGTATATTTGGAGGATTGTAAAAAAAAAAGAGCCCAACGTTATAAAGCACTTGATAGGCCAGAGCATGATAAAAATGATTATTTTATAAGAAAAATGAAAAAAAGGGTGAAAATTATACTGAGGGAATTTAAAGGAGATACACAATTATATGAAATTATTATTCTTTAGATGAGAAGGAATTTCAATTATATAGAAAAAAAGGAAGTATTGCAAAGAGTAATTACAAGGTTATATTTAATTTAAATTTATATATTTTTTTAAAAGAAGTATACAAGTCAAATTATTTTTTTAAGGATTTTTAGAGTCTACTTATTATTAAAAAAATTAACTTAATTTTTAGATCTATTAATATTCTAAACTAATTACATCTTCGATGCTAATTTTAACAATAAGATTTGATTCTTTGATTTCAAGTGTCAAAATGGAAAGTCATGACTGGTCGTCATTTAATTACCAAAAATATTCGACAATAAATGTGTTTTGGATTTTAACAATAATTCAAGTGCAATTTGGTGAAAATGAACCACAGGTTTCTCATTTTTTTTTTAGTGTTATGATGTTTAATTTTGGCCAGCGCTACTCACACTTTTAAAATCAATTAGTTTTAAACCCACATAATATGTGGTCTATAAAAAAAATTATTAAATATATATTTTTAATTTAAATACTTTGATACTATAATTTTAATTCTTAATCTACATATAACAAAAAATATAGAACATTTTTTTAGATAATTTTTTTTTTAAGTTTCACTTAAAATTATAAAAAATATAGAATATTTTTCAAAGAATAATTTTTTTAAGGGTTCACTCAGAGTACATAAAATTTTAAAGATTGTAATTAATTTTTATTAAAAACAAAGAGGTGAAAAAACATATTTTTAAAAAATTAAGGATGATTAATTTATAAAAGATCTAGAGTCAGAATATTAATAGTGAAAATAAAAAGATTAGAGAGATAATTTGTTTTGAACTGTGGTTTCATTTTTAATTTTCACTTCTATTTTTAATATATAGTATAGGATTAATACAAGTTTTTTTATTTTATTTTATTTAATGTTAAATTACTAAATGACATATTATTTAACGTCAAATTATGGAAATCACCAACTACAAACCTCCCACTTTACTTAAGGTCAAGTATCCATATGTATAGGGGACTACTTTTCTGTCATTTAAGAAAAATGAAAAAATTATTCATACAAATAAATTGCAAAGTAAAAACCTATTTTTATCAACATTAAATTTAGTTTATTTTTTCATGGAATTGGAATAGTGACGGAATATCTCATTCGTTCATTCATAGGTCAAAATACATCACAATTGCATCATAAAATTTTATTTTAACAAATATTTTATTTTTATTTACAAACCGTAATGTTCACTTAGGCCCTATTTAGTTAGTGTTCCCAATCAAACTCAATCCAAAAATTTTGGATTTGATTTTTGAGAATACGTTTGGCAAACACAAAACTCAACCCAAAAAAAAGGAATTGATTCTCAAAATCCTAAAGAAACCAGAAATAATTTTTTTTTTTTTTTTTTGTCCAAAAAACTCAACCCAAAATTCTCAACTTCCGTTTTCATTTGCCGGCCGACCACCACCACCTGCCGTCGTCCGCCGCCGTCGGCCACTGTCTGGCGACCATCACCGACCACCGCCACCGCCACTGCCACCGCCGGCCGGCGACTGACCACCGTCTCCGGCCACCTCCGGCGACCTTCCGCTGCCGCCGCTTACCTCTGGCGACCGTCCCTGCAGCCGGCGTCCACCTCCGGCGACCGTCGCCGGCCACCTCCGCCGCCCGCCAGCCTTCCCCCACCTGACACCCCCGTCGCCGTCGACGGTGTCCAGCCACTGTCTAACACTGCCGCCGCCGCCGCCAAACACAAAAAAAAAAAAAAAAAATTAGTTTTAGAATAAAATCGTTACCAAACACATTCTGTTCTCAGCACAAAATAAAAATTGTCGTTACCAAACGCAATTCTGTTCTCAAAATTCTCAACCCAACTCAATTCAACTCAATCCAATCCATTTCAGTTGGGTTTAGAAAAGTGGAAACACTAACCAAACGCCACCTTAATATTTTATAAAAGACTAAATATTGACAATATTGATGATATTACAACATAACTGTTTAAAATAATTTTTTTTAAAGAAGTGCTGTTTTGAAATTTTAAGCATTTAATTTTGTTAAAAAATTAATTATTAATAGAAGTGGATTAAAATTAAGTCTCTGTTTTTGATAGGTACTAAAATAAAGTTGACGCATTGATGACTCTTCTTTTCACCCATAAACGAACTCATTGACAAGAAAATTACATCCCACGTGACTCCACCGCCACACGTGTTAGCCTTCCAAACGCCTACGTGTCTCTTTCCCCGCCCTTCAACCCGTCATCACGGCCAAAACGAATCTCACCCGCCGATCACACGATTCGGGTTGGCGCCGCGAACCACACCCGACCCGCCTAAGCATCCGCTCCCGTCCAAAACACAAAACGTAAGCAGTGACGGAATCACCCCGGCGTGTGATTCTACGCGCCTCAACCCCTTCTTCTCCTGACGACACGTGTCCAGAGGCCGTCATCTTCTAGCCTAGTCTGCACCAGGCCCAACGTTATCGCCACCCCCCTCTGTTCTAGAAACCCGTCCTCTTTTTCCGCCACGTGTCCCCCCTTCCTCTCTATATATTCGTCTCTCTCCCTTGTGTTCTAAGTTTCAAGAGCTCTCTTCGCCCATAGTCATTAGCCTAGAGAGTAGAAGAAAGAACGTTTTTCTAGAGAGAGAGAGAGAGTGTTCTGAAAGTTTTAGAGAGAGAGAAATGTCTGCGGATTTACCGTTGCCTCCTGGGTTCAGATTTCACCCAACCGATGAAGAACTTGTGATGCACTATTTGTGCCGGAAATGCACTTCGCAGCCGATCGCCGTCCCAATTATCGCCGAAATCGATCTCTATAAATACGACCCGTGGGAATTACCCGGTAAGTTTCCTTTAATTTTAACATAAATCATATAATAATTGACCTTTTCTAAGATATGCGTTTTGATGGGCTTTTTGTGAATTTTACAGGGTTGGCTTGGTACGGCGAGAAAGAGTGGTACTTCTTTTCACCCAGAGACCGGAAGTATCCGAACGGTTCACGGCCTAACCGGGCGGCCGGATGTGGGTATTGGAAGGCAACCGGCGCCGATAAGCCGATCGGGAATCCGAAACCTGTCGGAATTAAGAAGGCTTTGGTTTTTTACGCCGGGAAAGCCCCCAAGGGGGAGAAGAGCAATTGGATCATGCACGAGTACCGGCTCGCCGACGTGGACCGGTCGGCTCGCAAGAAAAACAGCAGCTTAAGGGTACTTGAACCGGCTCATCTTATTCATCCCTGTTCCATCGGATACGAATGTGTTGGTGGGCCGTACGATTGGATATTTTGTGGTGATTGATGTGCGGGGGCCATTTGTAACGATAGCCCGCGAAGCACCAAAGCATTGCCCAAAATACAAAGCCGTGTTTCTTTCCATTTCCGGAAATGATTCCTTGCTATCTCCTTGTGACGTATGACGAGATCGAGATAGTGATTTCAACGGCTATTAATTTATGATGATCTTTTTGTTTTTTAATTAATTTAAGTCTAATTGAATCAACGGCTGTGATTTTGCAGTTGGACGATTGGGTCTTATGCCGAATATACAATAAAAAAGGTACGATCGAGAGGCAGGAAATCGGCGGCCGGAAACCGAGCAACGGCTTACCGGAGTCGGAGGATAAAAAGCCGGAAATTCCGAATCGATTGCCGGGGACTTCTCCTTCGCCGTACGGAGACATGTCGTTCCTCGACACCTCCGATTCGGTTCCTCGGCTGCACACCGACTCGAGCTGCTCGGAACATGCGGCGTCGCCGGAGTTCAAGTGCGAGCGGGAGGTCCAGAGCGAGCCGAAGCTGAACGAGTGGGAAAAGGACGCCGCCCTCGATTTTGCGTTTAATTACGTGGATGCCACGATGGACATTGTGCAGCAGCCGCCGGCGCCGCCTATGAATCAGTTCCAGAGCAGCTATCAGATGTCGCCGCTGCAGGACATATTCATGTACCTGCAGAAGCCTTTCTGAATTAAAAAAATAAAAATAAAAATTATTATTATATATTTATTATAACAGTTGTACAGCAATAGAATAGAAGTATTGTCATCTGCTGATATTACTGTTATCATAAATATTTTCATATAGTGTATGATTCCGACACGTGTACAGAGACCCAGATAGAGAGGTCGATGAGTGTGCGCGTGTGAGGATGTTTTAGGTTAGGTATTAATTTAGCATCCATGGGGTTATTGGTGCATTGGTTAATTAGGATTGCCTAAAAAAAATTAAAAAAAATGGTAGTTTATTAATTTATTGCATGTCTTTTTTCTTTCAATTGTGTGGATAAGGTTTATAGATCATTGTGTTGGGTACATTGGACCACTTATGTTTTTTCATTCTCGTTGTTGGCATGTTAAAATCAAATTTGGGTTAAGAAAGAAAAAAAAAAAAATGTTTGCCCAATTTATCATGTTGCCTTTTGATATGGTTTTATTGTTTTATTTTTCTTATTGCTACAATTGTGCAAGAAATGTTTGGACTTGTTGTTCAACCAAAAATAAAAAAATAGCCCCCATTTTGGTTCTCTTTAATTTCAAAAATTGGGTTTTGAAAATAGGATTTCATGGTCATGAGTTAATGGAGGATGGCGATAATTATTCGTGCAAAAACAACAAATGCATGAATTTGGTTGCTTGAGTAGGAGTTTGAAGTACTCAAACCGAGGAG
Source organism: Eucommia ulmoides (assembly GCA_016647705.1). NCBI lineage: Eukaryota > Viridiplantae > Streptophyta > Magnoliopsida > Garryales > Eucommiaceae > Eucommia > Eucommia ulmoides. The sequence goes on along the minus strand of CM028332.1, from coordinate 32,145,562 downwards.
GAGATGATGATTCGATTTGAAACGAAATGTGTTCATTTCCTCGAGCCGAAGCCGATTCGAAAAGTAATAAATGTGTTATGTCAAACCTTTGACGGAATACCATAAATATAGGGTAGGTCTTCGGATTCTGGGTGTATTATGCTTAATTCGAATCCATTAAGGTTTACTCTGAATTGATTAGGCAAAGAGAGAGAGTGGGGGTCATAGGCAATGGACGGCCCACGTGGACAACAAATAGGCTCATAAAGGCCTAACAAACTTGGCCCAAATAACCCAATGTGTACTCAGGACAGGTTGGTTGAGCTAGTAGGGATCGATCAATTCGAGGAGAATCCCACTGACTGGATGCGAGAGAGGAGACATGTTTGCTCAAGGAGAAGAAGTCTTTGACCAAAGGGGGAAATAAATTGGGCATGGATCTTTTTCTTCTTTCTTCTTCTATTCTTTAGTTTCTGCAAACTGAAATCACTTCAATCAATTGCTTAGTAATGATAAGATGAAGTGATTCTATTACGGATGAGTGTGTCGACCAAAGTTAGTAGTGTGACTAGATTTTTTTTGGGTTTTTACCGGTGAATTGTTCGCTTCTCTTCTCTCTTCTCAAGTTTATGACTTATTTAACAATCTAATGCATCAGAATAAAATACTCACAATACAAGCAACATATATAAGTAAAGCACAATCACAAGAGGATAAAGATAGACACAATCAAACACAAAATACACAAGGATATTTATAGTAGTTTGTAAAAAATCATGTTCCCTACGTCTATTCCTTCGTGCTCCTGCGGAGAATTTTAATCCACTATAATTCAAATTTTCTTTCTCGGTAAAGACCAAACCTCTACAAATCCTTACAAGATAAATTACATTTATATCTTGCTACAATCTTTCTCAAGAAAAGTTTTTATGCCTCGCTACAATCTCTCAATTAATCTGTATCCACTTTTGGATTCTCTCTGATTTATCCTTATAATCTCTTCATCGTAGAACTCTAGTTGATGTCTAGTTAAAGTTTATTCCCTTTGATTTTTTCATCAATTGGCTCAAGGATAGTCTGCCTGTCATTTTTTGTATGGAGTTTTGACACAAGATGTAGATATGATATACAAACTCTTGATACTCTTAGTCAAATGGACAGATGACTACAACTTTTTTCATCTAAACACTCTCTTGAAGATGTATATAAAAAACAAGCCAGAAGTTTTCTAGTGTATTGTGCTCACATACAATTTATTTCATTAGTATTCAACGGAGTGTAGTGTAAACTAGATTAGTGATATCCTCATTATGGTTCAATGCTAGTTTTAGATTCAGTCCATTTATCAATAACAACAATGAAGATATAACATGAATAGAATGATGATAAGGATCATGAAGCACTTAAAACAAATCAGATGTCATAACATTATGTTCATGATACTTGATTAGCCTTTTTCAACTATGATCAATATAGACAACTTTATGGTCACTTATAATTAGCTTGGAATATGGTACACACTCAATCACATATATGATGTAATCAATTAAGTACATACAACAACAACAAGTAAACCTTTGTCCAACTTTTGTAGGGTCAACATAATCAATTAAGTACATGTGATGCAAATAATCAATTTATTAATTTAGCTCAGTATATAGCATGTATATTTTTATTTTTATTTTTTTTTAATATTAAGCTAAGACAATTTTCAAGATAACAATCACTCTTAGAAAATTCAATGAAAAAATCATATTATTTATTTATTTATTTATTATTTTTTAATATGAAGCTAACACAATTTTCAATATAACAATCAACTCTTAGGAAAATTCAATGAAAATGTTTAATTAGCTTTTCTCTTTTTAGATTGGTACATAGAGAATTTAAGATCTCGATGAGTAAATCTCGTATGCGGTGCAATTTCTGTTCGTGACAAATAATTATCAAATCTAATGAATTCGTGATGTTAAAGAAAACACTTTCAAATTCTCTTATAAAAGCTCTTCGGTTTTTCAAAATAATAGATTTCAATGTGTAGTGAAAAATACTCTTATAAAGCTCAATGTGAAATCTCCAATTGTTTTTATCACGAAGAGAAATTTATATATTTTATGATCTAGAGATAAAGATGTGATCAACAAAGATAATGTCTAGATATAAGTGTGCATACAAGTAGATTAACCATTTCACCAAGTATTTTATACATAATGTGTCTAGACATATTCTAACTAAGCACCTAAAAATCATGTTCAAATTTTAAACAGTAAAGCATAATGAATATAATGTATGATGGAATGAACTTGTTGGCCCAAATGTCTATCCAAGGGAGAGGTAAATTGGGTAATTTTAAAAATTAAATTTGATTCACTATTCAACTTTTATTTGATTTAACGTTTGTACGGAAACATTTTAATTAGGTGCACACAAACAAATAAGAGAGAGAAATTTGACACCGAAATTTTATACTAGTTCGGCAAGTTACCCTTACCTACATTTACTCTCCTAATTAAGCTCTTGCAGGGAATTAGTCCATTATTTTTTTATCCTCTTCTCAAGTGAGAATCAAACATGTATAATCTCGTTTGAGTAAAAACAAAAAAAAATCTTTTATTTTTCTCATAGAGCTTTTATCAACACTTATACATATTAAATTCAAGATTCAACCTGATCTAAATGTGATAAAAGTGCACATGATTACAGGAGAATCAATTTAACAATCGTGTTACGTATATCTAGATTTAACACAATGTAACACATAATCAAATAGCTCAGATAAATCAAATCGTTTTAACTCAGTGTAAAAATAATTTCCAAGATAAAAATTTGAGTTTTCGAAAAACGATTTTTAGGATCAAATTTTTTATTTTCAATTTTGAAGTCAAGATCTAATCAAATGATGTATCCAAGTATAGAATAGTATAGGTTCCTAACTCGGTGTAAAAATAATTTCCAAGATAAAAATTAAAATTTTCAATTTTTAATTTCAATTTTCAAGTCAAGATGTAATCAAATGATCTATCCAATATAGAACAGAATAGGTAACAATTAAATCAACAATTAATTCACAAAGAGAAGATAATATTAAAGAACGATCTCACCGGATATCGAGTATGTATTGATAAACAGATTGTATCCAGTGATTTAGATCAGCTCAAAAAATCAATAGTTTTTCCCACAAAAAACTGTCTCGAGTATCACTCAAGAGATCTAAAGGAGTTTCACAGAATTTTTAGCTCTCTTTGCTTTTCTCTATTGTATGATTTGAATATCAATATTTTCTCACTTTAAAAATCTCTGAATTTTAAAGTGTAAAAACGCAGTCAATATAAGCCAAATTTCTGAACACTTCCAAGGCTAGTTTTAGATTAGATTCTCCACTTTTCAAGCTGTAAAATCCTAACCCATTTGACCCTTACTTCTGTCCACCAATTTCAGCTTATTTTACTAAGAATCCAGATTGAATAATGTCAAGATTCAAGTCATAGATCAACTCTTTCGACCGACAATAGAGGACTGTTTTGATAATCTTAAATCAATTCTAATACTTCATTGAGGTTATCTCTTCTATTATTTACTTAAACCAACAAGCAAGAAGACAATTCATATATGCATGTGCCTTAGATGACATTTGGCTATGTTTAACATGACACATTTTCAATTGCATTATTGGTTTTGGAATAATTTACAAACTTTCAGTGCTTGCATATGGATGTAAAGGTACATGTCTCACTGAAGATAACAGATAAGGAGCATGCATGGTCTCCCTCCCTCCACGGTTAGTACAAGTCTTTGTATTATGACAATCATCAATATAATTTCTATTATGACAAGAATTAATGACTCTTTTTCAAATGAATCCCTTTAGTTAAATATTGATTTTGTTTTTGAGCTGTATTAGTTAAATACTGATTTTTTTTTTTTTGAGCTGTACCTCGTCGATCGACGCTATTTCACCATTTTTTTGGAATTAATTGAGACCATCTAGTATGAGATAAATTGTATTGATAATGTCCTCTTAACCAGTTTTTCCATCGATTCATTCCATAGCATTGAGATTTTTTTAGTGAAATTCAATCATCTCCCAGATTTGATTTTTCCTGAACTTCCATGCAGTTTCCATATTTATTCCTTTTTTTTTTTCAAGAGAAATAAAAAGACAAAAAAATTATCTATTGTGGAAGAAAAAATATTTTCCCTAGTGTTTTTTTGTTGGAAAAGAAAATGAAAAAAGAAAAAATATAATTTACTATTTTACCTCATATATTACAAAAAAAAAAAAAAAAAAAAAAAAAATTATATTATCAAGAATATAATTATAATTTTATTCATTCTCCACCAGGTTTTTTTTTCCCATCATTTTCCACCCAACCAAACCCACGCTTAGTTTACTGACATCTTTTGTCTTCTTTGATTGGATTAATTGAGAGTTTGATGGAGGTTTCACATGAATCGGAATCAATCCAGACTCAATAATATCAAAATATGTAACTCGTATTAGGCGCAATAGAGAAAAAAACCCCAAAACCCTAGCCCAAACTACACAAAGAATGACCAAGAACAGAAAAACAGAGCAACATATATGGAAACTTCAAAATACGAACTAACCATATCCTGTATTCAGCCATCACACGCTCCGAAACGAAAGCGTGAACAAGCACAGGAATAACACGTAAGCTAAATGACACAAAGGGATTAAGCCTAAACTCAAAATTAAAATAGGGCAATAAACAGATTACACCTCCTAACTAGGATCAATGACCGATCATCCCTAATTCTTTAGAATCGGCCCACGATCAACTCTCTTCTATAACGCTATTTACGTTGAGAAAAAAAAAATGGACTAATCATTCACAACCTAATTTCAGGATTTTCAGTAATATTGTTTCAATTCAGCCATACCTAATGATCAAACAATGTGCTATTTCCCACCTCACTCTCCATATGTATATACATATCTTCAACATATCCATCCCTCCCCTCTCTCTCTCTCTATATATATATATATACATATCTTAGACATATCCATTATGCACATGTCTAACTTAACTTACCAAAAACCTCCTACTACTTATAGCCATTTTATTACACGTTCAGTTTCAAAGCTCCACCTTTCGATCTTGCTCTTTAGATGTACCCATAATGTTGGTTCTATGAGATTCAATATAATCTTCGCCGTAATCACGATCCACACTGTTATATGTACAACAAACCGAAAAAAATGAAATGGAAACCCATGAGAGAGAGAAAGAGAGAGTAAATAGCATGCAAAATTTACTTGGGAAGGCGGTTGCAGTTCGAAGGAAGCCATCCTATTTGTCTCTTCTCATTGTCATAAACCACCACTTTGTTTTGCAAGGAGATGTCTATCAATGTAGAAAGCAAACAATATGAGTTAATACCATGTCAGGAATGAATTTTAGCTAGAATTGAGCTGAATTCTCTTCAATTCAAATATAAACCTCTGCATTTTCACATGCCTTGGAAATTGAAAAAAAAAAAAAAAAAAAGAGAGAGAGAGAGAAAGAGAGAAAGAAGGGTTTTAGAGTTCATTAACTTTAGGCTTGGAACCTCCAAATTTTGGTTTTTGGAGTCTCCAAAGTGTGGACCAAAAAGGGAACTTTAGATGGTGTTTGGTTTGTGTTTTTGTTTTCCTGCTTTAATTCTTGAAAAACTTAAACAACAAAAACAAAAACATTAACCAAACGCCACCCTAGTTCGTTTGGGAATATTGAAAGGTGATTTGACACCGAGCAAGAAAATTGTACCATTGAAGCAAGTATTACCTCCGATCACATTGAAATCTCCAAGCCCTACTTCGGTGCCATTCAAGATACCCAAGCAAACATTTCCTTGTTCCTGAAAAGTGATTCAGTTCAATCGTTATTTATTTTAAATTTTATTTTATTAATCTTATGTTGCGAATTTTTATATGATGAGAACAAATTAATGAATATATATATATATACTATTTTTTAAAAGAAGTGGGTTTCAAATTTGGCCACCGTGACAATGAGATAATTTAGGGGTTCCAGTTGGAGCAGGACGCTGTTGTGATTTGTAAAGCTGAGGGCCAACGGCTTGAAGAAGTTCTCAATATCCGAAATTGAATCAAACGGTTTCGACCCTTTCCAGCACACAGGGAGCGTATTATCCTCAACAGCATCCTTCAATTTATTTCCTTTCACATTATCCTTTATCTGGAAAAAAAAAAAAGTTATCATTTACGTGTTTTATAATATATATATATATAGACACACGCACATTCACATAAAGATTTCGTCTCACCAGAGGGAGTAAAGATTCATAAGCTTGAGAATTGAAGTAAGTATAGGTGCTGCCACTGTCAAATATAAGAGAAAGTCCCTTAACCCCGATAGGCTGCCCATTAAAAAGCAGTTCAGCCGGTCCTAAATTGTAGTGGTTCCTGAAATGAATCACAAGCATATATTTAATGTATATGTGCTATTTACAAATTAAATTCAAATATAAATGGAAAGGGTTAGTGCTTACTCCAAAGAGTTCTGGGACATTGGAGTCCAGATTATTTCTGAAGAAGGGACAAACTCATCTCCAAAGAAAAGAAAGCCTCCACCTTCCGCACTAAAACAGTGACCAACAACATTTGCAGTAAAACCCAAGTCACGTAATTGCGATACGATGCTTGATTTTCCGGTGCCGAGTCCAAGGACTCCGTCAGTGTAAGGTGTGTCAATTGATTCCGGAACTTCTTGATTGTAACCGCACCTACAAGTATTTAAAAATTCCGGAAACACTTTTCAATTTCAAGAGCATGGTCTTTTTTAAATTGTAGTGTACCTTTTGTTTGTCCTAAACCCTAAAACGCTAAACTCAAATTATGAAAAGCTAATCCCTAAAACACTGGAAGCGAGTTTGACTAATTGCGCCATGCGTATAGGGCCTAGCTTTTGACCTCCCAAAAAAGTGTTTTTGAGGGTACAAACTTGTGTTTGGGCCAAAAGCTTAGCCAAAATTGTGTTTTAATATCAAAAAGAGCATAAGCAATTTTTTGTTCTGGAAGCAACTCATTGCTGCTTTTGAGTGAAAACTAGTGATGAACGGAATTTGACCTGAGCACTTGGAGAAGATTTAAATTCTAATGCTGTAATATAGACGATTTACGCACCCGAATGCCAAGCGGGGACCAAAAATGCCACCATTGGTGAACCTGAGGGGAAATGCATCTTTCACCAAAACACCCATGGATGAACCGCGGTCGGCATATTGGACCTCATAGTCGCATTGCTCATCAGGGGTCTCGCAGAGGAGGTTAGCAGGCCAGTGAAGGGAGGCACATTGAGGATCATTACACGATATAAGGTCTTTGTTGGGCTTGTAAGGACTGTGAGGGGCCTGCAAAAAGACTAATCGGTTTGATGATATTTGCTTAAATATATATACATTTATATATTATGTGTGTGTGGAATTTTGTATCTAGAAAAAATTAAAAAGAAGAAATGCATTGAGTACCGGGGTGCATTTGGTGCAAGGGGCATCACACTGGAGCCAAGTGAGATCACTGCCAGTGTCGATATCAAGGAAGAAAGGTTTCGGTGGATTACCTATGTGAATGGTCACATGATAGTGCCTGAATCAGCATTCAAAATGCAGACTATTTGAGATCCCCAAAAGAATTAAAAACCATGAAAAAGAAAGAATTAAAGATTTTTTTTGAAGGATAATTTCGGAGAGAATTGTCAATCATTTCAATTATGAGCTGATAATAAGCTTAGTTCGAACTAATGTAGCAAGCACTAGTGTAATTTTGGCTAGTTTTAATTAACTAAAAGAAACTAATTGCTCTCACCAAGAGAGATGGTATGAATCAAAGCAGACCTGGAGAGAGAGAGAGAGAGAGAGAGTTTCGGAGAACTTGAGAGTGAGAAAATCAAAAAGGGTGATGAAATTTTGTGAGAAATTAAAAGGATATCAAGTCCAGATGAAGATTCTTATCATGATTATCAGGTAATTTCAGAACAATCTAAAATGAAATCGAGAAAACCTTAGCATTTAGCTACGATCAAAAGGTGCAACCATCAGAAATATAACAACAAACCCAATAGATACTGCATTTCCAAAATCAATTTCTCAATCAAACGGTTTAACAGCATATATCGTCGCCACTAACAACTGAGCCGCGCCAATTCCAAAATATAGATGACCTACTGAAAAATTCATACCCAAAAATAGATGAAAACCTAAGAATCGAAGTGTTTACCCATCGGGATAGACATTTCCGGTGACGGGAAAGATTACGGAGGACCGAAATCGACCGGCGGCAGTTGATTCCGGTTTCTTCTTCCAGTGCAGAGCTGGGAAACTGCCTTGAACTGTTGGCCACAAGACTAGGGTGTAGAGCACCACCGTGAATGGAGCAGGAAATTTGCTTTTATGATGCATGGTTGAGCCAGATGATTGATTCTGCGGGGTCTTTTTTGAACCAGAAATCGAGAGCAGATCTCACAAAACAAAAGTTGCTTTTGGGAACTGTGAGATTTTCTGGGCTCCAGAAGACTACTCGTGTTTTTATTTTAAATGAAAATGGATTAAAACAATAATTATATCGACAATGCAGAGCAGAAAACCTTAAATGCGGCTCCCCATTTTTGTTGTGGATTTTTGTTGTGCGCTTTTCCTTTTTCTTTCTTTGCCATAAGTTGGTCCAGACTCCAGAGTCTCCGTACACCTCGATGATATGGGAAAACTCTCATTTATAATTGTCAAAGGCATGAAAGCCTTAGTGGATCGAATTAGATCAATGATCTGATCTAAAAGACATAAACTCGATAGGCAATTTGGGCTGAGCACAGAAGACTCACTGAGAAAAAGACCTTAGCGGGCTAGTATACAAACAAATTAGGCCTCACAGGAAGGCCCATCAACGGGTGATCAGAGCCCACGGTGACAAAGCTAGGAATAGGTCAGCCCATGACCCCTACGGCCTTCATGCATGAGGAACGTTACAACCACTTGACTATAACGACCCATATTTTTATGGAGGCACGTTACAAAGATCTTATCCTAGTTTAGTGGAGAAGATCGTGGCTATATCCCATGCCGTTAGGAAGAGAATCACGAAACGGGCGACCACACCAACGAAATGATAGAGATCTACTAAGTCTATAAAAATGGAAGGTGTTGTTATTTATTCTTTACGACTGATTTGAGTGCTTTAGCCTTTTCTATAATCAGATTACCTTTTTCTCACGTTGGAGGTTCTTTGACCCACACCACACCGATGTCCTCCTTAAGAACTAATTGATTTTGCAGTTCGAAAGGTGATGTTGAAGAGGTTTTTGACAACATTATTTGGCGCCGTCTGTAGGAAACGTTTACATACAAGCTTTCCGTCACAACAATGAGGCAACCACGAGCAAGAGGAGCAGTGCAAAGTTAAAGCAGTGACATGCCACCACCAGCTAACAACGAGGTTCCTATAGGAGCATTGATAGGTGTGATCTACCTACATATTTTCAGACTGAATTAAGTTAGTTTTCGTGCGTTTATATAGTATTTTATTACGTTTTCATTAGTTTTATTACTTTTTGTATAAATCAGATGTATGGGGTAAAAAGATAGAAAACTGGAGCGAAAACGATGAGATCGAACAAAAAACGGTCGAAGAACTGTGGAAAAACAAACTCGGAGGCAAAATTGTGAAACAAGCCCACCGCCTAGGCAGTAAACCAGTAGAATGCTTCCTAGTCCATCGCTGTCTTCACCGTCGCGGCGATCAACAAACCGACCTACCATTCGCTTAGGCGGAGACCCTCTGCACAGTCTTGATATTTTGTTTAGATATTTTGAGATATTTTGCTTATAAATACTCACTCCTCTCCCATCCTCTTGAGCCACCGGCCATTTGGGAACCTTAGGCCATATTTAGGCTAGGGTTTAGGAGTTTTAGAAGTGGAACTCACATCCCGAAGTGGAGAAGACGACAAAGTGATCATTGAGCATTCTTAGCGACTAATCTTCGAACGAGGCTAAGTTCTTCGATTCTTTTTCTTATTTCTTTAACTTAGGATCATGTGAGCATGTTTAGCTCGTTATTTCATTGTAAATGCGACTATGACCATAACTAAACATCGATTGTATAGGGATTAACACTTAATTTATAAATATGTTGTTTAGATGATTTCGGTGTTGCGTTTATGTTTGTTCTTCGTAATTTGATTGTGTTTATCATATTGTTTATTTATTATGCTTAGTTAGATACATGGAGAATACGGGGTTTGACAAATCCTGGATTCGGATTAGTGTAAACAAACGGCACGATTCTATAACCCGGTTGGGGTTTGAATTGTGGACAATCGATGACGTTGGGGCAAGACTCACATGACCTAGGGTTGTTAAGACGTTGAAGGAGACTTTTTCGTTGACCCGAAGTTGCGTTATATCCCCCGTCTTACACTCAGGAGAGGTGGTGATGGAGTTTTAGAACAGAGATTGTCGATAGGGTAAATACAATGCACGATCCAATGACTTGGTCGGGAGTTAGATTGTGTGCAATCAATGACGCTTGGCGAGACTCACGTGACCTAGGGTCGTTAAGACGTTGAGGGGGACTTCTTCGTTGAATCGAAGTCATGTATTCTCCTGTCTTACACTCGGGAGAGGTGGCGGTAGAGTTGACGTACCGAGGTTGTCAAATATGTTGAACACCGTAAACATGAGTAAATCGAGATCGAACATGTATTTGTAAACACGTTAATCCCTAGGCAATTCTTTCCCCTAAAACATATTAGTAATTTAGTATAGTTAATTTAAGTTATATTAGTATTAGTTTAATTAATTATTTACATTGTTTTTAGCCTAGATAAAGTTAAGTAATGACAAACGCAGTACTCGATAGTAACAACACCAATCCCTATGGATACGATAATCCGATCTTTCACGACCACACTATATTAAAATTTTGACCTCGTACACTTGCGAGTAGTCATATACGGCGAGGATCGAAGTCCTCGCCATACAAGCATTAGATGAGGTTTGTGTTAACACCCCCCTAGAGGTGCAGAGCACTGATACAAAGATCAACGCCCTTACGGGAAAAATATTAGAAATGGTAGACATGATTAAGTATATGACGGATCTGATTGCCAAAAACAGACCACAACCTCCTACCGTTGATAACAGGTTGGGGAAAAAAAAAGAGTCTCCAGGATCTATAGATCCACTATCTCAAGAGGAAAGAGTTGTCCAGGAAGATACCAACAATCAACAACCGAAGAAAAGGGTGTTCAGCAGAACTGAGATTATTGATTCACATCAATAGCCCAGAAGCAAGGAGGAGAGAGATCTACCCCTGGATAAACTGGATACATTGCTAAAAGGAACTGAGATGTCGTTCACCTTAGACATCTTGGTTGTACCACTCTCTGAGAAGTTCGACCCTACAAAGTTCGGAAAGTATGATAGAAAATCAGATCCTGTGGATCACATCTGGAAATCAGATCTTGTGGACCACATTGCCAGTTCAGGTTTGTCATGGCCTTGTATGGAGTAGGCGACTCAATGCTGTACAGAACTTTTGCTAAAACCTTGAAGGGCTCTACTCTAGAGTGGTTACACAAGCTACTACCTTACTCTATCTCATTTTCAAAGACTTCGGGAAGATGTTTATCAATCACTTTGTAACCTGTTAGAGGTTGATGAAGGGACCTAATTATCTATTGGCCTTGCGGCAAGAGAATAGAGAGTCTCTACACCAGTACATGAACCTTTTCAATGAAGAGTTGGCGTGCATTGAGAGGTGTGACTCAAATCTCATAATCAATGTGTTTACTTCGGGGTTGCGCCATGACAAATTCTAAGACTCTCTCACCAATTACAACCCTAAGAGCATGTCTGAGCTGATGGAGTAAGTTAAGCCCTACATGAAGCTGGAGGATGTCAAACTTGCGAAAGTAGGAAGGGGATCGACCAAAGATCACCCTAGGCAAAGCAAGAAGGACTACCATAGAACAAAGGGCAGTAGCTCAGAAAAGGAAAAAGAGCGTCCCAAGAGTTCAGGTTCAAGACCAGATGTACATCAGAATCTAAACCTGCTAGGCCTACGAATGCCAATCTCTAGAATTTTGCATGACATCAGTCGTCTGAGGTAGTTCAATGGCCTCCCTAGTAGAACATGAGGACCAACAGGAGGAACAAGTCAAAGTATTGCGATTTCCACATAGATTATGGCCATGACACAGATAACTGCTAGGAGCTCAAAAAGGAAATCAAGTGACTAATTGACGTGAGTCAGTTACGCGGCTATTTGCAGGGACGTTCAACGAATAAGACGGGATCCAGAAGCAAAATCCGTTACGAAAACTGTGACAAGGAATGCAAAGAAGATCGTCCCAATAATAATCATATGGTAATCTACATGATAAATACTGTTGGACCTGCTATTGGAGAAACCAATCATGAATAGAAGAGGAAAGTTTGTGAGGCAGCACTAGAGTACTACTATAGAAAAGCAATGTCAGTAACTGAGAATCCAGGACCAGTCACCGCTTTCTCTGATGAGGATTGCAAGGAGATAGTGCACTCCCATGAAATTACCCTGGTCATTACCCTCTGGATCTCTAGTTTCGAGGTAAGACGAATATTAGTCGATACAAGAAATTCTTCTAATATCATGTTTGTGGACACCCTGAAGCAGATGGGAGTTCCCAGCTCAGATGTTAGTTATACTCATACTGTTATGGTGGGTTTCAATTGAGACCTTAGCTTTCCTAGAAGAAAGATTACTATGTTAGTCACAACAAACAAAGAGGAGAGTAGGTACACAAAAGCCATGGAGTTCATGGTGATGGACTCTTCATCCCCTTACAATGCAGTATTGGGATGACCATGACTGCATGCAATGAAGACAGTAGCATCAACCTACCACCAATGCATCAAGTATGCAAAGGATGGCTCAATGGTAGTGATACGTAGGGACCAGGTGGTATCAAGGAAGTACTTCGCAATAGCTATGAAGGAGAAAAAGAAGACCTTATAGCAATTAAAGCTGGAGCAAGAAGAAGCTCCAATGAATAGCTCAACTTGTGAGATCGATGATTTTAGAGAACACCCTAATGTTCTCCAACCTGCTAAGCAATAAAGGAAAATTTAGACGTCTTTACCTGGTTTCCAAAAGACATGAAAGACATTAGCCCTGATGTGGCAGTCCATCGGCTTGACATTTCTAGGTCTTACCTACCAGGCAGGAAGAAGAAGAGGACATTTAGTCCTGAATAGGAAGAGGTGATTGAATCTGAGATGAATATGTTGCTCTCAATTGGTCACATAAGGGAAGTGATATACCCAAAATGGTTAGCCAACCTAATCCTTGTAAAGAAGAAGAATGGGAAGTGAATGATGTACGTATACTTCACTAACCTCAACCAGGCATGCCCTAAGGACTGCGACCCAATGCCAAGGATAGACTTGATGGTAGATGCAACAGCAAGGCACTAATGGCTTTCCATAATGGATACTTACTCAGACTATAATTAAATCTGCATGGATAAACAAGATGAGGAAGTGACAACATTCATCACTCCAAGAGTTACTTACTGCTATAAAGTAATACCATTTGGCTTGAGAAATGTAGGAGCAACCTATCAGCGGATGGTGAACCGTATGTTCCAAGATCAAATTGGAACAACTATGAAGCACTACATAGATGACATGTTGATCAAAATTTCTAAGAAAGAGGACCACCTGGTACATTTAGCAGAAGATTTTGCTATACTGAGAAAGTTTAATATGAAGTTGAACCTAGAAAAATGTGCTTTCGATATTGAATCTGATAATATTTTGGGCTTCGTGGTGAACCATTCAGGCATCATAGTATATTTAGAGTAGATAGAGGCTTCCTGAAATATGAAGTCCCCAACAACCATAAGAGAAGTTAAGGTTGGCTGCTCTAAACAGATTTATTTCTAAGTTTACTGATAGGTGTGCCCATTTTTTTCAAAATCATGAAAGGAAGTAAGAACTTTTCGTAGGATGAGGAATGTAAACGAGCATTGCAGTCCATCAAGGACTATTTGGGCTCAGTTGAAATGCTAGCCAAAGTAAATTCAGGGGATGAGCTTTATCTATATTTGGTGGTGACCTCAGTTGCAGTAAGTGTGTACGTCGAGGTTTTTACACGCTCGCGTATTGACTACTCACAAGTGCACGAGGTCTAATTTTAATATAGTGGATCTTTGAAGATTGGATATCGTTCCCACAGGGACGGTTTGAATAATTGAGTACCATAATTTGCATAGTCTTATATTATCCAGACGGTTAAAGAATTATTTTAAATTAAACTAATTAAAACTAAGTTAAACTACAATTAGTAGGTTAATTCTAAGTAAGTGGATTACCTAGGGATTGATTTCGTTCACTTAATACATGTTTGATTTCGTTTAGTTAAAAATAACAGAGTTTATGGTATCCGACAATTTCGGTTCGTAAATTCCTCCGCCACCTCTCCCAAGTGTAAGACAGGAGAATGGGCGACTTCGTGTCAACGAAGAGGTCCCCCTCAACGTCTTAACTATTCTAGGCCACGTAAGTCTTGCCCCAACATCATCGATTACACACTAACTAAATCCCTCCTGGGTCATTAGATCGTAACGATGTGTTTACCCTAGTCCGAATCCAGGGTTACCTTTTCCGAGTATCAAAGTCCGTATTCTCAAATCCAACCCTAATACCTTAACAAGTATATTGAAGTTGTCATAAAATGATAAACACAATCGGATTTAAAAGCAAACAACTGTTAAAGAAACATATATTAAACCAAACGAGTATTTACACAACTACATCGATCCCTAGCTAATATTTAACTAATCTAACTTGATCTTGGCCATTGAAACTACAAACCAAGAGGGATTCATCATCATTTACAATAAAACATTAAATTACAAATAGAGAAACAAAGAGAGAAAGATCAAATCTTAAAGTGGAGTGGTTTCCACTTTCGCCGAAGATCGATCCGTCAATGTTTCCTCTTCTCTGAATGATGATTCTCCTCTTTGAGCTCTTCAAGATTGGCCAAGGATCAAGATCCTAAGGTTAGGGAAGTCCAAGCATCCAAGAGAGTTCAATGGAAATGAGGGAAAAGGGTTTTATAGGTGCAAGGTTTTAAAATATCTGAAAATATCTTCTTTGCTGTGCAGAGGTCACCGCCGCGACGGTGGGATAAGTCGGTTTCTTTCTGATCGTTCACTACCTATGCGGTGGAGCTTGTACATTTTCAGCACATCTTTGCATTCTTCACCGTCGCGGCGGTGGCTTCTGTGATCTTGAAACCCTGTTTCTTTATCATTTCTTCACCGTTTACCATCATTTTTGCTCTTTTGTCGCTTATTTGCGTCCTACACCTGATTTACATAAAAACTAACAAAAACACAATTAAATATTACTAATTCAATCGAAAACTACCAAATCTGGTTTAGAAGTAGATAGATATTTTACACCTATCAAATACCCTCAAACTTGGGATTTTGCTAGTCCTTGAGCAAAACACCCTAACACTAAATTAAACTAACTACACTAATTAACCAACTAACTAAACTAAAAATGAATAAACATAACAAAGAAGAAGTATATGTATGCTAGTTCCAAATTCAATCGAAGTGACCAAGTTGGTTTTCCCTCAACATCCTTCAAACTGATCAAGTTCGAGAAATAATGCACACCAAATGGTGTTCTAGAATTTCAACACTCAATTCCAATAAAAATCATTCTAGATCCATTTGAAATGTGTGTGTGTGAGAGCTCAAATATATAACTAACCAAACTCCAAATTAGATAATTCAATAGACAAGTTCATGACTTAAACCTTAAAGGATTCAAGAAAACCATACGCTTGACTGGGCTCGACTATCCACTAATGTAGGTTCGGACATTCATAGAGATCAATAGGGCTTGGTTTAGCTTTGGAGAATGACCAAGGGTATCGCAGAAATAGAAAACAAAAAATCGTTAAGATTGAACGATACCCGATGCACAAACGCTTATCACTATCTTTCTTTCTCGTAACCCCATACATTTAAAAACACAACCCTGAACGAGAATTTAAGAACGTTGTATACACTTGTCGAAAGAAACGAAAATAAAAACTATATTCAAATAGATTTTTATTTATTTATTTATTTTTACCGTAAATATTGTCACACCCCCAAACTTATTCGAATTTGTACAAATTTAAGGGCACACAAATAGAACTAAAGACTGACAAGTAAATACACTAATATCGAACCAATAACAATTCGTCCGAAACCCCGATCACTCACTTCAAGTTATCATTAGTCTATGCTACTTGATTTCACTCAATTTTGACTTTTAGGCTTAGTGACAATAGTTTGGAAAAATTTAATTGGATAGAGTATTGAAACGTGTTCAGAATTGAAAAGTTTATCGGCTTCGACAGGAGAATGAGGGATAAAAAATTTCAGGTTAGCTTTAAAAGATTCAAGTGATAAAAGTGAAGGCCTAAATCATGCTTCCAAAATTACCTTAACTAGGATTTCGCCTCAAGTCTACTCCAAATCAAGTTCTAGATTCTTCTTTTGTGTCATGAACTTATTACTAAATAATCAATGTCAAATCATTCAAATAATTATACACTAAGTCCATGAGATCGTGCGATTTAAGGATCATAATATTTTTTACCTAATCGACATACTAAGCACACAAAACACATATGACTAGCATTATCCCCGACCTCGATATATAATTGGAGGATAATTTTCATAATCGGGACATGGCTCAGACGAACTCAACAACTCATCAAGCATATACAACTCCATACATAAACATTTATACATTAAAACTAAACACTAACATACATACACTAACTAAGCATTTAACATGCAAAAACAAAAATTGAAATTAAAACTTAATAACCAAAAAAATTTCCATACAAAAAATATTTCCATCATTCTTATCATTCTTTAACAATACAAAATGTGATGTACATTCCCCCCAAACTTAAAAGTAGGCAGTGTACTTACTGACTAAACATCAAACTCAATAACAGTTTATAGCAATGACAAGTAAAATTGGGTGCCGACACATACCTAGGGGCTAAGACGTAAAAGTCTCACCCCCTACCGTTCGCTGGGAGGAAAGTCATCGCCATTACTATCACATCGAAATGGAAATTGTGGTGGTTGCAAGAGGTTCGGCGGCACATGCGACATAGGTGGATAAGCACCCATATAAATGCTGAAGCGTTCGCACATGAGCCAGTGGATTTGATCTTGCGCACACACTAATCGCAACGTTTCAACAAAATTTCAAAAACGTAGCATGCAATTTTATTTCACACAATTTAACAATCCATAGAGACTTAGGTTATTACCAAAAATCAAACCAAAATCCCATAGAAATTGAAAATCTTGAAAATGGGGGTTAAACCTAATTTTTGGTGGATGATTTGGGGTGGAAATCACAAATTTTGTAAATAGATGGATGAAATTGAGGGTTTGAAACGGTTTGGAAGGATAAAAATAGAAAAATTTTAGAGTTTTAGAGGTGGTTGTGAAGTTTTTGTATAGTAGGATGGTTTTAATCACACAGAGCCTCATTGTCGCGGTAGTGGAATCACTGCCTCAGTAGTGTGAGCACCTTTTTAAAACCAATACATTCTATCGTTTCACCACCTCGGCGGTGAAGCGCCTTTTTGAAACACATCTTCGAGTATCATCACTCTTTAATTTACCTTCAAAAACGTTCCGAGACCATTCTGGCCTCCAAAAAAAAAAAAAATAGCAAAAATCGGGTAAAATTTGATACCCTCAATTTTGGAAAAAAAAAAACGTGACTTGCTTGATTTAACGTCCCTAACTGGACTTGATTGAGTATTTTTCACCAAAATCCCTTATAGACAAGGAATTTGGGATAGAATGCTCCGTTGGATCTCGATTCATGGTATTGAAGTTGGATTCTTTTCTCTCTCCTTATCCTTTTCAACGTACACTCGATCTCTGGATCAAGAGCCAAGAATTTCAACTTCTTCTATGTTGTATGCACTGCTTGATCACAACTGACGAAACAAATGAACAAAATAATTAAAAAGAAAATAAAACAAAAGAATTGTCTAGATTTATATTCAAGCTAAACTACAATTAGTGAGTTAATCTTAACTAAGTTGATTACCTAGGGATTGATTTCGTTCACTTAATACATGTTTGATTTCATTTATTTAACAATAGCGGTGTTTAGGTATCTGACAATCTCGGCTCGTAAACTCCACCGCCACCTCTCTTGAGTATAAGACGGGAGAATACGCGATTTTATGTCAACGTCGAAGTCCCCCTCGACGTCTTAATGACTCTAGGTTGTATGAGTCTTACCTCAATGTCATCGATTGCACACTAACTAATTCCCTCCCGGGTCTTTAGATTGTAATAATGTGTTTACCCTAGTCCGAATCCAAGATTAACTCTTCCGAGTGTCAAACTCTGTATTCTCAAATTCAACCCTAATACTTTAACAAGCATATTAAAGTTGTCATAAAATGATAAACACCATCGGATTTAAAAGCAAACAACCGTTACAGAAACATATATTATATCAAACGAGTATTTACACAACTACATCGATCCCTAACTAATATTTATCTAATTTAACATGATATTGGCCATTGAAACTACAAACCAAGAGGGATTCATCATCATTTACAATAAAATATTAAGTTACAAATAGAGAAACAGAAAGAGAAAAATCAAATCTTAAAGTGTAGTGGTTTCCACTTTCGCCAAAGATCGATCCGCCAATGTTTCCTCTTCTCTAGATGATGATTCTCCTCTTTGAGCTCTTCAATATTGGCCAAGGATCAAGCTCCTAAGGTTAGGGACGTCCAAGCATCCAAGAGAGTTCAATGGAAATGGGGGAAAAATGTTTTATAGGTGCAAGGTTTCAAAATATCTGAAAATATCTTCTTTGCTGTACAGAGGTCACCGCCGCGGCAGTGGGATAAGTCGGTTTGTTTCTGATGGTTCACCACCTAGGTAGTGGACCTTGTACATTTTCAGCACATCTCTGCATTCCTCACCGCTGCGGCAGTGGTTTCTGTGATCTTGAAACCTTGTTTCTTCATCATTTCTTCACCGTTTTCCCATCATTTTTGCTCGTTTATTGATTGTTTGCGTCCCTACACCTGAATTACATAAAAACTAACAAAAATACAATTAAATATTACTAATTCACTCAAAAACTATCAAATTTGGTTTATAAGTAGATATGTATTTTACACCTATCAAAGTGTAACACTGGTGAAAGATCGCCGAAGAAGTCAAAGACCAGTTTATTACATCAGCAAGTCTTTAGTCTCAGTAGAGACTCGTTATACTAAACTGAAAAAGCTCGCCCTAGCTCTGGTGACTTCAATGCAGAAGCTCAGATCATATTTTTTAGCACATGAGATTAATGTGCTAACCTCTTACCCCTTCAAAGCTATAATGCATAGACCAAAGGCTTCCAGACATCTCATAAAGTGGGCAGTAAAGCTTGGTGAGTTCTTTATCAAGTACAATCCCATAACTGCAATCAAAGGGAAAGTTTTGGCAGACTTTATTGTTAAACTGACTCATCCAGGAGAAGTTGTAACGGAAGGTGGAGAGTGCCCTGATTAGGCAGTCTCACCGTGGAAGCTGTGGGTTGATGGGGCCTCAAACATAAAGGGTTGTGGTGTTGACATAGTCCTAGAAACACCTGAAGCGGATCAGCTTGAAAGATCAGTACAACTCAATTTTTAAACTTCCAACAACAAAGAAAAATATGAAGCAGTAATCATTGGTCTGACTTTTGCAAAAAAATTAGGAGCCTAAGACTTGGAAGTAAAATCAGACTCGCAACTGGTGATCAACCAGATAAACGGGGTATATACAGTGAATGAATAGAGAGCTAACCTCCTCACTCCAGAGCTGCAAATTTGAAGTTGTTCCAAGAGCTAAAAATGAGAAGGCAGATGCACTGTTAGTGTTGGCCCAATAGAATACCCAAGAGGGAGTGAATTGGGTATTCTAAAAAATAATCAGAATAAAAATCAATAAATCAAATAATTAATTTTAAGCCTAAATTAATTATTATCTTTATAACACAACGGAATTAATCAATCAACTAGGTGCATAAACAAACAGCAAAAATAGACAAATTAAGAAAACAGTACAACAGAGATTTATACTGGTTTACCAAGCTATTTTATAGGCTCAGAATTAACCTTTACAATTTTCTTTTCAAAGACTAAGAAATAACCTCTATTTTTTACAGGTTAAAAAATAACTTTTACAATCAGCACAAATTGATTGCGGTTGATTATCAGAATCACTCTTAGAACAGTTCATAGTATAGTTGAATGATCACTCTTATAAACGCTCTCTAAAAAATATAGACCAATTTTATCTCTTAGAATGAATAGAATGATAGCTCTCTTAGAAAATTCGCAGGTCTATATAAGGGCACATGTAATCAGTCTCCTAACGACTAGTTTACAAGTGTCATGACAATAAAATACTCTTATAGACCCTTCATAACATGAGGACTTCATTTAGGTTCAATTTCACTTAATAGCAACTTTTAAAACTCTCAATTAAATCCCCAAAGTATTTCTCAATCAAAACAAATAAGTATAGAATCCATTTTATGTACCAAATTGAGAAACTTTAATAATTAATGAACCATATTGAAAGGATTTAATTTGTATATGAACCATATCTCAAATGTTAAGAATATCCCCGAAATCTCTCTCTAATTTTAACAAAAAATTGCTACTTTTGGATTTAAAATCGGATCAACCAATATCCAAAAATTGCATGTTCAGTCGACTGCCCAATCGACTAAGGGATACTGGAAGTAGCCCATGCACTTTATCGGTTGACTCCTCAGTCGACTCGCAGATTCATAGAGTTTGTCAAGCTTCTATCGGTCGACCTCTCTCTCAACTCACAGATTCAGAGAGTTCATCTTCTTTCTCCGGTCGACTCCTCAATTGACTGCCCTCTCTTGAATCTTTTCTCTGATCTCGTTTTTAACTTACTTTCTTTTACAATTTTGCCCCTTTATCCATATATGAATTCCACTAATACTCTTATATTCTATTTTAGTCATTCAAAAATATTTATTTTTAATTCACATAAGAGCAAATAAATATACTCAACCAAAACACATATAAAAGATAAAATTCATTTTGTGCCGTGTGTGTGTTTCTAACTGGGATATTAAGAGTTTATATTTACCTGGGTTGTTTTTCCTAATGTCTTCAAACTCTTAAAACTTCTTATTGATATTTTCATTTAGCATCCATTCACTTTGACATCTTCATTATTAGAACTTTAAATCATAGAAACACTTGATCAAACATTAGTTCCACCAAAACATCAATACTTAATTGTTCATCAAAATCTTGGGATTAACAATTAGTACTCACTTCCTTATTTGGATCTGATCAACGGTTTCAACTGGTGGAATTTATTGAGTAACCATCCGTAACAGCACCAGCCAACCTTTGTTCATGCATAGGTATGCTGCATTAGGAGAAAGACTGGAGAACACATTTAATTCAGTATCTAATGGAAGGGATTCTGCCAGACGACAAGGATTCAGCCAGAAAGATCCTCTACAAAGTATCATGGTATGTGCTGACCAATGACAAGCTATATAGGAGATCATTTTCCCAACCTCTGTTGCTTTGTTTAGGACCAAAGGAGGCTACATACGTTCTATAAGAGATCTGTGAAAGGGTTTACGAAAATCATCAAGGAGGAAGAACCTTGGTGCACAAGGCACTAAGAATTGGATACTATTGCCCTACGATGCACATTGATGCTCAAGAATATGTTAAGAGATGTGACAAGTACCAACAGTTCTCTAATAATATCAAAGTCCCAGCCCAACAGCAGACACCGATAAGCAGCCATGGCCATTTACTCAATGGGGGATGGATGTGCTAGGGTCGTTTACCCCAGCACTGGGGAACAAAAAAATACTTACTGGTAGTAATTGACTACTTCACCAAGTGGGTATAAGTTGAAGCCTTCGTGACAGTAGGTGAAAATGAAGTGAAAAACTTCCTTTAGAAAAATGTAATCTGTCATTTCGGCATTCCAACGATACTCATATCGGATAACGAAACACCATTCACTGGCGGTAAAATTGCATGGATGTACAATGAATTGAAAATATAGTACCGTATGTCCAGCCTAGCATATCAACAAGCCAATGGGCAAGCTGAGGTGACAAACCATTCTATTAAGAAAGCACTTCAGAAACGACTTGATGATGTCAAAGGGAAGTGGGTGGAGGAACTACCAGGAGTATTGTGAGCTTATCGGACCATACTAACATCTACCACAGGAGAAATACCTTTCTCCATGACTTATGGAACTGAAGTTGTTGTTCTAGTGAAAATTGGGTTGCCATCAAGACGTGATGGTACAATCAAACTTGTGGAGAATAATGAAGCCATACGATAGGAGGTGGACTAGCCGGAAGTGAGATGTAACAAGGCATCAATGAGGATGGCAGCAAACAAGTCAAGGGTGGCATAGATGTTCAACCATGCACTACGTCCACAACACTTTGCAGTAGGAGATCTGGTACTCAAAAGGATAATGCCTCCTCATCTAGAGGCTCGTTTGGGAAAACTAGCTCTTAACTGGAAAGCCCTCTACTGAGTGACTAGGGTAAACAAGCCAAGAACCTATTGACTGGAAGATCTAGATGGCGTGGCAATCCCAAGACCTTGAAATATCTCTCACTTACAAAAATACTTCATATGAGATTTCTTATCATTCTATATTTCATGTTTTTTTTATTGATCTTTGAAGTTTCGTTTTTTCTTATATGAGACATTCTTTGAATAAAGCAAATAAATAGTGTTTTATTCATCAACTTTTGTGAACACTTATTTTTGTCATACTCTGATCTAAATAAACATTTAGTGAATTGAAACTAAGTGTATAAAGGCATTTGGTGTTGGAACCAAGTGCAAAAAAACTGAGTAAATCAGCTTAGACTTATGCAAATCAGATCAGCTCACTTATTCGCAAATGAGGAAAACCGATTAGCTTACTCAATAAATACTGAAGTGTGAAGCAAACAAACTGAGCAGATTAGCTTAGACCTGTACAAATCAAATCAGCTCACTCATTCATGAATGAGCAGAGCAAATTAGTTTACTCATAAAATATTTAGCATATAAAAACTAAGTGTAAAACCAACAAACATGAGCAGAACAAATCAGCTCACTCATTCACAAATGAGCAGAGCAAATCAGCTCACTCTTAAAACACTTAGAAAGAACTAAGTGTAACACAAAAGTGAAGAGGGTAGGTCAGCTCACTCACAACTAATTAAGCAGATTAGCTTAGAAATGAGCAGAACAGATCAATCTCACTCATTCATGGATGAGCAACATATTAGTTTACCCATAAACACTTGGCATGAAAAAAACTAAGTGTGAAACTAAGGTGAGATGGGCAAATTAGCTCATTCACAGATAACTAAGAAGATCAGCTTAGACGTGAGCAGAACAAATCAGCTCATTCATTCACAGTTGAGTCGAGCAGATCAGTTTACTCATACATGTGGGGGAAGCGGGAACCTCACCTACTAAAACAACTGAGCAGATCAGCTAAACCATGAGTAAAGTAGATCAACTCAATCGATAATCTGGGTAGATCAGCCCAAACATGGACAAAATAACTTACTACATGGAAGTGAAAATCAGTTCACCATTTGTAACTTCTAGTTTTGAAAACTAAGGGAGGTTAGTGTGGACTTATTAGTCACTAAATAAACTCCTACAAAGACCCCATCAAATATGGACTTCTCGTCTTTAACATATTATTTATTTAGTCAAGATTAAAGTCCAAAACACTTGTTCAAATCTGCACTAGCTCTATGGTAAGAAGTGATAAGTTTAAGACTGGACAATATCTTGAGAAGGATGTTATAGACCAAGATGAAAGAGAAATTTTTATTAGAAGGATTCCTGTTATGGTAAAATCTGATTTAACTTTATTTTGTGACTTTGCTTATTGTGATTATGTTCATGTTCAAATGTTATATTTATTGCCACAAGCCTAAATTAGTTCATAACTAGCTTAGCATACTACCCAAGTTATGAAGGAGAGAAGATAGGAGGGGAACAAACAAATAACACAGAGGTAGCATGAATAAACACACATGTATCAAAAACCAATCTTTTATATTAACAAAAAAAGAGGTACATTGTTATAAAATAAAGGAAAAAATAGAGACAGAACAGAAGACTGTTTATCATACAAAAGAGAAGAAAAAAGAATAGAAAACTGTTCATTTCAAAATATATATAAAAAAAAAAAAAAAAAAAAAAAAAAAAGAAGTCTGAAACTTCTTCTACGAAAACCAGGGTTGATTGAGTGGCATCATTCCAACCCAAGAGAATGAGGGTAACCTAAACCTTCAGAGTCCAAGTTGGAGTGGTAGAAACTATGCTCTTCATACCTGTTTCTCTTACAGACCAACTCTCGGATCTTGGCTTTCTTTGCCTTATTCTTCGTCGAAACCTTGTCTCGCTTCGCCTTTATGGAATCGACAGACACCTTATGGAAGTGAAAATCAGTGGACAGATCACGTTTCTCCCTCTCAGATTTCTTCAACTACTCTCTGAGTTCATGGAGTGGCGAGATGGCATGAAAATGAGACTTCTCCATAGTACAAAAGATAGTACAGACATCCACCAAAGCTTTGAGACGATGGTGCTCGTCGATAAGAGTTTTTGCTCTCGTTGCCTCTTAACTTGAATTTCCTCAAAGGAGGATGAGGATGACCACGACATGGTTGCAAAAGGAAGAAAATGAGAAGATAAAGAAGAAACTCTATAAAAGTATAAAACAAAGAAAGAGAGAGCATTTAAACTGGTGTAAAACATCAATACTCGGTTTGGCTTTAAATAGCCAAACCAATAAAGAGAGAAGTGTAAATGAAACAAAAAAAAGTATGCATTAATGTGCAAGTGACGTGTGTAGACGAAATACATACTGTAATTATGACAATGTATTTCCAAGACATAATCGACGGATACTGTTTAAAATAGGCAATGATTACAAAAAATGTCATTATAACAAAACAAATTAATTACAAACGTTAAAAAATTAAAAAGACGGAATGTCAAATCAAAGGACATCACTCTGGTTAGCGATATCTAGTTGGCCAGAGATCTGTAGACCAGTAAAATCAGAAGTAGCATCGCTAGGTAGAGCTCGAACTTGAGCTTGATCTGAGCTTAGGGCAAGTTGACTTGAAGGGCTTGGTGCTGTGTTGTTTGCAGGCACCTCAGTAGCTGACGAAAGAACTTCTAATGGAAGCTCTTCATATTCAACATTATCTTCATTTTCGTCCGCAGCAACATCTTCTTCTGTAGCATCCTTTAGCTCAGTCTTCAAGAAGAAAAGATCTACGTCTGGGCGTTCTTCTAACACATGTTGTTGGCAGTAGCGGAAGCCCGCCAACTGGAAGTTCTTTGATCTCTTTTTAAACTCAGCTCAGAGATCTTTGATCTTCTACTCAGTCTCTTCTCCCTTCGCCGCCAGCTCTATCCTCAGCCTCTCTACTGTCTACGCTTGATCAATAGACCTCAACTGTCACACCCCACGCTGGGCACCCGTCACCCGAGGCCGGGCGTGACGTCGACCTGACATCATCAGACTAATCCACAAGTATCCAATCAGACATATATACATACACACTTGTGCTATTGTAAAATATATATACCTATTTCGAATATCCACAACCAAAATTACTAAAATACTTGAATCTTCCACGGTTCACGTCAGACCGACTCACCTCTAACATGACACTACCTCCAGACTCTCCCTAGTGCTAGTAGTGGACCAACTCCTAGTCGCAGTACTTAAAACCAAATTTTTTTTATCGGTGTACTGTCTTCATAAATAAAAATATTTTGTATGGATCAAGTATAAGATTTTAAATACCACAGTTCAAAACCAATAAATAATAAGCACCATGTTTTGAAATATAATATAATATAACCACGTACCTGGTTCCACTACCACCAATGAAATGAAATAATATAACAATAATACCGTATATCATAGTTGGAACCAATTTTCAACTATCACCATTGTAAAGAAATACTGTATTCAAACCACCCAATAGCAATAAAATATAATAACCACAGACCACATGAAAACTCAGGTTTCCTATCACCATAGAAATAAACTCACATATTCATAACATTCCATCCCAGCAGTGAAAATTAACCAGAATACTATATCTATCCAGATAGTGTAAAGCAACCAAAATAATAGATACACCAATCCATCCAATCCAGTATAAAGTAATATATATAAATTTATCCAACTAGTTCACCGTTTACGACAAAACACCATACCACCCTTCGACTAGCCATAGGATTGTTTCAACCTCACGATCGGGAGTTCCAACGGTACCATACCACTAGTAGGATTTACCTTCCTAGCAGGACATAACAACGCTCTGTCGTAGCAGATAATCGCCACTCTGCTGAAGTAGATAACCGTCACTTAACCGAAGCAGATAAATAGTATGTCATCGTCAAATCAATAAAATCATCAAATCAATAAAATTATCGTCAAATTACAAATCAAGAACATTGACCTCTATCTCCAAAACCGATTTAATCCAAATATCTTTTTTTCTACCCTCTTTAGTAACCAACTAGATTCAACAAGTCATTTTTCACTTTCTTTAAAACCAACATAATCCATATTTCCAAAAACACCCAGAACCGCTTGATTCATATAAGTTAAAAAATCTTCCAGTTTTAAGTAAACACATTTTTTCCATCATATATATGAAAATAGATTTTGTAATTTACTAGAAAACAGTACACTCACCTGGCTATCTGTTCCGAACAACTTTTACTGACTATCCTCTATCGATACTCTGGTGCCCGCGAACCCATTCCGAATCGTTCAAGGGTCGCGAGATGGATTTTTGGATTTTATTGGGGTTCGTTATGTAATTTCTTCATTTCTTCTCCTCCTTTTCTTTCTTTTTCTTTTTCTCGCTTCTACTTCCGGTTCCTACTTTAACCGACCATTCACCGCCAGCCTTACACATACAGCCGAGACGAACTGAACTCACAACCTCTCCCCGCAATGTCTGATCACACTATCCCACGATGAACCACATGCACGATCACGCACACACACGGCCGGACGACATCCCTCCTCCGACGACACATCTACGGCCGATCAACATACACACACAACCAAAACCCTTGCACACACGCCAGCCAAACAATCGACACTAACCTATGCTCATCGGCGACTAAGCAACCCAAAACTCACACAAAGGGGTCGACGAGCAGATCACACTCACACACCCACTTGGTCGTCAGATGAACGGACAACACATACAACTCACCGCCGGCAACCAACACATTCTGACAACGACAGAAGATTGATGCTCACGCACACACGAACAACGATCACACACATACCCACAACCAATCAAATGATGACGGCAAACGGCATGCACCTACTCACCGAACAACAGCGATCAACCACTCCTCCGATCGAAATCTGATCCATCTTTCTCTCTATACTCCACTCCAGCGACGACAACAACGATCAATGACGAGCATACCCACGCCCACACACATGCTGAACGACAGACCAAACACCGTTGGACAACCGCCCGAGCCTCTCTCTCTCTCCGATTTTCTCACAACTAAATGGTAACCCACCGCCGGCCACTTTCTTTCTCTCTCTTTCTTCGCTTTCTCTCTCTTAGATTTTCCTGTTTCTGGATGATTCTTTTAGATTTTCCCATCACTTCATGCATGTATACAATTTATATGCATAGATCTAGTGAATCAACATGTTTTCTCTTCAAAAAACGTCACCCACTCTTCTTCTCTCCTTGCCGGCCAACTAAACGTCACGATTACACACACATATATATAAAATAAGCTTTTGGTTAATTTTTCTTTCCTCCCTTCTAATTTCTATAACTCTCATTTTTAGTTCAATTTACCATTTATGAGTTTCTAAAATGGTGATTTCACCCTTAACATTTTTAATTTTTTATTTTAATTGAAAATTTGCATCCCAAGTTTAGAATAAATGTTTCTAAATTTTCAATTTGACCCAATAACTTTTTAATTTGGTTTTTAATTAACTCAATTTTTACCCTGTAATTTTTTAAATGCTCTAAAATGAAAATAAAGTGATGTACGTGCGAAATCAGGGTGTTACAACCCTTCCCTCCTAAAAAAAATTTGTCCTGAAATTTTATTACCTTAATCGAACAAATGCGGGTATTTATATATATTTTTTTCCTCATCTCGTCCTCTCACTCCCATGTCGCCTCTTCCACTGCATGACCGTGCCATAACACTTTGACTAATGGGATCGTTTTCGTTCGCAACACCTAGTCTTTACGGCTTAGGATTTGGACTGGCTCTTCAATGTAGGTCAAATCTGCTTCCAATTCGGTCGGCTGCAAAGTCAACATATGAGAAGGGTCTGACACATATTTCTGGAGCATCGATACATGGAAAACAACGTGTAGTCGCGACAACTCTGGCAGTAACGCAAGTCTATACGTTGTCGTACTAACTCGATCTAAAATTTCATAGGGTCCGATGTACCTTGGACTCAACTTTCATTTCTTCCTGAATCTCATTATGCCTTTCCACAGAGAAATACGCAAACCACATGATTGCCTACTTTACAATCCAACTCTCGCCTACATTTGTCAGCATAACTCTTTTGTCGACTCTGAACAATTTTTAATTTTTTTTTTCCGAATCACCTTGACTTTGTCCGCTGTCATTTGGGCGATATCTGGCATCAGCAATTTTCTTTCGCCTACCTCAATCCAACAGACTGGGGTTCTATATCTTCTACCATACAACGCTTCATACGGGGCCATCTCGATTGTCGAATAATAGTTGTTATTGTCGGCAAATTTCATCAACGTCAAATGATCATCCCAACTACCATGAAATTTTTGAACACAACCCCTCAACATATCCTCCAATGTCTGAATCATACACTCTGATTGTCTGTCTGTCTGAGGATGGAAAATGGTACTAAATTTCAGCTTCGTACCCAAAGCAGTCTGAAGACTCGGCCAGAACTTCGAAGTAAATGTCGGATCTCTATCCGACACTATAGAAACTGGTGCGCCGTGCAACCTAACAATCTCATCAATATATAGCTGGGCATATTGATCAAGAGAGTACATCGGCTTTACGGCAAAAAAATGAGCAGACTTGGTAAGTCTATCAACGATCACCCAGATAGAATTATGCCTCTTTTGAGTACGAGTAATCTCGAAACGAAATTCATCGTGATATGCTCCTACTTCCACTCTGGAATAGGTAGAGGTTGCAACAACCTACTTGGACGTTGATGCTCAATCTTAACTTGCTGACAAACAAGACATCTGACAACGAATTCTGTGATTTCCTATTTCATTCCGATCCACCAATAATGTTCACGTAAATCTCGATACATTTTGGTATTGCCTGGATACATCACGTACGCTGAGCTATGCGCTTCCTCCAAGATATCCCTTTTCAAATTAACGTCATCAGGTACACACAACCTATTTCCAATCATCAAAGCCTCATCACTATCCCTGACATGAAAATCAGCTCTGCTACCATTTTTTACTTCATCCCGAATTTTCTCCAATTGAACGTCTGACTTCTGCGCTTCAATAATATGGTCAATCAATGTTGACCTCAAAGTCAAAGTAGCAAGCAACGCTGTCGTCTGACCAACCGCTAACTGAACTCGCAAGGATCTCAATTCAGTATATAGATTAGTATGAACGACTTGAATGTGCTCGACCGAACCTGCCGATTTTTTACTCAACGCATCCGCTACAACATTAGCCTTCCCAGGATGATAGTGGATAGTACAATCGTAGTCCTTGATCAATTCTATCTAACGCCTCTACCTCAGGTCTAGTTCCTTCTGAGTAAAACAAGTATTTCAAGCTCTGGTGATCAGTGTATATTCCCAAGTCTCGCCATACAGGTAATGTCTCCAAATCTTCAGGACACACACAATCGCTGCCAATTCCGACTCATATATTGGGTAATTACACTCATGGTTCTTCAGTTGCCGAGATGCATATGCAATTTCGTGACCATGCTGCATCAGTACACACCCTAGTCTCTGATGTGACGCGTCACTATAAATCATGAAATCACCCCTTCTGTTGGGAGGGACAGTATTGGCGCTGATATCAATCTTCCTTCCAGCTCTTGGAAACTCTGTTCACATTTGTCAGTCTACTCAAACTTGGATTTCTTGCGGGTCAATCGAGTCAACGGGGCAACTATAAAAGAAAATCCCTGCACAAACCGTCGATAGTAACCCACCAATCCTAAAAAGTTTCGACTTCAGTCACATTTTTTGGTTTTTCCCATTGAACAACAGCTTTAAATTTCTTTGGGTTCACCCGAATACCGTCTCTTGAAATAACATGCCCCAAGAACACCACATGATCTAACCAAAATTCATATTTACTGACTTTCGCTTACAACTATTTCTTCCGCAACGTCTGTAACATAATCTGAAAATGCTTTGCATGCTTTTCTCTACTTTGGGAATAGATCAATATATCGTTAATGAATACAATAATAAATTTATCTAGATAAGGTTGGAAGATCCGATTCATCAAATCCATAAAAGCAGCATGGGCATTTGTCAATCGAAGGGTATAACCAGAAATTCATAATGTCCATATCTCATACGGAATGTCGTTTTCACTATTTCACTGTCTCTAACTTTCAATTGGTGATACCCCGATCGAAGATCGATCTTGGAAAACACTTTAGCCTTCTGGAGCTAGTCGAACAAATTATCAATTCTAGGCAACGGATATTTGTTACGAACCGTCACCCTATTCAGCTGCCGATAGTCGATACACATTCTCAACGTGCCATCCTTTTTCTTCACAAACAACATTGGGGCTCCCCATGGGTAAACACTGGGTCTGATAAACCCACGATCTAATAAATCTTGCAACTGCACTTTCAATTCTTTTAGCTCGGTAGGCGCCATACGATAGGGTGAAATCGATATAGGGGCAGTTCTTGGAAGCAACTCAATAGTGAATTCCATCTTTCTATCTACTGGAAACCTTGGCAATTTTTCTGGAAATACGTCAGAAAAATCTCTGACTACTGGAATGTCTGCCATCGGAACTTTTCTCTGACCGGTATCAATCACGTGTACGAGGTATCCCTGACATCCTTCTTTCAAAAGTCTCCAGGCTTCTAAGGTTGAAATCAAACTGACAGGAATGATAATTCTGTCTCCCGTGAATACAAACTCCGGCTCGCCTATGATTTGAAAGATCACTTCCTTCTTAAAATAATCCACTGTGGCATGATAGCCGAATAGCAAATTCATACCCAGTATTACATCAAGATCGTAAATATTCAAGAGTAATAGATCTACCAACAACTCCCTACCACCAATACGAAGTGAACTATATTTATACAGACTAACTATTAACACGGACTTATAGTTCTCGGCTACTTTCTACACATCATTTTCTATTAATTTCTATTGCATTTACCCATTTCGCATAACTTGTAATTTACCTGCCCGTCAACCTAAAATGTATTTCCAAATTAAATCTTTTCTAGATTAGTCTACATCTTGTCCCTTCCGTTTTTACCAAATCAGATTTAATTTCATACCGCTGAATGGTCGTCTCTTTCTGCTTTAATCATATGAACCTCTATCTCCAATAAAATCACGTGCACACCCATACATTTATGATAGAATCCACGTATCTCAAATAGTAGCGCAGTGTGTCATGTAATTTCATACAATAAATAAAGTGTTGTCTACCAATACAATTAATAACCTAACATTGGATGAATTAAGTGTGCTCTACCACACTGTCTATTGTTTTAACAACTAAAATATTAGGTGCTACCGATAGTGAATCCCAACGTTAAGTAATACGAATATAATTATTTATCAGTTATAATTTAACATTTCAAACCACTAGCACCCCCATTATTGTGATCCATCCATTACCACTACCCACAACACCATCCAATCCACCGACAAATAGTATCATCACTTCCTTGCACCCATTAATTGCCCAACAAGACAAACAACAATGCACAATGCCAATGTACTACCTAATGCAATGCAAAATTATCACTCACGTGCCAAATCCACCTATCGACCTCCTATCTCATGGTCTACCAATGGCTCAACACCACCTATCGACATCCTATCTCATGGTCCACCACTGGCTCGACAAATTGACATGTCAACAGAATCTATAACCTAGGCTCTGATACCACAAATTGTCACACCCCACGTCGGGCACCCGTCACTCGAGTCTGGGCGTGACGTCGACCTGACGTCATCAGACCAATCCACAAGTATCCAATCAGACACATACACATACACACTCGCGCTACTGTAAAATATATATATCTGTCCCGAATATCAACAACCAAAATTACTAAAATACCTGAACCTTCCACGGTTCACGTTCGACCGACTTACCTTCAACACAACACTACCTCCGGACTTTCCCTAGTGCTAGTAGTGGACCAACTCCTAGCCGTGGTACCTGAAACCAATTTTTTTTATTGGTGTACTGTCTTCATAAATAAAAACACTTTGTTTGGATCAAGTATAAGAATTTAAATTCCACAGTTCAAAACCAATAAATAATAAATACCATGTTTTGAAATATAATATAATATAACCACGTACTCGGTTCCACTACCACCAATGAAATGAAATAATATAACAATAATACCGTATATCATAGTTGCAACCAATTTTCAATTGTCACCATTGTAAAGAAATACTGTATTTAAACCAACCAATAGCAATAAAATATAATAACTACAGACCACACAGAAACTCAGGTTTCCTATTACCACAGAAATAAACTCACATATTCATAACATTTTATTCCAGCAGTGAAAATTAACCAGAATACTATATCTATCCAGATAGTGTAAAGTAACCAAAATAATAGATACACCAATCCATCCAATCCAGTATAAAGTAATATATATAAATTTATCCAACCAGTTCACCATTTACGACAAAACACCACACCACCCTCTGACTAGCCATAGGATCGTTTTAATCTCATAATCGAGAGTTACAACAGTACCGTACCACCCCTAGGATTTGCCTTCCTAGTGGAACATAACAACGCTCTGCCGTAGCAGATAATCACCACTCTGTCGAAGCAGATAATCGCCACTCTACCGAAGTAGATAACCGTCACTTTACTGAAGCAGATAAATAGTATGACATCGTCAAATCAATAACATCATCAAATCAATAAAATTATCGTCAAATTACAAATCAAGAACATTGACCTCTATCTTCAAAACTGATTTAATCCAAATATCATTTTTTTCTACCCTATTTAGTAGCCAATTATGTTCAACAAATCATTTTCCACTTTTCTTAAAACAAACATAATCAACATTTCCAAAAACACCCATAACCACTTGATCCATATAAGTTAGAAAATCGTCCAATTTTAAGTAAACACATTTTTTCCATTATATATATGAAAATAGATTTTGTAATTTACTAGAAGACAGTACACTCACCTGACTATCCGCTCCAAACAACTTTTACTGACTATCCTCTATCGATACTCCGGTGCTTGCGAATCCGTTCCAAATCGTTCAAGGGTCGCGAGATGGATTTTTGGATTTTATTGGGGTTCTTTATGTAATTTTTTATTTTCTTCTCCTTTTTTTTTTCCCGCTTCTGCTTCCGGTTCCTGCTTCAGTCGGCCATTCACCGCCAGCCTTACAAACACCACCGAGATGAACCAAACTCACAACCTCCCCCCACAGCGTCTGATCACACCATCCCACGATGAACCACATGCATGATCCACACACACACACGACTAGATGACATCCTTTTTTCAACGACACATCTACAGCTGATCAACATACAGACACAGTCGAAACCCATGCACACACGCCGACCAAACGATCGACACCAACCCATGCTCATCGGTAACTAAGCAGCCCAAAACTCACACAAAGGGGTCAACGAGCAGATCACACACACATACACCCACCTGGTCATCGGATGAACGGACAACACACACAACTCACTGCCGGTGACCCACACATTTCGACGACGACAGATGACCGACGCGTACGCACACACGAACGACGATCAAACACATACCCTCAACCGATCAAATGATGACGGCGAACGGTATGCACCTATTCACCGAACAACAACGATCGACCACTCCTCCTGTCGAAATCCGATCTCTCTCTCTCTCTCTACATTCCACTCCGGCAACGATCAACGATGAGCACACCCACGCCCACACACATGTTAAACGACTGACCGAACACCACCCGAGTCTCTCTCTCTCCCTCCGATTTTCTCACAGCCAAATGGTAACCCACCGTCGGCCACTTTCTTTCTTTCTCTCTTTGCTTTCTCTCTCTCCAGTTTTCCTATTTCTAGATGATTCTTTTAGATTTTCCCATCACTACATGCATGTGTGCAATTTATATGCATGGATTTAGTGAATCAATATGTTTTCTCTTCAAGCCACGTCCCCCACTCTTTTTCTCTCCCTACCGGCCAGCTAAATGTCACAATTACACACACCATATATATAAAATAAGCTTTTGGTTAATTTCTCTTTCCTCCCCCCTAATTTCTATAACTCTCATTTTTAGTTCAATTTACCATTTATGAGTTTCTAAAATGCCTTAACATTTTTAATTTTTAATTTTAATTGAAAATTTGCATCCCAAGTTTAGAATAAATGTTTCTAAATTTTCAATTTGACCCAATAACTTTTTAATTTGGTTTTTAATTAACTCAATTTTTACACCGTAATTTTCTAAATGCTCTAAAATTAAAATAAGGTGACGTACATGCGAAATCGGGGTCTTACATCAACTGCTCTTGGTCCAGCTCAATTGAGAGTTGGTTCTTCTCACTTTGAAGATGTTGGAGGGCATTTTTCGTTGCCTGGAAGGCCACATCCTTAATTTGAAGATTAGCTCTCAGGTGACCTACTCCTGAGTATGCTGAGTTGATCTTTCTCTTTGGAGTGAGGATTTCTTCTCTCAAAGCAGAGCTTTCTCCCCTCAGAGTAGTGTTATCTACTTAAAGCCTGTTATTCTCTTAGCAGTGTAGCTCATTACTAGAGGAGTAATTAGCTATACAAGAACAGTTAATCAGAAACTAATACAAACAACTCAGGAAGTCTAGCACTTATTAAATATAAGGATGATTACCTGAAAGAGTGTATAGATGAGGATCCTGAAGAGTTCAACCTTCAGAAACCAATACAAACAACTCAGGAAGTTTAGTAAACACAGTTGAGGATCCTACAATACAATAACAATTAATCAGAAACCAATACAAACAACTCAGGAAGTCTAGCACTTACTAAATATGAGGATGATTATCTGGAGAAGTGCACAGATGAGGATCCTGAAGAGTTCAACCTTGCTACGACCTCCGATCCATTCCCACCCCTTGCTCCCAGACTCCTTATATAAGACCCTGATTGCGTTGTCAAAGATCACTAAAATTACTCTATGTCTGCGTATGCTCAAAGGCTGGGAATCATCATCAAATTCAGAAAGGATGGGATTAGGAGAAGGTGATGATGGTTCTATAGTAGGTTGAACTGTTAGATTGTCCACTACTTGGGCAGGTGGCTGGATAACAGGTTGAATTGCAAACCTAGTGGCCACAGGGGCAACTGGCTAAGTCGATGACTGCGCAGATGGCATGGATGAATTCTTTGCAAGTCTCTTCCTCTTCTTCCTAAGTTGCAACTCTTACAATTGGTTAAACTGGGATACATCCATTGCTGGTTAGATGAAGGGGTGATAAGCGTAGACTTTGTAGGACCATTTTGCTGGGACTAACAACTTCTTTAACTCTTCCTCAACCTTGGTTGTAAGGACGTGACTTTTAAAAGATTCCCCACCTGCATCAGACAACCCAAAAAGACATCAACACTATTGTTGCAAAATTCCTAAATTCGAATTGCAAAGAAAGAAAAAAGTAAAGAAAATTACTTGGGGAATTGAAATGGCTCAGCACAACTGAAGGCTATCTTATTTCTTCAGTAGAAAATTCCCAATCACTCTTGAAGAAGAAGTACCGCCTTTGCCAATCTCCTCTTACTACCGCATGAAAGTCAGTAAGGAATGAGAACTTCTTAGGGAAGGAATAGTACAATCTCCCAAGATCATAAAGAAATTTGAGGGAACCTATACTCCTAATTATATCTACAGTGATGAGGACTTCATTTACACAAGAAAGAACAATAGCTGCCATGATCTGACTAAAACTATTGGGGGTTAACTGAGCAGGGGTAACTTTTAGTTGACGGAAGAGATTACGAAAGAAAAGAGTAAAAGAAAGAGTGAATTTGTATTTAAATATCCATACAAAGAGGCATATTTCACCCTCTTTGACATCGTAAGGGCGTTCATCCTCAGATGGAACCCTAATCGACATTGACGAATGAATGTCGTATTGTTCGCGAAATGGCACAAGCCATTCTTGTGGAACAGAACTTGCACCATGATCTCCCCAGTTAACTGAGGAATTGGTGAACTAAGGAGCCCGAGCTGTCGTCGTCTACTCTACAAGGATATTCAATGATGAACCAGCCTTAACAAGACTATTTGATTAACTGAAGGACATCACAAACACAACAACAAAAATCGAAATAAAAAATGCAAAGCAAACAACACATTCAAAAGATTCGAGAAAGACAAAAACTTATGCGAGCAGGAGAGGTGATCCTTCATCTATCTTCTCTGAATTCTCATGAAATTCAGGAGGGTAAATGATATGGGAAAACTCTTGTTCACAATTGCCAAAGGCATGAGAGCCTTAATAGGTTAGATCGGGTTAATGATCCAGCCTAAAAGACATAAGCCTGATATGTGATTTGGGCTGAGCACATCAGGCCCACCGGGAAAAAAACCTTAGAGGTCCAATATACAAACAAATTAGGCCTCACAGAAAGGCCTATCAATGGGTGATCAGAGCCTACGGTGACAAGGCTAGGAATAGGTCTGCTCATGACCTCTACGACCTTCATGCATGAAGAACGTTACAACCACCTTACTGTAACGACCCATATTTTATGAAGGAACGTCATAGAGATCTACTGAGTCCATATAAAAGGAAGGTATCATTATTTATTCTTTACAACTGATTTGAGTGCTTTAGCCTTATCCATAATCAGATTAACTTATTCTCATGCCGGAGGTTCATTAGCAGACACCATACCAGTATCCCCCTTAAGAACTAATCGATTTTGCAGGTCGAAAGGTAAAGTTGAAGAGGTTTTTGGCACATGAGAAGCTGGTCACACGTGCTGAGAATTTTTAGCAACATCACTTGACAAATAATTTTTCTGGATGATTTGAAAGACATATTCTCCCTCATTAGCCTGATGCATTCACAATTAAATTCAAGATTTAATTCCTGGAGTGTTCCCCAAGAAAATAGAATATTGCATGACAATGAAAGGGGGCATCTCCCCTGAAGAACTGGATTAACATCTCTTGTGTTTTTTGTTGAGCTTTCCCAAGAGTAGAAAAAACATATTTATAAAAACCACCTAAATTCAACTAGTACAAAAATTCCAAAAAAAAAAAGAAAAAACATGATTCTAAAATTGCCTTTGTTTTATATATATAACTTTAATAACAAATTGGAAAGAGAGAGGTGCGGCTGGAAAGAGAGAACGAAGAAGATGATGAAAAAATTGGTGCGGCAAGGAGAGAGAATGACGAAAGGGATGGAATTTTTTTTTTTTTTTTTGATTTATAACTTAATTTAGGGTTAATTATATTCAGGAATAATTGTAACAGTAAAAAATATTAATATGTCTTCGAGAAGTAAAATCTATTTAATTACACTTTTAGTACATTATATCCATCTATAGTCTTTAAAAAGTGGTCTGACCTAATTAATGGAGTTAAGAAGGAATTGTCCTTTTTGTTATGCCCCCAAAAATTTTATTTGTGAAGTATATTGCAGGAATCTTATAAAAAAATTCTCTTAATTGGGTTGATTATGATTTCATCATTTTTGTTTTATAAATTTACCACTATTGAAATCAACGTTGCCAAAAAACCTTTTTTTTTTTTTTTTTTGGTTTCTTATTGTATTTAATTTTTAATTTTATTTTATTTTTCTAATATATTTGTTTTGTTTTTAAAATTATTTTTTTTATATCTTTTTTTGTTATTTATTTTTTAAGGATGCTAAAAATTGGATCATTAGGTAGGGTCCTTGAGATTCGGAATATCGATCCTCACTTAGTTGGGATTTCCTACAAAACAATGTATTACGAGTGGGTCGGTCGACGTTGCATATTCGTTGTAAGAATTAGTACAGAATTCTGAAGAGATTTTGACAGAGTAACGGCTAGTGAGAGAGCTTATGTGTATATGTGTACCTGGAAAGACCTACCTTTCAGTATTTGTAGATGGGGGAGGGAGGGAGGGAGACATGTTGGGCAAGTCTTCCTTAATTCGTTGTCAACTTCTCTTATTCCCCAGGATTTGGGGGGTGAGTTGGGTTTTATGGACCATAACGCCTGTATTGTAATTGCACATTCCTTATACGTAGAAAGTGGTTATAACGTTCTCTAAACTCATGATACAAGCCGAGCTTAAAGGTAGCAGATAATGCTCGGTTTGCCCCGAGAATAGACTTACACTAATTCTGGGAAATGAGTGCGGTTGGGAATAATCGTGTGCACAGTGAGGCAGCATATTTGACGGTATCTTTGGCTCCAAGAAAAATCCCTAATTTCCAGTAAGTTGATTTGGGTTTATGTGCCAAGTAGGTAGATCTTATATTTTGTATTTGGGTTTGCGTGTTCGATGCTTGCCACATGTCGAGTGTTTAAGTTGATTAGGAAAACCCTCTCATCAAATGCCCCTATTCTTGAGGCCTAAGATGAAATAGGCTTAATAATCCCTTTTACTAGACATAATTGAGGTGTTCCGAATAGTTCATTTAGGTGGGTGATGGTTGATCACATTTGCGTTGATTCTGGTGCCCAATCAAATTTTAAGCGGCCACGTCGTTTCGAAGTTTGCGCCCAAAAGACTATGATGCAAATGCAAGGCATAATTGGTTCAGGCGCGTCCTTCCATACTCTGGGTGACGGTTGAAATCCTTTATACGAAAAATATTTTTATTTAAACAAGGGGACTCTTTTATTAGAACCCTTAAGTCTCCTTCTTCCCCATACTCTCTGAATAATAAAGAAATATTTGAGCCTTTTTGGATACCTATTTCATATTCAGGTGATCGATTTCCTCGAATTCGGTAAGGGCTTTTACATTTTGAATCGTCTTTTTTCTTTAGTTTTGTATTTTTTTTTTGCTAGTGTCGCTCTAGGTTTCGTCATTTCTTCATTCTCATCTATTTCCTTGAAGCTTCTCATTTTCATTTCGTTGTTGTCTTCTTAATTCCTTTCTAGAAGAAAGCATAGTTCTTTTGGGATGTCCCGACTCGTTGAGCCTCAATCCTGAATAAAAGGCTGAGCCTATGGTTTCGACCAGTTTAACCCCTCAGACTAAAAAGTATTTGAGGCCAACCATCTAGCTACATCCTTCTAACAGTGTCAGACTATTAATGGCCCGACATGAGGTGGATCAACTTGTGCCCCCTATTCAGGTTAATGAATGCCCAGCTTCACTTTTTCTAACACGCCCTGCCCGTCGTGGGGTGTTGAATCCAAGGTTTTGATGAAAAAAATAACTATTGATGTTTTGGTGGAACTAATGATTTTATCAAGTGTTTCAAATTTATAGTTCCAGGCATGTGATTAAGAAGAAGACCTCATGAAGAAAACATAAAAGGTGCAAGATGGATGCAATGAAGATATGAAGAGTTTTGAAGACCTTGAAGAAAAATAGGTGAAAACGACTCTATACTTATATACTCTTAATGCAACTCAAATTAAGATCACACACGACACCTTAAATGAGTTATTTTTATGTGTCTTGATATGAAATGATAGAGTTTAAGATATTAATTTAAGATATTGAATGTGTTCCTTATGTGAAATGAATTTGATAATTGACCTAAATAGAAAACATGTTTTAAAATATAAAAGTGAAGTAATCTGGTCAAATTAATCAACAGAGAAAAACAATCGGTCAACCGAATTAAATAATGAGTTTTGAAGTTAAAATGAGGTACTAATTATCGAGTCGGTCAACCAAATTAAGGAGGTCGGTCAACCATTTGAAATAGTGATTGAATTGGTAAAGAAAATACGTATACTGATCTAGTCGGTCAACCGAATGAGTGGGTCGGTCATCTGTTTGAGTCAGTAGGTAAATCGAAGAGAAATTGGAACAACCTGAACCAATTGGTCAACCGACTGGCCTATAAGCAACGATAGGAGTCTTTTCTGGACAGGTCGGTCAACCGACTAGTGGTGGTTCAGTCAACTGACTGAGGAAGTTGGAAATTGAGAGATTTAATCTCTCAGTCAAAATCTATCCGTTTTTTAGGATTCCAAGGGAGAGATTTGGGAAATTTGAACCTAATTAAGATATGACCTACCTATTCTATTATCTCTATTGATTTGGTCCACATACTTAGGAATTCTCTTAATTTAAAAGGATTAATACTTTCTATTTGCATGGTTCAAAATTGAGAATTGTTTTATGGACTTATATGAGAAAATTGAAAGATATTTTAATGTGGAATACACCTGAAATGAAAGGTAATGTTATATGGGGTCTAAATGTGTCATTTATTAACACAACATTTGAAAACTAGCTATTGGAGGGTTAATTTTAGGTCTACTTAAAGAGACCTGCAGGAATGAGTTAAAATACATCAAGAACAATCACTTCAAGCTTTTCTAAGAGTCATATTTACGCTGAATGTTTTGTGAGAGATTTATTCTTTGTTCTTTATCTGAAGCTCTTGTGATTTGGCATCACTGATTTGTGTTATGTTGCGATACTATCATTATCTTCGGTGTTTTCCGGTGACATTTTTTCAAACTTTGTTATTTAATTTAAAGTTATATTATTATTACTTGCTTGGTTTAAGATTGTTTAGAAAATTATTTTAAACTTAAAACCCTAAAAATCTTTTTAAACAATTTGATTTGATTATTTGATTACGTGCTTTAAATTGTGTTACCTACTTTATTAATTAATCAAAATTTATTTGCCTTACATTGTATCTATCATGTAGTAATTATTCATAACATTAATCGAGTATATTCGTATTGAGGTGGTAGAAGCTCCTTATGGGAAGAAATTCATATTTTTTTTGTATTTGTGAATTTGAGTGGATTAGACACATTTAGGACGATATCTAATCAAGTTAGCTAGGTTTCGACTGTGAAAAAAGATTAGAGTTTGATCTTTGTCTAGAAAAAATGTTAGGTTATTTTTTTCTCTTGAAAAAGAATTAGGTTTTGATTATTCTGGTATTTGAATTGTATTTTGAGTGAATTGTAAAGGTTCATCTTTCCTGTGAAATGGATAAGTGAGAGAGTGTTAGGTTAATCTTTGACCTGGTAAAAAGATAGGGTTCATTCTTGACTTGGGAAAGAGTAATTTGTAAAGGTTGATTTTGTGTCTGTAAAAGAATCATTGTAAGAGTTTGGTTCCTACTTGGTAAAGAGATCAAAGAGGTTCAGTGGATTGCGATTCTCCATGGAGCTCCGCCGGGGAGGGGGGGGTAGACGTAGGCAAGACAAGCTTGATCGAATCAGGATATATCGTTGTGTGTTGCATTGTTTATTTTCTATTATATTGTATTTACGTGTGAACTTAGTATTAAACACATATCCGCTATGCGACTAAGATAATAATTAATTTAGGAAAATTGATTATTTGATATTAAGTGTTTAAAAGAATTAATTGTTTAAATTTTGTAACTATCTAATTCACCTCCCTCTTGAGTAGCTCTTTGGGCCAACATAGAGCCTCATTGGATCTCGTCTAAGATTTTGGTATTGTTGAATCCAAGGTTTTGATAAATAATTAAGTGTTGATATTTTTATGGAACTAATGGTTTTACTAAATGTTTCACATTTAAAGTTTCATTTTTTTTTTATTAAGAAGAAGAATCGTCGAAGAAAATGTAACGGGTGGAAGATGAAAATGATGTAGACGTAAAGAGATTTAAAGATGTTGAATAAAATTAGGTGAAAACAACTCTTTACCTATGTACTCTTAATGTAACCCGAATTGTGATCGCACACGACACTTAAAATAAATTAATCTTATGTGTACCTTAGTAAGAAGTGACAAGTTTAAGATCCTAAAATGTGATTTTTTATGTGCTTCATATGTGAAATGGTTTTAATAAATAACCTAAGTGAAAAATGTGTTTTAAAGCATAAAATATAAAGTTTTCGGGTCAATTCGGTCAATCGCCAAAAGGAGTCGACCGACGTATCAAAAAAGTGTATTTTGGAAATAGAAATAGAAACATTTTGATCCTATCGGTCAATTGAGAAAATGAGTAGGTCAACCGATAGAAACAGTGACCAGAATGTGTAAAGGGTGAAGTCTCTAATCACTTCGGTCAACCAACAGACTTGGTCTGTCAACCGAACGAAACAGTAGCCGAAATGGAGAATTGGAGAAGGCTATTGATCATTCTCAATTTTATACTAAATTTGCATCTTTATTCTATAATTTTGCTAATCTTTTTAGTAATTTTTAATTAGTAATAATTATATTTAATGTTTTTGTAGGGAAAGCTTGGAAATAAAAAAAAATACCGAAAAAAAACAAGGAAAAAAAAAATGAAGAAAATACCTAAACAAGGATAAAAACATAGTGAAAGAGTGACCCAACTCGAAATCCGACCCACCAGATTATGCTCGCGACCCACTCACGAAGTGGGTAATGGTTCACTAATTAAGGTGGCGTTTGGTTAGTGTTCCCACTTTTCTCAACCCAACTGGGATGGGTTAGGTTGGGTTGAGTTGAGAATTTTGTTTCTTATTGGAAACAGAATTGCGTTTGGTAACGACAATTTTTTGTGTGGTGGGAACAAAATCGCGTTTAGTAACGATATTATCCTAAAATTATTTCCTCACAATTGCCTTTTTTTTTTTTCCTTTTTTCTTCTTTTTTCTTTTTCTTTTTCTTCTTTTCTCTTCGTTCGTCTTCACCTTCACCGAATAGAGCGATCGAATTCCAGAAAGATTTTGATAAACGAACAACGAAATCAAAATCGATTTCGTCAACGAGTAACGTAATCAATTTCGATTTTGTGAATGAACAACGATTTTGATTTTGTGAACGAACAACGATTTTGATTTCAAGAACGAACAATCGATTTCAAATCGAAATCGATCTCGTCAATGAGCACCGAAATTGATTTTGAGAATGAACGAGCAACCAAACCCTAAAGAGTGAAGAAATCGAAACCCTAAATGGCGAGGACGAAGGCGATGGCGAGGATGACGACCACCGCTTCGAGTTCGGCAAAGATGATGGCGAGGACGACGATGACGACCACAACTATGAGTTTGGCGAAGACGATGGCGACGACGAAGACAATTGCAAGGAGGAGGAACGAGCGGTGAAGGAAGAAATCCGGCAATTTTGAGGAAGACGACGGCGAAGACGATTGCGAGGAGGAGGTGGACAGCCAAGACGATGACGGGTAGGAGAACGACGAAGACGATGGCGAGAAGAAACGATTTCAAATAGATAGTAACCTATGGCTTGGGTAGGAGGAGAAGAACAAGTTCGGCGAATAAAAAGTCAAAAAAATGAAAGGCTTTCAAAATGCGTGGGATGAAGTTA
This sequence comes from Eucommia ulmoides, assembly GCA_016647705.1. Taxonomy (NCBI): domain Eukaryota; kingdom Viridiplantae; phylum Streptophyta; class Magnoliopsida; order Garryales; family Eucommiaceae; genus Eucommia; species Eucommia ulmoides. The sequence continues at coordinate 32,101,737 of CM028332.1, read as the reverse complement.
GAACAAGAGGTCTCATTAACAATTCAATAAATTCTGAGTGCGTCCTCATTTTGGGTTCAGTTTTTTGCGCACAAAAAAAAAAAAATAAATAAATAATTTGTTTCTCATTTTTTTAGGATTTTGAGAATCAATTCTTATTTTTTGGGTTGGGTTGGAATGGAAACACTAACCAAACGGGGCCTAAGGGAATCATTGCTAGTCAAAAGAGTTGTAATTACGTTATATTTAAAGGGTTAACTATGACAAATTTTGTAGAATCAAGGGGGTGTAGATCAAAGGAGGGCTTTATTTTGGACCTTCTTTAATTCATTGTTGAGATGGCATTTTGTGGTCAGTCCATTAAATGAGAACAATTATATTTGAGAGCTTAATGGCCATTATGATATAATTCAATGGAAATCAATAGAAGGAAAGGAAAATAGGATCAACAATTTAGGGATATTCAGAGCAATGGGCAGAGCCGAAGGGATAGTATTTGAATTATATTTTTTTTTTCTCACTTTTTTTTCTTCATCCTTTACGGCAGTAGGGTTTTTTCTTTATTTTTATTTTCTTCTTACACTGGATCTTCTTCGTGGTCCTTCAATGGAGTGTTTGCTAAATATTTTAGGGAGAATGATGAACACATCAATGATCGGCTAAGTTCATCATTCGGGTTGGAGCTGTATTTATTTTGGAATTTATCAAGGTAATTTTATTTTTATTTGATTATATTTTGTTCTAATTATGTAAGGTTGTCAAACGAGGTTTGTGGACTTAAATATTTTTCTTGAATTAGTTTATACTCCAAATGTTGTTATAGAGATTTAGATCTGGACTTATTCATATCTGTAATGTTAGATTTAATACATGTGGTTTAGATCAAATAGTTTTGAAATCAATTTTAATGGTATCGATACGACTTAATTGGATAAATTATACTAAACGGTTAATTCATTTTAGATTAGGTAACTTAGAATTGAATCGTAAAGATAATTTATCCCAATTAAATAGTCGATTTATCTTTTATAGTAATATTGGCTTGTAGTTAATATTACCTGATTACACACCGAACAAAAAGAAATAAGAATGAAAGTTACTAGATAAATTGATGAATTTATGCATGTCCCTAATCCAAACCCTTTTAATATAGAATTTATTGCAATTAATTTTTTTTTTTAATTATTAAAATTCAAAACCAAACCAAAACTGTTTATCTTACTTAAGAAAATAATATACAAAAATTAATAGTCACAATCCAATCGCTGTGAATCGACCCCATACTTAAGTCGCAATTCTATGATACTCGAGCAAAAGTTATCGATCTTATCGGTCAACCGACAAGGTTAAGGCCAGCGGCTAAATTTAGCCTTTGACATAGGGCGGTCAACCAAGGCATATGGCCGGCCAACCGACTAAATCAGTTAGTTATTTGACTGATTCGTTTTCTTAGTCAAATCATCTCGTTGTTTATGATTCCAAGAGAGGCTTTTGTGGGATTTTGGTTTATTTTAGATTTACTTGATATATTTTGCGATCCCTATTAATTTCGTCAATTTAATTAAATATTCTTTTAATTAAAGTGCTTTACTACTTCCTATTTTATTGAATTTTGAATTAAAAAAGTTTTAAGGACCAAAATGAGTTTTCTCAAGAGTATTTTTTTTAAAAAAAAAACATATCTATTTTAAGCATAAGGGATATATGGGGTCTTGGGATATCATTTAATAACATATCTTTTGAAAACTAGCTGTTGGAAGTCTAGTCCTAGATCTATTTATAGAGACCTACGGGATTGAGTCTTAGTACATCAAAAACTATCAGTTTTGAGCTATCTAAGAGTGAGAATATTGCTGAGATTTTTACAAGAGATTATTTTCGAGTTCTTGCTTTAAAGCACTTGCTATTTGAGTTATCGGATTAAGTTCTTATTGCGAAATCATTCTAATTTTCGATGAATTTCAGTAAGATCTTTTTATTTGCTTTCTAATATATATATATATATATATATATATATATATATATATTGTTGATTGCTTGGTTAAGAATTATTAGAAAATCATTTTTGAACTTAAGTCTTGAAAATATTTTTAAAACGATTTTTGTTTGATTATTTAATTACTTGCTTATTGTGTGCTACCCATTTGTTATTTAATCAAATTTAATTTGCCTCACATTGTATCTATTACGTAGTATTTATTCGTGCCATTAGTCAAGTATATTTGTATTGTGGTGGTAGAAACTTCTTATGTGAAGAAACTTGAAATTTTTTGTATTTGTGAGTTTGAACGGATTAGACCCATTTGGGATGGTGTCTAGTCAGAGTAACTAGGGTTTTGATCTTTTTCTTGTGAAAAAAATTAGGGTTTGATATTTGTCCTGTAAAAAAGTTAGGTTATTATTTTCCCTTGAAAAGAACTAGGTTTTTATTCATCCTCTAATTGAATTAAAGTTTTATTGTAAAAGTTCATTCAAAACCTGTGAAAAGGATAAATGGTAGGTTGATTCTTAGTCTGTGAAAAGAATCAAGGATTGTAAAGGTTGATTCTGAGCTTGTGAAAAAAATCGAGAATTGTAAATGTTTGGTTTCTACCTGGCAAAGAAATCAAGGGGTTTAGTGGATTGCGAATCTCCGTGGAGCTCGAGGGACTAGAAGTAGGTAAGAGTAGCTTGCCAATCCAAGATAAATTCTTCTGTGTTACATTGATTATTTTCTTATATTGTGTTTGGGTGTGCATTTATAATTAAACATATTTCCACTGCGTAACAAGATAATAATTGATTTAGGAAAATTTATTATTTGTGTTTAAGAATTTAATTGTTTAAATTTTGTAACTACTCAATTCACCCCTTACTCTTGGGTAGTTCGTTGGGTCTGCAATTGGTATCAGAGTTGGTTTAACTCATTTATCTTAGCATCCTAGCTAAAAAAATCACATGGCGCGCCCCGTAGGTACTCTAGGTGAGGGGCAGTCTATTCACCATCCACATTTGTTTGCAGATGATAACTATTCATTCTGGAAAGACAGAATAATCGTTTTTCTTCAATCTACTAATTATGATGTGTAGTTGGCCATTGAAGATGGTCCGTTCATTTGTAAGGAGAATGGAGTGATTAAGAAGATGGAACAACTGACTCTCTTGGATAAACATAAATTATCTATCAATTCTCAAGTTATTAATATTATGTTTTATTCTTTAGATGCAAACAAATATAGCAGTGTTTCAGGTTGTGGATCAACAAAATATGTGCGGAATACATTGCAAATCACACATGAAGGGACAAATAATGTGAAAGAGTCTAAAATCAATTCCTTGGTTTGACAGTTCGAGCTATTCCGAATTAGTGATACAAAATCAATTCTGGAAATGTACATGAGATTCGATAATATTTGCAATAACCTTGGTCAACTCAGAAAACCTTATTCTATGGAGGATAAATGATAAGAATATATCAGGTGTACCAAGGGATCTATTGTATGTTTCAATCGGCCCAATAACAAGGGCAAGAGTTAAAGGATTCTAAGAAGCACTTAATGAATTAATTCAAGAGATTTGGGTTGAGTCTGAAATGGTGAAGCCCAAATTAGGCCTAAATGACGATCAATGTCTATTCCACCTCATCAAGGCAAGTGAATAGACTTAAAGCGTGAATCTAAATGGGCCTAGAATGAGACCCATGAATTTTAGTTTATTTATTTTATTATTTTAAGTCTTTAAATTCTTTTTAAGCTGATTTGTATGCCATAATTGCCAAGTAATCTTTTTCTTTTCCAACTAGGAGTATAAGGAAAGTTACGAAGTTTCCTTAACTTTTGTTTAGTCTTAGACATTAGGGTTTCCTTTTTCCTTCATGATGGACTTAAATTTCATAAGACAAATTAGAGTAGTTTTTTTTTTTTTTTTAGTTCTCTTGGCCGTTTATTTAAGGGGCTCTATAGGCCTACAAATTTCACACAACATTTTATTTGATTAATATAATTGTAAGAGGTTTTGTCTTAAGTTCTTCAAAGAACTTTTCTGAACTTATCAAGTTTTCTTTTGGCGTTCAATCTCATTGGTTTGTGATTTTCTCCTAATCATTGAGTCAAGAATTCTCTTATACTTTTGGTTCGCGTTTCATTCATAAATACTGGGTCAAGATAATCTATCAATTTTCTGTATTTTCATGTGTTCGTCTTTTTATTATAAATTTGAATTTAGTTCGATCTTTTACGAAGAAACCCTAAGTTGTTTTCGAGTCTCATTAATTTTTAGTGAGGTTCGTATCATTTGATAATCAGAGCAATGTTTTAATTCATGTTTCATCTACCTTTTTCTTTTTCGTTCATTGATATCTATTCATTTTTTTTTTCTTGACCAAATTCTATCATCAAATCTTGTCCGACTTTGTTTAAAGTACTGTGCATTTGTTTTCTCGTTCTAATCATATCTGGTTATATTTCAATTAAGGCGCTTTGCATATTAAAATTTGGTCAGATCTTGATAAACAAACGCGGTGTATCTTTGTTCTGGTCAGATTTTTCATTTAAATACTGTGCATCTTTGAATCTTGATTTAAAGTTACTGCTTTAAAAAAGAAAAAAGAAAAAAAAAATAGAAACAAACAAACCAAAAAAAAAAAAAGGGAAAAAGAAAAAAGAATTAAAAAAATAAAAAAAATTCCAGCATTCCATATTGAGATTTAACTTTTCTTGTTCTATTCCATATGCTTATCTTTTATGTTCTTCTTGTTCACTTTGCTTTTGTCCTAAGTCTCATTCTTAATGAATCGATTTGTTGAATTTGGATTGTGATGAGAAATTTCTGATTGAGGTTGGTTAAGTTCGATAAAAAACTAAAAACGTAAACCAAATAGTGAAAAAAGGCAAGAGAGTGTGAGCTTATAAGAGAGTAAAAGTCAAATTTGAGTGAAATGCGAGTGTGAGTGTCATAAATCATGGGAAAAACATGTAAGGGAATGTTTGTGAGGTTTACTAACTTTATTTTGTAGGTTATTAAACATGTCTCAAGAAACAAACAAAGGGTCGTCTGATAAAGCACCGAAGGTGATAGACTTTATACTCTTATTCAAGTCCTTGAACCAAAAGTTTTAATGGTTGAACTTGCGGTTTGATAAAGTGTATGACCGACTAGACAAAGTTGAGTTTAGTTCACAAATGAGACAACCATCTAGAGCTCTTAGTGTGCAACGAAGAGACAGGAATCCACCTAGGTTTGACTATGAAGATGATTATAAGGATGACCTATATGAAAAGGATCGCATCTCTAATGCGAGCTTGGGTAGATCCGGACGTTGATATGGGAATAGATGAGATATTTATAGAGAGATGATTGATAATAAGTTGGGAAACATCAAGGTGAACATTCCGATCTTTCTAAGGTAAAAACAATTTGAACGTTTATTTGAAGTGGGAGAAGATAATGGAGTTGGTGTTTGATTGTCACAACTACTCCAAGTTAAAGAAGATGAAGTTGGATACAATAGAATTCACTGATTATGCTATTGTATGGTGTGATCAACTTTCCTTGAGTAGGAGGAGGAATGGTGAAAGAGCTATCGCGACTTGGGAGGAGATGAAAACTACTATGAAGAGGCGATTCATTCCAAGTTGCTACTATAGAGACTTATTCTAAAAGTTGCAAAGTCTCACACAAGGGTCTAGAAGTGTGGAAGACTATTACATAGAAATAGAGACAGCCATGATTTGAGCCAATGTGGAAGAGGATCAAGAAACTACTATGGTTAGGTTTCTAATCGGGCTAAATTGTGACATCACAAATGTGGTGGAGTGGCAATATTATGTTGAGTTGAATGACATGGTACTCATGGACATTAAAGTGGAGCAACAATTGAAGCGCAAGGGTTCCACACGAGTTGGCCAGTAATTGGGTTCTTCTTCTTCTTGGAAACTGAATTGGAGCAAGAGGGATGATAAGCCTAATTTTCGGGCCAAGGCCGAACCTTCCCAAATTTATAAAGTTGGAGGTACACCAAACCAAGGTAAGACCTATTCCCAACCTTTTAGAAATAGAGAAATTAAATGCTTTAAGTATTTGGGAATATGTCATATTGTATCCCAATGTCCAAACAAGAGAGTCATGATTATGAGGGATGATGAAGGTATTGAGAGTGAGGATGAGACGGACGATAATTCGATGCCACCTTTGGAGGATACACAATGTTGAATACCCAGTTGAAGGAGAGATTCTAGTTTCAAGAAGAACTCTTAGTTCACAAGTCAAAGAAGATAAGACGATACAACGAGAGAATATCTTTCATACTAGATTATATGTCAATGATAAGGTATGTAACATGATTATTTGTCAACCTTAAAACATCCTAGGACATATAAGTTACAATGGTTGAGTGATTGTGGATAAATTAAAGTGAATAAGGAGATGCTTGTATCATTCTCAATTGGAAGGTATAAAGACGAGGTCTTGTGTGATGTGGTGCTAATGCATGCGGGATATATTATGTGGGGAAGACCATGGAAATTTGATCGGCAAGTAACTCATGATTATTATACCAATAGATATTCCTTTGTACTTAATAAGAAGTCAATTACTCTTGTACCATGAATGCCAAGGCAAGTGTATGATGATCAAGTGAGGTTAAAAATAGAGAATGATAAGAAAAATAAGAGTGGGAGAAAAAAAATCATAAAATGAGGGAAAAGAAGAGAGGAAACAAATGAGCTTTTATACGAGAGAGAGTGAGATTAAAAAGAAAAAAGAAAAAAAGCTTTGTTCTCAAACTAACATTTGATTGTACTTTTGTATAAAGAGGTTTGTTTTACCACTAACGATCTTAACTCATCTTTTTCTAGTGTTGTTGTTTCTCTTTTACAGGATTTTGATGATATGTTTTCCAAATAAATGCCTAATGGTTTGCCACCAATAAGAGGACTTGTGCATCATATTGATTTCGTACCCGGAGCATCTATTCCAAATAGACCTACATATAGGAGCAATCCCGAGAAAACAAAGGAGCTTCAAAGGCAGGTTAGTGAGCTTGTAGAGAAGGGGTACGTACGTAAAAGCATAACTCCTTGTGCAGCTCCCGTATTTTTTGTACCTAAGAAAGATGGTAAATGGATAATGTGTGTTAATTGTAGCGTCATCAACAATATCATGATAAAGCATCGACATCCTATTCCTAGATTAGATAATGTGCTTGATGAATTGCTCGATTCTTGTGTGTTTACTAAAATTGATCTTAAAAGTGGATATCATCATATTAGGATGAAGGAAGGTGGTGAGTGAAAAACTGCATTCAAAATAAAATATGGTTTATATGAGTGGTTGGTTATACCTTTTGGGTTAACCAATACACCTAGTACGTTCATGAGATTAATGAACAACGTTTTGCGTGTTTTTATTAGAAAAATTGTGGTTGTATACTTTGATGACATTTTTATTTATAGCAATAACTTAGATGAGTATGTTCAACATTTAAAACTTCTTTTAGATGTTTTAAGAAAAGAAATGTTGTTCGCTAACCTTAAAAAATGTATATTTTGCACGGATAAACTTGTATTTCTTTATTTTGTAGTTAGTGCTAAGGGAATTGAGGTAGATGAAGAAAAGGTTGAGGCAATTAAGGAGTAAACGAAACCTACAAGTGTGGGACAAGTAAGAAGTTTCCATAGGTTGGCTAGCTTTTATAGAAGGTTACACATTTAACTAAAGTTATCAAGAACAATGTGGGTTTTAAGTGGGAGATAAGCAAGAAAAGACATTTAATTTGATTAAAGCAAGGTTAACTAATGTACCTTTGCTAGCTTTACCTAACTTCACAAATTTTTTTGAGATTGAATGTAATACTTCAGGAATAGATATTGGACCTTTCTAATGTAGGAAGGGTGTCCCTTTACTTACTTTAATGAAAAACTAAGTAGGGCAGTCTGGAATTACCCTACATACGAGAAAGAGATATATACGTTGATTAGGACGTTAGAGACTTAGTAATACTATCTTTGGCCAAAAGGTTTTGTGATTCACTCGGATCATGAATATTTGAAACATTTGAAAGATCAACAGAAGTTGAACAAGTGACATGCCAAGTGGGTGAAGTTTATCCAAACATTTCCTTATGTGATCAAGTACAAGCGAGGTAAGGAAAACGTTGTAACAGATGCATTATCTCGAATGCACGTCTTACTTTCTACCTTAGATGCAAAATTGTTTGGTTTTGAATATATTAAGGATTTGTATGTTGATGATTCTGATTTTCATAATGTATTTAATGCATGTGAAAAAGTAGCATTTGGCAAGTTCTTTAGGTATAATGTGGATTTTTATTTAGAGAAAATAAATTATGTGTGCTTAAATGTTCATTGTGTGATTTGCTTGTTAGAGAAGCTCATGGGGGTGGTTTAATGGTGTATTTTGGCATATCTAAGACTTTAGATGTTTTTCATGAACATTTCTTTTGGCCTCATATGAAACGTGAAGTTGATAGAATTTATGAGAAGTATATTGTTAGTAGATAAGCTAAATCTAAGGTTAAACCTAATGGTTTGTACACCTCTTTGTTTATACCTAGTGAACCTTGGATTGATATTTCTATGAATTTTGTGTTAGGTTTACCTAGGTCAAAGAGATGTCGAGATTTTATATATGTGGTTGTTGATAGGTTTTCTAAGATGACTCATTTTATCCTATGTCATAAAACCGATGATGCATCACATGTTGCTGTTTTGTTCTTCAAGGAAATAGTTAGGTTGCATGGTATGCCTAAAATTATTGTTTCAGATAGAGATGCTATGTTCTTAAGCTATTTTTCGAAGACTTTGCGGGGGTAAGCTCGGAACTCAACTTTTATTTTTACTACTTGTCACCCAGAAACTGATGGTTAAAGTGAAATAGTTAATATGAATTTATCTACTTTATTGCGTGCTTTAATACGAAAGAATTCGAAAACATGAGAAGATCATTTGCCGCATGTAGAGTTTGCATATAATAGGAGTGTGCATTCTGCAACTAAGTTTTCACCGTTTGAAATTGTGTATGGTTTTAATCCATTGATTCCTTTGGATTTAACTCCTTTACCTATGCATGAGCGTGTCAACTTAGATGGGAAGAAGAAGGTTGATTTTGTTAAGCAAATCCATGAAAAGGCCTGACAAAACATTGAGAGAAGAATTGAGCAATATGCCAACCAAGCTAATAAGGGGCATGAGAAGGTTGTATTTGAATCTATTGATTGGGTTTGGTTGCATATGAGGAAAGAACTGTTTCCCTAACAAAGGCATTCAAAGCTACTTCCAAGGGGAGATGGCCATTTTCAAGTGATAGAACATATAAATGACAATGCCTACAAGTTGGACCTTCTAAGTGAGTTTAATATAAGTGCTACGTTTAATGTGACTAACTTATCTCCGTTTGGTGTTGGTGAAGATTTGAGGACAAATCATTTTCAAAAGACAGGGAATGATGATAATATATCAACTGCACCAAGGGATCTATTGCATGTTCCAGTCGGCCCAATAACAAGGGCAATAACTAAAAGATTCCAACAAGCACTTATTGGATTAATTCAAGAGATTTGGGCCGTGTCTAAAATGGTGAAACCTAAATTATGCCCAAATGACGATCAAGACTTAGTTCACCTCATCAAGGTAAGCAAATGGGCTTAAAGCATGAACATGAATGTGCCTAGGATGAGACCTGCGAATTTTAGTTTATTTATTTTATTATTTTAAGTCTTTTAATTTTTTTTAGACTGATTTGTAAGGTATGATTACCAAGTAATATTTTCCTTTTCCAACTAGGAGTGTAAGGCAATTTAAGAAGTTTCCTTATTCTTTGTTTATTCTTAGACATTAGTTCTTTTTTTTCCCTTCATGATGGGATGAGAATTTCACAAGACAAATTAGGTTTTTTTTTTTTTTTCTTGTTCTCTTGGCCGCTTATTTAAGGGGCTCTATAGGCCTGCGAATTTCACACAACTTTTTATTTGATTAATATAATTGTGAGAGAGTTTCTCTTAAGTTCTTCAAAGAATTTTTCTAAATTTATCAAGTTTTTTTGTGGCATTCAATTTCTTTGGTTTACTCTTTTAATAATTGGATTAAGAATTCTCTTATACCTTTGGTTCGCATTTCATTCATAAATGCCGGGTCAAGGTAATCTATCAATTTTCTGTATTTTCTTATGTTTGTCGTTTCATTATAAATTTGAATTTAGTTCGATCCTTTGCGAAAAAACCCTAAGTTAGTTTTGGGTGTCATTAATTCTTGGTGAGGTTCACATCAACAAAATTCGAAAAATATTGAGATTGTTGACAAAAGTTTGAGAGCCAAAAGTGACTGCAATTGAGGAAATTAAGGATCTAACAGTGTATACCATTGATGAACTTATTACCAACATAATGACCCATGAGACAGTTATTCAAGGATATGAGAATGAAACAATGAATATAAAAAAAAAGTCCTTGGCATTGAAAGCCAAAAAAAATGAGGAAGGAGATAATACTGATAACATTAGTCTTCACAGTGAGCAAGAAAGGGATGCAGCGGTTCTCACAAAAAAAATTAGAAAGATGATCCGACGAACATTCCGTGGAAAGAAAAACCTCAAAATGAATAAAGTTGAATGCTTCAATTGTCACAAGACTAGTCATTTTCAATCCAATTGTCTCGAGCCAGAGAAGGCAAAAGAAAGAAGGAGAAAGGATAAGAAAAATGTGAAGAAAAGTAAGAATAAATCATTGAAAGCCACCTGCTGTAACAACCCAACTTCCTAGGGTCACTACACGGTTTCTCCCTGAGAAGAATTAAAACTAAACCGAATAACCGATAATTTATTCCGTATAAATCCGAACAAATTTTACAAACTACGGCGACAATTTTATTTAAATAATCAATATTTAATTAATAAAAATCTGATAAATTTTACAATTTGATGGCGTTAATTATAATTGTCGAATTCACCGATTACAACGATAAATAATAAATACAATTTTTATAAATAGAAATTCAACTACCGGCGCCGATACGTCCTCACTGGCTCTGCAATCAAAACAGTGGAGTTGTGAGCTAACGCTCAGTAGAACTCCAACCCCTCTAATACGCGCATTTCATTATCACAACAAATAAAACATCTTAGCATGGTTTCCACGTAATTTTCACATAATCATAATTATTTTATCAAAATTTAACAGCTAAAATTCCATCACAATAACAACATAAATCACAAAATAGAAAAATTAAATATATGTATTAAAAGAGTTAGAAATTCTACCTAAAATCCGAAGCCGAAATCGGAGCCGAATTATTTTTCTCGCAACCAAACATATAAAAGTTGTAAGTTTTCATTATATATATTTATATGTACGCAGCCTAGTCATTCGCCTGGAAAATCCCATATGGATTGTGAAGGATATGAGATTCTATATTATGACTTTTTAGTTTCTTCGCTAGTAAGTAAGTTTAATATTATTATTATTATTATTATTATATAATACATATATACGTGTTAATCGTTTGCACACAAACGTTTAATAATAATGTGTTTGTCTTTATTATATGAAGACAACGCATATTAATATTTTATTATTTATATAAATATTCCCTTAAAAAAATATTAATTATATCCCGAAACTCTTAACAATATATTTTAAATAACATATTAGTCCCAAAAATATTAAATTTATATAAAATAATATTTTTTAAAACACAAATTTTCAAAATATTACACCTGCGATGACTCGGAGTCGAATAGCTTGGAAAAATGAGTAGTGATGATTCATCTATACTTACTTTGATGACCACTGAAAATGAGGTAACATAATTACACGTAACTAAAAAAAAGGCAACTGGTAGCCGAAATTTGTGCCCAGAAGCCTGAGGTTCAACGACGAGACGACATTGGGTGGCGACTTAGGATGGCGCAGGTGACCAGCGATGTTAACCTTAATTGAGAATATTTGACTAGAAATATTGGAGGATATTGACCATATGATGAAAACCCAAGGTAAAACATCATGAAATTATTTTTATCCAACTTAAAAGTAAAACTATGATAAATTATGAATTAGACTAACCAATTAGGACTATTAATCAGCTATCCCATTAATATTAATGGCTCTAAGGGACACGTTTGGTGTGTTGGAATTACTCATTTGTTTTTACTATAAATTGTGAAGTTCTACATTTTCATTAAAACATTAAACTTTAAGACATTATGAACTACACATATATTTTGAGTTTATGTCGGTTTGTTCTTGAGAGAGAGTTTAACATTCGTTCTATTCGCAAGGATTTTGAGTGCTACTATCAAAAGATCGTGATTGTTGCATCCGGGAAAACAAATATTTGAAGAACTGTAAATACCTGAGCAAGGGTCAAATTTGCTTCAAGAAAATGTCAACAAATGATACTCAATTTGTACAATTTTTTTTTTTTTAATAATGTTATCGGTAAAGAACGGTAAATATGATATTATTCATTTATTGATTTCTTATAGTTTAATTTATTGTTAAACATTATAAATTTGTAATATTTGTTGAGATGTCGGTTTGTTCTTGAGAGAGAGTTTAACATTCGTTCTATTCGCAAGGATTTTGAGTGCTACTATCAAAAGATCGTGATTGTTGCATCCGGGAAAACAAATATTTGAAGAACTGTAAATACCTGAGCAAGGGTCAAATTTGCTTCAAGAAAATGTCAACAAATGATACTCAATTTGTACAATTTTTTTTTTTTAATAATGTTATCGGTAAAGAACGGTAAATATGATATTATTCATTTATTGATTTCTTATAGTTTAATTTATTGTTAAACATTATAAATTTGTAATATTTGTTGAGATGTCGGTTTGTTCTTGAGAGAGAGTTTAACATTCGTTCTATTTGCAAGGATTTTGAGTGCTACTATCAAAAGATCGTGATTGTTGCATCCGGGAAAACAAATATTTGAAGAACTGTAAATACCTGAGCAAGGGTCAAATTTGCTTCAAGAAAATGTCAACAAATGATACTCAATTTGTACAATTTTTTTTTTTAATAATGTTATCGGTAAAGAACGGTAAATATGATATTATTCATTTATTGATTTCTTATAGTTTAATTTATTGTTAAACATTATAAATTTGTAATATTTGTTGAGATGTCGGTTTGTTCTTGAGAGAGAGTTTAACATTCGTTCTATTCGCAAGGATTTTGAGTGCTACTATCAAAAGATCGTGATTGTTGCATCCGGGAAAACAAATATTTGAAGAACTGTAAATACCTGAGCAAGGGTCAAATTTGCTTCAAGAAAATGTCAACAAATGATACTCAATTTGTACAATTTTTTTTTTTAATAATGTTATCGGTAAAGAACGGTAAATATGATATTATTCATTTATTGATTTCTTATAGTTTAATTTATTGTTAAACATTATAAATTTGTAATATTTGTTGAGATGTCGGTTTGTTCTTGAGAGAGAGTTTAACATTCGTTCTATTTGCAAGGATTTTGAGTGCTACTATCAAAAGATCGTGATTGTTGCATCCGGGAAAACAAATATTTGAAGAACTGTAAATACCTGAGCAAGGGTCAAATTTGCTTCAAGAAAATGTCAACAAATGATACTCAATTTGTACAATTTTTTTTTTTAATAATGTTATCGGTAAAGAACGGTAAATATGATATTATTCATTTATTGATTTCTTATAGTTTAATTTATTGTTAAACATTATAAATTTGTAATATTTGTTGAGATGCTAGATAGTGTTCTAGAATATTTATCGTTGTGCATTTTACATTCTGAAATATCTACTATCACATGTATTGAGTTTTCGAAATATTGATTGTGAACTTTTCTAAATTCTCTAATATTAGCTAAATTACATTTAACAACAAATATCACTAATAATTAATTTTATATTGTTTATAAGTATTATTTCATTATGTATATTGACATAATTAGAAATCTTCAATGGAATTAATATTAATTAATATTTAATTACAATATTTGATAATTGTTGAATTTGTTCAATCACCTACTTCATCAAACAAACGAACTTGTTATGATTTAAGAAATTTCAAATTAACTTCGAATTTCCAAACTGCACTTTAAAAAAAGACTAAATTATCTGCCAAATGAGTAACAGTCCATTGGTCAAACTACAATCTTTATGCCTATATATATGTACGAAGCATTTAGAAATGGCCATTTCACGAGAAGGCTCTAATGCTGCAATTTACCAAAGGGGTGTTCATACATGATTTTTCAATATTATAACAAGAAATATTTGATTTTTCCTCTGTTTGTGTGTTTGAGCATTCCCTTGTACAAATTCTAATATTTTTATCTTCTGCCTGTTTGGCTGGGAGCCTTATTCGACCTTCTCAGTTAGCACAGATTGGCTGCAAAAAGGTTGCAAAAAGAACTTAGAATCATCACGATGGGCAAACGAAGAACAAAATAAGTACCCGTTTGGCCCCAAACACTAATTCATCATCTAAAAACCATAATTTGGAGTCTACGCCAAACGGGAACTAAGTATGAGAGGGAAAGAAAAATACCTAAAGCTTACAGTTCGAGGGAGCCCATCCTATCATCTGTCTCTCATTGTCATAGATCAACAGTTTATCTTGCATAGAAATGTCTAAAAGATAGCAAAGAAGAAGAGAGAGGGGGGGGGGGGGGGGGGGGGGGGGGCGCGGCGGCGAGAAACAAGTCAAATAAACTGGATAAACAGACAGGAAATAGTAGAAATTCATCCCAATTTGTGTTCACTATTTCTTACCTCCAATTACATTCAAGTTTCCTAATTTGGCATCATTGCTATCCAAAATCCCCAAGCATACATTTCCATGATTCTGTATTTTGAAAAAAGATGACTCAGGGGTTCGGGTAAAAGGCATTTGAAAGAAGTTAAATAATTTCAATAGGGATGGCAAAAGGTTCGGTTTTGTGTCGGTTTCACTAAAAACCAAACCCAAACCCATTAGGCATATACCAAAACCAAAACCAAAACCGTCGGGTTTTTAGAAAACGGTTCTAAAACCGAACTATTTAATTTTATGCAAAACCAAAACTAAAACCGTGAAACCATTAAGGTTTTTAAATTTTACATAAAACTGAAATCAAAACTAAAATCGCGAACCGTTATTTTTTATATATATAAATAAAAATATAATTAAAATATCGGAATAAAATTATGAACCCTAAAATTAACTCAATTAATCCTATAACATATATATACACATACGGCAAAGAGGTTAAAATGTAAATAAATAAAAAAAAAAAAAGTGAGGGTAATATATATAATCAAAATGTATCTAAAATACCGACTATAGTCTACACGGTTCGGTTTCACGGTTACTATCCCAAAACCAAAACCACTTCGATTTTCAATTCCGAAACAAAAGTCGTAACCAAAATCATTTAATTGGTTTCAAAACTGAAGGTTCAGTTCGGTTTGGTTCAATTACCCATAGGTTTGGGTTGAATTGCCATCAAATTTAGAAGATGAAAAAATGGTTTGAGAAAACTGTGCTTACAGTGAGAACAAGATAAGCCTCGGGCAGTAATGTGAAAGGAACATTGTTTCCGTTTCTAAAGCCCAGTACTAAGGGACTGAAATACTTCCCAACTTCACCAATTGACCGGAATGGTTTTGCACCTCTCCAGCACACTGGGAGGTTTCCATCTGCTACATTGTTTAATGGTTTCCCCATTAATTGTTTCTTTATCTGGAAAAAAGGAGAGGAAAGAAACATAAGTTTCTCTAATAGTATGTTTCGATTGATAGAAATAAAACTAGCGAGAAAAGAAGACTAGTGTTTTTGTATTAGTTAATTTACTATTATACCCTAGTTGATATAACAAAACTAAATTTCGTAGGGTTATATAAGTCATTTCATTGCAATTCACTTCTTTTCTCTCCAAATCTCTATCAATTTAAGGGAGAAAGAATCTTTACAATTTTTAAGAAAACTTTGTTCTCATCTCCTCTCATTTCGTAAAACCCAATGGACCTCACTCACTCTCAAAAGACACTTGGGGTTTAGCACGCCCCCTCACACGCAAGGTGGACTTTGCCAAACTACTGCGAACGGATATCGGAGGGCCCAACATCAATGTGGGATTCAACACGTTTCTCTTCTCTTTCCTCCCTCATCAAATTTACCAAACAAGAGAATTCGGGATAAAACAACTTTTCTCTTCTCCCCATCTCTATCAATCCAGACTAAGAAGTTTTGCCATTAGGCTTTTGGTAAAGGATTAAATATGTAGTTTAGAATTTCCATCTTACCAAAGAAAGGGTAGCCTGGTAAATTTGGGAACTAAGGTAAGTATAAGTACTTCCACTGTCGAAAACCACATTGAGGCCCTTAGCCACAACTATCTTCCCCCCATATAGAAGGTCAACCGGTCCTGACAAATAGTGATTCCTGAAATAATTTCCATAGTTCAAAAATCAATAGAGAAATTATAAGCATTGCGTTCTAACTCAATATGAATTCTTTTAACTCACATGGGATTGGGTAATATCCGTGTCCAAACAGTTTTGGAAGGAACAAGATCATCTCCAATGAAAAAGAAACCTCCCCCACGAGCACTGAAACAATGTCCGATCACGTTCTTCGTTAAACCCATAAATTTTAGCTGTGAGACGATGCTTGATTTTCCATTTGCCAGGCCAAGGACCCCATCTACGTAAGGGGGAGAAGATGAAGCTGGATATTCCTGATCATATCCACACCTGAGGAATGGAAATTGAGTACACACAAAATTAACAATGCAAAACAGAAACATAACTGGGCATTTAAGGGCATGTTTGGTTTGATGCGTTTGTAATTTGAAAAACGTTTTTTTTTTGGTCAAACCAAAGTTTTCTGCAACAGGAAATTTGATGAAAACAATTTTACAGCCAGTTGAAAACATTAAACAGTTCTGCAGTTGCAAATCAAGCATGATTCATAACTCGGGTATACATTAAGGTAGTGATTGGTTGTTCGGAATCGGGGGCATGGAATTGGAACTAGAAATCAAATTACCGAATTTTTTAATGGTTCATTTGTATATCCAATTCCAAGGCTCCAATTCCATGAACCAAACAGTACCTAAGGTAGGGTTTGATTGTAAGGAATTAGAAATTTGGAATTGGAATCAAAGATGAACGCACGTAAAAATCTAAAAATTGGCACGTGTTCATTCAAATCACAGTTCCATGACTTATCTCGTGCACCCAAATGCTACCTCAGGAGAAAAACCCAGAATTTATTTGAATCAAACTTTGAGCCAAAACCAATCTCCAACAATTACCAAAACATCAACCATGGGAAGATTTACTTTTTCATGTCCTAAGATAGAAAACTGATTTGGTTCAGAACTACGTATTTAAATTACCCACCCAAAGGCGAGTTTGGGTTGATAGAGAGAGCCATTAGTGGATTTGAGGAGGAAGGAGTCCCTGACCATCACTCCAAGAGACGAACCATAGTCAGCGTACACGATCTCATAATCGCACTGATCAGTCGGCTTGCATTGATTGCCAAACGCACAAAAAGGGTCATTACACAGCATAGCGTTGTTATTAGGCCTGTAAGGAAAGTTAGGCGCCTAGCAAAGCATATGAACATCAGTAACCGAATTATTATGAAATAAGAAACCAAAAGAAAATAGTTTAATTTTTCTTTCATTTTTGTTTGTTCACCTTGAGCAATTTAGCACTAGATGCAGCAGCACATTGGACCCAAGTAAGGTTACTGCCAGTGTCGATATCAAGATAGTATTGTCTGGGTGGGTTCCCTATGGTCACAGCCGTATAGAAAAATCTGCATATAAAACCATATAGAAATGTTTCAGGATATGGGAATAAAGGAAATTATCAAGAACAATTCTATGCATGTCAATAGATATACATAGAAATATTCAGGGAAGAATGTGGCTTTCTATGCATTTCAATATATATATATATATATATATATATATATATATATATATATTTATATACACACATAAAAGAATTGCAAAGCAAATAAATCATACTTGACCAAACTCAGTTAAATAGGAACAAGATCAACAAGTCTACGAGGTAGTGAATTATACAAAAAATAAAATGATTTGAAAAGCATGGATCGTTCAGATTGCAACTGCAAAATTATTCTGTTGAAACCAACAACTGTAATAATTTGATCAAAACTATATAATCTCCATGGATATCACAGTGCTGATCCAACATTTTTCTCCTGCGATATTAGTAAACTGGAAGGAAATCAATATATTCACTGAAGGATGAAGCAAAATCATAGATGAAATTGTAACAAATGATGCATCATAGATGCCTCTGAACAAACTAATCCGAAAACATAATCAGTCCAAAATCCAACACAGATTACAATAGTAAAAACATGCCTAAATATCTACAAAAAAAAAAAAAAAAAAGAAGAAGAAGAACAAAAACTCAAAACGAAACCAGAACACTTGATCATTGACTGAAGCACAAAAACTAAAATAACAAATAATAATGTTACATACCCGTTCGGATAAACATTTCCTCGAACAGGAAAAACCAAGGAAGAACCAATCCGTTTGCCAGACGAGAAACTAATTTGAGAGGCGAAAATCACAAACAGAACGAAGAACAGCGTCGGAATTGTCAGCGTCCGTCTATCACCTGTAGCCATCCTTGAATCCTTCGATGAATCTTTGCGGAAGAGAAGAATCGAAGATAAAATGCTACAAATATTTTGATCGAAGAGACGACGAAGGATCCGAGCAGCAAAGCATGAAAGTCAGTCTCCAGTGGTTCTCTCCGATCACGCGTCGTTTCGTCAATGGGGTATACTGCATATGAAACCTGAACCAGTCCGCGTTACGGAGTACGTTTAGAATAAATAAAAGCAAAATTGCAAGGAAAACCCCGTCCGGCCATTGCGACAATTTCCATTTTGAAGCCATGGGAAGCTTCTCGGCTCTCGCTACCCGCCGCGGCGCCAAATTCATTGGTCTCTTTTTTTTTTTCCTCTCTCCAACAAAGTTCTGGGACTGAAAAGGATTGATGAGGCTTGTTTGGTAATAAATTTCAAAACGGTGTGTTTTGGCCCCCCCAACGGAACAGTTTTCTTGGAATTTATACCCTTCAAAATCGATAACCACGTGTAATGTTACATTTGTTAAATTTATTTTGTTGAATTCAAACGAAAATTATTAGAGCTTGTTAAAACACGTTTTGTTAAATTCATTAGTATGGTGAGTGATTTCTTTGAAATTAATATGGTTGGTTTACTGTGTATTTCATGATTTTGGATGGATTCAGTTGATCCAACCGTGATTTAATTTCCTACTTTTGAGTTGTTAAAGATCAATCTTTATATTTTGTAAATTTATTAATTCTCCATTTCAATTCAAATGGTCATAAAAGTCATTAAAAATTAAGATTAAACTAATATGTGTGCTTAATTTTTAAGTGATATGAAATAATATTCATTGAGATTGGGTGAGAAAGTATTTTAAATGAATTTTGAAAATCAACTTTCTAACGATTTAATACAAGCATGTCATGTCTAGCCATTGCATGAATTTCATCATATATAATCCAACATTCCTAATTTTTAAACCCCCACTTTTTGACATGACAAAGAGGGAGGGAGGGAATATGTTGTTTTCATGTTTGTATAATTTTTTCATAATGCATTCATTAGAAATTCTTGATATACTCTTATTGTTGTAGAAATGCATGCATATTTACTTGGGTTATGAAATTTTTCTCATTACGGGTATGTTTGGTTGGAAGGGTGAAAAAGGAAAAAGAAAATGAAAAATAATTTTTTTTATTTTTTGTAGCGGGAAAATCATTTTCCTTAGTATGTTTCGTTGGAGGAATATAGAATGAGGGAAATAACATTTTTTGCGTATTAAAAAAAGAAAAAAGTAATATGTTTTTTACTTAATTTACTATTTTACCCTTTGTACAAATAAAATGGATATTTGTTATATAAAATAAATGGGTAAAATGGTCATTTTGACTTTTTTTTCTCCCTCCATCTTTTCATTTTCATCCCATATTTTTTTTTGGGGGGGGGGGGTGGAGTGGCGGTAAAGTGGTTTTTTCTCTAAAGTGATTTTTTTCTCTCAATTTTCTTTTTCTATTTCATTTTCATCTCATACCAAACATAATAAATTTTTATTTTCTATCTCATTTTTATTTTTTTATCCACCCCATTTTCTTTCCAACCAAACAAGCCCTACGTGTCCAAATGGTTACAAGACACGTCCTCATACTCAAGGAGAGCATGATTTATTTATTTTTAAATAAAAAAAAAAAACATGTTATTTGTCTACATAAAAAATAGGAAGACTATTGTCCAAAAGGATTTAATTCATGTTTTGATGATTTTAATAAGCCGATACTTGAATATTTGTTTGGACTAATATTACAAGGGGTTTTTATTGTTTAGGCCTTATTTTGATTTCTTTTTCATCAATAGGCTTTTTTTTAAAAAAATAAGTTATTATTTAGTCCTCCGACAAAATATTGTTAGTTTTTAGTCATCGACATATAATAAATTGACATATTTACCCTTCTATATATATATATATAATGAATAAACCATAATTCTCCATTTCATTTTTCCATTTTAACCTAGGTTTTATTTATTCTCTCTCTTAACCGAACCATCACCACAGCCGCGATCACCACCGCCAATCTATCTCTTCTCTCTCTCTCTCAGCCGCAAGCCCACTCTCTCAGCCATGAACACCTCTCTGTCATCGCTATCTCAGATCTGGAAAATCCCATATCTGGCGAAACGATGGTGGCGAATGGAGAGCACGGCGAGATGGCGCGACGAGGCGAATGACGAGCTTGGTTGCGAAAGGGTGCGGCATGCGACAAACGATGAGCATGGCGAATGATATTCTGGATCTTGAAACTTGGGCAATGATTTGAATGACGAACGACAAGCGCAAAGACAGATATTTGCACGGTGACGACGACAGAAATTGGAGCATCGTCCACTTGAAAACAAAGTAAAAACTCAAAGTGACAAAAACGAAATCGGCGTGAAGGTTCATGACCGCCATTCGCCACCGTTCGTCTTTGTCTTCTGTTTTGTTCCAAATAGTAGACCTTTCAATTGTTGTTCAATGGTGAAATTGTTAATAATTATATTTTTCGCTCCTTATTTAATTTTATTTTTTATTTTTTAATATTTTTATACTTTTCCCTGAAAATTCACAACTATTAAAATAGTAGTGTGAATGTTCATACATAATATTTTTTTGGTGAATGTTTGTTGTGGTTTGATGAAACTTTATAGCAATTTTTATGTTTTTTGGTGAATGTTCATTGTGTTTTGGTTAATCTTCATACCAGTTTGTTGATCTTAGAAGTTTTTCATTGTCTTGATTATTATATTGGTTGATTTTTTGTGAATGTTCACATGGTTTGGTGAAATGTTCTTACAATTTTTTTCGTTGATCTTAGTTTTTTTCAATTTTTTTGATTCAGTTTGATTTTTGGTGAATATTCATATCAGGTTTGTTTTTGTTGAACTTGGAGGTTATTTCAAAGTTTTTGATTTCTTGTTTTTAGATTTATTTTTTAACTTCTTACATTTTTTTCCTAAACATTTACAACTATCTTAAATATTAGTGTGAATAATCATAACACAAAGAACATGAATGTTCTTTTTTTTTTTTTTTTTGTAGATTTTATGAACATAATAAAAGAACATAAAATAGAAAAATGTGTGAACATAACAAAAATATAATTTGCTCACATAAAAATTATGAACATTCAAAGACGCACAATCAGTGTTAAAATATATTAAAATGTTTAAAAATAGCAAATTAAAAATGTGACTATTCACCTTTTGCTATATATTACATAATTACATTTTATGTAAATTATGGAAAAAATGGCTAAAGAATAGAAGACTATTTTCTAAAATATCTCTGAGAACTAAAAACTTTATTATAGTAATTACGGGTTTATTTTTTTATTTCTATATCGTTTAAGAACCAAATAATAATTTTCCTATATTATAATTTAGATATAATGACAATACAAAAAGAATATTAGTGTAAAGTCTAATTTTTGCACATGCATATTTCTAGTTGCATTTTAGAATATTTAGAAAAATAATGGGGTTTATTGTATTATTTAAATTTCACTTTAAATTTTGAGGGGTTATTGTGGTATTTAAAATTTTGACTTTAAAAACTTTAGGGTCTAATGTGTTAATTTTAAAAATTTTGGGATATAATTAATATTTTTTTATTTCAAGGAGATAATTAGTGTAAATAAATAAATTAAAAAATAATAATAAATAAATATATATGTGGCTAACATTGTTTCCTTCTCAACGAAGGAAACAATGTTAAACCAGGTGGTGTTGACAAGTGGCAAAAAAAAAAAAAAAAAAACTCTCGGCTGAAACAAAAACACTTAAATCTCTTATTTTCAAATTATATATATATATACACACACATGTAACATGTATATTTATATGTCAAAAATATATATACGTGGGTTCGAGAAATATAGTAGATATAAATATCTAATTTGTAAATAATACAATTTAAGATAAAAAAATTTAAATTTTATTAAAACGACAATTTTTAGTATTTAATTGACTAATAATATTTTTAACAGTCGATTAATATTTTTCTGTAGATTAAGTTATTAATGTAATCGTTATTATAATAATTGTTGTATAATTAATATTGACTTAAGAAATTGTGCATTTAGTAATTTCATATGATAAAAAAAAAAATAGAAATAGAAAGTTTGCAGTAGCGCAAATATCGAGATAAGTATACCGTCTTCTATATGGAATGCTAGAAGACCCAAACCGAAACAGTCACTCCTCAGGCTGTACTCTTAAAAAGATTCAAAGAATTGGACCCCCAACTTTTGTGGGAACTGCGGGTCCTGCTGATGTTGAAAATTGGTTGAGAAGCATAGGGCACATATTTGAGGCAATGGGTATTACCGATGACAACAGAGTTTCTCTCGCCACCTTCCAGTTGAAAGGGGAAGCCGAACACTAGTAGGAAAAAATGAAGAGGCTAATCTCAATTACAGGTAAAGAGATCACTTGGGACCAATTCGTTACCGTATTTAATAAAAAGTATTTCTCTAAATCTTATCAGTTCAAGATGGAGGAGAAGTTCATATTACTAAAATATGGGAAGATGACCGTCCTGCAATATGAAATCAAATTTAATGCCCTATTCTTGATTTGCTCTTAATCTAATGAAGACTAACAAAGTGAGATGTAGAAGATTTTAGAAAGAACTAGAATTGCAAATACGTTCCAGGTTGATTGGCAGGCGGATCAAAAGTTATGCAAAATTGGTGAACACGATGAAATTAGTAGAGAAAGATGTTCAAGAAGCGGTTCAAAATCGTGAATAGTACAAGAATAGTAGGTTTGCGACATCTAGCAAATATTCAGGCAGCACCTCTTGAGGATCAAGCCCTCGACCGCAACTTCTTCGGACTCTGACAGCCAATCAGTTGGTTATGAGCCAAGGCCAAGGCCCACGACAATCGTATTCTGGGCAGTGACATAATGTATCTGGACAAATTTTTGGCCAGTAAAAGTAGGGTGGGAGTCAGATGTTTAGCCAAGTTGGATCAACTATATGCTAGTAATGTGAATCACCAGATCATTTCGTTAGAGACTGTCGTATAGCGGGTCCAATATGTTTTCCTTATCATGAGCCAGGCCACATATCTCCATATTATTTGAAATTTGCTGCTACACCTATACCTTCTATGAGTAGTGTGCGTAATGTTGGTCCTAGTAGTGTTCAGGGGCAAGGTAGATGATCAACCAGTAAACTTCCAACTCGAAGTCTTGTATTTTCTACTACCCAGCAGGATGCCCAGACTACCCCAAATATGGTTACAAGTATCATGTCTTTATATGATAGAGATGCACGTATACTTATCGATCCTAGTTCTGCTCATTCATTTGTTTCGGTGACCTTTATAATGCATGTAGGAAAATGTCCTACTTCTCTATCATATAGTATTATTATCTCTACCCCTGTGAGTGAGTTAGTGTTGATAGATAGTATGCATATAGACAGTCTACTTCGTATTGGTGATAGAAAATTGTTGGTGGATTTATTACCCCTGAGCATTCACGATTCTGATATGATACTAGGAATGGATTTGTTATCCAGCTATCATACCACAATCGATTATTTTAAAAAGGAAGTTACTTTTCAAATCCAAGGCGAGTCAGTGTTTGTATTTTCGGGGGACAAAATCATTACCCCTGTCAATTTGATTTTAGTTCTAAAGGCCAGGAAATTATTAAAGAAGGGATGTCAGGGATACCTCACATATATGATTGATACCAGTTAGAATGAGGTACAGGTGTCAGATATCCTAGTGATCAGGGATTATCCCGATGTATTTCTAGAAAAAATGTCAGGGTTGCTAGTGTATAGGGAAATTGAATTCACTATTAAATTACTTCCGGGTACTTTTCCTGTATCAATTCCACTCTATCGTATGGCACCTATTGAGCTAAAGAAACTAAAGATCTAGTTGCAAGATATGTTAGACTACAGGTTCATCAAACCTAGTGTTTTCTCGTGGGGAGCTCCAGTGTTATTCGTGAGGAAGAATGATGGTACTCTAAGGATGTGTATCGATTACAGACAACTAAATAAAGTGACGATTCATAATAAATACGCATTGCCTAGAATTGATGATTTGTTCGTTCAGTTGTAGAAAGCCAGGGTATTTTTCAAAATAGTTTTTTGATCAGGATATCATTCGTTGAAAGTCAGAGACAGTGATGTGTCAAAGACAACATTCCGTACGAGGTATGGATATTATGAATTCCTAGTTATGCCATTTGAGTTGACAAATGCCCCTACTGCATTTATGGATATGATGAATCAGATATTCCAGCCTTAATTAGATCAGTTTATCATCATGTTTATTGATGATATATGATCGCGCCCCGATTTTTCAAAGAAATCAAAATAGATATACGCTAGTAAAATGAGAAGGGTTTTTAAAAACGTCGATTTTCTCATTAAAATACTTAAGCCTGTTTTAGAAAAATGAGTCGCCACTTAGCATTGAGTTTAAATGATGTGCTAGGTCACCAGATTTTTCTTTTTGAAAACAATTTTAAAAAAATGGCTTAAGTAAAATTTTGACTCCAAAATAATATGATCCGACCAGAGATTCGTTTAAAGAGTTCGGGGGTCAATTACGCTCGGAGAAGGTGTCAAGTACCCCAAGACGCCCGTTCAAAGATGGTACCTTATCCAATTAAATCTAATTAAAATTTAAATCCAAATATTTTTATTTTATTTTGAAATCTTCCTCATAAACATACACATACACCTATACACACATTGAGGGAAGTAATCTCCCTTTCTAAACCTAAACCATTCCAATAGAAGGTTGAGAATTTTTCACCTCATCTTGTCAGCACATTATATTTAACACAAGTTAAAGAAACACATGCATACACACACTCACATGCATCGAGAGGAGTAATTTTCTTCTAAACTTAAACCGCTCCAATGGAAGGTCGGAAGCTTTCCACCTCGTATTGTTAGCATATTATATTTAACACAAGTTAAAGAAAACACACGCACGCGCTCGCACACACGCACACACACACACATATACACACACACGCGCATCGAGGGGAATAATTTTCTTCTAAACTTAAATCGTTCCAATGGAAGGTCAGAAGCTTTCCACCTCGTATTGTTAGTACATTATATTTAACACAAGTTAAAGAAAATACACGCACACACACATTTACACGCATCGAGGGGAGTAATTCCCTTCTAAACTTAAACCGTTCTAATGGAAAGTCGGAAGTTTTCTACCTCGTATTATTGGTACATTATGTTTAACACAAATTAAAGAAACACACGCGCACACACACACACACGCGCGCGCCTCGAGGGGAGTAATTTCCTTCTAAACTTAAATCGATTCAATGGAAGGTTAGAAGTTTTTCACCTCGTATTGTTTGTACATTATATTTAACACAAGTTAAAGAAATACACACACACACACACACACACACACACACACACATCTCGAGGGGAGTAATTTCTTTCTAAACTTAAACCATTCTAATGGAAGGTCGGAAGCTTTCCACCTCGTATTGTTAGTATATTATATTTAATACAAGTTAAAAAAAACACACGCACACACACATTCACACACGCCTCGAGGAGAGTAATTTTCTTCTAAACTTAAACCATTCCAATGGAAGATCGGAAGCTTTCCATCTCGTATTGTTAGTACATTATATTTAACACAAGTTAAAGAAACACACGCACACACACACCCCTCAAGGGGAGTAATTTCTTTTCAAACTTAAACTATTCCAATGGAAGGTCAGAAGCTTTCCCCCTCGTATTGTTAGTACATTATATTTAACACAAATTAAAGAAAACACACGCACATACACACTCATACGCATCGAGGGAAGTAATTCCCTTCTAAACTTAAATCGTTCCAATGGAAGGCAAAGATATTTCCACCTCGTTTTATTTACTCAAAAAAATATAAAAATAAATAAATAAATAAAATAAAATAAAATCTAATTTACAAAAAAAAAAAAAATCAAAATCTAGTATCATAACAACTTATTTTAAAAATAAGAGTAAGATTTACAACAGATGAAAGTTTACAATCTTAACTTGGAGATTTTTTTTTTCTTTTTCTTCTTCTTCTTCAAAAATTACAATAAAATAAAAATAATATTATTTTCTTCAAAACTTCTCTCAAAATTTCTCCTCTCCCCTCTTCTTCATCCTCCTTCCTATATGAGCCCAGTCTCAATTTATAAGGGAACCCTTCTTATTACTCCCACGATCCTGTCAAAAGGAAGAAAACAATTTTTTAGGCCAAAAGTATGGAATAAACTAAAAAAAAAAAAAACTATAGTTCAGTAAATGTAAGTTTTAGCTGGATAGAGTTGAATTCTTGGGGCATGTTATCTCGGATGATGGTATTCAATTTGACCCAAAGAAAGTCAAAACTATAGTTCAGTGGGAAAGACCGAAGAGTGTGACAGAATTTCTAAGCTTCCTGAGATTAGGGGTTATAGTGCATTCAGCACACACAAGTGCCCACGGCATTCGACCGTGACTTGACCCACACCCGAACCTCTGCCACGGGAAAATTACTGTCAAAACCCTACCAATAATCTTCCTCTCAGCAATTGCTCTCGCTGGGAATCGAACCTGTAACCTTTGCTTTGATACCACTTATAGAACCTAGGGCGCAACAACTCATCCTAAAACCAATTGGTGTTAGGAAAGACATATATCCTAACCTTATAGTACATTCAGTACACACAAGCGCCCACGATATTCAACTATGACCTGACCCATACCCGGGCCTCTGCCACGGAACAATTGCTGCCAAAACTCTGCCAACACGTTGGCATCCTGAAGGGATATCCATTGTTGGTTGATAATCCGAGCAAGGTGGTTTTGAAATTGGTTCCAGCGAATAAACCAGTGTGACCTTGTCTCTACTGTCAACCTCTATCTAACTTATAGAGTTTATCATTTGGGACAATGTGGATGCAATGCAGTTGCTCATGTCTTAGGAAAGTGTGCAATAAGAACAATAATATGGGAAGTGAAAAACAGATATGTGTACAAGAATAAATATAGGAAAGGGGAAAGATATATGTGCAAAAATGAAAAATCCATCACAACTCACGTTTTTTTACAAAAAAAAAAAAAATGAATGATAACAAAAGAAAATGA
Source organism: Eucommia ulmoides (assembly GCA_016647705.1). Lineage (NCBI taxonomy): Eukaryota > Viridiplantae > Streptophyta > Magnoliopsida > Garryales > Eucommiaceae > Eucommia > Eucommia ulmoides. The sequence continues at coordinate 32,074,029 of CM028332.1, read as the reverse complement.
AACATTCAAATTTATATTACTTGGACTTATTTGGATATTTTAGACTCGATCTTCTAAAATGATCCCCAGCAGAGTCGTCAAGTGACGCACCGTGATTTTTCAAACAAATAATAAGCAAAGAAGTAAAGAAATAAATGTTTTTGGAAACAAGAAAGGAGTGATTTTTTCAAAGCATCGATTTTCTCATAAAAGAACTTAGCCAATTTTTTCAGAAAAAAAAAAAAAAAAAAAAAAAAAAAAAAAATTGTTGTTAATGAGCATTGAGTTTAAATTGTGTATTAGGTTACTGAATTTTTGAAAAATAATACAAAATAGTTTAAGTAAAATTTTGACTCCAAAAAATACGGTCTGACCAAATATTCATTTTGAAAATGTTCGGGGGGTAGTTAAGCTCGGGAAAGGTGTTAGGTACCCCAAGGCATCCGTCCGAAAACATTACCTTATTCAATTAAGTTCAATTAGTTTATGTTCGAATGTTTTATTTGATTTTGAAATATTTTTTAGCAAAAGGTTCGGGGGGCAGTTAAGCTCAGGGAAGATGTTAGGTACTCTAAGACGCTTGTCTGAAAACATCACCTTAATCAATTAAGTCCAATTAGTTTATGCCTGAATGTTTTTATTTAATTTTGAAATATTTTTTCAGCAAAATTCTTTTTGGCGTTTTGAAGTTAAGTGGGTCAATTTTCTGGATTTTTAATAAAAATGTTCTCCTAATATGATTTCTCATCAAATATCGATAATTTGATAGGGACGATTCCCAGGGAAATGATTTTATTAACCCATAAAATGAAATTCTTTCATTGAAAATGAACAATTAATTTAAGTGAATCAGGTTAATTTAATAAAGATAAGAATATAAATACCAAAACGTGATATGCACTTATCTTGACATCAACTTTTACTTATTTCAATTTTTCTATTTGAATTAAAGAAATTCAAAGTGGAAATCCCCTCAAGTTCATGGAAATTGTTGGTCGAGTGAGCTACCCAAAAGGGAGGTGAATTAGGTAGTATTAAAAAATTATCAAAATAATAACACTTCAAAAATCAAACAATTAATTTTATCCTAAAATTAATTATTATCTTTATAGCAGCGGATAAGTGTAATAAGCTCTAGGTGCGCACCCAAACAATCACAAGATAAAATAAAAGAAATAACCAATGCAGTACACACCGATATATCTTGGTTCACCAAGCTACTCTTGGTCAATCCAGTCCTCCAAATCCCACGGAGATTCGCACCCACTAATCACTAAGATTCTTTTAAACAGGTAGGAATCAAACCTTTACACAATAATTCTTTTTACAAGCTCGGAATCAACCTTTACAAATTATTTTTCACAGGTTTAGGAATAACTTCTACTTTTTACAAGCTCAAGAATAACCTAATTCTATTACAGGGAGAATCACGACTTAATTCTTTTTATACCTTAGGCTTAAGAATCAAAACCTCACAGAAACGCTCCAACTATCGTTTTCCAAGTAAGAATGGAACCTTTACAAATCATTCACAATTAATTCTATAAAGGAAGAACTAACACCTCAATCTCTTTATCGAAAGAGATGAAAACTAAGCTACCCCTGATTAGATACTCCCAATAGTATCTAATCCGTACACAACTCACCAATTACAAAAATTGATAAGTTCTTCCTACTCGGAGCTTCCACCACCTCAAATTAATTAATACTCAATTAATGTCCCGATATTAGTGATAGAAATAAAGTGAGGAAACAAAATCGGATTATAATAAAGAATGCGGGTAGCACAATTAAGCACGTAATCAGATTAACACACAAATTGTTTTAAAAGATTTTTATACTTTAAAAGTTTAAAAACGATTTCTCAAACAGATCAATTCACCAAGCAAGTAATAATAATCAAATACTTAATTAAAGAATAATCTTGGAATGATCTCACCAAGAAAACACCAATGGATTGCAAAACATATCGCTAGATAGCTCAGATTGGTGACGCCAAATAAATTAGCGCTTTAACTCAAGAACTTTAGCTCCAGAATAATCTCACAATATTTTTCAGTATAATATCAGAATGATAACTCTTAGAAAAACTTAGGAACTTAATAGTTCTTGATATTGTATCACTTTCTTATGTGAAATCCACAGGTTTATATATAGGGAATTAAAACAAACCCTCCAACGGCTAGTTTTTAAATGATAAGTATCTAAAAAGCACCTATAGGCCCCATATATCATTATCTTTCATTTTAGGTATATTTGACTTAATTATAGTTTTCAAAACATTCAAATTAGTCCCTCAAATATTTTTTAAACTCAAATCGATAGGATAAAAAGAATTATATGAACCAATTTGTGAAATAACCAAAATATACGAACCATATCTATAGGGATGACAAAATATCAATGATATATCTTTAAGACTATCATATCCCTAAAATTTCTCTCATATTTCAACTATAAACGGCTAGTAACGACTACTGTTTGATCAGAATCCTCGAAATCCTCTAAACCTGAAACAGACCATCTGTCGACTACTCGATTCAGGATACTAGCCAAGCTAAAATTCCTTCACCCATCGGTCGACCGCCCATCCATCATTTGTCGATCGAACAATTCAGAGAGTTCATCTTTTAAGCATAGGTTTACCTACCTGTCAATTGGGAGATTCAAAGACTTTTTCTTCTATGCTTCGGTCGACTTACCTGTCGACTTGTTAATGCTGGGAACCTTTTCTAAATTCGTTTTTAATTCATTTTCTTCAATGTTTTTACCCCTTTAACTGATTTCTTTTCTTAATTAGCTCCACTAAATTCTTAAATTCAATTTTCATTAATTATCAATATTTATTTTTCAATTACACATAGGAGCAGATCATTTCACTAATTAGGATCCTATCAAAACACACATAAATTTAAAAACTTTTTGTGTCATGTGTGATCCTAATCGGGATACATTAAGAGTAAAAATTAAACTGAGTTGTTTTTCCTTAGATTCTTCAAAATCTTCGGTCTCTTAATATCTATCGTCTTTGTCAGTCTCTTTTGTATACATTCATTAATTGTCATCATATCTTTATCATTGGAACTAATAAACTGAAACACTTAATCAAATCGTTAGTTCCACAAAAAACATCAACCTTTAATTGTTTATCAAAATCTTAGGATCAATATAAATAAAATCAAGGAATGAAACGAAAATGATGATTTTTATTTTATTTTATATAGATTAACCTCTTTTAGAACTTGCGCCAATTTCAACGAAGCTACATATTAAGGGGAGCGATCTTCCCCTAAACCAACCATATTGGTGGTGTGGAGATCTCCTTCTGGATTTTTCAAATTGTTTAATTTATCGCAAGGTTACAAAGGTTAACAAAATATATTTATTTATTGTTATTTAAAAATAAAAAAAATTAACCTCTTTTGGAACTTATGCTAATTTCAATGAAGTTACATATCAAGGGGAGCAATCTCCCCCTAAACCATTCATATCGGTGTTATAGAGATTTTCTCCTCGATTTTCAACAAATTTTACAAATGTTAACAAAATATAGCCGAAATGTTGGCATACTAACGACTTTTTTTGTTTGTTTTTTAATTTTTAAACGAATATAATAATGGTATTTTTTAATTAAGAAAGAAACATACATAGTAGAGGTGTAAAAATAAAGATGCAGAAATATAAATAATAGTATTATAAATAATAGAAATATAAATGAAGATTCTAAGAAAAGAACGCCCAAAGAAAATGCCTAAGATTAGAAGTTTGGAATCACTTACATGGCTAAAAAAATGCGGGATTTCAACCTTTCGAACTAGGATTTAGGAAATGTATTTTTATTATTATTATTATTATTATTTTATGTAATAAAATAGACAAGATATCTATATTTGGTGCTTCTCTCTCCACCTTTTCAAGATTGGTCTATTTTTTTCTTCCCTCTATGTTTTTTTTTTATTCTCCTCTTCAAGATTGTATGATTTTTTATTTTTTATTTTTGAAATTTATGATAAAAAAGTGAAATTGAATCCTAGAATACCTGATTTTATCCCTAATATGTGAAATAAAACTTGACATTGTCCACTGATTTCACAAAATCTTGAATGGTGAATTATATTTTATTCCCCAATGATTAGGTCGTTTTTCACTTACCCCGTATGGTATTTTTTTCACCACTTACCTCCTGTGGTTTTGGACTAAAGTGCAATGGTAAAAAATTAACAGAACTGAGGGTATTTTTGTCATCTACTTTAAAAATAAGGGCAATTTTATCATTTTGTTTTTATTAATTTAGGGGGAAAATACATTTTAAATCCTCTAACTATTGATATATTTCTAAGTGGTCTCTATAAGTTTGAGCGTTTCATTTTAAGCCCTCTATGTATTAGCATGTTTTTATTTGGTCATTTTGTCAAAAAAATCGTCTAAACTAACAGAATGGAGGGGCAAATTTGTTTTTTTATATTTTTTTAATTTTTAATGATTTTTTTTCTTTTTTCCTTCATCTCTCTCTCTCTCTCTCTCTCTTTTCTTCTTTCCCTCTTCCCCTCTCTCTCTCCCCACCGGCCGGAAACAACCCCCTGTTGCAGGGGGTGAAATCACCTTGTAACAGGGGGTGCCACCCTATGTTACGGGGTGGTTTTACCCCCCGCAACAGGGGGTGTTTTCGGCTGGTGGAGAGGGAGAGGGAGGAAGAGGAAAAGTGGAAGAAAGAGAGAGAGAGAGAGTTGGGAGTGAGAGAGAGAGAATGAGGGAAAGAGGAAGAGAGTTGAGCGGGAGAGAAAGAGAGAGAGAAGTCAAATAAGAAAAAATAAATAAATAAAATTTAAAAATGATTAAAAAATATAAAATGACAATTTTGCCCTTAAAATTTTGTTAGTTTGGATGGATTTTTTTACAGAAGGACCAAATAAAAACGTGTTGTATATAGAGAGTTTAAAATGAAACGTTCAAACAGATAGGGATCACTGAAAATGTGTTAATAGTTAAAGGTTCTAAAATATATTTTTCCCTTAATTTAATAGTAGGGGTGGTCATGGGCCCGGAGGCCCGCTCAGCCCGAACAGCTCGACTTTATTTTTTTAGGGCTTGGGCCTTGGTTTTAGGGCCCGATCAATTTTAGGGTCAGATTTGGGTAAGGACAAACTATTTTGGGCCAAGCTCGCCCTGGCCCAAAGACTAATTAAAAAAAATTGTTATATATATACACATATTCACTATATATATATTTAGTGAATATGTCTGTGTTTTTTTACCTGCTTTGTTTCTGTTTTTGTTTCCTTTTCCCATCTACGAAATATATATATATATATATATAATAAATCAGCTCATTTACATCTAGGGCCGTTGGATGTCTCTGGATATTCGTAGTCGTTGGATGTCTCTGGATATATACAACATCTATATGCAACATATCTATATAATCTATATAATAAATCACTTCATTTACATCTAGGACCGTCGGATCAAGGGACAAACATCAAAGACAGTCGTTGGATTACTTTTATTTAGAGTTGCACATACTTATCATCACATAGTCCATTTTTATTTCATAAAGCATTTATGAGTTGCTTTTACTTTTTTAGAGACTTACCATCACTGTGCCTTGCTTCACTTCATAGACTGACCTTTTTGAGAGTTGAGACCTACCTTTTGAGAGTTCATAGCCTTAGTTTCGTTCCTTTCTTCTGCTTAGCTTCTTCTCCTCTCTGCCGAATTCACGGTTTCTTCTCTTCTCCGCCGAATTCATCTTCGCTCCCATCTTGCAGAAAATTGAACCGCAACCCTCCCTCTCTCTCACTCTCGCTTCTATCTCTTTCCCTCTCATTTTGCAGGCTACCGCCATCACCACACCATCGCCGGAACCCCTATCCCTGCGTCGCTCCCCAACCTCAATCTCTGCGCCTTCGCATCGTCGTTTCCTTTTCTTCAATCTCATCCGTCGCCGTCGCCACCTCCGAGCCACTGCTACTACAAGATCTTCCATGAACATGGCCTCGAACCATCTCCATCGCAACAGCCAGGTTGCCACCACGCTATTCTCTTATTTCTTCTCCGAAACCCTAACCCTATTCTTATTAAAATTGATTTCTATTTCTGATTTGGGAAACATTAACTTCCAATTGGGTCTTGAGTTGGCTAAATCTAAGTTTAATTTCTCTAACTTTGCATCAGATTTCTCTCTATTTCCCCCCCCCCCCCATTTTTATTGTCTTTATTTGCATCATTTTACAGGCACATGCAAGGTTGTTCTCTTGAAGGGCCCATTTCTTCCACCATTTCTGCATACATGAAGAATCTCTTTCTCTCTCCACACCACCGACACTACCATCACCGAACATACTGGTCAAGAAATGGCTAATTTTGATTTTTTTTTTTAATATTATTGATTTTGATTTTCTTTTTTTGCTGAAGCTTTCATGGCCGAAGACACTAGAGAACATATGGCTCAACATCAAGAGAAAATCTGAGGTATCATCTTTTGTTTTCGATTTAAATCAACTGAAAGATTGAACAATAGAAACTATGATCGAATCTGTCCAAAAACATGTTCTTTTAACTGTAAAGAAAAATATGCATCGTATTTGTTGAAAACATCGAATTAATTTTGAACTAATCCCCCATCTTTCTCTTTCAGGTGCTTTACCATGGTCAACCACACCTTGCTGCATCTTCATACTCAGTGGTAAATTAGTTATTGTTATTTATTAGTTTTTCATTTCTATTAATCTCTCATTTTTGTTTGATTTCCCTAAACACATGGATTCATAGCTTGAAGGATTTGATTTAATTACTTAGTTTTTCCAGCATAATTGATGGCACTGACCATCTCAGACTTGGTTTCATTTCTCAGGTTTTTATTTCTGGGAATAGAAATAGAAATTGGGAAACTGAAACTCTGAGGAACAAGGTCCAATTTGTTTGTTTTGCATTTGTTTGAAATTTATGTTCTCAATTATTTTCTATCTATTTCTATTTTTTTAAAACAATTTTTATGATGTGAGGTAAACAATAAGACTTTTAGGTACTTATTTTTTTTTTCGTTCTCGGAAAAATAGGAACAAAATCAGAAATATGAGGATTAAAAAAAATCTGATCCTGTAGATTTTATGAACAACTCATCTATTTTTAATGGTGAGGATTGCTTTTCTAGATTTTTTGTTATGAGTTTGCATTAGAGAAGTTTTCAGCTGGTCTACCATTTTTGAATAATACTCTGTTACCAAGCATCTGACATTGTGCACATATGACCAAGCCTTAGGTAAGTTATTTTCTATTTTTCAGGACCTATATTATCTAACCAAGCATATTATTCAAGTATTCGGTTATTTTTTAAGTAAGTTTGTATTGGTTGTAATTGCAATTGAAGGTCTTGCTTGCTGCCCACATTTTTAAATAGTTTAGGAAAAAATGATTTTTCTTTACATTTTCAATCTCTTTTATCTTTTATTTTTACTTAAAACTCCATTCTCTTACTTCTCTCTCTCTCTCTTTTTTTTTTTTTTTGTGTGTGTGTGTTTCATATTATGTCAAATGTAACATTGGTTACTCTCAATAAAGTTGGAAATGTCCATTTCTGTAAACGTTTTTGGTTTAAATCTTCTAAAATTTGCATTTTTTGGATTTATTTAAATTAATTTTTTTAGGTAGGGGACAATGGTTTCGTACAGGATTATTAAAGAGTAGAGATTTATCTAAAAGTTTTGGTGTATGGGTAATATTTAATACTTTTATTAATTTTGTTTGAACAATTTTTGTTTGAGGGAGATGGTAGGTAGATTGTATATGTAAAATTAAGATCCCATTTGCAAAAATAAGAATAAAAATAATGATATGGTCTTCTCTAGATATGCTTTTAAATGGTTAGTTGGAATTTGAAAGTTTTGCATGAGTTATATTACGATTCATATAACCTTTCATTCTTGGAAGTTGAAAATATAGAGTTATTGTAATAATTCTTACATCATATTATGTGTTAAATGTATGAAAATTAGAAAGAATGTGGAGGTAATATATATATATATATATATATATATATATATATATATATTCATATTCTTGGACGAAGTGTAAAATGCATTCAGTCGTGTTTTGTTGGACTTTGAAGTTTGTATTTTGGAGCATGGTTTATAGTATTTTTTATCGATGTTGGACTGTAGGGGATAAAAGTAATGGTAATTTCTCTCTCGAAAAATCTTCATCAGTAGCATTTTTTTTGTTCTTTGTGACCTAGATTTGATTCTAGCCGTGTTAAGTGAGATTTGGTTTGCATTTGAGAATTTGATATTGGAGTTTTAATTAGTTTATTTCGTTCTTTGTGACAGAGATAAGAATTCTTTTTTACTTCTAATTTTCATTTCTACATTCAAAAAATCTCTTATATTTTTTGTTCCCAATGTTTTCAAAAACATTTTTTTGTTCCTACATTCGTTGTTCCTACATTGTGTTATCATGGAATTTTTTTTATATTATTTTTTTGTGTAATTTATCATGTCTAAATTTGTTCTTTTTGTATTTTCGTTTTTTTAGCTACGGTTGAAATTTAAAAGAGAATCTATTGGAAGTTCTATTAATGATACTCAATTATTAGTTGTTAGTGATGTTTAAATGAAATAGGTGCAGAATGTTAGTCTTGATTAGTAGTTATTATTGATGTTCAATGTTAGCTATAAGTGCAGAATGAGTGTAGAATGTTGTATACAGAGAAAATTATGTCAATTTCGATGTTCTGTTACATCCGTGCCTTTAGGCACGGGTTATACGCTAGTATATATATATATATATATATATATATATATTAAATATGTCACGACTGTCTCCCACCTTCCTATTTTTTGTTTTCTTTTTTGTCTCTTACTTCTTTTTCTATTGTCTCCCACTTGACTTCTCACCTCACGATTCCTAATCACCAACTTAGGTTGGGAACCCTAACCCATTCTATCTCCAAACCACGGCTCCATCTCCATTTTCCAATAGTCCAGTTCTTGCATGTGCTAACGCCGTCTGAACATCTTCTCGCCAAAGAACATCTTTCTGATCTGGTACTCCTACTGACGAACAGATTTGCCTTCGCCGACAACGTCTATGAGCCCTTTCCGCCGCCCTACACTGCCGCCGGCTGAGGATAGACAGAGATTGCTGACGCTATGACTTCTCGACGGCATTCCATTCTAATAAGGCGTCACCTCTTCATCGCTTCTACTGCTATCGATATTCCACCGGGACAACCATCAGATCTACTACCGCTGACCCCTCAGCCATCAGATCTGCTACCTGACATCATTGGTATGTGAAATTGTAAAGATTTTGTTTCGTATTTCTCCATTTTTTTCTCTTGGCCATCAATATTTTTTTAGCTTTGAATAAACAAGTTTGATTTATGTTGCTTCAGTTATTTTGTTTAGTATTTTGTTCATATTCTGTGAATTTGTTGGGAAAATTATAGGGCCAGGCTGGCCTAGCTATGGCCGGGTTTGGGCTTGAATATTTTGCTTAGGGCCGGGCTTGGTAATGATAATAGGGCTTGAGCATAGGGTCGGGCTGGGCTCGGGCCTAACAGTTTCTTGTAATATCTTAGGCAGAGCCCGACCCATGACCACCCCTATTTAATAGGGGGATTTATACCACTCACTTTTCCTGTCATTTTACACTAAATCAGATATTTCTCCTGTCATTTTACAAATACTGGTCAGCCCCCTTGTCATTTTCGTCAATGACCACTTACCTCCAATATGACATAAATGCCTTTTTGCTATTTTAAAAAATTATATTTTTATTCAATGGGGTTAATTTAAAAAGTCATCTAAACTTCTAGGGGTCAAAATATTTTTTTCTATTTTCCCTTAAGGGTATTTTGGTATGAATTTAATTGGGGTCATTTAATTTTATTTTATTTTTATCTAAAACTTAGGGGTCAATTGTTTATTTTTTTCTTTCAATTCATCTTCTTCATTTCCCTCCCCATCCCATCTCCGGCGAGCCAAACTCTACCACTCCATCGCCGCCTTCTGCAGAGCAACCGCCGTAGCCGTTTTTGGCACTACCATCTCCTCTCACAAGTCTGTGCCGCTGCTCTCCTTCACCGCCGCCAACGCCTCATCTTTTTCCCTCGCCAATGACACCTCGATCCCTTCACCACGTCGGTGACTCATGCGCCGTAGGAGAAGATGGAGGAGAACCGTCCATGGTCCCGTCGGCCTCCGCTGTCGCCTCATTTGAAGAATTTGCGATATTTCACCCATTAATTCGTAAATTTCGTTATTCATGTTCTTGGATTTGTGGATTTTCTTTTTCTTTTTGGTTATCCTCATTTTATGTGTCCTGTTGCGTTAGTTTCATCGATTCTCTAAAGAATCCAATACATCGGTGGATTTTTTAGAAGGAAGAGTGATTTTGTTTATGGGGTTTCTTCGTTTTTTCCCCTTTCGTTTGGTTGATTCATTGACTGAGTGTAATGCCCTTGATTAGATTTACTTTAGAAGCCAGATCGAGTGGATTGATCGACTTTCATGTGTTTGTGGATCAAGAAGATGCCATTGTTTTTGCCTTTTTCTCCCTTTCTTCATAATTTGGATGTCATGATCTTCCAGTTCGGTTAGGAATTTATTTTTCCAATAATGTGAGTCTTGAATTAATTTTATTGCAAAAATTTCTTATTCCTTGATCCAAATTTAGTGGGTATTAGAGTTGCTTGTTTAGTAAGCTGCTAGATAGAAGTAGAACACGTCTTTATTTGATATTTGTTTTTCTGAATGCTTGTTTAATGCATATTGTTTATTGATGATTGTTTTTCCATTGATGATTGGGCACTTGTAGGTCATCTTGTTCAGCTCCCTCAAAGTGTTCATATTTCAGTGCTGCTTGACATTGTTATAAACTCAAATATTGCTTGATATCGACCGATGGCTGAGGTGTGGATTTTTTTATTTGATTTTATGTCCGTTCTTTTGATTTTACCAGCTTATTCATTTTATTTTATTTTTTTCTAATTTTGTTTATCAATTATATGCTGAGATTGGCGAGGGAAGAAAAGGAGGCGTTGGCGGTGGTGAGGGAAAACAGCGGCGAAGACTTGTGAAAGGAAGTGGCAGTGCCGGAAAAGGCTACGGTGGTTGCTCTGCAGAAGGCAGTGGTGGAGTAGTGGAGTTTGGCTCGCCGGAGATGGGATGGAGAGGGAAATGAAGAATATGAATTGAAAGAAAAAAAATGTATAATTGACCCTTAAGTTTTAGATAGAAAATTAAATGACCCTAATTAAACTTATACCAAAATATCTTAATGGAAAATAGAAAAAAATATTTTGATCCTTAGAAGTTTAGATGACTTTTTACATCAATCCCATTGAATAAAAATATAATTTTTTAAAATAGCAAAATGGTATTTTTGTCATATTGGAGATAAGTGGTCATTGACTAAAATGACAAAAAATTGATTGGTATTTATAAAATAACATGAGAGATATTTGATTTAGTGCAAAATGACAAGAGATGTGAGTGGTATAAACCCTTTAATAGGGTGTATTTGATAATTTAGCTCTAAATATAAAGGTTGAAAATTATATTTTCCCCATCTTGAAAACCAACCTCCTCCTTGCTCAACTTCTCTTTCTCCACCACTTTGGTCTTCGCCATCGTCCCGGAGTACGCGAAGCTAGGCTGCCATGGCTTGGCCTTTATCATCGAGCTGTCAAAATTGATCACCGAAGTTGCCACCACAAGTCCACCATCGCGCCGTTGAAATTGCCACCACAAGCCCACCATCTGCTCCTACAAAACTTGATGCTTTATAGCTAGAAACATCTGTAGCTGGCGAAAATGAAGATTGTTCAATGGGGTAAGGATTCAATTACGTTTCGAAGAAGAAAACCCATGATTTTTTTTTACTTTTTTTCTTCTTCTGGGAATTGGTTAGAGAGAGAAGAAACAGAGTGACAATCACTCTTAACATCACCCAACACCCAAATAGTTCTTTTTTGTAGTCTTCCACGCATTAATGCTTATTATGCTTTTAGGACTTTATTATATTATCGATGTGTATAAACTATAGTATAAATTGATTGTAGAACTTTGATGAATAAATCAATCCATTTTACTTTTGTCATCTGATATTCTTTATAGTATCGATTGTCTTGAACAGATTTCTTCTTTATTTATTTATTTATTTATTTTCTATCTTCAAAATGTATACTCCCTCCTATCTTCAATCAAATTCTACTCATCATCCAATTTTTTTCTCAAACAATAGGTCAACTTAGGGATCTCTCAGGCAATAACACAAAGTTATTTATCAATTGTATGATAAAATAGGCCATACTGCCAAGGTTTGTCATTTAAAATCGAAGCCAACCCATCAACAATCTTTGCCACCGACTAACATGATCGCTAGCACTGATGACACCTTTAAAACTACAATTGCGTACTTGACTCTGGTGCAACGCATCACATTATCTCTAATTTGCAAAATCTATACATACACTCCGACTATGCAGAGAATGATGACATTGTTGTTGGCAACGACACTGATATTTCTATCCCTCATACTGGATCTTCTATGATTCATACACTTACTATCATATTTACTTTAAACAACATTATGTGTGCTCCTTTTATTAAAAAAAAAAAAAATCTTATATCTGTTTCTTAATTCCGCAGTCAAAATAACACCTCCATTGAATTTTTTCCTCACCACTTTCTTGTGAAAGACTTGAGCACGGGCGACATTCTTGGCAAGAGGTTGAAATAGAAATAATCTATATGAATAGCCTACATCAGTTACCCTATCTCCCTCTGTTTATCTCACCATGACATCTATCTTGTGGCATCAATGACTCGTTCACCTCTCTCTTCCCATCCAACAAAAGCTTCTTGCGAGTCAACAAATCTCTTGTCAGAACTCTTCATCCTGTCGATTTCATGGCGCTTCTTGTGCTTGTAAGAAAAGCCACAAATCGCTTTTTACAGTTTCTTCCATTCAATGTTATGAGTCTTTTCAAGTTCTTTATACAGATGTTTGGGGACTATCTCTAATTATTTCGGTTAATAAATATCGTTATTACGTAATTTTTGTCAACTATTTTACAAAATATACTTGATTTTATCCCCTTAAAGTCAAATATGAAGTTCCCGTTATTTTTTAGTGCTTCAAAACATTAATTGAAATTTTTTTCTCCACATAAATTAAGACGGTTTACACTAATGGAGGTGGTGAATATCAATCCTTAGCACAAGTCCTTACCAAATATGGTATTCAACATCTCACATCGCCTCCTTACACTTCTGAATATGTCAGCTCCGCCGAGCAAAAACACCGTTATATCGTTGAAACAAGTCTCACTCTTCTTCACCAAGCTTCTGTCCCCCTTCGGTTTTGGTCCTTTACTTTCCAAAACCACTACTTATATTATAAATCGCATGCCGTCACCCACAATCGATTATGATACTTCTTTTCACAAATTATTTCATCACCATCCTAATTACACTTCTTTGCGTGTTTTTGGATGTCTCTATTATCCATGGCTTCGTCCCTACTCCTGTCACAAATTGCAACCTAGATCTCGACCTTGTGTGTTTCTTGACTATTCCATTATCAATCACTCTTTTTATTGTTTCAACTCACAAAACAATAAAACGTTTGTGTCTCGCCACGTTAAACTTGAAGAAACTATATTTCCTTTTCAAAAAATCTCTCTCCTCTCCTCTTGGGAAGACCCTAAATCCACCCAAGACTTCATCTCCACTCTTTACAATCCTCACAAACTTGGCTCATTTTTTCTCCTTCCGCAAGTCCATCAACCATCGAAACCACAAGCCTATTCCTCTAACACTCCCAACAACTCTCAAACAAAAGGCCCAACTACCATTATTCAACAAGCCCGAAATTTAAGAGGCCCACAATACAATCCAAGTAATTCTACCACTATCGATAATCCATCACTCACTTCCTCGCCCACTTTCATCACCTCCTCACTAGGCCCACTACAAAGCCAACAATCCCACTCTCCTCTTCTCCATGACACACGGCCCACACTCTCTTCCACTCTCCATGATAATCGGGCCAAATCCATTATCCCACATAACCGGCCCAGTTCCCTTCCCATTCTCCATAATAATCTTCCCAATTACACTCTCCATTATGACCGGCTCACTTCCTCTCCGACTCACACTGACAGTCAGATAACTTTATCTCCTAATCTAAGTCCCTCTACCATTTCTCCTTTATTTGCTTCCCATGTGGATCCCTCTACCACACCTCATCCTCCCCGATACAACACCCTGCCTCCTCTCCCATCATCACTCGGTCTTACCATAATATATTCAAACCATTTTTTTTTACCTCAACACCTCTCTGTTTTCCTCTACCACAACCATTTCTAAGCCTACATCTTTCACCCAAGCCCAGAAAATGGAACTAGGGCGGGAGATTATGTGCGAAGAGTATTCTTGTCATACCCCGAAAATTTGTATTTTTGAAAATATTATTTTATATAAATTTAATATTTTTGAGTTGTTTGTATAAATAAATATTTGATAATTTTGAGGAGATAAGTGTAATTATTAGATTTAATATGTATTATTTTATAATTATGGGGTATTAAATGTAATTTCTCAAATTTTATTAGTTAAGCAACCGTTTGTGGTCATAAAATTAAAAAAAAATAAAAAAAATGGTGGCCACGAATTTGTCTCATGTTATCTATTATATTAATCTATATAATAAATTAGCTCATTTATAAAGAGAGCCATCGGATCAAGAGACAAACATCAAAGATATTTGTAGTCGTTGGATTACTTTTATATTATACAACATATAGTTTAGGGTTTGGAGACGCAACCTCTTACTCTCATGCTCACTCTCTTCCCCAGTCCTCCCCCTCTCTCCCTTTCTCTCTCCCCCCTCCAATGTCGCCGCTGAAATCAGCCAACCACCACCATGGCTATCGCTATCGCCGTCTCCGTCGTTCTCGACTCCACCCAATCCATTGCCGTCTACCCTTACACGTTGCCGCGAGTCTATCCATCGCCGTCATTCTCGCTGTCGTGCAGGTACGTCTCTCTCATCCCTCTTTTGTAGATCTATTCATCCACAACACCATCCATCGCCATCGCTGCCTGCTTGCCCATTCGTCGTCGCTTTCGCTGCCTGGCGTCGACCCGTCGCAGAGCCATCGTCGCCACCATCATCGGTCTCAACCACTCCAGATCTGCCATTTCCTGACTTCAAGTGTTCAGATCTGGCCAGAGCGAAGTCCGATTTGGCCAGATTTAAGTTTGCTTTGGTCCGATTTTCTCTCTCTCTCTCTCTCTCTCTCTCTCTCATCGCCCTTTCTTTGTGTTTATTTTTTCTTCAATTTGCCACCAACAACCGTCTTCTTTGTGTTTATTTTGGCTAAATCTAAATTTGATTTCCTAGATCTAACAACAATTGTGCCTTATTCTTGATTTTATTCTTTTTATGTTTTTGTATGGTTAATGTTGAAGGTGTGGCGAATGAGGGATGTAGAGGTCACAACATCCATGGTGAAGTCAGGACCACCATCAACGACCAGCGAAGGATGTAGAGGTCGCAACATCCATGGTTGTGCCAAGCCGACCACCATCCGTGGCTGTGTGCAGCTGCGTGCATCTCCATTTTGCACCGTTTTACCAAAGTCGGTACAATAAGCTAGGTTTTTAAATCACCATCGCCATCGATCCATTCGATCTTCTTCGGACCAAAGCCTTCACCATCGCCAACCTCAGTCGCAGGTTCGATTCCTTCTCTTTATTTGTTTTTAGTTCTTTGTTTTCTCTCTTTTCAACCCTAATACAATTCTTTTGTTCAGATTTCTTTTGTTCAGATCCCCCCTTATCAGATCTGTTCTTGATTTAGTGGTAGTGGAAGTGGCAGAGTTGGAAGATGGAAGAGAAGAGCGATAGAGGAGTGACACAGCAGATGTAGAGTTGTGTCTGACTGTCTGTTCATTTAGTTTATCTGCTTCTGCTTCGATGGCGTTCATTTACTGTTTATTTAGTGAGCTTAAATGGCGTTAGTTTACTGTTTCTTAACGAGCTTAAATGGAATTCGTTTAGTGTTTATTTAACGAGATCAATTCTCTCCTCTAATGTGTTTTTGTTAATGCTCGAACAGATAGCTTCGGTTTCAGCAAATTCTCAAGCTCTATTTCTCCTAAATTTCAGGTATGTTGAACCTCAATTCTAATTTCGGTAAGTTCAACCCTAATTTCAATCTTCTCACTAATTTGATAGTATTTGTTTATTTTTTTTGTTCAGTGTATATGTTCTATTCCCCTAGTCTCTTTGATGGAGTTTGTTTAGTGTTTTTGTTCTCAAAGAACTTGGAACATGAATGTGTTTGTTTAGTGTTTCTGTTCTACTCTCATGTTCTCTTTGATAGCGTTTGTTTAGTGTTTCTGTTATACTCTCATATTCTCTTTGTTAATTGTTTCTGTTTCAAAAAAAAAAAAAAAATCCAGAACAAATTCTGTTTTATTCTTTTTTCCAAATTTTGCATTTCGGTAACTGTTTCTGTTTCAAGATTGTTTATTTCTATGATTGAATTGAGAAATGAAGTGTTTGGTGTTTTTTTTGATTGAATCTACTTCTTCTTTCTACTACTTCCTGTAATTTTTGAATTATTTAATTATTTTGATTGTTAACCAAGAATTGTCACTGCTATCACTGTTGATACACTAAGATCATTTTTGGTTGGGAAGGAATGGTTTGATACACTATAGCAGAGTAGTAAACCAAGAACAACCCAAGAACAATCTAATATAATTGGATTGATAAGTATATTAGATTTAATTGTATTTTTGGTTGGGAAGGAATGGTTGGGAACAGTTGTCCAGAATCAGTCCGTTGATAATTAAATCTAATATAATTGCGATGATTTTTGATACACTAGCATATAACCATATAAGGTTATATGGTTATATGCTAATTTTTGTTCTTGGTTATAACCAAGAACAACCTAAGAAAATCTTAATTGTAGACTAATTTTTGATACACTAGCATATAACCATATAAGGTTATATGCTAATTTTTTATACAAATTTTTGATACACTAGCATATAACCATATAAAGTTATAGGCTAATTTTTTATACTAATTTTTGATAGATCTTTTTTTATACTAATTTTTGATACACAGCTTTACGCCATCAATATAGTGTAATAAAATCTGAACCAATAAATTTTTTGAACCTAATTTGTTTTTGTCTTTTTTCAGTTTTTATGAACACAATGATGTAAAAAATGTTGATTTTCTCATATTCAGAGCCAAAATCATGGGAAGTTGTGTTAGTGAAGTATCAAGAATATCTATTTAGTCGTTATTTTTTAAAGACAAATCAACATTGATGGCTTTTGTTTAGTGTTTGTGTTTCTGTGTAATGTTTCTGCATAGCATTTATTTCCTTTTTCTGTGTTTAGTGAAGCAGAAACAGAAACAGTCCGTCGACAACTGGCTGAACAAAAACAGAACAATTAGGATCACTTCCGCATCATTTCATGAACCTAATTTTAGTTTTTTAGGGTTTTTGTCATTATTCTAATTTCTGAAACTGTTCTTTCTCAATCTGTTAATATACTGCATTAAATCAATAAATATTCATCTTTATTCCTTAATCCATAATTGCTTTGAATGCTAAATGTTTTTTTTGGTGCCCCAGGAGAGTTTGTTCTTGAATGTTGAATGTGTTTTTCTCAATGTATATTATGTTTATGAATTCGAAACTTTAGAAGTGTTAATTGCACTTCTATGAGCCAAAACCATTTTTAAAAGTCAAAGTTAGCTGTTTTTTTCTTGGGAGTTCAAAATATACCTTTAACTTGATTGGGAGTACATTAGCATTTTGATTTGAATATCCATGATACTGTGAAGTGTACAAAGAACGTTTCAAATGAGAAATAGAGGATTCCGTGTATCAAATTATCTACACATCATCAAGCTAACTAACCGCAAATTCCTTTTTGCACTAAATGCAGACGAATGTTTGATGACGCGGCCCCTGGAGATGTCACTAGACTATCACTTTAGTGTTGAACAAGAAGTAGGATCCTCAACATATTCTCTCTTTGGGTCCAACGGTAAGCTAAAATTTCAGTTCTATTGGAGTATGATATTTTTCAGCATGGTAGCTGAAAGAGAGCTCTCGAAGCCAATATACCTGTTGAATTTGACTCACGATGTCCGGTGAGATTCTACATTCATATATGGAATATGGTAAAAATTGCAGGGACTGCTGCTGTTTGTCGAATTCAAGCAATGAATGATGTTGGGTGGTGGAAAGGCTGAACCATGGTAGAAGATATTGGATCTTACAGTCATGGCCAGCCTTAAGGGTTGGAAATTCTTCTTTGTGGGGGATTTAACAGTGAGTATTGTATTTCAATTCTCCAATGCACTTTTGGTTTTGGCAAATTGAAAACTCAGATATGCCAATTAACACATGAAAAATGAACTTCCATGATTGTTTTTTGATTGATCAAGCTTTGGTCTTAAGAAAATGTGTTGTGGTTTATATTATGGATGGTTTCTTCCTGATCAATTTTGACAATTAGGTGGTTAAGTTTCCTTGATTCATTGTGTTGGGTTGATCATTATAGCTTTATACAAAGTCATCAATTGGACGAATTTGCCGAATTTTGTGTGTGTGTGTGTGTGTGTGTGTGTGTGTGTTGGTGTTGGTGGTATGCGGAATTTCACTAATTGGATTTGGTTTTTTATAATTTAAGTTTATATTGTTGGGTTGGTACTTTTTTCTTTTCATTTTTTTTAATGTTTTTTCTTTATCTTCTTTTTTGTATTTTTTCCTTCCTTCCTTTACTTTATTCCCTTCTAATTTTCAGGGTTACTTCCTCACTTCCTTTTCGAGACCCAATTTCTGTTTCTTTAATATGCTATTTGAAATTTTGTTTTTGATACATTTACCAAAATGATGTCTTATGTGATTTAATGACCTCTTTTTCTTCTTTTCTTAGATTCTGGAACATTTTTTTGGGGAATGGTGTTATGTGCTGCTCCTAGTAAGTGTCTTTCTTGGTAGAGTTGATGGTCCTTTGGTGTATTAAATTTACTTAATAGGAGTCATATTAATTGTATTATATTCTAAATTCTTCGGACGCTTTCAAGGGATCTAATTACACTTTAGTGCTTCACAATACTTGCATGAGGGTCGGTGTAATGTTTGTGGTTGTGGGTACTGACGGTATATTCTGTATTGATATTTTAAGTGTTGAGTCTGTTGATTTTTTTTACTTAATTGCATAAATATTAAGGTTACTTCTTTTCGCCCGTGCCTTCAGGCACGGGTTATACGCTAGTATTATATATATGGTAATGCATGTGTGTGTCTTATGTTAATGTGATGTGGGTGTTGGTGAACTTAACCTTGCATTTATAAGTGTATTACACGTGTTTTGTTATTAGAATAATATATATATATATATATATTAACTTCTTAAGTTATGAGTTTGAAACATTTTATGAAGATATGAACATATTAAGCTTATATTAGCGAGGAAAAAAGATTATAGGTTTATATATATGTTGAATGATTTAGAGTGAGAAAAATGTTACGGTTCGGATTTCGGCTTCAGATTTTAGGTAGAGTTCCTAACTTTTTTAATATTTGTATTTAATCTCTCTCTTGATTATCTGATTCATTTGGAAGTTGTCATTAAATTTTAACTATTAATTTTCATGAAATATTTAGAGATATTATGTGAAAATTATGTGCGATACACGTTTATGTGTTTAGTTGTGAATTGATTAAATGCATATATTAGAGGGGTTGAAATTCTACTGAGTCTTGGCTCACAACCCCACAGTTTTGGTTGCAGGGTTGGTGGGAATGTAGCTGCACAGGAAATTTTATTTGAATTTGTATTTAATATTAAAAATAATTGTATTTATTATTTGTTGTTGTAAAATTGACTCGATGAATCGATAATTATAATGATTATCATAGTTTGTAAAAATTTATCAAATTTTTACAAAATAAAATATTAGAAATTAACGATAATTATATTCAGGTCTCAGGCTTGATATTCAACATTTATATTTATAATAATCAATTCATGAGTTTATGGAATTTGGGTCTTTATTTTGACGCCTCTAAAGTTTGATAGGAATTTTTCTTTGATTCCTTTGGTCTCAATTTGAACATATTAATATCTTACCATTAGAATTGACTCGATAAATGGAAATTAGATAATAAGTTTTTTTTTTATAATATTTGTATAAACTAGTGTCGTTGTAAAATTTATTCGACTAATTAATAAATTTATAATTACCACCGTCGTTGGATTGTAAAATTTCTTGATTTTTATGAAATGAGATATTGGTCAGTTGGTTTTAGTCTTAATTCTTCGAAGGGAAATATCGCGTAGCGGCCCTGGGAAACCGAGTCGTTACAATGCTACTCTCCACAACAATTCCACATGGTCTCTTGTTCCTCTATCTTCTACACAGAATCTCATTGGAAGTAAGTGGGTGTATTGCATCAAACGAAATCCAGATAATTCTATTGCTCATTACAAGGCCTGTCATGTTGCTAAAGGCTTTCATCAATAGCCTAGAGTTGATTTCACAGACACATTTAGCCTGGTTGTTAAACCGGCCACGGTTCATCTTGTTATTAGCAGCGTCGTCTCTCAATAATGGTCCTTACGTCAATTGGATGTGAACAACGCCTTCTAGCAAGGCCGATTGAGTAAAGATGTCTTTATGAAGCAACCTCAAGGATTTGTGTATCCTCAGTATCCAAACTACATGTGTAAGCTCAATCGAGCTATTTGTGGCCTTTAACAAGTTCCTTGTGCATGGTATAATGAGTTACGAGCGTTTCTCACTCTCAATGGTTTTTGTAATTCTCGCAGTGATATTTCTCTATTTATCAGCCGCACATCTACTTTCAGTCTCTATATTTTGGCATATGTGGACGACATTATTATTACAGGCAATAATGATGTTGTTATTCAAAACTTTGTCAATACTTTCTCCTATTGATTCTCCCTCAAAGATTTGGGTTCTTTGAGCTTTTTTATGGGTGTTGAAGCTACTCGCATATCCTTTGGTCTTTATTTCTTGCAACAAAAGTATATTACTGATCTTTTAGACAAAACAAAGATGAGTGAGGCTAAACCCGTCAATACCCCAATACTTTAACTGAGTCTCTTATACTTCATGATGGGTTCCCAGATCACAATGCCACAGAGTATTGACTAGTTCTTGGTTCTGTATAATACTTATCTCTTACTCGTCCTGATGTATCTTTTGCAGTTAATAAACTATCTCAATTCATGCATCGGTCGTTTACCAATAATTGGAATGTAGTCAAACGCATTCTTCGTTATCTTAAGAGTACACTACACTTTGGCTTGTTTCTTTGATGTCACTCGTCTTTGTCTCTTCATGCCTTCGCCGATGCTAATTTTACTCGCAACACGAACAATATTTCCTCTACATTTGCCTATGTAATCTTTCTCAGTCCTAATCTCATTAGCTGGAGCTCTAAGAAACAACCAACTATTGCTCGGTCCACTACAGAAGCTCAGTATCAAGTCATTGCTTCAACTACTGCTAAAATTCACTAGCTATCTCACCTACTCCAAGAACTTGGTTTCTCTCATCGCACTATTCCAACCATCTACTGTGATAATGTTGGCACAACTTACGTTTGTGCTAATCTGGTCTTTATTGGGATTTTATTCCCTATAGATCTAAATCTATAATATCTTAATCAACATGTTAAATCACCAGGAGTTCTAATGTACATATTAATTACGTACCTAGATCCATTACGATCAATTGACTTCTGATGCGGAATCTTGTGACAATCGATCATGAGAAGAACACGGATCGAGCGGGTACGTGGTCTTCCTCAACCAAATCTCCAGAGTTCCTCAATGGGATTCCCGATTCACTTCTAGATGGAGAGAAGTGAGCCGTTAAGACGATTTGGTATTATTGGGGACCATAACCCTAGTATTACTTATTTATATGGTGTGATTAGGGTTCCCATAATCCCCTAATCACCCTAATAGTTTTCGGTACCTACTGATTTAAACCCACATTCTTTTGAGTAATTTATGGGCTTACTCAAATTAATTAGACCACTTAAATTTTAGTCCATTAAATTTAAATAGCAAATATAATTGTGTTAATAATATGTTGCCCAAAATTAGATTAGTAATTAAAATTTTCTAATAATCTCCTACTTTGGCTACATATTATCCCTGAAATAATTATATCACAAAATTCTTTAGGCGCGCATCCGTATACTATTTATCCTTAGACTTTTTCTTCAACAATCTAGTCCATCTCATTTACTAGCAATGGAATTACTGCAGCTTATATCATAATACAGTCGTGACTCAACCACAATGCTCACCATACCAATAGATCAAATATGGATGAGTATCATGAAAATTACATGCAATGTGTTCTCAGACATGCCTATTTCCAACTGGTTCAACTTTAGTTTTTAGTGAGATCAATCCTTAGTCTTTCTATCCTTATGTTAAACCACAATTACAAAGAATACATTTAGAGTAAATAAAATTTAATCCATCAACTTTATTTCTGTAGAAATCAAATATACGTATCTAATAAAAGAACATTTAACAAACACAAACTCCCACTAAACCAGCACATCATCAAATAAAACCACGCCTACACAAGTAGTGTGCTCATGAAATACCTTAGGTGACAAACCTTTAGTGAGTGAATCCGCAATCATGGAGTTTGTTCCCATATGTTCTATAGACACTATCCTATTCTGAATTCTCTCTTTGACAACTAGAAACTTGATCGGAATCTAAATACCTAATGATCTCCAAATAATTTTGCCTTACGATAAGTGAGCATGTGATCATTTGTTTTCTGTAAATACCTTATAGCCCGTTTGGCTAGTTTCCAACGATCCATTCTAGTGTTGCTTAAGTATCTGCCAACATTCCAAATATAAACGCTAAATCTGGACGTGTACATACTTGAGCGTACACAAGACTCCATACTACTGACGGATAGGGAATCTTTTGCATCTCTTTCTTTTCCAATCTTATTCTTGGGGCATTGAGTGACACTAGACTTGTCTCCTTTAGCGATGGGTGTATCTCCTGGTTTACTATATTTCATACCGAATCTACTCAGAACTTTATCGATATAGCTCTTTTGTGACAACCCAAGGATACCTCAAGAATGATTTATCAGTATCTGGATACCTAATACAAAAGAAGTGTTACCAAGATCTTTCATCTCGAATTTCTTCGTCAGAAATTTCTTGACATCGTGTAATAAGCCTATATCGCTGCTAGCGAGTAGAATATCATCGACATATAATACAAGGAAAAGATATTTACTCCTACTGAACTTATGATATACACAGTCATCAACGATATTTACCTCAAAACCGTATAAAGTGATGACTTGATGAAACTTGTGATACTATTGACGGGAAGCGTATTTGAGACCATAGATGGATTTCTTCAATTTATAGACTATAGACTTCGGATCTCCCGATATAAAGTTTTCTGGTTGTACCATACAGACCTTTTCGTCAATGTCTCTATTGAGGAACGCAGTCTTGACATCCATCTGGTGTAGCTCTAGATCAAAATGAGCCAATAGTGCCATTATAGTTATAAAAGAGTCTTTCGAAGATACCGGAGAAAATACTCTTTGTAGTTTATGCCTTCCTTTTGAGTAAAGCCTTTGGTGACTAAGCGGACTTTATATTTCTCGATGTTACCATTTGAATCCTTCCTGGTTTTAAATATCCATTTACAACCAATGGGCTTCATACCTTCAGGTAACTTGACCAGATCCTAAACGTCATTGTCTTTCATAGACTTTAACTCATCCTTCATGTCATCGATCCTTTTTGTAGAGTTAGAACTACGCATGGCTTGATAGAAGTTTATTGGGTCATCTTCTATTAAACTAACGCAATCCTCATGTTCTTGGAGAAAGACGATATATTCATCCGAAATCGCACTTCTCCACTTTCTAGTGGATCTCCTTAATGGAACTTCTTGAGTTTGTTGAGTTTGTTCTATAGGTTGTATTTGAGGAAGAATCTCATTATTTTCTTGATCTGGAACAATGTCAAGAATAAGAGCCTGAGCCTAAACATCATTATCTAGAACCGGAACAGTGTCTTGAATAGCGATAGGTATAGAGACCTAATCACCGTCAATAACATATTCCCCTTCGAAGAAAACTTTGCCTTGAACAACAATAGATACGGACACCTGATCACGGTCAATGGCAGATTCTTCTTCAAAGACAACATTCCTTATGTTTCCTTACCCCTCAAACTCAACACCATCAAGGAGTCTCTCATTTCCCATTTCATGGAAAGATCTTGATGTAGGACCGTAAAACTTAAATTCTCTTTATCGTTCAGTGTACCCAACAAAGCAACAGCTAACTATTCTTGAGTCCAGTTTTTATTTATTTGGCCTGCAAGGCCTTGCCTCAGTTGGAGAACCCCAAACATGTAAATGTCTTTTGCTAGGTTTTACGCCTAACCACAGTTCATAAGGGATTTATTCACCGTTTTACTTGGTACCCTATTCAGAATATATGCTGCGCTCTTAAGTGCTTCTCCCCAGAGTGATTCTGGTAAAGAAGAATGAATTATCATACTTCTTATTATGTCCTTAAGCGTTCTATTTTGTCTGTCGGCAACACAGTTCATGACAGGTTTGCCCGACATGGTGTAATGCAGAACAATTCCATACTCATTGAGGAAAATTACAAAGGGTCCTGGACGTTGTTCTCTTGATCTGTCATTTCTCCCATAGTATTTGCCACCACGGTCCGATCTAACAGCCTTAATTTTCTTTCCAAGGTGAAGTTCAACTTCAGCTTTAATAGATTTGAAGGCGTCCAAGGATTGAGACTTTTCATTAATCACAAATATAGGTACCCATAACAAAAGTAGTCATCTTTGAATGTAATAAAATATTGTTGTCCATTCTAAGTTGCCGTAGGGAATGGTCCGCAGTACGTAGTAGTTCTAAAACATCGGAACTCCTATTGCACCCAATTTTCTTATGTTTGTCTGTTTCCCCCTTTACTCATTCAATACAAACTTTGAAATTTGTTAAACCAAGGGGAACGAGAATTCTATCAGAAACAAGCATCTTTATTATTTGTTTAGAGATATGTCCTAAACGCCTGTGCCAAAATATGGTAAAATTCTCATTAGCTAATTTGCGTTTTGTACCACAATTAGTTATCTGCAAGGTTTCATCATATGAAGCAATAGTATCCAACAACTATAGATTATCAATTAAAGAATCAGTTGCAATAATATTTGAATCTCAAAAAAGATTGAGGTTATTATTTCTAAATGAACAAGAAAAATCAAATTTGTCCAAAGTAGAATTAGAAACCAAATATTGTCTAAATGACGGTATTATATATGTCTCTTCCAAATCCAAAAACTAACCAGTATTTAAGGAAAATCTAAAAGTCCTTATTACCTCAATAACAACTACTTTACCATTGCCCACATAGATGCATCTTTCAACATCAATTAGCTTTCGACTCCATATACAACCCTACATAGACACACTTATATGAGTAATAGCACCAGAAACTACCCACCAAGTGTGACTAGGTACAGAAGCTAAATTAACCTCAGAATAAACTAGAGTGAGAAACATACTCTTCTTTACACGTCATGTGGCGTACTTGGAACACTTCCATTTTTATATGTCCAGCTTTCTTGTTGAAGAAATAGGTAAAATCTTGATCATGATTCTTTTGTAATTTGAACTGTTGTATTCTAAATGCATCTTTCTGACCTTTATCTCTTTGTCATTTCTTACCCTTAGAGGTAGTGGCTAAGTGAGCATTTTCTGTATTTCTCACTTAATTCTTTTCTTCTTCTTGCATACAGTCAGATATGAGCTCATTAAGAGTCTATTTATCTTTTTGAGTACTATAACTCATCGTAAACTGATTGTATTGTGCAAGAAGAGAAATGAGTACTAAATGCACGAATTAGTCCTTAAACAACTCTAATTTTAGTGCCTTTAGTTCCGAAGCGACATTGGACATTTCCATAATGTACTACATTACGTTCACTTTTCCTTTTGATACTTTATCGAGACAAGATTAGCTAAAAGCATACTCGTCTCTACCTTTTCGTTCTTTACAAAACATTTTTCTATTTCCTTAGGGAACGTCTCAACAGTTACCTCATCGGATATACCGCCCCTGAATGTTTCCGAAATGCTGCGTTGGATCATCATAAGATTTATGGGATTAGAACGGTCCCACCTCTCATATTTTATTTTAGCCTCAGGGGAACTTTCTTTATTGAGAGGTGAAGGTTGTTCTTTCCTTGGCGCAAAGTCAAAATCCACGTAGCCTAGAACAATTGAAATGTTCTCTTTCTGATACTTATAGTTCGTGTCGTTAAGCACTGGAATGGAATTTATGTTAGTAGTAATAGTAGTAGTAACTAAACAGAAAACAAACTAAAAAAGCACATATACAAACATGTCATAAAATAATAAAACAAGACATGAACAATTAATCCAAATTTGGGGACCCATCTCAAGATACCTAGCACAACATTAATTCCTAGTCTTTGGACAAATGAATTAACTGTGATTGGTACTCTCAGCGCAGGAATCAAATGTTGATAATATGTCTTGTCAAATAATAAGTTTTTCTTTGGACCGACTTATTGTTCACATGAAAACTTAAATGATAACCTTCTTTTGGGCCGATTATGGTTCGCATAAACAACAAACATCATTGTTTTATTATATGGCCAAACAATAGTCTGTCTTTGGGCCAGCTATTGCTCGCATAAATAATAAATATTTATATCTCAATATCCCAAAATAAAATAAACTACACAATAGAGATTACTTTGGTAATATATTATTTAATTTTAATTTATTTCAAGATATAAGATTATGTTAGTCGATCGTCTTTATGGTCCGTTGATCGAATGCCATGTAACAAGTTAAAGTTTCCGATGTTGGGGCATTCAATTGGTCGACTGGTCCTTAAAATTCAACTGACCAGATCTGTCTTTAAGCCATCAGTTGGCCGACCATGAAGGTCCAGTCGACCAATTGTTCATCCCATGAAAAGTTTGGGATCCTGAATTTATCGGTCGACCGACCAAAAAGGTTCGGTCGACCGAAATTGGGTAACCTTGGCATACTGTATCGATCGGTTGACCGACTATAAAGGGTCGGTCGACCGATCGATCATCCCAAAAAAAAGTTAAGATTCTAAATTAGCCGGTCGACCGCCCGAGAAGGTTCGGTTGACTGAAATTGGGTAACCTTGGCATTATGTATCGATCGGTTGACCAACCATAAGGGTCGGTTGACCAATCGATCAGAACCTAAAAAAATGGCATCCTGAATTAGTCGGTTGACTGATCGTGAAGGGTCGATTGACCGATCAATCCAGAGCCAGAAACGCCCATTTACTGAATCAGTTGATTGATTCAACCCTAATTCAACCAGATCCGATTTCAATCCCAATTTTGACCATGATTCAATTAGAATTTAGGAAAACTTAAAACATAAAAGTTGTAGATATCGTTTTGATATTTCTACATAATTTTGAATCACCTTAATCGGAGTTCGTATGAGAAAGTTATGGCCGAAATACGAACACTTGCCAAAACTTTCCAAACACTTTCTGAATAGATCGGTTGACCAACCTGTCCAGATCTGGTTCAGTTTTTAACTTTATATGGTAAAAAGACCCCAAAAATACAAAATTTAGGGTTTTTCTTTCTTTAGATTCATAATATTTAGTAAGAAATCATATAAATCATGTAAAAAACATAATAAACCTTAATATGTTCTCCCACTATTTTCACAAATAAGCAAACTTTAATGGAGAAAATACAAACCCTAAAATTCTACGAATTTGAAAAACTCAAGAACCCTAATGATTTAACATGAAGTAGGCTCCGATACCACTTGTTGGGATTTTATATATTCCCTATAGATCTAACTCTATAATACCTTAATCAACATATCAAATCAGTAAGAGTTTTAATGTACACGTAAATTACGTATCTGAATCTATTACGATCAATTGACTTCTGATGTGGAATCCTGTAACAATCGATCACGAGAAGAACACAGATCGAGTAGGTACGTGGTCTTCCTCAACCAAATCTTTAGAGTTTCTCAATGGGATTCGCGATTCACTTTCGGATGGGGAGAAGTGAGTCGTCAAGACGATTTGGTATTAATGAGGACCATAACCCTAGCATTACTTAATTATATGGTGTGATTAGGGTTCCCTTAATCCCCTAATCACCACCCCAATAGTTTCCGGTATCTACTCATTTAAATTCATATTCTTTTGAGTAGTCAATGAGTTTAATCAAATTAATTAGATCATTTAAATTTTAGCCCATTAAATTTAAAAGTAAATATAATTGTGTTAATAATATGTTACCCAAAATTAGATTAGAAAATAAAATTTTCTAACAGTCTTCAATTCCAAAATGAAGTATATTGCTATTGATTTTCACTTTGTTCGAGATCAAATCTTCAAAAAGCAATTTCGAGTTACTCATGTATATGCTTCGGATCAATTGGCCGATTCTCTCACCAAGCCACAAGCCCAGGCCAAATTTCAATCTCACCGTTCCAAGCTTAGCATTCCTCCAAATGGCTTGCGCTTGTGGGGGCATGATAGAACGTGATCCATATTCCAACTCTCCACAGTGAAGGCCACGTCTCCTCTCAGTCCATGTCATTCCACATGCAACCCACGTCTCCTTTTTTGTAGTCTTCATGCATTAATGCTTATTATACTTTTAGGAGTTTGCTATGTTATCGATGTGTGTAAACTGTAGTATAAATTGATTGTAAAACTTTGATGAATAAATAAAGCCATTTTACTATTGTCATCTGATATTCTTTAAAATTGTGAGACCCTTGGAATTTCAAACAGCTTCTCCATTTAAAAAAAATAAATAAATAAATAAATAAAGAGTAAAAAGGCACCCACAAAAAAGCAACTAGACATATGGCACATACCAAAAGGAAAACGAGAATCTGAGTTTGAGAAGATAAAGATAAACATGGCAGAATAGAGAAGCCATGTCTTGAGTAAAACCCATAAAAAAAAAAAAAAAAAACACAAGGCAGCAGCTTTCTCTCTCTCTCTCTCTCTCTACATATAATATGCATATACATATATATAAATCTAAGAATTCACGAGAGGGGAGTGGAAATAGAGAAGTGGGAACAGGGGATCTTTTGGATGAGAAACAGAGTAGGCTGTGGGGGTGGGGGTGGGTTCTCCGTCGCTAGAGATGGAGCAGGGGCGGGGGTTGGATTGCTGAGATGGGGGTGGGGTCACTAGATGTGGGGATGAAGAAGATGATATAAAAAAATATACACAATAACTCCTTAATTTTTTTAATATATACAAACCGTCTTTATTAAAATATTTTAAGAGTATAAATGTCATTTCACACCATTTAACAGATTTTTGTTGACTTTTGTCGTTGACAATTAGAGTTAACGGAAAATTTAATCGTTTCACTTTAGTGCAAAATTACAGGGAAGGTAAGTGGTGAAAAAAATACTACAAGGCGTAAGTGCAATACTGCCTAATAGTAGGGGGATAAAGTAATTAACCCAATTTTGAAATTGCCAAAACTTCGGGGTAAAAATTAATTTTTTAAAGAGGTTTTTATTATTTAGTCCACAATCTAGAAAAAATATAATTTTTCTATTGTTCATATAGGAATCAGACCTCAAGGTACAATCAATTAAGTTTTTGGTCATCTCAAAAGCAAAAAAGGATAGTAAAAAGACACACATACTTCTGAAATAAACCCATATCTCTCTCACTCACGTTAATCGTTAATGTGCTATCTAGGGATAATTAGTCCTCTATCCACCGTTCACTCACAATCAATTTCAAATCCATGAGAGAGTCTCTTTCTCTAAAAACCTTACATTAGTTTCTCTTCCACTGTCGCTGACCACTCCTCCACCGTCGCTATCGTCAGTCATGGTTTTGCTCTCCTCCACTGTTGCCGACTACTCCTCCACCGTCACTTACGGTTTTGCTCTCTCTCTTGTTCAAGTTCGCGCGTGGTCGCCGACCAACAGACACTGCTCGCGTCACCACCATCATCAATCCGGAGTTGGGTTCTCTTTAAATTTTCCTTTTTCTCACTGATTTCCTGTCAAACCCAAACAATTTTTAGAGAGAGGGAGAGGAGATAGAGGGGGAAGAAACAATTGGCGGCTGGCGCACCTAACTTTTAAGAGAGAGAGAGAGAAAATTCAGAGGATTCATTAGTTCTTTCACACTAGATCTAGGAATTTGATTGTTTGGGGTTGGGGGAGAGGGGGGTTCTTCATAGACCTTGTGTATTGAATTTCTCTACAACTAGACAAAGCTCATTTTTTTATTTTTTTATTTTTTTTTGTGGGTTTTATTTGATTTTTGTGTTTTCTATTCTGGTTGTGAAAGTACGAGTTGAAATGAAAGCTTGAGCTTCGATTTGTTGTTTTTCATCTATCGATTTTAGGATTTTTGTTTAAGGCCATGTTTGGATAGGGATTTGCTTGAGCAACCAAATCAAGGTTGATAGCTTTGAAGTAGGTAAATCATTCAGGCGAAATCGTTAACACCCAACGCTGTTGCCGCTGCCAAAAATCGTAAATTCCAACAACTCCTCACTTCATCGTTTTCCGCTTTTGAAACAGAAGTCTCGACAAAATCGACGAAATCGTAAGTTCCTACAACTCCTCACTTTACTCTCTCTCTCTCTCTAAACCAGATCGTCAACGTTAACGTTAATGTTTGTGTGATTTTTCACATATGCTTTTCTGGACAACATGAATGTGTTAATTTTAATATAGAAGAGACCCCAAAAAATGTGCATTAATGTAAACGGAAATATAACCCAAACAAACATTTAGATCTGTATTGGAAAATTTCTTAGGGTTTGTTTGGTTGTTCTTGATTTTTTCTTTTGAAATTTTCAGATCTGAATTGGAATATTTCAAACCTGAATTGGATTTTGTTGTGGCGTTCAGATCTTGTTAATTTCGTGTCGCTCATTCTAGGTTTGTTTAATTTTTTTTTTCATTGTGTTGAAATATTGATTGATTTTGCTCGATGGTGGTAAAGGTGGATGCGGTGTTCATTTTTTACGTTAACGTTAGTGTTTTGTATGATTTTTTCATATATATTTTTTTGGACAACAAGAATGTGTTAACGTTAACACAAAAGAGAACCTAAAAAAAGAGCATTAACGTTAATGCAAACCCAATCCACACACACATTCAGTTCAAAAGGACAAAATTTTATATATGGCAGTTAACGTTAACATGTATAAGACAAAAATATGCAGTAGGACGTTAACGTTAAAACCCACTGTCCGATGGTGAAAAATGCGTTAACTTTAATGCACACAAACAGATGAGGAAAAATGCGGTAACGTGAATTTTCACACAAATAAAAAATATGAAAATGCGTTAACGTTAACGTGAAATTTAAATCGTAGTTTTGTAACATATGCAAGGTTTGACCAAAAAAACATAGGCCAGGTGTATTTGCTGAAAATAAGTTAATGTTAACGCACATAAAATAGATGAGGAACGATGAGTTAACGTAAACACACAAAAACGAACATGAAATGCAATAAAGTTAACGTGAAAATCAATTATAGTTTTGTAAAAATTGTTAAGGTACATTACTATACAGGCGAGAATTCAGCGTTCTCGCCTGTATGTAACTACTCGCAAGTGTACGAGGTCAAAGTTTTAGTATAGTGTGATCGTTAAGATCGGGTTATCGTATCCACAGGGATTGGTGTCATTACAATCTCGGTATATAAACTCTACCACCACCTCTCCCGAGTGTATGACTGGGGAATACATGAATTCAAGTCAACGAAGAAGTCCCTCTCAACGTTTTAACGACCCTAGGTCACATGAGTCTCGCCCAGCGTCATTGATTGCACACAATCCAACTCCCGACCGGGTCATTGGATCATGCGTTGTATTTATCCTATCGACAATCTCTGTTCTAAAATTATTTCGCCACCTCTCCCGAGTATAAGACGGGGGATATAACGTAACTTCAAGTCAACGAAAAAGTCCCCCTCAACGTCTTAACGACCCTAGATCATGTGAGTCTTGCCCCAACGTCATCGATTGTCCACAATTCAAACCCCGACCGGGTTATAGAATAGTGGCGTTTGTTTACCCAAATCCGAATCCGGAGTTTGTCAAAACCCCGTATTCTTTATTTATCTAACTAAGCATGATAAACAAATAATACGATAAATACAATCAAACTATGAAGAACAATCACAAATGAAATATGGAAATCATCCAAACAACGTATTCATAAATTTAGTGTTAATCCCTATACAATCCATGTTTAGCTATGGCCTTAGCCGCATTTACAATGAAATAACGAGTTAAACATGCTCACAATATCCTAAGTTAAAGAAATAAGGAAAAACAATCGAAGAACTTAGCTTCGTCCAAAGATAAACTACTAAGAACGTTCAACGATCAATTCACCGTCTTCTCCACTTCGGAATGTGAGCTCCACTTCTAAAACTCCTAAACCCTAGCCTAAATATGGCCTAAGGTGCCCAAATGGCCGGGGGGCTCAAAGGAGGGCAGAAGGAATGGTATTTATAGGCAAAATATCTATAAAATATCTAATAAATATCTAGACTGTGCAGAAGCTCTCCGCCTAGG
This sequence comes from Eucommia ulmoides, assembly GCA_016647705.1. NCBI lineage: Eukaryota > Viridiplantae > Streptophyta > Magnoliopsida > Garryales > Eucommiaceae > Eucommia > Eucommia ulmoides. The sequence continues at coordinate 32,041,304 of CM028332.1, read as the reverse complement.
CGAATTGTTCCACCGCCTAGGCGAAGGTAGGTCAGTTTAGCTGATCGCCTAGGCGAAAAAGTAGGCGGTGGACTTGAAAATCGTTCTGCTGGGTTTCCGCCTAGGCAGTGGGCTATCAATAGCCTTTGGTCATTTCTCAGCTTCTTCACCGCCTAGGCGATGGTCTGGACGGCTAGGCGGTGGGCCTATTTCATAATTTTGCCTTCGAGCTTATTTTTCCATCGTAACTTCGACCGCTTTCGGTTCGATCTCATCATTTTCGCTCCAGTTTCCTATCTTTTTACCCCCATAGGCCTGATTTATACAAAAAGTAATAAAAATTAATTAAAACGTAATAAAATACTATATAAATGCTCGAAAACTAACTTAATTCGGTTTGAAAATACGTAGGTAGATCACACCTATCAATTACTGAACATTTAAGTTAACGTTAACGTCATGTGTGCATATTTTGTCTTGTTACATAGGACAATATGACAGAATCGTAAATAAACGTTAACAGAGGGGGTCAAAATGCAGGACCTCTTACTAAGAAATCTATGGGGTTTAAAAACTAAACACATGATGTCAGGGGATCTGAATCCTCTGTAGCCTATCTATAGAGGACTACAAAATAAGAACCATTTTTTTAAACACTTTGATTTCAATTGATTTTTAAAATTTTACTCTTGGAAATTGAAATTGATCAATTAAAGCAAGCTATAATCTTGAAAATTATCTCCAATTTAATCAATTGAGCCCCAAAATCAACTTTTACAAAAAAAATTAATTTGATCCCAAAATTTTTCTTTAGCTTATCAAGTTTCAATTGGACATCTGATTTGAGTTTTTTTCTAAATTAATATTATTCTTAAAGACTTAATTAAAAAATTAAAATCCCAATTGGCCCCTTTGAATGTCGATTTGAACTTTTCAAAATTCTAATTAGGCCCCCTGAACTTTTCGATTTGAAGAATTGTTTCAATTGGTTTATTCGGGAGATCAATAGGTATTATAAAACTTTCATTAAGATTGGCATAGACATAATTAAATTTTCCAAGGGTTAATTTTCAACCTAATGGCACAAATTAACATTCTAAATTTTTTATTTAGTCACATAACTTCTTGAATTGATTGACTTTCAAAACACTAATTTATGATTTGAATCGCTTGAATGGGTACCATTGACTTAATTGAACATTTTAAAGAGTAATTTAAAAACCATTGGTTTTAATTTATTTTTTAAAATTTCCAATTAAGTCCTTAGAGTTTCCAATTATAAATCTTTAAATTTGAACTAATTCTCAAACCTTCGAATCAGATTATCCATCTTAAATTGGATGTTTTTAAAATTTTATGAAAACTCGGCTTGACAAAATTTTTATTTTTGTATTTTATTTTTATATTTTTATTTAGAATGAAATATCATGTGTCGGCGGGACAAAATGAGGTGTCCATAATCTCGGAAAGCTACGAGGTCTGGGCTTAGTTTGGTGAGTTTATCTTTCTTCTCATTCACTGCACAACAAAGAATTAAACAAGATTAGTAAATTGTAAAGAACACCGGTCACCTCCCAACTTTGAATTGTCCCCTTATCGATTGGCCCCCTTGCCTGCTAGATGGGGGTGGTGCAGTCCCTCTTTCCCAGACCAAACTTCCAGCCATCTCCACCGAGGAAAAAGAACTTCTCATTCCATCTATGAATATAGAACCACCCTCTCCCATCAGGCAACCACTTTGCAAAGAAGAGCGCTTAGAAGAGCTCGATGGTTGGGGTGATCCCTTCGGGCAAGAATATAATGTAGGTTGCAACCACAATTTTAAGATTCTTCAGTGCGAGCTATGACAGACACACCCCAAGCTCCCAACAGATGGTCCTAACTCGCCAGTGCAGAGGAAACCAAAGACCTGCCCTTAGTTGGTTAAGGTAGACGGTGATCTGTCATGGCGGTGGTCGGTGTGCACGGTCTTCGAGGCTTGGTAGTGACATATGGATGATGTCCGGATAGATGTAAGTGCTCCGAGCATCCATCAGCTCTTTCTTAGTCAAGATAGTCTTCGATCTCCAAAGGATGCTAGAATGGGCCATCTCGAATCAGGCTGTACCCTAAGACTTCTGAAGCATTTTACAAGCCTGAGAATCTGATAGGTGTAAAATACCTATCTAATTCTAAACCGAATTTGCCAGTTTTCGAGTACTTTATTGAAGTTTGAATATCGTTTTAGTTGTTTTTATTAGTCAGGAGCAGGGAAGTAAACAATCGGCAAACCGCGCGAAATGGTGCAAAAAGGGTAGCCAAAAAGATGAAAAAATGAGGTTTCAAATAACAGAGCAATTCCGCCTGGGCGAAGTTTCCACCGCCTAGGCGGAAATTCAGCAGAAAGATGTAAAATTGAAAAATTGAAATCCGCCTAGGCGACGTTTCTACTGTCTAGGCAGAAATCCGTCAGAAGGTTGCAAGGGCCGAAGTATTTAATCCGCCTAGGTGAAGTTTCCACCGCCTAGGCGGAAATCCATCAGAATGCTGGATGAACTAAACTGCTGATAGAGCTCCGCCTAAGCAGAATTCTAACCGACTTAAGCTCCGCCTAAGCGAAGTTTTTACCGCTTAGGCGGAAATCGCAGAACAGGTTAAAATATCTGTTTAGATATTTTTGAACCCCTAAGCCTATAAATACCCCTTGGCCACGTCTGAAACAGGTTTTTGAAGAACCCTAACCCTAGTAGAGAGCTCTTAAGCTATATTTTGAAGATCAAGAAGGAGGTTCATCATTCGGATAAAGAAGGATAACTTGCGGATCGATCATTAGTGACAGTGAACTGTTTCACTCCCAGATTTGATCGTTTCTCTCTTATTTTATTCTTTGTAATCACTTTTTCATATCTAAGAATGTTGAATCCCTCTTATTTTTCATGGTATATGGCTAAGATCTTGTAGTAGTAGTAGTAGTAGTTAAATGTTACTTAGGAGTAGTCGAAATCATGTAACCGTTTAGTTGAGTAAATTTATGTTACTTTAACGTGTTGTTTGTCTAAATCCGATTGTATTTATCGTTATTCTTGATATTATGCTTGTAATGATAAACCAAGAATACGGGGCTTGACACTCGGGAGAGGTAACTCTGGATTCAGACTAGGGTAAATACAACGTGACGTTCTAACGACCCGGGAGAGCGTTCGAAAGTATGCAACCCATGACGTTGGCTCAAAACTCACGCGACTTAGGGTCGTTTAGGCATTGAAGGGGACTTCTTCGTTGACACGAAGTCGTGTAATCCCTCGTTTTACACTCGGGAGAAGTAGCGGAGGAGTTATTGATATAAAGGTTGTCGGATTAGATGAAAACTGTTATAGCTAACTAAATGACGTCGATTATGCATTATATGAAAGAGATTAATACCTAAGTAATTAGTGTAATTATAACTAACATAATAGTTGTCGTTTATCTTAGTATAGTAAATAGAAAACAAATAAATTACGATTAGTCGAGATAATACGAAACTATGTAAATCACAATACTCAACTGAATTACATGAATTTCCCAGTGGAATGATATCCGATCCTAAAAGATCCATTATATTAAAACTAGACCTCGTACACTTGCGAGTAGTCCAATTACCGCGAGGAGGAAACAAGGTTGTGAATCCGAGCGTGTAGCAAGTTTTTAGCGCCGTTGCCGGGGAAATGTGTTGTAATTTGGTTGATATTGTGACCAAGTGGTTGAATATTAATCCTGAAAATTCTTTTCTTTTAATTTTCTTTTAAATTATTTGTTTAATTTGTTTTAAGAGAAGTGATCAAACAGAGCATACAACGAAGAAGGAGTTGGAATTCTTGGCTCTTGATCCCGAGATTGAGCATATGTTGAAAAGGATAAGGAGAGAGAGAAGAAACCAACTTCAATACAATGAATCACGATCCAACAAAGCATTCTATCCAAAATACCTTGTCTAGGAGGGATTTTGGTGAAAAATGCTTAAGAAAATGTCCCGTAGGTACTATCGAGCTAGAAGGTGAAGACGGACGAACTTTTCGAGTCAACGGGGAGCGGATCAAGCACTACTTCAAGGATAAAGAGCGAGTTGTGGAGAACGTATCTCTCGTTGAAAGATAGAGCCGGAATTCATAAACGTCCATGCTAGAGACGTAAAACCAAGCAACCATATTTTGATATGTCATCGAGGGTAACGAATATTCCCAACTTTTGTGTAAATACCCTTTTGGATATCGTATTGATCTCGTAATACTAATTTTTTGTGGTGAATTGATGAGGTTAGATACTTAGGATTGATTTGCATGCTAAAACTAATTTGAGGATTGAAGAGGAAATAAGAGGTGTAGAAAAACAATGTGAAAACCTGAAGGAATCCAGCTTAGGTCCACACTGTCAAAAATTCGCCTAAGCGATAAACCCACCGCCTAGGCGAACATTGGACCAAAAGGCTGAGAAAACATTCTGGCGTAATTTCGCCCAAGCGGTAAAACCACCGCTTAGGCGATAATTAGACAGAAAACGTCAGTATTTTTACGCTGCCAAAATTTCGCCCAGGCGGTAAAACCATCGCCTAGGCGAAAAATTGAAGAAAAGCTGAACTTTCACACTGGTGTAAAATCGCCCCAGCGGAAAACCCACCGCCTAAGCGGATTTACAACCACATCAGGGTTTTACACTGGTGTAAACTCGCCCCGACGAAAAAACCACCGCCTAGGCGAATTAACACCAGAAAGTTTTTAAAAAGAAAAAAGCGCTCATTCGCCTAAGCGGAAAAACCACCGCCTAGGAGAATTCACGCGACCCCTGTTTTAAAAAGCAACAGTCCTCTTCACAAATGGCACTTCCCTCCTAAAAATTTCAAGAAACCTCTCAACTTCACCATCCCAAATCCCTTCCTCCCATTAAAGATTCACCCTACATTGCTAAAAAGTTGGATTTTCACCAAGAAGCTTCGTCCAAACGTGGAATTTCTTCTCCCATTTTTGAAAATTAGGGTTCGAACGGTGAAACAGTGCAATATCGCCGTTCTCCAATGATTTGATCTAAAATTTTCAACAAGTGTCAATGATCCTATTTTTCATTTAGTTGTTGAAATATGTGCTTCATTTGTTCATTTCTTTCAAAAATCATTGGATTTGGTTAGAACCCTAAACCCCTTTTAACCTTAAGTTGCGGTTTTTATGTTATTTGGGATTGAGGAATGATTAATGGTAAACCCTATCATGTCTTTGTGTTGTTATATAATGTGAATCAAATATTGAACGCTACATTGCAACAAAAATGTGATTTGGTTATGGTTGGTGGAATATCTTGTGAAATTTGTATTGATTGGTTTTGGTTGGCATATGTTTGAGAAAATAGGGCATTGTGTGTTCGCTGACCAGGGTTTGAATTGCAAGTTCTATTGTTATTATTGTGGTTGGTGTTATGATTGTGATTTACAGGAAAAATGGCAAAGCGGCGCCGGTTTCTGAAACCGATCCCCAAGATTTGGCATCAGTTTATCTGCGCCAATCTGCTCCCTACCTCCCATGTGTCCGATGTTGCCAAGGAGCGAGCATTTATGCTATATGGCATTGATAGAGGGACGCCCGTCAATGTCGGTTAGCACATCTACTCGTCAATAATTCATACTGTCAAGACAACAAAGGGTTGTGGAAAGGCGGACTAGGTGAAGGAGAAGAGGGTCAAGAAGAGAAAGAAACCTATCATTCGGAACCGCCAATGCCTACAACCAGCCGAGGACAAATCACCCAAATCTTACGAGATGTCCATAATCTCCAGTCCGATGTGAGTCAACTTCAAGATAATTTGGCTCGGATGGAGAACTACATGGAGTCCTACATCCGGCAACAAGATCAAAACCAACGAGTCATATTCGAGCATCTTGAAATCGACATGGCGCGTTATACGCCCATACCACTTTCCGAGCCGGATGAGCCACCACCGCCATCTCCTCCATAATGAACGGTAGGAGGTTAGACTTCTATGTCTTCCCTCCTAGGTATGTGTCCGCCCCAGTTTCAATACATATTTTTCTATTCTGCTATTGGGTTCGCTGCTTAGGCAGTGGGGACACTGCCTCGTTTAAGTTTGAGGGGAGTATGACCTATAATGCATGTAGTTTTTGTTTTGTTTTCTTGGGGAGATAAGAAGGATGACAAAAAAAAACTTGATGTAAAGGGGACAAAAATTCTTTTTGTGTACAAATTTATGTATTAATGTTGAAATTTTTGTAATTTTTTAAATTCTTTTTGTTATACATGTGTAATGTTTAGCTATGCATGTGTAAAGATAATTAACATAGGTAATATTAGTTTGTAGAATTAGAATAGAATTGTTAATGAATTGAGTTGTACAAGCATGCTGAGTTTTTGAGTTCGTCCGAACCATGTCCCGATGATGAAAATCGCCCCCTAATTTGTGTTTTAAGGTCGGAGGTAATGCTATTCACGTGTGTTTTGTGTGCTTAGCATGTTGATTAGGTAAAAATTATTTTGATCCTAAAATCGCATGATTGCATAAACTCTTTGTATAATTAATTGAACGATTGGACATCGATTATTCGGTAATAAATTCATGACAGAAATGAGAAATCTAGAACTTGACTGGGGGAGGCTTGAGGCGAAATTATAGGTAAGGTAATTCCAGAGGCATGATATAGGCCCTCGTTTTTATCGCTTGAACCTTTTGAAACTAACCTGAAAAGTTATTCCCTCGTTCTCCTGTCGAAGCCATAAAATTTTATCACTTCTGAACTCGTTTCTATACTTTAACCAAGTGAATCTTTCAGAACCATTGTCGCTAGGAATAAAAGTGAAAATTGAGTGAAAACAAGTAGCATTAAATTATGCTAACTTGAAGCGGGCAATTGGGGTTTCAGTATTTTTGGTTAAGTATAAGAGTATTTGCTTGTCAATCTTGTAGTTGTATCTAAACACCCCTAAAATTGTATAAAATTGAATAAGTTTGGGGGTGTTACTTTAAAAAAAAAAAATAAATAAACCAACAACAACAACAACCCTATGTGAATATAGTGTTTAAATTCGATTGTTTTGACAAGTGAATACAAGTTTACTAAATCTTGTTCAGGGTAATATCTTCAAAGATAAGGGAGTCATGAGAGAGATTTAGCGACAAGCGTTTGTACCTCGGGTATCATTAAAATTATAACGTGTTTCTATTTCTACGATACCCTTGGCCGTTATCCAAAGCCTGACCAAGCCCTATTGATCTCGGTGAATGTCCGAACCTACATTAGTGGATAGTTGAGCCCAGTCAAGCATATGGCTTCCCTAAATTTTTTAACAAGTTTAAGTCATGACCGTATTCATTGAATAATCCAATCTGGCGTTTGATTTGTTATATATCCGAGTTCTCAAACACACACATTTCAATAGGATCTAAAATGATTTGAACTGATATTGAGTGTTGAAATTCTGGAGCACCAAGTGGTGTGTGTTATTCTTTAACCGCATCTAATTATGGGTTGTTGAGGGAAGAAGAGCATGGTTTCTTTGACTAAACTTGTATCTCACAGGTGTGTACTTCTTAATTGTTAATGATTGCGTATCTATAGTTTAGGATGTAGCTAATTAGTGTAGTTAGTGTTATTTAGCATTAGGGTATTTTGCTCGAGGACTAGTAAAATTCCAAGTTTGGGGGTATTTGATAGGTGTAAAATACCTATCTAATTCTAAACCGAATTTGCCAGTTTTCGAGTACTTTGTTGAAGTTTGAATATCGTTTTAGCTGTTTTTATTAGTCAGGAGCAGGGAAGTAAACAATCGGCAAACCGAGCGAAATGGTGCAAAAGGGGTAGCAAAAAAGATGAAAAAATGAGGTTTCAAATAATAGAGCAATTCCGCCTAGGCAAAGTTTCCACCGCCTAGGCGAAAATTCAGCAGAAAGATGCAAAATTGAAGAATTGAAATCCGCCTAGGCGACGTTTCTACTGCCTAGGCAGAAATCTGTCAGAAGGTTGCAAGGGCTGAAGTATTTAATCCGCCTAGGTGAAGTTTCCACCGCCTAGGCGAAAATCCATCAGAATGCTGGATGAACTGAACTGCTGATAGAGCTGCACTGCTGTAAATCCGCCTAGGCGAAGTAGCTACCGCCTAGGCGGAATTCCGTCAGAAAGATAAAGAGCCAAGAAGTTAGTCCTCCGCCTAAGCGAAATTTCTACCGCTTAGGCAGAATTCTAACCGACTTAAGCTCCGCCTAAGCGAAGTTTCTACCGCTTAGGCGGAAATCGCAGAACAGGTCAAAATATCTGTTTAGATATTTTTTAACCCCTAAGCCTATAAATACCCCTTGGCCACGTCTGAAACAGGTTGTTGAAGAACCCTAACCCTAGTAGAGAGCTCTTAAGCTATATTTTGAAGATCAAGAAGGAGGTTCATCATTCGGATAAAGAAGGATAACTTGCGGATCGATCATTAGTGACAGTGAACTGTTTCATTCCCAAATTTGATCGTTTTTCTCTTATTTTATTCTTTGTAATCACTTTTTCATATCTAAGAATGTTGAATCCCTCTTATTTTGCATGGTATATGGCTAAGATCTTGTAGTAGTAGTAGTTAAATGTTACTTAGGAGTAGTCGAAATCATGTAACCGTTTAGTTGAGTAAATTTATGTTACTTTAACGTGTTGTTTGTCTAAATCCGATTGTATTTATCGTTATTCTTGATATTATGCTTGTAATGATAAACCGAGAATACGGGGCTTGACACTCGGGAGAGGTAACTCCGGATTCAGACTAGGGTAAATACAACGTGACGTTCTAACGACTCGGGAGAGCGTTCGAAAGTATGCAACCCATGACGTTGTCTCAAAACTCACGCGACTTAGGGTCGTTTAGGTATTGAAGGGGACTTCTTCGTTGACACGAAGTCGTGTAATCCCTCGTTTTACACTCGGGAGAAGTAGCGGAGGAGTTATTGATACAGAGGTTGTCGGATTAGATGAAAACCGTTATAGCTAACTAGATGACGTCGATTATGCATTATATGAAAGAGATTAATACCTAAGTAATTAGTGTAATTAGAACTAACATAATAGTTGTCGTTTATCTTAGTATAGTAAATAGAAAACAAACAAATTACGATTAGTCGAGATAATACGAAACTATGTAATTCACAATACTCAACCGAATTACACGAATTTCCCAGTGGAACAATATCCGATCCTAAAAGATCCATTATATTAAAACTAGACCTCATACACTTGCGAGTAGTCCAATTACCGCGAGGAGGAAACAAGGTTGTGAATCCGAGCGCGTAGCAGAATCCAAGGGCACCTCCCAAAATGTAGGCTACCGTTACTTCATCTGATCCTTAGTCACCTCTAAATTCGAGGAGAAGCTCACTCCCCCATCCCCACATGCTTGGCCAACCACCCTCTCTGGTGACGAACCGTAAAAAACTGGACCTGATGTGTGACCACTCTATTGATAGGGTGGCCAGTGAGTTACCTTCGACGACAAGGACTTAGAGCTCAAATCAAGAGAAGAAGAAGATAATAAAGAGAAGGTGATCAATGTACGGTTCATAATAAGAAATGAATAGGGAAAAATGAAGTGTATCGTACAACAAATATCGGGCACTGAGAAGCTCTTGAAATCTCAAAAAAAATCAAAAGTGACAAATGAGTCTCTAAGACTCCCTTGATATAGGGTTTGGAGAAAAGAAAGTGAAGAGCCACTATTACATAGACTAGAGAGTCTCGATCCACGTGCCCAATGTGACATGGGGACACACGTCATCCATCCAACGTTCACCCCTGATCCATCATATAGAACCAGACCGTTCAACGTGGGATAGTGATCGGCACCGAACACTACCCTAATACCTCGGACCTCGCTGCTTGGGAGTGTGGGGCAACTAATGAGGAAAAATTTTGCCGACAATCGATGACGACTCACGACACCCCGATGAGATTATTTGACTGGACAACATTTACCATACATACTGACTACGCTTTCTAAGACCCACTACCTGTTCGATCTCCGGTCATAGAGCATAAGAAACCTGTCCCTCAGTAACCACCACCTAGCAAGCTCAGATACGGCTCCATCAACTTCTATTGTGCAGAACACCGCCCAATGAAAGAGCTGAGGAGTCCACCGTAGTGAGCTTTGGTCCGATCTCTGTTAGCGGCCACCGATTAGAGCTGTTAGGTCATCAATCGAGCTCCTGCAGGTCCATGGGCCTAATCTTTGGGTCATTGTGGGTCAATCCATGGGCTTATTTTGGTGGGCTGAATTTCAAGGCCCATGTTGGCCCCAAGAGGGGGTAAATTGGATAATTACAAAATTTAAACAATTAACTCCTTAAACACAAATAATCAATTTTTCTAAATCAATTATTATTTTGTTACGCAGCGGAAATATATTTAATTCTAAAGGCATACTCAAACATAATATAAGAAAATAAATAATATAACACACAAAAATTTATCCTAGTTCGACAAACTACTCTTACCCACATCTAGTCCCCCGAGCTCTAGGAGATTCGCAATCCAATAAACTCCTTGATTCCTTTACCAGGTAGGAACCAAACCCATACAATTCTTTCTTTTCATAGGCTCAAATCAACTTTTACAATCCTTGATTCTTTTTACAAGCTAATAATCAACCTACCATTATATCATTTTCATAGGTTTAGAACGAACCTTTATAATCACACTTTAATTCAATTACAGGATGAATCAAAATCTAGTTCTTTTTAAGGGAAAAGAATAACCTAACCGTTTTGCAGGACAAAAATCAAATCCTAATCTTTTCCACAAGAAAAAAATCAAAATCCTAGTTACCCTGATTAGACATCAACCCAAACGTGTCTAATTCGCTTAAACTCACAAATATAAAAAATTGTAAGGTTTTTCCTACAAAGAGTTTCGACTATCTCAATACAAATGTACTTGATTAATGGCCTGAATAAATACTACGTGATAGATACAATATGGGGCAAATGAAATCTGACTAAATAATAAATTGGGTAGCATACGATAAGCACGCAAGAACACAAACCGGTGACGCAAATAGCAAGCGCTTTAGATCACTCAAAAGTAATCTCTAGTAGAAATCTCAACAATATTCTCACTCTTAGAAAGCTCAAAACTGATAGTTCTTGATATGCGTAGAATTAATCCCACAGCTCTCTATACATTAGGGATGCCACAAAAATTGAACCGATGGATAACCGCAAGAAACTGAACTGAATGGTTCGATTTTAAAACCGACTAAATGGTTTGATTGTAGTTTTGATTTTAAAATTAGCAACCAAAACGATTTTCATTCTGATTTTGGTTTTTGGATAGAAACTGCAAAATCGAACCGCGAAACCAAATTACAAAACCGAACCATGAAACTAAACCGCGAAACCTATATTTTAGATATATTTTTATTACATATATACCCTTATTTTTTTATATATATATTTACAGTTTAATCCTAATATATATGTATTTTTTTTTATTTAATTACACTTTCATCTCTCTTATATATATGTGTAAAAGGACTTAGAGTTTCATTTATGATTAGTGATTTCACAGTCATTCCCCCATTCTTTTAATTATGGTTACTAGTTAGAAACTTTAATTATGATTACGGGTTAGAAACTTTAATTATGGTTAATTTGTGGTTTGATTTTGTTTTTTAGAATTTAAATTTTATATTTTAGTTATGTTTTTGTTTATATATAAAAAAAAATAAATGTCCACTATTTTGCGATTTTGGTTTTGTTTTCGGTTTTTATAAAATTGAAAATTTTAAACGGTTTCATGGTTTCACGATTTCGCTATTTTGGTTTTGGCTTTGTATAAATTTAAATGGTTTGGTTTTGAAACCGTTTAAAAAAATCGACGATTTTTGTTGCGGTTTCGGTTTGATATATTTATAATGGTTTTTATTTTGGTTTTATATGAAACCAAACCAAAACCGAACCAGTGGCATCCCTATTATAAATAGATCTAGAACTAGACCTCCAACGGTAAATTTTCAAAAGATGTCATTAAATGACATCCCAAGACCCATATATCCCATATACTTAAAATACAGATGTTTCATTTAAAAATACTCTCGAAAAAATTCATTTTGGTCCATCATTTTTTTTTTTCAAATCAAAATCCATCAAAATAGGAAGTAAGTACTTTAATTAAAAGGACCAAATTAATAGAGATCACAAAATATATCAAGTATATTTGAAATAGACCAAAATCCTTCAAAAGCTTCTCTTGGAATCATAAAAAATGAAATGATTTGACTAAAAAAACCCAAACAATCAAAATGCTGACTGATTCAGTCGGTTGACCAGCCATATGCCTCGGTTGACCGCCCCATGCCAAAGGCCATTTCTAGTCGTTGGCCTTAACCCTGTCGGTTAACCAAACCTCATTGTTGGTTGACCGATAGGATTAATAGTCTTTTCCAATTTCTCCAATTTGGATATTGTTTCATTCGGTTGACCGATCCAAACCTATTGGTCGACCGAATTGATGAGAGGCTTCACTCATTTTACTCGGTTGGTTACTGTTTCCATCGGTTGATCGACTCCTTCTCTCGGTTGTCTGATTAGATCAAAATGTCTGTCATTCTTCTTTCAAAACACACTATTTTGATTAGTTGACTGACCCCTTTTGCCGGTTGATCAAATTGACTCGAAAATACAATAATTTATGCTTTAAAACCCATTTTTCACTTAGGTCATTAAGAAAAATCATTTCACATATAATAGAGAACATAATAAATCACATTTAGGATATTAAACTTATCACTTTTTACTAAGACACACATAAGATTAATTCATTTTAAATGTCATGCGTGATCTTAATTCGAGTTGCGTTAAGAGTATATAGGTAAAGAGTTGTTTTCACCTAATTTTCTTCAACGTCTTCAAAACTCTTCACGTCTTCATCATTTTCATCTTGCACCCGTTATATTTTCTTCGACGATTCTTCTTCTTAATAAAAAAAACATGGAACTTTAAATCTGAAACACTTAGTAAAACCATTAGTTTCACAAAAACATAAACACTTAATTGTTCATCAAAACCTTGAATTCAATAGCCCAAGTGCCTAAAAACATGCCACGCACCGGATTACGGTGATTGACAGAGCTTAGGGCCTTAATTTGGCAGGGCTAATCTAACTTCACTCTTATAAATAGTAAGATATTAAATGCTCCAATTAATGCTAATTATTTCCACACAAAAAAATATATACTCTTTTCCGTCAAGCTATTACCCTCACATCGGAGGACTTCAGTGGGCAAACCCCAGTAGGTCTTTGTGCAGGTTCAAGCTTGGACATTGAGGATTAAGGACTTTTGACCGTTTAACCATTGCCTTTGGACCGTTTAGTGTGCACTAATCACCGAGCACCCAAGCTCCACCTCAACAAGGAAAATCCATCTGGACCATGACTGGACCAATTGTAGCTATTAGCTAATTTTCGACACCAACAAATTCCAATTTTGAAAGTTGTATAGACTGCTAATTTTTTAGGTGCAAAGGGCGAATTGGGAGGTGCACAAGAAGCAGAAATCGGCGGAGGCCACCCTTTATGAAAACGCAAAAGCTTCGGAGGCCCAAAGACTGGCGGTGGAGGCAACTCTACGCCACCCAACAATCCTCAGATGCGGCGCTCTATGCCGAGAAGAGGGAGGCGGAGTGGCTGGTGGCTCTTGTGGAGGCGGAGGGCTTCTACATGAAGACCCTACTGGCGTCGCTCAGATGAAACTACGGTGTTTCCTCCAAGGTGATCAATAACGGGATGTTTCAAGACATTGTGAGGATCAACAGGGAATAAATCAAGGGGCTCCTGCCGAAGATTAGTGTGTGGACAAACGGCATTGAGGCGGAGGGGAATGGCTGTGGTGGTGCCGGCACGATGAAAGAGGGGGTGCGGTGTATAAGGCACTGCTACTGCTATTTCGGACGGTGCATCAGCATACGGGTATGTTGCCACCTAAGTGGATGGGGAAGTTTGGGACGGAGGTGGTTCCGTCATGCCAATCTTAGTGACGTAATATGCCCCTTTTTTTTGGAAAATTTTGTGGGAGATCCAAAATTTTAAAAATCACTTTTTAGATTTCATCTCATGTGTAAAAAAAAATTACTGTTACAAAATCTCATAAAATAGTGTTTTTATGGGACGAGAAAAAAAATTACTGTTACAAAATCTCATAAAATAATGTTTTTATGGGACGAGACCTTTGAAAAAAAATTTCTTTGTTTTTTTTGGGGTGCGTGTGTGTCATTATTTCAAATTATTTAAAGATATTAGTTAGGGAAAATGGGTTGAATATAAATAAATGGATTTGTTTCTTGGTTTAATGGTCTTCTTAATGCTTTCTTCTGTATTAAGTGCTGAATATCATAACGCCTGCGCTTGGTTGACATTTATTTAGGTGGAGTTTGTTTCGTATGTTGTTTTTAAATTTTTATTTTTATTTTTTGAATTTTTTTTAATAGAAGTTTAGGTTAAAAATAATTTTATTTTATTTTCATAAATAAGTTTTCTTATATCCTCTACTTCAATTTTTATTTTATTTAGATTTATGTGAAGATAAAAATAAGATTTAAATTCTATATTATTTACTTACAAATAGATAAGATATAGATTTTTTTATACACTTAATTTTATCTCTTCTAAAAAAAGTTGTATTATTCTTTATTATTGATTTGGCACTATAAATGTAATAACATGGTATTTAAAAATTAATTGTCTTACACCATAAAAGCGTGAGTTTCTAATAGAGATATTTTCGCCGTTTAATCACTCTACTAACCATAGGATGTTTTTCTTTTATTTTCTTAACAACGATTTATCTGAAAAATAAAAAATAGGAGGTAGAATCGTCGTTTGGAGCAAACATATTTTAAATTAGTGGAGAGATAAAATGACAAAAATATTTCAATTAGAAGTGTACATGTACAAACCATTTTTCGTCAAAAAATATTAACAACGTTTTCAATTTTGCGGCATTGAAACAAATGTAGAATTAAACAAATCTTAGGATTCACATAGACACTTATTTCATATATTAGGGACAAAATTCAAACTATTAGCGGCAAATTTTGAGGAGTGAATTTTAAATTTTAAAGGAGAATATATCGAATATAAATTTTAAATTAAAAAAAAAAAAAAGAAAAAAAAAAAGGGGAGGAGAAGATTGTGTGGGGGACCATTTGCAACAAAAGCCCTAATATAAATGCCCGAATCCCCCATCTCCTGTAACTGATTCTACTTCAACAAATAAATAGAAGCCCCACCCTTTCCCATAATAACGCTCTCTATATTTGGCTAACCATCCATTCCTCTTCTCTCTCTCTCTCTCTCTCTCTTCCATGGCAGATCATTCGCATGACTTCTTCTCTCACATTCTTGGCCTTGGAATGCTATCCAAAGCCTACAAATCATTAGTATCCAAATGCCATCCCGTCAAGATTTCATCCCCTCAAAGATCACATTCCAAAGACAATCAGAGATTTGTTGAAGAAGCTCACTGCAAGGTTTGATTATGATTTTGATTTTAATCCAGATTCGATTTTCCTTCGCTTGTTTAGGCTTAATTTTCTCGTCGATTTGAGATTTTTCAGGCGAATCATGACGGAAATCATGAAAATCAAGGGAGACTAAACGGAGAGAAGATGCAGGGGGGAAATCGTGCCGGTACTACCTCCACTCGCGGTTTCTCAAGGAGCCGGAGCGTCGACAATCACTTTGGCGGGATACCGTATCCCGTGTCGAGAAACAAGAGTCCGTCTCCTCTGTCGAGAACCAGCAGCTGCTACTCTCGCTTCTCGAGGAGCGCGAGCCAAACAGGCCGAGCTCCCACGCCCAACGGGAGAGCCAGTCTTTTGAGAAGTATTAGTAGGAGACGAAGCGTCGACGGAACTCATGCCGGCGGCGGTTTTCCGTTCGCCATAAACGGGAGCAGGAAAGGATCCACGCCGATCATGTACTCCAACTCCCACGGGCTGATAAAACCGCCGGCAATCGAGAAGAAGTTGGAGTGCACGCTCGAGGAGCTCTGCTTCGGGTGCGTAAAGAAGATCACGATCACGAGAGACGTGGCTACGAATAATGGGTAATCAATCACCCCCACTCTGATTTCTTTTGCTTATCTATGCTTTAGCCAATTGAGATAATTGCTTACTAGGGTGGATTAATGATTAATATTGATGATAATATTGGAATTATTGGGGGGTTTTTCGGTTGTGGTAGGTTTGGATTTTGGAAAGTGCGTCGCGTGCAAAAAGTGGAACTACTTTGAGATATTATAAATTAATTTAATCCAAGTGTTAGTTCTGTTAATAAAATAAATTTAATTTAATAATTAATCCTGTTGGTAAAAAAAAATATCTTATTTTTTTATTTACCTAGTTTAATTTGTCTAGAGAACACCCTAGGAGTAAAATTCAACCTGAACCAGATCAATATTGAAGGAGTGCGTCTTTAAAATCGTACGAGATATAATTAATCGAGGTGCGAATAAATTAGTCTGAATATAAATAAATAAATTTTTAATAAATTATTATATTTGACTTTTAATTATTAAATTACAAATTTAAACTTTAAAATTAATTATTTTTTAAAAACAATCTCAAACATTAAGCCCTTTTTTATTTGGCACATCATAACAAGCCATTTATGATTTCTAACCAAGACTACAAGCAATACCATTTTTTATTAATTTTTATGTTTCGGCAAAATGACCCACTAAAAATTGTAGATTAGAGCCCCCTAAGTTTCAGTTATTATATTTTTTTGGTTAATAATACAATAAAGTACAGACACTTGGGCATATCCAACCCTATTGTTTATTGTATTTTATTTTTTTTATTATTTAAACCATTTTTTTAAAACAAAATTCACCATGGATATTTCATAAGATACTTTGTCACTCAACAAACAACCCTTCCAAAAACAGATTGAGCTTTTATAAATGAACCGAGTTGTTCGGGAATAGCTCAAGCTCGGTTCCAAAAAGCTCGTTTATTTATTAAACGAGCTGAGCTTGAACTTGAATTTTTGTTCATTTAATATTCGAGCAGAGTCAAACTTGTTTCACAAATAGCTTGAATATGTTCATGAACATCTTGAATATGTGTTCAAATATAAACTCCAATATGTTCGCAAATAAATTACATAAAAAATATATAATTTCTTGTAAATATTATATTTAATTTACTTTAACTATATATAATTATGTTTTCGAACTTGATTCAAGCTCGCTTGTGTTTTGAGCCCAACTCGAGACATGAGTGGAGGTAGAACATGGTATCTTGAGCTTGTCTCATGCTCAAACTTGGCTAATTTAAAAATCAAAATAAATAAACAAGTGTTTACATTTATTACTCAGCTCGTCTTGGCTCAACTTGTCTAAAATTTGGATAAGGGGTGGCGACTAGGGAATAAGAAATCGATTAACTTAAAATCCTCCCCTTACCTTTTAACAATTTACACTTTCATCCTTATATTATTAAGAAAAATTAATCATGAGTTATAAAAATTTATCAAACGTCCCTTTTAATTTATTTAAATATTTAGTAATTTTTTTTCCCAAAAAATATCTCCTCTTGATCAATTTTCACATGATCCGTAACGGGTGGCGACTACACTTGCAAGTTCCGAAAACTCTTGGAGTTCCACTAACTCTCGTTTTTATGTAGTTAAATTTACATATATAGATATATATAGAGAGAGAGAAAATATATTTATATTGTGTCACCACAAAAATTTTGAAAAATTATCCTTTCTGTTTTTGCCCTCTCATGTTCAGATATTATTGCCTGCCGTTGCTGATATCTCTCTTTCCTACAGGCAAGTGGTACAGGAAGAAGAAGTGCTAACAATAAAAGTGAAGCCGGGATGGCGAAGAGGCACAAAGATCACCTTCGAAGGCATGGGTGACGAAACTCCGGGCAGTTTTCCGGCGGACGTGATCTTCGTGATCACCGAGAAACCACACCCTCTCTTCCGCAGAGATGGAGACGATCTGGAGCTGACCATAGAAATTGATTTGGTGAATGCTTTAACGGGTTGTACCCTATCGATCCCTTTAATCGACGGGGGGAAGATGAGTCTGGCGATTGACGATATCGTGTCGCCAGGCTACGAGAAGATCGTAGCAGGAGAGGGAATGGCCATGGCGAAGCAAGGGCAGAGAGGTAATTTGAGAGTCAAATTTCTGGTTCAGTTTCCTACTGAGCTTAGTGAAGAACAAAGGTCTGATATTGCAAGTGTTTTGAAGGAATGTTGTTGATAGTGGAATTTCACTATTTTTCCACAGTTTGGGATGTGTGTGTGTTAACAGACAGGGCTTTAGCAGTGTGTGTGTGTGTGTGTGAGTGTTTTTTTTGTTGGGTTTTTGTAAAATATGCGTAGAGGTTTTTCAGATTTAGACATAGATTTTGGATGCTTAAAGAAACATGGTATATATTGAATATGCCAGCATTGAGGTGGCATTTGTTTTACTCTCTCGTGTTTATATGCTCCTAGGGAACTTGAAAGTTTGAGTATATGGGAACATTTTATTTTATTTTTCCCTATTTTCTGGAAAAAAATAAATAAATATATATATATATATTATTGAAACTAGAATAATCTATAAAAAAGCACTCAAAATATAATTTAACTTACAATAATATAAAAAAAATGTTAAGAACTCAATAACACTTTACACGAGTTATTCACATAAAAAAAATAAATTAAAAACTTAATTTTTTAAAAAGACACATTTTAAACTTATTCACCAAAAGAGAGTTAATCAGTGTTGGGAACACCAGCTCTATGAGACCGGTGTTCTCAACACCGACATTAAATAAATAAATGTAAAAACCGGGATAACTAACCCGGTTATACCGTTTATTTGTTGTATTTTTTTTTCTTTTTCATTCCCTGAACCTAGTGTTCATAACACCGGCTTCAGTTTCTCTAAACCCCACCCCCCCCCCCCCCCCCTCCCGCCTGATTTAATGTTGTATGTCATGAATATTAAGGAAAAATTACAATTTCATCTCTAAAGTATAGGGTGTATGTTTATTTATACTTGAAATTTGTAGAATTTTATATTTAGTCTCTCAAATTTCACAGTTTCTTCAATCCTCCAAAATTGAAAGCAGATTAATAATTTTTGAAAAATGAGTCGTGCTCGGTATGTGAACTTTTTGTAGTGATATTTTTGTCATTCTATCGTTCCACTAAATATAAGATATTTTTTCCATATTTTTTTCCTAACAACAAACCATTGTCAGATATAGGTTAAAAAAAATACATCAGGTTTAATGGAGAGATAAAATGACGAAAATATCCTTCATTAGATTACATGTTGAGGACAACCTATTTTCCATGCAAAATCTTTAACAATGTTCTTTATTTTACGGAATTGAAATAAATGTGAACTTTAAAGGTTAAATGTGCAATTCGGCCAATTTCAAGGTCTACATAAATCCCGTAAAATTACGAAAATTGTCGAATTGTGCAAATTACTAAAATAGAACACTGTTAAAGATTACATGTGCAATTCGGCAAATTTCTTAATTTAACGGGATTTATATAGACGAATTGCACATTTAACCTTTAAAGTTTTACACTTATTTCAATCATGTAAAATTAAGAACACTGTTAAAGATTTTGCATGGAAAATAGGTTGTCCTCAACATGTAATCTAATGAAAGATATTTTCGTCATTTTATCGCTCCATTAAATCTGAAGTTTTTTTTTTTTTTTTTTTTGTAACCTATATCTGACAATGCTTCGATGTTAAGAAAGGACTAAGGGAAAATATCTTATATTTTGTTAAATAATGAAATGACAAAAATATCACTACTAGAAGTTCAAGTACCGAGCACAACTCATTTTACGTTAAAAAATGATTAATATGTTTTTAATTTTGCAAGATTGAAGAAATTGTGAAATTTGAGAGACTAAATATAAGATTCTACAAATTTCAAAGTCTGAATAAACATACACCCTATACTTCATGGATAAAAATGTAATTTTTTCTTAATATTCATGACATATAGCATTAAAGGGAGGGTTCAGGAAAACTGAAGCCGGTGTTATAAACAATGGCTTCAAGGAATGAAAAAGAAAAAAAATAAACCGTATAATTGGGGTTAGTTACCCTGGTTATATAGTGTTGAGAACACCGGCTTCATAGAGCCGGTGTTGGGAACACCGGCTAACCCTCTTTTGGTAAATAAGTTTAAATTGGGTCTTTTTCAGAAATTAAATTTTCAATTTATATTTTTTTTTTTTTATAAACAACTCCCCTTTACACTTATCAATAACTTATTGACTTCTTATTTTTTCTCATTAACTATTTAATTATTTCTACTAACATTTTAACTTCCTAACATTAAAATTTATTACTAATAAAACTACGAATATTTACCATTTATATCCCCAGTCATTTTACTTAAAACTAAAAACTTTTTTTGT
The DNA here is from genome assembly GCA_016647705.1 of Eucommia ulmoides. NCBI lineage: Eukaryota > Viridiplantae > Streptophyta > Magnoliopsida > Garryales > Eucommiaceae > Eucommia > Eucommia ulmoides. Next base: position 32,020,879 of record CM028332.1, on the reverse strand, counting down.
CATTTTGAAAATACAAGTTGCTATTTTTCCATTTAAAAAAAAAAAAAAAAAAAACCATAAATGCCCTTCTGTAATATCCCAAAAAATTATATATTTTTGAAAATATTATTTTATATAAATTTGATATATTTGGGATTTGTTTTGCAAATTTAGGATATAAATAATATTTGATAATTTTTTAAGAGTAAATGTTAATTTTAAATTGATTTTAAATTTTTTGTGACTATTGTGTTATTTAAAATATACTTTTAAGAGTTTTGAAATATAATTAATATTTTCTTTATTCTAAAAGGACATTGTGTAAATAATAAATAAATAAATAATAGAAAATAATACATGGTCTCAAAACCATGTATTATATATATATATATATATATACACACACACACACCCACTAGCGTATAACCGGTGCCTAAAGGCACGGGTGTAAAAAAATAAACTTTCAAAACTGAATTTTTTTACCTAATTTCTTCTATTTATACAACATTTTACATTTGTTTTATTAAAATATCAATAATAATTATCATTTATACCATCACAAACTAACAATGTACATCACAAATACAACACAATCAATATCCAATAACGTAAATATTCAGCTATTAAAATAATCCACAATTAAACATGAGTTTAACCGAAATAAAATCGAAGCAAAAAATGTTTACTAACGAATCTCGTTACCTTAAACCTACATTTCGCAAATGCAACTACACAATTAATAATTCAAAAACAAAAAATATAGTTCCTTGAAAAAGGATTAATTTAAAAAAAAAATAACATAAACAAATAGAAATAGAAAAAAAGATTAAAAAAACCTAATGGATAATATGGATCAATAAAAAAAAAAAAAAAAAAAAAATACTGCACAAAAAATAAGCAATCAAAAAATAAAAGAATTATAAGGCAAAAATTGTTGAGATATACTCCAATTCCACATTACGTTGGTGACTCATTATAAATTTGGGAACAAAACTATAGAAATATGGGAACAGACACAGAAATTTAGGAACAGAGACAGAACAGAAACAGAATATGGTTGGAACAAAAACACTAAACAAATACCACTTATATAACTTTCTTCTTGTCTTTTGAAAATCTTCTTAGATTTCGTTTGGCAATTAGATCGCTCTTTCTAAAATTGCTTGGAACATAAACACTAAAAAAACAGCACCCATAGAAAATATAAAGTGAATTTTTCATGAACTTACTGTTTGGGGTCTTTAGACACAGTAGTTTCCGACTCTTATATTTAATACTTATCTCTCCCAATCCACATTACAACGCCGACTTATAAAAAATCTAGGAAAAAAATAGAGAAATATGGTAATAGACATAGAAATCAGGGAACAGACACAATCTGGGAACAAAATATTCAGAAGAAAAAAAAAACATAAAATACATTTAACAGAATGATAATAAAAATCAAATTGATAAGCCCAAGATTAAATCAAGAGTAAATTAAACACCTTTTAGGGCAAGGATCAAACCGTTGTAATCGTTTACACCGTTTACCACTGGTGGTCGCAATGAAATTACTCCAACTATTCAGTCAATGAAGAGAGTTTTCCGTAGTTAATGGAATGAAACAAACATTCTAATTAATAACCTAGAAAGGCAAAAATAGAAAATAAAAAAAAAATGAAAAATTAGAAAAACCAAAAAAACAAAAAGAAAAAAAAAATGAAAAAAAAAAATTGAAAAATGAAAACTAATCAAAACTAAATACACTAATTATATTAGACTCAAAATTGCTAAAGATAATCAAAATTTAATCTTTCCTTGATCAGTGGTCTAATGTAACTAGAATACTGTATTTTAAAAATTGTAAAAACAACAAAAATATTAACCAACAATTATATAAAAAATAACTGAGGTACCTTTAAATGAATCTTGAGTTATACTTCCTTTACAAAATCTGCACCGGAACTACCCTACACAAAGTGAACAGAAATGGTTGCTTACAGGGATCCAATTGAGACAATTATGCATTCTATTGTCTGATAATAAAGGATAATTCCATCAAGGGAAAAAAAAAATCATTACAATTGAACACAACACTTATAATAATTAATAAATAATTAAAAATAACTGAGGTACCTCTAAATTCTAAATGGACCCTGAGTTATACTTCATTCGCAAATCCTGCACCAGAACTACCCTACACAAAGTCAATAGAAATGATTCCTTAGAGGTATTCAATTGAGACAATTATGCACTCTATTGTTTGATTATAAAGGATTATTCCATCGAAGGAAAAATAAAAAATCATTACAATTGAACACAACAATTATAATAATTAATAAATCCGACAGAAAATCCTCTCTAGAATCAAATATGGGAAAAATAAAACTAAATTCAAAGATTCTCTGTAATTTATGCTTTCCACACACCCATATCTATAATTAAAAAAAATGGCCATTTTTATTTTTCCGAAGCTAAAGTTTCGAAATTAGAAGAATGAGGTACTCGAAACTACAAATCAAAGGAAAACTTTCTTGATTTTGAATTTTTACTTCAAAATTTATAAGAGTAATAAAATAGCAAAGAAATTTAATACTAACGGTTTTTTTAACTATCAAAATTTTGCTAAGAATATAGAAAGAGAAGTTTAAAATTGAAATTAATTTAATATCCAACCTGAATAGGGGTTCCCTTCTGAATCTCTCAGCCCAACTCCATAACTCACGACCAACCAATCCAAGGAATGTTTGGGACCCTTTACCTCATTGTTTGTCTTGACGTTTACCAAACCCCGGTGCTCTCGCCACATCAAAACTGAACCTATATGTAAATAAATTGCAAAGCACATGATTGAGATGCACTTGCATGGATTTTCTCTAGCCCTAGATAATGACCAGCTCTAATGGTAAACCCCTTGAAATCAAGGAACAGAAATGCAGAAAGTTGGGAACAGAACAGAAACATAAATTTGGGAACAGAAGTGAGATTCAATGGCAACGGTAATTGCTAAACAATGTTTTCAAGTTCAATTTTGGATGAGAAAAGCAAAAAATAATTTATCAAACACATAAATCAATTACACGACTGATAAATTGGGAGAGCAAATAATCCATCATCAATATCATTCAACAAATACTCAAGAACTAACAAAGAAAAAAAAAACTTTAACTAGAGTTTCTGAATAAAAACTAAAATCAGATATATATATATATATATATATTAATAGATAATCACATATCAACGTTCTAGATCTTCACAAAAAAAAATGCCTTTACTTTCAAATCTCGGTTGAAACAAAAATCGGATTTGGGTGATAAATGATAATGGATTTGATCGACTTGCATGTTATAGAAACAAACAGAGTAAGAAATCCCAAAGTCGAAGAGATTTGATAAATTCAAATCTGAAATGATATTGATGATAAAATTTCAATCCCAGTTAAAAAATTAAAACCATAATCTATTAATTAGAACCTCGATTTGGACAGATCTGACCAATAGGAACCGAGATATGGCTAAATCCAGATCTATGAAATTCAGAAAAATAAATCAATTTGAGAGAGAGAGAGAGAGAAGTACCTTAGTATTGATGGAAAGAGGCGGCGATAGAGCAATCGACGATAGAGGCCGATGGTTGTGGCAGTCGCCATGAAGTGAGAGGGGGAAAGACTTCAATTGATGCGATGACGATTGTTACGATGGCTCTGTGACGGTGATGGTGAAGGTGTACGATGGCACAGTGGCAATGGCTATGCGACGGTGGTGATGAAGGTGTGCGACGGTGATGTTCGGAGGAGTGTGACGCGGTGTTGGCGGAGGTGAACTGCAAAAGGGAAGGTAGGGAGCGAGAGAGAGAGACGAGAGTACATAAGCAAGAGTGAGGGAGAGGGTGGCCTATGGTAATGTTTTTAACCTAATTAGGTTTTTATCTTAATTTTTATTATATAGGTAGGTTAAAATTGATCGAACGGCCTTAAAATATTTAACGTTTTGTCTTTCATCCGATAACCGTGAATATACCAGTCCTGATTTATTATATAAATATGGATATCTAGTGCATATATAGATAGGGAGGTACACGAAAAAAAAAAGAATAAAAATAAAAATTATATCATAGTGATTTCGACTCGGATTTCGGCTTTGAATTTCAGGTAGAATTTTTACCTCTTCTAATATATGTATTTAATTTTCTTATTGCGTGATTTATGTTATTATTATTGTTAAATTTTAATAGTTAAATTTTATGAAATAATTATGACTATGTGAAAATTATGTAGAAATCATGTTTATGTGTTTTATTTGTTTTATTAATTAAATGTACGTATTAGGGGGGTTTAAATTCTACTGAGCGTTGGCTCACAACCCCACAGTTTTGATTGTAGGGCCGGTGAGAATGAAATGGTGCCAGAAATTATGTAGGAATTTATATTTGTAATAATTGTATTTATTGTTTACCGTCATAAAATTGAATCGATGAATTCGATAATTATAATTATGGTTGTTGCATTATAAAAAAAATTGGATTTATGAAATGAAAAAAAAAAAAAGAGGATAAAATTAAGAGTAACATTATCAACTATTTTCGATTACTGGATGCAGGATTAATACTTTGTTGAATCCTTTAAGTTCATTACATTAAATGTGTTCCATTGTTGATCTGAAATTGAAGCTTTCATTATTATTTTCATTTGTTTTACTATTATATGAATTTGTTAGTATGAAAAGTGAATTATTGTCGTTACATTAAAAATTCTCAGATTTTATTATAACGAAATATTGGTCGTTCGGTTTTAATTTTTTTCAATTCTCCAATGGGAGAAACCGCTTAGCGGCCCTAGGAAACCGTGTTGTTACCCCTTCTCTTATCTTTTTAGAAAATATTCTTTTACTTTTTAAAAAATTCACATACATCCCTATTTTAAAAAATTACCCTTTACTCCTATTTTTTAAACAATTACATTTATCCCCAACCCCTTCTCTCCCCCCCCCCCTCCTCACCGATTCTTCTTCTTTTTGTTCTCTCTCTCTCTCTCTCTCTCTCCCTCCAAATCTGGCACTATGTGCTTTGAGCATAGGTCCGACGTAGATCGGGAGAGAAGAAGAAGCCGACGAGGGTGGGGGTGCGGGGTTGTTCTGGCAGGGTGGGGGATGAAGGAGAGGGGATTAAGTTTTTTTTTTTTTTTTTTTTTAAATTTGTCAAAAAAGAGATGGGTGATTTTTTTATTTTTTATTTTTTGCAATAGAGATGTAAGTGGAAAAAGATAAAGAATAAAAATATGACAAAAAAATTGAAAGGGATATTTATATATTATAATTTTTAATTACTAAGGGTACAATTATCATTAGAATAAAAATTATAGTAGTTTTTAACTTATAGGGGAACCAAATGATGTTTGACAAAAAATAATAAGACGGTGATCGATATTTTCCAAATGATAGGTAAACTTGGTGATTTTAGGTAAAATGACTAAGTAGTAAATACCCTAAAACTACATTATGTAACTCCATGGTCAAGTAACTCCCGCTACATAAATTGTTAACTAAGACCTTAATTTGGCCTTAAATTTTATTTCTTTCTAACTCCATACAAAAACCTTAATTTGCGCAATGCTTCATCTTTCAGAGGTTTGTGAAAATATTTGTAATTTGACATTGAGCCTAAGAACATTAATAAAAATAAAGTTTATTCTTCCCCCCCCCCCCCAAAACTTGATTTCTTTTTAACTCCATACAAAAACTTTAACTTGTGCAATGCTTCATCTTCGAGAGTGTAGACACGACATTTTGACCACCCCCTAAAAAATTTATACTTTTATTTTATAATTAACTTTGTTATAATTAACTTTGTTTTATTTTATTTTATTTCAAAAAATGCAAAAAAATAAGAAAAAGAAAAGAAACTAATTATCGTTTGTTTGGAGAAAATCGGGAAAAAACGAAACAAAGCAAGACAAATCAAACGGAGGTATGAACAGTGATCGTGAATAGTATCCGCATGCATGAACAGTGATCGTGAACAGTGACATCGCGTGAATAGTATCCGCATGCATGAACAGTAACACCGTGTGAATAGTATCCGCATGCGTGAACAGTAACTGCGTGATCGTGAATAGTATCTGCCGCGTGAACAGAAAATATTATTTCACTTTATTGTAATTTCGAAGAAGAAAAGAAATCTCCAAGAAGGTGGTAAATACTTTTTTTTTTTTAAATAAGTTGTTATTATACTAATCTTTATTTATTTATTTATTTATTTTTTATTTATTTATATATTTTTTTTAGTAAATAAAACGAGGTGGAAAATTCCCAACCTTCCATTGAAGCGGTTTAAGTTTAGAATAGAATTACTCCCCTCGATGTGTGTGTGTGTGTGTGTGCGCGTGTGTTTTATTTAATTTGTATTAAAAATAATGTGCTAACAATACGAGGTGGAAAACTTCTGACCTTCCATTGGAGTGGTTTAAATTTAGAATGGAAGTACTCCCCTCGATGTGTGTGTGTGTGTGTGTGTGTGTGTGTGCGTGTGTTTTATTTAATTCGTATTAAATATAATGTGCTAACAATACGAGGTGGAAAATTCCCAACCTTCCATTGGAGCGGTTTAAGTTTAGAATGGAATTACTCCCCTCGATGTGTGTGTGTGTGTGTGTGTGTGTGTGTGTGTGTGTGTGTGTGCGTGTGTTTTATTTAATTTGTATTAAAAATAATGTGCTAACAATACGAGGTGGAAAACTTCTGACCTTCCATTGGAGCGATTTAAGTTTAGAATGGAAGTACTCCCCTCGATGTGTGTGTGTGTGTGTGCACGCGTGTGTTTTATTTAATTCGTATTAAATATAATGTGCTAACAATACGAGGTGGAAAACTTCTGACCTTCCATTGGAGCGGTTTAAGTTTAGAATGGAAGTACTCCCCTCGATGTGTGTGTGTGTGTGTGTGTGTGTGCGCGTGTGTTTTATTTAATTTGTATTAAATATAATGTGCTAACAATACGTGTATAGGTGTATGGGTGTGTGTGTTTTTATTTTATGTTTTTTGTTAAATTTAATGTTGTTGTCACATCGTGGAGGAATTTTCCCGCCTTTTATTTAAATGGCTTAATATATAAAAAAAATACAAAAAGATTTCTTTTTTTAGAAGGAAATGATTTCAAAATAAAATAAAAACATTCGGATTTAAATTTTAATTGGACTTAATCGGATAAGGTACCGTCTTTGGACGGGCGTCTTGGGGTACTTGACACCTTCCCCGAGCGTAACTGACCCCCGAACTCTTTAAACGAATCTCTGATCAGACCATGTTATTTTAGGAGTCAAATTTTTACTTAAGCCACATTTTTTTAAAATTGTTTTCAAAAAAGAAAATATGGTGACCTAGCACATCATTTAAAACCCAATGCTAGGTGGCGACTTCTTTTTCTAAAACAGGCTTAAGTATATTTTAATGAGAAAATCGACGTTTTTAAAAATCCTTCTCATTTTACCAGCGCCAAGCATATATCTATTTTTTGATTTTCTCTGGAAAATCGGGGCGCGTTCAGCTGGCGACTCCGCTGGGGACTATTAGAAGGTCGAGCCTAATATGTCTGAATAAGTCCAATTAATCTAAAGTCTGAATGTTAAATTTTATTTTATTTTCTTTTCCCTCAATTCGGTAAATAAGTTGTGATTTTTTATATTTTATATATTTTCTCCTTCTTTTCCTTATTTCCTCTCAGGCTCTTATATCGTTGTAAATCCTCTAACAAAAGCAAAGTTGTCTTGTATCCATATTATCCCCTCAGGATTCTATGATACAAGACGAGAAAATGATTTTTTTTTTTAGGTGAAGAAGAAAGGGACAAGATAAAGAAAATTGGTCCCAGAAAAGCAAATCCAGTTCCCCCCCTTTCGAAGTCCGATCTTTACACGCAGTCGAGCACAGGCTCATTCCAGGATAACATCAGAAAGCAATCCCGAATTTCCCCGAACTACCCCCAAGCTTCCTGTCTCCAAAACTACCCGAACCAGAACAACCAATATCAAAACTACCCTCCTCAAAATCGCCAAAACTAAAATTATCCTCAAAACCAACCCTATTCCCAAAGTCGCCCCCGCTATTACCAAAATGTACCTCCCCCTTATCAAAACCACATTCCCCAATATTATCCTCAAGCCTACCCAGCACCCTCTTACCATATCTATCAACCACACCCGAACACCCCACCTCAAATTCCTAACCACACTCCAAGGTCAGGAACACAATACCACCAAGGCCTTCTACCTCATGCTACGGGGGAAAATTTCCAGAACGACAACAGAGAGAGCTACAAGACCTTCCGATCTCGATCACCGAGTTGTACCGAATTTGTTTGAAGCAAGGGATGTTGACACCCCTTCCATTCTACGAAGTTAAACCTGGAAGTAAAGCAGCTTCTTCAAATGCTTTCTGTGAATACCACTCAAGAATCAAAGGACATGCGACTGAGCAATGCTTTCATCTAAAAGACAAAATTCAGGAGTTTATATGGACAGGAGCCATCACGTTTCCTAAAAAATCTGAGGCCGGTACGCCAAACTGTCAGCAGAATCCGTTGCCTGAGTATGCACCTTCAAGGGGTAGTAAAGTCAATCTTTACCAAAATGTTGTTGGAGATGGGAGCGAGTCATGTGCCTAAGGCTCAATTTGAAAAATCTAAAGACTGCAAAACTGTTTTTTTGTTTGCTTTAATTTGCGAGGTATTTTGATAAAATTGGAAAATCTTTGCGTACTCACCTTTCCATCCCGTTGGTCTTTTGGATGGAAAAGGATTTGCTCTGTAATGACTTTTAAAATTTCAATAATGCAATACTGTTTATTAAAAACTGTGGTCTAATGTTTGAATCTTACTATTTCAGGTGCCCAAAATTGCCTGCATATATTGTATGTGAGGTGACTGAGTGAGGATGTGGAAGTGTGATTTCAATACAAAATTAGACCACGATTCAATGAGACTATAATCAAAGGAAGATTATGTTTATCCAAACGATGGTGAGATTTGAAAAGGCTCGTAACCAAATTCGTCAGCAATTCCAGAAGTACCGAGGGATTCGAAAGTCAAGATTGGTATCCATTGTCCTTACGATACTTTGATATATTGTTGCAAGCTAATCAAGCTATCTCTGGTGGTACTTTAGTGATTGATGAAACTGGGTGTAAATATCCCGATTTGCCTATTGTCTGAGTTACTCAATGGTAAAAAGGAAATACAATCATCTCAGGCCAATGATCCCAATGAAGAAACTTTCAAATGTTGCAAGAAGGTCTCAATTTCCAAAGAAAATCAAGTTCATTGATAAATTCGGTTGCCCCTAAATCATTGTAAGTTCGATAAAAAAAAAAAAAAAAATAGAAAAGCAATAGAAAAAAAAAAGAAAAAAGGAAAAAAAAAAAAAGGGGAAGGAAAAAACAAAAGTGGGGTGACCGAACAAGAAATATTGGTATAAATATGGAAGAGATTTGAAGAGAAAAGAAAGATGATATATAGTTTTGTTCATGTTTTCCGCCTCGGTCCAAATTAGCAGCAAACGACATTTATTTTTTGAATCAGAACTTGATGGATATGGAATTAGAATTTGAGAAAAGAAACATTGGTCGTGGTCTGAAAATGTATTAGAATCATATTCCTCTACATTCTTGACTCAAGATCTCACAGAAAATCATATCGGGTATTGAAGGTACTTATTTTAGTAATTTTTTGACATTTACCCATTTTTGGACTAAATCAGTTTTACAGGACTTGAGAAAACACAGAGCATGCAGGAGTATTAGAACCCCAAGCATTGAAGCACCTACTAATTTGAAAAGACAAGAATCCAGTCGAGCAAACCAAGGAGACCTCGATGAGGTATGTTGGGCCTTCCCCTGAGTCGAGAGAACTAAAAAAAAAAAAAGTTCGAATCACCCTGAAGCATGTTGAACTCTCAGTTGAAAAGCGAGTCTTCTAAATTCAAAAAAAAATCTCCCGATACTGTCCTGTGACCTATGAAAGCCGAGCGCCATTAGTCAAATGACCACGACAAAAAAGGGGGGAATGGAATTGTGAGTCATCAAAGGTAACAACGTTCAGACTAAGATTTTGTTTTGGAAATGTTTTCATGTGCATTACAGGGATTTAAAGGGGCTTGGAAGCATGGATTTCCCTATCACTAGGACTTCTTACCTTCCAGCTCAAATTGGAAACTCTTATTGCTGAAATTTCAGAAGCTCCAAATGAGCGTCCAGGTATGCTTTTTGCCCTGAAAGGGGCATTCTGTGAACTACGCTAGACCTGATCCTTGGTGTAATGTCGAGGTACGTAGGCAACCTTTCAAGGTTCGGTCATCCAATTATGACATCCAAGTGTCAACCCCAGCCACAGGCTGGGGCACATTTTGTGGTGTCTACCTATTGTCGAGCTTCTGAATTTGTTGATTATATCCATGAGTGATCTTCATCCCTCTAAACGGACCTTGTCCGTCATGAGTTGTCTCATTCCTCTAAACGGACTTCGTCCGTCATGAGTTGATTTTTTCCAATCCCTCTAAACGGATTATGTCCATCATGAGTGATTTTCAATCCCTCTCGTCCGTCATGAGTTGATTTTTGTTTTCCTCTAAACGGATCATATCCGTCATGATTTGATTTTTGTTTTCCTCTAAATGGATCATATCCGTCGTGATTTGATTTTTATTCCCTCTAAACGGACTTCGTCCGTCATGAGTTGATTTTGTCTCATTCCTCTAAATGGACTATGTTCGTCATGATTTGATTTTCATTTCCTCTAAATGGACTATATCTGTCATGAGTTGATTTTTGTTTTCTTTAAACGGACCATGTCCGTCATGAGTTGCCTTCATTTCCTCTAAACGGACCATGTCCGTCATGAGTTGATTTTTATTTCCTCTAAACGAACTCTGTTAGTCATGAGTTGTCTTAATTTCCTCTAAACGGACTAGGTTCGTCATGAGTTGATTTTTGTTTTCTCTAAACGGACCATGCCCGCCATGAGTTATCTTCCTTTCCTCTAAACGAATTTTGTTCGTCATGGGTGACTTTTCATTTCCTCTAAACGGACTTCATCCGTTATGAGTTGATTTTTTTCCATTCCCTCTAAACAAATTATGTCCGTCATGAGTAATTTTCATTTTTTCTAAACAGACCTTGTCTGTTATGAGTTGATTTTCATTCCCTCTAAACGGATTATGTCCGTCATGAGTGATTTTCATTCCCTCTAAACGGATTATGTCCGTCATGAGTGATTTTCATTCCCTCTAAACGGATTATATCCGTCATGAGTGATTTTCATTCCCTCTAAACATATTATGTCCGTCATGAGTAATTTTCATTTTTTCTAAATGGACCCTGTCCGTTATGAGTTTGATTTTTATTCCCTCTAAACGGACCTTGTCCGTCATGATTTGTCTTATTTCTCTAAACGAGCCAGGTTCGTCATGAGTCACTTCCTTCTCATTTCCACTAAATAATCCTCCAAACGAACATTGTTCGTCATGAGTTCATCGTGTCGTCCGTCTTCGCTTTACAAGGGGTGTTCAGTGAACTACGCTAAACCTGATCCTCGGCGTAATGCTAAGGTACATAGGCAACTTGTAAAAGTTCGATCATCTGAAAGTCAGCCCCAGCCGAAGGCTGGGGCACATTTTATATCTTTCCTCTCTCATTTTTTGCCCAGCCAGAAATTGGGGCATGTTTTATATTTCTGAACTTTCTTTTGTCCACTGGCCAAGAGGGCTAGAGCATGAATTATTTTTTATCACTCTAAACGATCCTCTAAACGTACATTTGTTTGTCATGAGTATCGTCATGAGTCATTTTTTTATCATCCTAAACGATCCTCTAAACGGACATTTATTCGTCATGAGTATCGTCATGGGCAATTTTTCTACTACTTTAAACGATTCTCTAAACGGCCACTAGTTCGTCATGAGTCTTTTTATTTATTTATTTCTCTAAACGATCTTCTAAACGGACATTTATTCGTCATGAGTATCGTCATGGGCAATTTTTCTACTACTTTAAACGATTCTCTAAACGGCCACTAGTTCGTCATGAGTCTTTTTATTTATTTATTTCTCTAAACGATCCTCTAAACAGATATTTGTTCGTCATGAGTATCGTCATGAGTCTTTTTTATTACTCTAAATGATCTTCTAAATGGACACTTGTTCGTCATGGATATCATCATGCGTCATTCTTTTATTACTCTAAACGAACACTTGTTTGTTATGAGTATCGTCATGAGTCATTTTACTTTATTTGTTCTATTATTGAAAAATGCACTTTGAAAAAAATAAAAAAATAAATAAAAATAAAAAATGGGACGATCAAAATGGCGTTGTCTTTTATCTTTGTCAAGCAAGTGAAACTAGCATGACAAAGAGGGGCAGCTGTAGACACGACATTTTGACCACCCCTAAAAAATTTATACTTTTATTTTATAATTAACTTTGTTATAATTAACTTTGTTTTATTTTATTTTATTTCAAAAAATTCAAAAAAATAAGAAAAAGAAAAGAAACTAATTATCGTTTGTTTGGAGAAAATCGGGAAAAAACGAAACAAAGCAAGACAAATCAAATGGAGGTATGAACAGTGATCGTGAATAGTATCCGCATGCATGAACAGTGATCGTGAACAGTGACATCTCGTGAATAGTATCCGCATGCATGAACAGTAACACCGTGTAAATAGTATCCGCATGCGTGAACAGTAACCGCGTGATCGTGAATAGTATCTGCCGCGTGAACAGAAAATATTATTTCATTTTATTGTAATTTCGAAGAAGAAAAGAAATCTCCAAGAAGGTGGTAAATACTTTTTTTTTTAAATAAGTTGTTATTATACTAATCTTTTTTTATTTATTTATTTTTTTTATTTTTTTTTTATTTATATATTTTTTTTAGTAAATAAAACGAAGTGGAAAATTCTCAACCTTCCATTGAAGCGGTTTAAGTTTAGAATAGAATTACTCTCCTCGATGTGTGTGTGTGTGTGTGTGCGCGCGTGTGTTTTATTTAATTTGTATTAAAAATAATGTGCTAACAATACGAGGTGGAAAACTTCTGACCTTCCATTGGAGTGGTTTAAGTTTAGAATGGAAGTACTCCCCTCGATGTGTGTGTGTGTGTGTGTGTGTGTGCGTGTGTTTTATTTAATTCGTATTAAATATAATGTGCTAACAATACGAGGTGGAAAATTCCCAACCTTCCATTGGAGCGGTTTAAGTTTAGAATGGAATTACTCCCCTCGATGTGTGTGTGTGTGTGTGTGTGTGTGTGTGTGCGTGTGTTTTATTTAATTTGTATTAAATATAATGTGCTAACAATACGAGGTAGAAAACTTCTGACCTTCCATTGGAGCGGTTTAAGTTTAGAATGGAAGTACTCCCCTCGATGTGTGTGTGTGTGTGTGCGCGCGTGTGTTTTATTTAATTCGTATTAAATATAATGTGCTAACAATACGAGGTGGAAAACTTCTGACCTTCCATTGGAGCGGTTTAAGTTTAGAATGGAAGTACTCCCCTCGATGTGTGTGTGTGTGTGTGTGTGTGTGTGTGTGTGTGTGTGTGTGTGTGTGCGTGTGTGTGCGTGTGTTTTATTTAATTTGTATTAAATATAATGTACTAACAATACGTGTATGGGTGTATGGGTGTGTGTGTTTTTATTTTATGTTTTTTGTTAAATTTAATGTTGTTGTCACATCGTGGAGGAATTTTCCCGCCTTTTATTTAAATGGCTTAATATATAAAAAAAATACAAAAAGATTTCTTTTTTTAGAAGGAAATGATTTCAAAAGAAAATAAAAACATTCGGATTTAAATTTTAATTGGACTTAATCGGATAAGGTACCGTCTTTGGACGGGCGTCTTGGGGTGCTTGACACCTTCCCCGAGCGTAATTGACCCCCGAACTCTTTAAACGAATCTCTGATCAGACCATGTTATTTTAGGAGTCAAATTTTTACTTAAGCCACATTTTTTTAAAATTGTTTTCAAAAAAGAAAATATGGTGACCTAGCACATCATTTAAAACCCAATGCTAGGTGGCGACTCCTTTTTCTAAAACAGGCTTAAGTATATTTTAATGAGAAAATTGACGTTTTTAAAATTCCTTCTCATTTTACCAGCGCCAAGCATATATCTATTTTTTTGATTTTCTCTGGAAAATCGGGGCGCGTTCAGAGAGGTTTGTGACAATATCGGTAATTTGATGTTGAGACTTCACAAACTTAATCGCCATGTCCTTTTGCGCAACACATTTCCAGATAAAATGATATTGAGCATCTATATGCTTACTTCGATCATGGAACATTGGATTTTTTTTCCAACGTCAAAGTCAATTTATTATCAACAAATATTTTCATAGGCTCCTCGTGAAGCAAGTGAACCTCCTTTAGAAGACATCTTAGCCAAACTGCTTGATAAACACATGAAGTAGCATCAACGTACTTGCCTTCACAAGTAGAAAGTGTAACAATCAGTTGCTTTTTCGAAATCCATATAAAAGTCATATCTCCCATAAAAGATATAATCTTGGTAGTATTCTTTCGATCATCCACATATGTTGTCCAATCACTAGCACAGTAGCTAACAAGTTTGAAATTGTTAGAAATAGAGTAAAATAATCTGAAATCAAATGTACCTTTGATGTAACAAAGAATTTTTTTACTATTTTCAAGTGATTCGTAGTAGGAGCTTCCATATAGTGACTAACTAGTCAAACACCAAAGAGAATATCCGGCCTTGTTATACATCAAGTGTCACAAACCTCCAACAAGACCTTTAAAAAACATCGGATTCATCTCTTCTCCGATCCCATACTTGGATAATTTAATTCTACATTCTATGGGTGTATTTACCAACTTGTAATCTCACATCTTGAATTTCTTAATAAGTGAAGGGAATAGATATTAAAAACACAAACTTTACACAAATAAATATTAAAAAATTAATAAATCATATTTAATATCTAATTCCTCTAAGATGGATCTAACTGTATTAACATTGAAATAATAAAGCATATATTGTCAAATCATATTTAATACATTAGGCACCTCTTTTGGCGCTTCAGCCTCAAAGTTGGTAGTTTCAGAGGCAAAATCTAAGTAAGCAATTCCAAAGCATCTAGACACAAACAAGAATCGATAAGAGAGATCGATTCTCTTAGAAGTAACACAAATGTATTACCTTTAACAATATCACAAATGTATTACCTTTAACAATATCCACACAAAAAAATCAAGAATAGAAAAGTGTTTTCAGGATTTCTAAGATTAAATCTAATCTCAAGACTTTAGAGTAACTCTGATTTGAATCTAGGGGTAGTAAGGTTCAAAACAATAGGTAAAATACGGAAACGAAATCTCATAAACATAACAGAAAAATGCTATGGCCAAAAAACTAAGCGGTGGCCAACTCTTCTCTTAGGGTGGGCGGCCACTAGGGTCTCTCACCTTATAATATTTGTCTGAGGTTCAATACCTTCAACTTTTTTTTTTTGTATTTTTACTTTAGCCCCTAAACTTTTGAAGTTGAACATAGGCCTATGCAAATTACCCGATCGACCCGGCCTGGCCTGCCTGAAAAATCCAATCTGCCCGGCCCGATTATTTTGGGTCTTCTGTGTGTTAATGATCGGATCGGGTGAAACCGGATCCGATTACATTACAGAGAGGTCGGTCGCCGATTTTGGATCCCCCCACCCATTGTACCCGAAACCGGACCGATTACTCCACTTAAATACCAATTTTAGGGTTTCTTGTTGTTCATTTCCTCTTCCATTTCGATTCGACGAGCCTCTGCTCGCCTCTGGTCGTCGCTTCACTCTCTCTCTATCTCTCTCTTGTAACTCTTGTCCAGCCTTCCTTTATTATTTCCGAAAACCAGAGACTCTTCATTTTGTAACTCTCGTCTAGTCGTCGCATCTGGTCACCTCTAGTCTAGGTAGGTCTATAATACCCCGAAAATTTATATTTTTGAAAATATTATTTTTGATAAGTTTAATATTTTTTGTGCGATTTTGAATTATTATTGTTTGAATAAAATTTCGAGGACTAAATTTATTTAAGGAGTGTAGATTATAATATCCCAGAAATTTATATTTTTGAAAATATTATTTTAGATAAGTTTAATATTTTTTGTACTGTTTTGTAAATTTGTATTATAAATATATATTTGATAATTTTTGCAGATAAATGTTAAATTTATATTTTTTTAAATATTATTTTAATATTTTTTGGTTGATTTGTATATTATGAAAATTTATAATTAATAATTGATAATTTTAAGGAAAAAAGTGTAATTATTAGGTCTAACGTGAATTACTTTATAACTATGGGGTGTTAAATGTAATTATTAATTCTTATTGGTTAAGGAAGTAAATTGTGGCTATGAGAATTAAAGGGGGGAAAAAACTGAAATGAGGAAAGATGATTACACGTGTAAATGCCTGGTATTCACAAGGTTTGTTATGTGTAATAGTAATAATATAATAATAATACTAATTGTAATAATGAGGAGAAATGGTCATAGCCGAGAGGAGATAGATGTTATGTTTGATACAGAGAGAATGAGAATTATTCTGAATATTTTCTTCGTGAGCGAGGAAATAATTCCAGATCGAATTTCGATTTCGGATTTGAGGTAAAATTTCTAACTCTTTTAATATATGTTTAATTTCTTTATTGTGTGAATTATGTTATTAGTGTTGTCGAATTTTAACTGTTAATTTTCATAAAATAATTATGATTATGTGAAAATTATGTAGAAATCATGCCAAGATATTTTATTTGTTGTATTAAATTAAATACACGTATTAAAGGGGTTGAAATTCTACTGAGCGTTGGCTCATAACCCCACAGTTTTAATTGCAGGACCGGTGAGAACGAAACGACGACCGATGTGTTATTTGAATTTCTATTTGTAATAGTTGCATTTATTATTTATAGTTATAAAAACCGACCCAAAAATTCGATAATTCTAATTATCAAATTTTATTAATTAAATTATTGATTATTTAGTAAAATTAGTAAAATTATCGTCATCGATAATTATAACTGTCGCTATTGTTTGTAAAATTTTTCGGATTTATACGAAATAAATTATTGATTATTCGATTGTATTTAAATTGTAATTATTATATTTATTATTTAGCGTTGTAAAATCGACAATTAAAATTAAATTATCGTCGTTTATTGGTAACATTTGTACAAAAAATTTGCCACTGTTGTAGGATACTAAAATGATGATTTAGGATGAAATGTATAATCATAATAATGATTAAAAATCGCCACTGTTGTAATAATGATTTAGGATGAAATGATATTTGATAATTAAATTCCATGATATTTCAAAGTAGTAGGTCATATAAAATTTCCCAACTTTTTAATTAAGAACATATTGGTCGTATTGTATAATTCTCAGATGTAAAATTGGTCGTTTGGATTTTTGTAAAACAAAATATTGGATATTTGGTTAGCATTGAATTAATTATAATTATCGTCGTCGCATTGTAAATTAGAATATTTTTATAAAACGAATGATTAATTACTTGTCGTTGTTGCATTATAAATTTTATCCGATTTTATGAATGAAAATTTGGTCAATCGATTTTAATGCTAATTCTCCGAGGGTAGAAATCTAGTGGCGGCCCTAGGAAACCAGGTCGTTACAAGGTCTGTTCATTTCACTCTTCAATATCCTTCCTCTTCGATTGTTCTTCTTATTCTTCTTTTCCGGTGATTCTTCTCCAGTTCAGTGGACAATGACTGTGAGACTTGTGAGAGACGATTCTTCTCCGGTACACACACCTGTGGACAGTGACTGTTGAAATTAGGCCCAAAACGGTGAGTTCTTCTATTTATTCATTTTGTTTGTTCTTCGATTTTGATTCTATGTGAATTAGGGTTTTTGTTCTGGTCGATTTTGTATGATTTTGTTCTTGTTTTGTCTTCTTCTTGAACCATATTGGTAACTACCCATCCAACCCAAATCATCACCCTAACTAATACCTGACCCATAAACCCATCTGAACCCACCCGTCAACTGATAGACCCGAATTATTTCGGATTACACATTGATTTCGGTCGGCAACGGGTTCCAATTTCTTCACTTGACATATTTTGGGTCAGGTAGCGGGTCAGCAGATTTTTTGGCTTACCCGACCCATGCAAACCTCTAGTTCAACATTACTACTAATTGTTTATTGTAAACTCTACCCAAATGAGAGTTTATGATGACTCAATTGATTCTTATATTATATCGCTTATACTTATTTAAACAATTTGATTCTGTGGTTTAGTGAGAGTTTTTACATTTTTCTTTAATTCTATGATATGTTGTAACCACTATTATTGTGCGTTTTGCAAAATTGAAATGATGATCATCATTATTGCATATTAAATTGTTACATATCATATTATATGAATTGATTATACTAAATCAAGGTTTAAGACCCATAGCGTTCAAGGAACACATTGTGAATATGGGTGTCATTGAGTCTTTTAATTCTTTGATTTAGTGAGAGTTTTTGTATTTCTCTTTTATTTCGATGATTACGTTGTGACCACTATTGTTATGCGTTTTGCAAAATTAAAATCTATTTGATGATCATCATTATTGTGTATTATATTGTTGCATATCATATTATTTGAATTAATTATATAATATGGTATCTTAAGATATTGTGTAAGACCCCGATCTTTAATATACGCATAGTCTAAGTCGCGTTTTAAAATATTACTGAAATAACGGGGTTGATGGTGCTATTTATTGTTTAATAAAAAAAATTGAGGGGTTAATTCGTAATTTTTAAAACATTTAAAAATTGGAGTTGGGTTTAATTAATATCCGAACTAAAATAAAGGGGGGGATTAGTGTAAATTTATATATATATTATATATATATACACACGGCGGAGAAACGACCACTTGGCCGACCGTTTGATCACAGACACACACACACACACACATATATATATATATAGATGTACGGAGAGGAAGAATCGAGAGGGATTAGACAGAAGACGAAGAAAAATCTAGAGAAATAGAGAGAGAGGTGGGTTGGCGATAGAGAGAGAGAGAGGTCCGACGATATGGGGGTGTATTTCTCTAGTGGTTTGGTTGTGTGTGTATGTGTGTGTGTGTTGCTGGGTATGTGTGTGTGGTAAGTTCGGTCAGTAAATTGGTCCAATAGAGGTGGCAGTAGAGCGTGGTTTGATCATCACCCTCATCGCCGGAATATGTGTGTGTATTGCTGTCGGTAAATTGGGCCGGCGGTAAGTGAAAGATAGGGAGAGAAAGGGAGCAGTGATTGAGTGTGTGTGCTGCATGTATGCTTGTGGGTGTTTCTGCTCATTTGTGAGTGCGTGTGTGTGTTCCCTATTTTTCTGTTTATATAAATAATTTTGAGAGGGTTTGTTGGTTTTGGGCGGTCGTGGCGTGAGTATGACCTGACAGTGGTGTGAGTTTGTTGATGTTGGGCAGCCGTTGTGAGTGTCGTTGGTGGGTGATCGTCGGAGTGGGAGAGGTGAGAGAGATAGTGGCGGCTTAATTTAAACAGAGTAGAAAGAATGAGGAGCAAGTTCGCCTAGGCAGAGAGTTTCTCGCCTCGGTGGAGGGAAGTCAGTGAAGCAAAAATTGAATCTGTCGCGTGTATACCTAGGCGGTGATTCTTTTGCCTAGGCAGTGGAAGATCAATGTGCAGAGGAGAGACGTTCACCTCAGCGATGGGTTCCTTGCCTCGACGGTGGATCTTTCGCCTCGGCGGTGGGGAGTTTACTTAGGCGGTAGGCCTAGGCGCAGAAAATCAAAAAAAAAAAAAAAAAAATTGACAACGGTTTCGAAACGGGTAACGTTTCTCGTTAACTTTTATGATTGTTAAATTAGATTGCTAGTCTTAAAATGTCAAAATGGCTATAATAAATATCGAGACTGTTCACATAAATAAATTCGATATAGTAAACTGTAACGGAGCAATATTCGTTGAATAGTAACATTTCATAATAAAAATAAAAGGCGGGGAATAAAAAATTACGAAAATCAGGGTCTACATTGCATGGTTAGGTTATTGTTACATAAAATATTGATTTAGGCCCTGTCTCTATTAGGTTCGCAGGCACCGGAGTACCGGTAAGGGATAGTCGGTAAAAATTTTCAAAAACGGATAATTAGGTGAGTGTACTGTCTTCTAGTAAATCTATTTTCATATATATATATATATATATATATATATATGATGGGAAAATGTGTTTACTTAAAATTGGATGAATTTTCTAACTTACATGGATCATGCGGTATTTTGGGTGTTTCTGAAATTGTGGATTTCATTGTTTTCTTAAAGGGGTGAAAATTTGTTTGTGGATAGAGACGTTTGTTGTTGAAGTAGGAATCGATTGTGGGTAGAGTTGTTGTTGTTGGGTGGAAATTGGTGTTTGGGGATTCACCTGCTTGGCATCGTCTAGCAGAGCGTTATTCACCTACTTGGTATAGTCTAGCAGAGTGTTGTTTACCTGCTTGGCATAGTCCAGCAGAGCGTTGTTCACCTTCTTGGCATAGTCCGGCAGAGCATTGTTATGTCCCGCTAGGAAGGCATATCCTACGGGTGCTATGGTACCGTTGGAACTTCCGATTGTGAGGTTAAAACGATCACATGGCTAGCCGGGGTGTGATGTGGTGTCATATGTGGTGTTTTGTCGTATATGGTGTTTTGTTGTATATGGTGATTGGGATGAGTACATTTATACATATTCTTTTATACTGGATTGGTATTGTTGGTGTATAAAACTGGTACACACCTCGAGTATGGTCTAGTCGAATGATAGGTGGGTCCTCTTGCTGAGGTGGCGTCGTCGGTTGAAAAGTCCTCGCATGAGCTGTGCTGAGTCCTGGGAGGACTAACCTGCTGCGCCCAGAGTCCTATTCCTCAGGGAGTATACCTACAAAAGGCTCAAACCAGGGTTTATCCAGGTGAAGCCCCTTTGGCGTGGTAATCAATGCTCAGAAAGAAAAGGTACAAAATATAACAAGCAAACAAATGAACTCGGGCATAATGTAAGTCATTCAAGCGTGCCTCAGGCTTACATACCCCCCGATATATATAGGCGTTGGAGATAATTAGTCGGGCCTAAATACGATTAATTAGTCGAAACACTGTGTTTAGCCAATAATCTGGGGCATTTAGGAGATAATCGTTGGACTTGGGCTTTTAGGCCAATTTGGCAAAGTCCACGAGCCTTTATTAGGCCTGTGGTAAAAATGTTGGTGATAGTGGACCTGGGGCCGGGGCCCAGGTGCTTACTCGG
The DNA here is from genome assembly GCA_016647705.1 of Eucommia ulmoides. Lineage (NCBI taxonomy): Eukaryota > Viridiplantae > Streptophyta > Magnoliopsida > Garryales > Eucommiaceae > Eucommia > Eucommia ulmoides. The sequence continues at coordinate 31,999,605 of CM028332.1, read as the reverse complement.
AGAAGCCTAAAAATACCCTTATCAGTAGCACCCCTAGCCCTGTGCAGCGAAAGAAGCGAGATGGTCAGGGATATCAATTCCTAGTTGGAACGGGCGTCCCAGAGAATTTGTAGCACTCTAAACATCTATTTATATATATATTATTACATAAATATAATTTAAAATTCTTTTTTTTTTTTTACTGCGCCGGCCGTCGGTGACCAGCCGGCGACGGTCGCAAGTGCTGGCCGCAGGGCCAGCTGGGAAAGAGAGGGGGCTGTTGCCCCCCTTTTTTTTCTTTATTGGTGGAGGTGGCAGCTAATAGGTGTGAAAAACCTATCTATTTCCAATCCGAATTTGTTAGTTTTCGAATACGTTTATAGTTATTTTTATTATATTTTAATTAGTTTTTATCTATTTGTATAAATCAGGTGTGTGGGGCAAAAAGATAGGAAACTGGAGCTAAAACAAAGAGATCGAACCAAAGCGGTTCGAAGTTACGGTGGATAAACAGGAGGCTAAAAGATAAAACAGGCCCACCGCTTAGGCGTCCAAACCACCGCCTAAGCGGTGAAGAAGCTGAGAAGAGCAAAATGTTACTGACGAACGACCGCCTAGGCTAAGATTCCATCGCCTAGGCAGAAATCCAGTAGAAGACGAAGAAGGGATACTGACAGCCGCTCGCCTAGGCGAAGTTTTCTTCACCTAGGTGAAAATCCAACAGAATGTTCTCCCAGTCCACCGCCTACTTCACCGCATAGGCGATCAGACCGAACCGACCTAACTCCGCCTAGGCAAAGAATCCACCGCCTAGGCAGATTTGCCCTGCACAGTCTTGAGATATTTTTAGATATTTTTGAGATATTTTGGCTATAAATACCCCCTCTCCTCCCCCTTGGCCGGTGACTCTCTCTTGCTCTCTCGATTTTTTGAGCACCTTAGGCTATATTTAAGCCTAGGTTTAGGAGTTTTAGAGGTGGAGCTCACATCCCAAAGTGGAGAAGACGGCGAATCGATCGTAGAGCATTCTTAACGGTTTATCTTTGGACGAGACTAAGTTCTTCGATTATTTTTCCTTATTTCTTTATCTTAGGAGTATGTAAGTATGTTTAGCTCGTTATTTTCTTGTATATGCAGCTATGGCCTCGAGTTAAATATGGATTGTAGTAGGGATTAACAATATATTTATAAATACGTAGTTTGGATGATTTCGATGTTGCATTTATGTTTGTTCTTCGTAGTTTGATTGTATTTATCGTATTGTTTGTTTATTATGCTTAGATTGATAAATAGAGAATACAGGGTTTTGACAAACTCCGGATTCGGATTAAGGTAAACAAACGTCACGATTCTACAACCCGGTCGGGGTTTGAATCGTGGACAATCGATGAAGTGGGGTAAGACACACGCTACCTAGGGTCGTTAAGATGTTCAGGGGGACTTCTTCGTTGGCTCGAAGTTGCGTTATATCCCTCGTCTTACACTCGGGAGAGGTGGCGAGGGAGTTTTAAAATGGAGATTGTCGATAGGGTAAATACAACGCGACAATCCAATAACCCGGGAGGGAGTTGGATTGTGTGCAATCAATGACGTTGGGCAAGACTCACGTGACCTAGGATCGTTAAGACGTTGAGGGGTAGTTCTTCGTTGACTCGAAATCATGTATTCTCCCGCCTTACACTCGGGAGAGGTGGCGGTGGAGTTTACGTACCGAGGTTATCAAATAGGTTGAACACCGTAAATGTAAGTAAATCGAGATCGAACAGATATTTGTAAACACATTAATCCCTAGGCGATTCTTCACCCTAAAACATATTAACATATTAGTGTAGTTAATTTAGGTTATATTATATTAGTTTAATTAATTAAATACAATTGTTTTTCGCCTAGATAAAATTAGGTCACGACAAACGCGGTATTCGATAGTAATGACACCAATCCTTGTGGATACGATAACCCGATCTTAACGATCACACTATACTAAATCTTAAACCTCGTATACTTGCAAGTGTAAGTAGCGGCGTATTTTACGCCCCTACCAAGTTTTTGGCGTCATTGCCGGGGATTGTTTTAATGTTATTGTCGGAGAAACACGGTAACGGCCGGAGACTTAAGTTTTAGATAGGAGAAGCAAGTGTATCGTATTCTAGTCACGTCAACGCACCAAGTTTTTGGCGCCATTGCCGGGGATTGGCGATTTCGTTAGTATTGATATTGTGTGTAAATGACTTAATTTTACTTTAGACATTTATTTTGTATATAATTTTTGTTTGTAGTTTTGTTTTTGTTTCCAATGCAGGGTATTTGGCGATGTTAGATCGACGGGTATTGATGCATCCATTTCTACAGGATTCCAAGCCGTTTATTGTGCTTGGCCAAGCATATAAGCCGGTGAGGCATTTCATTGAAAGATTTATCCATTCAAAGCAAAACCTCGCCGGTCTTGAGGGCGTTCTGAAAATGTCAAAATGAGGACATTAAACCACGTGCTTCTTGGGAGGCAACCCAAGGTCAAATAAGTTAAATCCGTCACATCCGACTTGATTCGGAGGCGAGATCCTCTCGTCTCCCAGGTAAGTGTTCTAAACACCCTTCGTTAGCATGCTTTAATTCCATATGTTGAGATTGATGATTGGGATCGCTGAGGACACTGTCCATTTTGAGTTCGGAAGTGATGTGTAGTAGTAGTATGTTAGTTTATGTGTTATTATTTTTCCATATTGCATGTGTGTTTAGGTTAGAATGTGTTTATGTTTTTGTGTTGTTGTTTATATGTTGAGTTTTGTATTCATCTGGGCCGTCACCCGATGATGAAAATTACCTCTGGTTGTTTTCGAAGTCAAGGGTAATACTCATACATATGTGATTCTGTGTGCTTGACTATGCTTTTCGGTAAAAATTATTGTAGATCCTAATTTGCACGAGCACATAGACTCAATGTATAGTTATTCAATTGATTTGAGGAGGATTATCGATTAACCAAATTCATGACACATTAAGGATTCTAGAACTTGATTGAGGGGAAGTTTGAGGTGAAATCCTAGGCGAGGTAGTTTAGGAGACGTGATTTAGGCATTCTCTGTCTCTTGAGCCTTTTTAAGCCTACCTTGATACATGTTTATCCCTCGTTACCCTGTCGAAGCCTAAATGCAAATTCAATTCTGAACACATAAACTAATACCCTGGCTAGTGGATCTTTTTCCAAATTTAAATCGCTGAATTTAAAGGCACATTTGAGTGAATCAAGTTAGCCATTGCAAAGGCTTCTTGATGTGAGCGGTTGGATTTAGGGCGAACTTCTAATTGGTTCGGTATTTGAGTACTCACTTATCATTTTTCATTTGTATTTCACACACCCCTTCAATTGTAATAATCAAATAAGTTTGGGGGTGTGTTCGTTGAAAAAAAAATCAAATGTAAATACGGTTTTTATTTCTATTTCTTTTGACAAATGAGTACGTCGGTCTTAAATACATGTTTGAGATTTTTTCCAATCTTTCTATGGGGATTCGAGAGTGAATGTGTCAAGCGTTGAGCCTTGGGTAACGTTAAGGTAACAACGTTAACCCATTTTCTATTCCAAATTACCCTTGGCCAAATATACCAAAACCGAACCAAGTCCTAATGATCTTCATGAACTACTAAACCTACATTAATGGAGAGTGGACCCCAATCAAGCCTATGGAAATCCTAGTCCTTTACGGTCTAAGTCATGAATTTCGTCGGTGGATAATCCAATCCGATCGTTGTATAGTTATATTATTGAGTTTTACACTAACACGTTTAGCGGATCTAGAATAGCGTTCACCATTATTGCATGTCAAAAATCTAGAACATTACATGCTATGTGTTACCACCTGAACTCGATACTATTGGCGGTTGTTGAGGAAAAAATAAATAGGCCGTTAGAAGAATTTAAAACTCGCATGTTGTTATGTTTAGATTGTTTTTAGGTTGTTTGTTATTTACTTCAGTTTGTTGTATTTTTCATTTTAGTGTGTGTATTTGGCTCGAGAACTAGCCAAATTCTGAGTTTAGGGGTATTGATAGGTGTGAAAAACCTATCTATTTCCAATCCGAATTTGTTAGTTTTCGAATACATTTATAGTTATTTTTATTATGTTTTAATTAGTTTTTATCTTTTTGTATAAATCAAGTGTATGGGGCAAAAAGATAGGAAACTGGAGCTAAAACAAAGAGATCGAACCAAAGCGGTTCGAAGTTACGGTGGATAAATAAGCTCGGAGGCTAAAAGATGAAATAGGCCCACCACTTAGGCATCCAGACCACCGCCTAAGCGGTAAGAAGCTGAGAAGAGCAAAATGTTACTGACAAACGACCGCCTAGGCTAAGATTCCATCGCCTAGGCAGAAATCCAACAGAAAACGAAGAAGGGCTACTGACAGCCGCTCGCCTAAGCGAAGTTTTTTTCGCCTAGGCGGAAATCCAACAGAATGTTCTCCCAGTTCACCGCCTATTTCACTGCCTAGGCAATCAGACCGAACCGACCTAACTCCGCCTAGGCGAAGAATCCACCGCCTAAGCGGATTTGCCCTGTACAGTCTTGAGATATTTTTAGATATTTTTTAGATATTTTGGTTATAAATACCCTCTTTCCTCCTCTTTGGCCGGTGACTCTCTCTTATTCTCTTGGTTTTTTGAGCACCTTAGGCTATATTTAAGCCTAGGTTTAGGAATTTTAGATGTGGAGCTCACATCCCGAAGTGGAGAAGACAACGAATCGATCGTAGAGTGTTCTTAGCGGTTAATCTTCGGACGAGGATACGTTTTTCGATTGTTTTTTCTTATTTCTTTATCTTAGGAGTATGTGAGCATGTTTAACTCGTTATTTTCTTGTATATGCGGCTATGGCCTCGAGTTAAATATGGATTGTAGTAGGGATTAATAATATATTTATAAATACGTTGTTTGGATGATTTCGGTGTTGCATTTATGTTTGTTCTTCGTAGTTTGATTGTATTTATCATATTATTTGTTTATTATGCTTGGATTGATAAATGGAGAATACGGGGTTTTGAAAAATCCCGGATTCGGATTAAGGTAAACAAACGCCACGATTCTATAACCCGGTCGGGGTTTGAATCGTGGACAATCGATGACGTGGGGCAAGACACACGCTACCTAGGGTCGTTAAGACATTGAGGGGGACTTCTTCATTGGCTCCAAGTTGCGTTATATCCCACGTCTTATACTCGGAAGAGGTGGCGAGGGAGTTTTAGAATGAAGATTGTCGATAAGGTAAATACAACGCGACAATCCAATAACCCGGGAGGAAGTTGGATTGTGTGCAATCAATGACGCTGGGCGAGACTCGCGTGACCTAGGATCATTAAGACGTTGAGGGGGATTTCTTTCTTGACTCAAAATCATGTATTCTCCCATCTTACACTCGGGAGAGGTGGCGATGGAGTTTACGTACCGAGGTTATCAAATAGGTCGAACACCGTAAACGTAAGTAAATCTAGATCGAACAGGTATTTGTAAACACGTTAATCCCTAGGCGATTCTTCCCCCTAAAACATATTAACATATTAGTGTAATTAATTTAGGTTATATTAGTATTAGTTTAATTAATTAAATACATTTATTTTTCGCCTAGATAAAATTAGGTCACAACAAACGCGGTATTCGATAGTAACGACACCAATCCCTGTGGATACGATAACCTGATCTTAACGATCACACTATACTAAAACTTAGACCTCGTATACTTGCGAGTGTAAGTAGCGGCGTATTTTACGCCCCTACCAGCAGCCCTATCTTTTTTCATTGGTTAGGGGCTGTGCCCCTCCTTATGTTTTTTATTTTCATGCTTGGTAACTGCAGCATGGAGAAGAAAGTAAAGAGCAGGGTGGAGGTCTCACACTTAGAAATTTTTAAAGAGAAAATTTGAGACAGGCCCCATACAGACAGGGTCTAGGGTCAGGTAACACAGCAGGGCGATCCCGAATTTTTTTGATTTCACGACGACAAATTTTCAAGAGTTGAACTTTTTTAAAGGAGCTTATTCAAAATAGGCCTCCACACAGTCGAGGTCTGGGGTCAAGTAGCATAGCAGGGCAGTCCTGAATTTCTTCGATTTTTAGGACGACAATTTTTCAAGAGTTGAATTTTTTTAGAGGATCTTATTCGAAATAGGCCTCCATACAGTCGGGGTCTGAGGTCAGGTATCACGACAGGGCGGTCCCGAATTTCTTCGATTTTCAAGACGATAATTTTTAAAGAGTTCAACTTTTTTAGAGGAGCTAATTTGAAATACGCTCTCTTATGGCCGGGGTCCAAGGTCAAGTAGCACGGCAAGGCGGCCCTGAATTTTTTCGATTCTCAGGGCGACACACGTTCACTTCGAACAAGCCCTGAGCACGGACAGACCTTTAGCGCGGGAGAAAGAAAAGTGAGCCCCAAGGGACAGCCCAGTGCCAACGCCCACTTATGGGCTAGGCACTGGTGACCCAGGGGATTGCGCCCCCAAAGTGGGGCACAGTCCCAAGGAGGCAAGCCAAGGGGCTTACCCCTACAACTTTAACTTGTTTTTATTTTTTTGAATGGGGGAAAGGCGCTGCCCTCACCCCCCTTAATACAATTTTTTTTTTTTAATCTTGACTGGTGAGGCCTGCGGGGAAGGAGCATTGAGCACGTCAGAGCGCTGCTCACTTGGACCCGTGGCCCATACATTTGGAGAAGGTCACTATCTGCGCTTTGCCAACCTGAGTCAGCGTGACAGGGCAAGGGGGCAGGATAAGATGATGCTGGCCCGAGGTGATGTGGTAAATGTTTTGGATAGCACTCCTAGATGGCGTTCTTGAAGAAGGTCATCACCTGGATCTTGACAGTTGGAGTAGCATGACAGGGCGGTGCCTGTCACTATTTAAACCATGTCGGCTAGGAGTAGCGCGGTCGGGCGGTGCCTGTCAAACTTGATGGTTCTGGATATGGGACACCGAGGCTGATGCCCTAGACGAGGCCACGTACAAGGACACCCAGTAGAGGGATGCCGAGAAGGACAGTACTGATGAGGAGGCTGAGAAAGGCAATATCAACGCCACTTTCCCTCGCACGGACGCCCCTCACAACAAAGGCAGAAAGGACTGAGCTTGAACCGTCGCTTTTTCAGGATTTAGGATTTTGCAGACTCTTGTTCGCTTACTCCTACTTTTCTACACGCGAGCATTTAATATTTTGAGCGGTATAGACAGGGTACTTCAGAGTCGACTCCTTTTTCCCGATATTTTTTTGCCAAGTCGATTTTTGCTTGGTCTTGTTTTCAGAGTTGTAAAATTTTATAAATTTTATTGAAATTTGTTACCATCTCTGCCAAACAAATTTCTCGTCTCTGCCCAGGGCCATAGACCTCTAGCCCCCTAGTCCAAGACACAAGCTGATTGCAAGGAAATTGTGTCGTGGACTTAGGAGGAGTGTTTCCCAGGATGCCTGGTCCTCTTAGTCCACAGAGGCACAACACGGTGGTTGAACCCCTGTGGCTAGTCGTTAGGGAGTTCTTCGTAGTCGGGCTCATTCAATAACCCTTTCAGGTTATATTCATTTAGTCCATGCAGGAGCACCTTTCCTTTTAGAACGCCGGACTCATAGTCGATTGGTAGGGAGATGTACTTGGCTGTAGTCCCTCAGACCCAATCAATGTTCTACCCTTGGTAGATGACCTAAGTTTATCCCTGGGTACGAACTATTAACTTCAGGAGAGGGTCTAGTTGTCACCCTCGACGCTGAGCGCTGGGATGAGACTTACGGAGAGTTATTCATGACGCTGAGAGTCAGGACGTTCGGTAGAGAATTATTCGTGACTCAGGGGTCAGAATGTAATCATGGAGAACCATGCGCGACGCCGAGAGCCAAGATAGGACTCAGGGGGTCAGAATGTAACCGTAGAGAATCACTCGCAATGCTGAGAGCCGGGATGCGACTCAGGGGGTCGAAATATAACCGTGGAGAACCACTCGCGATGCCGAGAACCAAGATAGGACTCAGGGGGTTGGAATGTAACCATGGAGAATCACTAGTGATGCCAAGACTTGGGATATGACTCAGGGGGTCGAAATATAACCATAGAGAACCACTCGCGACGTTGAGAGCTAAGATAGGACTCAAGGGGTCGGAATATAACCGTGGAGAATTACTCGTGACGCCGAGAGTCGGGATGCGACTCAGGGGGTCTGGGAACCGTTGTTGGAGACAGGTTAGAGGGCGGTCGTCTCCATTTCTAGTAGGATAGAGGGTTGCTCGTCTCCGCCTTTGAGTTTCATGCTCACAGTTGGTCGCTGCTCGGACGCCATAGTGGCTCGAGGGTGGCGAGTAGGCACCTGGCCCTACCCACGACGGGCCCTTAGGTCGGATCTTATTGCATGGTTGGGAAGCTACGCCTAAGGGTAGCCCTAGCTAATCCCTGGCACCATATCTTCGTGGAGAATGGGTCTTAACGTGGTTGGGGGGCCTCTCTAGTCCGGTAGCCCCAGTATGGCATGGTGGAGGGCGGCCCTCGGGCACAAGCCCATTCAAAGATTCTACATGAGCGTCGTGATCTTGGGGTCACTCCTCGGGCCCTGTAGTCTAGAAAGATAGTCCCCCGTGGATGGGGTTGACAGTAGGCACCCGAGGAGGAACTGTACATACAATTTGAACTCTTGCATTTGGCGTTCAAGAAAATCAACTCGAGATGCATCCACAGCTCCCGAGGTCTGTCCCACAGCCCCAGGTAGCAGAGTTGATAGTCCTGCCTGACCATAGAAGAGTAGTTACCTTCATTGGTGGGAACTGGGAGGTGAGGCCTTGGAGTTTTCGACATGTCTTCTCGTTCTTCTATTTTGTGTCTATCTAACTGGACCTTGTGATCACTTAAGCTCAACTGAGCAGAGAGCAGTGATCAGGGAAAGGCTTTTTGCTTGGTTCCCACAGACGGCGCCAAATTGTTAGTGTATAAAATTGGTACACATCTCGAGTATGGTCTAGTCGAATGACAAGTGGGTCCTCTTGTTGAGGTGGAGTCATCGGTTGAAAAGTCCTCGCATGAGTTGTGCTGGATCTTGGGAGGACTAACCTGCTGCGCCCAGAGTCCTCCTCCTCAGGGAGTGTACCTGTAGAAGGCTTAAACCGGGGTTTGTCCCGGTGAAGCCTCTTTGGCATGGTAATCAGTGCTCAGAGAGAAAAGGTACAGAATATAACAAGCAAACAAATGAACTCGCGCATAATGTAAGTCATTCAAGCGTGCTTCGAGCTTACATAGCCCCCGATATATATAGGCGTTGGAGATAATTAGTCGGGCCTAAACACGGTTAATTAGTCAAAATACTGTGTTTAGTCGATAATCTGGGACGTTTAGGAGATAATTGTTGGACTTGGGTTTTTGGGCCTATTTGGCGAAGTCCACGGGCCTTTGTTAGGCCTGTGGTGAAAATGTTGGTGATAATGGACATGGGGCCGGGGCCGGGGCCCAGGTGCTAACTTGGAGAAGCCTAAAACTATCCTCATCAGGTATGTTCTGATTTCATTATACTATATCGTTAGTTGAATTATTCTGGTTGATTTTCACTGTTTAGTTGGGGTACTATATATATGTATGTATGTATATATATATATATATATATATATATATGTATGTATATATATGTATGTAGACGTTGATTCTGTGGTGACAAGAAAAAAGTGTTTTCATTGTGGTATGGGACATTTATATATTACGATATTTTTATTTGATATGTGATGTTTATATGTTTTATGCTTGATCTATAAAAAATATTTTTATTAAGAAGACAGTACACTCGCAAGTATAGCAGCTAGGAGTCAGTCCCCTACTGGCATTAGGTAGAGTCCTATGATGGAGTCGTGTGGGAGTTTTTGAGTTGAGCTGTTTGAGGTGAATCTGTGAGAGGTTCGTGGTTATATTGTTTTTGTTGTTAGTATATAGCTGAGGGACCGGTATGTCCCCAATTAGAGAGGATGTATCTAAACTAATTTAAATAGATTGTATATTTATACATGCACTTTGTCAACTCTATTAGTTTGATGTTCAGGGTGATGTTGTCACGCCGGCCCCAGGGTGATGGGTGTCCGGGGTGGAGTGTGATATTTTTGGTATCAGAGCCTAGGTTATAGGTTCTATAGACTTGCCAGTTGTTGTGTCAGTAGAGGACCATGAGATAGAAAGACATGTCAGTCGTCTAGTCAGTAGGGGACATGAGATAGGGTATCAATAGGTGAGTTTGGCACGTGGGTGATAGTTATTTCATTACATTAGTTATTGCATTAGCATAGTGCATGATTGGTTGTCTTGTTGGTAATTAGTGGGTCCGATAAAGTTGTGATATTACTAGTTGGTGGTTTGGGTGGTGTTGTGTTGGTAGTGGTAATGGGTGGATCGTGATTGTGGGGATACAAGTAGTTGGGAATGTTGGATTGTAACCGATAAACAATCATATGTGTATTACTAGATGTTGGAATCCATTATCGATAGCACCTAATATGTAGTTGTTAAAATAATTGATAGTATAGCAGAACACACTTAAGTTGGAATATGAAACGGCATTCAAGATGAGTATAAAACTACATTCTAGGAAAGACTAAGGGAATCTTATAATGAAATCAAAAGGAGAGTTCGTATTAGTTGGAATTAGGGATAGGAGAAAACTGTGGCGATGTTAGAAAGGATTTAATTTGGTAGTACGTTCTAGGTTGACAGGCAGGTAGAGCAAAAGTTTGTGGAACTAGTAAATACAACAAACTTACTAATGAATGATATGTAGAAAATAGCCGAGAAATTGTGAGTCTGTGATGATAGTAAGTGTGTATAAGTATAGTCCGTGTCGTATGAGTTGTCGGTGCATTGTTTCAAAAATAAGTTACCTTCCGAATCTTAGAAGAGGTAAAGTTTGTATTTTGGGAGATGTAATCATTACCCCAGTTAATTTAATTTTTGGTCCAGGAGGTCAAAAGTTGTTAAAGAAAAGATATCAGGGATACCTCATGCAGGTGATAGGCACCAGTCAAAATAACGTTCAAATGGAGGATACTTCAGTAGTGAGGGATTGTCCCGATATATGTCCCAGCAGAATTGTCAGGGTTGCCAGTAAACACTATCGAGTTACTTTTAGGACCTGTTCTTATATAAATTCCACCCTATCATAGGGCGCATACTGACGAAATTGGAAGATCTATTAACCCGTGATTATAGTAGACCTGGTGTTTCTCTCTATGAAAATCTAGTGTTATTTGAAAAGAAAAAAGGAGGCACGTTGAGGATGAGTGTTAGTAACCGACAATGGAAATAAGGAGGTAGTTCGGGTAAAATTATTATATCCATCGTGTAGAATTATTGATTTGTTCGATCAGCTGCGAAAGACTATGGTATTTTCCTAAATAGATTTTTGATTAGTATAGCACCAGTTGGAGGTCAGAGATAGTGACGTGGCGAAAATGGTGATCCAGTCAAAAGTAGAGAAGAGCATGCAGAGCATCTCCAAACTATGTTGCTGACGTTGCGAGAGAAGTAATTGTATGCCAAATTCAATAAATGTGAGTTGGGTTGGATCGAGTGGTAATTTTGGGACATGTGATCTTGAGGGATAGTATTCAAGTGAATCCAATGGAAGTCGAACCTGTGATTTAATGGGAAAGGCCGAAAAGTATGACCGAAAGCCTATATGACGAGACTTGAGGGATATGCACCGATCACCAGAGTTTGAAATATTTGCTTATTCAAAAGTAGGCTAAATCTGAGGCAGAGGCGTTGAATAAAATTGATCAAAGACTACAGCCGTACCATCCATTATTATTAAGGAAAGGCTAATGTTGTTAGGGATGCTTTGAGTCGGAAATTGGCAGGTTTGGTTGCATACATTCAGGTTGTTCATACTAATTTATGTTTTAAGATGAGACCCTTGTGAGTTTTAGTGGGTGGTTGGTCAGATGGTAACGCTATTTGAGATTTTGATTTTGAAACCAACATTGATCAATCGTGTTGTAGGAAGCGCAAAAGTTGGATGTCCAGTTGGAAAGGATTAGAGATGAAGTGGAAAATGGTTGCAGAGCCGACTATCATGTCCGAAAGAAAGATGAAGTCTTGATGAAAAAAAAAATAGATTGTGTGTTTCTAATGATGCCTATTTGACGAAAGATACCTTAAAGGAAGTGCATAGTTCAATATACGCAATGAACCAGGTAGTATCATAATGTAGTGAGTTTGAGTAAGTATTATTGGTAGATTGGAATAGAATGGGGAATTGCAGAATTTGTTACTAGAGTCTTGTTTGTTAGCAAGTTAAGGTCGAGCACCAACATTCAGGTGGGTTATTGCAGCCTTTACTTAGTCCAGAATGGAAATGGGAGTGTAGCACGATGAATTATGTTTCGAGATTATCTCACTTTCGAATAGGGACATAAATCCATTGAAGTAATTATAACCGGGCTTTTTAAGTCTACTTTTTGCCTGATTCTCATATGACATATTTTCTTGATACATATGCCCAAGTGTATAATTGACATATATATATATAGATGTACGGAGAGGAAGAATCGAGAGGGATCAGAGAAAAGACAAAGAAGAATCTAGAAAAATAGAGAGAGAGGTGGGTCGGCGGTAGAGAGAGAGAGGGGTCCTACGATATGGGGGTATATTTCTCCGGTGGTTTGGTTGCATGTTGTGTTTGTGTGTGTATGTGTGTTGTTGGGTATGTGTGTGTGGTAAGTTCGGTCAATGAATTGGTCCAATGGAGGTGGTGGTGGTGAGTGGTTTGATCGTCACCATCGCCACTGGAATATGTGTGTGTGTTGCCGTCGGTAAATTGGGCTGGCGGTAAGTGAAAGATAGGGAGAGAAAGGGAGAAATGGTTGAGTGTGTGTGTTGCGTGGGTGTTTGTGGGTGTTTCTGCACATTTGTGAGTGCGTGTGTGTGTTCCCTGTTTTTCTGTTTATACAAATAATTTTGTGAGGGTTTGTTAGTTTTGGGTGGTCGTGGCGTGAGTATGATCTGACAGTGGTGTGAGTTTGTTGGTGTTGGGCAGCCGTTGTGAGTGTCGTTGGTGGGTGATCGTCGGAGTGGGAGAGGTAAGAGAGAAAGTGGCGGTTGAATTTAAAAACAGGGCAGAGAGATGGAGGAGCAAGTTCGCCTAGGCGGAGAGTTTCTCACCTCGGCAGAGGGAAGTCAATGAAGCAAAAATTGAATCAGTCACATGTATGCCTAGGCTGTGATTCTTTTGCCTAGGCGGTGGAGGATCAGTGTACAGAGGAGGGATGTGCACCTCGGTGGTGGGTTCTTTGCCTCGGCAGTGGATCTTTCGCCTTGGCAGTGGGGAGTTCGCCTAGGCAGTGGGCCTGGGCGCAGAAAATAAAAAAAAAATGAAAAAAAAATCGACAACCGTTCCAAAACAGGTAACATTTCTCGTTAACTTTTATGCTTGTTAAATTAGATTGCTAGTCTTAAAATGTCAAAATGGCGATAATAAATATCGAGATCGTTCACATAAATAAATTCGATATAGTAAATTATAACGGAGCAATACTCGTTGAATAGTAGCATTTCATAATAAAAATAAAAGGCAGGGAATAGGAAATTACGAAAATTAGGGCCTATATTGCGTGGTTAGGTTATTGTTACATAAAATATTAATTTAGACCCTGTCTCTATTAGGTTCGCAGGCACCAGAGTACCGGTAAGGGATAGTCGGTAAAAGTTTTCGAAAACGGATAATCAGGTAAGTGTATTGTCTTCTAGTAAATCTATTTTCATATTTATATGATGGAAAAATGTGTTTACTTAAAATTGGATGAATTTTCTAACTTACATAGATCAAGTGGTATTTTGGGTGTTTCTGAAATTATGGATTTCATTGTTTTCTTAAGGGGTGGAAATTTGTTTGGGGATAGAGACGTTTGTTGTTAAGGTAGGAATTGATTTTGGGTAGAGTTGTTGTTGTTGAGGTGGAAATTGGTGTTTAGGGATTCACCTGTTTGGCATAGTCCAGCGGAGCGTTATTATGTCCCGCTAGGAAGGCATATCCTACGGGTGGTACGGTACCATTGCAACTCCCGATCGTGAGGTTAAAATGATCACATAGCTAGTCGGGGTGTGATGTGGTGTGGTGTGGTGTGGTTTGATGTGGTGTTATATGTGGTGTTTTGTCGTATATGGTAATTGGGATAAATACATTTATATATATTCTTTTATACTGGATTGGTATGTTCTGATTTCATTATACTATATGGTTAGTTGAATTATTCTGATTGATTTTCATTATTTAGTTGGGGTGCTATATATATATGTATATAGACGTTGATTCTGTAGTGACAGGAAAAATGTGTTTTCCTTATGGTATAAGACAATATATTATGAGATTTTTATTTGATATGTAATGTTTATATGTTTTATGCTTGATCCATCTAAAATATTTTTATTAAGAAGACAGTACACTCGTAGGTACAACAGCTAGGAGTCGGTCCCCTACTGGCACTAGGTAGAGTCTTGCGATGGAGTCGTGTGGGAGTTTATGAGTTGAGCTGTTTGAGGCGAATCTGTGAGAGGTGTATAGTTATATTATTTTTGTTGTTAGTATATAGTTGAGGGACAGGTGTGTCCCCAATTAGAGAGGATGTCTCTAGACTGATTTAAATGGATTGTATATTTATGCATGCACTTTGTCGACTCTATTGGTTTGATGTTTAGGCTGATGTCATGATGTTGTCACGCCGGCCCCAGGGTGATGGGTGTCCGGGGTGGGGTGTGACATATTGTGTCTTAAGAATTACAATTGTATATTTTTTGTTGTCACAAATCACTGTTTTGAGATCTCATGATGTATTGTTAGTGACAGATGATTTGTTAAAGTCAAACAATTTTATTTTGTTGAGAAATTGCAGCAGTTTCATTTTGTTGAGAAATGGAAATTAGCAATTTCATATTGTTGAGAAATTGCAGCAGTTTCATTTTGTTGAAAAAATGCAATTAGCAATTTCATTTTGTTAAGAAATTGCAATTACAATTTGATACTATTGAAAAATTGTAATGAGGACCGATAAGAACAATGCATATTGATAAGGGAAAAGTACAATTTAGACCCTCTAACTATTGACACATTTCTAAGTGGTCCCTCTAAGTTTAAACGTTTAATTTCAAACCCTCTACGTACCATAATGTTTCAAAATGGTCATTCTGTTAGAAAATCAGTTAAAACTAATGGAATTTAGGGGTAAAATGGTCTTTTCACATTTTTTAAATTTTTTAATCATTTTTAATTAATTTTTTATTTTATTTTTTTATTTCTCTCTTTCTCTCTCTTCCTCTCTTTCCCCTTTCTCTCTCCCGCCACCTCCCTCTCCCTCTTTCCCTCTCCCCGCCACCTCCCTCTCCCTCTCCCTCTTCCTCTCCTTCCCCTCTTTCTCTCCCACCCCACCCCCGTAACAGGGGGTGGTTGCACCCCCTGTTGCAGGGAGTGGAATTGCCCCCTGCAATAGGAAGTGGTTTCACCCTCTGAAACAAGGGGTGAAAACACCCCCTATTTTAGGGGGTGTGGTCGGGGTGGCGGTGAACTCACCCTCGTAATAGGGGGTGATTCCACCGCCTACAATAGGGGGTGGTTGCACCCCCTGAAACAGGAGGTAAAAACACCCCCTGTTGCAGGGGGTGGGGAGGGAGAGAGAGGAAGGGGAGGAAGAGAGAGAGGGAGAGGGAGGTGGTGGGAGAAAGAGAGGGGAAGGGGAGGAAGAGAGAGAGAGAGAGATTAAAAAAAATAATTAAAAATAATTTAAAAAAATATGAAAAGACCATTTTATCCCTGAGATTTTGTTAGTTTTAACAGAATTTCTAACGGATGGACCATTTTAAAACGTTTTGATACGTAGAGAGTTTGAAATTAAACGTTTAAACTTAAAGAGACCACTTAGAAATGTGTCAATAGTTAGAGGGTCTAAATTATACCTTTCCCTATTGATAATGATCACATGTTGGTATTAGTTTCTTACTACACTATTAGGCTTGCGATCCATATCGATATGGTTATAAGTATTTGTGAGTATGAAAGTCTTATGTTTATTGAGATTAACATATAGACTATCATAATCCAATATTAAGATCATGTTGGACCGAATAAGTTTATAAAAACGCTATTTATAGACTATCATTTCTTTAAACAAAAGGTGTGGTCACACCAAAAATAATTTTTTTTTCTGTTATTAACCCGAGAGTCTTATTTTCAAAATTAAATTTATTCAATTAATATAGTCCAAGTGAGAGAATGTTGGAATATTTTTTATGGGCTAATATTAATTGAATTAATTATTTTACAAACATGGGTTAATTGATAGTTTATTATTTAAGCAGACCAAATAATCAGTTATCATATTTTGATTGGGGTTGTGGCGTCTTTTATGTAGAAGCCTAGTTAAGTGATAAGTGTGGGTTTAGGATTTCATTGAAACTAGTTATAGGAAGACCCAACAAGAAACCCAAGTATATATAATTAGGTTACATCCTTAGTCTCGATTAAAGGTTTCTTCCCATTGAGAGCCGCCACCACAATAATCTAGATCATAGAGAGGAATACCTAGTTAGTAATCCATTACGACAGATTCAATCTCCTGCGATGGCCAAGATAGGAACGCTTTCGATTATTGTTCTTCATTGTTGTGTTCTAATAATCATGTATGCTTTAAATTATTGCTTAATTTCATTTTATTATGATTATGAGAAATAATCAACATCAACAAGATTTGATTAAGTCAAAAACTCATAATCCAATCATATATATTTTGATTGATAATATAATTCCTTATGACACTAATTGCAATCTCATCCAAATAGTCAAATTGCTCCAACCAGAGACTTGAGTGAATTATATTAAATCAAATCACATAAGACACGTCTCTTTTACTTAGAGGGATAGATTTTATCTTGGATACTGGTAGATCTACATATATGTCTCACAGTACAGGATGAATACCTTTGAAGTCTCGTGATTAGAGAACAACACTTAGTATTACCAAAAGTATAGCAATCCACATATGCAATATACAATAGCTCAAGTCAGAAGATCATAAATACAATCACACTTCAGATATCTTATTTTAACATTAAGCAAAGCTATCATGTAGGATATTAAGGATGATCACCTTTGGTTCCTTACTATGCTAGTAAGTCGTCTTGTAGTTGTTATTCTATCTCATACTAATGGTTTGAGACTTACCTATTTTCAAAGAGAAAGCAACGAAAAAAGCTAGCCTAGATTGTTGATGGTCATTTTCAAAAAATCCAAAATCGAGTAGGAATAATTTAGAATATCAACTTACCAAATGTTTTTATTCTCTTATGTTGGCCCTAAGTACAACCCAAGAGTGGGTGATTGGGTAGTTTAAAATTTAATCTACGTATAGTGACCTTTTTACAATTTATCAAATTTAATCTTGATCTAGATTTTTGGTGGAAATGTAGTTGTTAACCCTAAAAGACATTTAATGGTTTTGATGACACAATTAACTTGAATGTTTTGTTGGACTAATGATTTCATTGAAGATGTGATTACAAAGATTAGTTAGGATGATCAAGTGATTGATGAGACAAAAATGAAAATTCAATGTGAATTCTTCAAGATGATATTAATGGGAGATGATGAAGAATCATTTATATATATATATATATATATATATATATATATATATATATATATATTTGTATTCCTAGGCAAAACAACGGTAAATGTTAGCCTAACCTATTTCAACCATAGGATCTTTGTAATGTGATTTCAATTATAACGTCTCATTTGATGTTTTATCTATACTAATGTTGTTTGTAGTTGTAAAACATTCTTAGGTGATGGAATTTCATCATGGAAATATAATGCAAGACCATAGGTATGATTTACAATTATGCAATTTTTATTTTTACAATAATTTTAAGTATAGGGAACTCGGACTCTATATGTTACACACACACACACACACACACACCTCAGGATTGAATACATTCATGATATTATAAATTCAACATGTCAAATATGTGATTATATCCTAATACATGTGTTTGGTTTGCTCAATATATGCATATATAAAAAATTTATATTTTGATTATAATATGCTTAATATTCAAAAATATGCTTTCAATATGACCTATATGTACATTGCATGTATTCATCTTTAAAACACTTCAAATATGTCTGAAATAATATTTTAAAATTGTTTTGGATGAAAAATAAGCATAGACAACGACCTAAACCAAAGATCAAACGAAAAATGATACTTGTACAATTTTCAGCACAATTAGTCAACTACATGTAGGCATTATAGTGGACTACATGTTGGCAGAATGTATTCTCTCTCTTACTTTGTTTTTCGATTGATCATTAGTTGTTCTTGAATTTTTTTGAGTGTTTTTATACCTCATTTAAGGGGTTTAGGATCATACCAAACAATCACTTTGATCAAATTATCATCGAATTAAACCTAATTAATTGAAATCATTTCATTGATATTATGCTCATTTTCACAACTTTTTTACTTGAACTTAAACTTTATTTTTCTTGTCAAAACTTGTTGACATTGCTCATTCTATGTTATTATATGATTGATTAAATTGTCTATGTGATATATATGTTTTAGAATCAAGTTGATAGCATTGGATTAGAGTTTAATTGGCTTTTTGGCATTAGTTCAAGACAAATTTTGTTTTTACCATCAAGAAATTGTTCCAAGTGTTTTCTCTTGTCCTAATTGATGCTAGTATGATATAAATTGTCTTGTATTGATTGTGTTGACATCATACATCATTATGAAGTATGTGTACAAGTTCATCAATCATACATTATGCTTATACAATACATATACAAGTATTATATATTTGTATATCTTTTGAAAATATGACAAATTATCTTTTTTTACTTTAAATGGGGTTAAGTAACATATAACCTACGGTTATTTACTCCCTAGAACCAAGTTACTTGTCTGCTTGTTGTATTGTTTTTCAATTAGTCAATTTATAAATTTTTATAATTTAGTAATTGGTTATAAACTTTTTAAATTATTGATAAATGAAGAAATAACAAAAATAAGATAATTGATATAATAAGAAAAAAAATTGATAACGAAAGGGCCCTAATCAAACCACACCTTAAATATCCCAATTTTCCATAGAATTCATTACAAAGAAATGAGTGCGCCAAAGAAAATGAAATAAAACAAATAAACAATAAACAATGAGTAATATGACATATACCTTAGATGCACATCCATGTACAGGTTTATCTACTCACTGCCACATAGAGAAGAACACCATGAACGACCACAGATTCCCTCCGAAAGCATTCATGAGCGTGTTTTGGGGGCAAAATTGTTACAACTTCACCATCCGAATAAAGCACGAATAATTCTAAGAACGCTTCCGCTTAGAAGAGCTTTCAGAAGTTTTAGCTTCCCAGGAGTATAAGGTGGGTATCTTGCGCTTGCATCCCCAAGAAAACTACGGTTGAGAACTGCTTTCTTGTGGCTGAAGGTATCAAACGAGAATTTTCCATGGTATGATCCTGTTCCGCTTTCTCCAACACCCCCGAATGGTAATGTTGAAACTGCGAGCTGAAAGGATCGAATTCGAAAAAAACGATTTTTTTAGGAGGTTGGATTGAGAATGAGTGAAAACTTTATTAAGTGTTTCTATTCTATTCCCAAATTTTTGGGATTAATATTTTGGGAACCAGGGAGCTGCTTGTTTAGTGTTCTGATCTCAGAATTCTGATCTGGGCTGCTCCCAAATTTTTAGAACAATTTTTTGGGAACAGAAGACTTCTGTTTTGGTTTCCAGAAAACTTGGAATAGGAACACTCAGGAAACGTCACCAAATATATGCTTTCAGTCTGAAAACACATCAATATGATGCTGAAGCATTAATACCATGATTTTTTTAACTATGAACTCTTTTTTTCCCCCCAGATTTACGTTTCTGTTCCAAGTTTCCTGGGAACAGAAACGCTAAACAAACAACACTTTGAGCATTCATGTAAATACAAATTCAAAATTTCCGTGAGTCAAAAAAAAAAACTTAGCATTGAGAAAGAGTAGTTACGTGTATGGTAGTGTCATTCACGACCAAACCCCCTGCAGAAACACTTCTCACAAACTCATCCTTGAGCTTCTTCTTGTTGGTAAACAAGTACGCTGCCAGCGGCTTTTCTCTGGCATTAATCATATCAAAACTATCTTCCAAATTCTCAACCTTGTTCCAACAAAAAAGGAAGATAACAATTAGCATTTTATGAAAAAATGCATCATGACTACAGCTGCTGCAATGACATAAAAGCGGAAAGCAAGAAACACTAAAAGCCATAATCTCATCCATTTTCTCCCTGAAATACTAAAAGCCGTTATGTTCCCAAATTTATGCTTCTATTTGCATAAAACTTGGAAAAGAAACATGTTTCCTAGTTCCTCATATTTTTGTTTCTGTTTCCAAGTTGTCTGGGAACAGAAACACTAAACGCCACCATAACATCTCTTCTTGTTTCAGTTCCCAAAATGGTAGCATAATTTGTGTTACTGGGAAAAACTTCCCAATAAAACAGAGAATTTCTCTAGTTCTATTAAAAAAAATTGCAATAATCTCGAAAAAAAAAAAAAAAAATCACCTTACTCTATGTTTGTTTGCGCAGAATTAGAGCTAGGAATTTAGAATTAGATATCAACGCATGTAAAAATCTGAAAATTTAAAACATGGGTTCATTTTGAATTCCAATTCCAAGGCTTCAATTCTGTGTCACGAAACGCTACCTTAAAATTGTTACTGGTTGTCATCCTCAAATTCTCTACACTACTTTTGCCAACTAAGAAATTTTCAATATGAACCATGGAGTTTAAGAGGAAAGCTCAATAAAAATGATTGCATAACTTTTTTACCGTAATAATAGGAAGTAGAGGTCCAAATATCTCCTCGGTCATAATTAGGGAGTCATCTGGGACATCAAGCAAAATAGTTGGAGCAACCTTTCTGCAACAAATAAAGAGAAAACATGAATTATTTCAGCTTCTACTGACTTCATCATAACAAGGGGAAAAAATATGCTATGATAAGATACATATTACAACTCACAGGTTTGTTTTGTCCCTTTCACCTCCATGAACAATCTTGTCAGAAACCTTGTGGTCTTCTAGCAGTTTGGATATGCGACTAAAGTGATTTGAATTCACAATGCGAGACAAATCATCCGATTGTGAAGGATCCTTCCCATAGAATTTCTCCAACTCAACTTTCAAAGCCTCTATCTGGACAAGTGGAGCCGATCATAAGAAAAACAAGTTAATTTATACTCTAAATACTTTTATTCATCACCCACCTCCCCAATATTAAATTGGAAAATTAGTACGTTATCTTTATAATAATTCACCTTATGATTTTTTATCCCCATTATCTTTCTTTATTTTTTTGTCCTTCAATTTTTTGTGATTCGGCCAATGTAAACTTGAAGAGATGATAATTTGTATTTGATGTCATTGTTAAAGTCTTAACTCTAAAAAATAAGTCAGTAAAAACTAAAAAATATATTGTTCTAAAAACATGACAAAAATATATAAAAGAGAAAAAAGTAAAATAATGAGCCCATTTATGCATGTCAGCACAGTAGAATAGACCTTACCAGTTTTGGAGCAAAATGTTTTGTCGTTACAACGTAATCAGGAGCAACACAGGCTTGTCCATTGTTGCATCCCCACTTGCCGGCGATTATTCTCCTCGCCGTGACCTATTTAAAGAAAAACAAAGACAATTTTAAGCTACCATTTTTTTAAGAAAGGGCAAATTTAACAGAAATAAGGTTATGGAAAGAGATAAGAGAACTCTCTACTTTTAGATTGATGTCCGAATCGACAACAACAGGAGATTTTCCACCAAGTTCCAGAGTTACGGGCGTAAGATGCTTTGCAGCAGCAGCCAACACAATGCGACCCACCTTCCCATTTCCTGCAAAAGACTACTTGTGTTATTAAAAATCATAGGACAACGGTTTATGAAAGTGGGGTTCTAATTACATAATCCTCTATATAAATTGTTTTTTTTTTTTAAAAAAAAAAAAAAGGTCCTGTTTTTAGGCAATTTATTTTTCAATCCTTACAAACTTATTTTTTAGTCTTTTACAATTATTTTAGCATACAAATTCAACATGTACTTGATATCAAGAATAACATGATGATTTTCCCTAAGAAAAATAAAGCTGTTGCTGAATTTTAAGACCGTTGAATCAATCCTAGGAATATCGTGGAAGAATCCTTAAATAGATAATGGGTTTGGTAAGAACCTGTGTAGAATATTTTATCCCACTTGTGTTCTAGTAGTGCAGATGTTTCAGGAACAGCACCCTGGACAACCTTTACAGCAGAGTTATCTATGTATTTCTCCAGAAGTTTGGCAAGCAAAGAGGCTGTAGCGGGAGATATTTCTGACGGTTTCAGAAGCACAGTATTACCGGCTGCAATAGCTCCAACAACCGGATCTAGAGATAACACTAGAAAAAAAAAAAAAAAAAAAAACAGTGAGGCCTTGGTAATTGAAAATATGTAAAATCAGAGAAACAGTTTTTTTTTTAACTCACAGAAAGGATAGTTCCAAGCTGATATGACCAGTACTACACCCAACGGTTCTGAAACTATTTCTGCCCATGAAGGAAATGTGGTAATTGGGGTTTTAACCTGCAAATTTTCAAAAAAAACAAAACACGCATTGTGCAATGCTGAATTTCTGGATAGAAAAGAGTGTATGACAGAAAAATAAAATAAAAAATTACTTTTTCTGGCATCATCCACTGTTTCAAATTTTTCAATGCCAACTCGCAAGAGGACTTGAACAAAGCAATCTGCATCATGAACAATATTAATGAGATTCGATTATCCAAATCACGAAACGTTGATTCTAATAAAAAAAAAAGTCTTGGTTCATCAAATTTAGAAGTTTCATACAAATGAAGATAATAGTATAAAAACTATATAAAAAAAACTATGGGAGATAAAGCAATATGCAAATAGTGTTGGATTTATCTCACATCGGATATAAAAGGGACTGACGGTCAAGTTATAAGTGTGAGGGAAAGTGTCACTTCATGAGTTAGAATTTGGAGTTGAGAGAAACCCAAGATCACCCTACACTAGTATCAAAATCCAGGCTACAACAATGTTGGCCTAATAGCCACAAAGGGAGAAACTGGTTGAGGGATAGCAGATCAAAGGCCAATGTGTAAGGGGAAGTTTGTTGGATTTATCTCACATTGAATGTAAAAAGAGCTGGTGGTCAAGTTATAAGTATGAGGGTAAGTCTCATCTCATGAACTAGTTTTTTGGGTTGAGAGAGGCCCAAGACCACCCCTACAAATAGTTCAGCAACTTCTTGTTGTTGTTGTACTAAGGAAATCCCGTGACGATTAGCCACTCATTCTCCTCATATTAATTGAAGAAAACCTCTTACGATTAAACCATTAAAAAATATGAAAATTTACAAGTGTTCAATAAATCTTTGCCAAATAAACGTAGATAATCTTTTGAAAGTCCCTTCAGTTCCCTAGGGCTGCTTCAAATCATCCCTTGCATACTAGAAAAAGCAAAATGCAGTGCTTGACTTCAACTCTTTTTTTTCTTCTTTGGTTTTACGGTAAGATGTTTTTCGGGCTACCTTATACGCATATCGACTAATCACTTTTCCGGGTGATCTTAAGGGCACACTCCTCCACATCAGTCGGGTGCATTCAAGATTAAATTCAAGATTTAATCCCCTATGGAGAGTCGAACCCTGATTGACAAGAAAATGAACACCTCCCCTTGCCAACCTGACTAACACCTCGTGGATAAAGTGACCCATCTCTTAAATGCAAGAATTCTATTATTTGAAAGGAACTGTAGGAAAGAAATGTGAGAACAAAACAGATTTCACATGGTTTATCCTTATTTTTTGGTCAATGTTTCACCTAATGCTCAGTAATGTATTAAATGAATAGCCACCCCCCGCTATTTTGGCTCCAGGTATTCAATGACAGAGTTTTGGGACAGAGTAGAAAGGTCAACCAAGATTTTTTCCGTGAAAACTAGAGCCAACGTGTATTAAATACTACTGCTAAGCAGTCTACTACTGACAAATTCTTCATGCATCATACCAATGTGTATAAATGTTCTTTAAAATACATTGATTCGGATTTCTGTCAGCATCTAATAATGCGGACAGCTTCCAACTTTTGACAGCAAATAGAGCATAATCTATTTAACATATAACTTTATGAACTGCTTTTGGCAAAATACTCCTGAACAGATGACTTGATCAACCTTGTAATTGAGATTTGATAGATTAACCCTCAAAATTTCTTATTAACATGAACCTCTAATTTGGTCATGATTGCCGAAATCAAGGAAAAAATAAGCAAAAATTGTAATCTGGAATAGTCAACTATTTAGGTGACCAATCGAAGATGAAATCACAGAGGCATTCAATTCATGAAAAGTGCATATACAAACACAAACATATACATACAAATCTACACAGAATCATGCATGCGCGCGTCTATAAATCCGTAAGTACTGATGAGGAAAAGACGGAAGGAGCGACAGAGAAGAGAAAAGAGGACAGGATCGACCTCGTGGACGAAAGATTCCAATTCGGGCTTGGAGAGGTCGGAGCGAAGGGCGTCAACGATCTCCTTCTCGTGATCGTCGGCCAGCCTCATGAGGCTCCTCAGCTGCGCCACCCTCCACTCGTAGCTCCTCGTCCTGCCGCTCCTGAACACCCCCCTCAGCTCCTTCACCATCGAACTCGCCGCCGCCGCGTCGAACGCCTCCTCCTTCTTCTTATCCTGCTCCAAAGCCATTATCAACACAATCACAGTAGCGAGAGATTCACGGATTCAGAGAGAGAATAGTGGAATCGGAATCGGAGAGACCAAAGTGATTTTTGGTAGAGTGAGGGGGCAAGTTATCTTGTAATGGACTCCGTGATGACTGTTTTTATACGCAAATGATTAGTAGTCATGACGATGAACGGCTGTACCCTCCTCGTGTGCGTTTTGAGTTGAGTTGACGTGGATAAAGACTTTCCTAACTTACTAGATGGCCCTAGCAAATAGGAATGCATGGAATTTATTTCAAAATTAAAAATACTTAAAATATTGAGAAAAACAAATAAAATTAATAAGATTAGTGTCTATAAAATGTTTTTATTGATAATTTACTCAATTATCGTTAAGAAAAAAGTAAATCATCAATTATAAATTTATAACGAAAAATGTAAAGACAAAATGGTTAGAAAAAAATATGGGGTGTGCAGTTGTTGGATAATTATGAAAGAGATGTAAACAAAAAGTAGGTGAACAAATATTTTGATTTAATTGTAGAGTTTTTGATAGTTAACAAACTGATAAAAAGGGCAAATGAGATTTTTTGGAAAAAAAAAATTCAAATTGAAGTGGTTCAAAAATTCAACTGAAATTCAAAAATTTACTTCAAAAATTTCAATTAAAATTCAACTATTTAAAAAAAATAATAATAATATTTGAAACCAAACTAACAAATTTTGAAAGAGAATTAAAATCAAATTCAACTATTTTTACTTCAAAAATTCAATTGAAATTCAGTTATTAAAAATTATTTTTTATTTATTTTTATTATATCATGGATTCTTTTTCTTTTTTCTTTTTAACTTTATTATTTATTAAATTTTTTTATTAATAAAGTAAAAATATTAATTTATTTTCAATTGAATTCAAGTAAAAATTCAATTTAATCGACAGAATACCCCATTCGATCGACCGATTAGATCAAGACATGTAATTTAAACTCACTATTTTCAATTGTCGACTGATTTGTTAGGTCAGTCGACCGACTTGATTAGTTTTCAGAACTTTTTTCTTCACTGTTTTAACCAGTCCAATGTTTGACTTATTCGATCAACCGTTTGACCTCACTTTTAAATTAAAATTACAACAATCAAAGAAATTAAATTTAACAAACAAAAAAAAAAAATCTTTATAAAAAAAGAAATTAAAAAAAAAAAAGAAAAAAGAAAAAAAAAAAGAGTAAAACCTAAAAAACAAAAAAAAAATGTTTTATTTTTATTAAAAAATAAAAGAAATAATGGTCAAACTTTAAGGGTATAAAGTGTCAAAAATCCTTTTCAAAAAACCCACTTCGTAACCCACCCCCCCTCCCCCCCACCCCCTCTCTCTATGTTAATAAAGTGACAGTCCCGGCATTTTAAATGCCGGGACTACTTGCTCACTTAGTCCCGACGTTTTAAACACCAGGACCAAGCCCAAACGATGTATCACCATTTAACGGTGGTACACCGTTTAAATTATAAAGGTCTCGGCGTTCACAACGCCGAGACCATGAAAAAAAATAAAAATTGGTCCCGATGTTCCGAACACCGAGATACTCGTGGTTATTAATAAGTTGAAAATGCATAATTTAAATTGATAGAAGCGGTCAGTAGTTTTTTTAAAAAAAATAATGTATTATATATGTAAAATTGAAGTGGTTATCTTATATATATAAAATATAAGATAAAAATATTTTTTTGATGGATTTTCAAGAAACAAATACAGATTTCACACAATTACAAAAAGAAAAAATTCAAAAACTTTATGATTTAAAAATCAAAACTTTTGATTTTGATGAAAATTGATGCTGGAGAAATTCTCGCTTCTCAAAAAAAGCCCATCACGATAAGCCCAATGTTTGAAAGGAGCCATGTCGTGGACGTTGGTTCAAACCGGTGATCCATGCACGGATTCATCAAGTGGAAAGTCAAAGAACGTGATGCAAGAGAAATTCCCACTTTTAGTGGATGAGTCGAAAGAGCGTAACTGCCCACTAAATAATCACATAATGCGGAGCCAAAAAAATTGTAACTCCCTATTAAATAACAACATAATGGGAAGAAGACCAAGTCATCAAACACTAGATCACCCATACCCAACGAGCGTGATCTGTTAAGTCTATAAATAAGGAAAATATATCGCATTATTTTTACAATGCAATCTTTTGCTTGATATCCTAAAGTAGAGTGACTTATTCTCACACCAGAAGTTCTTTGGCCGACACCACATCAGTGTCCCCTTAAAATCAATCGGTTTTGCATGTTGTCAAGTTAAAGATATAGGTTACGGAGATTTCTGACACGTGAAGATCGATTACACGTGCCGAGAATTTTTTGGCAATATCAAAAACTTTAAAATCAAAAAATATATTTAAAAATGAAAAAGATTAGTTAGTTTAATTTTAAATCATATTTAATGCAAAAAAAAAAAAAAAAAAACTCGTGTTGTTGAAAGTTGTATTTAGCTTTTGAAATTTTTTTTGGCAAAAAATCTAAATTATTAGGAAAGAAAATAAATTCTATTTCGTGCACAATTGAAGTGACAACGTCAAAAAAAAAAAAAAAAAAAGTGTTGTAAAATATATTATAATTCAAGACGATGTATACTCCACATATTATTTTTTTTGTCAATAGGATATTTGAGATTTATTAGATGTTACATTGAGTCATTATAAATTATTTGATTGAATAGATATTTTCGATCCCTTAGATTAGAATCATTAGATATTTGGAGAGATCTAAATATTTGTATTCGTGACCTTGATTAGATGACTTAACATAATTAATAAATAATATTTTAAAATTTTAATCTTTAATTACATAAAATAATTCAATTTTATTAGAATAATATTAAAATGTGCCTTTAGACACAGTCAATTATTAGTTTATATTATAAATCAAAACGGTATGAACTTTACATATTATTTTTTACTAATAGAACGATTAAGATCTATTAGAGAAGATGTAGAATAAATTTCACTCATCTATATAATAAAATAGAACATACATAAATCCTCTAAACATTTCTTAGTTGTATGATATCTCATGATATAAAGAACGATCTAAATTCATCCAAAATATAGCATAAATATAAAATGTGTATTTATATTTAATCTTATATATCTCATATCTAATTTAGAAGATAGAAATATTTATGAGGAATTATTCAAAGAAACTCCAATTAAAAAATAATAATAGATAGTTAATTTTTACTATTTAATAATTTATTAATTAAAATTAATTATATGGGGTATATGCCATTTACCTCCCTTGTCTTTTTACTATTAACCAGAAACTTTTCCTGTCATTTACTAAATACCAGTCAACCACTTATTATTTTTTGTCAAAGGCCACTCAGTTTTCCAGTAAAAAGTTATTAAATTTTTTATTGTAATGACAACTTTACCCTTAGTCATTTCAAAATAATTAAACAATTAAAAATTAAAATACATAATAAATATTCCTTTAAGTTTTTTCTTCTTTTTCTTTTAAATATTTTCTGCCTTTATCCTTTTACACTTACATCCCTATTTAAAACAATATTTTTTAAACCCTTCTCATTTTCAACAAAATATAATAAATAAATAAATAAAAATAAGTTGTCTTCTTCTTCTTCTTCTTTTCCCCCCCTCTCCCCACCACCACCCTGCTAGAAGAATTCCACCCCCATTGCCAGAAAACTTACCGTACACACAAACATAAAACACATACTAGATTCATTTATCTCTGCAACAAAGCTGAAGATGAAGTAGTACCTCATTGATGGAGGAGTAGAGAATGCACTGATGTTTCTAATTGAAGGAGAATTTGGGAGAATTGAAGTTAAGAGTTTATGATTGGAAGAGATGAGGTTTATGGTGATAGTTACAATTAATTGCCAAAATTGCCGATAGTGGCAATTTCAATTGAGACGACCGTTGATGGTGGCGATTTTGGTGGCGAAGATTGGGGCTGCAACAAGAAGATCTGGTGGATCTACAGATTCGTCGCCGCAACTAGGAGTGTGTAAGGACCCAAAATACACGACCCACCAGCTAACCCGACCCGCAAAAATCGGATTTTAGCTCAATAGGGTTGAAATGCGGGTTGAGTTAGCCCTATTTTGCGGGTATCGAGTTGGATAGTGGGCTGACAATTAGTTATACGAACAAACCCGCCCCGTGAAGAAGTGCCTTAAATGCAATTTTTTTCCCCTACGGTTTCTTGTTTTGTTTAGTTCAACCGTCAACTGTGCCTCTTCTTTTTCTTCTCCTGAATCCAAAGTCTGTTTCGTCTTCTTCAATTTTCCGTCTCCCATTGTCTTCTTTCCTCCGCCTCTAGAGTTCGTCTTTGCTTCATCTTTTGCCTTCACTCTCGCTTCATTTTCATTCCAAATTTCTAATGAGTTTTTTATTTCTTCGATTCCTCCCATCCGTTCATAGCGGCGACAATTGACGGATTGACGGTGAGTTCTTGACTTCTTGTATTTATTCTGTGCATTTGTTGTTTAACTTTTTTATCTTCAATTTTGATTTATGTATCGATCAGGATATTCTAATTTCTATGCTACCAGAGCAATAGACCACCCAACCGAATCCAACGGAGTGCAAGTAGACCCGCATATGACCGGTTTGAAGCCCTAACTCGATCAAAATCGGGCCCAAGTATCTCCAACCAAACATTATCGGGTCAGGTAGACCATTTTTTTCCACACCCGACCCGTGCACACCTCTAGCCATGACGGATCTGGATATAGAAACAGAAAGAGAGAAAATAAGGAAGAAGGATGAGTAGGGGGAAAGAAGAAGAAAAAGAAGAATAAGACTTTTGTTTTGTTAAAAATAAAAGAGTTCAAAAAGTTAAGGGAAAAAATATAATTTTAAGATAAGGATATTCATATTTTTTTACAAGAAAAAGTTAGTCGAAGGGGGTAATGAGTGTTTTAAAATGACAGAAAAAATTTATAGTATTGTGCAAAATGACAGAGGAGATAAGTGATATAAACCCTAATTATATGCGAATATGAAAACTATATTTTTACTCAGATATTTTGCTTCCATATTTTGAAAACTATTTAAAGAAAATTAAAATTAATTATATATAGATATGGAAACTATAGTTTTTCTTAAATATTTTGTCTTCATATTTTGCGAAAGGGGTCAATTTCACTTCGCACCCTTGTAGGTAGATTGAATTACACTTTTTACCTCTGTAATATTTTTGTCACTACTTACACCTCATGTGTTTGAAATTTAAGTGCAACAGTTAAATTTTTCAAAAATTGTAAAAATAATACATAAAAGAGGAAACAAAATGTACGAAAATTATGGATATTAAATTTACAAAAATTATAAGAATTATATATGCACATTAAATTAAGTAATAATATTGAAACATTAAATTTATAAAAATTAAATTAAAGGATAATATAAAAAAAATATAATATATGAAAATTAATGACGTTTAAAAATTTTGGGACTAATGTGTTATTTAAAAATATATTTTTAAAAATTTTGGGATATAATTAAATTTTTCTTAGTTTAAGAAATCTTAATGTAAATAAAAATAAATAAATAAATAAATAAGTGGTTTATGTGATTTCTTTCCCAAATAGGCCATATAATGTATACATGGAGATGGCCACGTGTGGGTGTGCTTATAATAATAAAAAGTGATATTCGTAAATCCTACAGGGAAGCTACTGGCCGAAAAAGGAACAGGGAAGGGATTCTTATTACATTAGCGATGTTTTCACATTATTAAGAATTTATAAAATTTTGAACGGGAGAAATATTACAGCTCGGATTCCAACTTAAGGTTTCAGGTGAAATTTTTACTCTTTTAATATATATAATTAAAATTTTCTATTGTGAAATTTATGTTATTATTATTATTATTATATTTTAACGGTTAATTTTCTTGAAATAATTAGGATCATGTGAAAATTATGTAGAAATAATGTCAATGTGTTTTATTTGTCGTATTAAATTAAATACACGTATTGGAGGGGTCAGAATTCTACTGTATGTTGGCTCACAACCCCACAATTTTGATTGTAAGGCCAATGGAAATGAGACGGCGATTAGAATTTTAATTGAATTTGTATTTAAATTATAATTATGGTATTTATTAATTATTGTTGTAAAATCGACGCGATAATTCGATAATTATAATTATCGTCGTAGTTTATAAAATTTATCGAATTTTTGAACAATAAAATATTGGGACAATGGGTAGGAGGTCCTATATTTAAGCTCTAATTGGTCAAAAGTCCTACATGTGGTAAAAACTTTTGATTTAGTCCCATCTCTTTTAAAAACGCGGAAGCTGTGATAATCACATGTTAGTTACATGTAACTATTTTCTGTGTAATATCACTGTATTAGTTACAGGTAATTAATTAATTTATTTATTTATTTTTATTTAATTTTTTTTTTCAGTTACATATTCCAATAATATGTAACTTTTTAATTACATGTCTCTGATATGTAAATAAAAAGTTTGATATTTTTCAATTACATGTTTTAATAATATGTAACTTTTTAGTTACATGTCTCTGATATGTAACTAAAAAATTTGATATTTTTTCAGTAACGTCACAAAATTTTATATATATATATATATATATATATATTATAACATGTAACTAAAAATACTCAAATATGTGTGAAAAGTAACAATTATGAAATTATAACTAACATTAGTTATATGTAACAAAATTCACTATAAAAATCGAATGTACTCACTAAAAGACTCTTTACAATCCCTGCAATATTCTTACAATTCTTGTAATGTGGGACTAAAACATAAGTAGAATTTAACTTAAAGGATTAAATCAAAATTTAATAATACAAAAGACTTTTCATCGATTAGACTTAAAAAAAAATAAACTTTTCATCAATTTTTCCTAAAATATTACTAGCGGTAATGTTTGAAAGTTTTAGTGTGTATATATAAAATATTGGTTGGCATTAATATTTGAATGAGCTACTATTAGAAATTTTGGAATCCAACAGCAAGGGTAACATCAATGGTTATTGATTTGACCCTTGTCTTGATTTTAACGCTTGTACCCTTAAAATTTGATAATGTCTTTGGTCCCTTGTGTTCCAATTTGAACACATTAACCTCTTAAGTACTAAATTGATTCGATCAGTTGACTATAATTAATGTAATTGTATTGTAAAATTAAATCGATAATTATAATTATTACCGTAGTTATAAAATTTCTCAGATTCATAATAGATATTTAGTTTTAGTAATAATTCTCCAATAGAAAAAATTAAGTGGTAATCCTGGAAAATCAAGTCGTTACAATTGGTGCCAAAACTGATTTGTCAGTAATATTAATTTATTTATAAAGAGTGGAATATTTGGGATAGATTTTTCTATCGGAGTAACTAAATGGCGACCCTAAGAAATCGGGTCGTTACAGTTTGTATTAGATTAG
The DNA here is from genome assembly GCA_016647705.1 of Eucommia ulmoides. Taxonomy (NCBI): domain Eukaryota; kingdom Viridiplantae; phylum Streptophyta; class Magnoliopsida; order Garryales; family Eucommiaceae; genus Eucommia; species Eucommia ulmoides. The sequence continues at coordinate 31,967,356 of CM028332.1, read as the reverse complement.
GTTTGCGACCATTCTAGGTTGGGATTATGGTACCTATTACTTATAATAAAGGGAAAATTACCTATTAATCCCCAAAAGAGAAATTATTTACCACCTACGCCCATCGATTTTTCTTTGCACTGATTAGTCTCGTCAACACGTTTTTCTTGCACTAATTAGTCCCATCAATACCTTTCCTTGCACCAATTAGTCCAATTTTAAAAAATGGTGAGGATTGAGTTTACCGAAATACCCTCCCATGAGTTTCACATTGAGAAGGAAGATCATCAAATTGGTGTACCACCTCTGTCAGCCGCCTGCCACCGCCGGTAGCGGTCGCCGGTCGCCGCCGCCGCCTGTCGCCGGTCGCCGGTCGCCGCTGCCGCCCGTCGCTGGTCGCCGCCGCCCTAAATTACAGCTTTACCCCAAACTTTATCACCTTTTGTCACTTTTATATATTTAAAAAAAAAAAAAAAATCTTAATTTTAGGATAAAATCGTTACTAAACGTAATGTAAAATAAGAGAACAATTGATGTTATATTCAACATTTACAGATGTTCAATGTAATATCATATGTATTTTACTCTGCATACAAAAATAAGAGAATAATAGATGTTACATTCAACATCCACATGAGGGGTATTTTGGTTAAAAAAAATAACATTAAAAAAAAAAGAAACAGTTGATGTTACATTCAACATCCACAGGTGTTGATGTTACATTCAATATCCACAGGTGTTGAATGTTACATTCAACATCCACATGAGGGGCATTCAACATCCACATGAGGGGCATTTTGGTCAGAAAAAAATAACATTAAAAAAAAAACACAGTTGATATTACATTCAACATCCACAAGTGTTGAATGTTACATTCAACATCCACATGAGGGGTATTTTGGTTAGAAAAAAATAACATTAAAAAAAAAAAAAAAAAACAGTTGATGTTACATTCAACATCCACAGGTGTTGAATGTTACATTCAACATCCACATTAGGGGCATTCAACATCCACATTATGGGCATTTTGGTCAGAAAAAAATAACATTAAAAAAAAAATCACAGTTGATGTTATATTCAACATCCATAAGTGTTGAATGTTACATTTAACATCCACATGAGGGACATTCAACATCCACATGAGGGGCATTTTGGTAAAAAAAAATAACATTAAAAAAAAAAAAAAAAAAAAAAAAAACGCAGTTGATGTTACATTCAACACTCACATTTGTTAAATGTTACATTCAACATCCACATGAGGGGCATTTTGGTCAGAAAAAAATAGCATTAAAAAAAAAAAAAAAAAAAAAAAAAAAACAAACAAACAAACAATTGATGTTACATTCAACACCGAATGTTACATTCAACATCCACATGAAGGGTATTTTGGTCAGAAAAAAATAGCATAAAAAAAAAATTAATAATTTTGATGTTACATTCAACATCCATGTGAGGGGTATTTTGGTTATAAAAAGACAAAATAACTTATTGGTGTAAAAAAAAAAAAATGATGGGAGTATTTGGTAATTTCTTTTGTATTTTAGGACTAAATGGTGCATGCCCCTATAATAAATTAACTAATATTAAAAAAAAAAAATTACATAAATTACGGGGAGAATTTTTCATTAATACCGAACGGATATTAAACTAGGAAACCTTCAAAGCAGTATTATAATATTATTAGTAGCAATACTATTATATTAAACTTATATGTGTATATTTGAAAGGGGGATACGTGCATACGTATTAATATAAGTTATTTGTGGGTAAATTTGCGGATAACATGTAATATACATGCATACTTGGAGGGGTTCACACCCCCATGGCACACGGGAAAGAATTCAAATACGGGTCAGAACATTATACCCCTGGCGTATTTCATTTTTTCGTTTGACTTCCTTTGGTCCATGAGTAGTATGAGGAACCAATGTAGGGCACAATGGTCCAAGAAAAGAAAAAGACACAGAAATCTAGGAACAAAAACACAAACCAAACGGCACCTAATGTACATCTCTCCTTTCTGGCTTCAATTTGAATGAAATAAATAATCTCATGCAAATTATCTCATTTTTTTTTCATTTCAAAATAATAAATAAATGCAAAATAACCGAAAATTGAAGGAGAATCTAAAAAAAAAAAAAAAGTAAAAAGTAAAAAATAGAAAAAAAAATAAAAAATCAATAATGTGAAAAGTGGTATTAAAAGAATAAAATTCGCATTATTTTTCTCCTGATGGTTGGTTTGCATAATATGACTGAGATTAAATGATTGTGCAATACAACCCTTATTAAGTGCTCTAAATTCATATCTATCCAATTTAAATTCTATTATTTTATTTAATTGTTTGGTCATTGTTTGGTCCATGGTTGCATGCATTGATATCTCCGTTGTGTTTTTGGGTAGTTTGACACTTTGCACCCATGTGTTGTTACTATTATTTCAATTTGATCCCCACAAGTTTCGAATTCAACATATTAACATTTTAGGTGACATTTGACTAATACAGCTTACCAATAATAAGTTAAAATATTTTGATTGTTAAATAACGTTGATTTATGTAATACATTTTCATTTCTATATTTTTTTACTACTTTTGGGATCAAATAATATTTTTAAATTTTTTTAAGTATTTAAAGAGTACTTGTTGCAAAGTAATAGTTTTACTCAGATAAAAAACAATGGACTTGTAGATTTTTAACATTATTGTCGCTTATGTATACACTATTTCATTTAGTTATATTTTTTTTAGTTGTTTGGTGAAGTATTTATATAAAATTATATTCAGTAATAGTTTCATTCATATTAGAAAATAGTAAGCTTGTAGATTTTCTAGTTATTATTTTTAACTCTTATTATTTTTGTCATTTTTAAGCTCGATTTGTATATGAAATTGGCTACATAAAAGAAATTATTTTTTAATTATTTGTAACAACACCTATATGAGAAACAAAGAATATAAAATTTATTTATTTTTTAAATAAAAAATCTAGTAAGTCAGTCATTATATTTTTTTGTTATTTATTGTTAAAAAAAAATATATTTTGTTTAAATGGAAAATCTCACTATTTTAAATATATAAAAATATTAAAATTCTTTAAACCCACTATGATAATAATAAATAACAATTAAATTCATTAAAATCATTACATTAATGATAAAAAATATTTAAAATTCATTCAAATAAAATAAATTATTAAAAAAGAGAGAAATTAAGGAGAATGAAAAAGAAGTTGATTGCCTAAAAAAAAAAAAAAAATTTCCTCTATCAAAACTTATATGAGAAACAAAGAATATAAAAATTTGAAAAAAAAAATATTTTAAAAAACAGTGGATTCGTAGATTTTCTAGTTGTCATTTTTAACTTTTTTTTTTTTTTTATTATTATTATTATTATTATTATTATTATTTTTCCCATTTTTAAGGTCGATTTGGTTATGAAATTGGCTGCATAAAAAAAGAAAACAAACTATTTCTTAATTACTTCTATCAACACTTATATTTGAAACAAGGAATATTAATTTTTTTTTTCAAAATACAAATTCTAGTAAGTCAGTCATTATAGTTTTTTATTATTAATTTTAAAAAAAAATTATTTTTTAGTTAAATGAAACTTTTCACTATTTTAAACATATGAAAAATTAAAATGAATTAAATCCACTATGATAATAATAAATAATAATTAAATTCACTAAAATCACTATATTGATGAAAAATAATATTTAAAATTCATTTAAATAAAATAATAAAGAGAGAAATTAAGGAGAATCAAGAAAAATAATTTTATGGGATCTCATTCATTCTCAAGTATAGACTTTTAATTTTAAGTTTCATTACTTTTATAAACACACTAGTTTTAGACCCGCACAAAGTGAGGATTTAAAAATAAAAATAAAAATTATATTAATAAATATTTAATATTTGACTATTATATATGAAATATTTAGTGTTGTTTCTTTTAATTTAGTGTTGAATAATATTCTTTTAAAATAAAAAATTAATACATTTAAAAAAATTCATTTTCAATCACTCTAATTCATTTCTACAATTCAAAATAATAAGTAAAAAAGCAACATAAATTTAAGTATTAAATTTAAGAGGAGATATATAATTTTTAAAATTGTTAATGTGTAGAAACTTTATTTATTTATTTATAGTTATTTTAATTTTGTTTTTAAGGTTAACTTTTAAACAAAATAATATCTCTCACTTTGTGTTGTTTAATAGTTATTATTATTAGAAACTTTGATAATGATTATCAATAAAAAATCACAACAAAAAAGAAAAAAAAAATATAATTATTTTGGCCAATTTAATATGTCATATTTATTAAAAAAAAAAATAGACATTTATTTTGAATGGGAAGAAAATCATTGAACTATTTGGTAATTAATTAGAATGAAAAGAATTAATTTAAGTATGAAAGATTCAATTAATTTACATTAAAATGTTATTAAAATTACACTATCTTTAAAAACAAAAAATATGAAAAGTCATAATATTATTGTGGAGAGTTAATATTATGAGGGTTAAATAAATCTTGACCATTCATTCATCCAAATAAATAGAAATTGAGAGATGAGAAATATTTAAATATGAGGGCATGTCTTCCGCTTTTTTATATAGCATATAGATATATGAAAAACAAAGAATACAAAAAGTCCAAAAAAAAAAACAATTGAATTAAAAAATCTACCAAGATTTTTTATTATTTATTTTAAAAATTATCTTTTATCTAAAAGGGAAATCACATTATTTCAAATACAAAAAATATTCTAAATTCATTAAACCCACTATATTAATTATAATAAACAATTAAATAAAATCAAACTATTATATTAATAATAATTATAATATCTAAACTCATTCAAATCAAATAATAAAGAGAGAAATTGAGAATAAAAAAATAGTTTTATGGACTCTCATTCATTTTCAACTATAGGCTTCCAATTTTAGGCTAAACATATAGACATATAGATATAGATGTGTATGTTATTTTTAACTCATGTACATAAAATGTCGCATAAAAATAAAATCTATTTTTTTCCTTTAATTTTATAAACAATTATATGAGAAATAAGGAATATAAAAAGTCCAAAAAAGAAAATTGTTTTTTTAAAATTAAAAAATATAGTATGATTTTTTATTATTTATTTTAAAAATTATCTTTTATCTAAAGAGGAAATATCATTATTCAAATACAAAAATAAAAATAAAAATTAATTCATTAAACCCACTATATTAATTATAATTAACAATTAAATTCAATCAAATTATTATATTAGGAATAAATATAATATTTAAACTCATTGAAATAAAATAATGAAGTCATAAATTATGGAGAATAAAAAAAGGTTTTATGGGCTCTCCTCTCAAGTATAGGCTTCCAATTTTAGGTTTTACGTATCAATATAGATACAGATGTGTTTGTCATTTTTAACTCATATATATGAAATGTTTCATAAAAGGAAAAGTATAATTTTTTTCATTACTTTTATAAATGCTTATATAGGAAACAAAAAATATAAAAAATCCAATTTTTTTTTTTTTAAATTGAAAAATCTAATATGATTTTTTATTATCTTTATTTTAAAAATTATCATTTATCTAAGAGGGAAATCTCATTATTTCAAATATAAAAAATATACTCTAAATTCATTAAACCCACTATATTAATTATAAATAACAATTAAATTAAATCAGATTATTATATTAAGAATTTAAATAATATTTAAATTCATTTAAGTAAAACAATAGAGAGAGAAATTAAGGAAAATCAAGAAAAATAGTTTTATGGTCTCTCATTCATTCTCAAGTATGTGCTTCCAATTTTAGGTTTCACATATGTATAGATATAGATGTGTTTTTCATTTTTAACTCAAGTATATGAAATGTTGCACAAAAGGGAAAATCCATTTTTTTTGCATTACTTTTATAAACACTATGAGAAACAAAGAATATAAAAAGTCCAAAAAATATTTTTTTTATAAATTAAAAAATCTAGTATGATTTTTTTATTTTGGATTTTAAAAATTATCTTTTATTTAAAACGGAAATTTCATTATTTCAAATTTTTAAATACTATATATTTCAAATTCATTAAACCCAATATATTGATTGTAAATAACAATTAAGTTCACTCAAGTCACTATATTAGGGATAAATATAATATTTAAACTCATTTAAATAAAATAATAAAAAGAGAGAAATTAAGGAGAATCAAGAAAAATGATTTTATGGGCGAGATTCATTTTCAAGTATAGGCTTCCAATTTTAGGTTTATTGATATATTGATTTAGATGTGTTTGTCATTTTTAACTCATGTATATGAAATGATGCATAAAAAGAAAATCTATTTTTTTTTCCATTACTTTCATAAACACTTATATGAAAAATAAAGAATATAAAAAGTCCAAAATAGAAAAATATTTTTTTTAAACTAAAAAATCTAGTATGATTTTTTATTATTTATTTTAAAATTATCTTTTATTTAAAAGGTAAATCTCATTATTTCAAATATAAAAAATTATTTTAAATTCATTAAATCCAGTGAGTAATAATTATAAATAACAATTAAATTAACTTAAATCACTATATTAAGAATAACTATAATATTTAAACTCATTAAAATAAAATAATAAAGAGAAATTAAGTAGAATCAAGAAAAATAGTTTATTGGCTATCATTCATTCTCAAGTATAGTGTTCCAAATTTAGGTTCTACATATAGATTTCCTCAACATCCAGCATTTAACCATTCTTACATACGCCACCACCCTAAAATCAAGTAAGAGGACATTTGGCCAAACACTCTCGTGGGTCGGTGTAACAAGTTTTTTTAAACACGCAGCAAAAGCAAGGTTGGGGACTCCCACAATATTTTCCTTCGCAAACTCCTAAATTTATCCTCTCCATTGCACTTGTCTCCTTCTGAATATGATTTCACCCCATTTTCTTCATTGTTGAAGTCCTTCCCAAATCTTTGACCTAGAGTGAGAAAAAAAAAAAAAAAAATCAGGAGAGAGAAAGTAAATCTCTACACAATCTTAATTGAATTACCTATATATTTTAATTTTACAGTAAGATGTTTCCAGGAAAATTTACACGCATTTCGATTAATTATCTCCCCAGACGATCTTAAGAGCACGCTCCTCTACGTCAGGTTAGTGTATTCAAGATTTAATTTAAGAGAGCACTCCCCTATATATATATATATATATATATATATATATATATATAATGTTAAGTTGTATATGCAAAATCTATATAGTTAGAAATTTCATATAAATGGTTTGCAAATCTTTCATATTTTATAAAAATTATAGTTTATCCATGGAAATAGAGGGTGAGAATTCAAAACAATACACAAAAAAATTGAAAAACAAAATACATATATTGATTTACAAATCTATTATTATTATTATTATTATATTATTTTTTTTTATTTTTTTGGTAATCCTTGCTAATACTAACAAAATAATAATAAAAATTCGAAGTGTTATGCGTGTAAATGTTAAAATTTGATTAACATTAATATAGTTATTTTGTTTTTCCTAAAGCCACATTGTGTAGATCCAAAAATTGTATATTGTTACGCTCGAATTACAGTAATAGTTTTGCAAACTATTACGATAAAAAAAATAACGAAAAAATTAAGGAATGAAAAATAGAGAGCAGTTTGGCATACTTACATTCATGACGAGGGAAAAGGGTAAAAATGACCAAGAAAAAGAGAAACAAGAAGAATTCACGATTAAAGCTTGCCATTGAGTAATAATAAGACAATATTCTATGTTTTTTTTTTCTTTAGCATAGAGCTCTTTATATAGGTTTAACTTAACTTGGCCACCAAGATTAAAGCAATCACGATTAAAGCATTCACAATTAAAGCATTCCACCCTTTCCATATGCTGTCTTTTGAATTAATTAAAAAATTAAAGCATTCACGATGTTGTTCCATTCCATACTTTCCATATGTTGTCTTTTGAACAATTAATTACGGGATACATCTATATTAATTTGTCATTGAAATATGTAAATATTGTTAATTTATTTACCTTTTAAGCATTCCTATTTCCAGTCTCTTTTTAATTGTCTCTCTTTCCTTATTCAAACTTCCTTTATTTCAACATTTCTGAAAATCCTTTAATTCCTCCTACCCTGATTTTCATTTCAGCCCCCAAAACAAGACCACTACCTTCCTCTTATTCGAACCATGACGCCACCCTATCTTGAACCAGCTTCGGTGTTTATCGCCGCTCTCCATCTGCACCCCATCATCCTTCTTCGATTAGGCTAGATCTAGCTTCAATTGGCCAACGCTAACTTCAATCTATCTAGATCTATTTTAAATTTGTGTTTATGTTTTTGTTCTAGCTGAACTGTCAGTGTACCCCGCCAATACCTTGCCCTAGAATGACCACTCTTGGACCATAGAAAGCCACAGAGCCACTAGCTACCCATCCCACCAATAACCATTTACAGTTGTAGAAAAACATGATTTTTCAGGTATGATACAAAAAGGTTTTATTATACAATTTAAAGGATTTTAAGCTATAATGGCTAAAAGAGATATAATGAAAAAATATAATTTGCAAAAATAATTTTTTTTTTTTTTTTAAATTATAATGATCAGATTTGTTTGACTTGTGATCTTTGGACATCTCCATAACATATTGGTTATATGACATTAACTGCTCATTACATAGATTATGACTGAAATTTGAATAAACTTGATCATTTAGTCTCTTTTGATTTGTTTTTAAAACAAGATCCACACTTACTCTTTTTGTCTGTAATAGTTAATCTAGGTTATTTGGTTTAACTTGACTTATAGTGTTTGGATTTTGATGAATTACCTAGATTTGATCTAATTGGTTAGATTTTTTTTTTTTTTTTTTTTTATCCCTAATGGTGATCCACATCGTATTTGTTGAAAATAATTTTATTATATAAACTTGATTTATTAAAATGGATCGTATTTCTTTCAAAGATATAGTAGATTTGATATTTATCTATAGTGTTAATGTTTTGTGTTTAAAAAGTAATTTGCTAAAATGAGTTTTGATGTTTAAAAGTTGATTCAATGTGCTTTTATTATATGATTGCCTAGAGTAATGTTTATGTGTGTTTCCCTCTCCCTAAATTTTGTTTTTGAAGATGATAAAAGGGGAGGATTTGTCAATGTTTTATTAAGGGGGAATTTTAGTTAATGTTTTTATTAAGGGGGAAGTTTATTTTTTAAATTTGTGCTTTATTGATTATGTTTTTTAATCTTATTTCTTATGCTTAAAAGAGTAATAAAACTCGTCTTCGGATTCAGGGAGAGTGTGGTTATATTATTGTTTTGAAGAAAACATCAAAGTTAATTATTATTATAAAAAATGAGGAGATTGTTGATCTTAAGATTTTGATGGACAACTAAATGTTGATATTTTTGGTGGGACTAATGATTTGTTAAGTGTTTCAGTTTATTAGTTCCAGTGATGAAGATGCGATAACAAATTATGAATGGATGCTAAATGATGATGGCAAAGATGATGAAGAATTAAGAGTTTGAAGAAATTAGAGAAAATAACTTAGGTGAATTTCAACTCTTAATATCCCAATTAGGAACACACACGGCACAAAAGTTTTTTTTTTTTTTTTTTTTGTTTATGTGTGTTTTGATAAGATGAAATTATTTGCTTCTATGTGTGATTGCAAACTAAATATATTTAATGGATTAAAATTGAATTTAAATATTTAGTGGAGTTAATTAAGAAAAGAACATGGTTAAAAGGGTGAAAACATAAATAAGAATGAGTTCAAAACGAGTGTAGAAAGAGATCTAGTAGGAATAAGTCGACTGGTAGGTTAACCGGACAAAACAGGTGAAACTATCTATATCTCTAAGTCGACAGGTAGGTCGACCGGTGAATAGAAATGGAACTCTTTGAATCTCTAAGTCGACAGGTAGGTCGACCGATAAAGATAAATCGAACTCTTTGAATCTCTAAGTCGACATATAGGTCGACCGATGGATGCAACAATTTTGGCTTGGCTATATCCTAGATCGAGCGGTCGACTGGTTGGTCGACTAAGGGCGCAGTTTCAGGATATTGAGGATTCCAAATTCATATCTAAAAGTAGCCTTTTTTGTTGTGATTTGTGAGAGATTTTAGGGATTTTATGATATTTAAGATATGCTTCATCTATTATTTAATTCCTATTGATTTGGTTCATTAAGTTTGATTGTTTCTCAATTTGATATATAAAATTATTTCTATTCTATTAAATTGAGATTAAGAAATACTTGAGGGACTTAATTGAGAGATTTAAAAGCTATAATTAAATGAATTGAACCAAAATAAAGTCATAATGATATAAGGAGTCTAAGAGAGTATTTAACTGTCATAATACATGAGAACTAACTGTTAGAGAGTTGATTTATTTCCCATATATACAGACCTGCCTTTTTCATATGTTATTAACAAGTGAAAATTAAGAGAAGAGAGCTTAAAGAGTTGAGATCATATTGAGCTGTTCTAAGAGATATCATTCTGAGATTTTGTGAGAGTTATTCTAAGAGAAGATTTTGAGAATCATTGGCTATTAATCTTTGTTGCTACCAGATCTGAAGTAACATTGCTTTATTTATTTTTCTGTGGATTTCAGGTGAGATCTTTCTAATTACTTTCTATATTACATTACTTGTTTAATTTTGAAAATTGATCTTTAGAAATTATTTTTGATTCTTTATTGAAGAAAATATTTTATAAACAATTTCTTAAATCTGATTACGTGCTCAATTATTTTTTTACCCATCTTTTGTTTAAAATCAGATTTTTAATCTCATATTTTTCTATCACTAGGTTTGGGATATTAATCGAATTTTTATTTATCTGGGGGTGGTAGAAGCTCCGAGTGAGATAATCTGCTTGTAAAATTGTATTGATGAATAGTGTTAGATTAAATACCATTGGGGGTATCTAATCAAAGGGTAGCCGATTTCAATATCTTCCTGTAAAGAGATTGAGGTAGTGATTCTTCCTGGATAGAATTGGTTTTGAGTGAATTTTATAATGGTTCAATCCTTACAAGGTAAAAGAAAATTTAGAGTGTTGGTGAGGTTTTGATTCTTTTGCCTTAGTGTTAAAAAGAATTAGGTTATTTTTTAACCTGTAAAAAGTAACGATTTTTCCTTAGCCTGTGAAAAAGATTTTGTAAAGGTTGATTATGAGTTTGTAAAAGAATTGTTGTGAGGATTTGGTTCCTACCTTTAAAGAGATCTTGAGTATTAGTGGTTGCGACTCTCCGTGGGGCTCGAGGGACTAGATTAGCCAATAGTAGCTTGGTGAATCAGTATAAATCTGTAGTTTGTTGCAATATTTGATTTGTTTATTTTTGCTGTTTGGTGTGAACCTAGATGACTTTATAATTCTATTGTGATATAAAGAGAATAATTAATTTAGGATTAAAATTAATTATTTGATTTATTAAGTATTTTATTCTGATAATTTTTTATTACCTAATTCATCCTCCCTCTTGGGTATTCCACTGGGCCAACAATAGCCAATGAAATATTTGTAGAATTGAATTCTTGGGGTATTAAAGACAAAATATTTTTAATTTCTTTTGACGATGCTTCTATCAATGATGTTGCTTAGAGATATCTTAAAAAAAATTAGATTTGCCGCTTAATGGTCTTTTATTTCACGTTCGATGTTGTGCTCAAATTTTAAATATAATTGTACAAGATGGATTATCAACTTTAAATGATTCTATTGAAAAAATTAAAGCTATTGTTCGTAATATTAATTATTCACAAGCACTTTATGAATTGTATAGAAAATGTACTCAAATGGTGAATATGAAGAGAAAAAACATACTTAGTGATGTACCTCATATGTGGAATTCTACATATGAGCTTCTAAAAACAACAACAAAATATAAAAAGGCTATAGACTTATTTTGTACTGAATTAGCACAAACATCTCGTCAATTGTCGATGGTATATCCTAATGAGACTGATTGGGCTGCGACTGAAATTGTACGTGATTTTTTGCTTGTTTTTGAAGATTCTACTAAAAAAATTTGTAGTATTTATTATCCTACATCTTGTCATGTGCTTATTCAATAAATAAATATTTGTTGTGTTTTTTAAGCTTATGAGCATCTTGATTTATTTACTGACTAGCGTATAACCCGTGCCTAAAGGCACGGGTGTAGAACAAAACTACAAAAAAAAACAAACTTTTTTCACATAGTCTCCTCTATTTATACAACATTTTACACATATTTCATCTGAACATCAATAATAACAATGGAACAATAATAATAACTAACCATCGAGACTAAATCTTATTTTTACTTAGGTTGAGGACTATCATCATTACCTTCTTTCAGTTTTCTCGTTTCGTTGCCCACTCTCCGACAGCCGTTTTCGTTAACATTGAACATATCATCCAACATATCATCTTCCGTGACGTTGATATCTTCCACATTTTCTTTCGCATCATCGTCACTAGGGATTTTCCATTTCTTGGGACCGTGCCTGAACTGATTAGTCTTGAGCTTTTTGTATATCGTTTCCTGCAAGTTTTCATCAATGTGTCCCCATTTAATTTCTTGTCTTTTCTCACATTTGCCACCTTTACATGTACTTTTCGACGCAAGCAATGTACTGATCCACGATTTGTTTTTGGTACTGAGATATTTCATCTCTCTTGACAGTTTTCCACTCTTGAATCATCTAGTATAGTAAAAGAGGGATTGTGTGATGAATCGAAAAGTTGGAAACAAAACTGAAAGCTGGGAAAAATTATGTTCTGTTTCCAGAATTTGTTCCAAAATGTGGCAGCAGAAACAAAACAAAGAAAGAAAAAAAATCAAAAAAATCTGTTTCTGTTCCCATTTTCAAGGAAATTTAGGATTATAGTCTTTTTTTTTGGGGAGGGGGGGGGGGGTTCCATTTGTTCAGATCTCAAAAATTTGTTAAAAAAAATTGGGATCAGAAAAATAGATTATGCTTCTATTTTGCTGTTCTAACCTAGTTTTAGTAGAAATAAAAACATTAAAAAAGTCCTAACCAAACAGAAGCTTAGTTATATAGAAGGTGGAGTTTTTTTTTTTTTTCCGTTGGGAGGTTGCCCAGTTTCCTTTTTAAAAAATTTGGCAATAAATCTAACTTTGCACTAAAGGTAAAATTTTCCATTGATTATTTTATCGTTGTCAAATTGGTCTTAAAAGTTACAATTTACTCAATTAAGTCCCTAAACTTTAAATAGGGCAACAAATTGGGTTCAAATTTCAATTTCACTCTTCAGTCCACTATATCCAATTTCACTTTTCATGTCAATAATGAATTTATTTTGTTCCCATTTCTCAGAAGAACAAAAACAGAAATTTGGGTACAAAACAACAAAACAAACCAGTTCATCACGCTCCTCTATGATCCTAAAATTGCTCTCAGTCTCTCTTATGTAAAGTCAACAAATACAGAGATACAATAAATATATAGTTATAGTATGAGCATAATTTTATGCAAATGCATTTGTGCTAATCTATATATAAAGATGATTATAACTCTATTATGTCTTACTTCACGAAAAAATGTGTAGCAAACATCCTTTAGCATACTCTCTGCAAAATCTTCATCAACCAAAATATATGAACAAACGCATGGATATGATTTTCTACTATTAAGCTAAAAATGAAAATAGACATATGGAAGTTGCTGAAAAGAAGATTCAGTTTGAGAAAGTTGCATGGAAGATATTGATACCCGCTAAAGAGAGTAGCAACTTCTTTACTCTCACGTGTATTGTAGAACCATATACCATTTACCTCTTGGGCTACATTTCTATATAAAATATATAGAAGCTGGACTTCATACTCAAAATTTCCGAAGAGATTTTCTGTAAGACCTTAATCGTAGCACGTACGTCATTTTAGTTGCATTTTACAGTAATTGGAAAAATTTGGGGTGAAATTGGATCAATTAAAATTCAAATTTAAAAATTTAGGGGTCAATTCGCAAATTTAGAAACATTAAATCCAAACTTTGGGAGGTAAATTGACATTTAACTTTTAATTAAAAATTTTAAGGGTGAAATTACCATTTTAGAAACCCATAAATGGTGAATTGAACTAAAAAAGAGAGTTATAGAAATTAGGGGGAGAAAAGAGTAATTAAATCAAAAGATCATTATATAATATATAAATATGAATATATGGGTCTGTTGCCGCGAGATCAGTCGACGGGCAGAGGATCGGGGAAGTGGACGACGTGGCAATTGTGGATCAAAGCTTCACCTACTGTTTCCATGTATATAGATAGGACTCAATCACGCAAGAAGGATCGAGATGCTTAAGTAGAAGAAATTCAGAAATCTAGAGAGAGAGAGAGAATCGAAGTTCGTGTGTGGTGTTCTGATCGACCGGCGACGATGGAAAAGTGTGGGTGTATGTGCGTTCTGTTTGTTGTTGATGGTCGGTTGTATGGTTGCCGGCGGTGGGACGTCGTCAGTGTATGCGTGTGCTTGTGTGTGTCGTCTAATTTTTTTTTTTTTTTTTTTTTTTTTTTTTTTTTTTTTTTTTGCGGCGTTTTGTTCACTAGTGTATATGGGTAAGCTCTGTTTTGTTTGTGAAAGTGTGTGTGTGTGTGTGTATGTGTGTGTGTGTGTTACTGTGTGTTCCGTTGATTGTGTGTGTGTTCTCTGTTTATTTCAGCGAGAGATTGTATGTTCTATGTGTGTGATTGTGGAGTGCATGCGTCATCGCAGGAAGGAGGGTGTCGGTCTGGTGGGTATATATGACCGTTGAAGGTGGGTGTGGTCGACCCAGTTCAGGCGTGTGTTCCTCTGATGGTTATTATTTGCATGTGAGGGTTGTTGAGTGGGTGTGGGCAGCGTTGGTTGCCGGCGGTGTGTTACCGTTCGACTATGTGTGTGTGTGTGTGTTTCGACGGTGTGTTCCACCATTGATCTGGCGAGCTATGTATGTGGATGTGTGAGTGTTGTGTCTGCTGCCATGTGTGTGTGTGTATTGATTGCCGACAACCTAAAAGGGAGAGAGCTGGTGGGGCGGCGAGATTTGATCGGCGGCAGGGAACCCAACAAGCAAAATAGAACAGAAAAGGGAAAAGAAATAAGAAGAGGAGAAGAAAAGAAGAAATTACACAAATAACCCCAACAAAATTCAAAATCCATCTCGCGACTTGTGAACGATTCGGAACAGGTAAAATCTAAATTTATTACTATTTTCGTTAAATTGAATTATTAGAAAACGAGATTATAATTTTGGATTCGTTAATTCTAATAAATGTTGTCACCATCCATATTAACAAATGCGTACAGTAATTATTAATGAAATAGAATTTACCGAATAATAAGTTTTCATGATAAAATGTGGAGATGGGGGAATTGTGAAACTTAGGGCCTACATTGCCTGATTAGGTTATTTTAAATAGATTATTAATTTAGACCCTATCACTATTAGGTTTGCAGGCACCGGAGTCTTGGTAGAGTATAGTCGACAAAGGCTTTTGGGAATGGATCACCAGGTAAGTGTACTATCTTCTGATAAATCTATTTTCATATATATAATGGAAAAATGTGTTTACTTAAAATTGGACGAATTTATATGTCACACCCCACCCCGGACACCCGTCACCGTGGGGCCGGCGTGACGTCGACACGACCTTATCTTAATGTCAAACCTACTAGTAAACAACAAAGTGCATACAAAATATATAACCATAAATTCTGACCATATACAACATCTCTAACTAGGGACGTACCCGTCCCTAAATTATAGTAACAACAAAAGTATAACAACAATGAAGCTCTCACAAGTTCGCCTCAGACAACTCCTCCCAAAATTTTTCCATACTACACCATCACCGAACTCTACCTAATGCCAGTAGGGGACTGACTCCTAACTGTTATACCTGCGAATGTACTGCCTTCTTAGTAAAATATTTTTAAAATAATAATACATTCTAAATATTACCATAATTAAATATGGATCAAGCATAATTATATAAGCAGTGAAAATTAAGCAATATAGATAAGTTCCATCCAAATCCATCTAGTTTCAAATCATACCAATCACTAATAAATAATAAATCACCCAATATAAGTAAAACACCACATCTCAAACACACACCTCAAATACACATCTCAAACACACTACTCCACTACAACACACACTGGCTAGCCATAGTGATCGTTTTAACCTCACGATCGGGAGTTTTCAATGGTACCATACCATCTGTAGGATATACCTTCCTACGAACATCCATCACTCTGCCGAAGTAGATAATCGCTGCGCAGTATAAACGTTTAACATCATTCTGCCGAAGCAGATAAACATCACTCCGCTGAAGCGGATAACATCACTCTGCCAAAACGGATAACCTCACTCTACCGAAACAGATAAATACTATGGCATCGTCAAATCAATAACATCGTCAAATCAATACTATCACTCTGCCGAAGCAGATAATCATCACTCTGCCGAAGCAGATAAATACTATAGTATCATCAAATCAATAACGTCATCATCAAAGGACAAATCAATAACATCATCTGATCAACATCATCAAATCTCAAACATCACTCTCTATTTCCAAAACTGATTTTTAATCCAAAATCATATTTCTCATTTTTCAAAAAAAAAAAAAAAAAACGTCTGATTTCTCCAAAACTATTTTTTCACCCTTTATTTTTTAGGGAACCAAGTATTTTTCACTCTCTTTTAAAATCACCAAATTCAACAAAAATCATTCTCAATTTTCTTTCGAAAACTATCATAATTTCACGAAAATCCATTTTTACTCACTTACCCCAAAACCTGCTTGATCCATATCGTCTATAAAATCATCTAATCTTAGTAAGGCCATTTTATACGCATATATATATATATATATATATATATATATATATATATATATATATATATATATGAAAATAATTTGGTAAGAAGACAGTACACTCACCTGGCTACCCGTTCTGAATAGTTTTTACTGACTATTTTCTACCGATACTCCAGTGTCTGCAAGCTTAATAGTGACAGAGCCTAAATTAATATTTTATATAAAATAATCGAATCATGCAATGTAGGCCCTAAATTTCGTAATTTTCCCTGTACCCACATTTTTATTATGAAAAAAAATTGTTATTCGGTAAATTTAGTTTCGTTAATAATTACGGCATGCATTTGTTAATATGGACGGTGACAAAAATTATTAGAATTAACGATTTCAAATTATAATCCCGTTTGCTAATAATTCAATTTAACAACAATGGTAATCGATTTAGATTTTTACCTGCTCCGAATCATCCGTTGGTTGCGAGATAAATTTTTTGGATTTGTATTGGGGTGTTTGTGTAATTTTTCTTTTTTTTCTTTCTTCTTCCTTTTTTTTTTTTGGTTTCTCTGTTTCTGTTCTGGTTTCAGCTGCTGGTCGCCGATAACATTCGCTCGCCGCCGATCAACACACATACATTGTCGTTTCTGTTTCACCTGGTTCCCTCACCATCTTCCACCAACCACCGGCGACCTCATCTCCACACACCGATGCACAAACGCACATACCCAGATGAACACACACTTACTGTTTACATACATACACACGCTGAACGGCAACGCTCACACGCCACGAATGGAACGAAACAGAACAGCGTACCCATACATGCCAATCACTCCCACTGGCGACACACACACACACTGCCACACCGTCGCTGGACAACCCACACACTTAATGACGAACTGGACGCACACGCCAGCGAAACACATACCGATGACACACATGCATGGTGGATCAAACACTGGAATACACATACACACATGATTGCTCAAAACGGAACCCACACCTGCCGTCGACGGAATACACACACCCCCTTCACGATCGCCGATCAAACTACCGAACCCACTCCGTGCTCAGGTTCCTCTCTCTCTTTCCCGTTTCTAGATTTTTCTGATCTCTACATGCATGAACAATTATATATATGCATGTAATTAATGGTTTGTGAAATGATCTCCCCCTGCCACGTCGTCCCGTTCCTCTCTCTCCTGTCTCCGACGATCTCACTGCACACATACACGCGATATGTGCATATATATTTATAGGTTTTATAATAAATCTTTTGTTAAATTGCTCTTTTCTCCCCCTCATTCTTTAAATCTTTATTTTAATCCAAATTCATCATTTATGATTTTCCTAATTTGTAATTTCACCCCTTAAAATTTTTAGGAAAGAAGTTAAATGCCAATTTAACTCCCAAAGTTTGGATTGAAAGTTTCTAAATTTGCAAATTGACCCCTAAACTTTTAATTTGAATTTTTAATTTGCATATTTCCGCCTCGTATTTTTCTAAATGCTTAATAATGCAAATAAATTGACGTACGTGCGGAATTAGGGTCTTATATTATAACTTATATGGATCAAGCAGTTTTGGGTGATTTTGGAAATGTGGATTTCATTGGTTTTTAAAGAAAGTGGAAAAATGATTTGTCGAATCTAGTTGGTTTCTAAAGAAGGTGGAAAAATGATATTTAGATTAAATCAGTTTGGAGATAGAGGATGATGTTATTGATTTGTAATTTGACGATGATGTTATTGATTTGACGATGTTATTAATTTGACGATACCATAGCTTATGTCTTTCCCGGAGGGGTAGTCCGGCAGGTGGTTGTTCATATTATATCCTGTCTGGAGACGTCTGGTAGGTGGTTATTGATATTATGTCCTGTCCGGAGGATTAGTCCGACAGGTGGTTATTTGTCTCGTTTAGGAGCAAACCCTGCGGGTGGTATGGTACCGTTGCAACTCTCGATCGTGAGGTTAAAACGATCACATGGCTAGTCGAGGTGTGGTGTGGTGTGATGTGGTATTTCGTTGTATATGGTGTTTCGTCATATATGACGTTTTGTCGTATATGGTGATTTAGATGAATACATTTATACTAGATTGGTTTGTTCTGATTTCATTATACTATATAGTTAGTTGAATTATTCTGGTAAATTTTTACTATTTAGTTGGGGGGTTATATATATATGTATATATAGACGTCGATTTCTGTGGTGATAGGAAAAATGTGTTTTCCTTGTGGTATGAGACATTTATATATTATGTGATTTTTATTTGATATATGATGTTATATATATATATATATGGTTATGATTTAGTGATTGTGTATTTATGTATGCACTTGTCGTTTCCTAGTTGTTTTGGTGTGTAGGTGATGTTATGTTGACGTCACGCAGGCCCCAGGGTGATAGGTGTCCGTTTTGGGGTGTGATAGTTTTGGTATCAGAGCCTAGGTTATAGGTTCTGTAGACATGGAAGTTGTTGAGTCAGTAGAGGACCATGAGACAAGAAGACGTTCCAGTCATCTAGTCATAGGGGACATGAGATAGGGTGTCGATGGGTGAGTTCGACACGTGAGTGATAGTTATTTCATTACATTAGTTAGTGCATTAGCATCACGTATAGTTGGTTGTTTTGTGGGCAATCAGTGGGTGTGACGAAATGGTGATATTTCCAGTTGGTGGTTCGGGGGGGGGGGGTGTTGTGTTGTGTTGTTGGTAGTGGTAATGGGTGGATCACGATTGTGGGGGTAATCGTAGTTGGGAAAGTGAGACTATAACCGATAAACAATTATATGGGTATTACTTGACGTTGGGATCCCCTATTAGTAGCACCTAATAATTAGTTGTTAAAATAATAGATAGTGTAGCAGAACACACCTTAAGTTGAATTCTTAAACGATATCTAAACTAAGGGAATCTTGTAATGGTATTGAAAGGAGAATTCGTATTAGTTGGAATTAGGGATGTGAGAAAACTGTGGCGATGTTAGAAAAGATTTAATTTGGTAGCACGTTTTAGCTTGACGGGCAGGCAGAAATAAGTATGTGGAACTAGTAAATGTAACAAACTTACTAATGAATGATATGTAGAAGATAGCCAAGAAATTGTGAGTCTGTAATGATAGTAAGTATGTATAACTATAGTTCGTGTTGTGTGAGTTGTCGGTGGATTGTTTCAACGATAAGTTACCTTCCGAATCTTAGAAGAGGTAAAGTTTGTATTTTGGGAAATGTAATCATTACCCCAGTCAATTTGATTTTTGGTCCAGGAGGTCAGAAGTTGTTAAAGAAAGGAAATCAGGGATACCTTACGCAGGTGACCGGCACCAGTCAAAACAATGTTCAGATGGCGGATACTTCCGTAATGAGGGATTGTCCCAATGTATGTTCCGACAGAATTGTCAGGGTTGCCAGTAAACACTATTGAGTTACTTCTAGGACTTGTTTTTATATAAATTCCACCCTATCATAGGGTGCATATCGAGTTGACAAATTCGAAGATCTGTTAACACGCGATTATAGTAGACCTGGTGTTTCTCTCTATAAAAATCCAGTGTTATTCAAAACAAAAAGGGAGGCACGTTGAGATGAGTGTTGGTAACCGACAATGGAAATAAGGAGGCTGTTTGGGTAAAATTATTATAACCATCATGTAGAATTGATGATTTATTCGATTAGCTGCGGAAGACTAGGGTGTTTTTCTAAATAGATTTTCGATTAGTATAGCACCAGTTGGGGGTCATAGATAGTGACGTGGAGAAAATGGCGATTCGGTCGAGAGTAGAGAAGAGCATGCAGAGCATCTCTAGACTATGTTGTAGACATTGTAAGAGAAACAATTGTATGCAAAATCCAATAAATGTGAGTTTTGGTTGGATTGAGTTATAATTTTGAGATATGTGATCTTTAGAGATAGTGTTTAAGTGAATTCAAAAGAAGTTGAAGCTGTGGTTCAATGGGAAAGGCCGAAAAGCGTGACCTAAGTTTAAAACTTTTTGGAAATTGGCGGGTTATTATTGTTAGTTGGTGTAGGGATTCTCTGTTGTAGCTGTCTCGATGACCTGATTGACCCGCAAGAAATCTAAAATTGAGAAGATTGATAAAGGTGATCGTCATTACCCGATGCATGAATTAGAGTTGGTGGCATTTGTGTTTGCCTTGAATATTTGGAGGCACTACCTGTATGGCAAGACGTGTGAAATATACACCGACCACCAGAGTTTAAAATACTTGTTTACTCAGAAGGAATTAAAAATTGGAGGCAAAGGCATTGGATAGAGTTGATTAAAGATTACGATTGCACCATCCACTTATATCCAGGGAAGGCTAATGTTGTGGTGGATGCGTTGAGTCGAAAATCGGCGAGTTCGATCGCACACATTCGAGTCATTCATACTAATCTGTATGCTGAGTTGAGATCGTTGCGAGTTTAGTTAGCAGTTGGTCAGACGGCAACATTGCTTGCGACTTTGACTTTGAGGCCAACATTGATTGACCGTATTATTTAAGCGCAAAAGTCAGACGTTCAATTGGAGATGATTCGGGATGAAGTGATAAATAGTCGCAAAGCTGACTATCATGTTAGGGATAGTGATGAAGCTTTGATGATGGGGAATAGGCTGTGTGTGCCTGACGACTCGAGTTTGAAGAAGGATATCTTCGAAGAAGTGCATAGTTCAGCGTATGCGATTCATTCAGGCGGTACCCCAAATGTATCGAGATTTGCGTGAACATTATTGGTGGATCAGAATGAAGCGGGAAATCGCAGAGTTTGTCGTTAGGTGTCTTATTGGTTAGCAAGTGAAGATTAAACATCAACGTCTAAGTGGATTGTTGCAACTTCTACCTATTCCAAAGTGGAAGTGAAAGCATATCACAACGGATTTTGTTTTGGGATTTCCCCATACTCAAAAAAGGCATAATTCCATTGGGATGATCATTGATAGACTTACTAAATCAGCTCATTTTTCTGGCCGTAAAGATAACGTACTCTCAGGTTAGGTATGCTCAATTGTATATTGACGAGATTGTTATACTACATGGTGCACTGAATTTCATAGTACCAGATAGAGATTCTAGATTTACTTCGAAGTTCTAGCTGAGTACTACTCTAGGTACCAAGTTGAAATTTAGTACAATTTTTTATCTGCAGACTGATGGTCAATCAAAGCGAACGATTCAGACAGTGGAGGATATGTTGAGGGGTTGTGTTCTAAAATTTCTTGATAGCGGGGATGATCACTTGACGTTGATAGAATTTTCTTATAACAATAGCTTCCACTCAGCAATCGAGATGGCACCGTATGAAGTGTTGTATGTTAGGAGATGCAGGACTTCAGTCCAACAAGACTGAACTGAGGTAGGAGAACGAAAATTGTTGATGTTGGACATAACCCAAATAACAGCAGACAAAGTGAAGGTGATTCGGGAAAAATTTAAAAATCGCTCAAAGTCAACAAAAGAGTTATGCAAATAAGCATCGGCAGGAGTTGGAGTTCGAAGTAGGAAATCATGTGTTTTTGCGTATTTCTCCGTGGGAAGGAATAATGAGGTTCAGGAAGAAAGAAAAATTAAGTTCAAGGTATATCGGACCATATAAAATTTTAGATTGGGGTGGCACGACAACCTATCAGTTTTGTTTACAGCCAGAATTGTCCAGATTACATGATGTTTTCCATGTGTCGATGTTTAGGAAATATGTGTCGGATTCTTTGCATGTGTTGACTTCGCAGCCGATCGAATTGGAAGCAGACTTGTCATACGTTGAGAAGCCAATCCAAATCCTAAGCCGTAAGGACCAGGTGTTGTGGATAAAATGGATTCCATTAGTCAAGGTGTTATGGCGCAATCATGCAGTGGAAGATGCGACAAGAGAGCAAGAAGACGAAATGAGGAACAGATACTCGCATTTATTCAACTAAGGTATTAAAATTTTGGGATGAAATTTCTTTTAGGAGGGAAGAGTTGTAAGACCTCAATCGTTGCACGTACGTAATTTTAGTTGCATTTTAGAGTAATTGGGAAAATTCGGGGTGAAATTGGATCAATTAAAATTAAAATTTAAAAATTTAGGGGTCAATTCGCAAATTTAGAAACATTAAATCCAAACTTTGGGAGGTAAATTGACATTTAACTTTTAATTAAAACTTTTAAGGGTGAAATTACCATTTTAGAAACCCATAAGTGGTGAATTGAACTAAAAAGGAGAGTTATGGAAATTAGGGGGAGAAAAGAGTAATTAAATCAAAAGATTATTATATAATATATAAATATGAATATATGGGTCTGTTGCCGCGAGATCAACCGACGGGTAGAGGATTGGGAAAGTGGACGATATGGCAATTGTGGATCAAAGCTTCATCCACTACTTGCATGTATATATAGGACTCACTCACGCAAGAAGGATCGAGAAGCTTAAGTAGAAGAAATTCAGAAATCTAGAGAGAGAGAGAGAGAATTGGAGTTCGTGTGTGGTGTTTTGATTGGCCGGCGACTGTGGGAAATTGTGGGTGTGTGTGCGTTTTGTTTGTCGTTGATGGTCGGTTATATGGTTACCGACAGTGGGACGTCGTTAATGTATGCGTGTGCTTGTGTGTGTTGTTTGATTTTTTTTTGCGGTGGCATTTTGTTCACTGGTGTATATGGGTAAGCTCTGTTTTGTTTGTGACAGTGTGTGTGTGTGTGTGTGTGTGTGTGTGTGTGTGTGTTACTGTGTGTTCCGTTGATGGTATGTGTGTTCTCTGTTTATTTCATCGAGAGATTGTGTGTTCTGTGTGTGTGTGATTGTGGAGTGCATGTGTCATCGCCGGAAGGGGGACCTCGGTCCTATGGGTGTATGTGATCGTTGAAGATGGGTGTGTGGTCGACCCTGTTTAGGCTTGTGTTCCTCTGATGGTTATTGTTTGCATGTGAGGGTTGTTGAGTGGGTGTGGGCAGCATTGGTCGCCGGCGGTGTGTTACCGTTCGATTGTGTGTGTGTGTGTGTTTCGGCGATGTGTTCCACCATTGATCTGGCGAGCTATATGTGTGGATGTGTGAGTGTTGTATCTGCTGCCGTGTGTGTGTGTGTGTATTAGTCGCCGACAACCTAAAAGGGAGAGAGCTGGTGGGGCGGCGAGATTTGATCGGCGGCAGGGAACCCAACAAGCAAAATAGAACAGAAAAGGGAAAAGAAATAAGAAGAGGAGAAGAAAAGAAGAAATTACACAAATAACCCCAACAAAATTCAAAATCCATCTCGCGACCCGTGAACGATTCGGAACAGGTAAAATCTAAATTTATTACTATTTTCGTTAAATTAAATTATTAGAAAACGGGATTATAATTTTGGATTCGTTAATTCTAATAAATGTTGTCACCGTCCATATTAACAAATGCGTACAGTAATTATTAATGAAATGGAATTTACCGAATAATAAGTTTTCATGATAAAATGTGGTGATAGGGGAATTGTGAAACTTAGGGCCTACATTGCCTGATTAGGTTATTTTAAATAGATTATTAATTTAGGCCCTATCACTATTAGGTTCGCAGGCACCGGAGTCTCGGTAGAGTATAGTCGATAAAGGCTTTTGGGAGTAGATCACCAGGTGAGTGTACTGTCTTCTAGTAAATTTATTTTCATATATATATAATGGAAATATGTGTTTACTTAAAATTGGACGAATTTATAACTTATATGGATCGAGCGGTTTTGGGTGATTTTGGAAACGTGGATTTCGTTGGTTTTTAAAGAAAGTGAAAAAATGATTTGTCGAATCTAGTTGGTTTCTAGAGAAGGTGGGAAAATGATATTTGGATTAAATCGGTTTGGAGATAGAGGATGATGTTATTGATTTGTAATTTCATGATGATGTTATTAATTTGACGATACCATAGCTTATGTCCTGCCTGGAGGGGTAGTCCAGCAGGTGGTTATTGATATTATGTTCTGTCTGGAGGGGTAGTTCGGCAGGTGGTTATTGATATTATGTCATGTCCGGAGGGATAGTCCGGTAGGTGGTTATTGATATTATGTCCTGTCCGGAGGGGTAGTCCGACAGGTGGTTATTGATATTATGTCCTGTCCAGAGACGTCCAACAGGTGGTTATTGATATTATGTCCTGTCCGGAGGATTAGTTCGGCAGGTGGTTATTTGTCCCGTTTGGGAGAAAACCCTGCGGGTGGTACAGTACCATTGCAGCTCCAGATCGTAAGGTTAAAACGATCATATCGCTAGTCGAGGTGTGGTGTGGTGTGGTGTGATGTGATGTGGTGTGATGTGGTGTTGTATGTGGTGTTTCGTCGTATATGGTGTTTTATCGTATATGACGTTTTATCGTATATGGTAATCGGGATGAGTACATTTATATATATTCTTTTATATTGGATTGGTATGTTCTAATGTCATTATACTCTATGGTTAGTTGAATTATTCTAGTTGATTTTCACTGTTTAGTTGGGGGATTATATATATATATATATGTATATGTATATAGACGTCGATTTCTGTGGTGACAGGAAAAATGTGTTTTCCTTGTGGTATGAGATATTTATATATTATGAGATTTTTATTTGATATATGATGTTATATGTTTTATGCTTGATCCATCTAAAATATTTTTATTAAGAAGACAGTACACTCGCAGGTACAGCAGCTAGGAGTCGGTCCTCCTACTGGCACTAGGTAGAGTCTGGCGATGCGGTAGTAAAGGAGTATTTTGGGAGGTGGTGGTTCAGGCGAACCTATGAGAGGTTCATGATTATTTTATCTTTGTTGTATTTATAATTTTGTAGGGACGGGTGTGTCCCCAATTAGAGAGTGTATATATATATATGATCATGATTTGGTGATTGTGTATTTATGTATGCACTTGTCGTTTCCTTGTTGTTTTGGAGTGTAGGTGATGTCATGTCGACGTCATGCTGGCCTCAGGGTAATGGGTGTCTGGGGTAGGGTGTGACATTTTCAATCAAATTATTTGCCAAGATGAACAAATTTACAAATCGTATCATGAAGAGAGAAGAAATACGGGAATTAGAACCACTAGGCACATAAACCAAATCATTTGCAAACACACCCATAGGAAACATGCGTAGAAAACAAAGTCGTAGGAACTATAATTGAAGATAAAAAACTACTTGAAGAATTGAAAATTAAAGGAAAAAAAATGAATACATCATAAAGCTAAAACCAGAGAATCCACACCGAAGCACCCAACTTTAATTGATAATCCTTTAAGTTTGTTGCTGAAGGAAGATTAATTACAGTGATTTGAATTCATTATAAAAGTAACTAAATTGTGGAAACGTGGTGGAGAGTTTTAAACATAGAGTAATAATGTGACATATGAGAAGTAAACAATGAAAATCTCATCTTTTTGAGATGGAAGATTTTAGTTTTGAAGTCTATCAATGGTGAGACTCAAGGGAAACAGTGGACAACGAGGCAGAGGGAACCTTGCAGCTAAAAGATACGAAAATGCTGAGAGATAGAGGACATACCTTGCTGCTGAAAGGAATGAAATAAGGAAACCCTTTTGGCTGATAAGGAAACCCTAGGGTTAGGAAGTGGACAATTCGTGGTGGCGCAGTAAAGAAAAACCGGGACCACTGACTAGATGGTGTCGATGGTGGTGCTTGCATAAAAAATCGTACACAACGGCGATGTAAGGTTAGTTCTCTGGCCGTACACGACGGCAACGTAGGGTTGAGACTTGGGAGTAGCCGATTCGCTCTTAGATCTAAACAAACTGAACATAAATTGATTTCAACATTGAATCAAAAACCCAAACTAATCCAAATTAATAATAAACCTCAATGAAATTGAAAATCAGATAGGGAGAGGGAGAGAGACGAACCTGGGACGGAAGCACAACGATGGTAATGCGCGGCGATGGAATAACGATGACGGCACCTTCAGTAATGGTGATGCACAGCGATGGATCGATGATAAGAGATGTTGCTAGGGTTTTGATGGAAAGGTTAGATCGGTGGTGTTTGCATGGAGATCGAAGGCTCGTGATAGAAATCGCCAGAGGCGGTGCGTAGATGATGAGGCAGGAGACAGAGAGATGAGGGCAATGGAACGGGGTGGAGTAGAGGTGACGGTGGTGTGGGGATGGGGGATGAGCGATGGAGAGAGGGCAGATGCCTGAAGTAGAATGAGGTGAGCGAGAGAGTATTAGGGTGTGGCTGAGACATTGAGGCGGCTAACCCTACTTCTTAAGTTATGCTTGATCCAATGGTCTAAAAATGTCTAGAGTTTTGTTTCTGATTCGACAGTTATCTTTATCTCCGTCTTGATTTATTATATAGATGTTTTACTTAGTATGAGAGATTTTTTTTATAAATATTGGGGAGAAGAATTACCCGAAATTTACGAAATTGCAGTTTTAGACCCTAGATATAAATTTGAAGCCTTAGAAGGTTGGTTAGAAACAATTTTTAAACGTATTCCTAATTTTTCCAAGCGGTATTTGTCTACTGTTAGAAGTTCACTTTTCAATTTATACGAACATTATAAAAGAATTGTTGATACTGATCTAACTTCTATACATACCTTAGGCTTTACTTCTATTCCATCATCTAATAATATGATAGGGGAAGTCCCAGCAATATGGAAATACAAAAAATCACAATCTAACATATCTGCTAGCAGTAACTCAACTGAATTGTAACGCTACCTTGATGCACAACTTATTGATAGTGATGACGAAAATTTTAATATATTGGCTTGGTGGAAATCTCAACAACAAAAATTTTCAATTCTTCCACCATGGCCCGTAGCATACTAACGGTTCCAGTTTCGACTGTTGCATCGGAAGCAACTTTTAGTGCAGGTGGTAGAACTGTATCAGTAACCCGTTACAATTTTAATCTAGATACTGTGGAAGCTTTGATATGTCTAAAAGATTGGAAACTTGCAAAGCAGAGGCAACAAGAACAAGACAAAATATATGCACTTAATGAAGAGTTACTGAATTTAAAATTATCAAAACTATTATTTATGGAAGATAGTTCTCCATATGAATGTGGTGATTGAAAATCGTTAAAATTTTTAATTTATTTTAATGTAATATATTTTGCGTTGATAGTAGTGCAAATGATTGTCAAATGTATTGGTGCTAACCTAATTAGGATGTATACATTTTGTAGTGATGCATTTACTTACAAATATTTACTATTAAATATAATGATGTAATTGTTTTACTATTAATAAAAATGTCACTATTTAATTTCTATTTTCTTTTTGTTAAGTTTGAAATTTTGAATAAAACACCTATGTTTTTAAAATTATAAAAAAATTTAATAAAGTCAAAAAATTAAATCTTATATTAATAAAGTTAAAAAATATAACCTTAAAATTTAAAATAAATTTAATTAAAGATAAATATCTATGAAAAATGTTAACTAATGTTTTAAAACTTAATTATTTTGACAATTGAACATTATAATTAACTTTTTTCTTTGGATATTTATTCATAACATAATGGTTATTAACATTGTCTTTCTAGTGAAAAGTTTAGTATTCAAATCTTCCTATTCTTCAATCAACCATTTAAAAAAAAAAAAAAAAAAAACCCCAAGCCCGAAGCCCATAGACCCGACATGTGTGGGCCTATTAGACGGGCTCAGATTTATTTATTTTAGGCCCGGCCCGGGCTGACTATGCCTGTTGACTGGTCAAAGCCTGCTGGGCCAGGGTCCCGGCCCAGTTGAGCTTCAAGATTTTCGGGTCGGGTAGGCTCAGCCCGGCCCATTATTGACCCTTGCATGCATTGTGTAATTTCCTGCAATACTAGATCTGATAGGTAAGGGTCATGTGAGGATAAATTTGGTTGGCAGTTAGGGATGGCAAAAAAAATCGAATCGACGGGTAACCGAGAGAAACCGAACTGATTAGTCCGAGTTGAAATCGATTAAATGGTTTTGGTTTTGGTTTTAGATTTAGAAACCAAAGCGAATTTGATTCTAATTTTGGTTTTGAGATAGTAATCGCGTAACCGAACAACGTAATCGAACCGTGAGCCGAACCTTGTAACCGATAAATAAAAATAAATTAATATATATATATATATATATATATATATATATATATTATTTTTAATTTATTTAGTATTTATAATTTCATTCTTATTTTTATTTATTTATACATTTAACCCTTTTAGTTGACACTTTAGTTGGTTTTTAGTTTATATTGAAGACTGTTTTTATGTACTGGTTTCGCAGACTTTATAATTTTGAAGAATATTTTTATGTAGTTGGTTTTGTTATTGGTTTTTAGTTATTTTAAAGAGTGTATGATTTGGAGAATATTTAGCATTGATAGTGAATTACGGTTTGCGGTTGCGGTTTTGGTTTTGATTTTTTATAATATTTAAAAATCTTAAACGGTTTTGCGGTTTTGATTTTGGTTAAAATTAAACGGTTCGGCTTTAAAATCGTTTAAAAAAACCCTGCGGTTTCGGTTTTGGTTTTATATATCTTAAATGGTTTTGGTTTTGATTTTGCATGAAACTGAGCCATTCCCGGACCGTTGACATCCCTATTGGTAGTGGTCCTCTGTGGCTGGATATGGTTAGAGAATTCATTCAGCTACTAAACCAATTGTATTGTCCAGTACGTTCATATCTCTCTCTTTGAATTCTCTATTGTATATGCTTTTGTGTTGATTCCTGGTTTGGTGTTGCTACATAATTTATCTGCTTTTAGCTTTATTTTAATTTTTCCAAGGTTTGAAGAGTTCAAATGTGAAGTTTGAATCCGTATAAATTCATCCTGGTCTAATTTTATTTTTTGAATAGTAAATTAGGTGATTCGTTTGAAGCGAAGTCTTGGCACAACGGTCGAAGTTGTCGCCATGTGACCTAAAAGTTACGGGTTCGAGTCGTGGAAATAGCCTCTTGCAAAAGCAAGATAAGACTGCGTACAATAGAGTTAAGTGGTTTGACCCTTCTCTGGACTCCGTGCATAGCAGGAGTTTTGTAGCACTGGTTTTTTTTTTAGGTGATTCATTTAGTTGAAATTTACTGGTTATATGATTTCGTTGATCATTTGATTCCTGATATCGTTCTTATGTGGTCCTTTTTCTTATTACATTTCGTTGATAATTTGATTCCTGATCTTATGTGGTCTTTTTTCTTATTACATTTCGTTGATCATTTGATTCAAGCTATGGCAGGAACAATTAGGGCTTACAAATTTCGGGAATTTCAGGTATGTTCAAATTTCTGCGAAAAAATCACTCATTTCATCGGTTACCTATCTCAATTGCCAAATCAGTATTCTCACTTCTTTGATGGTGAAATTAATTTATCTTTTCGTTTTCTTCTAATTTACCTTGTGCTCATTCCACATCTCCCATGCATGGAAATGGTCCCACCTGAGGCATTTGTTTTAGTTCTCTACTTCTGAATTCACATTTTAAATTGGAAAAATGACATTTTTGGTCTCTGACAAATAGCTTGAGTGTCTAATTGGCCCCTAACATTTGAAACTCGACACATTTGCTCTTAACATTTCAAAATCGTTCCAAATTGGCCCCTAGGTCAGGTTTCGTTAGTAAAATTTGAGAAAATTAGATGGAAACAGTCACATGACAAGCACATGACTATTTGGCTAAGGGTACATACGTCATTTCATTTTTATTAATTTAATGGGACCTATTTGCATATTTTGTTAAACTTAAGGAGTAAAAATATTTTTTTCCTTTAATTTTTTTTTTTAGATCGTCGTCCCCTCTACTCTACCGCCCCCAAACTCCATCACTCCACCGTAGCCTCAAAGAAACCTCCGTAGCCATGGTCCCGTCGGCCTCGGCCGAAGATGCGTGCTTTCCCTTACCATCGTTTTCATTTTTTTCGCCGTTACATACGTTGTCTTCGTCTTCTTCCCCATCACCTGCGTCGTCATCGTCTTCAATTTGGATTTTGATTTTGAAATCCAAACCCCAGTTCGTTCACGTTCATCTTCTTCTCTATTTTTATTTGTGATTTCGAAGTGTTCTTCGCCTATGGGTTTCAATTTTGATTTCAAAATCGAAATCGAAACCCAGTTTCAGAATTGATTTCAAAATCGAAATCGAAACCCTAGTTCATTCACGTTTGTCTTCTTCTCTATTTCGATTTCGATTTCGATTTCAAAGTGTTTTTCAACTCTAGGTTTTGATTTCGATTTTGATTTTGAAATCGATTTCAACCGTGTTCTTCGCCTTTTCGATTTCGAAGTGTTCTTTGCCTACTTGCCGTCATTATCGATTTCGTATTCTTATAGGGTTCCGATTTCAAAATCAAAATAGGATTTTGATTTTGATTGGGGTTTAGAGTTTGATTTTGAGTTTGATTTCGATTAGGGTTTAGGATTTCAATTTCGATTGTGGCTTAGGGTTTAATTGCTCGATGATTTTTTTATTGTGGTTTAGGGTTTTGGTTTCGGCGGTACAAAGACATAGAACAAGAAACAAAATTAAAAGGAAAAAAAATATTTTGACCCCTTAAGTTTAGATGACTTTTCAAATTAATCTCATTAAAAAGAAAGACTAAAATACCCTTAATGAAACGTTGACCGTTAGTTTGACTTAACGGAATCTGACCTAGGGGTCAATTTGGAACGATTTTGAAATGTTAAGAGCAAATGTGTCGAGTTTTAAATGTTAGGGGCCAATTGGACACTCGAGCCATTTGTCAGGGACCAAAAATGTCATTTTCCCTTTTAAATTTACAATTATGATTTCACATTTTAAATTTATAATTATGATTCTTTCTACACGTGTTCATTTCAAATTTGTATATTTAGAATTTTTAATTTTTTTGTTTTATTCCGATTCTTAAACTCAAATATAACATTGTTCGTGTAAATGTGTGTGCATTGCTCAAGGGCATTGGGTTCATAAATTGATGTGGCATGTTTTTTTGTTGCAAAGTTTTGTCAACGGCCAAGGTTTAAGGGTGGCAGAGGGGTTGAAACTCAAGTCGATTGAATTTTGTTTTTAGGTATGTCGATTTACTTTTGTTCTTGCTATATATAATGTGAAATAGTTGTTTTTGTCCTCTCCCCTGAAAAAGATTATAACAATAAGGGCATGTTTGATAAAAAAAATAAGCACTTAAAACTGATTAGATTAAATACTTAATTAATTAAGTGTGTTTGATAAATGTAATTAAAACTATTTAATTAATTAATTTAGCTTAAAAATTAAGTGAAGTATTAAGTTAAAAATTCAGTAAAGTCCCTATAACTTTTTTTTTTTTTTTTGCAAAAAGCACTCAGCAATTTCGAATTAAAGAAAAAAAAAAAAACGAAAGTGACCATTTTTCCCTTCATCCTAGGTAGGGTTTCTCACTTTCAGCCATTCTTTCATTTCATTCTAAGAAGAGAGAGCAGATGAGAGAAGCGTGGCGATCGATCGATCTTCGTTGAGCAAAGAAGATAGAAGCAGTGGCGAGAGATCGACTTGACAATTTTTCGATTCTTCAACAAGGTATGATCTTCTTCAAATCTAGAGTTTTTGGATTATTCAACTCGAAATTTTTGTTTTTCGTTCAAATTTTTGTTTTTATGTTCTTCGTTCTTTAACAAATTTTTGTTTTCGTTCAAATTTCTGCAAATCTGATTCGTCCTAATCGTTTCTCAAATCAAAGTCGTAGAGAGAAGCGGAGACGAGTAGAGGCGGCAAAGAGAGAAGCGGCGATAAAGAGAAAAGCGGTGGCGAGTTTATTTCAATTGGATAGCTTTTTGTTTCTTCATCAAGGTATGTCTTTCAAATCTAAAGTTTTTGTTTCTTCAACTCGAGATTTTTTTTTCTTCATTCGTCAAATCTAGGGTTTCTTTTATTCATTTCACTACTACTGCATTCGCACACCACATGTTCAACAAATTGCTACAATCAAAACCTATATGTTTAAACCATTTTTCTGCTAATTTCTGTGTTCAAATGGTTCAAATTTGATCACAAATGGTGTGAATCATGTAGCTCAAAGTGAATATTCCACAGTGTTTTGAGCTGAATCATTACTGTTTAACCTAAATTTAAGGCCTTGGATTTGGTTTGTGTTTATGTTTTATGTAATGTAAAATATGGAAAAGAAACAGGAAAAAAGAAACAAATAAAAAAAATGTTTCTATTCAATCCCAATTTCTGTATTTTTTGAATAAATTTGTGGGATTAGAATAGATTTTTTCTATGTTTATGTTCCAAGATTTCTGGGAACGAAAAGGGAGACGTCGGGAATATACACCAAGCTTTTTTCTATGTTTATGTTCCAAGCCTTCTGTTATTAGATTTTTACAGCATATTATTGGGAACATGACATAATTGTTCCCAAATGTCTGTTTCTTTTATGTTATTTACTATCTTATTTGTTAAATTTCCTAGTGTTTAACTGTCAAGAATTGGAGTTTTGGAATTTGAATTGAAAACGAGCATACGTAAGAATTCAAATTTGTTTATTTTTACATGTGTGCATTTCTAATTTTGATTCTAAAGCACCAATTCTTTGCTACCAAAAGCTACCTAGCGGAATATTCACTTTCAGAAGAAACAACCACAGACTCTATTTTTCATCTATTCATTCAATATTTCTTCTTTTTAGTTATTGAAATTGTTGGTCACTACCAAGCAATCAGGGTTATCTAAATTGTTTGAGTTCTTGGATTGTTGTTACTAATTTACTGAATCTGAATTTATTGTTGAATCTAAATTTGTTGAACGCATATAGTTGTTGTTAATGGATGGATATTAGAATTGTTGGCGACCATCCATGGAATATTGATGGACACTTGATAGTTCTAATGAATCTGATTCAAGAGTTTTTTTTTAGTTGAATTTTATGTTATTCTTGACTTGTGATAATTTATATATTTGAACTTTTTAGTGTAATATTGATGTTTTTATTTTATTGTTTTTGTTCTCTATTTATTTATTTAATTTTTTTTTTTGTATCATCTAGATTTAAGAGTAATTATGTAAATTAAATAATTTTATACTTATCAAACAAACAAATTTTGTACTTATCAAACAAAAAAAAATAAAAAATTAAGCACTTAAATTTTGTACTTATCAAACAAAAAAAAAAAAAAAAAAACATTCAGCATTCAAATTTTATACTTATTAAACAAACAAAAAAAATTCAGCACTTAAATTTTTAATACAATTTTATCAAACAACATTATTAAATTTTCAGCACTTAAAATTTAAGCACTTCAATTTTCAACACTTAAAAATTTAGTCATTATCAAACAAGCCCTAAGACTAGGTTATTTTCATATCACCTCCAAATAAAGTTATTTTCAGATTCATCCACATAAGTTCCACATAAGCCATTATCACATGATTTTTTCAATTCACTTACAACCTGAATGGGGAAATGAGGACAACTATTAGTTTTTTGGAAATGTAAGTTGCAAATTTTCCTATTGAAAATCATTATATTAATTCCACAATTTCTTTGATCAAGTTTTTTTTTTAAATAATGGATAATATCATCGTTTATGGAAATGTATATTTTTTAAATAAATTATATTGCTTATTTTGCCTCTTTTACATAACAGAAATTCATATTTATATGTTTGATTTTCAATTTGCAACTAAATGAAGGTTTGGGAGAAACAATTAGACACTAATTTTTATACCGTGTTCAGATTAATCCAATCTAATATAATTGCTTGCACATTCGTAACGCATTGAAATTAGGTTCGATTTCTTCAGGTTAGGCTTATTTTTATCCCTAGTATTTCGATGTTTTCAATCAAGCCTGTGAAGTTTTAAATCATTTTGTTTTGGAATAACATCCATTCAATTATTTCAATTAAAGACCACTGGTGTAATTAACCCATTTTTGTTTGCAATAATTCTTAGTTGTTTGCAGTTATATTTTTGTTCTCAATTTTTGGAGAACAAAAATTGAAATTTGTAAAACAAATAATTCCAGGAATTTGTTTTGAAAAATCTTGGAATGGAACATTTTTTCTATTTCCCCCCCCCCACCTTTTTTATTTTATTTTTTTCTCGGCTTAGCATTTTTGTTCATGTTTTTTATTTTTCTATTTTTGGAAAACTTAAAACAAACTTACTTTGGAATTCGAAGTCTCAGAAGGATCTCTTCCTATGTATCGCCCTTTTGCAAGTTGAGGAAGCAAGTGGGGAGAAGAAAATCTCTTCAAGAGATAAGACGTATGGGGATATGAATCACTAGCCATGAATATTGATAGG
Source organism: Eucommia ulmoides (assembly GCA_016647705.1). Lineage (NCBI taxonomy): Eukaryota > Viridiplantae > Streptophyta > Magnoliopsida > Garryales > Eucommiaceae > Eucommia > Eucommia ulmoides. Next base: position 31,932,334 of record CM028332.1, on the reverse strand, counting down.
AAACAAAAACAGAAGGTCATTTACTCTCAAAGGTATCGATCGCTGACGTCGACATGAACAAAAGTGTTGGCGAACTCTCTTGAGATTGACAACTTGATGGAAATTGTGGCCCTCGCCAATTTAAGATCCCTGTATTTTTTATTCAGTATTTTTAATAATTTTTTTAATCTTTTCCATACGAGTGAACGTGTATTTATGTGGAATATTAAAGGTAATCTTTTTGTTTCATTACCTGAATACTAAAGTTATTTTTTAGCCCGTGCCTTCAGGCACGGGTTATATGTTAGTAAATATATATGTGTCAAACATGATACATGTCAAAACTTAAAATTAAAAAAAAAAAATAAAAAAATAAAAAAGGGTAGGGAAAGGCGGTCAAGGGCTCTCACATATATATAAGAAAAAAATCTCTTACTCTCTATCTCGGTTGTAGGTATTCTTTTTTCTCATTTATATGTATATATCAATATATGTATATGTATGTGTGTGTATGTGTGTGTGTGTGTGTATATATATATATATATATATATATATATATATTGCTAAAATAAAATATATATCACATCTAATTTATGGGACTATTGATACAGACATCTATACATATATATACATGTGTATTTATATGCTAAAAATATATATACATGGGTTCGATAAATATAGTGAAAATATTTGTATATATAGATATATTTAATTGCGAAGAGTACAATTTAAAATAAAAATTGTAAATTTTATTAAAATGATAATTCTAGTATTACATTGATTAATAATATTTTTGACAGTCGATTGACATTTTTTTATAGATTAAATTATTAACAAGAATTTTTTTGTAATTGTTGTTATCATATATTTTATACAGTTAATATTGACTTAAGAAATTTGGTTTTTAATAATTTTGTACAATAAAAAATTTGGGAATGGAAAAGATTGCATTTTAGGGTCACGCATTCCATATTATATTTATTTAAATAAATTCTTAATTTAGACCGTATCGTTGTTAGATTCACAGGCGATACCGTCAACGTCAGCATTATGACGGTAAGGTATTCAGTAACGCAAATATTGAGGTAAGTGTATTGTCTTCTATGTAAACTGTCAAACTATATTTTCGTACTAAAATGTGAAAAGAAAAAGTTTATTAAAATGAATTATTTTATAACTGATAGGTGTGATTTATCTATTTATTCCCAAATCGGTTTTGTTAGTTTTAGAGTATTTTTATAGTTCTTTTTATATGTTTTAATATATTTTTATTCTTTTTGGTATAAATCAGGTGTGTGGGGTAAAATGGTATGAAAACGGATACTAAACGATGAAATTGGATCAAGAACGGTGAAAGAACGTTGGAAAAACAAGCACGGAGGTAATATTCTGAAAGGTTGCCCACCGCTTCGGCATCCAGACCACCACCGAGGATGTGAAAATGCAGAGAGGGCCTAAATCTACTAGAAGCTCACCACCTAGGCGGTGAAACTACAGAGAGGTCCTGAATCCACCGCCTTCTCCACTGCTGCGGCGAAGATCAAATCGACATATCCATCGCTTAGGCGATCACTCTGCACACATAATTAGATATTTTTAGATATTTTGAGGGAAAGCTCACAACCCAAAGAAGAAGAAGAAGGAGAATGAAGTGATCGTTGAACGGTTTTAGCGCTAAATCTTCGGATATCGGCTAAGTCTTTCATTTCTTTTCTTTATTTTCTTACTTTCTATAGTTGTTGAGCATATTTAGCTCTATTTTCATTATATAGACGGTTATGGACATGGGCTAAACATGGGTTGTTTTGGGATTAATATAAATTTATGAATTCGTTGTTTGTTTGAGTTTATGTTTCGTTAGCGGTTGTTCTTCGTTATTTTGATTGTGTTTATTGTTCTTATATTGTTTATATGCTTAGAATGATATATAGAGAATACATGATTTGACACTCGGGAGAGATAACCCCGAATTCGGACTAGGGTAAACATAACGCGACTATCCAATAACCCGGGAGGGAGTTGGAGAATGTGCAATCAATGACGTTGGTGCGAGACTCACGTGACCTAGGATCGTTAAGATGTTGAAGGGGACTTCTTCATTGATGCAAAGTCTCTTATTCTCTCGTCTTACACTCGAGAGAGGTGGCGAGTGAGTTTACAAACTGAGATTGTTGAATAGGTCGAATGCCATTAACGTAAACTAAAACAAGACCAAACACATTTTTGTAAACAAAGTTAATCCCTAGACAATATTTTTTCTAAACATCTCATATTAGTATTATTATAATTTAATTAGTATTTTAGTATTAGTAATTATTAATTATAAACATATTTTTAGCGCCTAAATAAAATTAGGTTATGATAATCGCAATAATTGATAATAATCTCAAACAATCCCTGTGGACACAATACCCTTACTCTCCCTACCTATACTAATAGTAGTGAAAGTAGCGACGTATTTACGAGCTACCAATAACGTTGTGCGAATCAAGTAAATTTTTAAATGTGGAAAGTGATTTTTGTTATCCAACTATGCCATAGTGTGATCTTGACAGGAAGACATGTCTTGCGGGATATTGTTAGTCCTAACAGAAAGGTATGTCCTGCAGGACGTTGTATTGTGACCTGACAAGAGGACAAGTCCTGCAGGTGGTTAATATTTGTTGTTGTTGTTGTTGTTGTTGACGATGATGATTATCATCATGATATGGTGGTTTATACCACGTGTTGGCTCCTACCATTGGAGATATTAAATGGCCCCGACACTGATGACAACCTTAGATTGCACAGTTGTATAGGTTATGATACCGTTATAACTCCCGATTGGTAGGTGAAACGATCATATGACTAGTAGAAAAGTATGTTTCTGGTAGTTTATTATATGAAAATGATTTGATTGGTGGATTTATATTTAGTTGCTATATCTTGATTATATTTGTGGATTTTAATACTATTAATTGTAGTTAGATTTTGTATTAAAAATGGGTTTTGCTAAATGTACTTGATCCATATATTATTTTTATATTATCAAGATAATATACCGATAAAATATTTTGTCTTAAGTACCTCAGCTAGAACGGGTCCACTACGGGCATTAGGTAGAGTTAGAGAGTGGTGTCATTTTTGAAGGATTGGCGGGACAGGTGTAAACCGTGTAAGGTTTAGTTTTTTGTAGTTTCTTATTGATATTTTAGACACGTGTATTTCTAAGTTTTGAAGTTGGTAAATATTTTTGGGAAAAAATCTACATCAGTATATATTTACATATGTGATGCTATTGGTCAGGTAACATCAAGTCGACGTCACGTCTGGCCTTGGGTGTTGGGGGCCTAGGGTGGGGTGTGACAATTTTTGGTATCAGAGCTTTGGTTATAGGTTCTGTAGATGTGCCAGATTGTTTAGTCAGTAGTGGACCGTAAGATATGGTGTTAATAGGTTGGTTCGACACGTGAGTGATAGTTATTTTTATTGGGGGTAATACTAGCTAGACTCCCTCAACTATAGTGAAATTCCACATACATCCCCCTAACTTTCAAAATTACCATAGTGACCCCCAACCGGAGCTATTTTTAATGAATTGCCCATTTTACCCTTACTAAATTTGACGTACAAAAATACAAAAATTATAAACAAAAAATGAGATGTGCAATTACGTAGTTGCCCTTAGCCCATTATCCTTTTTTTTCCCACACTTTTTATTTTTCGTTGTTTTTTTTTTTTGCTCACCTCATTTATTTCTCTGCACCACCGAGTACCACACAACACCACCACATAACCGCCTAGCCCCCCCCTCTCTCTCTCTCATCTTCTTCAATCTTCCATGGCCACAAAACCAAAACCTAAACCTAAACCCCACAATTGAGTATGAACCTCACACCGCCGTCCCCGGTATTGAGTACCAACCTCACTATCGCTACCATCCACCACTGTGAGATTTCGAAAATAGCCTGAAATCGCCATCTCCACAACCGAATTCCTTCGCCTACGCTCCACATATGCTGCTGGAATCGGTATTTCTGCTTATTTTGGAAAGAAAGACCAGTCCAACAACAACAACAATGACATCGGCAATTTTGCTAGAAACGGCAATAGATGGTTTCATTTTAGTGTTGTTTATTCTTGTTGTCAATTTCGTTCGAGTTGTTTACTTTTTGCAGTGGATGTTGTTTGATTTTATGTGTTCGTAATTGTTCTTTCTTTCGCGATTTCTCTGTGAATCCACCTTAATTTGGCCAGATCTGGCTAAATCGGAGTTCTTGATTTAGGGTTTAGGGTTCGATTTGGTGGTGCTGATGTTCAATTTGGCGGTATTGTTCGGCGGGGGTGATGTTCATTTTCAATTTGACGGTGTTGTTCAGTGGAGTCCTCGATTCGGCGGTGGTGTTCGTTTTGGTGGTGTTTTTTGATGGTGTTAATGTTTGTTTTGGTGGTGTTCGGTGGTGGTAGTGTTCGATTTGGCAATTTTTTGGTGGTATTGATGTTCATTTTGGTGGTGTTTGGCAGTGGTGGTGTTCGATTCGGCGGTGTTGTTAATTTTAATGTTGTTTTTTGGCGGTGTTGATGTTCGATTCGGCAGTGTTGTTTGGCGGAGGTGATATTTGTTTTGGTGGTGTTCGACGATGGTGTCTTTCGATTCAGCGCTGTCGTTTTTTTTTGGTGGTATTTTTCAGTGGTGTTGATGTTCGTTTTGTTGGTGTTCGGCGGTGGTGGTGTTCAGAGGATATAGTGGTGGTGGGGATTTGGGGAAGATGAACACATGAAAAGAAATAAAAAAAAAGGGTATATATCATTGATCTCCCCTATCATTTTGCACTATACCAGATACCTCCCTTGTTATTTTGTAAATACTAAAGACTTCTCTTGTTTTTTTGCTCAAACACCACTTACCTCCCTTATTGATTAAAAAATAATATTTGTTTTATTATAATACCAATTTTACCCTTGACTATTTAAAAAATAATTAAATAATAAAAAACTAAAATACATAAATAACCCTTTAATTTATATATATTCATTGCCACCTCCTACCACCGCCCCCACCGCCACCACCACCTCCTACTGCCGCCACCACCTCCTACTGCCGCCGTCCACCACCTCCCATTGCCACTACCCACCCAACACCACATCCCACCACCGCTGCCCACCACCTGCTGTTACTTCCTATCGCTGCCACTGCCACCCACCACCCGTCGCCAACTTCTACTTCCACTTCCTACCACCGCCACTACCTATCACTCTCCGCCGCCTCCCACCACCACCACTACCCACCTCATTTTGAAAAAGAATATTTTTTTAATCTTTTCATTAAAAAAATTAAAAAATTAACCCTTTCATTAACCCTTTTTCTCTTTCTCTCCGATGGTGGTGAGGGTTGGTGGCGGTGGTGGTGGGCGATGGCGGTGAATAGTGGTGGTGGGGGAGTTGGGCGGTGTCGGTGGGTGGTGGTGTTGGGCGGTGGCGGCGGTAGGAAGTGGTGGTGGCGGTGGGTGGTGGGAGTTGGGCGGTGGCGGTGGCGGTGGCAGTGGGAGTTGGGTGGTGGTGAAAGGTAAATATAATTATTTAAAAAGTTAAGGGTAAAAAAAATATAATTTTAAAAATATAGGGGTGCTAATGATTTTTTTTAAAAATAACCTAAGGATAATTTTGTCCAAAGGGAGATAAGTGGTGTTTGAGAAAAAAGACAGGGGAGGTCTCTGATATTTGTAAAATAACAGGGGAGGGGGGAGGTATCTGGTATAGTACAAAATGATAGGAAAGGTCAATGACATATACCCTAAAAAAATTAAAAAGATGAACACATGAAAATAAAAAGAAAATTAAAAAAAAAATTATTATAAAGAAATAAGGGTAATTTGGTTAATGAAAGAAATTAATAAGGGTAATATGGTTATTTGAATTAAGAAAAAACTGATCAAGATGGTTAACATTGATAATGTTGACTTTCCAAGGGCATTTTCGGAAGAAAAAATGAACTAGGGGTCTGAGTGTCCTTTGGCCAAATAGTTCAAGGAGTGTCCCTTGTAGTTTTCAAAGTTGAGGGGACTTCCATGGTTTTGGTCAAACCTTGCGGGGGTGTAAGTGGAATTACCCCTTATTTTGTTGGATTAAATAGTATATTTGCATCATGCACGGTTGTTTGCATTGTTGGCCCTTTTACTTATTAAATTTCATTTCAGATCTTGAATATAGATTGTGGAAATGAAAGTTGTAGGAATTTTGGACCCCAAAGAAAAAAGGGTAGGACGTGGGAAAGGTTGGATGCCGTCGAACGAATCTTACAGGTTGCTGCGTAACTAACAGAGCAATAGACAAAGATGATGGAATACCAGAGGGCCCAAACCGAAACAACCAATTCTTAAGCTGTACTCTTAAAAAAAATTCAAGGAATTGGACCCTCCAACTTTTCGGGAACCACGGGTCTTGTTGATGCTGAAAATTAGTTAAGGAGTATAAGGCACGTATTCGAGGCAATGGGCATTACCAATGACAACTGAGTTCCTCTCGCCATCTTCTAGTTGAAAGGGAAAGTCGAACACTGGTGGGAAGAAATGAAAAGACTAATTTCAATTCCAGGCAAAGAGATTACATAGGATCAATTTGTTGCTTTATTTAATGAAAAGTATTTCCCTAAATCTTATTAGTTCGAGATGGAGGAAGAAGTCATATTACTAAAAGAGAGGAAGATATCTGTTCTACAGTATGAAAAAAATGATGTTACTGTAGTAAATAATTGGACTTTTGAAAAACATAACGAGAATATAAACATTTGATGCTCTGTCCCAATTTGCTCCTGATCTGGTGAAGACTGAGGAAGGGAGATGTAGAAGGTTTTAGAAATGACTAGATTTGCAAATACGTTTATGGTTGATTGATAGTCGAATCAAAGGTTATGTAGGACTGGTGAACACAACGAAATTAATAGAGAAATATGTACAAGAAGCCACTCAAAATCGTGAACAGTACAAAAAGAGCAGGTTCGAGCCATCTAGCAGATATTCAAGTGGCACCTCTGGGAAATCTGGCCCTCGACCGTAACTTCCTCGGACTTTGGTAGCCGATTAGTTGGTTAGGAGCCAAGGCCCACGACAATCATATTCTGGGTGACGACCGAATGTATCTGGACAAAGTTCTAGCTAGTAAAGGTATGCTAGGAGCCAGACATTTAGCCAAGATGGAACATCTGTATGCTACCAATGTCGATCCCCGGATCATTTTGTTAGAGACTGTCTTATAATGGGTTTAATATGTTTCTGTTGTCATGAGCGAGGTCACATATCTCCATATTGTCCAAATCTACTTCTATACCTACACCTTCTGCGAGCAGTGTGGGCAGTGTTGGTCCTAGCAGTGTTCAGGAGTGGGGTAAAGGATTGGCCGATAGACCTCCGACTCGAGGTCGTGCATTTTCTACTACCCAGTAGGATTCCAGGGCTACCTTGGATGTGGTTACAGGTATAATGTCTTTATATGATAGAGATACACGTATACTTATGGATCTCGGTTCTATTTATTTATTTATTTTGGTGACCTTTATGATGCATGTAGGAAACTTTCCCACTTCTTTGTCATATGGTATTATTATCTCTACCTCTGTGGGCGAGTCAGTATTGATAGATAGTATGTATAAAAACAGTGCTTCGTATTGGTGATAGGAAATTGTCGGTGGATTTATTATCCCAGAGTATTCACAATTTTGATGTGATACTGGGTATGGATTTGTTATCCGGCTATCATGCCATAGTCAATTATTTTAAAAATGAAGTTACTTTTCAAATTCGTGGCAATTCAGAGTTCGTGTTTTCGGGGGATAGAATTATTACCCCTGTCAGTTTGATTTCAGTTCTAGAGGCCAAGAAATTATTAAAGAAAGGATGCTAGGGATACCTCGCGCATGTGATTGACACTAGTCAGAAAGGTATAGGTGATAGATATCCTAGTGGTCGGAGATTATCCTGATGTATTTCCAAAAGAGTTGTCAGGGTTACTAGTGGATAGGAAAATTGAATTCACTATAAAATTACTTTCGGTTACTTCTCCTATATCAATTATACCCTATCGTATGACACCTACCGAGCTAAAGGGATTGAAGATTTAGTTGCAAGATCTGTTAGACCGCGGGTTTATCAGACCTAGTATTTCTTTATGAGGAGCTCCAGTGTTATTCGTAAGGAAAAAAGATGGCACTCTGAGGATGTGCATTGATTACAAGCAACTGAATAAGATGACGATTCGTAATAAATACCCATTGCCTAGAATTGATGATTTGTTTGATTAGTTGCAGAAGGCCAGGGTATTTTCCAAAATAGATCTTCGATTAGGATATCATCAGTTAAAAGTTAGAGACGATGATGTGTCGAAGACAACATTTCGTATGAGATATGGACATTATGAATTTGTAGTTAAGCCATTTGGGTTGACAAATGCTCTTGCTGCTTTTATGGATCTGATGAATTGGATCTTCTAGCCTTATTTAGATTAGTTTATCATCGTGTTCATTGATGATATATTAATTTATTCCCAAAATAAAGAAGAGCATGCATAGCATCTCAAGATTGTGTTACAGATTTTGAGAAAGAAGCAATTGTATGCAAAGTTTAGTAAATGTGAGTTTTGGCCGGATAGAGTTGTATTCTTGGGGCATGTTATCTCGGGTGATAGTATTTAAATCGACCCAAAGAAAGTCAAAATCTTTGTTCTGTGGGAAAAGTCGAAAAGTGTGACAGAAGTTCGAAGCTTCCTTAGATTAGCGGGTTATTATCATCAGTTTGTACATGGATTTTACGTTATAGCTGCCCCATTGACCCGTTTAACCCTCAAGGAAACTAAGTTTGAGTGGACTGACAAATGTGAACAAAACTTCCAGAAGCTAAAAAATAGACTGATATTTGCGCCAATACTTTGTCTCCCGACAAAAGGTGGTGGCTTTGTGATATACAGTGACGCTTTACACCAGGGGCTAGGTTGTGTACTGATGCAACATGACCACATGATTACATATGCCTCTCGGCAATTAAAGAATCATGAGCATAGCTACCCGAGACATGATTTGGAGTTGGTGGTGATTATGTTTTCCTTGAAACTCTAGAGATATTATCTGTATGGCGAGACTTGCGAGATATACACTAACCACCTAAGTTTGAAATATTTGTTTACTCAGAAGGAACTAAATCTGAGATAGAGGCATTGGATAGAGTTGATTAAGGATTATGATTGTACTATCCATTATCACCCTAGAAAGACCAATGTTGTACTAGATGGATTGAGTCGAAAATCAACGGGTTCAGTTGCACACCTTCGAGTTGTTCATACTAACTTATATGCTGAGCTGAGATCTCTGCTAGTCCAGTTGGAAGTTGGTCAGGTGGCATCGTTGTTTGTGACTTTAACCTTGAGACCGACGTTAATTGACTGTATTATAGAAGCGCCGAAGTCGGATGCCCAATTGGAAAAGATCAGAGATAAAGTGAAAAATGATTAGAAAACTGACTATCGCGTCAGAGATAATGATGAAGCCTTGATGTTTGAGAATAGACTGTATGTGCTTTATAATACAGATTTGAAGAAACATATCTTGGAAGAAGCGCACAGGTTAACATAAGATATCTTGGAGGAAGCTTATAGCTTAACATATACAATGTATCCAAGCAATACCAAAATGTATCGTGATTTGCAATAACACTATTGGTGGAATGGAATGAAACGAAAAATTTTAGAATTTATTGCCAGGTGTCTGGTCTGTCAGCAAGTCAAGACCGAACACCAGCATTGAGTTGGGTTATTACAGCCTTTGCCTATCCCAGAATGGAAGTGGGAACATATCACAATGTATTTTGTTTCGAGATTGCCCCGTACTCAAAAGGGGCATAATTCCATTTGGGTGATTGTTGATAGACTTACCAAATCCGCTTATTTTCTGGTTATGAAAACCACGTTTTCTATGGACAAGTATGCAAATTGTATATTGATGAGATTGTCAGATTGCATGATGTGCCAGTTTCCATAGTGTCGGATAGAGATTCGAGATTTACGTCGAAATTCCGGTCGAGTCTTCAAGCTGCTATGGGTACCAATTTAAAATTCAGTACAACTTTTTACCATCAGACTGATGGCCAATCAGAGTTCACAATTTAGACATTGGAAGATATGTTGAGGGGTTGCTGGTGGCGCGTAATTAACGTACGTCACTTTTACCGTAAGTGTACGGGTTAAGTTTTAGTACAGATGGAGAGAGTAAGGGTATCGTGTCCATAGGGATTGATTGAGATTATTATCAAGTACCGTGATTGTCATAACCTAATTTTATCTAGGTGACTTAAATTGAATTTATAATTAATAAATACTAATACTAAGTTAGTTAATTTAACTATACTAATATTATATTGAGATGTTTAGGAAAAAGATTGCCTAGGGATTAACTTCATTTACTTAAATGCGTTTGGTCTCGTTTAGTTTATGTTAACGACATTCGCCCTATTCAACAATCTCAGTTCGTAAACTCATTCGCCACCTCTCCAGAGTGTAAGACGAGTGAATATGCGACTTCGCGTTAACGAAGAAGTCCCCCTCAACGTCTTAACGACACTACATCACATGAGTCTCGCCCCAACGTTATTGGTTGCACACTTTCCAAATCCCTCCCGGGTTATTGGATCGTCGCGTTTTGTTTACCCTAGTCCGATTCGGGGTTACCTCTCCCGAGTGTCAAACGCCGTATTCTCTAATTATCTAAACAATCATAATATCAAAGAATAACGGTAAACACAATCAAAATAGCGAAAAATAACATTAACGAAACATAAACTAAAACAAACAACATTTTCATAAATATTATTAATCCTTAGACAAAATCTGTTTAGCTCATGGCCATAACCATTTATACAATGAATAATGAGCTAAACATGCTCAACAACCTACCGAAGTTAAGAAAATAAAGAAGAAACAAAAGAAAGTTATCCGTAGTATGAAGATTTGTCGCTAAAAATGCCTCGAGATCGCTTTTCCTTCTTCGCAACGTGTTCTTCTCCTTCAGAATTGGTTGAACACTCCCCAAAACACTCTCAAAATATTAGGAACCCTAAATGAGCTCTAATGGCCGGAGGAGAGGAGAGGAGAAGAAATAGGGAACAAAATATTTTAAAAAATATCTAAATTTGTTTACCCTAGTCCGATTCAGGGTTACCTCTCCCGAGTGTCAAACACCGTATTCTCTAATTATCTAAACAATCATAATATCAAAGAATAACGGTAAACACAATCAAAATAGCGAAAAATAACATTAACGAAACATAAACTAAAACAAACAACATTTTCATAAATATTATTAATCCTTAGACAAAATCTGTTTAGCTCATGGCCATAACCATTTATACAATGAATAATGAGTTAGACATGCTTAATAACCTACTGAAGTTAAGAAAATAAAGAAGAAACAAAAGAAACTTAGCCATAGTCTGAAGATTTCCCTCTAAAAACGCTTCGGGATCGCTTCTCCTTCTTCACAATGTCTTCTTCTCCTTCAGAATTGGTTGAACACTCCCCAAAACACTCTCAAAATATTAGAAACCCTAAATGAGCTCTAATGGACGGAGGGGAGGAGACAATAGGAAAAGAAATAAGGAACAAAATATCCTAAAAAATATCTAAATCAGCATGCAGAGTGACTGCCGCGACAGTAAATTCACCGTCGTGGCGGTGGGTATGTCGGTTTGATCTTCACCGCAACGGTGGAGGCAGCGGTGGGCGTAGGAACTTTTCTGTAGTTTCACGACTGTAGCGGTGGATATCACTGCCATGGTGGTGGATATTTAGCAACTTTAGGCCGCTCTCTGCATATTCACCGCCGCAGCGGTAGACTGCTTTTCAGAATATTGCCTGCATGCTTGTTTTTCCACCGTTCTTGATCCGATTTGATCGTTTATGATCCGTTATCATCTTTTTATACCCCATACACCTGATTTATGCCAAAAAGAATAAAAACGTATTAAAACGTACTAAATATACTCGAAAACTAATAAGTTCAGTTTAAAAATAGATAGGTAAATTACACCTATCAAATACCCCCAAACTTGGAATTTTGCTAGTTCTTGAGCAAAACACCCACACAATACAAGAAAATATAACAACTAATTACAAAATCAAAAACTAAAAATAAAAAACACTAAAAACAATAATGTTTAAGTTTTGAATATCATCTACCGGCCAAACAATTTTCCCTCATCGGCCCCTAATCCTATCGAGTTCCAGCATAAAACACACCATGTGTTGTTCTAGAATTTCAATATTCGACAATAGTAAGCGCTATTCTAGATCCTGTTAAAGTGTATGTGATAAAACTCAAATATTCAACTATCTGTTGATTAGATGAGATTATCCCTCAATAAAGTTCATGACTTAAACCATTACGGTATAGGAAATCCATACGTCGGACCCGGGTTCTATTCTCCCCTAATGTAGGCTCGAAAGTTCGAAAAGATCATTAGGACTTGGTTTGGTTAAGGAACATGACCAAGGGTAAATTGGAAGAGAAAACGGGTTAGCGTCGTTAACTTAACGTTACCCAAGGTACATCGCTTGGTGCTCTCACACTCAAAACCCCATAGTTAAATTGGAAACAACCCTGAACAATCTATTAAGACCGACATACTCACTTGTTAAAAAGAAACAAAAATAAACTATATTTACATTTTTTTTCTAAATAAACACACCCCCAAACTTATTTGATTTGTACAATTTAAGGGGTGTGTGAAATATGAACGAAAAATGACAAGTGAGTACTCGAATACCGAATCAATTAATAGCTCGTCCAAAACCCAACATATCACATCAAGTAGCGAAATGCTATCTTGATTTCACTCAAATTTGTGCCTTCGATTTTGCGATATAGGTATGGAAAGAATTTCAATTGGCCATGGTATTGGTTAAGTGTTCAGAATTGAAACAGATATTTGGCTTTGACAGGGTAACGAGGGATAATTGATATAACAAGGTTAGCTTAAAAGGCTCAAGTGACAAAATGAATGCCTAAATCATATTTCGTGAACTACCTCGCCTAGGATTTCGCCTCGAATTTCTCCCAAATCAAGTTCTAGATGCCTATTATCATGAATTTGAGTGACGGATAATCGTTTTCAAATTAATTAGATAGTGCTATATTGAGTTTACGTGCTCGTGCATTTAGGATCTATAATAACTTTTACTAAAACGATACGTTAAGTACACAAAATACACATAAATGAGCTTTACGCTTGACCTCAATAAACAATCAGGGGACAGACTCATCATCGGGTAATGGCCCAGATGAAGTTAAAGCTCAGTACATAACAATAACTACCCTAAACAAACATGAACATGATAAAAACAAGAAAACATAAACTACAACTAAAACATATACTAAAACATACTACACATTACCACCAACTTAACATAGGTAATGCCCAAAACGACCCGTCAGCGATCCTAATGATAGCATATAACATGATAATGAAGACGGGGGTTTAAAACACATACCTAGGAGGCGAGAGAATCTCGCCTTCGAATCAAGTCGGCTGTGACGGATTTAACTTTTTTTTTTTTACCTTGGGTTGCCTCCCAAGAAGCTATTGGTTTATGATCTTCAGCCTGACACATCAAAGTGCTCATTAAAGAGCGGCTTCCACCCGTAGTATGTATCAAATAACATCACGTACGGGTCTTGGTTTAATACGCCCTCAAAACTGACGAGATATTGCTCTACTCGGCTCAAGATTTCAACAACATTCCTCACCGGCTCATATACGTGGTGGGCACAAAAGGATGTTGCTAAAGGCGGCGAAGGACAAGTGAGTCACATCGGATCCTCGTAGATGTGATTGTCGTGGATCGACTGTGGCATCACTAGCTGGAATTCAAACGGAGAAAATTCACAACGATTAATATGTGAATCTTTATTGCCAATCCTTACTTGGGTTCTCTTTTCTTCAGCTTCATCAATAAATTCTCTCAAGCTCCTCTTGCTCGTTTTCGGTTCCCCACAGTGGCTATCACATGATATGACTTGTGTATCTCCTAGGACTACCGTGTCTGACTCATCCTCAATCCAACAGATGAGCTGACCGATTTGAGTCTACAAAGATGTTACGGTTACATTGATGTCAGCGCAGATCGTCTTGATATAATCAAGACGATTTTCGTGCTTATTGATCCGGTCATGCGTTTCCCTCAAGAATCTCCGAGTTTTCCCCATAATTGTAATGAACACGTCTTTTAAGGTAGGGGAAGACTCCTCATCTTGATTTGTAATATCAATCCATAGCGCCGTAGTGTTGAAACTATCCCCAAGCTTTGGTGACTTGTTGAATAATTCCAACTTTGATAATCATAGGCCGCCATTTCCTCCAACAACCAAATGGCTTCGTCCGCTGTTAGGTCTTAGAAAGAGGAGGTATTATTTTCTGATTCCCCATATTCTAGTTGCGGCTTGTAACCTGTCGAGGAAATTTAGGAGTTGACATTCCCTCAGGAAATCTTGGTACGGAAACCAAAGTAGCAATTCCTTGTATCGATCCCAAGCACTATAAAACGGCTCGAAATCCCATTGAAAGAAATGCATATACTTGTCGATCTAACATCTTGAAGTACTCTATATAATAAATAAACACAAAGCTACAAAACAAAAATTATATACAAAAGAAATGCCTAAAGTAAAATTGGGTCATTTACTCACAATATGTATAATAATCTAAAAACCATTCCTCGGCAATGGTGCCAAAAACTTGGTGGCGTGTAATTAACATACACCACTTTCACTGCAAGTGTACGGGTTAAGTTTTAGTATAGATAGGGAGAGTAAGGGTATCATGTTCACAGGGATTGGTTGAGATTACTATCAAGTACCGCGATTGTCATAACCTAATTTTATCTAGGCAACTTAGATTGAATTTATAATTAATAAATACTAATACTAAGTTAGTTAATTTAACCATACTAATATTATATTGAGATGTTTAGGAAAAATATTTCCTAGGGATTAACTTCATTTACTTAAATGCGTTTGATCTCGTTTAGTTTACGTTAACGGTGTTTGACCTATCCGACAATCTCGGTTCGTAAACTCACTCACCACCTCTCCCGAGTGTAAGACGAGTGAATATGCGACTTCGCGTTAATGAAAAAGTCCCCCTCAACGTCTTAACGACACTACATCACATGAGTCTCGCCCCAACGTTATTGGTTGCACACTTTCCAAATCCCTCCCGGGTTATTGGATCGTCGCGTTTTGTTTACCCTAGTCCGATTCGGGGTTACCTCTCCCGAGTGTCAAACGCCGTATTCTCTAATTATCTAAACAATCATAATATCAAAGAATAACGGTAAACACAATCAAAATAGTGAAAAATAACATTAACGAAACATAAACTAAAACAAACAACATTTTCATAAATATTATTAATCCTTAGACAAAATCTGTTTAGCTCATGGCCATAACTATTTATACAATAAATAATGAGCTAAACATGCTCAACAACCTACCGAAGTTAAGAAAATAAAGAAGAAACGAAAGAAACTTATCCGTAGTATGAAGATTTGTCGCTAAAAATGCCTCGGGATCGCTTTTCCTTCTTCGCAACGTGTTCTTCTCCTTCAGAATTGGTTGAACACTCCCCAAAATACTCTTAAAATATTAGGAACCCTAAATGAGCTCTAATGGCCGGAGGAGAGGAGAGGAGAAGAAATAGGGAACAAAATATTTTAAAAAATATCTAAATTTGTGTGTAGGGTGATTGTTGTGGCGGTGGGTATGTCAGTTTGATTTTCGCCGCAGCGGTGAAGGCAGCGGTGGGCGTAGGGACCTTTCTGTAGTTTCACCGCCATGGCGATGGATCTCACCGCTGCTACGGTAGATGTTCGGAAACTTTAGGCCTCTCTCTACATATTCACCACCGCAGTAGTGGTCTAGACACCGTGGCGGTGGGCTGCTTTTCAGAATATTGTCTCAATGCTTGGTTTCCCACCGTTTTTCTACCGTTTTTGATTCAATTTGATCATTTATGATCTGTTATCATCTTTTTTTACCCCACACACATGATTTATACCAAAAAGAATAAAAACATATTAAAACGTATTAAACATACTCGAAAACTAATAAGTTCGGTTTAAAAATAGATAGGTAATTACACCTATGAGTTGCGTTATAGAATTTTATGGTAGCTTGGATGATCATTTGACGTTGATGAAGTTTACCTATAACAATAGCAACCATTTGGCAATTGAAATGACACCGTATGAAGTGTTGTATGGTAGAAGATATAAAAGTCCAGTCTATTGGACTGAAGTTGGAGAACAAAAATTGTTGATGCCTAACATAACTCAGATGACAGCGGAAAAGTGAAATTGATTTAAGAAAAACTGAAGACTGCTCAAAGTTGGCAAAAGAGTTATGCTGACAAGTATAGACGAAAGTTGGAATTTGAAGTGGGTGATTATGTGTTTTTATGTATATCTTCTTGGAAAGGCATCATGAGATTTGAGAAGAAGGAAAAGTTAAGTCCCAGGTACATCAGGCCATACGAAATTCTAGGAAGGGTCGATACAATGGCTTATCAACTAGCCCTACCACCAAAATTATCTAGATTGCACAATGTTTTCCATGTTTCAATACTTGTAAAATATGTGCCAGACCTTTCGCATGTGTTGACTTCTCAACCAATCGAATTGAAGGAAGACTTGACATACATTGAGGAGTCACTATAGATTATATACTACAAAAATCAAGTATTACGAACGAAAACAATTGGTGGCGCACAATTAACGCATGCCACTCTCACCGCAAGTGTACGAGTCAAGTTTTAGTATAGATGAGGAGAGTAAGGGTATCGTGTCCATAGGGATTGTTTAAGATTATTATTGAGTACCGCGATTATCATAACCTAATTTTATCTAGGCGTTAAAAATGTAATTTATAATTAATTAATACTAATACTAAAACACTAATTAAACTATACTAATACTAATATGAGATGTTTTAGGGAAAATATTTTCTAGGGATTAATTTTGTTTACAAAAACGTGTTTGGTTTCATTTTAGTTTACGTTAACGGCGTTCGACCTATACGATAATCTCAGTTTGTAAACTCACTCGCCATCTCTCCCGAGTGTAAGACGAGTGAATACGTGACTTTGCATCAATGAAAAGGTCCCCTTCAAGGTCTTAATGACACTAGGTCACGTGAGTCTTGCCCTAACGTCATTGATTGCACACTCTCCAACTCCCTCCTAGGTTATTGGATCATCGCGTTGTGTTTACCCTAGTCCAAATTCGGGGTTACCTTTCCTGAGTGCCAAACCCCGTATTCTCTAATTATCTAAACAAGTATAATATCAAAGAATAACAGTAAACACAATCAAAATAGCGAAGAACAACCATTTAATGAAACACAAACTCAAACAAATAATATTTTGATAAATTTATATTAATCCCGAGATAAAATTCGTTTAGCTCATGGCCATAACCATTTATATAATGGAAAATGAGCTAAACGTGCTCAACTAACTACCGAAGTTAAGAAAATAAAGAAGAAATGAAAGAAACTTAGCCGTAGTTCGAAGATATGCAGCTAAAAACACTTCGGGATCACTTCTCTTTCTTTGCAACATGTTCTTCTCCTTCGGAATTGGTTGAACACTCCCAAAACCTTTCTCTAAAATATCCTAAGTCTAATGGAGCTCTTTTGGCCGGAGGAGAGGAGATGAGAAGAAATAAGGAGCCAAAAATATCCAAATAAGTATCTAAATCTGGTGTAGAGTGACTGTTGCAGCGGTGGGCATGTCGGCACTGTCTTCACCGCAGCGGTGGAGGAGGTGGTGGGTGTAGTGACTTCTCTATAGTTTCACTGCCATGGCGGTGAGTTTATAGCAACTTTAGGCCCCTCTCTGCATATTCACCGCCGCGGCGGTGGGCTGTTATTCTGAATATTGTCTCCGTGCTTGTTTCTCTACCGTTCTTCCATTGTTCTTGATCCAATTTCATTGTTATTAATCCGTTTTCATGCTTTTTCACCTCAAATACCTGATTTATACAAAAACAAATAAAAATATATTAAAATATACTAAACGTAATCGAAAACTAATAATGTTCGGTTTGAAAATAGATAAGTAATTTACACCTATCAACAATCCCATTGGTGAAAGTGCTATGGCGCAGTCACTCCGTGGAAGAAGCGACGTGGAAAAGAGAAAAAGAGATGAGAAATAAATATCCGCATTTATTCATTTAAGGTAACTAAAATTTTGGGACAAAATTTCTTTTAGGGAGGAAGGATTGTAAAGCCTAATTTTCACGCATTCATATTTCTAGTTGCAATATAGAACATTTAGAACAATAATTGGGTTCATTGTGCTATTTAAATTTTAATTTAAAATATTTAGGGATTATTGTGGTATTTAAAAGTTTTTGAAAACTTTAGGGGTTAATATGTCAATTTTAATTTTGACTTTTAAAAGTTTAGGGATTATTAAGTTATTTAAAATATAATTTTAAAAGTTTGGGGTATAATTAATATTTTCTTTATTTCAAGAGAGATAATTAATATAATTAAAAAAAATTAAAAAAAAATATATATGGATGGAATCGTTGCCTTCCTTAAATTATATTTTAAATAACTTAACAATCCCTAAACTTTTAAAAGTCAAAATTAAAATTAACATATTAACCCCTAAAGCTTTTAAAATCAAACTTTTAAATATCACAATAATCCAAAAAAATTTTAACTTAAAATTTAAGTAGCACAATGAACCCCGTTAGGAAGACAACAAAACCATCCACACACACACACACACACACACACACACACACACACACACACACATATATATATATATATATATATATATATATATATATATGTTTCTAAAATAAAATATATATCACGTCTAATTAATGGGACTATCGATAAATGTATATTTATATTCCAAAAATATATGTACGTGAGTTCAATAAATATTGTGGGAATATTTGTATATATAGATATATCTAGTTTGTGAATAGTACAATTTAAAATTAAAATTTCAAATTTTATTAAAATGATAATTCTAGTATCACATTGACTAATAATATTTTTGACAGTCGATAAACATTTTTTCGTAGATTAAATTAGTAACAAGAATTTTTTTGTAATCGTTATAATAATTTTTATACAGTTAATATTGACTTAAGAAATTGGGCGTTTAATAATTTCGTATAATAAAAAATTTGGGAATGGGAAAGATTGCATTTTTAGGGTCACTCATTGCAAATAGATTTATTTAAATAAATTCTTAGTTTAGGCCATGTCGTTGTTAGGTTCACAAGCGACGTTTTTAATGTCAACATTACAAAGGTAGGGTATTTAGTAGTGAAATATCGAGGTTAGTGTACTGTCTTCTATGTAAATTGTCAAATTATATTTTCGTACTAAAATGTAAAAAAAAAGTTTATATAATTGAATTATTTTATAACGTTATGCGGATCAAGTAAATTTTTAAATGTGAAAAGTATTTTTTATTATCTGACTATGCTATAGTGTGATCCTGACAAGAGTGCATGTCTTGCAGGATATTGTTGGTTCTAACAGAATGGCATGTCCGGAAGGACGTTGTATTGTGATTTGATAGCAGAGCAAGTCCTGCAGGTGGTTGATATTTTTTTTTTGTTGTTTTTGTTATTGACGATGATGATTATCACCATGATATAGTGGTTTATACCACGTGTTGACTCCTACCATTAGAGATATTAAATAACTCTAGCACTGATGGCACCCTTATATTGCACAGTTGTACAGGTTACGGTACCGTCATAACTCTTGATCGTGAGGTGAAACGATCCTATAACTAAATAGGAAAATATGTTTCTAGTAGTTTATTATTTGAAAATGTTTGATTGGTGGATTTATATTTACCTTCTATATCTTGATTATATCTGTGGATTTTAATATTGTTCATTATGGTTAAATTCTGTATTGAAAAATGAATTTTGCCAAATGTACTTGCTTTATAAATTATTTTTATATTATGCTGACAATGCACTAATAAAATATTTTGTCTCAAGTACCTTAACTAGAGATGGGTCCACTACTGGCACATAGAGTTAGAGGGTGGTATCGTTTTTGGAGGATTAGCAGGACATGTGTGAGCCGTGGAAGATTCAATTTTTTGAAGTTTGTTATGGATATTTGGGATACATGTATTTTTTAGTTTTGAAGTTGGTAAATATTTTTGGGAAAAAAAAATACATCGGTACATATTTATATATGTGATGTTGTTGGTCGGGTAACATTGAGTCGATATCACGCTTGGTCTCGAGTGTTGGCGGCCCGGGGTGGGGTGTGATAAGGAAATAAGTGATTCACCCAAGAACAAATAATAACTAGTGGTAGAGTGTATGCCATTAGGGTGCCCGACCCAGTTATCGTCAGAATAGGCCTTTAAGATGGGAGTAGATTAGGCTGAGAATGAAGCCCATTAAACAAAATGTCTTTGACATATCGAAGAATGCGAAGAATTGTAGAGTAATGAGTGGTCCGAGAAGTGAAAAGGAATTGGCTGACTTGGTGGACAACATAGGCAATGTCCAGGACAAGTAACAGTGAGATATACCAAACTTCTAATCAGTTGCCAATATAGAGTGATATCATAAAAAATGTGCGTCATCTAGTGTAGTAAGTCTGATATTCGACTCCAAACATGTGTTGGTAATGGTGGAGTTAGTGATACTAACCTTGAAAATGAGATCAGAGGTATGTTTGGACTGACAGATAAAATATCCATTTGAACTAGATGAAATTTCATGACCAAGAAAATAGGTGATCTTAAAGAGGCGCCCTACTTTACAATGATCCCAAGGAGCTTTCATGTCTGAGGGTCTTGCACACGACAACTAATAGAAGAGAAGTGCAGATCAAATCCAACATCGCATAATTAACCTATATATATAAAAGTAAGAGCAAGATTATGGACCAAATTTGTATCTAAAAGAGATAAAAGAAAACTGTCAACATGTCTAGTATAGTTAACTGACATGTTTAATTGATTGGCAGTATGAATAATAGGTGTATGCTCATTACATGTTTTAAAGAAAATGATAGAGATATAGATGCCATATGATTATAACATAAAGAACTGAAGTACTATCGAGATGTACCTAGTGTAACTGACATGGTTATATGGGTACCAATATTAGATAGAACATCTCTTAAAGTACCGTCGATGTCAATCAAATTGATTGAAGATGGAAGTGAAGTTGGGGTAGTGTCAGTTGCTATAGTGGTCGAGTTCTTTAACTTGTAGTGCGACCGATTATGAGAACCTGATAGCGAGACCGATTCCCATTTGATTTGTTTCCAGATAATTGGAGTGAAAGTTTAGGACAATCTGCAAGGTAGTGACATGGTTCCTTATACCTTACAGAAGCAAGATGGGTATTTGAGTAGTTCATGTCCTTGTGGATTACAATACTAGGAATACAGGGGTTATGATAATGAGTTTTACTTGCTAGCTAGTATGTTAATACAGACATCTGTATTTGGTTCTTGGACTGTTGCAAGGCTTTTTTCCACTCACAGTTGATTAGAAACGACATTGTCAAGGGAAGATCTTTCGCTTCTATACAGTATTGAGGCATAGACAAACTCAAATTCTGACCTGAGAGCTGCAAGGAACTATATCGACGCATCTCATTTTTGGTAGCTTATGTAGAGAATGACATCCTCGGGATTTTTCCAAACTTGCTCAAAGAGAGCCAACTAATCCTACACGATTCAAATAAGACATGAAATTATTGATGGATTGTCCAGCTTCTTGGCGCATGCTGTAAAGGTAGAAAGAAGTTGATACCGATATGAAAGATCAATCTTAGTGTAGAAATGGGTGAGGAAATCCCAAACTTCTTTTGCCATCTCAAATATGTCAAACTAAATTTTGATATATGGGATTATAGCGGAATAGAACCATGTGAAAATTTAATGATTTTTGTTATTCCAAACTTTGAGATGGTTAGCAAATTTTGCAACATATTTTATATCTCCTTGGGTGAGCAATTTAATGTCTCCAGTCACAATGCGCCACAGCTTTTGGCTACGCAAGAAGTTAAACATCTCCTAAGTTCACAAGATATAGTTTAACTTATCGAGGATAGCGGTAATGGCATGTGGTGAGTCTCATCTCTTCATGGATGAAAAAAATGTAGTGTTTGAGGGTGAATCGAGGAGAAAACTACACAAATAAAACATAAACTATATTTTGTGAGTCTCAAATAAAAATAAAAAATAAAAAACGGACCTGGAAATAGAATCAAGAGGTCCAAAAAACCCTAGGAATCAGTCTAACCTATTAAAAATTGTTCAAGCATAGGCTGAACCAGTAAAAAAAAAAGAGTCTAGTGAACCAGTGATGTGGCAGAAGATGATTACATGACAACTGACGCAACAACAAACTAGGCATAGTTTTAGCTAACGTGGTTAAAAAACTAGCGTGGCAGAGAGCTTGTGTTGATGTGGCTACCAAGTGTTGTTGATGTGGCTAGGGTCGAAGACAAGCACAGACATGGAAAAAGACAGGCATATGAGCGACGTGAGTTGGAGAGATAGAACCTTCTAGCATTGTGTCAGAGCTCCTTTGGCGTTGAGGTTGGTAGTATTGGCCTTGTCTTGGAGAGACGATGATGGTGTATGCTATGTTATTATAGGAGCAATGATTGTTGTAGAATAGGTAAAAAAAATGATGGCGATGTAGAGTACTCTAGTGGCGCAAGGGGATGCGTAAAAGCTTAGCTGGGCTTCTCTTCGGTGGAGTTGGACTCACTATTTCAAAATGAGTAGGAGGGTGGTGGCAAATTTGGTATTAAGTTGTTGGAACAGTGATAGAACGTATCGGAGGCCGCTGGTAGTGATTTGGGAAAAATAAATTGTGGAATTTTAGTAATAATAGGATGAAAAATTGGATCTTGATACAATGTTAGAATAATTGAGAGGCATAATATTCAAAGAGAATATAAGACGATTGTATTGATATGTGTGAAAATGTACAGTATTACATAGATGTGCAAAGAGTATATATATAGACAATGATTAGGATTTTTCAAGTGCGATTAGGGTTCAACCTAGTGGGTCAAGACTCTCAAATAAATCTAAAACAATTATATTTTTCTTATTGTATAATTCAGTATGGGCCCCAAAGTCTATACATTAAATAAAATTATCCTAACCCTGTTTTATCTTTAATGAGAAACCCATTTCAAAAAATACATTTTTTATGATGAAATACCCTAAATTAATTTTATAATAAACACAACCAACACAACAGCTTTACATTACATCAAATATTCATTGTCACTATAAAATTTATTAACAACACAAATACCATCAATCAGCTCATCAAACTAACACCACCACCACCACAACAAACATTTACTACCACCATCACTGCAACTCACATTTTCAATCACCATCGTCACCACCATAGTAAATATTCTTATCGCCATCACTATCATAACAAATATTTACTATTATCACTACCACTACACGACAAACATTCCGATCACCGCCTCTGATACTCCCACAATAAATAATCGCTATAACCATCACAACTATAATAAATATTTACTACCACTATCTCCATCTCTAAAACAAATATTCAATACCACCACCCTTCCAAGTATTTCTTTTACCGCTACCACTGCAGCAAATATTCGCTACCGTTACCACTACAATAAATATTTGTTATTATCACCATCCCCCACACCACCAACACCACTATCACTACAATAAATAACAAATAAATAAATAAATATCAAACGATACAATTAGAAACATAAAAAAATAAAATAATAAAAAAATCAACAACAAACACTCGTTAACACCACAATAAAAAAAAAAAATCCAGATCTATTTTTTTTAGGCATCAAGTTGAAACCAGATCTTAAAACTAGATTCGCTCCTAGATCTAGCGAGGGAGGGACAGAAGAAGAAAGCGTTCCAACCAATGTTTTAAAAACCAGACCGAACCGGCTGGTTGAACCATGATCGGGCCTATTTCCGATTCGGTTAACTGTTTAAACTTGTTTTAGGGTAAAAATCGTCTAACTGACCGGTTTGAACCGGGTCAACCACCGAACCAGAAAGAATCTTAGTGAACTGGCCAAGTTTTGAAGTTTAGGGATTGTTAGAAATAGTTTCCCCCAAAAAACCCTAAATTCCCAAAAAGTAGCCCTTACCTTCGCTCCTCCTCATCTCAGTAGTCTTTTTATTTCTCTCTCTCAAAAATTGCTGTAAAATCCCAAATCAGTTCCGATCTCAGCCATTTCCACTACCGATCGACGATCTTCTCAAATGGAACTTTATGTGGCTAAACACAAACAATCCCAACCGGTAGTTATTGTTGGCAAGGAATTGATAGCTACCGCATTGGAGATCAATCTTCTTCTTCTTATTAATTTCTTTATATATATGATGATCTTAATTTTTTTTTCCATTCATCTCAGCATTTGACACGACAATGAAGCTCTAAGATGCCGAGTTAGGGAGGCTTATCAGCTGCTTGAGTGGGAATAGGTACAATGAGTTAAATATGAAAATCAAATAGAAAAAGAAAGATAAATTCTCACTATGATTTTTTTATTCGAATAATATTTTGTTTTAAAATGTAAAGGCATTCTGTATACGCGCTTGCTTTCAGCCCCAACGGGAAGTACAAGGCAACGGGTTTAATGGTCAAATCTTTGCACGTTTGGTCAGTGACAAAAGGGAAGATTATGAAAACATATGAAGATAAGAGGATCATATTTGATGTATGCTGGAACAGGAAAGGCACCAAGATTGCTGCTGCTTTCTCCAACAACTTGCTTATTGTGTTGGATCTAAGAATGCAACTTTCTTATATTTGCACCGTAGCTCCGACGGTAAACAACAGAAATCAACGGCAGGCAGACGGCAGACATCCGCAGGACAGTAAGTGCATTTTTTTTTTTGTGAAATTTAGATGTTGTTTGCTTAATATTTATGAATTGTTAATACGTTTAGGGTTTTCTTATTGAGTTCTTGAGTTCTTGATTCAGTTGATCACTTGATTGCTACTTATTTAAATTGGTGATTGTTATTTTTTATGTTTAATTTTTCTTCAAATGTGTATATATATATTTATATTAAGGATGTAATTATGATATCATGGTTCAACCGCTGTTCGCCTATTGCTTGAACCGGTGACCCGTGACCCAGTGATTTTTTCGGTTCGATGTCCGGTTCAGTTTTTAAAACATTGGTTCCAACCAGATTTGGCCCAGAATATGTAACTAGGATGGTCATCGCAATGAAGGAATGATGGTGGACGATGTGTCGCTGCCCTACTCATGGTAGAGGCAGTGATGGTGGTTGTGCTTCAACGCAAGTGGCGCGGTGGTGGCATGATGTGTAAGATGGTGGCGGTTGAACTGAAATAAAGGGAGATAGGAAGATGATCATTTTTTTTTTTTTTTTATGTTTTAGAGAGAGAGACAGACAAATGGATTGTTGTGGAGCACCCATCTTCATCAAGGCCACTATTTTCATAGAGGCCAAAGACTCTCTCCTTCTAGTGGTTTACTGTTAGACCCTTGAGATCGGAGCAGGACGTTGGTTTAGATTCTGGTGCCATATCTAAGCCAACGTCCCTGCCAGGTTAACCGGATTGGGTTGCTAAATAGGAGTGATGCTGGCTGACGATGCAGAGGCAGACAGAAGGCATTGGCATGCGCGGCACCAAGGCGTTGCTGGACGGGGTGCTCAGACACCGGGCACGCCAAAATGAGGTACGGTGATCCTAGGTGCAACGCTAGGATCGGCATTCACGTAGGTAGCTTGTGCACGAGGCCAAGCGAATGTGACAGAACGTGGGCTCAGAGACACGTTCTGGGTAGCAGACGATATGACGAGGCGTCAACATCCGTCGGCATGCTTCAGAGAACAAAATGGTGAGTATGCAGCACGTAGACACAACGGACACTATGTAGAAACAGTGAGCTGAGGACTTAGCTCGTGGAGTGCATGTTTCTGGAAGGATAAAGCAGTTATTGGAGCAGTTCCATACAGATTGGGTAGGAAAACTGCCCATTTGTGGTCTTGACAGGTATCAAACTGTTGCCTATGCAGTTAGGGATGTTAACTGCACTTGTTCTCTATAAATAGCTGTAGAATAGTTTGACTTTTGGTTAGAGAATTTGTTCCTACGTTTTTATACCGATTTGTAAGACTGTGATTCCTTGTTCCTGAGTTTTAAATACAAGGTTGGGTTTTTACCTGTAATTCGGTGGTGCCTGTGTGTGGGTGCGTTCATTCTGTCTTGTGTCGGTATATTCTGTTTTGTGAAAACGTTGCAAGAACATGGCTGACTGATTATACCAACGATTAGGCCATCACTTGGTTTAAAATTGATGCTAAAAATTTTAACCCTGTGACATTTACTTTAGAGAGAGGGATTTAATTAGGATAATTTTGAAAATGTAATTTGATTTTTTTTTTTTTGTTTTTTCTTAAATTTTCATCTATAAACATTGTTTTGTAAAATACATTTGGGCCTATGGCCCATTTGAATTTATTTTTTGAAAGAAAAATTTATTATTTGGTCCTCAAAATATATGGAAATTAGAAAATGGACCCCCAACTATTATAATAAAATTTTTAGTCCCCGATTTTTTTTTTTTTTTAAAAAATAATCCTCTATTTTTTTATCATCAGTTTTTTATAATTTACATAAAATGTCATTCTGTAGAATATAGCAAAATGTGAACATTCACATTTTTATTTTTACTACTTTTTAATATTTAATATGTGTTTACAACTGATTGTGCACAGCTTTAGGCAAACACACCAATATAAACATTTCATAAAGCACACCGATATTTATTTTTACCAAAACATAAAAAAAAAAATAAAAAATAAAAAATAAAAAAAATACCGATATGAACATTCACAAAGAATGTTCACAAAAAAAGCAAAATGATCAAATAAGAACAATCATAATCAATGAACCAAGTGCCACCAAGATCACAATCACGACATCAAAATTAAATGTGAACATTCAACAAAAAATAAAATCAAGTAAAAAAATTGACAAAAAAAGCAAGATTAAAGAAAAACAAATCTGTGTAAACGTTTTGGCCAAACCACATGAACATTCACAGAAACACAACCTGAATGAACATTTACAAACACAAAATGATCAAACAAACCAAAATCATAGTAGTTATAGGTGGTGTGACTGTCGCCCCGGTGGAAATCGTACCACTTATCTATATTGATGGCCTTTCCTCGGTTCTTCATTGGTTGAGTCCATTTGATTAGCCTTTTGTCTTTGATTTGGATTATGATCGATCCTAGCAGGATGTTGAGAGGCGAGAAATTGGTAAAGCGTTGGGGAGATCTATTCCTCCTCGACTTCTTGTTGTCGCTTCTTCTCTATCGAGTTTGTTGTAGCTAGGTTCTTCAATATTTCTCTTTCATTTGGTGTCTTTGTCTTTCTCGGCTTGAGCCCGATAAACGTCCTCTGTAGTGATAAATTTGGTGGAGAAGGCAAATGTAGCAACAAATGTCTTCGATGGGGCTAGGCCATGTCGAGCAATAATGGGCCTATCCGTACCCCTTCCATCAGGGCAGTTACTGCCTTTCCATCATTAAGCTCTTCCAATTGGTTGGACTTATAGCGAAATCTCCCAATATAAACTTCTAGCCTTTTGTTTTTCTTTTGTCTCACCAACATGAGATGCGATGGGCGTTTGGCCCATTGCTTGCTGCTCACTAATCTTTGTGCAAAAACACGACTAAAAGATTCAAATGAGTCAAAACTATGTGGTTTCAGTGTCTTGTACCATTTGTGCACCACGCCAACAAGGTCGATCTGGAACGCTTGATATTTTATTGAGTCAAAAGCTTCTCACAGATCCATTGTGGGTAGTAAGTGTCGAAGTGCTCTGCTAGGTCAGGGTCTTCCTGGTATGTTCTTATTTGAGATGGCATTTTGAAGTTGGCTGGGACCTTCTCTCATAGCGGATGAGTAGTGAAAAGAGAAGCATTTCGCTTCACTATCTCGTAGACGTTGGGCTTTTTCTTCCAAATCTACCCCAATTTCTCATTGATAGCCTTGACCTGCTCGTGCAAGTCTTTGTCTCCCTATTGATCCAAATCACATAGTCGATGTTTCGATCGAGATGTCATAGAAGCTTCTATCAAGTTCGGTGGAGTTTTATGAGACATGCTGCGGATTTTTCCTGTGGCACGGGTATAACGTGCCTCTTTCTTCCACATGGGGCTTCATTATTTTTGTCTCCTAGTATTTCAATAGATGCCCTGGGTCCCAATTGGGAGTACATGTTGGGGGTCTTCTTGGATTTTGGGGCCTCAATTCCTCGTTGCTTCTTTCGGCTCTGCTGGCGTAGTTTTTTTCCTTTTTCGTTTGGATCTTCTCCAGCTCTTGGTAGAGATCACGTTGCGTTTGGTAGTACTCCTTCTCATGGCGTTGTTCGCATTGGATCCTTCGTCTCTCATCTATGATGAGTTGTGCCTCGCTGACAAGTAGCACATATCCTTGTGGGACAGGTAGCGATGAAGTTAGTTAGCTTTGATCAGTTTGTCCAATAAGATACCAGACAAATTGGGAGAGATCTTGGACCTCTCATGATTTTCATCAGGAGTGAGCGTGACTCTCCTGACAGGCCAACTTCATGAGCAGTCGTACAGAGTGGCTGTCTCTCATAGTCATATTCATTGGTTATGATTCCAGATCTCAGGGTAACAATTTATGTAATTGATAATTTGCTAACTATTTGGTATTCCCATAGACGACGCTAATCTGATGATGTCTAAAAATGGATCACCTGACACATCATCCTGAGACGAATCAATGGAATATCCTCCAGTTTGGCTCACTTTCTCTCTGCTAGGTTCTTGCAAAACAATGCAACCTAAGTGGGCCTACCATTGTTGCACCTTCAATGTGAGAATCAATCGAGAGATTCTCAGAAGAATTTTGGCAGAGTGATAGCTAGGAAAAGATACGTGTACCTAATTAACCTTTTGTTCTGATATTTATAAGTGGGCAAAGACTTATTTGGTAAGTCTTCCTTGATTCTCGGCGCACCATTTGTAAGGTGATGTTAATCTCGGCCTATTACCATTGAGATGGTGGTGATTTTGGGCGTAGATTGTGGAGTCAACAATGAATCTTTTCTTACCGAGCAAAGGCTACTTGGACTACTTTCGAGCAAGAGTGGTGAAAGCGCTCTCGCCAAGGGGGTATGACCTGGACCCGGAAGGGAGATTGGTCCTGGTCGAGTTGTCTAGTTTGAAGTCTGTAGTATCTTCCTGCGCATACCACATGCCTGTGACACGTGGAGGCCTTTCAGGTCCTATCAAATTTTCTCTCCTCAGCTATATTAAACCCCTCCTTGGGGATCATCCTTATCCAATCATTGATATTTGATAAGAGGTCATGCTGGGAGAATATTTTTCTTAAAAAACCAAAAACTTGTCCTACTTTATTTTGAAAACACCAAAAAGAATTTTACCGAAAAATATTTCAAAACCAAATAAAATATTCAAACTGAACTTTTGATTAGTATTACTTGGATAAAATATCATTTTCAAATAGATGTCTTGAGGTGCTTAACACGTTCCACGAGCGTAACTGACCCCAAATTCTTTCAAATGAATATTTGGTTTGACCATATATTTGGAGTCAAATTTTACTTAAGCCATTTTTTAATTGTTTTTCAAAAATCCAGTGACTTAACACACCATTGAAACTTAATATTGGGCGGGGACTCTTTTTTCTAAAAAATGACATAAGTTTTTTTATGAAAAAACTGACGCATTCCAAAAACCCCTTTTCCCTTTCTTTTCTTCAAAAATGCTTATTTCTTTATTTCTTTGATTTTAATCCTTATTTGAAAAATTGGGGTGCGTCATACAGTAAAACATATGGATGAATATTAGATTATGAAATATAGGATCTATCACTCTTAATAAATAGGGACGTGTCCTATGTGATTTTAATTAATGTAATTCGATAAAGACTCAGTTAGGGCAGTGTAACAATTGGGATACGATTCTCGTTGGTGTTACAAGAGAATTACTAATCGATATACATATAATTGAACTAAGTTTTTTTTCCTTAATCCATATCCTATTAGTAGGGGTGGTCATGGGCCGGACTCGGGCCGGGTTCTGCCTTAGATATTACAAGAAAATGGAAGGCCCGAGCCCGACCCGACCCTATGACCTGGCCCTATTACCTTGCCCAAGCTCGACTCTAGACAAAAAAAAGTAAGCCCAAGCCCGACCCTATAATTTTTTTTTTATAATTAAAAAAATAATCAACAAAATACCTGATAAATGTGACGGTGGTGGAACCACTTGAATTCTGAAGGCAAGGCAGGAAGAAAAAACCTATAGTAAACCCAAGAACAAGAAGGGCAACAATGATTTTGATGATTGACTTCTGTATTAATCAAGGAGAAAAAAAAAACATTTTTTACCTGTTATTTCTTGTTCAACTTATTTAAATTCTGCCAAGGACGCAAGATCGACGGCAAGGCTTGACAACGATCGACGACGAACAATTGAGCAGCGATGAACTGAGGCAGGGACGATGAGCAAAATACCACCACTTCAGATCCACCATCATTATGCTTGGATCCACATATTCAAAACTCGAATATGGAGTAGAGCATATACACAGATTTATGTGTGTAATTAGAGAAAGTGAAGGGATGAGGATAGAGAGAGAGAGAGAGAAGATAAAAGGTGGAGAGAGAAATCAACTATGACCATCCCTAGTGTGTACTGTTGCGCGCATGTGTATGTGAGAGAGAGAAAGAGAGAGAGGACAATAACGATTAACGAGGAAAGTGGAATGGGGTGTGCTTGAAGGTGTGTGACTTTTGGTTCCACTTTTCATGCCTTGATATTTGCATCCTTTATTATCTTTTTTGCCTTCCACTCAAAGTCTCAAACCCTATGAGTGGACTAGGCCCACGTGTCTTCAAGTTTATTGTCCTTTTATATATATACATATTTACCATATATAATTGCATATATATAAAAATAATATATATTTCGTCGGGCTGGCCCTAAATAAAATTAGCTAAGCCCAGACCTGGCTCTATAAATGAACGGTCTTTGATTTTTGAGCCCTAGCCCTACCCATGGGCTCAAAATCTAATTCCAAGTTCTAAAAAATTTGGGTTGGGTTGGACGGGCTAGGCGGGTCCCCGGGCCCATGACCACCCCTACCTATTAGTATTTTTGGAAACACAACATACGAAGATCGTATATTGTAGAAATTATAACTAAAGAGGTTCTCTTGATGAAATTCCTATTAACTTAATACAATTGTGATAT
Source organism: Eucommia ulmoides (assembly GCA_016647705.1). NCBI lineage: Eukaryota > Viridiplantae > Streptophyta > Magnoliopsida > Garryales > Eucommiaceae > Eucommia > Eucommia ulmoides. The sequence continues at coordinate 31,900,983 of CM028332.1, read as the reverse complement.
TGGGTGAATGTGTCTCACAGTTTGTAGAAATGTCATGAAGAAATTATTTCTTTTAGGGGCAAAATTTGAACTATTCCAATTTTAGCTAATTAATTAATTTTGCAGTCCAACTTTTCATATGAACCTAATCTGTCACACACAAATGGGATTGAAAGTTTAAATAGTATTTTAAAAGGGATGGGTAGTAATGTCGAATAATTTATAAGGTCAAAGGGTTAAAATGCAATATAAGAAAAAAAGGGAATCCCATGTGTTAACCTAGACGATCTATAAATAGCTCAAACCCCACATTGGCCGCCCATCAGTTGTAAATTTTGGCCATACCCTATTTTAATGTTGTTCTTTGGTTTTCAGTCCTACTTCCACCTAGAAAAACTAGAGTTGTGTTAAATTTACAGATTTAAAGCTGGATTCTTAGATAATTTTACACGCTATTGATATGGAGTTTCTCGTGTGGGCACTATTAATGGCAAGAAACTTGTGTTATTTCTATCGGAATTGAATTGAATTTTGTTATCTATTTGTGTCACTCTTTGAAGAGCCAATTAAAATCACCTATCGAGATCTACCAGTTAAGAGATTGAAGCACACCTAAAGGTATAAAATCTTTTTGTTGAATTAAATTTTGCTTACAATTATTTTGTATATATTTATGCGAACTTCTTCAGGGTTATAGAATTATGAATATTAAAATTGGATTAAATTTTTTATATTTTACTACGTAAATCTTATTATTTTAATAAATTATTCTTTCACCGTGCAGTTTTGGTTATATCAACATAATCATCTGGATTCAGTTGATATCCACTATTTGAAATCTCCCAATTGAACTGAGTATGCTGATGGGTCTCCCTCATATTTGTTTCTTCATGATATTTAGGATTATGTGGCTTTCTGTTGTGTCTAGTCCCCTAATTGAAATGAGTGTTCCCATGGCTCTTTAGTTACACATTCTCAGCTTCATCATCGTCCTATGAATCATCTTCTTTGTTCGATATCTCTACCAATGATCATTTTTCACTTTTTTTTCATCATGTAGGTATGCCACGTCAATGCACTTGTCTCATTTCTCGTCATTTTCAGCTTGATGTGCCTGGCATTTTTGGGGGTTTAATTCTGGTTCAATTGATAATATTTTTAAAACAATTACGTAGGTATTTTATATAGATATCCACTTGCATTGATTTTTATTGTTTTTTCATTGATGCCTTCATTTTGAGTTTCAATCACGTCCAGCCCACTTTTAATCCTCTCTGCTATCAAATTTGATAGATCCTATTTCACAAACCTAAGAATGTTTCCTTGTTATTTTCCTTAATAACATTAACATGTTTAAAAAAAAAACAATAATGTACATTATTTTGTGTTGTATTAGTAAATTTTCAATTAGTTGCATATTGAAATTAAGTGAAAACTTCAGTTTTGGGGTTTTTGGAGATACTAGCAATAATAAAGCACAACCCTTCACTTTGAGCTTGTTGGTAGTTCTATCAAATTGAATTCATCAACGGAATGTGAATGACATCATGCTTACTATATTTGTGCATTTTTTCAATTTTTAAGACATAGTTGTATAGCTCGAAAGCAACAAACTGCTCGCTTTTTCTAGGAAACATATGCTTAGTAGATGTAAGCTTAATAGCTTTACGACATGTCAAACATCTTCATTCTCGTTACTTTCTATTGTGTTGGTTATTGTATTCTTGATATACATGATTAACGAACTTCACTAATCTATGTATACGCTTGCCAAGGCTTCACTCTCCTTCTTTCCATTTGAATAATTTACTACTTTATCTACACATTGAGCCCAAACATTAATTTGACCTCCGACACCAAAAACTTGACATCAACTCCTATGATTTTGAATGCACTTGTATGTGGATCCCAGATCTTCAGCAACTGGATAATATTGTCATCATACTTCTTATTGTATCTATTTTTACACTTTTGTTGATGATGGTGTCAAAAATTGGCCTAGAGGGGGATCTCTCGCATAAAGTGTTATGCACTTTCTTTAAGTTCATTCTATACATTAATTAGTGAGTATGCCTTAACGATGATCTAAACTACAGGTAAAACTTTATTTATTTATTTTTTTTTTTTTTTTCAATCTTTGCTAGCTTTCTATTCACTTCGTTTTCTTGGTTTCGAATTTTCTTCATAGTTATTATCAGAACTTACAATTCACATGCACAAACAAAAAATATAAATAGTTGTTTAGTTCATGAATGATATGAAATGAGTACAAAAATATAAAGAATACTTTTATACTTTTTAAATTGCTCAAATGATATCCACTTAACATATGAGCCAATGTGTATTTATGATATCAACATATTCAAATGATACATTATTTAACATACCAAATTGGGGTGTGCAGCGGGCCTATTCAACCCGCCAACTTGCCCCAACCAGTGAAACTGCAAAGTGAATTGGCCCTCCCAAGAGGTAACTTGCGCATGGTGCGGGTGTCAAGCCTGCAACCCGAAAATTCGCGAATGGTTACCGGATTGACCAACTTTGGTTACGGGTTAGCTCGACCCGCCTGCTACCAAAATGATACATTAGATATTTACTTTGCTTCCATTCCCGCTTCCAGCCTAGTCCCTAGGGTTTTCACTTTTAGCCATTCTGTTCAACCACCGACTGATCAAGATGATTAGGAAATCTTTGATCAATTTCCATATATTTTCTTTGTAATTTCCAAATTCAAACATGGAAATATTTTTCTATATATTTCTAAGTATAATTACAAATGATGGTGAAGATTCAGAAGACTATTCATTTTTGTTCAATTTCAGTAGAGAGCATTAAAAAATTTATTCAAAGACGATAAACAATACAATCGATTCAAAATTTTCTGATTTGAACTGTATAATCGATTCGAAGATGACGAATGATACAATTGATTCAAAGTTTTCTTATTCGAACAATACAATCAATTCGAACAATATAATTGATTTGAAGACGATGAACAATATATTCAAAGACGACGGAGCAGTACGCTGTATGAATCGTATGTGATTTCTGTGTTTAATTGTTAGTGTTCTGATTTTGAACCTTTTTTTTTCTATTTTTGTTTTTGTTTCATATTTATGTTTCTAAACCTATGAAATTTGTTTTATGTTTCTGTTTCTGAACTCCTTTCCAATTTGCATTCTTCAGAACAAGACAAATTTTTTTAAACCACAATCCTACTGTACGAAAATGAAACAATAATTCAGAGTAAATCAGATAAACCTTTGGACTAGTAATTGTAAATCTATACCATCGAGATCTAGCCTCAATAATTTCAAATTCTAACCTTTTGGGTCCATAAATCAGATATACTATTATGTGATCATCTCAAATTCTAGCCTCAATAACACACATACACACATATATATAAAAGAAAAAAAGAAAAGAAAAGGGTTCTCCTAGATGGAGCTCGTTTCAGCTATTAAATGTTACTGAAAATTGTCAATAATGACCATGTCAATATCATACCCTTTGGTGTTCCAATTACCAATCCCATCATTAAATCTATGGATGCATATTCTTTGCCCGTTGAGATTGACATAATTATGAATAGAGGAGAATTATCTAAATTAGTTCTAGGAAGATGCTTGATCACTAGCTTAACAATAGTATTTCCCCACAAATCATTAATGAGAACCCTATCAATCCTTTGCAAATTCTCCTTCTCCCACTTCTGTTTGTCTATATCTATATCTTGGTCTGTTTTTGTTTTTGTTTCTCATTTATGTTTCATGTTTATGTTTATCTTGGTCTATATATTTATTTGCTTATTTGTTGTTTCATGTTTATGTTTATCTTGGTCTATATATTTATTTGCTTATTTGTTACTATATATATATATATATATTATCTTGGCCTATATTTTCTTTCAGTGATGGACACTACGGTAATGGATGAAGTGAAAGTGGACCATCCGAATGGAAATATTGATTCAAAACTTCCGTTTCCTCCTAAAAGTACAACATGTGAAAGAAAAAATTTCGAAGTATTGGATAATTTTGACAGGATTGAAATAGGATCTTAAGCAAAAGTATCGTGTAAATATTGTAAACAAATTTATAGTGCTAATCCAAAACTTCACGGTACAAGTAGTTTAAGAAACCATTTGCCTAGTTGTTCTAAATATCCATATAGAGAACAATTTATGGGGCAAGCAACAAGGTGATCGATTTGTTGCATTAAATTTCAATTAAGAGGACACTAGAAAGGCACTTGTAGAGAACTTGAAAGGTCATAGGATATGTTTGACTACAGACACATTGACGTATATTAAGAATTTAAATTATATGTGTTTGACGTGTCATTTCCTAGATGATGATGATTGAAAACTCGAAACAAAATTTTGAATTTTTGCATTGTTGACAATCATAAGAGAGAGACTATTGGTAGGAAGATTGAGAAATATTTACTTGAATGGAAATATGAGGGATTTTTCACTTTAACAATAGATAAGGCGTTAAAATAATCTTACCATTAAAGTTTTACAAAATGTGACAAAAATTGGAAAGGTGCAATTTGAGGTCACGAGCTCTTACATATGAGATGTTTTGCTCATATCTTAAATTTGATAGTGGTGGAAGGGTTAAAAGAATTAAATGATTTTATTAAAAGAGTTCATGGAGCAGTAAGATATGTAAAATCTTCACCTAGCCGACTCCAATCTTTCTTTAAATACGTTAAATATGTTGAAAATTGAGTCCAATAGTCTATTTTGCCTTGACGTGTAAACAAGGTAGAATTTCACCTACAAAATGTTAGTCTTTTGGGAAGTTTAAAAATGCATTTGAAATATTAGACGACGAGGATACTAGATTTCGTGTTTATTTTCTTAAAAAATATATGTGTGATATACTTGGATCTCCTTCGAATGATGAAGATTAGGTAAGATATTGTGCATTTGTTAAATTTTTTAAATTTTTTTATGAGGCAACAAAACGTTTCTCTGGTATTTTGTATGTTACTTTGAACTCGTTTTTTATGAGATTTTTATAATTCAAAGCACAATTAACCGAATAATCTTGAATCAAAATAATGAGTGACTAAAATGACATTGAATATGAAATCGAAATTTGACAAGTACTGAGAAAATGGGGACAAGATTAATGTTATTTTGTATATAGTTGTTTTGTTGGATCCAAGAAAGAAGCTTTCATATCTCTTGTTCTGTTTTTCGAACATGTACACGATTGAGATTGCAAATTTATTGTTTGAAAATATGAAGATTGATATAAATCAATTGTATGAATGCTATTCTTCTATAGAGTTAATGAGTACGCAACTAGGTGTGGGAGTAGCCCAAGTAAGAGTGAGAGAAGGGATGTGACATCTACGTCGATTATGGACTTTAGATATTATGGATGAAAATCCACATGAGTTAATTCCTTCCCAATTTGAGAGTTTTATGAAAGGAAAAATGGATATGGGGGGAAAGTCTAAGGTGGAAAAGTATTTAAACGAATTACTTGAAAAGAAAAAGGATGAAAATTTTGATATTTTGGGTTGGTGGAAGGTTAATTGTAGTAGATATAAAGTGTTGGCTTTGGTTGCTGGTGATGTACTGGTTATTCATGTGTCGATTGTGGCATCAGAGTCTGAGTTTAGTACTGGAGGATGAATATTGGATCTATTTCGTTGTTCATTGTCCCCTCAAATGGTTGAGTGTCTTATTTGTGCACAAAATTAGTTGTTATCTTCAGTGTCAATATCTCTTCGCAATAGAATGGATAAGGTCTAGGAATTTGAAAAAAAAAAATCGAATCAAGTTTGTATTCTTAAAGGTTTTTTTATTTTTTTTATTTTTATTTTATTATATATATATATATATATATATATATATATATATATATATATATATATATATATAATTTAATTTTTTATTGTTCATAATGTTGAGATGAGATTTATTAATTGTTTGATATAATTTATGACAAATTCTAGATCAATCGTCTTCAAATTTAACAGGCAAACAATCAAACACTTCTACAATTTGTTATGATGTGGACCACGTGGTTAAGTTTGTGTTTGTATTTCATTTTTTTTTTTGGTTTCAGTATCTATAATTATTAGTTGGATTGCAATAGTGAGTTTGTAGTTTTAGATTTTATTTTTTATGTTTGTATTTTTTTTTTTTAATTTTTGTGATGGTTGATAATTACGTTTTTTATTTTTTATTTTTATTTTTGTGTTACTATAATTTTATGATAATTTTTTCTGTGAGTTTTAGTAATGTAATGTTTTTTTTTTTATCAATATTTATTTGCCCAACCCGAAACTAGTCTCAAACTGCACACTATTGGGCGGTCCACAGTTTAAATTAGTACAAATGGCATAGTATCCGATTAGTCTGCGATTTTAGCCCAAATTGTATCAACCTACCCGCTGCACACCTCTAATACCAAATAATAGTATAATGCTATTTTAAGTATTAAAGATAGTATTAAGTATCAGCCGTTACATACCGTAACAGTCGATTCATACCAAAAATCGAACCCTCTGATACCATTACACGGTCGATATCGGAGTCTAGGGATGATTCACACCAAATCAGGTCGATATGGGCCGTTAATGGCCTTTACTGCCGTTACTGTGAGGTGTAACTACCGTTACGGCCTATACAGTTGGGTTTTAGCTTTCTTAAGGTCCGACACCCATGTGAGCTCAAGATTTTCAACTTTCTTCAGTAGAATCCTCTATATAATTGAAGAAAGAAGAAGAAAAAGAAAGTAGAAGATAAAAAAAAAACTTACCAATTAGCAGAAAACCAAAGAGCTTGTCGCCAAAAGTTGAGAAATCCATCGCTGAACCCTACCAGCTCATCACCGAACATAGCTCTCGTTGTCACTGTCGCCGTCGCAGCTCCTCTCCATCGTGTCGCAGCTCCTTGCCGTCGTAGTTGTGTCACAACTCCTTGCCGTCACACCTCACAGTCCTCACTCCGTTTGTTCTCTCTCTTTATCTCTCTCATTCTCCATCTGATTTGGGTGTGTTTGGTTGATAATTAGGGTTGTTTGGGAAATAAAATTGGTTTATAAGATGATAAATGGATTGTTTACAATTTAGTTCTAAAATTTTCTAACTTCTATTTTTATAACATTTTTTTGTCCCTAATTTGTTCATTTAAAAATAATAAGTTGAACAATAATGTGTGCTTAATGTGTGTAATTATTTATGACATTATATATATATATATATATATATATATATATATATATATATATATATATATATATATATATATATATATAATGGTTAATTTAGTGTTAATTAGCTTTAATTATGATTTTAGTAAATAATATGAATTAAATTTGTGTATGTAAATTGCTGAAAATTAAGATTCAACAATGTTGGGTAAAGAATGATGTAATGATATTGTATGGAAATTTGGGATTCATATTGGTCGTTCTAGGCACAAATTAAAATGTAAATTTTGTGGTAGAGAGATGAATAGTGGAATAACTAGATTGAAGCAACACTTGGCGGCCAAAAAGGGTCAAGTAGCTCCGTGCCAAAGTGTTAGCGAGGTTAGGTCGCTTGTAATGAAACATCTTGAAGGTAACTTGGAGAAAAAAATAGATAAAAGAAAACAAAAAGAATAAGTGATTGAACAAATTCGAGCTTCTCAACGTGATGAAGATGATCCTTATGATTTGAGTGATGATGATGACTCGAATGATTCGGAGATGGCTTATGCATGAAAAGAAAGCATGAGGTTGCATAGAGAAGAAGAAAAATAAGATAGGCAGAGATATAAGAGGGATGCAGGTGACCGATATGAGATCGGGGGTAGCAGCGGGGTTGGTGGAAGCACCAACAGGGAAGTACTACTACTCGGATTGCTAATATGTTCCAACGATCTTCTACTGTCCGTGAATTGAGTTCGAAAAAACTTGGATTGATGCATCCTTACCTGAAGCAAGGTTAGCCGATATTGATGTTGATCTATGTCGTAGCAAAGCCCCTAAACAACGAAAGATCTCAACAAGGGTAATGAAGGGGTTCAGGAAAAAATTAGGTGTAGCAGTTGGTCACTTTGTGTTATATACACATTTGCCAGCAAACATTGTTAATTCGCCATGACTTAAGCCAATGTTGGATGTTGCGAGGGAGGTTGGAAAAGTAGTGAAAGCTCTTACTCCTTACGAGGTGAGAGTAATAACTTATTACACTTATTACAAATTTACAACTTAAAAGTTATAACTTATAAATTCAATGTATTTACTTATTAATTTATTTTTTGTGCTTCTGGATGGGTGGCTGATGTTTTCTTACCGAGAGAATATGAATAATTGAGAAAGTGGATCAAATCTCATAAACCAAGTTGGGAGGAGAGGGGCGTTACAATCATGTGTGATGGGTGGAGCAGACCTACCCGGAAGCATGTTATCAATTTTTTGATTTATAGCAACCGGGGGACTATTTTTCATTAATCAGTGGATGCCATTAATGTTGTTAGCAGAACTGACGATTATTACTTTGGGCTCATGAACAAGGTGGTGGATGAAATTGGTGAAAAATATATTGTCCAAATTGTCACTGATAATGAGTCCGCAATGAAGGCGGCGGGAAAAAAACTAATGTTGAAAAGACCAAATTTATATTAGACAGCTTGTGCCGCACATTACATTGATTTGAAATTGCAGGACATTGGAGAGAAAGCAAATATGCTGAAATTCTTGGATGATGCAAGAAGAATATCATGTTTCATTTATAACTCTACTTGGGGTTCTGATTTTATGAAGAGATTCACCGAAGGAATAGAGTTATTAAGTCCTGGGATCACACGCTTTGCCATCAATTTCGTTATGATGGAAAGCATTGTGAGGCATAAGAATGCCTTACAAGATATGTTTAATTGTGATGAGTGAAAAAGCAAAAGATGGACGAAGAAGAAGCATGGGGAAAAAGTTAGAAAAATTGTGAACGACAAAGGATTTTGGGAAAAAGCTTCATGGATTTTAAAAGTTCAAGAACCATTGGTGAAGATGTTTAGGCTTGTTGATGGAGATGAGAAGCCTACAATGGGATTCATCTATGAAGCTATGGACAGAGCAAAGATGTCCATTGAAGACAATTGTCATTACTACAGAGAATATTGGAATATAATCGACAAAAGATGGCAATTCCAATTACACCATGATTTGCATGCGGCTGGTAAGTAATTGATTAATTGTTAATTCAAATTTTAAATACTCTTATTAGAATTAAACTTCCTTTAATAATATGTGCTTTTTGTTTTGAATTCATGTAGGTTATTTTTTTAAATCCTCAATATCAATATGGTGGTAAGCTTTCTGACCATAGAGAGGTAATGGTGGGAGTTAAAAATGTGATTTAAAGATTGGAGCTGAATATTGATAAACAAATTCAAGCTATTAACCAAGTTAGTTCTTTCTTTCTTTTTTTTTTTTTTTTTTTTTTTTGTTTTTTGTTTTTTTAAGTAGTAACTAGCAACTAACAAGTTACCAAGTTGTTTTGTGTTTTGTTTGTGGGTTTTTGATTTGTTACTTTCTAAATACATATTATGACGTTTCGTGACAAGAAACATTCTTTCGGGACAGTATTAACTCAAAAAGCAGTAACACGTACGAATCCGGATAATACAATAAACAATTAATTATTAATATAAAAATCTCAATCTTCGTATCGTTTTAATTCATATTATTTCTATAGCCGAATGGTGGATCCACTTTGGTACATCTACCCTTGAACTTCAAGAGATTGCTGTTAAAGTGTTGAGCCAAACATCATCATCTTCTAATTGTAAGTATAATTGGAGCACATTCAGCTTGATACATACAAAGACGAGAAATCGTCTAAAGTATAAAAAAACTGAATAAGCTTGTTTACGTGGCCTATAATATGAGACTGAAAATCAGATATGCTACAAGATTAACCCAACGTGAAATTGAAGACAACTTTAACCTTATAAACTTATACTATATCTTTGAGGAAGATGATCCACTATCTCCATGGCTTCGATAGAGAGATAAGAACCATTGTTAGATGATTAGGACAACTCCGGTTGGTCAGATATAAGCGATGATGAGGCCGCTGTAGCTAGTACCCAAGCACCTTGACGTCGGCAGAATGATAGTTCATCTGGAGATGGAAGTGACACTAATAGTGGTCGTGGTTTGAGACACCTAGTGTAGGGTCTAGTAATGATGATGGTGGAAGTGGATGAGACACTAGACGATCGTCGTATCATGGAGAGATAGGAATGACTGGATTTGCAGGTGTTGTTGCAGGTGGAGATATTAGTGAGCCACAAAGACATTCTATTTCTGGTGCGATTGGATCATCAAGAAGACAACCAAACCCATAATCCTTAAATTCCGAAAAACATGATGACATGGAAAACCACTTTGGTATGCTTGAAGTTGGAGGATGCAAATATGGATATCAAGGGGATAATTGTTATCAGTGGCCTCAATCACAACCATATCCTTACCCTTATTATCCCTCATTGGAATATGTTTCGGTGCCACATTATGTGGGTATGGGTCCTTTATGATGCCTATAACCTTCTTCTAGTGGATACTTATATCCACCGCCACCTTCTTATCAATACGGCGTCCCTCCTCCACATCAAGAGAGCTCGAGTTCTACTTTCAGTTACTACAAAGAAAGAGGAGAATCTAGCGGTGCCGGTAGTAGTGGCATTGACAACACCATTTAAGATCATTGCACCTTTAACTACATTGGTGGCTATGGTGCTGCAGAATAAAATCAGATTGGTGATCATGTCGATGCTGACTATGAAGAGTATGCGCACAATTTGTTTTGGTATTGATAATTTTATGAGTGTATTATTTTTGTAATATGATGTACAAGTACAATTTAATCTTTTATTATATTTGTGTAATATATTTTTATTAAGTATTGTGTGCATTATCTTATTCTTTTAAGATTGTTCAGTACGACAATTTTTTGTCTTTTTTCATGTCTTTATTGTGTTGTATGTAATCCTAAAATGTCATAATATCTATTATAATGTATTTATTAAGGGTTAAATGAGTTAAACAATTACTATTATTGATTTTTTGAGGATATTCTGGTGAGTTTAAAAAATTCACGACCGTTACGGCCGATTCCCGTTACGGACAGGTCGATACTCCTGATACTGTTACACTGTGATCATTACCGTTACGTAACCTGATACCGCGATTTAAAACCTTGGTATTAAACTAATCTAACATTATTGTTGTGTGATATCCATATCATGTATTAAACAAAATATAATTAAAAAAAAAAAGAAAAAAGTAAGGACATGTTTGATAACCACTTAAATTTTTAAGTGCTGAAAATTTAAGTGTTAAAATTAAGTGCTTAAATTTTAAGTGCTAAAAAATTTAAAAAGGTTGTTTGATAACATTAAATTTTAAATGCTGAAAATTTAAGTGCTGAATTTTTTATTTTTTATTTTTAATAATTATACAATTTGAATGTTGAAAATTATTTAATTTACATAACTACCCTTGAATCAAGTTTAAAAAAAAAAATATGAACCTACAATTTACTTCTCAATCAACCAAATTAAAGAAACATGTAGAACATATAAGCAATTAAGTATCAACAGATTTTAGTAATGTCAATAGGAATTCGAAAAAATTGCTATGAAATTACACATAATACAAATCAATCGGAAGAAGATGAAGAAGAAATAGTACCTTATAGGAAGAATCGTCGCAAATGTCATCGCTCTTCTTAGAGTACGTAGATAAAATTAAATAATAAATAATTAAATGAAATATAAAATATAAAAAAAAAAAAAAATTAAAACTAAAAAAAAAAAAAAAAAAAAAAACAGAGAAAGTTAGATTTTACAAAAAATAAATAACAGTTAAAAAAAATAGATAAAGATAAATTCAAAACAAATATGAGACATTATTTATAATTATTTACCTTCTATAGAAGTAAAATGAATTAAGCAAAATGAATTAAATTGAAGGGTCTTCACTTAATTTTGTACTTAAATTTTGACTTAATTTTTAAATTAGCTTAATTAATTAAGTAATTTTAATTGTATTTATCAAATAAATTTAATTAATTAAATACTTAATATAATAAGTTTTAAGTGTTTAATTTGATTATCAAACAAGCCCTAAGTCCATAAACCTCCTCTTCGTGCTGTTAGTGTCTATCATTCTTCTTCGTCTTGTTTTTTTTCTCCTCCTCTCACCTTGTGGTCACCATCGTTCTTCTTATAAAGACTCGAAAACAATGTACTTACGAAATGCAGTGGGTTAGGACGCATCTTCAATTGTTATTGCTCAAAAACCATACGAACTCGAAATCCTCTGAAATCAGTCCACAATGCAGTTGCTTAGGGCACGTTTTCGATTTTTATTGTCTATATCCCGAACAAAACCTCCAATTTAAAGTCTAACTTCTCTGAAATTGGGAAAATCCTCCAAATTGCCAGTCAAAATTGTTCAAATAACTATCGAAAACGAGCCAATTTCCTCTGGAATTGGGAAAAATAGAAGTAAATATGTTTGAATTCGTCCTCTAATTGTTTATAAGGTTGAGAGGATTAGGAATCTTGTTTTTATCCAAGGAATCGACAAGAAATAAGCTCAAAAAGGTTCAGTTCGAATTTTAAATGAAATAAGCGTTGCATGTTCAATACCAGACTTTTGGTACGGCTGAATTGTGCCATACGTCCTACTTTTTCCTGGGGAGTCCTGGAAAAGAAAATCTCTAAATATGGTTGGAATATAACAAGGCCCATCACTTAAAAATAGGACATTTTTTAAGAGAATCTCTAAATATGGTTGGAATATAAACAAGCGACAATGTGTGAGAGTTCCTATATTTAAGTTCTAATTGGTCAAAAATTCTATATGTGATAAAAAAATTTAATTTAGTCCCATCTCTTTTAAAAAGACGAAAGTGTTACTCACATAATAGTCACGCGTTAGTTACATGTAACTATTTTCTGTGTAATATTATTATATTAGTTATAGGTAACTAGTTTTTTTTTTTTTTTTTTTTTCACAGTTGCATATTCCAATAATACGTTACATATCTCTGATATATAACTAAAAAGTTTGATATTTTTCAATTACATGTTTTAATAATATGTAATTTTTTTAATTACATGTCTCTGATATGTAATTAAAAAATTTGATATTTTTTCAGTAATATCACAAAATATTTTTTTTTTAATATATATATATATATATAATATCATAACTTGTAACTAATATTATATAAACATGTAACTAAAAATACTCAAATATAAATGAAAAATAACAATTATGAAATTGTAATTAACATTAGTTACGTATAATAGAATTTACTATAAAAATCGAATATATTCACTAAAAGACTCCCTACAATTCCTGCAATATCCCTACAATTCTAGCAATGCAGAACTAAAACATAAATAAAATCTAACTTAAAGGATTAAATCAAAATCTAATAATACAAATGGACGTTCTACCAATTAGACTTAAAAAAAATAAAATTTTCACCAATTTTCCCTAAAAACAAACCAATCACTTAAAAATAGGACAAAATTAATACGAATCAATAGAATAGATATCCTACACCTCACCAGGCATCTTAAGGACACCCTCTACTCCCCCATATCAATCTAGTAAATTCAAGATTTAATTGGACCAAGAAAGTTCAATCCTACTTAACAAGAAAAGACATATCTCCCCTTATGAACTCCCCTTATCAAGGGGACTAACTCCACTTGGCTTTCACCAAATTGCTAATTGGCATCAATTGAATCCAAATTGGGTATTTCCAATCAATTTCCGACCACATTAAAACCCAGACTCAATTGCACTTAAATGGAGAGAGGGAGGACCGCCGCGGGGGGGGGGGGGGGGGGGGGGGGGGGGCGGAACAATCTACACTAGTAAAAGAAGCATCCATGGCAGGAAAAACTGTCGCATTATTAACTATGCTATCCCAAAAACTTACAAATACACGATCTAAAAGAACCTCTCTCACATTATTAAAGGTTAAAAAACGAAACAAAAAAGGGGAATGAGAGATATGAAGATGAGGTCAACCCCAGGATTTAGCTACTACTATTTAACTATAATTATATCTTTTCTTTTAGTGAAAAAGGGCACCACAAATATCCCATCCGCCAACGCTCACACTTCAGTATAGTAGACATCAGCCGAGTAACCATGCTACTACACCTGCCAATAAAAAGGGGGGGAAAACATAAGCTCCAGAGAAAAATATAACAGATGGGCGGCAGTTGTTTCATTTTTCTGTTCCCAAATTTCTGCTTCTACTACTAGAGAACTTGGAACAGAAACAGATATCTGAATACAATCTTGCTTTGTTCTAAAAAAATGCGGGAGAGAAAAATCAGTAGTCACCTTCTCATGAATTAGAGCTCCTCTTTAACAGAATCTGGCTGAGCGGTCTTATCCCGATTCTTGTTAATAAAATCGATAATATCATCCTTTGTCCTGTCCCCATCATACTGCAATGTATTTCCGGTTGCCGATTTGAAGTACAAGGTTGGGTAACCTTTGACGTCAAAGGTTCCAGCCGGGATATCATTTGCAGTAGCATCCTAACAAGTTGGATAAAAAGGTCGTTGAGAAACTGAGGAGTGACTTTGCAAAAGTTATTAATGTTACAAGAATGAAGTAAAACCAGTAGAATGGGTGCCCCTTAAGGGTGGCTTTTGTTCCTGTCCGTTTTAGTTTTATATTTCCAGATTTTGGTTCCCTTTTAATTGGAATAAGAATCTGTTTCAGTTCGGCTCCCAGTTTTTTAAGAACAAATTTCAGATCCACGAGAAATTTGTTCCCATATTTGTGTCCCCTAAAGCTTTCTGGGAACAGAAACACTAACAAACACCAACTGTTGTCCTGTTTCTCGTTTTCTTTATTCCATTTCCAGAAAAATTAAAACAGAAACAGAAATTTGGGGGAAAATATGTTCCTATTCTGTTCTCTATGTGCATATTATTGCATAACATTTAAAACGTACAACGTCTAAAGAAAGAGATTTTATATATCTTACCATCTTGGCAATCACAACATTGGAATCCTTATCGAAAGAGACAGCAACTTCATCCAAGATCGGAGCCAGCTTTTTGCAGTGTCCACACCAGGGTGCATAGAACTCGATCAGAACTACAATATAAAACATGCCAAGACATCAATTGAAAATTGTCAAATGAATTTATTGGGCCAACAGAAAATTTCATGTGGTTATTTAGGAAAAGCGTCATGTCTTAATCATTCAGATCATCCCAACGATTAGAAACCAACTCAAGATGAATGAATAGAGAATAGCAGATATAAAACCCACATGACAGAAAAAGAAAAACGTAGATTTGGAGCTCAATTCTAAATTTTTGGCATCTTTCAAAACTTATGGTCATATTTTTATGATGAACTGGCCCCGTTTGGTTACTGATTCTGTTCCCTGATTCCTGTTCCTGCTCCCAAAAGTTCGGGAATAATGTACATAAACGTGTTTGATAAAAACGTTTCTGTTCTCAAAATTTTGGGAGTAATTAAGAACTATTTCTTGAATTCCTTAAGAATTTGAGAAACAAAAAAATATTGATTCTTATTCACTCGCACAAAATTATTTTCACTATCGTCTTGCCGGCCAGCATACATTTAAAGAGAGAAAAAAAATGAACAAGTGTTGTAACCAAACGTGTTTCTTGTTTCCATTCTTGTAAAAGAAACAATTTCAAGATAATGGTCGTTACCAAACATGATTCTATTTCCGAAATACTCCAGAAGGGAAACAAAATTCTCATCTTATCTCATGTCAGTTCATTGGAAGTAGAAATAGAAAAACAGAAACACTAACGAAACGCCACCCAAGAAACTTGATGGTATCAAGAGTTCAGTGCATTGAATATATTAAAAAAAAGAAAAGAAAAAAACAAGATGTGAATAGAGAGATATATCCCAGGCCCTATTCAATTTGTAAAAACAAGATGAGAGAGAGAGAGAGAGAGAGAGAGAGAGAGAGGAAAACGTTACTTCTGCCAAACAAGAGAGATCAACCGCATCAATTTCTCACAAAAGCAGCATATCTCTCTTGTTAGACAAGCAGCATTTTCCACTCTCTGATCTTGTTGTGCAAATTTAAGAGAACAATACATATTTCTTTCATCACCTTTTCTCTCTGTTCAATGCATTGCAGTCAATTAGATATTCCTACTTTCTAGATAATATAAATGTCATATAAAAAGAATATCTCGTTCTGAATTTGAAAATATGCTATCTAACATGAACGAAAATTTGTCTTCTTGGAAAAATAGATACATTTTGATTTAAGACATTATTTAATCAAATCATCGTAAAAACATGACCTTAATTTTCGAAGAATGTAAAAATTTTGAATTATGGATTGCTAATAGACGTACCATTTTTCCCAGACTTAAGGACCATGTCTTGAAGGCTGTCAGCAACCACCACCTTAACAGGCTCAGTGTTGTTTTCAGGAATGGGTTCAGATTTCCTGTATGCAGGAACACTTCCCTCCTGTAATCACGAGCTAAAGTTAGCTTCTCCTAGGAAAATGTCTTACAGAGCTCACAAAACTACACTTTTTTGTATGCCACCAGAAAATAAGGAAATATTATCTGAAAGACTGTTATCAGCGGTGGTGACCCATGCAATACATGCATCATCATTACATAGGGCTTGTTCGGTTGTCTAATATCTTATTTCTGATGAATTGATTTGTACATTTCTCCATTTACCGATGATTTAATCAAATTTACATATTATTTGTTTGGACAAAGAAATATATACAATTGTTTGCTTAGTTAAATTTTTAAGCTAAATTTTACTCTAATTACACGAGAAAATAGCATCTAAAGTAGAACTGAAATCATTAGCTAGATAATTTACGTGTTTATAATCTTTATAACCCAAGACTCAACTATAGTAATTCATAAATTGACTAATTGAAAAACAATAAAATTTGCAAATTAAGGACAACCAAACCAAACAGGCCCTAAGGTAATGTTTGGTAGCACAGAATTCAAGCTTTGAAATTGGAAATGAATGCATCTAATTCGTATGGTTTTGCTATACATTCATCGGTAATCCAATTCTAAGGCTTTAATTTCAAGAAACCAAACACTACCTTCTGTAATTTCATTTATTGAACTTCAGCAGTAAGGATCACCTTAAAGGCTTTCAACCATGGAGCAATATGATCAGGCTCCAAATTCGTCTTGAGGTATTTCTCTCCATCGTTGGTTTGGATGAGAATGAGCGGCGCTTGCTCTTCTTTAACTCCGAAATACTGTTAAGCCAATAAAATGGTGTTGTCATGTGATGCATTGGTTCAAGTACTAAAATGGATGGGGAAAACGACAAAAAAAAAAAAGCCCTAACCTCAAAAGCCCCTTGACTATCCTCGAGGTCTCCCATGAGAAAATTTATGCCTTGTGCTTTGTGTTGCTCAGCAAGTTCATGATACTTTGATTTGAAAGTGTCGAAATGCTCATTGGTGAAGCTCAGAAACATCATTGCCTACCATCATCAAAAACTCCCCCATTAGTGAAAAAAAAAGAAAGTATTAAAGGATATATATTGCAAATTGTAAAACCAATCAATGATTATTTATTTCATATAAATTTTAGTTAATAAAAAATAAATATATTAAATTTGATTGGTTAAAATTTGGCTAGGTTTCTTCAAATGGGATCATTATACAAATTAAAATTACAAAATCAAGAAGCAATGTGATGAAATCCATGCTTAAAAGGATAAAAAATTTAGATTAATTCAACAACCTGGAAGTATGCAAATTCAATCTCATTCATTCATTTTTATCAAAATCACATAAATATATTTTCAAAAACCGTCCCGATTTGTTATATAGATTTCAAATAAAAGGCCAATAAAAAGTAAATTTTGAGAAGTTTAAAATTGTAACCACCTTCGCATTGGGACTGTTGAAGAACTTGTTGACATAAGGATGGTTGGCGGGATCTTTATTGAAGATAGTTACTGTGGGGTCACTCTTCTCCGCAACGAATTTTTCTAAAGCATCTAAATCAAAATCCTGTATTGGCGAAGACTACTGGTAAGAACACATGGTACAGAAGGTACTAGGTAAAAGAACAGGGAAACCACCCAGGATGTAAGAAAATCCTAAAGATGATATAGTAAAAGTGGAGGCTTTTTGTACCTGAGTATCTACAACGAGTTCATCGAATGGCTTGAACAACCTCATAGTCGGACCAGTGGTCGATTCCCCACGTGGCAGGAGTTTTGCATCCTTAGTGTGGCCAAACTCATAGTCGGAGCGCAATTTCTCAGCAAGAGCAATAAAACTGTCGAACTTTTCGCCAGAAAATTCTGGGAATATGCCAACCTACAAGAATGCTCAAACATATGACTAATCTCTAATGTTTGCACTTTGTGGAGGTTTTATGGATAAAACCCCCAAGGAATAAGGCATAAAAAACTCACAATAATGATTTTAGTGCTGTCAATAAGAGCACTAGCATCGTCTGCAGATTTTATTTCAGCAGAAGCTGGTCCACTTTGTTTCTTCAAGTAAGTAACAATGCCATCTGCATCGCGAGGGCCTTTGTAATCCTGAACATTCTTTCCTCCATTTCTAAGAATTTTAATGGTGGGGAAGCCCTGAACTTCATAGTCACTCGCAAGAGCTTTGTTTTCAGCCTCATTGGCATCTACTTTAGCTAGAACAACAGGAGGATCGTGACTGCTCAAAATGGATGCAGCTTTCTCGTACTGCATGTCAAAAGCAAAATGTCAGCTAGCTCATAGTGCAGTAAACATACAAGTGTTTAAGAACATGTTAGTTGAAAATTAAATGGAAATTTAGAAATTATGTTTACCTCGGGCGCAAGTTTCTTACAGTGTCCACACCTGTTATAAATTGTTCAAAATTAAATTAGTATAAACAAGATTAAACCATTTCAGCCTCCCAAACTGGCTTCTACAATAAAGAAAAAATTTAGATTAGCACTATAATTATATTGAACAACAAATGAAAACACGAGTCCCAAATGGATAACCTTCATGAATTCAGGTGGCAGTATTTTTTTTCCATTTCAAAAATTAAACAAGTATATCAACTAAACAAGTAAAAAAGTGCACCCCTTTCTCTATACCACTGTATTTTTCATTAGTGCACCCCTTTTCTTCCCTTCTCCCCCCAACTTGGCCTGTGCATTATTCTTTCACAATAAAATTAACACACAGTATGCAACCATCTAAAGATGCCGTGTCAGGTCTCATCCTGGTCCAAAAATGCATAAACCCAAATTACATTGTTCCCGCTCTGAGAAGGGGAGGAAGATACAGAGTTCATTTACTCAAGAGGATAGAAATCAGACAGCCATTGACAAAGCAAGCATAATCATTAGCGGGTGACTGTTTGATGGTTTAGCCTCAAACATCTAGCGTCGCATTTCATGGTTTAGTCATGACAAGAATTTCCTACGGAGATAGGGAAAAAAAAAACATGATAGCTTACATAAACTACGTAAAAAAGATATCTTTGGCTCAACCCCATTTAACCCTGCCTGGACATTACTTCCAGACAACTTTTACCCTTGCAAACTGAAATAACTTATTACATCAAATTGTCAATCGATAGAATTGGCCTGAGCCGTATGAATGCACTCTACCAGCCCAAAAAAATCTATAATCCATTTAAATCTTCCATTATAAGCAATGCCATAGTATTTCAATTATGAGTTTCCACTAACATCAGATGTCCGAAAGGTACAGAAGACGAATATATGTCTAACAAATTCGGATAATCAAATCATAATTCTCTCAAAACACGGAAAAACCAAAATTTTGGTTTTAGGAAAAACAATCGCATTTTAACAGATCGCATAAAAGAGAGAGAGAGATCGAACCACACAACCATCGGTAAAATCCGGTTAACATAGCAAAAAGAGAAGAACAGGAAAAACATAATCGAGTTTAGGAGAGAATTCCATTTACCATGGAGCGTAGAACTCGACGACGATGAAGTTGTGTTTGCTAATTGTATCGGAGAAATTGGAGTGATCCAGAGTCAGAACGTACTCCTTCGATTGGGACTCCTCGCTTTCGGAAGCCGAAGAAATCGCCGGACCGGAGAGAGATAAAGCAACGATGAACAGACATATCCAAACCCTAGACGCCATTGTTACGAGCTCTGTGTATGTGTGTGTGTGTGTGTGTGTGTGACTGTGTGTAGATCCGCTTTAATGCTATCCTGTCCTTTATAGCGAGTTCGACGAAGAACGAGACCATCATGAACGAGTGACGCGTCATATGTTGCCTCCCCAAACCCATTTCACCACTCGCTCGAATAAGATAAAATTTGGCACTCTCTCTATCTACGTCATTTATCCACGTGGACAGATCTCATTTGCTTTCGTTTGTCACCGGGAATGTGTGCCGTTCACGCGGCGTCCCGCGAGTGTGCTTGGTTTCTGGAGGTCCTTGTGGAATAAAAACGGACAATGCATTCGTGAAATGTCGAAAAAGCCCCGGTAGTGCACGTCGATTTCCCAATGGCAGTGTGCCACGTCAAGTACACGTTTATCTTTTGGGGCAAGAGTTTTGCCTCGCATCAAATTAGTAGTACCTATAATTCTCTCTGTTAACAAGAAAGAGCTCTAGTGAGCCACATGACACTCATCCCATCTACATCCAATGATTTTAAAATCGAACCGGACGTCAAACCGAAAAAATCATTGGATCACAAATCACAGATTCAACCGGTAGATAAATCACGGTTAAACCGGTGATATCATAATTACGTCATAATTATTTATATATATTTATTTAAATAAAAAAATACAATATATATTTTAGAAAAATAAACATAAAAATAACATCCACTAAATTCTATTAAACTCAAACTCAAATAGACTAAATTACAATATAATTTTTTAAAAGATTTTTTTCTAGATATGAAAACTTTAAAGACTAAATAGCCCAACTCAGCCCACATACACATTAACTAGGGCAACCAAAGGTCCAAAAACGGCTCTGTTAAAACCCTAGACTAAATAGCATCTTTCTTCATTTCCACTTTTCTAGGCCAGCCGCTCCCCTAGCCTCACAACCAGAGAGAGAGAAAGAGTAAAGAGATAATGGCTACTTCAAGGGGATGATTACCGCAAGGATGCCGCCCGCTTCAGCAATCTCAACTTCGGTGAGTGGTATGGCTACCTCAAGGGGGTGATTATCGATATCATACACGACGTCGGCCATGGTGCTCCCTTGGCCAAGGTTACCTTCCGACACCCCTTCCGTTGCAAGATGAGAAATGATGAAAAACTGCCCCGGTTCGATGAAAATCGGAACGGTTCACCAGTTTGCGATTGAACCGGTTCGAACTGGGGCGGTCGAGCGATTTAACCGTATAAATGGTTTTTAGTGTATTTTCATATCGGAACCTTGATCGGTCAACTATTCAACCGGTCCGACCGGCCGGTCCGGTCCGATTTTTAAATCATTGTTTACAACCTAGCCACGGAGGTGAACGACAATCCATTTTCGAAGGTAAAGATTAATTGGACTTACCAAAATATTCATATATTGAAAATCTACATATTCAATATATATATATATATATATATATATATATATATATATATATATATATATTTTTAAAATTCATTGAATGCACTATTATAATAATAATAATAATAATAATAATAATAATAAATAAATAAATAAATAAAAATAGCCATTTATTTCACTCAAATTACTACACTAATGATGAACGATTTTTAAAACTAATTTAAAATGTTAAAAGAAAGAAATTGAGGAGAATCTGATGTTGCCAGAAATTCTCAGCATGTGCACACAGCTTCTCACGTGCCAAAAATCTCATCGCCTTCCTCCTCTAACTTGCAAAAATCGTTTAATTCTAAAGGGAGACACAGGTGTGGTGTCAGTCAAAGAACCTCTGGCGTGAGAATAAGTTAATCTGATTATGGAGAAGGCTAATGCACAGATTGAATTATAAGAAATAAATAATGATACAATCTCCTTTATATAGGCTCGATTATCCTCTGCCGTTTCATTGGTTAGGTTTCCCATTACGAGATCTTCTTCTAACCACTTGGTAGATACCCATGATCTTCTCTATATATCCAGGAGATGATCTCTATAACGTACTCCACTTAATGTGGGCCATTACAGTTAATGGCTCATAACATACCCATGCATAGCAGTGACCGTTATCATGGGCTGACCTACTATTACTTTGACCTAAACACCGTGGGCTTTAGACTGCCCATTGATAGGCCTCTTCATGAGGCTATTTAATTTGTATAGTGGACTACTGAAGTCCTTTCCCAAATGGGCCTATCATGCGCGGCCCAGACAATACACCGGGTCTTATATATTCCGGGTCGAGTCACTGACCTAAATCGTCCCGTTAAGGCTTCACG
The DNA here is from genome assembly GCA_016647705.1 of Eucommia ulmoides. Lineage (NCBI taxonomy): Eukaryota > Viridiplantae > Streptophyta > Magnoliopsida > Garryales > Eucommiaceae > Eucommia > Eucommia ulmoides. Next base: position 31,878,557 of record CM028332.1, on the reverse strand, counting down.
TGTATGTCAGTTGTGAGAGGGAGTTTTCTCATATCATTTGCTCTCCTAACTTTCGTGACGATTCAAGAGAAGAGAGATAAAAGATCACTTCCATTTCGCGTAAGTTCTCATATTTTCCAAATCCTTTGGTTGCATTGCTTTTCTTCGTAGTCTCTGTTTTGATTGTTGTCTGTTCCCTAGGATATCGTTAAGTCAATCAAATATTCCTGTTGAGGATGGTTTATTGTTGAATCTCCTTATAGAGAGAACGACAACAACCCAGGCTACTCAGCCCTCCAATCTCTCAGAAAACTAGGGAGATCATGGTGCGAGTAAGGTTCCACAAGAATGGCTTGCACCATTTAGCGAAAAGGACGTCATCTCTCTATCCGTGTCGATTAGGGTTCCGTCTGAAGATGAACATCCCTACGATGCAAATAAGGATAAAATATGCCTATTTTTGTAGATGTTTGAGTACGGACTCACTCTTCCTTTTACCCCTCTCATTCGTAATTGTTTTTATCAATTAGAGATAACCCTTACCTAGTTAACCCTTAACGGCTTTCACCAAATCATGGGAGTCATTGCCCTTCCCAAGCAAATGAAATGTTGCTTTCTATAGATACAATCAGGAGTATAAAACACCTTAAATTCCTTTCTAATATTGGGAGATGTTATTACTCTTTCCCTAAGAAATTTTCTTTTCTCACGACCTTCCCATTAAGGTGAGAGATTGGCAATAATGGTATCTCTTCTTCAAGGGTGATTGAGAATTCTCTCCTAAAGAAGCGGGGCAACCTTCTGTTGTACCGAGGCATTTCAACCCCCCAAGTAATTTTCTTCTTGTTTTCAATTCTATTCCTTGGAATTTTGCACCAATAATTTTGATATATTTTCTGAAATTTCTGATACAGGTAAGAGACCTTGCAAAAGCCTTGGCCTTACAGCCAGAGTTGAAGGAGAGTTGAGAAGGTTGTTGGTACCTGTAGAGCGATCCTACAAAATTTTGGCTCATCACCCATTCATCAGACTAGAAATGGATGTTTCTCAATTTAATAAGCTAGTAGAGCTGCAAATTGGAAGAAAGATGAAGAGGCATATGAAGAAGTCTTCCATACCAGTAGGAAAATTGTCCTCCCAGCCTGTTGTTGCCTCAAGACCAATAGCTCACCATGCTGCTGAGCCTTCTGTTCCATTAGAGGTCAGCCAACCAGTTTAGCCCGTTGCCCAATCTCTTACCGACCATTTACCTCAGCCTACTCTCCTAGAGGTCTTTGTATCTGACGATGACTCTCACCCTTTGAGCATTTATAGGCACAAGTTATCTCCATGACAGTTCCAATACTTTAAGCACCTATTCCTACAGCGGTAAGAGAGCTGGAGCTTGCTGCAAAGGTAATTGATGATCACACCATTGCAGAGCTTTCATCAATCAATTGCCAACCTCCTCCTGCATCAGGTTCTAGACATCGTGCATCAAGTGGCTGTGGCATGTCCAAGCAGCAAATGTGCCAACTAATCCAGGAGGTTGGTCCCTCAGTACCAGGCCGATGTTCAATCTTTGATGATGCCATCAAATATATGTACGAGAGGTCTTAGAGCAAGGTAAAGAAATGACTGATGGTCATAATAAAGCTAAATTGTTCAGGATGCTAATCTGTGCACTCATTCAAGTAATTACTATGCCTTTTGACAAGTTTTTTGTTTTACCCAAGCTGTTTATTGATTTCTTATGCTTGTTTTTTTACTGTGGAGATTTCATATATCGTATGCTTTGGCCAGTAGTGGTGATGATGCAAATGAGTTGGATGCCCAACTTATGCATCAACTAACTGAGTCTAGTAAGCTAAAAGAGAGCATCTGCACTTTAGAATAAAAGAAGCTCAGTCTGGAGACTAACCTAGCTTTGGCGAGGTCTTCTCAAGAGAGGTTCGAGTAGGAGTTGCGTTCTGCCAACGAGCAAGGAGAGGCACTGCAGAAGAGCAACGATCTCTACTGCTCAGAAAATGACAAGCTTTAGATGGAGAACACTGTCTTGAGAGGAGATAACTCGTCTTTGAGGGATGAAATTCGCTCCTTGACTGAAGAGATTAACTCGGCTCACTTAATAATCGATTAAAAGGATGTTGATCTTAAGGCCAAGGACGCTACCTTCTAGGTGAAGGAGGATGCTCTTCAAGAGAAAGAGAATGGCCTCCAACAACTGCAGAATAAGAGAGATCATCTATTGGCTGAGTTAGATCAGGAGAAATTGAAGTTTGCTGATCAAACACAAGAAGCAGAGAGGCTGGCTACCGAGCTGAAGGCCAAAAAGAATGAGTCTGAGCAGATGATCAAGGACCTTGGGCTGAATTTAGAAGAAGATCTAGAGAGCTTCAAATGGTGAGCTTCAGCTTTGCCAGCAGAGAGTGTCAGAGAAATATCCCGACCTGGATCTTTCTTTTTTGGAGGTTGAGCTAAAGGATGCACCAGAAGGTGAAAATGCCGCAGATGGTAAGAAAGAAACCGATGAAGATGAGGAGCTCTTATCCACACCAGCTGCTGAGGTACTGGTGGAGAGCTTAGCTTCAGTCCTTCCTGACCAGCCTGCCATAAGCTCAACCCAAGTCTTGGCTTAAGCTCTACTAGTTGACGTTGTTTCCATTTCGACTTCTATCTAGCCAAACATCATTGATCATAGTGTCATTCCATGATTTAACCTTCTGTCTTCTCAATTTTTTTTTTTTTTTATATATATATACATATATATAATAAATTTTTGTAATGATATATTTTTATTTTTTTTTATCATCATGACCTTGCTTAAAACAGTAGCCTCTATTTAATTCTTGAAAACACACAGTGATAATTACGATACATAATCTGATAGCACACGTGATGAGGGTATTTTTTGACACCTCTGAGTCAACACTCGGGATCCAGCCACGTGTTCGTCCTCGCAGTAACAGAAACGCATTTCAGAATCCACAACGCCATGCAAGATCATACGCCGACCATGGCTCCTCCCTAAAACCTCATTTGCATCCAGGGAAGAACGAGGAGCCTGGTAGGGATGTGCTACTCTAAGCTCTATGTCGTGCCCTGAGCAACCAATTTTACGGACTCAGCCATTCACATCGACCGGCTTCCCCTTCTAGCTTGTTTCTTCTTTAGGATTCCACGGATCTCCATTATCCTCTACCAGCTCACCACCGCAAGCCTAATAAAGGCCCGCGGGCTTCGCCAAATAGGTCCAAAAGCCCAAGACCAGTGATTATCTCCTAAACGCCCCGGATTATCGACTAAACACAGGGCTTAGACTAATTAACCGTGTTTAGGCCCAACTAATCATCTCCAACTCCTATACATATCGGGGGTTGTGCAAGCCCGATAGACGTTTGAATATGCTTTATATTACGCATGAGTTCATTTATTTACTTGCTGTATTACTGTACCTTTTCTCTTTGAGTACTGATTACCACGACGGAGGGGCTTCACCGGGACAAATCCCGGTCTAAGGCTTTTGTAAGTACACTTTCTAAGGAGTAGGACTTTGGACACAACAAATCAGTCCCCCCAGGACCCAACACATCTCACTCGAATAATTTTCAACTGAAGATTCCACATCAGCAAGAAGACCCACCCGTCATCCGATTAGACCATACTCGAGGTATGTACCAGTTTTATGTACCAACAGTTTTGCACCATTTTATGGGAACGTGCAAAAAGCCATCCCCTGATCACTGCTCTCTGCTCAGTTGAGCTTGGGTGATCACAAGGTCCAGTTAGATAGACACAAAACAAAAGAACCAGAAGACATATCGAAAGATCCAAGGGCACACCCTCCAACCCCCATCAACGAGAATAACATCCCCCTCCACGGTCAGGCTGGATTATCCACTCTGCCACTTGGGGTTGCAGGATATACCTTGGGAACTGTGGAGGTATCTTGGGTTGATCTCCTTGAATGCCAAATGCAAGAGTTCAAGTCGAATGTATAACTCGTCATCGTGCGTTTACCACCGCCCCTTGTTCATGGTGGACCAACCCTTTAGCCCGCAACCCCCGAGGAGCTGTCTCAAGACCACGATGTTTTCATAGACACTTCGAATGGGTAGGAGCCCGAGGGCTGCCCTCCGCTTCGCAACCTTGAGTTTTTAGGACAAGAGAAGGTCCTCCTGCAATGCCGAGATCTCCACCCTATCTGCCACAAGAATTTATGCTAAGGGATATGTCAGTGTCCCCCCCAATGGTCGAGCTCTTTATTGAGCTACTAAGTCCGATCATAGAGGTCGGCATGAGTGTGAAGTTGGCTCCTACTCACCTTCCTCCTATCATCCTGCGGCCTGAGCTATGGGTAGTCGGGTATAAGAAGAGCCCTTAGTAGGGGAGGTTGTAGAGCGCCGCCTGACCAACATGGAAGCCCGTCTCTAGGAGGTGCAAGGAGGCCAGGTAAGACTGGGTATTATTCCAGAGGTGAATTATCTATTTGTGGATGAGGTTCAGGAGGAAGTAGTGCCGAGGCACTTCACTGAACCTCAAATGATTCCGTACAATGGGACATCAAATCCTGTTGACCACCTATCTATGTTCAAGTCTCATATAAACATTCAAGTAGCCTCTGTAGCATTGTGATGCAAAACCTTCTCTGTCACCCTCATAGGTGCAGTAAGAACGTGGTTGTAGAGTTTGAGGCCAACGTCCATCTCCACCTTCAGGGAACTCGAGCAGTTATTCCTAGCTCATTTCAGCCACTCCCGGAGGAGGCCGAGGACTGTGGCTCATATTTTCACTCTTCGGTAAGAGCCCATTGAATCTTTGGGAGATTACATTGAGCATTTCAATCGAGAAGCAAATATGTGCCACGACCTTCTTGAGGCTGTTGCATTGAATGTCTTTGTTGATGGGCTCGTGCATAAAAGATTGTCTTATGACCTCTGCTCCAACCCTACTCCCATTCTCGATCAAACTTTAGACCGTGGGACTAGATTCCATGGTGCTGACCTTTGTGCTGTAACCGGGAGATAGCGGGAAGGACCAAACAAGCCGAGGGAACCAAGGAATGCAGGTTCGAATTAAGCCCAAGGCTTGAGAAGATTATGAACTGAAGGGAGGTTCAGACCCCTACCTAGAGACAAGAGGCCACTTCCTCTTCCAAGGCGTCACCAACCAGAGTTCACTCCACTCACGGCCTTAGTGGCTACCGTCTTTGCAGAAAACTTAGGTAAGATTTATTCCCTCCTCCACCGCCCCTAAGGGAAAGGTTGGTCGGGAGATCGATGACCCAATACTATGAGTTCCACCAAGATCGATGTCACTCCATAGAGAACTGTTTCCAGCTTTGGCATGAGATTGAAACTCTTATCCAAAGAGGCTATCTCCCGAACTATGTCCGAAAAGAAAATTAAGAGCAGCTTGACGGGGATGAACCACAGGGAGATCCCGGGGCCCAAAGAAAATTGGAAAACTACAATTGTTCACCGCCCTGGGAAGCTGAGGCCAAGGAAGATCACCAGCGCATGGATGGTGAAATCAACTACATCTACGACGGATTCAACTCCAGAGACATACAGAGTTACTAGGGTTACACATCCAGGCACATACGATCTTGAAATATAAGAGAATGTGCTATTCAAGCACCCGTAGAAAGCTGACTAGCTAAAGTACAACTTTTGTAGGGATGATCCACTTTTGTGAACAACTTCCAATTTGTACAAAGTGTTGTAGTTTTTCTTATCAAAATAAAGAACGCGTTTTGTGCAATGTGCCTTGTGCTTTATCTGGTCAACAACATTCTGACCCCTTGAGTTGTACCTTGGCTTTCGATGTCGCGAATGATTCTCCTCAATGACATTCCGAGCCCCTGAGTCGTGTCTCGGCTCTCGGTGTCGCGGATGATTCTGCATAATTGTATTTCGACCCCCTAAGCCGTTTCTCGACTCTCGGCGTCGTGAGTGATTCTCCACGGTTACATTCCAACCTCATGAGTTGTATCTCAGCTCCCGACGTCGCGAGTGATTCTTCACGATTGCATTTCGACCCCCTGAGCCGTATCTCAGCTCTTAACGTCACGAGTGATTCTCCACAGTTACATTCTGACCCCCTGAGCCGTATCTTAGCTCTCAACATTGCGAGTAATTCTCCATGGTTACATTTCTCCATCATAAGTCACGAGTGATTCTCCACCCAACATCTCAACTCTCAGCGTCGTGAGTAATTCTCCACAAGTCTTATCCAGGTGCTCAGCGTCGAGGGTGACAACTAGACCCTCTCTGGAAGTCAATAGATCGTACCCGGGGAGAGACTAAGGTCATCCACCAAGGGAGAACATTGATCGAGTCTGAGGGCCTGCAGCCAAGTACCTCTCCCCACCAGTCGACTATAAGTTTAGCATTCTAAAAGATAAGGTGCTCTTGTATGGACTAAATGGAGATAACCTAAAAGAGTTCTTAAATGAGCCTGACTATGGAGAACTCTACAATGACCAGCTACGGGGGACCAACCGCAAAATTATGCCCTTGCAAGCTGAAAGGACCAGGCATCTTGGGAAACCCTTCTCCTGAGTCCACGACACGATTTCCTTACAATCAGCTCATGTCCTGGATTGGGGGGTAGTGGTCCATGACCCTAGGTAGAGGCGAGAAGTTCTTTCAAAAAACATCCTGGCCCTAGGCAAAGATGAGAAGTTCTTTAAACAAAATGTTCAAAATTTTACTACTCTGAAAACAGGACCAAGCGAAAGGCGACTTGGTGAAAACATCGAAAGAAAGGAGTAGACTCTGAACTACCCTGTTTATGCCTCTCAAAATCTTACACGCTCACGCGCAGAAAAACAAGAATAAGCAAAAATGAGTCTACAAAATCCTAAGTCCTGAAAAAATGATAGTCCGAGCTCAGTCCTCTCCACCCTCGTTGTGAGGGGCGTCCGTGCAAGAAGGAGTAAAGTCAATCTCACCCTCCTCGGGAGGGCCCTTGTCAACACTATCTGCCTTGGCGTCCTTGTGTGCGGCACCGTCTAGGGGTTCAGCCTCAGTGCCCTATAACCGGAACTATCAGGTTTGACAACACCACCCTGCCGCACTACTCCTAGCCGACAGGGTCCGGGTAGCGACGAGCACCGCCCTGTCGTTTTACTCCTAGCCAGCAGGGTCCAGTAATGACCTTCTCCAAGAACGTCATCCAGAAGTGTCGTCCAGAAATTTCACCATTTCTCCTCGGGTCGGTGTCCTCTTATCTTGCTCCCCCATTCTACCGTGCTGCCTCAAGCCAACTGGGCACTGATGGGGGGTCTATCCTAGATTTTTCCGTCAAAAAATTCATAAGTGCAAAAAAAAAAAAAACAACAAATCTGCTAGAACTCAAAAAAAAGTTAAAAAAAAAAAATTAGAGAGAGGGGGAAGGCAGTGCCCTTCACCCTCATAAAAAAAATAGAGCTGCCCTCTCCCCCATAAAAAAATATAGAGGGAGAGGAGGGAACTGCCTTTCTCTCATGCTGGCCGCAAGGCCAACGTGAGGGAGAAGAGGGATAACCCCTCTCCCTTGTTTTATTGTTTCTTTTTATTTAGAGTCAACTTTGTCCCCCTTAAATTTTGAATGGGAGGTGCAACCCATCGCCCTCTTGCCTATCCGCGGTGAATACTCCCCTGGGCCTCGCCTTAATTTTCTATGCGGTGAAGGCCAGTCTGTGCTCATAGCTTGTTCACGGTGAACATGTGTCGCCCTGAAAATCAAAAAAAAATCGGGGCCGCCCTGCCGTGCTACCTGACCCCGAACCCCGGCCGTATGGGAACCTATTTCAAATTAGCTAATTTAAAAAAGTTTAACTCTTGAAAAATTGTCGTCCTAGAAATCGAATATGTTTAGGGTCGCCCTGTCGTGCTACTTGACCTCGAACCCTGGCCGTATGGGGGCCTATTTCAAATTCACTCCCCAGAAAAAGCTAACTCTTGAAAAAATGTTGATTAGAGGTGTTTCTCATACTTTGAAGTCTGCAGGATGCCCGTTTCAGCCAGGAATTGATATCCTGACCATCTCGCCTCCCTCACCGCATAAGGTTAGGGGCAACTGATAAGGGTATTTTTAGGCACCTTTAAGTCAACACTTGGGACTCAACCATGTGTTTGTCCTTGTAGTGACAAGGACGTATTCTGAAATCCATAATGCCACGTTGGATCATACGCCAACCACGACTCCTCCCTGAAACCTCATTTGCATCCAAGAAAGAACGAGAAGCCCGGTCAGGACGTGCCGCTCTGAGCTCTATGCTGTTCCTTAAGCGACCAATTTCAGGGATTCAGCTGTTCACATCGATCGGCTTTTCCTTCTAGATTGTTTCTTTTCTAGGACTCCATGGATTTCCGTTCTCTTCCACCAACTCACCGCCGTAGGCCTGATAATGGTCCGCGGGCTTCGCCAAATGGGCCCAAAAGCCTAAGCCCAGCGATTATCTCCTAAACGTCCCCAATTATCGACTAAATACAGTGTCTTAACTAATTAATCGTGTTTAGGCCTGACTAATCATCCCCAACTCCTATATATATTAGGGGCTATGCAAACCCAAGGGACGCTTGAATATGCTTTACATTACACGCGAGTTCATTTGTTTACTTGTAGTATTACTGTACATTTTCTCTCTAAGCACTGATTACCACGTTAGAGGGGCTTCACTGGAATAAATCTCGGTCTGAGCCTTCTGTAGGTACACTCCCTAAGGAGCATAATTCTAGACACAATAGGTCAATCCCCCTAGGACCCAACACATCTCACCCAAATAATTTTCAACCGACGACTCCACCTCAGCAAGAGGACCCACCCGTCATCTGACTGGACCATATTCGAGGTGTGTACCAGTTTTACGACCAACAACACGTCATTCGTGTACTTAATGTATGTTCTGTTGATATTTTATTTATTTATCTATCTTTATTAGTTTGGCTATTTAAAGCCAAACTAAGCGTCAATTATTCCTTCATAAATCTAGATGCTTTCTCTTCTTCAATCTTGCATTCTTGAATATTTTCTTCTTTTTCATATCCTTCTATAACTATGGCATGTCCATCGCTCTCTTCTTTGTGGCCAACCCTTTTTTTCTTTGAAGAGATTCAATTTGAACGATATAAAGAGATCGAGCTAGGTGAGACCTTCTGTACCCTGATGACCAAAACGAAGACTACTATAGAGAAGCACCCTCGCCTTCGTGCTTTGGAAGATGCCAGTGCTGTTTTCGCCACTATAGAAGCAACTCATTTTCATGCAATCTCTTATCTTTATGAGCTGGGGAAGAAACTGAAGAAATATGATAGGAGTAAACGTGACTTGGTCGCTGATTTTCATTATCACAAGTTTTTTACGGACAACGTTAAAGTGAAGCGGGACAAGATTCTAGAGAAAAATGAGATGAAAGAGGCCAAGACCCGAAAGTTGATCAACAAGATCAACAAATATGAGGAGCACAACTTCTATTTCTCTAACTCAGATTTTAAAGATCTGGGTTCACTTGCCTCTCCTGGGTCAAAATGATTCCACCCAATCAGCCTTGGTTAAGAAGAAGAAAAACTTCTCTTTTTTGTTTTTGTTTTTGGAATGAACAATTTTTTTGTTCTTGATCTTGTTTTTTTTTTTTTTTGTCTTGCGAACAGTCTTTTGTTTCGCCTTTTTTTTTTTTTTTTTTTTTTGTTTTTAATTTTGTAGCAATGTATCTCCCCTATTTTTGCTTAATAGAAAATGGGGTACTTCAGTTTGTCTGTGTTGTGTTGTTGTGTGTTGACTGTTTGTGTTGCTCTTCTGCCTACCCTCCTTTATAATTTGGTTAAAAAACTAAGCTAGTTATGAATTAATTTTAGGCTTTAGGTAGTAAGTAAAAATTTCAAATTACAAACCCAAGAAGTGTCACATTATGAAGGGTAATTAGATAGACCATCATAGGAATCCTTCCATTAAGATTTTTTTTTTTTTGGTTTATAACATTCTTCTTAAGATATTATCCAGTCTTGAACTCATCACTCATTACCATGGAGTCAGTAGAAGTTTGAGTAAGTTTCTTATCTTGACTGAGTTAGTGATGTTAATGACAAGAAGCTTGTGTCTGATGGAGATATTTGTGACTAATAAGTCTACGTTAGCTTTCCTTAGTCTTAAAAACTAGGAGTTACAGATAGCAAACTAATTTTGCACTGTTCAGAATGAGTTGTACAGTCTAAGGCTAAGCTGATGAGCTGTCCTGCCCTCTTTCTTTTAAGTATTATGTAAGTCGATTTGCTTTGATCATAGCGATCATGCTGAGTTGAGATGCTCAGTTATTTGAATTATACTTAGTTTTTATACTATGTGGTGAATGAGTAGGCTGACCAGCTTACTCATTTACGAATGAGTAAGCCAATCCACTTTACCCATACCAAGCTAAGATACTCAATTTTGATGAGTAAGTTGATCAGCTCTACTCATGCTGAGCTGAATTGCTCAGTTTTAGTGAGTAAATTGATTTACTCTACTCATTTGTGAATGAGTATGTTGATCAGCTCTGCTTATACTGAGCTGAATTGCTCAGTTTTAGTGAATAAACTGACATGCTGTGCTCATTTGTGAATGAGTAAGTTGATCAGCTCTACTCATGCTAAGCTAAATTACTTAGTTTTAATGAGTAAACTAACCTACTCTTCTCTGTGAATGAGTAAGCTGATCAGCTCTGCTTATGCTAAGCTGAATTGCTCAGTTTTTTTACTTTAATGTCAAATGTTTATCCTATACTTAGTTTCAATTCACTAAATGTTGTAAACGTGATTAAAATCATAGTATCACAATAATAGGCGTCACAAAATTGATGGAGAAAATATTTATTTTCTTTATTCAAAGAATGTATCTCAAAAAGAGAAAAATTCAAAATGATCAATGAAAAACATGAATCAGCTAATGATTAGAAAACTCATATGAAGTACTTCCATAAGTTAAAGATGTTCCAAGGCCCGAGGATTTCCATAGCATCAAGATCTTCCAGCCAATAGGTCCCTGGCCTGTTTGCTTTGGTAACTCGGTAAGGGCCTTCCCAGTTAGGAACTAGCTTTCCCAAGCGAGCTTCTAAGCGATGAGCCATTACTCTCCGAAGTACCAGGTCTCCTACTGCAAAGTGTCGTGGACACTCTGCATGGTTAAACATTCATGCCATCCTTGACTTGTAAGCTGCCATCCTCATTGATGCCCTGTCACATATCTCTTTCAACTTGTCTATCTCTTCTCGTATGACTTCTTCATTCTCCACTGAGTTGATTGTGCCATCTCATTTGGACGGTAGCCCTATCTCCACTGGGACAACAATTTCAGTTCTGAAAGTTATGAAGAATGGTGTTTCTCCCATGGTAGATGTTAGAGTGGTCTAGTAAGCCCACAATACTCCTGGGAGTTCCTCTACCCACTTGCCTTTGGCGTTATCCAGTCATTTCTTGAGTACCTCCTTAATGGAATAGTTTGTTGCCTCAACTTGTCCATTGGCTTGCGGGTACGCTAGGCTAGATGTACGATATTGAATCTTCAGTTCGTCGTACCTCTATGTAACTTTGCCACCTGTGAAAGGTGTTCCGTTATCAAATATAAGTACCTTAGGAATGCTAAAACAATAGATTATATTTTTCCAAAAGAAGTTCTTCACCACATTCTCTCCCATGGTTGTGAACGCTTCAGCTTCGGCTAACTTGGTGAAATAATCAATCACCACCAGTAGGTATTTCTTGTTCCTTGGTGTTGGAGTAAATGGTCCTAACACATCCATCCCTCGTTGGGCGAATGGCCATGGGCTGGTTATTAGTGTCTGTTGTTGAGTTGGGACATTGATATCGTTGGAGAATAGCTGACACTTATCGCAACTCTTGACGTACTCTTGTGCATCATTGTGTATTGTTGGCCAGTAGCATCCCACATGTAACGCCTTGTGAACCAAGGTCCTCACTCCTTGATGATTTCCATAAACCCCTTCATGTATTTCTTGTAGGATATAGGTGGCTTCTTTTGGTCCTAGACAAAGCAATAAAAGTTGGAAAAAAAGATTGTCTATAAAGTTTATCGTTGATCAGCACATGCCTTGATACTTTGTAAAGAACTTTCTTGGCAGAGTCTTTGTCCTCTGGTAGATTCCATTCCTTTAGGTACTGATAGGTGTAAATTACCTATCTACTTCTAAACCGAATTTAGTAGTTTTCGAGCATTTTATTTATATTTAATCGCGTTTTAGTTTGTTTTTAGTTAATTCACGTGTAGGGATGCAAACAAGCAATGAACGAGCGAAAACGGTAAAGAAACAAGGTTTCAAGATAACAAGGTCCACCGTCGCAGCAAAGAAACCACCGTCGAGGCGGTTAGAATACGGAGGATGTGTTGAAAAGTGAACAAGAACCACCACCTTGGAGGACAAAACCACCGCTTAGGCGGTCAGCTCTGCACAGAGGAAAATATTTTTTAGATATTTTTGAAACCTCAGGCCTACAAATACCATTCTCCCACTTCCATTGAAGACACTTAGGAGGTCTGGACACTATTGGACTCCCCTAACCTTAGGAGGTGACCCTTGGCCATTCTTGAAGAAGAGATTCATCATCCGAAAAAGAGGAAACATTGGCGAATCATTCTTTGGCGACAGTAGATCACTCCACTTTAAGATTTTATCTTTTTCTCTTTATTTCTCTCTTGTAATTTAATGTTTTATTTTAAATGATGATGAATATCTCTTGTATTAATGCTTATATGGTCAAGATCACAATAGATTAGATAAATATTAGTTAGGGATCGATGTAGTTGTGTCAATACTAGTTTGATGGAATATACGTTTTCTTAACGGTTGTTTGTGTTTAAATACAATTATGTTCATAATTTTGTGACGATCTTAATATGCTTGTTAATATATTAGGGTTGGATTTGAGAATATGGGGTTTGACACTCGGGAGAGGTAACCCCGGATTCGTACTAGGGTAAACATATCGTTATGATCTAATGACGAGGGAGGGCGTTAGTTAGTGTGCAAGCGATGACGTTGGGGCAAGCCTCACGCAGCCTAGGGTCGTTAAGACATTGAGAGAGACCTCTTGGTTGACACGAAGTCACGTATTCTCCTATCTTACACTCGAAAGAGGTGGCGGAGGAGTTTACGAACCAAGATTGTCGGATACCATAAACTCCGTTATTGTTAACTAAAACAAAATCAAACATGTATTAAGTAAACGAAATCAATCCCTAGGTAATCAACTTAGTTAGGATTAACCCACTAATTGTAGTTTAGATTAGTTTTAATTAGTTTAATTTTAAATCATTTCTTTAACCGTTTGGATAATAGGAGACTATGCCAATTGCGGTATTCAATTATTCAACCCATTCTTGTGGGAATGATATTTGATCTTAAAGATCCACTATATTAAAACTGGACCTCGTGTACTTGCGAGTAGTCAATACGCGAGCGCGTAACAAATGCTACAACGTACAAGTTTTCGGCTCCATGCCGGGGATGGTGTTGAATTGGTTGATATTGCGACTAAGTAGTTGAATATTAATTCAGACAATTCTTTTGTTATAATTTTCTTTTTATTTGTTTTATTAATTTATTTCGTGAGCTGTGATCAAACAGTGCATGCATCGTAGAAGAAGTTGAAATTCTTGACTCTTAATCTCGAGAACGAGTGTAAGTTGAAAAGGATAAGGAGAGAGAGAAGAATCCAACTTCAATACCATGAATCGTGATCCAACGGAGCATTTTTTTTTTTCCAAAATTCCTTGTCTATGAGGGATTTTGGTGACTAATGCTCAACCAAGTCCAGTTAGGGACGTTAAATCAAACAAGTTAATTTTTTTTGATCCAAAACCGAGAGTATCAATTTTTACCTGATTTTTGCTATTATTTATTTTTTGGAGGACGGATTGGTCTCGGAGCGTGTTTGGAGGTAAATTCGGGAGTAAGGATAATCAGAGTTGTGTTTCGTACTTAAAAACATTGAGCAAGCGAAGTGGAAATGCATGGTGTGGAGCCTTTGTGTGTAAACTTGAATAAAAAATAAAAATCCAGCAGCAGGTACACCACTGAGGCACTGGACACATCACCAAGGCTGTGAAAAAGCAGTAAGTTAAGTTTCAGCACAAACGCCTCACCGTCGCAGCGGAGAAATCTACTGCCCTTGCGGTGAAGCAACATAATGTTTTGTTTCGAAAAAGGCGCTTCACTACCGAGGTGGTGAAACAGCATAAACATTTGGTTTTAAAATGGTGCTCACACAGCCGCAGCGGTGATTCCCACCGACACGGCGGTGAGGCCTCTGGTTGATTAAAACCAACCCGCTAAAACAAAATCACCACATCTTTTTCAAAATACTCCCAAAATCTCTCAAAGCCCATCCCTCAAAACCGTTTACAACCCTCTAAATTGTCCTTCTCTTAACAAAACTTGTAATTTCAACCACAAATCAAACTCCAAAAATCGGATTTTTCCCCATTTTTGAAAAAGTTAGGGTTTAAGAGTGACGATGTGATTTTCTTTAATTTCTAATCGTTTCGGTTGCCATTTCTCAACAAGTAAGTGTTTAAGCTTCTACATCTTTTATATTTGTTGAAATCTTTGATTGATTTGCAAGATTATCTCAAGAATCATTGATTGTGGAATGTGCCCTAACCCCTTAAACCTCCATTTTCGTGAATTTCGTGTTCTATGAGATTTTGCTTTAATTTTTCTTGTTAAACTGAGTTAATATGAATTGTTTAATTGTGGGAAACAAAAATGCATGCCATATTGTTAGTATTTTGTTGAAATTGTTGCAATTGGTGTATGTGTATTGAGTTTATGCCTTGATCTTGATAATGTTGATTTGGGGACTATTTTCTATTGTGCATATATGATTGGGTTGTTTTCTTTTGTGATTGTGATTGCTAGGAAACAAGACTAAGAGAGTTTCTTCGAAGAAGGCACAGGGTGAAGGGTCAAGTTCTCAAACCGGAGGTGCCGCCACGAACTACAATTCCACATGCTTTTTGTCCAAGCAAGCGGAGGAACATTTCAACTGATTTGAGAAAAAAACGAACTTGTATCCGAAAAAAGGGATTTGGACCATTAGATAACCTCTTGGCAGAATTTTAAAATGTCATTCGAAGCCGCGGTTGGGAAGAGTTATGCAAATCACCTCCCCAAGGCGAGGTGGCCCAAGTGCGGGAGTTTTATGCCAATGTCATTGAAGCCGTTGACTGCCGGACAAGGGTTTGCACTCGCCCCATCTCTTTTAGTTCAGAGTTTATCAACGAAGTCTTGGGATTGGCGGCCCGAGACCACCCACTGATGAACCTTATGAGGGCTAAGACCCGATCTTGGATACAGTAATCAAAGCCATCACTTCCTGTAATGTCCAGTGGACATACACTAGGCTGGGTTTTGCCACATTCCCAGCAAAATTTCTCAATCCAATCCCTAAGATTTGGCACCATTTTGTGTGTGGAAGTTTTCTCCCCACGTCGCACTTCTCTGACGTCTCTAAAGACCGGGCCATGGTGTTATATTCGATCCAGACTAGGAAGCTGATCAACGTTGGATCCGTGATCTATTCTTCAATTCTCCATGCAGTCAACACAACGAAGGCCAGTCTCCCATTTCCAACGCTCTTGACCGTGCTTTTCAGGCAAGCCAAGGTAGTCATCCTTGGGGATAGCCCGTTAGACCCTATCATTGACCTCGATCTGGACATTATTACAAGGATGTAAAAGGCAAGCGCTCAATGCCAGACTGAGGAAGGAGCAACACATAATGAAGAACAAGTGAGAGATGAGGCAAGGCCTTTTGGGGCCCTAGCTCCCGAGGCACCCGGATGGGCCGGATTCAACGGGTAGCGAGTTTATTAAGAACTTCAAGATCTTCGGCAAGGACAGTACGAGCTATGGACATACCAGGATCAATACGGACGCTATCAAGATCAAGTAAACCAGTTTATTTGCGAGGGTCTCGGCATTGAGATGTATTTTTTTCCGACTATGCCGCAGGTATCGCCGTACCTTTTGCAACCACCACAGTTTCCTTTCCGACGTGAAAATGGTGGTGATGATCCTTCCCCAGATGGACAATAGGAGGTAAGACTCCTATGTCTTATCTCCTAGGTATGTGTTCAAATCCAATATTTTGTTCATGAATGCTATAAATTGTTATTGGGTTCGCTGCTAGACAGTATGGACATTGCCATGTTTGAGTTTTGGGGGGGGGGGGGGGGTTAATCCATTTTGGTTTTTGTAGATGAAGGATAAACAATATTTTGATGTATTTAATTTAAATGTTTTATGTTTTGTCGACTTTAATTAAATAGTTAAGTTGTAGTTTAAATTTCAAGTTTTTGCATGTTAAATGCTTAGTTAGTTTATGTATGTTAGTATTTAGATTTAATATAGTATTGTGTATGTATGAGGTCGTATATACTTGATGAGTTGTTGAATTCGTCTAGGGCCGTTTCCTAATGATGAAAATTATCTCTTAATTATATATCGAGGTTGGGAGTAATGCCATTCATGTGTGTTTTGTGTGATTAGCATGTCGATTAGGTAAAAATTATTATGATCCTAAAATCGCACGATCGCATGGACTCAGTGTATAATTATTTGAATGAATTGATGTTGATTATTCAGTAATAAGTTCATGACACAAATGAGGAATCTAGAACTTGATTTGGGGTAGACTTGAGGCAAAATCCTAGGTAAGGTAGTTCCGGAGGCATGATTTAGGCCTTCACTTTTTTCGCTTGAACCTTTCGAAGCTAACCTGAAAATCTATTCTCTCGTTCCCTTGTCAAAGCCGATAAACTTTTCAATTCTGAACACGTTTCAATACTCTATCCAATTAAATTTTTCCAAACTATTGTCGCTAAGCCAAAAAGTTAAAATTGAGTGAAATCAAGTTGCATAGACTAATGCACTTGAAGTGAGCGATTGGGGTTTCGGACGAATTGTTATTGGTTCAATATTAATATTCACTTGTCATTCTTTTTGCACGTCCCTAAAATTATACAAATTCGAATAAGTTTGGGGGGTGTGACAATATTTCTTAAAAAAAAAAAAAAAAAAAAAAAACTATGTGAATATCGTTTTTATTTTCATTTCTTTCGACAAGTGAATACAGCTTTCTTAAATTCTTGTTCAGGGATGTATTTTCGATATGGGGTTACGAGAGAGAGAGAGAGAGAGAGAGAGAGAGAGAGAGAGTGACAAGCGTTTGTGCCTCGGGTATCGTTCAATCTTAACGATTTGCTATTTTCTATTCTTGCGATACCCTTGTTCGTTCTCCAAAGCTTAACCAAGCCCTATTGATCTTTGAGAATGTCCGAACCTACATTAGTGGATAGTCGAGCCTAGTCAAGCGTATGGTTTTACTGAATCCTTTAAGGTTAAGTCATGAACTTGTCTACTAATGATCCAATATGGAGTTTGGTTAGTTATACATTTGAGCTCTCACACACACACATTTCAAATGGATCTATAATGGTTTTTATTGAAATTGAGTGTTGAAATTCTAGAATACCACTTGGTGTGTATTATTTCCCAAACTTGATCAGATTGAGGGATGTTGAGGGAGGACCTACTTGGTCTTTTCGATTGAATTTGTAACTCGCATGTGTATACTTCTTCTTTGTTAAAGTTTTTCATTTTTAGATTAGTTGTTAGTTAATTAGTGTAGTTAGTTTAATTTAGTGTTAGTGTGTTTTGCTTGAGAACTAGCAAAATTCCAAGTTTGGAGGTATTTGATAGGTGTAAATTACCTATCTACTTCTAAACTGAATTTGGTAGTTTTTGAGCATTTTATTTATATTTAATCGCGTTTTAGTTTATTTTTAGTTAATTCAGGTGTAGGGACGCAAACAAGTGATAAATGAGCGAAAACGGTAGGAAAACGGTAAAGAAATGATGAAGAAACAAGGTTTCAAGATCACAACGTCCACTGCCGTGGTGAAGAAGCCACCGCCGAGGTGGTGCGAATGCAGAGGATATGCTGAAAAGCGAACAAGAACTACCGCCTAGGCGGAGAAAACCACCGCCTAGGTGGTCAGCTTTGTACATAGGAAAATATCTTTTAGATATTTTTGAAACCTTAGGCCTATAAATACCATTATCCCACATCTATTGAAGACACTTAGGAGGTCTAGACACTATTGGACGCCCCTAACCTTAGGAGGTGATCCTTGGCTATTCTTGAAGAAGTGATTCATCATCCGGAAAAGAGGAAACATTGGCGGATCGATCTTTGGCGACAGTGGATCACTCCACTTGAAGATTTGATCTTTCTCTCTTTATTTCTCTATTGTAATTTAATGTTTTATTATAAATGATGATGAATATCTCTTGTATTAACACTTATATGGTCAAGATCACGATAGATTAGATAAATATTAGTTAGGGATCGATGTGGTTGTGTAAATACTAGTTTGATGGAATATACGTTTTCTTAATGGTTGTTTGTGTTTAAATCCGATTGTGTTCATCATTTTGTGACGATCTTAATATGCTTGTTAATATATTAGGGTTGGATTTGAGAATATGGGGTTTGACACTCAGGAGAGGTAACCCCGGATTTGTACTAGGGTAAACATATCATTACGATCTAACGACCCGGTAGGGCGTTAGTTAGTGTGCAATCGATGACGTTGGGGCAAGACTCATGTGGCCTAGAGTCATTAAGACATTGAGGGGGACCTCTTCGTTGACATGAAGTCACGTATTCTCCCGTCTTACACTCGAAAACGGTGATGGAGGAGTTTACGAACCGAGATTGTCGGATACAATAAACTCCGTTATTGTTAACTAAAATGAAATCAAACATGTATTAAGTGAACGAAATCATTCCCTAGGTAATCAACTTAGTTAGGATTAACCCACTAATTGTAGTTTAGTTTAGTTTCAATTATTTTAATTTTAAATCATTTCTTTAACCGTTTGGATAATAGGAGACTATGCCAATTGTGGTATTTAATTATTCAACCCGTCCCTGTGGGAACGATATCCGATCTTAAAGATCTACTATATTAAAACCGGACCTCGTGCACTTGCGAGTAGTTAATACGTGAGCGCGTAACAAACGCTACAACGTACAAGTACCAAACTAAAGGGGTTCTCCAGTCTTCTTCTTGATCCAATTGACCTATGCATGCGTAATGGTTAGCTGGTGCTGCTATAGATGGATGCTCAAAGAACTCTACTAGCTCAGACTGATGATCAGGTCCAAATGCATAAGCTAATACTAACAAAGCTTCTGCTTTCTCATTTTTAACTCTTAGAACGACTTCAAATTTGCAGCTCTGGAGTGGAGATATTAATTCTTTCACCTTTTCAATGTAAATGCATAGTCTTTCTTCATTAATTGTGAATACTCCATTAATTTGATTGACCACTAATTGGAAGTCTGATTTAACCTCCAGATGTTGGGCTTCTAACTATTTGGCAAAAGTCAACCCAATAATCGCCACTTCATATTCTACTTCGTTGTTGGAGGTATGAAAGCCAAGTTGCAATACCTTGAAAGCTAAGTTGCACTGCCTTTTCAAGCTGATCTCCTTTAGGTGTCTATAGGACTATACCTACACCACACCTCTTCATGTTTGAAGCCTCATCAACCCATAACTTCCACGACGTGGTTGACTGATTGGGGAACTCCCCATCTTTCGTTGCAATTTTTGCTGGAGAAGTTAGCTCAGCAATAAAGTCCGCCAAGTCTTGTCCTTTGATTGTAATTCTAGGCTAATATTTGATGAAGAACTCACCAAGCTCAACAGCCCATTTCATGAGACGTCCAGAAGCCTCTAGCCTATGCATTACAACTCGGAGTAGGTAGGAGGTCAGCACGCTGATCTCATGTGCGTGAAACTACGGTTTGAGCTTCCTTGTTGTGGTGACCAGAGCTAGAGTGAGTTTCTCAAATTTAGTATAGTGGGTTTTCGTTGGGACCAACCATTTGCTGATGTAGTAAACTGGCCTCTACCCTTTTGTGTGATCCTTCACCGGTGTTGTACTTACTGCCACAGTTGTTACCGCAAGATAGAGGTAGAGCTCTTCCCCTGGATCCACCTTGGCTAGCGTCTCAATAGAGCCCAAGTTATCACACCCTTCACCGATCCCCCATCGCCCAAGGTTGGGCATGATGTCGACTTGACGTTACCTAACCGATAAACATATATATACATACATACATATATATAACTGTATACATGCACTGCTAAACTTTTTTTTTCAATAAATATAATATATTAACTCACTTCAAAATTTGGGAATACACCTATCCCAAATATTTACAACAAAATCACAAAAAGAAAACTGAACCTTCCACGGTTCACACCGATCCGGCCCACCCTCCAAAATGACACTACTTTCTTTCTCTCTACCTAGTGCTAGTAGTGGACCCACTCCTAGCTGCGGCACCTGAAACCAAATATTCTGTCGGTGTACTGCCTTCATAATAAAAATAATTCATGGATCAAGCATAATTATCAAATACTGCTTTTCAAAATATAATATAATATAACCGCATAACAAGTCGGAATAAAATTCCACTATCATCATTGCAATAAAATAGTGTATTTAAATCAACTAATCCAAACATTCCAACATATAATAAAAAACCACACTCATATTTTTCTACTAGCCATAAGTTCGCTTCACCTCATGATCAAGAGTTACGAAGGTACCGTAACCTATACAATTGTTCCATCTAAAGTGGCTATTAGTGCCAGGGCCATTTAATATCACCAATAGTAGGGGCAGCCACCTGCAGGATTTGCACTCCTGACAAGTCTCAATATATCAACAACACAATTAATTACCTATAGGACGAGCTCTCCTAACAGGTCTCAATATATCAACAACATAATCAACCACCTGCAGGACTTGCCCTCCTAACAAGTCATAATATATCGTCCTACAGGACATGCCTTTCTGTTAGGACCAATAACATCCTGTAGGACATACCATCCTGATGGGATCACACCATGGCATAGTCAGATAATAAAACCACTTTCCACATTTAAAAATCTACTTGATCCGTATAACATTATAAAATAATCTATTTTAATAAACCTTTTTTTTTTTTTTTTTCACATTTTAATACTAAAATATAATTTGATAATTTATATAGAAGACAATACATTTATCTCGATTTTTGCACAACAAAACACTGTCGCCGAAATACTGCGCGGGCAGCGTCGCCTGTAAACCTAACAACGATAGGGCCTAAATTAATAATTTATTTAAAGTAAACCTAATATGCAATGCGTGGTCCTAAAATACACTATTTTTCATTTTTCAAATTTTGATTATACAAAATTACTACACATTCAATTTTCTATGTCAATATTAACTGTACGAAAATTATTATAGTAACGATTACAAACATTGTGTTAATAGTTTAATTTGCAGAAAAAATATTAATTAACTGTTAAAATTTTTATTAGTCGACAAAATATTAAAAATTGTTGTTTTAATAAAATTTACAATTTTTTTTTTTAATTTTAAATTGTATTCTTTGAGAATTAGATTTGTCTATACCTACTATATTTATTGAATCCGCGTATATTTTTTACATATAATTATACATATATACATGTCCGCATAGTTAGTCTCATAAATCGAACGTGTGATATTTTTTTTTCAACAATACATATACACATATACACGTGTATATATATATTATGCAAGAATAATATAAAATAATAAGAAAGGATAAATGAATAAGTAGACAAAATCCTACAACGTACTTGAGAGGAAAGGCATCAGGGTCAAAGGGTTCAAATGGTGAAAATGAGTTCAAATGGTGAAAAAGAAATCATATATATATTTATGTGTGTGAAACAATCATTGCCTCTTTTCCAAATGTTTGTTACCTCTTTTCCAATTTACTTTTTTTAATTTTTTTTATGTCATGATAACACTCCACATGGCAATGTTGATATACCTCAAATGTCCCTTCCTTGTTAAGCTTTATCTTATCAATTAAATTAAACAAAATTACAAACAACCCCTTACTTTAATCTTTAAAATATCATTGAAGGCCAAATGTTAAAATTAATATATTTAGAATAATAATTGACCCTTCCAAAGTTTTAAAATCAAATTCTAGATATTCTAAAATGCAATTAAAAATATGTATGTACAAGACTGAGTCTTATACAAGTAGTCCTTTGTGGACTGCAACGCTTGTTCACAGTCTTCACCCCACTGAAAGGTTTTACTTCCCTTTAAAATTTTGAAGAAAGGGGCGCACCTATTAGTAAATTTGGATATGAACTTGTTCAAGGCCACCAATCTTCCTATCAACACTTGAACTTCTCTTATGTTTGTAGGGGACTTCATATTATTGACTGCTTCTATTTGACCTGAGTCTACCATAATGCCAAATTGGTTAACCACGAAATCTAGAAATTTCCTAGATGCGACTCCAAAAGCACATTTCTCTGGATTCAACTTCATGTTGAACTTCCTCATAATGGCAAAAAATTCTACCAAATGCGTCAAATAATCCTCTTTCTTAGATCTCTTGACCATCTGGTAGCGGAATGTTACATCGCTACTTTCACCCCAAGTGTACATGTCAAGTTTTAGTGTAATGAGAATAGTAAGGGTTGTCGTATCCAAAGGGATTAGTTTAGATTATCGTTGAGTACCGTAATTGTTGGTAGTGCACAAAATAACACGCCGCTACTTACACTCGCAAGTATACGAGGTCTAAGTTTTAGTATAGCGTGATCGTTAAGATCGGGTTATCGTATCAACAGGAATTGGTGTCATTACTATCGAATACCGCGTTTGTTGTGACCTAAGTTTATCTAGGTGAAAACAAATGTAATTAATTAATTAAACTAATACTAATATAACCTAAATTAACTACATTATTATGCTAATATGTTTTAGGGTGAAGAATCACCTAGGGATTAACGTGTTTACAAATACGTGTTAGATTCCGATTTACTTACGTTTACGTTGTTCGACCTATTTAACAACCTTGGTACGTAAACTCCACCGCTTCCTGTCCCTAGTGTAAGACGGGGGAATACATGACTTTGAGTCAATGAAGAAGTCCCCCTCAATGTCTTAACGACTCTAGGTCATGTGAGTCTCGCCCAGCGTCATTGATTGCATACAATCCAACTCCCTCCCGGGTTATTGGATCGTCGCGTTGAATTTACCCCCGTTCTAAAACTCCTTCGCCACCTCTCCCAAGTGTAAGACGATGGATATAACGCAATTTTGAGTCAACGAAGAAGTCCCCCTCAACGTTTTAATGACCATAGGTAGCATGTGTCTAGACCCACGTCATCGATTGTCCACGATTCAAACCCCAACCGAGTTATAGAATCGGGGCGTTTGTTTACCTTAATCTGAATCTGGGGTTTATCAAAACCCCATATTCTCCATTTACCATTCTAAGCATAATAAAGAAACAATACGATAAATACAATCAAACTACGAAGAGCACTCACAAACGAAACACCGAAATCATCCAAACAACGTATTTATAAATATAGTGTTAATCCCTACTACAATCCATATTTAATTTGAGGCCATAGCCGAATATACAATAAAATAATGAGATAAACATGCTCACATGCTCCTAAGATAAATAAATAAGGAAAAACAATCGAAGAACTTAGCCTCGTTCGAAGATAAACCACTAAGAACGTTCTACGATCGATTCGCCATCTTCTCCACTTTGAGATGTGAGCTCCACCTCTAAAATCCCTAAATATACTCTTAGATATAGCCTAAGGGGCTAAAAAATCCAAGGGGCCAAGAGAGTCACCGGCTGAGAGGGAGAAGATGGGGTATTTATAGCCAAAATATCTCAAACATATCTAAAAATATCTCAAGATTGTGCAGGGAAAATCCGCCTAGGCGGTGGATTATTCGCCTAGGCAGAGTTAGGTCTATTCGGTCTGATCGCCTAGGCGGTGAACGTGGAGAACATTCTGTTGGATTTCTACCTAGGCGAAGAAAACTTCGCCTAGGTGAGCAGCTGTCAATAGCCCATCTGCGTCTTCTGTTGGATTTCCGCCTAGGTGATAGAATCTTCTCCTAGGCGGTCGTCCGTCAGTAACATTTTACTCTTCTCAGCTTCTTCACCTCCTAGGCAGTGGTTTGGACGCCTAGGCGGTGGGCCTATTTCATCTTTTAGCCTCCAAGCTTGTTTATCCACCGTAACTTCGAACCGCTTTAGTTCGATCTTATAATTTTCGCTCCAGTTTTCTATTTTTTTGCCCCACACACCTGATTTGATACAAAAAGATAAAAACTAATTAAAATATAATAAAAATAACTATAAACGTACTCGAAAATTAACAAATTCAAATTGAAAATAGATAGGTTTTTCACACCTATCGATACCCCCAAACTCAGAATTTGGCTAGTCCTCGATCCAAACACACACACTAAAATGGAAAATACACTAACTAAAATAAATAACAAACAACCTAAAAACAATCTAAACATAACAACATGCGAGTTTTAAATTCTTCTAACGGCCTATTTATTTTTCCCTCAACAACCGCTAGTAGTATCGAGTTCAGGCGGTAACACACAACATGTAATGTTCTAGATTTTCAACATGCAATAATGGTGAACGCTATTCTAGATCCTATAAACGTGTTAGTGTGAGACTCAATAATATAACTGTACAACGATTGGATTGGATTGGATTATCCACCAGCGAAATTTATGACTTAGACCGTAAAGGACTAGGATTTCCATAGGCTTGATTGGGGTCCACTCTCCACTAATGTAGGTTTAGTAGTTCATGAAGATCATTAGGATTTGGTTCGGTTTTTGTATATTTGGCCAAGGGTATTTCGGAATAGAAAACGGGTTAACGTTGTTAACTTAACATTACCCAAGGCTCAACGCTTGGCACATTCACTCTCGAACCCCCATAGAAAGATTGGAAAACAATCCTGAACATGCATTTAAGACCGACGTACTCACTTGTCAAAAGAAACGGAAATAAAAACCGTATTTAAATTTGATTCTTTTTTTTTTTTTTTTTTCTATTTTTTTTCTTTTCTTTTCAACAAACACACCCCCAAAGTTATTTGATTGTTACTATTGAAGGGGTGTGTCAAATACAAATAAAAAACGACAAGTGAGTACTCAAATACCAAACCAATTAGAAGTTCGCCCTAAACCCAACCGCTCACATCAAGAAGCCTTTGCGATGGCTAACTTGATTCACTCAAATGTGCCTTTAAATTCAGCGATATAGGTTTGGAAAAAGATCCACTGGCCAGGGTATTAGTTTATATGTTCAGAATTGAATTTGCATTTAGGCTTCGATAGGGTAACGAGGGATAAACATGTAACAATGTAGGCTTAAAAAGGCTCAAGCGACAAAACGAATGCCTAAATCACGTCTCCTGAACTACCTCACCCAGGATTTCGCCTCAAGTTTCCCCTCAGTCAAGTTCTAGAATCCTTAATGTGTTAGGAATTTGGTTAATCGATAATCGTCCTCAAATCAATTGAATAATTATACATTGAGTCTATGTGCCCGTGCCAATTAGGATCTACAATAATTTTTACCAAAACGCATAGTCAAGCACACAGAATCACACATGCATGGGTATTACCCTTGACTTTGAAAACAACCAGGGGTAATCTTATCATCAGGTAACGGCCCAGATGAATGCAAAACTCAACATATAAACAACAACACAAAAATATAAACACATTCTAACCTAAACACACATGCAATACGGAAAAACAATAACACATAAACTAACAATACTAAATACTACACATCATTTCCGAACTCAAAATGGACAGTGTCCTTAGCGATCCCAATCATCAATCTCAACATATGAAATTTAAAGCATACTGACGAAGGGTGTTTAGAACACTTACCTGGGAGGCGAGAGAATCTCGCCTCCGAATTAAGTCGAATGTGATAGATTTAACTTATTTTGACCTTGGGTTGCCTCCCAAGAAGCGCGTGGTTTAATGTCCTTGGCCCGACATTTTTAGAATGCCCTCAAGATTGGCGAGGTTTTACTTTGGATGGCTCAATCTCTCAACGAAACGCCTCACCAGCTTATGTGCTTAGCCAAGCAATATAAAATGATTTGGAATCCCGTCAAAAGGGATGCATCAATACTCGTCGATCTAACATCGCTAAGTACCCTGCATGGGAAACAAAAACAAAACTACAAACAAAAATTATATACAAATAAATGCCTAAAGTAAAATTAAGTCATTTACACACAATATCAATACTAACGAAATCGCCAATCCCCGACAATACGAAACACTTGCTTCTCCTATCTAAAACTTAAGTCCAGAGCCGTTATCGTATTTCTCCGACAATAACATCAAAATAATCCCCAGCAATAGCGCCAAAAACTTGGTAGCGCGCAAAATAACATGCCACTACTTACACTCGCAAGTATATGAGGTCTAAGTTTTAGTATAGTGTGATCATTAAGATCGGGTTATCGTATCCACAGGGATTAGTATCATTACTATTGAATACCGTGTTTGTTGTGACCTAAGTTTATCTAGGCGAAAACAAATGTAATTAATTAATTAAACTAATACTAATATAACCTAAATTAACTACATTATTATACTAATATGTTTTAGGGTGAAGAATCTCTTAGGGATTAACGTGTTTACAAATACGTGTTCGATTCCGATTTACTTACGTTTACGTTGTTCGACCTATTTGACAACCTCGGTACGTAAACTCCACCGCCACCTCTCCCGAGTGTAAGATGGGGGAATACATGACTTCGAGTCAATGAAGAATTCCCCCTCAACATCTTAATGACCCTAGGTCACGTGAGTCTCGCCCAGCGTCATTGATTGCACACAATCCAACTCCCTCCTGGGTTATTGGATCGTCGCGTTGTATTTACCTTATCGACAATTTTCGTTCTAAAACTCCCCCGCCATCTCTCTCAAGTGTAAGAAGAGGGATATAACGCAACTTTGAGTCAATGAAGAAGTCCCCCTCAACATATTAATGACCCTAGGTAGCGTGTGTCTAGCCCCACGTCATCGATTGTCCACGATTCAAACCCCGACCGGGTTATAGAATCGTGACATTTGTTTACCTTAATCCGAATCTGGGGTTTGTCAAAACCCCGTATTCTCCATTTACCATTCTAAGAATAATAAGCAAACAATACGATAAAAACAATCAAACTACGAAGAACACTCACAAACTAAACATCGAAATCATCCAAATAGCGTATTTATAAATATAGTGTTAATCCCTACTATAATCCATATTTAAGTCGAGGCCATAGCCAAATATACAATAAAATAATGAGCTAAACATTCTCATATGCTCCTAAGATAAATAAATAAGAAAAAACAATCGAAGAACTTAGTCTCGTCCGAAGATAAACCGCTAAGAACGCTCTACGATTGATTTGCCGTCTTTTCCATTTCCGGATGTGAGCTCCACCTCTAAAATCCCTAAATATACCCTTAGATATAGCCTAAGGGGCTTAAAAATCCAAGGGGGCAAGAGAGTCACCGGCCAAGAGGGAAGAGAGAGGGTATTTATAGCCAAAATATCTCAAAAATATCTAAAAATATCTCAAGATTGTGCAGGGAAAATCTGCCTAGGTGGTGGATTCTTCACCTAGGCGGAGTTAGGTCGATTCGGTCTGATCGCCTAGGCGGTGAAGTAGGCGGTGAACATGGAGAACATTCTGTTGGATTTCCGCCTAGGCGAAGAAAACTTCGCCTAGGCGAGCGGCTGTCAGTAGCCCATCTGCGTCTTCTGCTGGATTTCCACCTAGGCGATAGAATCTTCACCTAGGCAGTCATCCGTCAGTAACATTTTGCTCTTCTCAGCTTCTTCACCGCCTAGTTGGTGGTCTAGACGCCTAGGCGGTTTTTAAATTATTTAAAAAGCAAGTGCGATTGAAATAGTATTTTTACCCAAAAAGAAATTAAATATACTCTAAAGTAATAAAATTTAAATTTGTTAGACTTAAAAAAATTGGTAAAATTAATTCTAATTTATGGTTATTTGTTTGTTATTTTATAGTATATTAGTAAAAGTTAATTTGTAGAAATATTATTTTATTTTTATGATTATTTTTGTAGTTTTAATCGTTTATTTATTTTCAATATTGATAAAATGCTATTACTCAATAAAGTTTATATATCCGCTCTCGAATATTGTTATTAAAGTAACCAAATAATACGTATATATTTCATACTTTAATATTAAAAAATTTATTATAATTTTTTTAAGCTAGCACAATGCGTCTAAACAAGGTATTTTGTTTAAAAGAGGAACCCTTTTAAAAAACATCTGAATTTATTTATTTTTTGAAATGTTTTAAAAAATGGTTTTCCTCCCAATAAGTTTTTCTAACGTTTTCTTAAAAAAAACGTCTTTTTTAAAACTTTTGTTTAGAGTTATTTTTTTTTTTTCCAAAAAAAAATAAAATTGTTTTTTTCTTTTTTCTAAAAGAAGCTTGCAAAAATTTGATTTATAATTTTTTTTCTTAAAAATTCTTTTGTAGAGATTTTTCTTAAAAAAGAATATCTTCAATATCTTGTTTCTAAACTCTTTTTACCAACAAAATTGTTCTTTGAGCTTTATCATCGCGTGACCTATGACCAAATCCACCACCATAAATTATTATGTTTCACTAGTTTACTTCAGCTTTCAGGTTGAAGCCAGGGAAACCAATGACGTCAATTTAGGTCACTCTCTCTTTGCTTTGCAAAATTATTACTACACTTGCTCCCCCACTCCCAACCCCACAAAAAATAAAGTCATGACTCATTTTATATTGTCCATTTTTTCCAATTTAATTATACATTAATCTAGAGCAAGAGATTATAGAAGTACCTGATTCAGATGAAGAAGATATGCAACCCATGCTGACTCTAGATAGAGAAGATATGGAGTCGATGCCCTAAAAAAATGTGCATAGCAGGTTTCTCTCAAAATCTAAGATTATATTAATGTGTTGAAACTTTCTTTTTATTATAAACTTGAACATATAGTTAAATATTTGCTCAATGATTGATTGTGCAGTCAACGATCAAGGGACATGTCCATTCTCTTCATAACATTAATAGGAGGATTCTTTATCGGCTACTCACTTAACATTACAAGTACCCTACCAACTTTAATAATAATAAAAAAGTCTTTACGCTCTAATCAAAATTGTTGTACTTCCCTTAAATCATGCACTACATGT
This sequence comes from Eucommia ulmoides, assembly GCA_016647705.1. Classification (NCBI taxonomy): domain Eukaryota; kingdom Viridiplantae; phylum Streptophyta; class Magnoliopsida; order Garryales; family Eucommiaceae; genus Eucommia; species Eucommia ulmoides. The sequence continues at coordinate 31,849,410 of CM028332.1, read as the reverse complement.
TATATTATATTTGTATTTCGTATTATATTTAGTTTAAACTTGAAAACCTGAATTATATTGTCAAGAAGATAAAATAGTTTAGAGCACCTAACTAGGACCACCAATAGAACTAACTCTACGGCCTGACATCCATGCCACATGACTAAATATATTTTTCATGTTTGTAAAACCATTTTTCAGTTCTCTAATATTAATTTGCAAAGAAGCATATTCTTGTATGCGCCAAGATAATGGAAATATGACTGAACCAATCTATATATCTCATTCGAGTAGACCATTTTCTTAATAGAAAAATAGACCGATTCTCTGATTGATCTGAACTTTTAGTTATGTTGAGAAAAATAGGTACCTTAAATTCACCAAAAGTAATTTGAATCCTGAGAAGAGCTCTCATTCCAAAAGTACAACAAAAATCAAATAAACTTTAAACCTTCATAATAATTTCTCAAGGTCCCACTAATCTAATGCACATGGTTTGCTAGACTTAAACCTATAAATGAATTGTCCAAGAAAAGGCGATGTCTTCTTTGTACAACTAGCAAAGAGGAATATTATACACGACATGAAAAACAAAATGAATTGCTTCAAGGAGGTGATAGCTAGAGTAATTCGACAAGAAACCCAGGTTAAGTATCCTAGAAAGTAGACACCATAGAGCATGCAAGTACACGAATAGGGTAGAACTCATAGGCAATGGGGACAAGAAAATTGATAAAAGTCATTGATGAAAATTTCCAGTGTAAATAATATGGTCCATGCAAATATAAACAATGGTGGGGCAACTAAGGATTCCAAGGAGCAGACATGGAGATTCAGATCTTTCTGAACACTTGAGAGTCAGAAATGAATATTCTTCTGTCTTGGATAATGATTCCACCAATCTTTACAGTATATATACAAAGAGAAATGAGAATTGAACTAACAAATTTCCTAACAGCTCTAACAGAATATAACAAGCTACTCTAACAGAATAGAACAACTAATATTCTCTAACACTATCCCTCAAACTTAGAGTGTGGTTTTCTGTAACTCTAAGTTTGTCACAAAGAAGAAGAAAGCAAGAGTTGCTTAACGCCTTAGTAAAAATGTCAGCAATTTGATCACAAGAGGGGACATATTTGATAATGATCTGTTTTTGCATAACTTTCTCACGCACGAAATATAGGTCCAGTTCAATGTGTTTAGTCCTGGCATGAAGAATGGGATTTGTAGACATCAACACAAAGCTGAGATTATCACACCAAAGAACAGGTGGGCTAACTTGATCAATTTGTAGCTCTTGTAACAAAGATTGAAGCCAAGATATTTCAGTAGTTAATGCAGCCATGCTTCGATACTTAGCCTTGGTGCTACTTCTGGAAATTGTGTTTTGCTTCTTTAACGACCATGAGACCAAGTTATTTCCAAGGTAGAGACAATAACCAGTAGTTGACCTACGATCATCAGGGTCTGAGGCCCAGTCTGCGTCACAAAAACCAGTGATTTTTAGATGATTCAAACGAGTGAGATGCAGCCCGGAATTGAGTGAGCCCTTGAGATAACACAGAATTCTCTTTACTGTTTTCCAGTGGGATTCAAGTGGTTGTTGCATAAATTGACATACTCGATTAATAGAGTATGCAATTTCAGGTCTGGTGATCGTGACATATTGTAGTGCTCCTACGATGCTCTTGTATAACTACACTTCCTGAGTGGGATCACTGCCAATAAAAGAGAGTTTTTCACCGCCATTCATAGGAGTAGGTAAGTTGTAGGCATATTGCATCTTGGCTCTACATAGGAGATCAGTAATGTACTTAGTCTGAGTGAGCAAAAGCCTGTCAGTGGTAGTTTCAGCTTGAATACCCAAGAAACAGTTGATGGAGCCAAGATCTTTCAGGGAAAACTTGGTGTTGAGATGTTGAACAAGCTGAGTGATGTCTATGGTGTTATTTCTAGTAACAAGAATATCATCGACATACACGACAACAAACAAGGTGCTATGAGAAGAGTGTTTGATAAATAGAGATTAGTCTGATTTAGCAGAGGTGAAGCCAAAAGCAGTGAGAGCACTCATGAGTTTGTCAAACCATACCCTTGGGGCTTGTTTTATCCCATACAAAGCTTTATGTAATCTGCACATTGCATTAGGAGCATTATTGTCCTCAAAACCAGATGGCTGTACCATGTAAACTTTTTCTCAAAGTTCACCATTAAGGAATGCATTGTTAAAATCAAGCTGTTGAATATGCCAACCTTTAGATACAGCAATGGTTAAAACAACGCGGATCGTTGTTGGCTTGATTACTGGACTGAATGTCTCAGTAAAATCAAAACCAACAATTTGGTGAAAACCCTTAGCTACCAATCGGGCTGTATATTTGTGTATGCTCCCATCAGAATTTTCCTTCACTTTGTACACCCATTTGCAGCCAATGGGTTTTCGATCTGGTGGGAGAGAAATAAAAGACCATGTCTGATTTCTTTGCAAAGCCAAATATTCATCCTGCATAGCGGATTTCCAGTAAGAGATAAGAAAGGCTTAATTGAAGATAGATGGTTTTTTGCGAGCCATGAATACTTTAGGCTTGAATACTCCTGCTTTAGCCCAAGTCCTCATGCCATGAACATTAGTAAGGGAGTGAGGTGGCTCTATGGATTGAGAAAGTGTATGGGTATTGGAAGCAGGTGGTAAAGGGGAGGGTGATGTTGGGTAATGAAGAGACTGTTATGGTGTTGCAGCAGGGTGTGAATGAGAGGTTTGGGTGGGAATGTTTGAAGCTGAAATTGGGTCATGATGGCTAACAGGTGGTGCGCATGAGGGAATAAGAGAAAGATGAGCTGCTAGGTTAAGTAATGACTCAGGTGCAGAGGGTAGAGGAGTTGTACCAAGGTGCTTAGTAGCATAGGGAAAGTTATGTTCATTGAATATGACAGCACGAAAGATGTAGATCCTGCCCTTGGGGTCCAAGCACTTGTAACCTTTATGTTTGATACTATAGCCAAGGAATGTGCACTCAAGAGAACGAAACTAGAACTTGTGCTTGTTGTATGGCCTGATATTAGGAAAATATGAGGAACCAAACACCTTGAGTTGGCTATAGTTAGGTGGTTTGTTGAAAAGAACCTGAAAATGAGTTTTTCCAGATAAAACAAAAGATGGGAGCTTGTTAATAAGATATACTGCAGTAGAAACAGATTCATCCCAAAATGTAAAAGATAATGACGCATTAGCAAGAAAAGTAAGAGTTAATTCAATGATGTGCCTATGCTTTCTTTCGGCTACCCCCATTTTGTTCATGTGTGGTTGGACAAGCTAGCTTGTGAATAATACCATTAGAGTCAAGATAATCAATGAAGGACCTGTACTCCCCATCCCAATCAGATTGAATGCTCTTAATTGGTAAACCAAATTGAAGTTCAACTTGTGCTTTGAATTTAAGGAATGTGGAAAATGCATCAGACTTGTGTTGCAACAGGTAAACCCAAGTAAATCGAGTGTGTGCATCAACAAAGTGGATATAATATCTATAACCACAAGAGGATAACACAGGAGAAGGACCCCATAGATCAGTGTGCAAAAGTTTCAAGGGTTTTGAATAAATAGTAGTGGAATTAGGGAATGGGAACTTACGAATTTTCCCTAAGCAACAGGCATAATAGAAATTAGGTAAGATTTTATTACTAGTGAAAGGAACATTACAAGTTGACATTACATTTTTCAAAGTTTTGAACTGTGAGAATGAGCTGAGACAGACTTGAACAGGAGGCTTGAAGGAGCAAAGGCATAGAGGCCATTCTCAAGCTTCCCTTCCATAAGAATATTCTTGGTGACCTGATCTTTAACAAAACAAAGATCAGCATGAAACTCAAAAAAATACATGATTATCTCGAGCAAATTTGGAAACACTAATGAGCTTCTTGGTAATTTTAGGAACATGCAAAAGACTATGAAGATATAAGACTTAGGAAGACAAATGAGAGGAAATTGAGGACGAACCAATGTTTGGTATCCCTAACCTAGTACCATCACTGACATGGATTTGCTCATGACTACGGTAAGGTTCAGATATGCCAAAATTGCGGGGATTAGGGGTACAGTGATTAGAAGCTCCAGAGTCTGGATACCAGTTGGTATCAGTGAGGGACTGAGAAGAGGTAACAAGAGCAGATAACGGCTGTTTGGAACAAGAAGGTTGTTGTTGAAACTGTCAAGGACCTTACACAACATTGTTGAACCTTTCATAGCATTTATAAGCCTGATGTCCAGTTTTGTCATAGATCTGACAATATGGTATGTTGGAGCCACTAGAAGAATTGTTAGACCATGAAGATTGGCCACCACGTCCACCACCAGAAGGAGAGTATGAACAACCCCGAGATCCTGAGTGTGGAGGACGAAAATAAGTATACCCAGAATGTTGAGAATATGTAGAGTCAAAACGTTTTTGGTGAGATGGGTTATTGTGAACCATATTAGTTGAGGCATTAATATCCAACTATTGGATGTGGAGTTCAATGCGAGCTTCTTGAGCTAGAAGTAGAGATTCAATCTCAGCTACAGTGTAGAAGTCAGATCTAGATGAAACAGACATAATGAAGGTGTCATAATATTGAGGGAGACCTTAAAAAATAGCATCAATGTGTTCTTTGACAGAGAGACGATGGACAACGGAAGCAAGTTGATCCACAAGAGATTTGATAGTAAGAAGGTAGGTATTTAGGGTTAGATCACCCTTCTTTATGGTTTGAAGTTTGGTTTTCAGCTGGGAGACCTTTACAGAGGTCTGTGTGGTGAAATATGTCTCAAGAGTAAACCAAATTTGAGAAGAAGTGTCATACCCAACAAGCCGAGTTAATAATGAATTGGTCATAAAAAAAAAAGTAACCATGAGAAGAGAATCTGGTCTTGCTGATCCCAATTAGAAAAAGACAGGGTTCACGTTACCAGATTTGGCATCAGTATCAAAAAGAAATTTTGAAGGTAGATCAGATCCATTAATATAGGCTTGAAGACGATGACCTCTGATGGCAACGGAGACTTGTTGTTTCCAAAGCAGAAAGTTCTGCTCATTAAGTTTAACAGAAATGGAGTGGGTAAATGTAACAGGGGAAAATATAGAAGAGGATGCCATAGAGTTTGTGAAATCAACGGGAGAGGCCATTCTTGCTCTGATACCAAGTCAAAAATAAATATTCTTCTATCTTTGATAATGATTCCACCAATCTTTACAGTATATATACAAAGAGAAATGAGAGTTGAACTAACAAATTTTCTAACAACTCTAACAGAATATAACAAGCTACCCTAATAGAATGGAACAACTAATATTCTCTAACATTGAGATATGGATGCAGGAGGATTCATATGGAGTTTAACACACACACACACACATATGCAACTTCAAATTATACTTTGGAAACAAAATATATATTGCTAAACTTGAGTTTAAAGTTAAAAAAATTATGTTTTCTTGTATGTGAGGACAAGTTCATTTTTTTTTTTTTTTTTTTTATAAGCATATATTTCATAGACTCAAAAGTTACAACCAATTTGTTGATCTCGAGATTTTGATGTGTTTATTGAGTGTTTCAGTTTAAAAGTTTCATTTAAGATCAAATTATGAAGTAATTTATGAAGGATGTAGAGACGAACATTAAAGAGATGAAGAGTATTGAAGATTTGAAGAAATTAAGTGAAAACAACTCAATTATCTTTTACTCTTAATGTATCCAAATTAGGATCACACACGACAAAAATTAAATGAGTTATATTTATATGTGTTCAATTTGATAAAATTAAGGTCCTACTTAATGTTCAAATAATTTGCTCCAATGTGAAATTGAAAAATGAGAATTGACCTAAGCAAGATTAGTATTTAAAATTAAATATTAGTGTCAATTAAGTTAACCGAGAAAAGAAATTGGTTAAAAGGATTAAAAGGTCAAAGTTTGGAGTTGAAATAATTTGAGTAGGGTATTCCAACATTGATCAGTCAACTAACCAGGATAGATCAATCAATCGATGGACCAAAATGAAACTCTCTGTATCGATCGGTCGACCAACCAAGGTCAAACTTTAGCTTGGAAAAGCATTTTGAATCGATCGGTCAACCAACCCATGGGGGATCAGTTAACCCGACCGTTGTTTGAGAAATGGATTGGGCTACAACTTGAATCAATCGGTCGACCAATGGCCTATGATCGATCAACCAACTGTACAATTACAGGTTGGAGGATTTTTGGATTTTGCTCAAAACTAGCCGTTAACTAGCTATTTTTGGCTTACCTGATTGAGATATTTTGAGGATTTGGATATATTGAAGATATAATACTTCTATTTGAATATCCCTGTAGATATGGTACACATAATTAAAAAAATTCGCAATTTGGTTCATTTAATACTTCCTATCTATTCAATTTGAGATTGAAAATTAATTTTGGGACTAAATTGAATGTTTTAAAAGTCATATTCAAGTGAATTAGACTAGGAATGAATGGTGTAGATATATGGGGTCTATAGGTGCATTTAAATATTATATCTTTAGGAAACTAGTCGTTAGAGGGCCTGTTTTAAAATAGCTTAAATAGACCTGCGTTTTTTGAGATCAACATCACTTCAATCAAGAACTTTCAGTTCCTGAGCTTTCTAAGAGTTGTTATTTTGAGATTATATCGAGAGATCAATTGTAAGATCAATTATGTGAAAAGTTATTGAGTTAAAGCGCTAATTGTTTTGGTATCACCGATCTGAGCTGCCTAGCGATTCAATTTTCAATCTTTCGGTGATATCCTGGTGAGATCTTTCCAAGCTATTTACTCCTTATTGTGAAATCATATTCTTATTATTGCTTGGTTGATAAGATCTTATTAAAATAGTTTTTGAATTTTAAAGAGTATAAAAATTCTTCTAAAACGATTTATTTTTTTTGTGATTATCTGATTACGCACTTAAATTCTATGTTACCCACATTTTATATAATCAGACATTGAATTCCTAACATAAATTCTATCACTACTAATTTTATGATATTAATTGAGTTTAATTGATTTGAGGTGATAGAAGCTCCGAATTGAAAGAAATTCATCGATATTTGTAATTGGTGAGTTTGTTGCGGATTAGATACTATTGGCAGTATCTAATTAGGGGTAGCTTGGATTTCAATCTTTCCCACGAAAAAGATTGAGGTTTGACCTTTACCTAAGGTACAAAAATGTTAAGTTATTTTTTTCTCTTGAAAAGAATTAGGCTTGATTCTTCCTGATTAGAATTAATTGAGAGTGAATTGTAAAGGTTCAATCCTTACTTGTGAAAATGATACTTAAAGTGTTTTGTGAGGTTTGATCCTTAGCCTGTGAAAAGATTACGTTAGTCTTGAGTCTAGTTACAAGATAAGGTTATTTCTGTGCCTGGAAAAATGATTAGGTGGTGATTCATCTTGAATAGAATTAGGTTAGTTTTTAACTTGGTAAAAAGATAAGATTCTTCCTTAGTTTGTGAAAAGAGAATTCTAAATATTGATTCTGAGTTTGGTAAAAGAATTGTTGTAAGGGTTTAATTCTTATCTGGTAAAGAGATCAAGTGGTTTAGTGGGTGCGAATCTCCGTAGGGTTTGGAGGATTGGATTAACCAAGAGTAGCTTAGTGAATCATGATATATCCTTCTGTGTTGCATTATTTACTTCATTTATATTTTGTTGTTTGGGTGTGCACCTAGATTTAAACACTTATCCCTACGTTATAAAGATAAATAATTGATTTAGAATAAATTGATTATTTTATTTAATAAGTGTTGAAAGATAAGAAATTTGTTTAAATTTTTTATATATACCCAATTCACCCCCTTTTTCGGTAACTCACTGGACCAACACAAGTAAACCAAGTAAATCCATGTAATGAAGCTCACACGGACTTGCTTCATCCCCAATGTAAGAAAATGTTGATAAATTACCGCTACTACCAATAACCAATTTAGACTGACTTTTAGTATTATTCTCTTATTTTTGAGCTTGTTTTTTATGTGCAAATAAATGTCTTCTTGAATGAGTAGTGCTTTTATATGAGTCACCACATAATAAATTATTGAAAATTGCGCATTTAGCTTTTGTTTCTTCAATCCCATTATTATTAACTACTATAATTTGAAAATGTTCCCAAACATCAAATTTTTTTCTTCCATGAACGGATGATGGAGTTACAGTATTTGATGCACATGTAGTATTAGAGGTATTAGTTGCCATAATTTCAATTGAATCTAATTGAATTGGCAATGAGGATTCAACTTCAAATTCATGAAGTTCTTGATCCTCATCTATAGATGGAATGAAATTAAAATTCATGTTAGCCATTAGGAAATATGAATAAATAAACAATCAAAGATAACAATCAACAATATAATAGTAACAAATCAAATTAATATTATCGAAAATGGAACATATGATTGAAGATGGTGAAGGATATTTGACAATATCTTGCACTTCCAAAAGCCTCGAATTGAATACTTAACAATTGTGAAAGAAATAAAATATTGAAGTATGTAAGTAAAGAGAGTTTGAGAGTTGGTGTGGAAGAAATGAAATTAGATTGGGTTATTTATATTGTTTTTAGAAAGGATGACAAATGTAAATAAATGGGCGTATAATATAATTTTAATACCAAATTTCTATACACAATTTGAACACAAACGGTCAATTCTTTAATGGGCTAAATGACAAAATGACTTTTTTTAAAAAAAAAAAAATCTTTCACCTACCTAGATTAAGGAGACAATGTAAAAAAATTCTTACACATTTGTCATGTCATGACAAATGTGTGTATTTTTTTTATTAAAATAATTATGTATATCATATATGTGTATTTTTAATTTATATTTATATTATTATTACATTTTATATATATGTGTGTGTGTGTGTATTAATTGTTATATTATATATTTTTATACTAGATGAATAATATATATATAAAGTCAAAAAAATTAAGTCTTATATTAATAAAGTCAAAAAAATATTTTTGGCAATTGAACATTACTCTATAGCTCTTTTTACTAGATATTTATGTATAACCAATATTTGTAACATAATTGTTACTTGATTAGTAAGATTGATTTTCTAATGAGAGGTCTAGTGTTCAATTTTCTTTCCCTTCGACTATTTGCAAAAAAATTTATTTTAATTATTTTGAAATCCAAAAATTCAAATATATATATATATATATATATATATATATATATATATATATATATATATATATATATATATATATGGGCTTTGAAAGTCGGTCTTCGGGCTTGGGTCTCGGGTAGCCAGAAAATTGGGCTTTGGTTTCGGGTTTCGGGCCAGGTTTCTATAAAATATTCAAAGTTCGAGCCCAACCGGAAGCCCTAAGAGCTTGGGCCTGGGTGGAGCCCAGCGGGCTACGAGCAGGCTTCGGGTAGCCCACGGGCTTCGGGATTTTTGGAGAGGCCTAAATGCATGTAGGAAACTACATACAGAATGACATTCATTATTTACCTATTCGAACAAACAATAACAGAAATAGAAATATGTAAACGAATAGGAACCAATCGGAACATCAGAAAATATGTTTTCAGATTTTCAAAATAAATTATTGAAAAACAAAACAGAAACAACACTTTGGGCTCTCGAATTCACTCCATTCTTCAGCTTCTTCCCCTTCTCCGTTCCAAGATGTGATAATCATGTCAAATTTAAAAACCCTACATCTTTATTTAACTTCACAAATATAATAAAACTAATTGAATGGAATAACAAAAGACTCTTTACCTTGGGCTCTTGCATTCACTCCATTATTCAGTTGAAGCCAAGAAATCATGATTTAGCAAATGGTTTATGTTTGTTTCATCTATGGGTTCTCAGAAAGAAGCTTCTAGATCTCCTCAGGTCCCAAGATTGTGCCTTCCAAATATACCCTTCGGGAAAACAGGCTCTTCCTTGGCAATGGATTCATTGTTCCTTTTTGCTATATTTTTCAATAAGATATTTGCGAATATGTTAGTTTTTTTCCCTCAAATATACCATAGAGAAAATTATGTAATATTCTAAAAAAGAACCGTCGTGAAAAGTACCTTGATAACAAATATTTATTTCTTCAAGAACCAACACCGGGCTGAGCTACTTGCTTTCGGCCAGATTTGGCAACGGTGATAGAGACAGAGCGCCGGTGATTTGGCGACGAATGGGGATGGGGATGGCAATGGCGATGGAGGAAGACGGTGTCATCATCGTTGCGAGATCGGGTGAGAGAGCGAGAGTGAGAGAGAGAGAGAGAGATTTTAGAGTGAGAGTGAGAAATCGTGAAATAAGGGATACTAGTTTTAAAACCCGCATATAATACGGGTCTAAAAAAAATTATATTAATATTTATTTTTTATTTGAGTAGTACACATGATGCACAATTAATCTTTTTATTTTAAAAGTGTAAAAACCACTTGCTTTAATTTGGTATGATTGTTGTAAACTTCAAATTTCAGAGTTGCAATTGAAGAATCATGGCTCTTCAAATTGAGATAGGAGTTTATAATGGTACAATGAATTAAAACATGAAAAATATGTACAATGAATTTGAAGCTGAAGAGACAATTGAGTGGTATAATTAGTTGAAATGCGGAGGTAGATGAAGAGAACATTTGCACTTAAAGCGTAATTTTTTAAAAAAAAAATCATAAATTTATTAAAATAAAGCAGAAATAAATAAATGAGAGAACTCACCCAAATACGAACAAAGTGTCTTTAAGAGCACCATGAGCTGAAGAAGAGCAATTTTCTATCATCCTTCATTCATTTTCTAAACTTATATTTTTAAGTATTCTTATTAGATTTTTTAAAGGTTTTGTTTTTTTTCTATTGAGACCAAACTAAATCAGGCCCATTGTAATATTTACCTATCAACGTGAAGAAATAATCATTAAAAGAAATATGTTATAAATACGAAGACAAAATAAATATAAGCCTAAAATGAATAAAAAATAAGAATAAAAAGGTATCATATGAAAATGTTGAATATCTGAACGATTTGAGAAGCAAAGTTTGTAACAAGCCAAGTCAATAAAACTAAGAATTTTCTTTTTTCATGTAAACATGGAGAATAAACATGGCTCTATTTTTCTTGATCAAAGCCTCCTCCCATTTCAAATCTATCATTAAAATTTTAGCACAAACCAAATTAAAAATCACAATTAGTTTATACCACACAAATATAAAAATAATAAAATATCATAGTTCTAAATTCAGTTTTTCTTTTAATTTTTAGCAAAAACTTGTCATTGTCAATCAACTATAATATTTTCTAAAAACAAACTAGAAAGAGAAAAATTAAAAAACAAAAAATTATTGGAGAAAATAAGAAAGTTCATTTCTAGATCTCGATCCTCAAATCAACTTTATATTTAGCATTAAAAACATAAATGAGCTATGGGGCTTATTGTTTGTAAGAAAACCTATTAATATATTTGCATATTACGCTATTCCCTTTTTTTTTCTTTTTTCTTTTTTTTTCTCTCTTTGTCCCATCCATCTTCACCTCCACCATTGTGTCCCACAGAACCTTCACCACTATTGTGTCCTAATTTTGTTTTTACTCTTCAATTCATACGTATGATGGAGAAGAAATAGAAATCATACCTAAAACTTAGGAGGAGAGAAAGAGATAGAGAGAGAAAACATGTAAATGAGGAGGAGATAAAGGTGTGATGACCATGAAATATTGCAAATCCCACATATTAGCGGAGGATATTTTAGGAGCCGTTATAAAGTCTTTCCAAATTCTAAACTCTAAAGCTTTGTTATAAAGTTTTTTCAAATTCTAAGTTATGCTAGAATTTGAACTTCAAATGACACATGTAAGTTGATGGAATATAAAGAATAAGTTGGGATGTTATAGAACTTAAGGAAGAATAAGAGACAATGAACAATTAAAACTTAATTTTAAAAATTTAATTTAATTAGTGAAATTATGACAATTAAATAATTAGTGTAATTATGACAATGAAATTAATTAAAAAAAATACTCTTACTAATTTAAATATACTCAAAATCTTGAGAAATAAGAAAAATTGTATTGGTGAGCTCTCAATGAGTTGGGAAAAGGAAGAGACAATGAACAATTAAAACTCAATTTTAAAAACTAAATTTAATTACTGGAATTATAACAATGAATTAATTAGTAGGTTATGACAAATAAATTAATTAAAAAAATACCTTTATTTACATAAATTTTGAGAAAGAAAGAAAATAGTGTATGTGTGCTCTCATTCATTTGAAGGCTTAGGCTTCAACTTTTAGGTTGTCTTACTAATTTTAGCCCCGCGCTAAGCCAGGATTTTGAAATAATTTTTTCATTTATTTTATTTGATTATTTAAATATAATTTATGTATTATTTTTGAAAAAATATTTTGTATTAGTTAGTGGGGTTTGTATTTTTTTTTTTTTTTTTTTCAGTAGGTGAACTATGTATTATTTTGCAGTGTTTGAAATATTTATTTTTTCTATTTTATAATATTTATTTTTAATTAGTATTATGAATATTTTACTTTTGGGTGTTGAAATTAAAAGTACTGTTTAATGTTTGATAAATAATAAAATTTTAATTCAACATAATTTTTAATTTTAAATAAATATACGTGTTCAAATTATTTAAAATGAAATTTATTAATAAATACTCTTAATAATTTAAATATACTCAGAATATTAAGAAATGAAGAAAATAGTATTGGTGAGCTCTCAAAAAATTGGGATGTTATAGAAAGAAGAGGAAGAGAGAGTATGAATCTCTAAAAATTACACCGAAATAATATCAAATAGACATCATCATTTCGGATTTCATTACTAAGTTACTAATACATGAAAATCCCAAGAAATATGGCTTACTTCATAATTTATGTATTTTAATAAGGTGTCCTAATTTCAAATGTACAGTTACTTAAAAAAAAAAAAAAATTTCATTTGATGCTATCATGTTTGATAATATCATTTATTCATCCCTTAAAACAAAATAAAATGACAATATTAATAAAATCTTTAAACCAACAAATGAAATACATACAAAGAAAACCCAACGCTTCACACTCTAATTGGACGTGAATTTCATGCAAAAAATAAATAAAAATAAAAACAATGAATATATTTCTCACTTTTAGCTTGACATGTCAACTAATGATTTTGCACTTTTAGTCGATGTCGATCTCTCGAAGCCCTCGTATAAAGAATTGCACATAATCCGAAGTATTTATTTTACAATTGAATGACAAGATGTTGGTAAGTTCTTGGCATATGCATTGGCAAGGTATTGATAATAGTAAAAGTTTAAAGAATAAGTAAAAGAATATATAAAAAAATTAGACAATTTTAAAGTGTGTCCAATTATGAGGCGAAATAAACGAATCCTTATACAGAAAGTATTTTGGAGTTCTCTCAAATTTTAACCATTAGTGGCATTATGTGCTTTTAATGGAATTATAACAATAAAATGATTGAAAACGTTTGACATACTCACACATTAAAAGCATTAAATTGGTAAAATTATGATAATAAAATCAATTGAAAAATACATTTAGTAATTAGAATATACTCAAAATTATGAGAAATAAAGAAAAAAGAATTGGTGAACTCTCATTCATTTGAAAGTTTGAACTTTCACTTTTAGTATGTGTTATATGATATGATATGATGTATAGATGTCATTTTTAACTCATATATATAAAATATTGTTAGAAAGAAAATCCATTTTTTTTTAGGTCTTCAATTTTTGGTTTAAATTATAGATGTCATTTTTAACACAAGTATATGAAATATTGCATAAAAAGGAAATCTAATTTTATTTTATTTTCATTATTTTTATAAACCCTTATAGGAGAAATAAAAAATATAAAAAGTTCAAAAAAGAAAATATTTTCTTTACACAAAAAATGGAAATTGTTTTTTTTTTTTTTTTTTTGTTATTTTTATAAACACTTATATGAAAAATAAAAAAGTTAAAAAAAGAAAAATAATTTTTTTACATTAAAAAAATTCAAGTATGATTTTTTTATTATTTATTCTAAAAATTGTCTTTTATTTAAAACGCAAATCTCATTATTTCAAATATAAAACATTTATTATTTGATTAAAATAATAAATAGAGAAATCAAGGAGAATCAAGAAAAATGATTTTACGGACTCTCATTCATTCTCAAGTTTAGGCTTTTAATTTTAGATTTTATATATAGATATCATTTTTAACTCATGTGTATATGAAATATTGCATAAAAAGAAAATCTTTTTTTTTTTCATTATTTTTACAAACATTTATATGGGAAATAAAAAATATAAAAGTTAAAAAAAAATTAAATTAAAAAATCTGGTATGATTTTGTTTTTTAAAAAAAAATGTCGGGAAATCTCATTAATTCAAATATAAAAAAATATTTTAAATTCATTGAACTCACTATATTAATTATAAATAACAATTAAATTCACTCAAATTTCTATATTTAAAAATAAGTTTAATATTTAAACTCATTTAAATAAAATAATAAATAAAGAAATTAAGGAGAATCAAGAAAAATGGTTTTATCAGCTCTCATTCATTCTCAAGTTTAGGTTTCTAATTTTAGGTTTGACATATAGATATCATTTTTAACTCATGTGTATATAAAATATTGCATAAAAGGGAAATCTATTTTTTTTTTTTTTTTTTATAAACATTTATATGGGAAATAAAAAATATAAAAAGGAAATATATTTTTTTTACATTAAAAAATCTAGTATGATTTTTTTTTTTTTTTAAATTGTTAAAAGGGAATCTGATTATTATATAAAATAATATTTTAAATTCATTAAACCCAGTATATTAATTATAAATAACAATTAAATTCACTCAAATTCCAATGTTTAAGAATAAGTGTAATATTTAACCTCATTTAAATAAAATAATAAATAGATAAATTTTGGGGAAATAAGAAAAATAGTTTTTTGGACTCTCATTCATTTTTAAGTTTAGACTTCCAATTTTAGGTTTTACATATAGATTTGATATTTGATTAGGGTTTTATTAGTGGGTTAATCTAGACCGTTCGTTATGGGGATATAAAAAGTGGTTGAGATTTGGCTAGAGGACTTATGTACGTCCTATTTTATTATATTTATATATATATATGTGTGTGTGGATGGTTTTGATCCATATATTATTATTTTTTATTCCTCTTAAAATAAAAAAAAATATTAATTGTATCCCAAACTTTTAAAATTTTATTTTAAATAACTTAATAATCCCTAAACTTTTAAAAGTTAAAATTAAAATTAACATATTAACCCCTAAAATTTTTAAAATCAAACTTTTAAATACCACAATAATCCCTAAAAATTTTAAAGTGAAATTTAAATAGCACAATGAACCCCATTATTTTTTTAAATGTTCTAAAATGCAATTACAAATATGCATGCGCAAAAATTGGACTTCACATTCTTGATGCAGTAAGAAACAAACCGCAGTTATCCGTTCTAGTACTAAAGCTGAGTATCGTGTCATTGCTAGTGCAACACAAGAACTACTTTGGTTTCAGCTTCTCTCTAACATGGGAATCTTCATCCCTATAGCTACTATTCTAAATTGTGACAATCGGCGTGCTATTCAAATCTCTCATAATGACGTTTTCCATAAGCACATCAAACACATCGAGACTGATTGTCACTTCATCTGTCACCACATTCTTCTAAATATAGTTCGTCACTACTCTGTTAATTCTGCCAGCTAGACAATAGATATTTTCACCAAAGCACATTCACTCGGATCCTTTCGCACTCTGATTTTCAAACTCGAGTTTATTGTGTATATATAAACTCTTTATACATATCTGTAACACTGTATACTTTCACATATACTATACAATCGTTTTATATTTTCTCTTAATATTTTGCCGCTCAATTATTCTAGCAATTCAAATGTACCCTCATTTGACATCATAGATTTAGGTAGCACAAAAGGTGGAATGTAAAATAATTAGTTTTATTTTTGGTCAAATAAAATAGCTAGTCTATGGGAAAATAAATTTTACTAGTTTTTTTTTTCGCCAAAAATAATTAAACAATCAAATTTAGGTAGAGGATTGAGATGCTCTAAGTAATACTTTTACCAAATTATCTCTTTACGTTAAAAAAAAAAAAAAAAAAAAAAAAAAAAAAAAAAAAAAAAAGATGGGAAAAAAAATAAAATAAAAACATCCACATTCATAATTTTTTCAACTAATTTTTCAAATTTCAAATTTCAAAAATTATTGCATGGATATAAAATTGATTGTTTCGTCAAGAATATATAATATAATTATATGATTAATCTGTTTTCTCAAAGTTTAACCAAATGCTTTTTTTGAACTTTCCAAATTTTTTATGTGCATTTAATTTTTAACCTAAGAGTTGACTACACATTACACAAGGACGGAAATGTAATATAATCAAGATTAAATAAATAAGAGGGAGGATTAAAAATTAAACAATTCAGCATCTATAGGATAAAATAAAAAATAAAAAATAAGCTGGATAATTGTTTTCAGAAAAATATTTTAGTTTAGATTGTGTTTAATAAGAAATTATAAGGTGGTTTTAGATCTTTCTCAACCCCAAAAATTAATATATGAGGTGAGATTTTACTTCAAACTTATAACTTGACCACTAGCTCCTTCCATCTCCAATGTTAAATAAACCCAACAGAAATTTTATCTAGGTCATAAGTTTTTAGCTGTTAGTAATATTGTTTTTGGATTAAAACTGTATTTGTTCATTAGAGATCAGTAAATTAAAAGGATGGCAAGCCATGTATTTCATATTACACACACAAAGCGCCAGGAAAAAAAGAAAAGAAAAAAGAAAAAAGAAAAAGGAAAAAGGGTCAAAGGAATTAAACCACCGCTAATTCCTTCAATTTTGGCCGTCTCTCTGAATTCTCAGGCGACATTGCCTTTCTTTTGTTAGCGTTAATACTATTACCATTGGCGGCGGCGGCGATGGTGGCGGTTGTGCCTCCGCCGGCGGTGGTGGTGGGACTATTGTTGAAGCTGTTGTGAATGTGAGATTGAAGTTTCCTCAAATCTGATAGCTTAATCGGCTTCAGTATGAATTCTTCTGCTCCACTTTCCATACACCTGCCAACAGCAGAAGTCAGAATTATAAATTACACAAATCACCCCACAACTATATAATAATTACTACTTAAACACCATAATAACAATTTCACCACTTTTCCTAGAAAATTGTGTCAAATTGGTGGGTGAAATAATTTTCTCAATTGAATTCCCAAATTTTGAATGATGTCATTCATTCCAACTTTACCCCTACCTTCCTTTCTTTTCTTTTCTTTTCTTTTTATTTTCTTTTAAATTTTTTTTCCTTTTTTCTTTTACTATTTTTGGTCTTTATCTTTTAACCCATCCACCCTCTACCACTATCATTCATCTAATAGTTATTCTCTCTTAACCACGCCACCATCATCTCATTGTACTATTGAGGAAATTTTCTTGCTTTTTACTGCTCATATCTTTTTCTTAGTCTTATCCATTAAACCCTGTTCAATATTCATGAACACGTGCAGTCAAAGAGAAAAAGAGAGATGCGTATTTCGGATGTTGCCATGACTTGTATTTCGGTGAAAGTTTGGGATCACCTATTTGACAAATGTTCAAACTTTAGGTAACTAATTAGGAAATCTAAAACTTCAAGGACCAATATATATACATATATATATTTGCTCATGTATGTATGTATGTATATATATGAATATGGGCAGGGCAAAGAATAATTTACATGTTGATTCTTGAAGGTACATTCTCTGATGACATTACCACCACCGGTACATCTTTCCAGGAAGATCCCTGCAGGGTGAATGCATGACCTCTCTCAGGCAAGGGTACAAATGGTATTAAATAAGAAATATGCATGATGATGGTTGGTAGGTCAGAAATTACAAGTGTCCGTTATTTTATATACATTATTTAGATTATATTAGTGTTTTTATTTTTGGAAAATAAATGGCAGAAAAAAAGAGAGAAACCAAAATATGAAATTTTTTATCTCCAAAAATCTTCAAAACTGAGTTAGGCCTATTAATTCTCATTAGAAAGTTGAGGCTTGTTTGAGGCAAGGTTTAAAATTATACCCATTAAGTTTTTTTTTAACCCAAAAAAGAAAAAATCCTCAATCTAAAATGTATTGTTGGGATAAATTGATAAAATATTTAATAGCAAAAATTCTCATCTAAATTTTTTTCACTCTCACTTACAAAGTAATTGAATTTAATTACATTTTGTAATCTTTAAGTTTTATATATACACATCTTTAATTAATTTTATTATTTGCTATTTTTTAATATTTAAAAATTTAAAAATAGATATAATATTTACTCAAAATTCTTAATTTGCATAAAATTTGTAACCTTGACTTTCTTGAGTAAATCATAGCCGCTCATTCCGGGCATACTATAATCGGTCATGATTAGGTTGACTTTAGTCAATCCCTGCATCCAAAATAAACCCAAAAAATATAAATTGTCTTAAATTTAACTAAATGTGAAAATTTTAAACCAAACAAACCCTTATAAATTCATTTATTTAAAAAACAAAATCAGGGCTGTAATTGTATAAATCTCACCTCTTGTTTGGATGAGGAGGAAGAAGATGATGTAGAATCAGAAGAACAAGAAGATGAACAGACAATTGCAGAATCAGTTTTTGTAGCGTTGTGATCATCAACCAAACCAAGGTATTCCAATGCTTTATCCACAGATTCTACACAAGTCACTGCATCAACACATAAAATAAAAACATCCAAACATGCCCTTAAGAATCATCAAAATACTGATACCTTAACCCAAAATATATATACATATACATATAACTAACCTTGATATGAAGAAACAGTAAGAAGCCTCTCCAACAGCTTCCTGTCAATAAGACTGTCATCAACTGCTAACACATGGAAATGCTGCCTTTCCTCTTCCTTCTGGTCTTGTTTCCCATCCTCAAACTCTTCTTTCAATTCCATTTTTTTTGTTTTCCTTTTTGTTGGCTCAAACAAACAACCCTTAAGAATATATATATATATATTTATGTGTATGTATATACTTTGATCACTTGCTTTTGTCTGCAATATTATCACAGTTTATGCCTTCCCTATATATGTCTATGGAGAGAGAGAGAGAGAGAGAGAGAGAGAGAGAGAGGCGCGTGCTTGGTGGGGGGGAATGGAGTGGGTTGGGATGGGTTTTTTCACATTTGAGTAGATGAGAAGCAATGTGTGCTTGAAGAAAGGAAAAATGCTTGTGTTTCTTTCTTGCTTAAATTGCACTTATACCCCCTTCATTATACTGTATTTTTTCTTTGAATTTTTATATCATGATTTCTCACTGTATGCCCCTTAAACTATGACATTTGTCATGAATTTCATTGTTTTTGCATAAGTTGTCTCACTTCACATGCTTAGGATCCGTTTGCCTTCTCATTACAAAATATTTTTTAAAGACAAATAATTTTCTAAAAATGGGTTTGGAATGGAAAATTAAATAATTACGATAAATTTTAATAAATTTTGGATTCAATGAAAAACATAAATAATTTTTACTTCAAATTTTGAGTTAATAGAACATCATTGAACTTCAGTACGTGGAAAAGGGGTTGAAACCCAAGAGGTGTTAGTTTGGTTGACAAGGAGAGGCGCCTATTTTTCTTCTCAACCAATGTTCGACTTTTCCATAAAGTATCTTAGAAATTAAATATTGAATTTAATCCTGAATATACTAGGCCGCGATGTGAGGATGCACCTTTAAGATCACCCAGAGAGGTGATTAGTCGAGGTGCACATAAGTTGGTCCCGACACACCTTATTGTTTAATAAAAAAAAGTAGTAAGGACTTGGAACAGCAAATTAAATTATCAAAATTGATTACTTCAAATCAAAATGGAAAAAAAAAATAAATAAATAAAGTAAAAGTCATGGTATAGTTAGAGGGTGAAATGTATAATTTAATATTTCTTGCTTCTTACTTTTTTCTGTGCGTGATCTCTCGCTAGATTCTCTCCATACGCGTTGGTACAACTACTGATTGCAACCTCTCTCTCTCTCTTTCTCTCACACACACATAAATGTGTTTTTTTTTTTTTTCTCAGTTTGGATTTTTTGGGCTAATTGTCAAAGGGAAATCCGGAGATCTTTTGCTCTCATTTTGTCTGCATAATCCCAAGTTGATTTTTGAGGACTGAACGCCTTGACTTTGAAAAAGCGATTATTAACTAATTAACAGAAGTGATTAACCAATTGATCTTCTTCTTTTTTAAATGTATCTTTCGTGACTTTTTTCAACTTTTATCTTTTTCATCCCAAACAATAGATTTGCATGCTAAAGCCAAGATTAGAGGATTTTCTTTATTTTTTGCTTCAGTCTCAGACAAGCATATCTTTTGTGACGATCCCACGAGGAATACAATGTTCAATTCCTTTTTGCACTGAATCTTAAATAAGATCATCTCTTTAAGTAAACACTAAACACAAGTGTTTAGACATCTCCCAACACTAGGGATGACAATGGACATCTCCCAACACTAGGGATGACAATGGGTCGGTTTTGATAAAAACCAAATGTAAAGCTATTAGGAAAATACTAAACTCAAAATCAAACCATAAACTGTCAGTTTTTCAAAAGGCGGTTTTTAAACCGAACCATTTAAGCTTTTACGTGAAACCAAAAACCAAACCCGCAAACCCAATAACTTTTTATTTTATATATATACTACGAATTCTCCCTGCCTAAAAGAGCTACTATATTGATTTTCTAATTTGTAAGTGTAAAAAGATAGTAAATAATAAAATAAATGGCCAATTAAATACAAATATAAAATTTAAATGATATAAAATATAAGTTATTTAATTGTCTTAAAAGTTGGGGTGTGAAATTTTTATGTGAGATATTTGAGATAGATTATTAGTTTGCAAGAGATATTATATGAAATATAAAATATGTCCTAGTTTACAAAATACTAGGGTTCCCATTGCCTAAAGGCACTATTTTGATTTTCGAATTTATAATGTAAAAAGACATTAAATAGAAAAAAAAAAAATTTGTTAATAAAGTACATATATGAAACCTAAATGACACAAAATAAATTAAACCCAATTGCTTTGTAAGTGAGAGAGTAACATGTTTAGGTGAGATTTCTTTCTCCCCCCAAAAAAAATTCTTTCATCCAATGTCTACCATCCATTCTTAACAAACATCTGAACTCTAGAAGCAAAGGCATTTCAAAAAATCCATCCCAATTTAAATATAGATGGTTAGGGGAGAGTATTTCGGTGAGATTTATGAGAAATTGGTGGGAGATTTGTTAATACTAAAAATTAGGGTAAAAATTTGTGAGAGATTTGTGGGAGATTTGCTTGGGGGTAAAAATTAGGGTAAATAATCTAAAGTTGATCCAACGGTTCAATATGTTCAAAATATAAAATATGTCCTTATTTATAGAATACTCTTGCATATAACATGTGTTTGAAGTCATGAACGAAAAAAGATAGTATTAATTTTAAAATATTAATTTTAATATTTATGTAATAAAACAAAAAGATCAACGGACTCAACAAAAATATCATTAAAGAATATAAGTCTACCACCACAACAACAAACATCAAAATCAATAATTAACAATTTAGTTATTAACGCATGCTTTCAAATTAATAATACACTTCCATTGAGATGATTCTAAAAATTTGAAAGAAAATGACAAAATTCCTTCCATTTATGCAATAATCCTCATTTCTCGATTCATATTTTTAAATGCAAATAAAACAAATACCTTAAGAATATTGGTTCACATTTTTAATTTTTTTGACATAATTTCATTTATTTATATAATATTCTCAAATTCTCAAATATTATTTTCAAAAACAATATAAGGAAGAAATAAAGATAATGAAACAATATCAATAATTCAATTAATATCCCCATCAGTGTAAAAATATTTCACCCAATTCCTATAACAATTAATTAATGAATGTAATGAAATATTAGAGATAAAGTTTTATAACCAAGCAACAAAATAACTTACTAATTGAAATATCGTACTAATACTTCACAACAGAACTTTTGGATAAATAATGTTCGTTGTAGATAGAGACTCGTCATTAGAGAGAAATACACTTAATCAATCGAATGATGTATATCTCAATAAAGCAATATATAGTTGACCATGACTAAAAATTACAGTAGTCAAATAAACTCCAACAAATTTCATTAATTGCCTCTATGATTTCTTTATTGTCATGACATATTCAAAACGAATTGGAAATTATCGCCAGAAAGTGACCAACTAATCGTCAGTGAGACAAAGACTAATATAGGGTGACATCCTGTAAGTGAGCTATGTGTTATAGAGAGTGATGGATAATAGTTATAGCCAATGCAAGATTTTTATTTATGTTTTAGCCGATTCTAATAGAAGGTGCGAAAGAGAGGGAAGGGAAAATTTTAATTATTATTTCTATAATTTCAATATATTATGAGAAGTATTTTCAATTATCGGAATTATAATTTTGTATAATTATTTCTATATTTTTTTGTATGTTAATTAGGGAGAATTAGATTTTTCTATAATTATTTTTATAATTTCGGTATGTTATTTAGGGGGAGTTAAAAATTTCTATAATTTTTGTATATTAATTAGTGAGAATTATTTCTAATTACTGGAGATTTTTTCTAATTCGGAGGAATTATAAATTTCTATAATTTCTCTATATTATTTAGTGGGAATTATTTGGAATTAGGAATTTGTATAATTTTTATATATGAATTAGCAAGAATTGTTTCTAATTAGTTGGAATTATAAATTTCAATAAGCAAAACTATTTCTATAATTTTCATATGTTAATCAAAGGGATTTATTTTTAATTACGAAAAATTATAAATTTTTATATTTTTATAAATTAATTAGTGGAAATTATTTCTAATTAAAAATAAAAAAATCTAATTAGAGAGAATTAAAAAAATATATAATTATTTCTATAACCTTCATATATTAATTAGTGGAAATTATTTATGAATACAGGAAATTATTTCTAATCACGGTGAATTAGAAATTTTAATAATTATTTTTTATACTAATTGGGGGCAACTATTTCTATAATTTCCGTATGTCAATTAGAGAAAATTATTTTTAATTTGGACAAACTAGAAATTTCTATAATTATTTTTATTTTTTTTTGTGTATAAATTAGTGAGAATTATCTTTAATTATAGAAAAAAAAATTAATTAGGGAAAAATAGAATTTTGTATAATTGTTTCTATAACTTGTATATATTAAATAGAGGAAATTATTTATAAATATGGAGATTTATTTCTAATTAGGGAGAATTAGAAATTTCTGTATATTAATTAGTGAAAATTATTTCGCACTCTGGGTTTTAAAAATTGCTATAATTATTTGTGTATTTCCGTACATTAATTAGGAGATTTTTTTTTCTCTATATTTTACATATGTTAATTAAGGAGAAATATTTCTATTTAGTAGGAATTAGAAAGTTTTATAATTATTTTTATACTTTCTATATATTAATTAGGACAATTATTTTTATAATTTTGAGTTTTAATTTTTCATATATTATTTTCAGTTCAATATTTCCCTATATAGTCCTCAAAGTGTGGATGGAAAATGTGTAAGGTAACCGTTCAAACATATATATGTAGTGTGTGGAGTTCTTGACCAAATAAATATTTTTTAAAAAATTAATTTCTGAAAACTGATATCTTTAAACTTATTTACGAAACCGAAATAAAACGCATTTGGGAAATGAGTTTTTATAAAAACAGATATTCAATATGCTTTTTAAAAAAAAAAAAAAAATGAAAAACGCATTCTTAAAATGCGTTTCTACGTTTGGGGAAAAAAAAATCAAAAACAAAAAAAACAAGAAATGCAGAAGCTTTCTACATTTCTTTAAAAACGCAGAAAGCTTCTGCGTTTTTAAGCCCCATTCCCCCTCCCCCAACTTCTTCTCCTTCATTTGCGTTTTGCAAACAATTTGCAGTAAAGGGTTTTGCAAACAATCTACCCCAACTCCTCCGTCGCCATCAACCTCATTACCTGCCGCCGTGAGTTGTCCGATTGTCTGTGCATTTTGATTAGGTAAGCATTTTTTTTTTTTGGGTTTTTTTTTTCGTGTATATGTGTGTATATATATATGAAATGTATATGTGTATATATGAGTTTTTTGCATTTTTGGTTTATTTTGCGTTTTTTTCAATATTTTTTTTTGGAAATGTAGATCTTGGCCCTCCATCACCGTCACCCACTCCTCCGTCGCCGATCTCACTCCGCCGCCGTCTGTCTCGTTTTGGTTAGTAAATCAATTTTTATTTTTATTTTCGGTTTTTTCGTAATGTAGATCTAGATCTATATAATTTGAAAATGTAGATGTAGAGTAATTTTTTTCTTTTTTTCTTTTTTTTTTTTTTTTTTTTTTTTTTTTTTTTTTTTTTCTTTTCAGTTTTTAAGCTTTATTTTGTGTGTGTGTGTGTGTGTATATATATATGTTTTTTTTTCTTTCTTTTGGAAATGTAATTGTAGGTTTATGTTTATATATTTCAGTTTTAGTTAGAAATTTATGTTTTGATCTCAATTAGAAATTTTATTTTCGGTTTAAGAAGGAAATTTATTTATGTTTAGGTTTGTGTTTGCTAATTATTAACTATTTAGGTTTGTTCGGTTTTAACGAATGATAATTAAATTCTACAGTTTTTATAAAGTTTTAATTGGACAATTTAATTTTTTTTTAGTAACATGATTGATAATCATAATAATACCTTACAGATTTTGTTTTGATTTGTGAATTGTAGTTGTTTGAAATGGAGAATGTTACATTATATATGTATTGAGGTGGAAAGATATTGGAAGGAACTGAGTTTAGGGTGTCGTATAGCATGTCTGTGATCAAATTGTTGGATGTTTGTCGGGGGATTACGTTAAACGAATTAATTGCTATGTTACGACTTTATATCCTTGAGGATGAAGTTAATGGAACTTTAAAGTTAAAATGTAGGTTGCCAATAGCTACTATTGGTCCTGGGAATTATAAACACATTGTATTCAATCGGTGACGACGCGGTATTAGAGCATGTGCTTCAGTTATTTAAGGTGCCCTCACTACTTGGTGTTGAGGTGTATGTCGAGGTAGAGCGAGCTTTTGATCACACTCCAATATTTTCTTCCTAACAGGCTATACACTTAATGCACAACACTTGTTCCCGGGCCTATTGCCAATAGCTTCTATACCAGATGCCGAGTGACGTTGCTCCTGAATAGGAGCGCATACCAGATCCACAGTTGGAGTCGTCTTCCAGGTTTGCCGTAAACCAAGATGATGTCGTGTACCGAGCAGGCAATGTAGTAATGGACGACGCTAGTGTCGGACCATCTACGTACGGTATGGACGATTTCTTTTCAGATTATGGCACCGCACTGGGTGTCAGTTCTAGACTGTCACTGGGTAGCACATTTGTCACCCCGATGATAGAACATCTATCATCGAGCTCACCCCCTGTTCCTAGTGTGAGACATGGCGTACCCAGAGGAATTCAAAGACACGTGTCGTCGGTCCCTTGGGCGCCAAACGATGAACATCTGTTGCCGATTGTAGAGGAACTATTGTATCTATCTACCATGGATTTGGGACACATTACTCAAGTCGATCATCTTCAGGCAGATGAGATAGAGGAACTTCTACTCCCTTTACGGCGGCAACGGAGAAACATCAAACGTAGGGGGTGTGGTACATAGAACCAAATGACATGTATTATAATTTGTAGAAATATATCTAATTTAACATGTACATTATGTATTAACTTATGGAGTTCTTTAGAAAGTTGTTGATCTACGCTAGACCAAGAACTTTCTAAAACGTACCATACGTAACATAAGGTAGGAAATCTGTAACATAATGCTACTTCTACAAACACAACTATTTGTTCTTATTTATAGAAAAAACTAAGACGGGAAATCAGTAACAAATTGGCAGGAAATTGAGGAACAAAATAATGGAAAATATTTTGGCGGAAAATTTAGACTAAGTCATCGAAATCTAAGGCCCCGTTTGGTTAGTGTTCCCAACCAAACTCAACCCAACCCAACCTAAAAATTTTGGGTTTGATTTTTGGGAACGCGTTTGGCAAACACAAAACTTAACCCAACACAACCTAAAAAATAGGAATTGATTCTCAAAATCCTAAAGAAATCAGAAACAAAAAAAAATTGCTTCTTTTTGTGCCCAAAAAACTCAATCCAAAGTTCTCAATTTCCGTCTTCATCTGCTAGCCGACCACTACCATCCACCGCTGGCCACCATCTGGCGACCATCGCCGGCCACCACCGCCGCCAAACACAAAAACAAAATTCAAAAAAAAAAATTAGATTTAGGATAAAATCGTTACCAAACACATTCTGTTCTCAGCGCAAAACAAAAATTGTCGTTACCAAACGCAATTCTGTTCCCAAAATTCTCAACCTAACCCAATTCAACTTAACCCAACCTATTCCAGTTGGGTTTAGAAAAGTGGGAACACTAACCAAACGCCACCTAAGTTATCGATGTTCACTAATGTAAACTGCGAGAAATTTTCATTCCAATTAGTATTTGAAAATTTTATTTAATTATAAAATAACAATACAAAATTATATATTCACGTGCATTTTTTTTCCCATTCCAATTAGTGTGACCATGTAATTTTTTTATTCTTTATTTTTTTATTTTTTTTAAACGCAAATGTTATTTACGTTTTTCATGGGATAATTTTACACTAATTTTATTTTCCGGTGTAATTTTTTATTTTTTATTATTATTATTATTATTTTTTTTTTAATAAAAACGCAAATAAGATTTGCATTTTTTGGGCAATCAAAAAATGCAAAAGCATTTTGCGCTTTTTAAGAAACGCAAAACGCATTTGCGTTTTTTTAAATTCTGAAAATTCGTAAAAACGCATTTTAAGAATGCATTTTTCATTTTTTTTTAAAACGCATATTGAATATGCGTTTTTATAAAAACGCATTTCCCAATTGCGTTTTACTTCAGTTTCGTAAATAAGTTTGAAGTTTGATGTTTTCAGAATTTAATTTTTTAAGAAACATTTATTTCATCAATAACTCGTGTGCTACTATATGTATATATGTGCCTTGATTTACTAAATTTCTTAGAGCCCATAATCCAAATCTTAATCCTTGCCTATAAATAGACACTTATGTACATTCTATATACTTCACACATATTAATATAATTGTATCATATTCTCTAAATATTCCGGCTCTTAAAATAATTAGTTTTAGACCCGCGCACTGTGCGGGCATAGAAAAAAATTATAATAAATTTATAATATTGAAGTGTGAACCCATAGATATCAGTTGGTTATATTTTGGTAGTAATATCTGAGAGCAAATACATAAATTTTAATAAGTAATGGTATTTTATAAATATCGAAAAAAATATACTATTAAAAATTATATAAATAATCATAAAAGTGAAATCATATTTTTACAAATTAATTTTTACTATTATACTATAAAATAATAAATAAATAACCATAAAGATTAATTCTATCAAATTTTGCAAGTCAACAAATTCTAATTTAATTATTTTATATTGTATCTATTTTCTTTTTGTGTGATTATTATTTGAATCACATTTATTTTTTGAAGTATTTTAAAATGTGAATCGTGGAAATTAATCATATATTTTTGTATTAATTAAAAAAATTATAGCTGAAGAAAAAAAGAAAAAAATTGAGTGAGACTAGTCATTATTTTATATATAAAAAAATAAAAATTTGAACCCACCAAAAAATTTGAAAAATACATTATTTAACCTCATTAAAACATTATCTCTCCTTTCAATTTTAAATATTAGATATAGATATTGCAAGAACATGCCAAATCTTTAAAATTGAAATGTCAAATATAAAAGAAAGGGTTTATTTTTCTTTTATTTTTTCTTATTCAATGTTAGTTTTTTAGCCTGGAAACCCAATAGTAACCATTAAGGGGGCCAATCTCCAAAAATTGATAACAATTGGACTCTATCACAATTACATTTGCTTATTTAGGCTAAGCACTTCCATTAAACCTCATGGGTCCCTACGTAATAATTGAAAATTCAGTGGACCGAAAAGGAAGTTTTGGGGGACCACATTGGGGAATATGAGAGTGGTTCAAAAGTGTAATACTAAAAGTCTATATAATCTCGTCGGTATAATAATTATTTAAAAAATATGTAAGATGATAATATAAAATAACATAGAAGCATTAAAAGTGTAATACCTAAAATTCAAAACAATTTCATTCATATAATAGTTATTTAAAAAAACATATAAGATAGTAAATATAAATAACTTAGAGAGTTAAAATTATAAATACCTAAAAATTTAAATAATCGCATCTGTATAATAGATATTTCAAAATATATAAAATAATAAAAATAAATAACTTAAAGAGTTAAAAGTGTAAATATCTAAAAGTTTAAACGCTATAAATAGTTTATCCTCATTTTCAGAACCTATTTTCAAAATATTCTTATTCGAGTCCTAACACTCTGTCTTCTCCATCGATCTAGCATGACGGTCCTAACCCTTTGTCTTCTCCACTGAACCGGCGAATTCTAACCATGCAAAATCTTGGTCATTAAATTTGCAAGCAACGAGGATTGTTTCGCCATTAGATCTACGAGCAAATCAACCAAAATTGCTGATCCATTGGATATCTCAATAGAGATGGGACTTACCCAAAGAGAAAGAGCACCCGGTTGACCGTGAGCAAGGCCCTAGCTGATGTAAGTTTACTTTCGGCAAGGGAGTTGTATATTAAAGAGAGTGATAGATAATGATTATAGTATGTATTGTGCTTAGTTAATTGTAAATGTTAGTTAAACATAGTGTTTAGACAGTAAACCAAAATTGCTTCGGTTATCAATTCCGAGACCAAAATCAAATTTGAAACCATTTGACCAATGATAAAATCCGAATCATGCAATTTGGTTTGGTTCGGTTACCCTTCGATTCAAGTTCAAGTTACATCCCCATAAAAAACATGTAAACACCGGTTTAATTAATTTTAAATGTCAGTTAAACATGGCATTTAGATAGTGAAACATATAAAATAAATATTGATTATTGTTTTGCACAGGCATATATAGAATCATCTGTTAAGTTAGACACTTTATTTGGACCGTTCAGACAAATGTACGTAGTGTGTGCATTAATGTAGATATGAGCCATAATCCATTAGATATTTCAAATCTCATAATCCAAACCATAATCCTTGTCTATATATTAACAATTTTGTTCATTTTTTCACACATATCAATATAATTGGCTTATATTTTTCTCAAAATAATATTGCAAGGACATGCATAATCTTTCAAATTGATACAAAAGAAGGGTTTATTTTTTTAGCCCGAAAACCCAATAGTAACCATTAAGGGGCCAATCTCCAAAAATTGATAACAATTGGAGTCTCACAATTGCATTGCTTATTTAGGCTACACACTTGGATTAAACCATATGGGTCCCTACGTAATAATTGAGAATTCAGAGGACCGAAAAGGAAATTTATGGGACCACATTGAGGAATGTGAGGGGTTCAAGCCGTTTGTAATGATACTGTTGGGAGACATGAATTCATGTAAAAGCCGTTGGGAGCAAATTTTTTGGGGGAAATCTTTGTGGGGTCCTTTCGGAAATATAATCTTTTGTGGGGTCCATTTTATTTTAGATCTGCAATTTTACAGAATCTGTCCCCATCGAGGGTGTCTCTGAGGTCAGAAAGTAAAGTTTTTATCTTCTCAGTCCTTCAAATTTTCTATGAGTTTTTGGGTCCCACGGATTGTCTGCCACGTGTTGGTCTAGCAATGTTTAGGACTTATCATGAGACTGACCAGAGAAGGGTACAAAATAAATCGTGAACGTGAACCGTCCGATCGAAATCAGCATGATGTCAGTGATTCTCGTGGATGGCATTTTACGTCCTATTTGTTCACGGTATCTTTGGTTAGAATGGAGGAATAGTGGAAAGAAAAGAAAAGTTTTTTTTTTTTTTTTTTTTTTCTAACTATTATTTCTATTTCTATTTCTATTTAGTAAGAAAAATGTGAAAAACAAAAGAATATAATATCTTTTAAATTTGGTCTGAAAAGATAATAGGAGGAAGGAGAAATGTTTATTCATTTGAAATACTAAAAGCAAGGGCATAATAGTTGATGAAGTTAAAAACTAGATCCTTAGAGATGGTCATTGAGATTCTGAATATGATCTCCTCTGGGTTCGAATTTTCACAAGACAATACATGTGGGGTAAGCCTGTCGGTGTTACAATTCCGGTGTGAGAATCAGTAGAGTTGTAATGTCCCAATTTCTCAGAGCCACCATTTGATTTTTTCCTTTTTATTTTTAGGGAGAAGTAGAAGAAAAAGACAAAATCACTCTACCCTCACGCTTTCGCTGCGCTACTCTGATAAATAAAATAATAATAATAGACGTGGTCACAACTTGCTATTACCCAAACAATAATAAATATAACTAACTCTAAACTGCCACAGATATTAATATTTACTAATTTAAAATGCAACTGTCATTACAAATGCTTGAAGCCCTGATTACCAAAAACTATCCCGACTGTCTTAAAAGCAGTACCAACTTCTGATCCTATCTAACGCTAACAGTGGATTCGTCTCTACTTGGAGTACCTAAGATAAAATATTTTATCGGTGTATTATTTTCATAATCTAAAAATAATTTATAAATCAAGCATAATTATCAAACACCATTTTTCAAAACATAATATAAATATAACTGCACATTGAGCCAAAATAAAATCCCACAACTATCATCACAATAAAATAAATGCATTTAAATTAACTAATCAGATTATTTTGATATATAATAAAATACTGCACACATATTTCCTTACTCGCCATAGGATCGTTTCACCTCACGATCGAAAATTACGACGGTACCGTGACCAGTACAACTGTGCAATATAAGATTGCTATCAGTGTCGGAACCATTTAATATCTCCAATGGTAGGAATCAACACGTGATATAAATCACCATATCATCAACATATTCAACTCTACCACATTATATTGTCAATACTATATTCAACTCTACCATATTGATAATTAATACTATATTTGGCTTCACCATATTAATAGTCAACAACAACAATAATGATAACAATAACGATAATGATAACGATAACAACATCAATCACTTGCAAGACTTACTCTCTTATCAGGTCACAACATAAACGTCCTACAAGACATGCCCTGCTGTTAGGATCAACAACATAAACGTCCTACAAGACATGCTTGTATGTTAGGACCAACAACATCCTGCAGGACATACTCTCCTGTGGGGATCACACTATGACATAGAGGTATAATAATAAAAACCACTTTTCCATAATTAATTTTTTACTTGATCCATCTAAAGTTATAAGCGTTCATTTTAATAAATATTTTATTTTTCACAATTTAGTATGAAAATATAATTTTATGATTTACACAGAAAGACAGTACACTCACCTCGATATCTGCGTTGCAAATACTCTATTGCTGCCGTAGTCGACTTCGCCTGTGAACCTAACCACGACATGATCTAAACTAAGAATTTATTTAAATAAATCTAATATGTAATGCGTGACACTAAAATGCAATTTTTTCCATTCCCAATTTTTCTCTAATTATATAAAATTTATTAAAATTAAACGCACTATATTCTTAACCCATTATCAATTGTGTAATTAAAATATTATAGTTACATTTATAAAATTTATCAATTAATAATCTAATTACTACAAAAATATTGTTTCACTATTAACAATATTATTAATCTGTGGAATACCAAAGTATCATCCTAATAAAAATTGTAAATTTTTCTTTAAATTGAAAGTCTTCACAATATACATTATATATATATATATATATACACACACACACAACTAATTATATAAAATAAAATAACACCCACAAAAAAGAAGAAGCCAAAGATGAAACTTGATTTCTTGAAGATATCCAAAGGTAAAGAGAGAGAAAGATGGTAAAATAAGTGGGAAGGAAGTAAAATGTGAAAGAAGATTATATATATATATATATTTTACACTTTTCACCGCCTCAAAATTTGGGTTTCATTTTTTTTTTCGTATTCAACCGACTTTGTTTTGGATTCTTTTGATTAAATACTATTAATCTGACCCAAATATTTTTAAAATATCATTTAAACCCAAAGTTTGAAATTTATATTTTTAAAATAATAATTGACTTCTAAATTTTAAAAGTGAAATTAAAAATCAAATACTAAACCCAAATACTTTTTCAATGTTATAAAATAAAATCGAAAATATGAATAACTAAAAATTGGGTCTTACAAGAGTATTCTAAAAGTAATAAACTGTGGCACTTTGAATGTAACCATTATTTTCATATATGTAGGAGGTAGTTAAAATGGCTCTTGAGCTCGAGTTTCAAACCGAGCTGGAATGCCTCCGACTCATCCTCAGTTATCTCCAAGGACGAATTCATAAAAAGGCCAAACATGACTTTTCCTCGGGAGACAATTATGCATTGTAGTTTAACATCTTTATTTATATTCCTGGTTCTGGGCGGTGTCCTCGATTACCATAAGAGGTGTTGGGTTCTCGTGCTAAGGATAAGGTTTTAGATTCTCGTGCCTATTATGTGGGTCCATTTTTACACACCGACAACTTTTGGAGTTAGTCGAAAAAAATCCCCATCAATAGTTATTTCGTTCATAGGATCAAGACATCGGTTCATTTTTTCTTTCCTTTTTTGGCTTAAATTTAAGTGAATAAATTTTGGCAACTCAAGGTGTTTTTCCCCTCTATTTTCTCTTCTCTCCATTTTTCCCTTCTTACCAAACAAAGTCTATTTTCATTTTTCTTCCATCCACCATTTTATTCTACCATATCCAAGGCAATCTTAGGCTTTGTTTGAACCACGTGACTTTTCAAAAGGAGTTATTAAAAAGGAGTTGCTGAAAATGAGTAGTAAAATGCTTGATAAATCTGTCAAAAATTAGTTGTTGAAAAGGAGAAGCACTCAATGTACGTTTTCTAAACATTTGCATAGAAACATTAAAAGAATATTAAATTACTAAAATGAATATATATTTTATTTATTTATTTTGAATATTAACTAAGTAAAAAACAAGATACATGTAAAAAAAATATTTGTTTGTATTAACATATGATTAATATAAAATTCTACAACTGAAAATATCTTATATATTATAAATAAAAAAATTTAATATTATAAAATAAAAATAAATATCTTACATCTTGTAAATAAAAAATTAAAATATCACTAAATAAGAAAAATTAAATATTATTTCACAATAAGAAAATAAAAATAAAAGTGATCGAGTTATACAAAAAATTTATCAATTAAAAAAGTTCATTTTGCTTTTTAAACACACACCTCACTTGGACTTTTGAAAAGAGGCTAAAAAAAAGGAAAAGTCGACATGTTTGTTTTTTAAAAACGTTCATTATCAAATACAGTTTTCTCGGTTTTCCCTTTTCAAAAAGAGAAGCACTCCCAAAAAAAGAGGCTAAACTAAGGCCTTGTTTGATAATCACTTAAATTTTAAGTGCTGAAAATTTTAGGTGTCGAAATTATAAATGTTGAATTTGTTAAGTACTGAATATATTAACTATTCAATTTTTAATACTTTTAACTTCAAAAAAGTTATTTTGGTACCAATTTTTATTTCTAAAATAATTTTTCAATTTTATTTTTCAAAAATATTCTCTTTCTACAACTTTTCTCTCTATTTTTGTTTTCAATTTAATATTTTTTCCATCTATAATTTTTTATATGTAATTTTTTTTTTGAGATTTTACATTATTTGTGTAAAATATTGGTTTTGATAATTATATATTCTATGATATTCAATGATAAGTGCTAAAAAATTAAGGGCTTGTTTGATAACTATTTAATTTTTAACTGTTAAAAATTTAAGAAAGTTGTTTGATAACATTAAAATTTTAAGTGTTGAAAATTTAAGTATTTATTTTTTTTATTTTTTTTGTTGATATGTATAAAAGTCAAATGTTGAAAATTATTTAATTTACATAACTATCCTTTAATCAAAATAAAAACATAACACCACATACAATCACATTTCTCACATCAAAATGAACGTAAAACCAAAACTTGGAAGAAAAAAAAAAGAGTTTACTACATTAGTAGGCAAGTCAACGCCTCTTTCAAATTAGGGCAAACTTTCAAAGAGGCTCATCACGCAGAGAAACCATAAGAGTTTTTCAATAGCATTCTGTGCAATTGAAACATACCATGATTCAAAAACAAATCACAATGAGGTAATAACAGACACATGAGGTGCCATTTGTCTAGCGTTTCCGTTCCCAGGAAACTTGGAACGGAAACAGAAATCTCCTTATTTCTCTTTCTTGTTATTGAGAACAAAAAATTGTTTCCAAAAAAGAACTCTTAAAAACTCAATCCATAAGCAACAACTATACACATTCAAAAAAATTAGATTCACCAAATTAACAACAACAATCTAAGAACTCAAACAGTTCAAATAACCCTAATTGCTTGATAGTGATCGAAGATGATTATCGAAGTGAAAAACCAATAAAACAAAGAATTTTAACAGGAAAACACAATTAAGCATTCATCTATTAATGTAAACAGAACTTGTAGGCTACAAAAGATAAACACCAATAAGACAACATCGCTTTCTCAATGCAACCCATCGAAAGAATGGAAGCAGTAAAGACTAGAGAATTGTATAATTACTTTTCAAACATGCTATGTTTAAAGTGAAGACTAGAGAATGGAATTAAGTTCAATTTACTACTTCCAAACCAATTACAGAACATAACCCTGAATAATTGAAAATTTAGAACAACTGCAGGAAAAATAAATTTGGAACTAACATGATCAAGTTATAGAAGTTAAAACATGGCAAGCCGCAAGCCCACACCAATAACCTTGGATCCCTTTTCTCATAATATTGTTTTAGTTTCCAGTTTTCTAGCAATAGAAACAGAGATACAGGAACCAAAAAAAATTATTTCTACTCTGCTCTTAGTTTTACAACACAAATTTGTGGGAATAAAATTGAATTGTTACCAAATTTATGAGTTTTTTGATAACATAAACAAAAATCTGGGAACAGAAACATCAAACAAACACAGCTCAATGTATTTTAGGGCAATGTTTCAAGAGTGAATAAACCTAAAAGGATTAAAAAACATCATAACTTTTACAGGGAGATACTGATTGCCGTGACTACCCATTGAAACAGAATTTCATGTTCTTCTACAAACCCATATCAAACCCTAAATTAGCCATTTACTTTTACAATGAAATTCAAACCAAGAGTTGTGCTTGAGCTTTTCACAAAAGAATCCTTAACAACCAAATTTGAGCTGGAGTATCCATAACATAGAAATTCAAAAATATGAAATATTTGCAGAACATAAATCAAATGAGAATCTCAAAAATGATAAATAAATTAAAAATTTTGAGAAAATCTCAAAAACGAGAAATATAATTGCCAATCCTCCACACAAAACCTAAATTCGAGGTTTGCCGCACACAAACAGAAACCCTAAACAAATTAATAGAAATCCTAAACAAATAAACATAAAAACAAATATTCGGTGATAAATGAAGATTGATGAATTTTCTACAAACTGTTTGATTGAGGATGCAAAATCACATCACACTTGAAGAGATCGAAGAAATGCAAATTTGGGAGTTGAAGAATTCAAATCTCGAGTTGAAGAAACGAAAAACTATAGATTTAAAGAAGAACATACCTCGTTGAAGATTTCTCTATTCGCTGCCACCTTTCTTTTCATCTTGCCACCGCTTCGCTTCTCAGCTCTCCGCCGCCTCTTCTCAACTTGCCACTGCCGCCTCTTCTCAACTCGCTTCTCTGTTCTCTCTTGACAAATGAAGAAATAAACTGAAGGCCAAAGGAACCCTAGGTAGGATGAAAGGGTAAAATGGTCAATATATGTATATATTTTTTAATGTTAAAAATGTTGAGCGCATTCTACAAAAAAATAAAATAAAAATTAAGCCAAGAGGTATTTGCTGAATTTTTAGCTTAATTTTTCACTTAATTTTTCAGCTAACTTAATTAATTAAATAATTTTAATTACATTTATCAAACACACTTAATTAAGTAAGTGCTTAATCTAATCAGTTTTAAGTGCTCAATTTAGTTATCAAACATGCCCTAAGTGAATCACATATCACTTAAAATTTTGAATAAGTTTTTTAAGTGATTATTTACTTTTTGTTGTTAAACGTACTTAATTTGATAAGTACTTAATACATTCAGTTTTAAGTACTTCATTACGTTATCAAACGGGACCTAAGTCTTAGTAATTTTGATTGTTAATTTCCCTTTTTTTCTTAGAAAACCAAAAAGGGAATAAAAAATATGAGAACTTAAAAATCTATTTTTTAATATTTTTTTAAAAAAAAATAGAATACCAACAAGGTGTAACTTGAGTGGTAAGACACACTGTGTGAGTTGGGGGATACTCGTAGATATGCCAAAAACGAAGAAGTAATTTTTAGAATAAACTTTAAAAAACATAACAAAATTTGTCACAATATCCTCTCATGTTCAAATTTTAATGGGAATAGAAAGGAAACGTGCTAACATAATCACAGTAACACTAAGGCCCCGTTTGGTTAGTGTTTCCAACCCAATCCAACTTACCTCAACCCAAAAATTCTGAAATTAATTTATGGGAATGCGTTTGGCAAACACAAAACTCAACCCAATCCAACCCAAAAAATGAGAATTCATTCTCAAAATCCTAAGGAAATAAGAAACAAAAAAAAGTTGGTTTTTTTCCTCCCCAAAAAACTCAACCCATCTTCAGAGACATGCTCGGAATTAATTGATTTGTTAGTAAGTCCTATGTTCCACTTTTGTTAAGCTCAAATCAATGGAAGTTTTATTTTTCCCTCTCCCATTTCTATCATTTTCTTCGTCATCGTTGAAATCCCTCTCGCTATCGTTCCGACGTCTTCGCCGTCCACCTCCTCATTTCCGTCGACATCGCCATCGTCTTCGCCGTCGTCTTCCTCAAAATCGCCGGATTTCTTCCTTCGCTGTTCATTCATCCTCCTCGTAATCGTCATCGACGTCCTCGCCATTGTCTTCGCGAACTCGTCACTGTCGTCGTTCTCGCCATCACTATTTAGGGTTTCAATTTAATTTGTTACTAAAATTGAACAAGTTTTAATTTCATTCATTCTTTAGGGTTTGTGTTGGCCCAGTAGAAATACCCAAGAGGGGGGTGAATTGGGTAATTAAAAATATATCAGAATAAAATTTAAATAAATCAAATAATTAATTTTATGCCTAAATTAATTATTATCTTTATACCACAGCGGAATTATAATAAATCTAAGTGCACACCCAAATAACAAAAATAGCAAAGTAAAATATAGCAACACACAAAAGATTTATACTGGTTCACCAAGCTACTCTTGGCTAATCTAGTCCCCCGAGCTCCACAGAGTTCGCACTCACTAAAATCAAGATCCCTTTAAAGGTAGGAACCAAATCCGCACACTGATTCTTTTACAGACTCAGAATCAACCTTTTCAATATCCGTTTCTCAAGTTAAGGAATAACCTTTACTTTTTACAGGCTAAAGAATAACCTAATTCTTTTTAACACTAAGGCACAAGAATCAAAACATCACAAAACACTCCAAGTATCATTTTCACAGGTAAGGATGAAACTTTTACAAAACACTCAAAATGCAATTCTTATCCAGGAAGAATCACTACCTCAATCTCTTTATAGGAAGAGACTGAAACCCAGTTACCCTTGATTAAATATCCCCAATGATATTTAACCCGTCACAACTCACCAATACAAAATTTGATAAGAAGTAAATCTCACTCGGAGCTTCTACTACCCCAGATAAACAATAACTCGATTAATATCCTAACTAGTGATAGAAATATGTGAGATACAAAAATCTGATTTTAATAGAAAGAATCACTACCTCAATTTCTTACAGGAAGAGACTGAAACCCAGCTACCCTTGATTAAATATCCCCAATGATATTTAACCCGTCACAACTCACTAATATAAAATTTGATAAGAAGTAAATCTCACTCGGAGCTTCTACCACCCCAGATAAACAATAACTTAATTAATATCCCAACTAGTGATAGAAATATGTGAGATACAAATTTTTTATTTTAACAAGAATATGGATAGAAAATTGGAGCACATAATCAGATTCAAGAAATTATTTGTAAAAATATTTTCTTAAAAAATCAGAAACAATTTCTAAGATCACTTTCCAAATATAAAATAATAAACAAGCAATAAGTAATATGGAAAGATCTCACCCGGAATCCACAGAAATAATGATTAGAACAATGTAACTTTAAATACAGTATCAGCAAAAATTGATCGCAATTGATTCTCAGAATCACTCTTAGAATAACTCACAATATCGTAGAATGATAACTCTTATAAAAACTCTCTTAATGATATAGAATGATTAACTCTCTTAGAATGATTAGCCTTGCTAGTGAAATTCGCAGGTTTATTTAAAGGAATATGTAATCAGCCTTCTAACAGCTAGTTTACAAGTGTCATGACAATTAAAAGCTCTTATAGACCCTTTATATTATAAGGACTTCATTTAGGTTCAATTTCACTTAAAAACATCTTTCAAATCTCTTAATGAAACCCCCAAAGCATTTCTCAATCTTAATAAATAAGTATAGAATTTATTTCAAGTACCAAATTGAGAAACATTAATATTTAATGAACCATATTAATAGGATTTAATTAGTATATAAACCATATCTTAAATATAGATAATATCCCACAAATCTCTCTCAAATCCCAACAAAAAATGACTACTTTCAGATATATTCTCGGATCAAACTATATCTTGAAATAACGCGTTCGGTCGACTACCCAACTCAGGTTGTAGCCAAACCATCACTGTGGCATGCATAGCTCGACCGCCCGGTTGACTCACAGATTCAGAGAGTTCAGTACTACTTCATCGGTCGACCTATCGGTTGACTTGTTGATTCAGAGAGTTTAGCCCTCTTGGTCGGTTGACCTATCGGTCGACTTAGAGATATAGGATGTTACAGCTTCCATGTCTGGTTGACTCACCAGTCGACTGCTGTGCCTGGATCTATTCTCCGAATACGTTTTTAACTTATTTTCTTTTACATTTTCGTCCCTTTAACCATTTTCTTCTCTTGATTAGCTCCACTAATATTCTTATATTCCATTTTAGTCAATCAAAATTATTTCTTCTTATTTCACATAGGTGCAAATAATTTAACTTAATCATAACACACATAAAAGATAAAATACATTTTGTGCCATTTGTGTGTTCCTAAATGAGATATTAAGAGTTAAGATTCAACTGAGTTGTTTTTCCTAATTTCTTCAAACTCTTAATTCTTCTTCACCATCTTCACATCTTCATTTCTCATCCATTCAATTTGACGTCTTCATTACTAGAACTTTAAATCACTGAAACACTCAATTAAATTTTAGTTCCATCAAAACATCAATACTTAATTGTTTATCAAAATCTTAGGTTCAACAATCTCCCTCTTTTTTATGATGACCATTAACTTTGATATTTGCTTCAAAATATAATATAACCACACTCCCCCTGAATCCGAGGACGGGTTCTTTAACTCATTAAAGCATCATAATGAAGATTTCAATAATACACAAATTAAAATATACATTAAGGTAAACATTTTAAACATACTCCCCCTTAATCACACATCAACTAATTCTCCCCATTAATAATTTCAATAATGCACAAATTAAAATACTCATTAAGGCAAACATTTTAAACATACTCTCTCTTAATCACACATCAACTAATTCTCCCCATTAATAAAACATCATCTAATTTCTCTCCCTTTGTCATCTTCAAAAACAAAATTTAGGAAAGGGGGGGGGGGGGAACCAAACAAGCAACTCAATCTAGGCAAACATCATTCTGTCTAACCATACCCAAACCGCGAATGATTTTCACAAACTGATCTTCCACTAGTGGTTTGGTAAAAACATCAGCAAGCTGGTCAGAGGTATCAATATACTCAATAACAATATCCCTTTTTTGAATGTGATCACGAATAAAATGATGTCTAATATCTCTGTGTTTAGTTCGTGCATACTGTGTAGGATTTTTACTTAGACATATAGCACTTTTATTATCACAAAATATCGGGACCTTCTCCATACAAACTCCAAAATCATTTAACTGTTGCTTAATATATAAAATTTGAGCACAACAGTTACTAGTTGCCATGTATTCAGGATC
This sequence comes from Eucommia ulmoides, assembly GCA_016647705.1. Classification (NCBI taxonomy): domain Eukaryota; kingdom Viridiplantae; phylum Streptophyta; class Magnoliopsida; order Garryales; family Eucommiaceae; genus Eucommia; species Eucommia ulmoides. The sequence goes on along the minus strand of CM028332.1, from coordinate 31,809,019 downwards.
TATAGTGGATAAGGCTATCGAATTCTGTTTCTTGCTTGACCAAGAAACCAAAGCATGTCCTAACAAATGACATGATCCACTTGTGCTTTTTCGCTCAACTTTGCAATCGGTAAAGTCAGCGTCAGAGTAACTTACCAATTTAAAATCAATCCTCCTAGGATACCATAATTCTAGGTCAGTCGTCCCCTTTAAATAACAAAAAAATCGCTTAACCGCAGTCAAGTGCGATTCTTTAGGACAAGACTGAAATCTAGCACAAAGACAAACACTATACATAATGTCAGGTCTACTAGCAGTTAAATACAACATGCTACCAATCATACCTCGATACATTTTTTTCATTAACGCTTTTACCCGTATCGTCTTTTTCTATTTTTGTAGCCGTTGCCATGAGAGTTTTGTACTCTTTAGCGCCTTCCAAGTCATATTTCTTTAGTTTCTCTGTGGTGTATTTAGCTTGATTTATAAATATCCCTTCTTTGATTTGCTTAATTTGCAATCCAAGAAAGAAATTCAACTCTCCTATCATGCTTATTTCAAATTCAACCTGTATTATCTTACCAAACTCTTGGTAAAGATACTCATTAGTAGATCTAAAAATTATATCATCAACATATACTTGTACTAATAGAATATTAGAACCAGTTTACTTTACAAATAATTTAATATCACAAATACCCCTTCGAAAATCATTTTCGATCAAATATCGGCTAAGTCTTTCATACCAAGCTCTCGGAGCTTGTTTGAGCCCGTACAAATCCTTGTGAAGTTTAAATACGTGATTGGGAAAATTATCACTTTCAAATCCCGGGGGTTGTTCCACATAAACTTCTTCAGCTAGAAAGCCATTTAGAAATGCACTATTTACATCCATTTGATATAATTTAAAATTACGTGAACATGCAAAGGCGAGTAACATTTTAATTTCTTATAGTCTTGTAATAGAAGCATATGTTTCATCATAATCAATTCCTTCCTCTTGATTATAGCCAGTTGCCACTAATCTTGCATTGTTTCTAATTACCATACTAGATTCATCATTTTTGTTTTTAAATACCCATTTAGTACAAATAACTGGATGAAAATCCGGTCTCGGAACAAGACACTATACTTTATTCCGCTCAAATTGAATTAACTCATCTTGCATTGCGAAAATCCAATATTCATCAATTAACGCCTCATTTATATTTTTAGGCTCAATTTAAGATAAGAAAGCACGATTAATTATATCCCTAAGAGAAGATCGAGTACTTACACCTTTTTCGAAATTACCGATGATTTCTTTAATTGAATGCCTTGATACTTTCTTTATAACTCTTGGTAAAGTCGAATCCTTCTCCTTAGGTTCTTCCTCTTGTTGAGATTTCTTTGGTACATCATTACCTTGGTTTCGGTTATTTAAGATACCTGCATCATCATCATCCAAAACCTTTCTCGACAAGAATGGATTAGCTTCCTAAAAAATAACATGCATTGTTTCTTCTACTACTAAAGTACGTTTATTATAAACTCTATAAGCCTTATTGTTAGTAGTATATCCAAGGAAAATTCCATAATCAGATTTAGCATCAAATTTACCAAGATTATCCTTGTCATTCAAAATGAAATATTTACATCCAAAGACTTTAAGATATGAAATATTAAGAGTCTTACCATTTCAGATTTCATATAGAGTTTTGTTAAACCCTCTATGAATTAATACTCGATTTACCACGTGACAAGCGGTACTTACTGCTTCGGCCCAGAAGTAGGTTGGTAAGCGATTTTCATTTAACATCGTTCTGGCCTTCTTTTGAAGCATTCTGTTCTTCCTTTCTACTACACTATTTTGTTGTGGTGATCTTGGTACAAAAAATTTATGGGCATAACCATACTCATCACAATAACTTACCACTTCATCATTCTTAAATTCTCTTCCTCTGTCACTACGAATGTTAATAATAGAACATTGCTTCTCATTTTGAACCCGTTTACAAAATTTAGCAAGAACCGAAGCAACTTCACTTTTCTTAGCAAGAAAATATACCCAGGTAAGTCTAGAATAATCATCAACTATGATAAATGCATAAAACTTACCACCAAAACTAGTAACAGAGTTAGGCCCAAATAAATCAAGATGCAATAATTCAAGACATCTAGACGTGGACGTGTACATTTTTTTCTTCTTAAATGATGATATAACTTGCTTGCCTAATTGACATGCATTACGTACTTTATCCTTCACATATTTCAAATCAGGTAGGCCATATACAAGACTCTTCTTAGATAAGTTAGAAATTAATTCCGTACTAGTATGCCCAAATCTTCTATGCCATAACCAACTATTTTCAGATAAAACATTCAAACAAGATAAATTTTAAGAATTAAAATCATCAAAATAGCAAGTATACACATTCTCAAAACGTGATGCAATTAGCAAGATACTACTATCATGACTATTCTTAATGGTGCATCTATCATGATCAAATATAACATTATAGCTCTTGTCACATAGTTGACTAATACTAAGCATGTTATGTTTAAGTCCATCAACTAGTAACACATTTTTAATCATAGTAGTACCATTATCGATATTACCTATACCGATAATTTTACCCTTTGCGTTGTCTCCGAAAGTCACATGACCTCCATATTTAGGTGTCAAAGATGTAAATTTTCCTTTATCTCCCGTCATGTGTCGAGAACAACCACTATCCAGGAATCATTTGTCCTTACTTATTGATACTTTTAGAATAACCTACAAGGAGCACCTCAAATAGTTCCTAAGTGGTACCCAGTCTACGTGGGTCCGATCTTGTTAGTCGGGACAATTTTAGTTCCTTTTGGAACCCAAACTTGTCTACAGTTAGATATTTTAGTAAAACATCTGCGAATAATATGCCCCACAATGTTACATGTAAAACATTTCACAAGATCCTTGGTTTCAGAGAAGAATTTCTGGAAGTGTTTTTGTTTAAGGTTTTTCTGAAATCCGACACCAGCTTTATCGAAAACTCCACGTGAACGTCCCAAAAATATTTTCAAATTATTTTCACTGCTGGTGAATTTGAGAACAATTGATTGCAAATCCATCAATTTAGATTTTAACGCATTGTTTTCAGATTCGTAATCCACCACTTGCTCGTTTAATGTGTTACTTGTACTTAATGACATTTATTTTGGAACACTGGTTTTTATAATCATGTGAAAGTTCTTGATAAATATTAAACAATTCATCAAAATTTAAAGGACAAGAACTTGAACAATCGGTTACCTAACCACCAATGGCCATTAATGCAAGTATGGACATATCCTCACCATCTGATTCTTCCGAGCTACTTGAATCGGTATCATCCCAAGTAGCCTTCATTGATTTTTTCTTACTCTTCTTTGTTTTTTTTTTCTTTTTCTTCTTCTTCTCATTTTATTTATCCTTCTTCAGTTCGGGACAATCATTTTGAAAATGACTAGTTTTACGACAGTTGTAGCATTCCACTTTAGACATGTTGAGATTTCTTTTCCCATAAAATGTGCACCGAGTCATTCTCCTGAAGTTGTTTATGAGAAGTGATAAATTTTTCTCTTGCTCACTATCAAGACTTTCATCATCATTGTCATTTTCTTCTTCAATTTTTTTAACTTTTAGCGGCAAGGATTTCCTCTTGTCATTTTCGATATCATTCTCATAACCTTTAATTTCCGATTCATGAGTTATCAAATTGCCAATAAGATCATCAATATCATATTTTCCAAGATCCTTGGCTTCCTCGATTGCCGTCACCTTTGACTCCCATATTTTTCTCAAGGACCTTAGGACCTTTCATACGCTATCCTCCATAGAATATGGATTTCTGAGTTGACTTATATTGTTGCATATATTGTTGAGGCGAGTGTACATCTCATGAATCAATTCATTCTCCTTCATCCTGAACAGCTCAAATTTTCTCACAAGTGCATTGATTTTTGACTGCTTTACTTGACTTGTCCCTTCGTGGGTGACTTGTAATTTATCCCACATCTCTTTTGCGGATTTGTAACCTGAAACTCTAAAATACTTATTAGCATCTAAAGAATAAGAAAGAATATTGATAGCTTGAGAATTAATAGAGAGTTTCTGCTTATCGGAAGCAGTGAGTTGTTCTTTTTTCTTCTCAACTTCGTTTTTCATTGGAATGAATGGATAATCCTCGATTGTTAGACACACATCATAATTTGTAGTATGAAGAAAGGCTATCATCCTGTGTTTCCAAAACGAGTAATTTTCACCTGCAAATAAGGGTGGTCGGTACATGGACTGCCCTTCAGCTACTGTGCCTACTTTGTGTGCCATGTGATCTTTGTTAACAAAAGAATTCGAGCTAAATCGGCTCTGATACCAATTATTGGCCCAGTAGAATACCCAAGAGGGAGGGTGAATTGGATAATTAAAAATATATCAGAATAAAACTTGAATAAATCAAATAATTAATTTTATGCCTAAATTAATTATTATCTTTATACCATAGCGGAATTATAATAAATCTAAGTGCATACCCAAATAACAAAAATAGCAAAGTAAAATATAGCAGCACACAAAAGATTTATACTAGTTCATCAAGTTACTCTTGGCTAATCCAGTCTCCCAAGCTCCACGGAGGACGTACCCATTAAAACCAAAATCCCTTTAAAGGTAGGAACTAAATTCACACACTGATTCTTTTACAGGCTTCGAATCAACTTTTAAAATATTTTTTTCTCAAGTTAAGAAAGAACCTCTACTTTTTACAGGTTAAAGAATAACATAATTCTTTTTAACACTAAAGCACAAGAATCAAAATCTCACAAAATATTCCAAATATCATTTTCACAGGCAAGGATGAAACTTTTACAAAACACTCAAAACGCGATTCTTATCTAGGAAGAATCATACCTCAATCTCTTTACAGGAAGAGACTGAAACCCAGTTACCCTTGATTAAATATCTCCAATGATATTTAACTAGTTACAACTCACTAATGCAAAATTTGATAAGAAGTAAATCTCACTCGGAGTTTCTACCACCCCAGATAAACAATAACTCGATTAATATCTCAACTAGTGATAGAAATATGTGAGATACAAAAATCTAATTTTAATAGGAATAATCAATATCTTTCTCTTTACAGGAAGAGACTGAAACCCAGCTACCCTTGATTAAATATCCCTAATGATATTTAACCCGTCACAACTCACCAATACAAAATTTGATAAGAAGTAAATCTCACTCAGAGCTTTTACTACCTTAGATAAACAATAACTCGATTAATATCTCAACTAGTGATAGAATTATGTGAGATACAAAAATTTGATTTTAACAAGAATATGAGTAGTAAATTGGAGCACGTAATCAGATTCAAGAAATTGTTTATAAAAATATTTTTTTCAAAAATCAGAAACAATTTCCAAGATCAATTTCCAAATATAAAATAATAAACAAGCAATAAGTAATATTGAAATATCTCACCCAAAATCCACATAAATAATGATTAGAACAATGTAGCTTCAAATCCGGTATCAGCAAAAAATTGATCGCAATTGATTCTCAGAATCACTCTTAGAATAGCTCACAATATCGTAGCATGATAACTATTATAAAAACTCTCTCAAAATGATATAGAGTGATTAACTCTCTTAGAATGATTAGCCTTGCTAGTGAAATTCGCAGGTCTATTTAAATGAACATGTAATCAGCCTTCTAACAGCTAATTTACAAGTATCATGACAATTAAAAGCTCTTATAGACCCCTTATATCATAAGGACTTCATTTAGGTTCAATTTTACTTAAAAACATCTTTCAAATCTCTTAATGAAACCCCCAAAGTATTTCTCAATCTTAATAAATAAGTATAGAATCTATTTCAAGTACCAAATTGAGAAACATTAATATTTAATGAATCATATTAATAGGATTTAATTAGTATATAAACCATATCTTAAATATAGATAATATCCCACAAATCTCTCTTAAATCCCAACAAAAAATGGCTACTTTTGGATATAATCTCGGATCAAACTAAATCCTGAAATAGTGCGTTCGGTCGACTGCCCAGTCGACTGCCCAACTCAGGTTGCAGCCAAACCATCGCTGCGGTGTGCATAGGTTGACCGCCCGGTCGATTCATAGATTCAAAGAGTTCAGTACTACTTCACCGGTCGACCTATTGGTCGACTTGTTGATTTAGAGAGTTCAATCTTCTTGGCTGGTCGACCTGTCGGTCGATTTAGAGATACAGGATGTTACAGCTTCCATGTCCGGTCGACTCACCAGTCGATTGCTATGCCTGGATCTATTCTCTGAATACGTTTTTAACTTATTTTCTTTTACGTTTTCGCTCCTTTAACTATTTTCTTCTCTTGATTAGCTCCACTAATATTTTTATATTCCATTTTAGTCATTCAAAATTATTTCTTCTTATTTCACATAAGAGCAAATAATTTAACTTAATCAAAACACACATAAAAGATAAAATACATTTTGTGCCATGTGTGTGTTCCTAAATGGGATATTAAAAGTTAAGATTCACCTGAGTTGTTTTTCCTAATTTCTTCAAACTCTTAATTCTTCTTCATCATCTTGACATCTTCATTTCTCATCCATTCAATTTAACGTCTTCATTATTAGAACTTTAAATCACTGAAACACTCAATTAAATATTAGTTCCATCAAAACATCAATACTTAATTGTTCATCAAAATCTTAGAATTAACAGTTTGGATGCTCGCTTATTCTTAAAATTGATTTCGGTGCTTGTTGACGAAATCGATTTCTTTTTTGTTGTTTGTTCATGAAATCGTTGTTCGTTCATGAAATCGAAATTGTTGTTCATTGTTCATTCACAAAATCGAATCGATTTCGTTGCTCGTTGACGAAATCGATTTCGTTGCTCGTTGACGAAATCGATTTCGATCTCGTTGTTCGTTTGTGAAAATCTCCGTGAATTTGATCAATGGAGGCTGTTCGGTGAAGATGAAGATGAAGGAAGAGAAAAGATGAAAAAGAAAAAGAAAAAAGAAAAGGAAAAAGAAAAGAAATTAAAAATAAAATAAAATTGTGAAGAAATAATTCTAGGATAATATCGTTACCAAAAACGATTTTGTTCCCAGCACAAAAAAAAAATTATCGTTACCAAACGTAATACTATTCTCAGTAAGAAACAAAATTCTCAATTCAATCCAACCCAACTCAACCCAATCCATCTCAATTGGGTTGAGAAAAATGGGAACACTAACCAAACGACACCTAAGTAAATGTCACCTTAGCTTTCTTTTTTTCAATTTTAGGAAACCATTGATAGGGATAGAAAAACTAGAAACCCACTAGTTTTCATTATATTTATATTTTTCTAGAACAAATGTTTAAAATCGCAAGAAAAATATATTTTGTTATTATTTTCCCATTTCTGTGCCAAATTCTCGGAAATAACAATGAATAAAGTAAAATATAAACACTAACCAAGCTCATGTGTGGGTGTCTTTCGTTGTCACAAAATTTTAGAAAATAAGGGGTGATTTTCCGGGTCTACCATTAGGGAAGCAAAATTATCAAATAAAGCAATTTATTTACTTTTTTTTTTTTTTTTTTCTTGGGAGTACATGTTAACCTCTTCAGTCAATTTTGTCCTTGTAATAACTATCAAATTTCTGACTTCGTGGATGAACACTTAAATGAAATATAACTCCCAAAAATAATGGCAATTAATAATTAAAATAAAATGAAAATCGTGTTATTGAACCCAAAATAACTATTATTTTGCATATTTTTTCATTATCTAATTATATATTCAAATTTGTCAGAGAATATCGTTTATAATTTTTTTTTTAATTGGTTTTCATTTTCTTGTTGAATTCAACATAGTACTTTCGAATTTTCATATTTTTCACATTCGTGTTGAATTCAACATGCTACTTTTATAAATATATTGTATTGTTATTGTAAATTTTTTTGAATGTAATTAAATAAAAATAATAATAAAAAAATTAGATTGAACAGTAATGCATGATGTTGAATTCAACACAAAATAATCATCATGTCTAATTCAACAAATATTAAATTATACAACAATATATATAAAAATAGATGTTGTTTTGAAGCTATATTCATAACAAATCTAAATATATGTTTAAATCATCAAAAAATTATTACAATTTATAGTTATTTTTATCGAACTACATATTTTTAGGGATTTCAAATGTAAATTAGTAAGATGAGAAAACTAACAATAGATTGTGATACAATAGTCGTTTTGATGATCCAAACACGCATTTATGTTTTCCATAAATATAGTTTCAAAACAACATCAATTTAGATATGTATTGGTGTGCAATTTAGTATTTGTTGAATTCAACAATGCTTTTTGTTTTTCCTTCATGTTGAATTCAACATGGACTTTATACTGATGAAAATGTGTTGATTCTAGTATCACATTGAAGCAAATGATCTCACAATCATAAATCTGTAATCAAATCGAGAAAACGATGTATATAAAAAAGTTATCGCTATTTTAAGAGTATAAAAGTGATTTTGTTTTAATTTGGTAACTATCCATTCTTTTATGGTATGGAAAGAGATTGTTGGTCCAAATATTTACCAAAGAGGGGGGAAGAATTGGATAGTGACAAAAATTTAAATACAAGTTATCAATTTTCCTAATTAATTATTATCTTGTTAATCAGTGGAAATGTGTTTAACTAAGTGCATACTCAAACAATAAAAAAATATAACAATGCAACATAGAAAGATTTATCTTTGTTTGGCAAGTTACTCTTACCCATGTCTAGTCCTTCGAGCTCTATAGGGATTTCTCAATCTACTAACCCTTTGATTCATTTCCCAAGGAGGAACTAAATTCTTGCAATCTTGATTCTTTTCTTTGGCTCAGAATCAACCTTTACAACCTTGATTCTTTTTTCAGGCTCAGAATCAGCCTTTACAGTCTCACACTCTTACACTATTGCACTTATCCTTTGTACAGACTTAGGAAGAACCTTATCTCATTCTAATTCTATTACAGGAAGAATAAAAACTTAATATTTTAAAAGGCTAAAGATTACCCTAATATTTTTGCAGGCTAATGGTTAAACCCTAGTTCTTTTCTCAGGCTAAAGATTAAACCCTAATTTTTTTACTTAGACTGAAGGTTCTAATCTTTTTATCAAGATAAAGATCAAACTCTAACTACCTAAATTAGACATCACCCCAAATATGTCTAATCCACTCAAACTCGCAAGTACAAAAAATTCACAAGTTTTTTTTTTTTTTTCCTACAAGAGCTTCTATCACCACAATACAATTATGCTCAACCAATGTCCTGAATACTACGTGATAGAATCTATATGAGGCACAAATATGATTTATTCAATTTAATGCACAAATAGTAAATAATCAGATTTGACAAATAAAATCGTTTTAAAGAATTTTCACGATATTATATTTGAAAACATTTTTTTCTCAAAACAATTAGTCCAAGTAATTAAACAAATAATCCAAGAAAATAAATTAATTAGCTTGGAAAGCTCTCACTGAGATTTCTTGAATACGATTAGGATAACACAATTAAGAACACAAACCGGTGACCAAAACTTTTTGTGCTTTGATGACGAACTTTTTTATAAAACACTTTTATAAACTTCAGCGTGAGAAATCTCTCTTATAATAGCCAAAAGCTAAATGTTCTTAATTTTCTAATTTGAAAAATGCAAGTCTATATAGACCTTTAACTAGACCTCGAATGGCTAATTTTCAAATTATGACATTAAATGACCTTTTAATACCCTATATATCATATACTATTAGAATAGGTATATTTCATTTAAAAATACCTTTATAAAAGCTCGATTTGGTCCCCAAAACTTTTTCGATTCAAAATTCTTAAAGATAGGAAGTAGTTTTACCAATTTAATTAAAAGAATAATTAAATATGATGAGGGTAAAATCCAACCACCCCTGAGTTGTTCCACGCCTTCCACGTGGATCAAACATCTGATGTGTCAGGAGGCATCAACAATGAGAGAATCGAAATATATGCTCTGGTTGGTCTCCTCAGTTCGGTTGATTTAGGTCGACCAATTCTCAAAGCATAGACGATTAAATCCGAAAACTTCTTATAATCAAAAGAGGTAACGCACCCCGGATTTCAATAGCGGAAGAAGTAGAGAATCGGAAAGAGGATGAAAACAAGTTTCACCATTTCCTCTCTAAGTCACCCAAATCGATTCATTTTGAAAATGGTTTTTCACGGGCTTTTCTAGGTGTTGGTTTTGAAAAACTTCTTGGGCCAAGATTTTTGTTAAAAATGGAGTCTCCACCTAGTATGGGATTAAATGGTGTGCTAGGTCACCGGGATTTTGGAAATTCATTTTTCCTTTTGAAATGGCCTGTGTTTTGACTTCCATAGGTTGATGTACCAGAGATATTCTTTAAGTTCAGGAGTCGGTTATGCTTGGGGAAGGTGTTAGACACCCCAAGACACCCATCCGAAAATGGTACCTTAATCTAAATAGATATCCACTGTTAAAAAACTATCCAATCAGTTTTCTTTGATTTACTTAAACATAAATAATTTCCATTTTTAAAGTTTTTCTTCTTTTTATGTATTTTTGACATGATATAATGGAAAACAGGTAAATACTACAATAACTACTAGTCAACGACACCCAATAACAGTTTATATACAAATAAATATGTAAATATGCGAACTATATTAAATGAAATGCAAACTAAGGCCAAGTTGTTTGGATATGCGACTGAACCCGCACGTGGGTTGCCTATGTTTCTCGAATGAAAATCAGGTACTCACGTAGTTTGTTCTGGTTAAGGTAAAGGATATGATTTATTATTATAGGTGTAACCGAACCCTTATGGGTTGCCTAAGTACTTTGGGTAGTTACCAAAGATCAGGTCAGACGTAGTCCATTCTTGTCTCATTGAAAATTGGATTTATTATTAGAGGTGTGACCGAACCCTTAGAGGCTACCTACGTACTTTGGGTGGTTACCAAAGATCAGGTCGAACATAGTTCAATCTTGTTATGTTTGAAAAAAGTTGGGTTCGTTTAGTTTAAAGTTGTATCGTTCAATTTGTTTTGGTTGATTATCAGTTAATTTTGGTTATGAACAAACCTGAATCACAACCTTATAACTTTCCTTTGATTTTATAAAGAACCTTAAACAAACTCTTTTGTTTTGGTTAGTTTAGTGTTTGTGTGTGAGTTGTTAGTTAAAAGTGAAAAGAAATATCATATATTTATACCAATCCTACTCATAACTAAGGAAAACAAGAATGTTTCTGAAGAAGAATCACACGTATCCCAAAATAAATAGAGGCCTTTTCTTTATCCGAAGTTCTTAACCACAAGAATCTGTCAGTGTAGTATATAAGTGTTTGTGTATATATATGTATGTGTGTGTTTGTGTGTGTGTGTTTTGTTTAGCTAATAAAGAAAAGAAATACGATGTTCTTGGGGGTATCGTATAGACCATGCACAACTCGTGGTGTGATAGAAGTTTTGTTCGAATCCTCACATGTTCTTAATATGTTGTTGGATGATTTGATGTTTTTTAATATCTTGGCATGTTCTTAAATGCTATTGAATGTTCTTGAGATGCTTTGAATGATTTTGTATGATTTGTCCCTAGTTTGGTTGTTATAGTAAAGATTAGGTGTTTATTTGATGTTCTTGACAAAACCAAAAGCTTGTTAGGTTGTTTTAGTGTTTGTTTGATTCTTTTATGCATTTTATGTGTTATGTACATGTAAGTAGAGTGTGTTGCGCACATGATCCTACTATATACAAGCAATATACACAAAATTAACCAAGAATCATAGGGTTTTTTTTATAGGAACATACCTACTTAGGGGATGTAGTCTTCCCTAAGTGTTTACTTCTTTCTCCTCCTTGATCTTCTTGGTCGGTGGTTGATCAGTGGTTGATCGGTGGTCTTCGATTCTTTGAGTTCTTAGCCAAAAACCCAAGAACAATCTACTTAGGGGATGTGGTCTTCCTTAAGTAGCTAACCTTATTTCTCTCCTTATTTTTCTTGGCTCGGTGTTGATCAGTGATCGTCGATCCTTGAGGTTCTTGTTCTAAGAAATTCAAGAACACCTTCCACGACTTGATTTTAGTAGAATAACGATATTTTATTTGAGAAATATGCTTGAGAGGTCTAGGACTTGAGAGAGTTGCTCGAGTTTAGAGAGAAAAGTTAGGCCTTCATGACTTGCAAAATTGAGAAGAGGGCCCCTGTATTTGTAGGCATGGGGGCCTGCACATTGGCCAATACGCAGGCCAATCCAAGGTCTTCTCTGGGTAATGTTTAGCCTAGGGGGATTGTTTCCTTATCGTGGTTTGATTTGGCTTGGAATGAATTTAGGAGAGAATGTTGGATTTTCAAAGATTTGGTAATGATTACCAAATCATTTTAAAGATTTGGTAATAATTGGAAATCATTTCGAATGATTAACAATATTTACCTCTCCACCAATGAAATTTCTTTTATATGGGTGCATTTATGACTTGATGGGATAGATCCAGTTTGATTTAGGGGCTAACTACTGGTTAGATCAACTATTTCGGTTTGGTCGTTATAAATGCATCCAATGTGCATTGTATCTAGTCCTTAGGTGTCACTTTGCATTTAATGCAAAGTGATGAGTCATGACTTGAAGGGCACTCTTGTGGTTGGATTTAGATGGAATCGGGTTAATTTTTCTTGTAATCGTCGGTTGGTTTCCAAGTTGCCTAGTTACCCTTAGATATTTTTGTGAAAATATCTACATCCTTTTAACCTAGCCATGACATGTCATTTCAAGAATTTAATTCTGATGGGATGTGCATTTAATGCATTGCTTGGAGGCTACTCATCCAGTTTGGTTTCAATAACAAGTCGTCACGATTCAAGGCTTTTGGTTCGTTTCTAAGATATTTTGCTTAAAATATCTAGATACCTTGAATGTGGTTTTGACATGTCATTCATAGCATTCAATGCTTGATAGGATGAGTATTCAATGCTCATTGAATGCCTTACTTAGGTGGTGAACTGAATCAGTTTAGTTTCTATAATGGTTGGTTGTACCATAAGTGTCTTGGCTCCTTTCCTTTGCCATTTGCTAGGAAACTTCTAGGAAGGCTCCTTGGTCACTCTAAGTCTTGATTTTTGGGCCTTAAATTATGGATATGCCCTTTTCTTGGGCTTAGGGTGGTTTGTTAAGACTACTTGGATTTGGTGAAAATCCAAGTCAAGCCCAATCCTTAAATCACCTTGTGATTTAAGGCTTTGTCATGACCCTTCCAAGTCTTGATTAAGGTGTCTTGGATTGTTTCTTGGTATTGTTTTATGTAATATGCATAAATGAAATGAATATTTTTGGTGTTAAATTTGATGAGATTCGAGGGTTGTAAATGTTTCAAGGTCGAGGTGGGTAACTAAGTTAATTGTTTGAAATGTCCTATAATTTAAGGGTAGTGAATAAGATTTATCTATACTAAATGTGATTTAATGAAAATCAAACTTTATTAAATTTATTTTAGACCTCCTTAAATCATGGGAATTTCGAGGTTGACCCAAAACTTTTACTTAGCTATATTTTGTCAAATTCAATATTTTTTTTTGCGTTTTTGTCATGTTTTTGGTTATTTTTGTATACTATGGAGTGTGATATTAGGTATAAATTCATTCTATTTAAACCTATATTTAAAGTTTATCTGAACTTAAACTTGATCCGACATTGATTGGGCGGGACAAAATGCGGTGTCTACAACTGTTCCTCTTTGTCATGCGAGTTTAATCGTAATGACAAAGAAGGATACACTAGAATTTTATTACACTAGACATTAAATTTAAATACATTTATTTAAATCTATTCTAAAGTATGGAGATATACCTGATCCTAGAGGATTCGACGAGGATGACGATTGATCATTTCTACCATTGTGTACTTCGAAGGATGACGAAAGATCAAACTTAGATTAATATTGGGAGGATAATGTGAATGTATGATCCTACCCATTTATCTTCCTAAAGGACGACATAAATGTCTGATCTTAGAGGATATGGTCGATACTAGTACGACGTGAATGTGTGATCCTATTTCCTAAAGGACGACGTGAATGTATAATTGATGAGTGATTTATTTACCAACAAATCAAGTACTTTTAGATTCAAATATTTGTGTGTTTTCAAGAACTTTTGTTAGTTTAATGTGTTTTTGTATTGTTTTTTTAGGTTTTTGAATAAATTGGTGAAAAGAAGCAAAGTCGATACAGGTGTAGTAACTTCAAAGAAATTTTGGACAATGATACAACTCGATTTTGGATAAACTCAAAACATGTAAGTTGTATACATTTGTCTTAGATTTCCATAGGTTTTTGAATCACCTTAACCAGAGTTTGTACGTGAACGTTACAGCCAAATTACCAAAGGATGTCACCGTGGTAGTGGTGACACCACCGCCATGGCAGTTAAATAGCAGAGAGGTTCTAAACTCTCTGCATTTCCATCGCTGCGGCGGTCCGATAGCAGAAAAAAAATGATATTTTGGGATATTTTGGGATTCCCTTTTAAAGGCCCTTCACCCCAACACCATAAGAACGTTTTGGAGATAATTTTGGACATTTTTGGAGCTTCTTGATTAAAGACCAAAGAGGAGAACACATTTTGATGAAGTAGAAACAAGATTGGAGCGATTTCGGCAGAAGTGGAACATCCTACTCTTAAGATTTGCTTTCCTTTCTTCATTTATCTCTTCGTTCTTAAATTTTCATATTGTATAATGTTGTTTTTCTCTTCAAATCTTGAATATTTGGTAATTTCATGTATAGATAAACATGTGTTATTTAGGGGTTGATTAGTTAATGAAAATGTTGTTTGTTTGAATCCGTGTTTCGTTATCGGTTGTTCGTCTTTATCCGATTGTATTTACCGTTTTATTACAATCTTGATATGATTGTTATGGTATTAGGGTTGGTTTTAAGAATACAGGGTTTGACACTCGGGAGAGGTAACCCTGGATTCGGACTAGGGTTAAACACATCATGACGATTTAACAACCCGGGAGGGCATTAGAAAGTATGCAATCCACGAGGTTGGGTCAAGACTCATGTGACTAACGGTCGTATAGATGTTGCGGAGGACTTTGGCGTTGACGCAAAGTCACATATTCGTTCACTTTACACTCGGGAGAGGTAGTGAGAGAGTTTACGATGCCTAGATTGTCGGATAGTTTGAATACCGTTAATGTAAACTAGACTAGAACGAGCACGTTTAAGTGAACGAAGTCAATCCCTAAATAATTTATTCCCCTAAACATCATCATTAGTATTATAATTTAATTAGTTATTAGGTTAGTTTATATTCTTAAAACAAAAACCCAAAATTCAATCGCCTAGATAAAATCTGGTTATGATAATCGCGGTACTTAGCGACGATCTAATCCATTCCCTGTGGATACGACAACCTTAACTCTTCCAACCCTGTATTAAAACTTGACCCGTACACTTGAGGTGAAAGTAACGACGTGAAATTCCGCTGTCATGTTTTTGGCGCCATTGCCGGGGATTGTGTTTTAGATTGTTGTTGATATTGTGAGTAAATGACCTGATTTTAATTTAGTCATTTCTTTTGTGTAAAATTTTTTGTTTGTAGTTTTGTTTTTATTTCTTATGCAAGATACTTGAAGATGTTAGATCGACGAGTATTGATGCATTTCTTTCAACAAGATTCCAAGCCATTTTATTGCGCTTGGGATCGTTTCAATGAACTGCTATTCCGGTTTCCAAATCATGGGTTCCTAAGAGAATGTCAGCTCTTGAATTTTCTCGACGGGTTATCATCCGCAACCAGAACATGGGTGGAAGGAGGAAACGATACCTCCTTTTTCTATGACCTAACTGCGGACGAAGCTATTTGGTCATTGGATGAACTAGCGGCCTATAATTATCACTGTTGGAATTATTCATCAAGTCACCAAAGCTTGAAGGATAGTTTCACCACCACGGTGCCATTGATTGACACACCGGACCAATATGTTGAGTCTTCCCCTGCCCTGGAGGAAATATTCGTTGATTTTATTGGGAAGACTCAAGCGTTTTGGAGGGAGACGCATGACCGGATCAATGAGCACGAGGATCGTCTTGATAATATCGAGATGGTCTACGGAAAAATTGATGCGACCGTAACGTCTTTGTAGATGCCAATCGGTTATCTTCTTTGCTACATTGAGGCCGAGTTAGATGTGGTGGCACTGAGAGATTCACAAATCACATTTGAATGGGAAAGCCACCTTGAGGAATCGAATCCAAACAGAAGGCCCTTGGGTGAGATCGAAGATGATCAAGCTAATTGGGAGAGAACCCAAGTGTGGATTGGCGATGGAGATTCACATATTAATCGTTGTAAGTTTTTACCGTTTGAATTCCAGTTGGTGATGCCGCACTCGATCCAAGACGATTGCATCGACGAGGATCCGATATTGATCACCTATCCTACCCCATTTCTAGCTCAGTACGTTCAATCTCCCCAAGCACATAAATCGGAGCTGAGTTAAGTTGAAAGATCGGGCCAAATAGAGCTATATCTCGCCAGTCTTAAGGGAGTACTAAATCAAGACCCGTATGTGGTGTTGTACGACATGTCCTATGGGCGGAAGTCGCTCTTTGATGAGTCGTTCTCCGTGTGAGGCCGAGGACAATAAACCAAGCTCTTTTTGGGAGGTAACCCAAGGCAAAAATATATTAGATCCGTCACTGCCGACTTGATTCGGAGGCAAGATTTTTTCACCTCCCAGGTACGTGTTCTAAACCTCTTTCGTCAGCATGCTTTAATTTCAAATATTTAGATGATGATTGGGTCACTGAGGATACTGTCCGTTTTAAGTTCAGGGGTGATGTGTAGTATGTAGTATGTAGTATGTTAGTATGTTAGTATATTTTATTGTTTAATTGTTTGCATGTTTGTTTAGTGTAGAATGTGTTTATGTTTTGTTTTATTACATGCTGAGTTTTGAGTTCATCTGGGCTATAACCCGATGACGAGATTACCTTCTGGTTGTTTTTGAGGTTAAGGGTAATGCCCATTTATGTGTGTTCTATGTGCTTGGCATTGCATTTTGGTAAAAGTTATTTTGGATCCTAATTTGCACGAACACATAGACTCAATGTACAGTTATTCAATTGATTTGAGAATAATTATCCATTAGCTAAACTCATAACAATTTAAGGATTGTAGAACCTGATTGGGGAAAACTTGAGGCGAAATCCTAGGCGAGGTTGTTTAGGAGATGTGATTTAGGCATTCATTTTGATCGCTTGAGCCTTTGAAGCTTACCATGTTATATATTTATCCCTCGTTACCCTATCGAAGCCTATTTTCCTTTTCAATTTTGAACACGTAACAAATACGCCAATTGAATTTTTTTCAAACCTTTATCGCTAAACCAAAGTCACAATTTGAGTGAATCAAGTTAGCATTCGTGTATGCTACTTGAAGTGAGCAATTGGGTTTAGGGCGAACTTTTGATTGGTTCAGTATTCGAGTATTCACTTGTCATTTTTCTTTCATTTTAACCACGCCCGTGAAATTGTAAAACTCGAAAAAGTTTGGGAGTGTAGTTCATGTTAAAAAAAAACCCATATGTAAATATCATTCTATTTTCTTTTCTTTTGACAAGTGAGTACGACGTTCTAAAATGTTAGTTCAGGGTTGTTTTAAATTTATCTATGGGGGTTCGAGTGTGATTGTGCCAAGCGTCGTACCTTGGGTATTGTTGAGTTAACGACGTTAACCCGTTTTACATTTCCAATATACCCTTGGCCATGTTCCAAACCAAACCAAGTCCTATTGATATTTATGAACTTCTTAGCCTACATTAGCGGAGAGTAGAACCCAGTCAAGTGTATGGATATCCTAATCATTTATGGTTAAAGTCGTGAGTTTCGTTGGTGGATAATTCAATTCGATTATTGGATAGTTATATTATTGAGTTTCGTACACACACGTTGAAAGGATCTAGAATGACATTTACCATTATTGAATGTCGAAATTCTAGAACATCACATAGTGCGTTTTACTCCTGAACTCGATATGATTAAGGGTTGTTGAGGGAAAATATTTTGGTTTGATTAGTTGAATTCAACACTCGCATGCCGTTGTTTGTGTTTTTATTTGTTTTTAGTATTTGTGTTGTAGTAGTTTATTTTCTTTTGTGAGTGTGTTTACTTGAGGACAAGCATACGTTTGAGTTTGGGGGGTATTTGATGAGTGGTTTATTTACCAACAAATAAAGTACTTTTAGATTTAAATATTTGTGTATTTTTAAGCACTTTTGTTAGTTTAGTGTGTTTTTGTATTGTTTTTTAGGTTTTTGAATAAATGGGTGAAAAGAGACAAAGTCGGTACAGGTACAGTAACTTCAAGCCCATTTTGGCTAATGATTCAACTAGATTTTGGAAAAACTCAAAACATGGAAGTTGTAGATAATTGTCTTAGATTTCTATAGATTTTTGAATCACTAAAGTTCGGATGAGAAAATTACAACCAAAATACCAAATACTGTCACCGCCACAGCAGGGACAGCACCGCCGAGGCGGTCAAACAGCAGAGAGTTGCTAAACTCTCTGCATTTCCATCGCCGCGGCAGTCTGACAGTAGACATAAATGATATTTTGGGTTATTTTGAGATATTTTTGGATCCCCTTTTAAAGGTCCTTTACCCCCAACACCCTAAGAACATTTTTGGACATAATTTTGGACATTTTTGGAGCTTCTTGATCAAAGACCAAAGAGGAGAAAACAAGATTAGAGCGGTTTCGGTAGAAGTGGAACACCCCACTCTTAATATTTGCTTTCCTTTATTCATTTATCTCTTTGTTCTTAAATTTTCATATTATATAATGTTGTTTTTCTCTTCAAATCTTGAACATTTGGTAATGATCATGTATAGCTAAGCATGTGTTATTTAGGGGTTGATTAGTTAATGAAAATGTTGTTTGTTTGAATCCATGTTTTGTTATCGGTTGTTCGTCTTTATCCGATTGTGTTTACCGTTTTATTATAATCTTGATATGATTGTTATGATATTAGGGCTGGTTTTGCGAATACGGGGTTTGACACTCGAGAGAGGTAACCCCGGATTCGGACTAGGGTTAAACACATCATGACTATCTAATGACTCAGGAGAGCATTAGAAAGTGTTCAATCCATGAGGTTAGGTCAAGACTCATGTGACTAAGAGTCGTATAGACGTTGAGGGAGGCTTTGGCATTGACACGAAGTCACATATTCGCTCACTTTACACTCGGGAGAGGTAGTAAGCGAGTTTATGATACCTAGATTGTCAGATAGTTTAAATGCCGTTAATGTAACCTAGACTAAAATGAACACGTTTAAGTGAACGAAGTTAATTCCTAAATAATTTATTCCCCTAAACGTCATCATTAATATTATAATTTAATTAGTTATTAGTTTAGTTTATATTCTTAAAACAAAAACCCAAAATTCAATCGCCTAGATAAAATCTGGTTATGACAATCGCGGTACTCAACGACGATCTAATTCAATCCCTGTAGATACGACAATCTTAACTCTTCCAACCCTATACTAAAACTTGACCCGTACACTTGCGGTGAAAGTAGCGACATGAAATTCTGCTACCAATAATCCTATCGGGTTGTTATTGAGGTTAGAACAACGTGAATGTCTGATCTTACTTCCTAAAGGATGACGTAAATGTGTGATCCTACTTCCTAAAGGACGACATGAATGTCTGATCCTATTGGGTTGTTATCGAGTTTAGGAGAACGTGAATGTCTGATCCTACTTCCTAAAGGATGATGTGAATGTCTGTTTTTATCAGGTTGTTATCGAGGTTAGGATGACGTGAATGTCTGGTCCTATGTCCTAAAGGACGACTTGAATATTTGATCCTATAGCGTTGTTTATACTAGAATAACATTAATGTTTGATCCTAGAGGATTGGTAAAGATGACGAACGATCAACCTTACCATAATGGATTCCTAAAGAATGACTATATACCTGATCCTAGAGGATTACTATTAGGGTGAGGACGACGACATACCTGATCCTACCACATACTATATTCCTAAAGGACGACGACATACCTGATCCTAGAGGACTTGGCAAGGATGACGAACGATCAATCTCACCATACTATATTACTATATTCCTAAAGGATGACGAATGATCAACCCTAGAGGATCACTACTTGGAGGACGACGACATGCCTGATCCTACTTATCGATATTCCTAAAGGATGACGACATACCTGATCCTAGAGGATTGGTAAGGATGACGACCGATCAATCCTACTATACTATATTACAATGTTCCTAAAGGATGATGAATGATCAATCCTAGAGGATTACTACCTGGAGGACGGTGACATACCTGATCCTACCTATCTATACTTCCTGGAGGACGACTGTATAGTACAAGGCCCCTTGGTTACATATATACCTAAGGATGACACACGGTCTATCCTATAGGGTGAGGAGAAGATAAAGCTCGGTCAATCAACTCTTGGTTGCGGAGAAGATGACGCTTAGGTTAACCGACTCTTGGTTATGACCGTACCCAAAGGGTTCTCCTACGTATCTCAAATTAATGAGAATCAGGTCATATGTAGTTCTAGTATATAAAGTAAAATCTACTACTACACTATACTATTGTCTGGAATTCGTAAAATATTGTCGGGCTGGCTGTTTGCTTTACACTGTGAAATTAAAATACACTGGCTGTATGCATTACACTATGAAATTAAAATATGTTAACTGTTTGTATTACACTACGAAATTAAAATACACTGGTTGTTTGCATTATACTAAGAAATTAAAATACGCTGGTTGTTTGCATTACACTATGAAATTAAAATACTACTCCTAAAAGATTGTGCACATTCTATCCTATAGGAGGTAGGAAAGATGACACTCGGTCAATCGGCTCCTGGTTGTGACCGCACCCGAAACGGTTTTCCTACATATCTCAAATTAATGATAATTAGGTCACATGTAGTTCTAACATGTAAAGTAAATCAAGATTGGGTGGAATGGTTCGGGTTATGGAAGCCAAATCCGGGATGTCTAGTCAGTCTGAGACTGAGGTTGATGTTTAATCTTTGCAAGTTGGCTTGACCAATCCCATTAAGGCTCCTATATATCTCAGACTTAATTGAAAATAAGGTCAAATGTAGTTCGGACTCGTGATGTGGATCAATATTTGGTGGAACAGGTTCTTAGTTAGGGAATTGATTCTTGTGTTGTCATATCAATACAAGATCGAAAATGACTGAGAGAATTCACAACGGGCGAAGAACCTTGGGGAACTCAACACTTAGTGGAGTTTCTTGGCTACATCCTAATTGCAATTACCTGATGAGGACTAGAAAACTTCCTGGGAAAAATTTAACCTAAAGTAAAATGTTCCTCAATTGTAGACTGGGGCTTGACGATGCTTGTTCACTTCCTGGGATTGTAGTTTTCATTTTTAAATTTTTTGCATTGATTATGATTAGGATTGGTGCGAGTCTTATATCAAGAAGCTCTACAAGAAGAAGATCTGATATAATATGCCCTAGCTGTAGTTGGGGCGACTCTTATCACAAAGTCTCAATGTAGAAACGAGATATAATGTGCCCCAACTCTACTTAGGGCGGGTTTCATCATAGATTCTAAATAAAAAAACTGGATATAATGTGCCCTCGCTCTAGCTGGGGTGGAAGACTATCTCTTGAGCATTCTAAGGATACGGCAGAGCCCACATGGATCACCTCTGTATCTTGAACTGAGTGCACAATTTATAGTGTTCGTTTTAGTCTGGAAACCCTAATTGGGTTATTTATATATTATCGGTATTACTGGTTCTGGATGGTAATCATCGGATGACCACCTAGGTTACCTACATACACTGAATTCCTAGCTCAGGAATTGAGTCGAAATGTAGTTCGACCCTCACTGTGCTATCTTAGATTGTCAACTGTAACTGCAAGGGCTTCCTACGTACCTTGGTAATCTACCGATGATTAGGTCGTGTGTAGTTCTAGCATAGACATTCTTTGTTGTCTGCGTAACAAAAAGATTGGTAGTTGGGTTCTCAAGGAAGTCAAGGGACTGCTCGGGAGGTGCTCCATGATATAGGGCTAAGAAAATGTAGTGATGCAGACATTTATTAGGTTTCGACTAGACTAGCTTGGGTCTTATATGCACCTTGGTGGTCTACCAAGGACAAGTTGAAGCACAGTCTGCTAGGGATGGAGGAATTTTTCTTAAGGTAATAACCCAACCTATAGAGGTTTCTCGTATCCTGGTACCTACCAAGACTCAGGTCAATACATTATTGTTCCTTGGTTGGTTAAGTCTAGTATGGTCAGATCCGAATTGGTGGGTCATTGTCATGTTTGGTAGGGTTCAATCCCAATTGATTGGGGGATTTGTTATTCAGCAGCTCTGTGGGGATTTTATTGCTTAATGTGACTCTATAGGGATTTTTACTGTTGATGGCGAGATTCAATCCCAATTGTCATGGGATTTTTGTCAATGGTGACCGAAAAAGGTTTCGTATGTGTTCCGGGCTTCGCCAGGGGTTAGGTTTGACATAATTTCCTAGTTAAGCATTGTTTATTATTTGTGTAAACGAGCAGTGTCCATATGTCTTTTCCCCAGAGAGTCAATGGACTATTCCTAGAGATTCTCCCTAGTCTAGGGCTAAAAGAGTATCATAAAGATGCTACTCACCTCTCCTTTTATTTTTACTGAACCCACTTGGGTTTCTTATGTTCCTTGGTGATCTATCAAGGATCTTGTCGAAACGATACTAGGTATTCCTATTTTGCACTGGGAATCTGTTGACACTTAGTTCAATGTACATGAATAGTTTGTAGCTTAAAGGGTATGACCGAACCTTGTAAAGGTTGCCTACGTATCTCAGATAATTGAGAATCAATTCGACACGTAGTTCATCGCACATGGTTGGGTTAAATCCTATCAATCGAACCAGCGAGGGTTTCCTACGTATCCCGGACGTTGCCAGGAATCAGGCTGACATATAGTTCCTGGGTCTATTGATGAGTTGGAATTTAGTAACCATACCTGTGAGGGTTTCCTTCGTATCCCGGGAGTTATCGGGAATCAGACTGACACGTAGTTCCTGGGTTTTTAGGTTTAATGAGATAAGTTAAGGTCATTATGATTAAGGCATTTTGTTTCACGTTGTGAGATGAAATAGACACTGTTTCCGTCAGGAAAATATGGATATGATGAAATTTACCCCAGTCGTAGACTCAAGCAGCGACTGGATAAGTTATGTTAGGGAATCTAATATGACATATCCTATACTGTAATTCATGATCATTGACAATGTGAAGTATGCCCCAGCCTGCGGGATGGGGATAATATTGATTAATTACAAGATTGCAAAGCTAAATTGGTTCGTCTCACTATTTGTCGAGGTGATGAATTCGGGATTTTCTTGATTAGATCCCATAATATACCTGGCCGACAGGTTTATTATCGTTTTGTTTTTGAAGTTGATATCTTAGGAGTTTGTCGGCTAGCATATCTTTCTGGGCCATGCAATTTTGTGAATTGTATCCAGTTATGCATTGGTAAGAGTGGTTACTTGTATCGCTAAGGCTTGTGGTCTGTTTGTTGTTTTTTAGAGAGTCTTGGATATCATCTTTCATTACACCTTATTCGTATTGTAACTTAATTAGTCCATCTCTTGGATGTCATTGTTTGTTTTTATAGTAATGTATTTGTTTAGCATTTTGATGTTTCTCCTAAGCAAGATGAGTTTGCAAATTTTTGGTATATCGCGCTTGTAGGGGTGGGAGTTTTTTCGACTCGATTTACTTGGCAATGCCTTAGTCTTAAGTAGCAAAGAATGGGCATGGTTGTAACCGTTGTTCTTAGAAACGTAAACTCAATCCTTTGCCCCTAGTACCAGGTTAGCAATGAATCGTTAATGATTAGTTCTGGCCACTTGTGATTGTTTTTGTAGAATAATGGTAGCGGTGAGTCTGACATATCTTTCAAAAGCCACATATGAATCTTAGCGATTCCAACTTTTCTCTCTAGTCGAAACCCTAATGATAAAACCTTGACTTTCTTTATAGACTTCATTATGTCAGCCACGAGTTCTTCAGGTGATGGCGACCATCGTCCTTCCAGTTCGCGTTGGAAAGGCAAGGCCCTTGAGACCTCGATCAGAGGGAGTCCTTTTAAGCATTTCTGAGGTTGACCCAGGACATCGACACTCAGGATTTCTGATGACATGCCTATTCTTTCCACTTCCACTGATGAGGAGACTTTCAAAGCGTCTAGAGTCGATGACTCGATGATGGTTGGTCTGTTGGATGCTCCTATGGATCAGGATTCTGCTGGCCCTTCTAATATGGCTAAGATGGCTGTAGATCCCGACTACGTCCCCCCAAGATGATGAGATGCCCGACCAGGGAATTCTTGATGATTTCGTAAGAGACGAATTCGAGTCTGGTGATCCTATTCCTAGACCATTTCGAGATAGAGCCCTTACCTTTGATGTGGCACGACTTTATCCGATAGAACTTGAGGATAAGACTTTAGTAGGAGATATTCACGATCAACTTTCTATTTTTCTCCAGCAGAGGCGAGGAGCGAAATGCGTATTTGACAGAACAAGTTAGTGCCTGAATTGGTCTTCTTATTCCTGGCTCTAGAGAACCCGGTGTTGAAGGATCATCGCTATCGCGTCCTATTACTTCTATTCTTTGGTGGGACTTCCATGGCTTCTTTACACAGAAGTTAGGAAATATTCGTCTACAGATGGTCTTTTTCTCTTATCAAAAGGTCCATCCTGGTGGTAACTTTACAGTGTACCTTACTCGTTTCGTGGTTGAAAGCCCAACATCCTATAGTGCGTGGTGGTTTTCTAGTTCTATGGCCTCTTAATGAATTTGGATCACATGATAGTATCTGATAAGACTGTACTCTTCGTTGTGAGAGTCATGGGAATTTGAGGTAGTGTACAGTTGGTTTAATAATGACAAGTTCTTTATCATTTAATTGTTTTTTTTAAATAAATTTTTTTATGAAAACTAATGTATACAAACATATATACCAAACAATTATAAAACGTAGATTGGAAATGCATTTTTTGATAAACGCGTTACCAATCTGCATTTCTAAAAAAAAATGCCAAAAATGCAGAACACAAATACGGTTCATTTAAAAAAAAAAAAAAAACGTAAATATGATTTGCGTTTCCCTTTGAGAAACGCAAATCACATATGCATTTCTCACAGGGAAACACAAGTCCTATTTGCGTTTTTGATTGTTCACGAGCATGATAAAAAACATACACTATTAACCCTTTAAGTTTTAGAATAGTGTTAACATAAACCCTATTGAAATATTTAAGGGTATAAATGTCATTTAACTCAAACTAACTGATTTATGTTTTCAATTTTTTTGTTAATCTAGCTAGTACAAAGCTTGGAGTTAGGTATATAAACTAATATAAATAATATTCATTTCAATTTGAGAGCTAGCTCTATTTGAAAATAAAAATAATGATTTTTCTTAAATTTTTGTTTATCATTTGATGATAAAACAATATTTTATTGTTATTTTGTTTTTCAATTTAAATATTGAAATACTAATTGGAATGCAAATTTCCCACAGTCTACATTAGCCAACATCGATTATATTAGCCCAACAAGCAACAAATTTGTGGAAGGGAATTTGAGTCACCTTGAATTAGATTTCAACTCATATCTGATGACACTTTCTGAACTATCAATAAGTGGCCTAGAAATGATGTTGAATTTGGATGGTGAAAAAGATGAAATAGATAACGAACCTCTTCGAAAGCAATATAAGAGATTATACAATGGGGCTCGAAAAATTTCTTGTTCTAACCGAGATAGACATCAAATTAAAATTAAATGCGATGACAAGTACAAGTAGTAATCATAAAAGGAAAAAAAATGAAACATTACATAAATTAGAAAATACAACCCATCATTGAACTTTTCTAGCATCAATAACTATTTAGTTTTATCAAATTATTCGTAGTGAATCTCTCCATCTTGGTAATCGAACAGTTTTGGGTCATCGGTGTATTTAGGATTGGTAAAGTACTTCAATGTCTACTTGTTTGCATTTGGGCCATTGGTCTTTCGAATCTGGTGAAGTCTCTGTTTGACATTAATCTGTTTTTTCATTTGTTTTATTTCTCGTTTCAATGCGTGAAAAAGTTTGCCGATGTTATCTGGTTCATTTTTTAAAATTTTGACATATCGTAATTTCGAAATCTTGAAGTGGTACATATGAGACCCCTTACCCCATAAAGGTTTTCTCTTTTTTTTTTTTTTTTTTTTTTTTTTTTTTTTTTTTTTTCTATTAGCGTTAGCCATTGTAAATTCTTTACCTCTCCACTATCATTACCCCATTCGATATAGTTGTAATTCTCATGGTAACGAGGATTGACCCATCAAACAATTTGTTTGAAAGGATCATCGTGTACTAAGAAAATTCGTTTCCTCATGATAGGATTCAACCATGCATCAGATAGATCTAGTTGTCATTGAACACCAGTGCAATCTGTAACAACATCCTATGGACCGCACACGTCCTGGGGGTAACACAATCTCTTTCGAGCATCATACCATAATAGTGGGCGTTGCGGTTCGTCTTCGCTCCAATGTGTGACCTTTGACTGGTGTATCTAGATTCCATACCACGTACCTATCTCATTTTGGTACTTAGCATGGTCTTTTGTCGGTGAACCCTCATGAGGTAATGGATTTTCATTTTTTTTCTAGCCTTTGACTTTACCTTTATCATTTGCTGACACACTTGCCATTTGAACTGATATTCTGGGTAATGAAAATGGATAATAGGAATGAATGTGTATAAATGATAATTCTAAAAGTATAGATGTATATATAGACAATTTTTGGCGCCTTCCTCATTTCTTGCTAGCTGCTTTCCCTCCAATGGAATTCCCATCAAAAAAATTCCTTTCGAATTTTTTATTTTTTTTTCGCCAAAGTTTTTTCCACCATTTTTTTCACCAATGTCTCGCCAATTTATTGCTGATTTCCTGTCTTAGTTTTTTCTATAAATAGAAGCAACCTCAATTCATAATAAACAACGTATATTGTTGCAATCAATCTTTGTTTAGTAGTATCTACCTTGTTTCATTTTATTCCCAAAGACAATGAATAAAATTTACGAAGAAGATCACGGTGAATGTTTTTGAATATATATATTATTTTCATTCATTGCTAATTTGACAATTAGTTGTTTTGCAGGGAAATACTTGGTGAATGTCAGTGACTACATAACTAGTCAGAATGTCGCTGCGTTAGGGGGGGCTAATTAGAACGAGAACAGGTAACTGGTATAGTGGTTTTGCGGGGATTCACTAAGGCCTTGTTATGTTGCAAGAAATAATGTTCACAAATTACATAATTTACTGTGACTATAAGGCTTCGATTGAAGATGTGATAAACATTGGTGAGTTCTCTGAAATCCTAAACGAGACAGGTAGCATGGTGAATTACTTACCGAAATCAATGAACAACTTGGTAGTTAGGATGGATTCAAAGGGTTGGGACTATTTATTTGAATTTAACGAGTTTGTAGAATTTACTGATGGTATATTCAAGGAATATCTGATTGCCCTTGAAGATATTCGAGTATGAAGGTTCACTGATTTTCCTATCTAACAAACTTTGTTTCAAACTCGTATTTATAGTAGTTGTGTTTGTAATGGATTATGTGCTTCTTTCTACGTATTATCATAATATTGTAAACATTTTTTATCGTATGTATGTTTTTTGGAATTTAAATGAAGAGAAAACGTATGTTGTTTGGTAGAAATAGCGTTATTATAATTCAACGTAGATGTGATACATTAGACTAGAAAAGAAACACATAGTTAAACTGCAATCCAACAATGCCAAAACATTATACATTACTCTCATCATCAAATATTTTAATATCTAACTGATATTCAAGTTGTTTTGGGCATCGCATATAAATATGAGCTTTGTTAGCCAAACCTTCTTAGAGATGCTTATGTGCTGTCATTTGAAGCTCGTGTCAAAGAATTTGAATTTTCATTCGGTTATTTTCTTCGTAGTAGCGATGCAACGCCAACTGAAGATCATGTGGTATGTCTATTGGTATTGTTTTGGTCAATTGACGTACTATTGGAATATTGTATTGCCTACATCTATCGACAATAGTCTCTACTTGGTTCACCACAATAAGTGTATTCCTCTCCTATCCTTGCAACCTAACGTAGAGAGTAATGAACTCTAAGATCTAAAGAGTATGAGAATTCGTCCTCCAAAACTCATTGGGGGTCCCATTAAACGATATATATCTAGCATCGTGTACATTGCAATCGATCGGAATGTGTTTGTAGATTGATATAGTGCTATGTGTGTGTGTGTGTGTGTGCGTGTGTGTGTGTGTATATATGGATGTTGTATGTATGTGTGTCTATATTAATGATAAACGATTGTCTGAATAGTCAAATCCATCATAGTGCAGTTCAATAGTCAATCACTACTAATAACCTACATTCCACGATTGCCTGTATGTATTTAGTACAATTTGTACTCCACGTTTTTCCCAAACTACTACAGACCTGTAGTCACTTTGCAAATAAAGTAACGACTGATCCACGGGCCCAGGCTCAGCCATAACTGCAAAAATCCAAAAATATTAGAGCGTGTACAAAAAATATGATGTATCTACACAACATAAAATAAAATACTATACTAAAAAGAAATAAAATTCAATTTTTTCATTGTAATTTATATTACACTTGGGCCTTATATTTTTTTAATTATCATTTTCTGATTATTTTTTTCCACTTACATTTCCAATAAAAAATTTGAAACTTATGTAAAAATTGTTAGTATGAAACTAACATTTCATCAACTAGTATTATACGAAATAAATATTACGTTTATCAACTAAGTGATAATAGAATACAACACAATACAAATGTTGTTACAACCATAAACCAAAAGTTAAAAATAAAAATTGTTGTCTCAATTACAATGAAACAAACAAATTAATTGAGCATATTCATTGGGGTCGAGATGGACATGTTCGCCTATCATGGCTAGTTTGAGCACACAACCCACACTGATTTGTCATTGTCCTCTGTGACTCATCCATCTTGTTTCGAGTGCGAATGGATTTTTGTCGTTCGCGCTTCACAACTCGAAGTCTATTCTTGTTAGGAAGAAGGATCGGAAAGTTAAACACTGGCCAATAGTCCTTGTGAACGATCGGTTCAAATGATGACTCCTAAACTTTTAGCTAGTTCGCTATTGTGTATTTAGGAGCAATGTAGCAGAACACATCAATGCCACAATACTTGGTTTCCGCAAGCATGTGGGGTCATGAATATCTAAAAGTCTTATATTTCCCACAAGTGCAATCAAGGTTATCCCCTAAAGTAACTTTGTGTGTAACAATACCACCGGCGAAAGTTTTTTTCGTTTTCATGTGGTAACACGCATTCTCCCTATTGTTGAATATATATATATATATATATATATCAAATTAGATAATGGGTTGCATCATTTGTATTATAAATACATATATAAAAAAAAGTAATTAATTAATTGTAAGTTAAAAAATATTACTGATTGAATATTTGGAAATTGTATGTTTTGGACTTGGCTTGAGATTTGTGAATTTTGTGAACGACATGTTTTATGTACCCTAAATCCATGGCCAAGTCTTTTAGAGCTTTCTGTCGACCGATATCAAAGTATTTCACCAACTTGTAGAAAGTTATTAAAACGGCTGGTGTAATTGGGACATTCCTTACACCTTTCAAACAGTTGTCAAATACTTCATCATAGTTAGTCGTTAACACGCTCTAACTTTTACCATCATCGTGTGCCCTGATTTATTTCTCTTTGTCTACTTGATCCAACCACATATACGCCCACGTATCTATTTTTGTATCTCTTCCATGATGGCGTTGTACTTCTAAACTTGAATCGCAACACCAACATTCCAAGTAAGATCTTTTAGTTGTTGATTTTTACGTATCTTGTTGAAATTGCTGCAAAGGTGTTGCAGACAAAATTGATGATATCGAGCGAGCTCGTTCGGTTAACTAAGCCATAAAGTTCTGACTGCACTAATAATGTCAGTGTGTTTGCCAGATATCAACATGACCTCTGGACGATCTTTAACAATATGGCATTTCAGCATTGAAATAAACAAGGACCAATAGCGGTAGTCCTCCGTCGGTACGACTGCGAACACCAAATGATAACACTTATTGGACAATGTCATCGCAATGGAGATCAAGATCTTTCCCTCGTACTTACCGTATAGATGGGTCCCGTCAATCGTGAGGATAGGCCGACAATATCTCCATTCGACCACAAAAGGTTGGAATGCCTAAAATACTATATCGAACTTTGAATAGCCAGGTTGAGCGGTCAAAATGATACTCCATTCAACAATCGTCCTAGGATTAAAGTACTGCAACGCCGACATAAACTTTGGCAACTTACAATATGATTTGTCCTAATCACTGAACAAGGTCTCAATGTCTTTAGATCTAGACAACCAAGTCTTTCGATAGGAGATGGTGAATCCTGGAGACTCTTTCACTAAGGCAACGATAACGCCCATCTTTACTTTCAGATCCTCTACGACCTGTCCAAGTATCATGTCAGAAATGACACCCGAATCCAAGTTTCTATGATCTAAGGTCGTATGATTGTAGAAACACATGTGTCATCTATTGTACTGCGTAATCTAGAACATTCCGTTACTTTTTTTTAGAGCCGCCCATATCCTCCACCCGCAACTGTGCTTGCATTTAATCGACCAAACTTTAGGGTGTATCTCCACCACACAAACCTCTTTATTTTTCAGAACATGGTATTACTTTACGACATTCTGTACATGTTCCTTGTCCTTAAAGATCATGCTGCCACAGAATTCATCAATTTTTGAGTTCCAGAAATTCTTCTGCAACTTTGGCTCAGCTCATACTCTGCCATGTCATCGTTGTCACCCCATTCCAACTAATTATAGATTAAAGGAACCCTGTGCAACGACAACTGTTCGCTCCCTTGCCCACTTGGCTCGACATCCATATCTTCATCTCTATCTCCACCATTCTTATCTTCCTCCAATGCAACATCATCTTCTAAATTAGTATGTTTGACATCGTGGAAACTATCAAGTGTATTTAGCCTACCCTCCATGTTCCCATCATACCTACCACAATTGTTGTCGTGTGGTGGAATAGTTGGTGAATGATGGTGATGTGGAGCGATAGAATTGGTGCCTGCATCTTGGTTAATCACTGTATGGGGATAATATTATTCGGGAATATAGGGAGATCGATGAGTGTAACTGGATTGAACAACTTGAGGGCCAAACATGGAAATATTATACGAAGAAAATTGTCCGGATAATGCAGTAACATGAGGATTGAAACTCTGACTTAAAAATTGGGTAAAAGGACCAGGTTGGGAAAAAAATAATGGAGCGTGATCAAAATCTTGCTCTACCTCGACATACACCTCAATACCAAGCAATGAGGGCACCATAAGAGGTAACTGAAACACATGGTCTAATGTCGCATCCTCACCAATTGAAAATAACATGTATCAATAATATGTCGGCCTAATAGTAGCTATTAGCAGCCTACACTTTCACTTCAAAATTTCATCAACTCCATCCTCAAGGATATAAGGTCGTAAAATCCCAATTAATTCGTTTAACGTAATCCCCCGACAAACATCTAATGATTTGACTGCAGACATACTATACGACACCCCAAACTCAGTTTATTCTAATATCCTACCACCCCAATACAAATATAATGTAACGTTCTCCATTTCAAACAACTACAATTTTACAAATCAAAACAAAACAAAAAAAATATTATTATCATTATCAATCATGTTATTAAAAAAAAATTGAAATTGTCCAATTAAAACTCAATAAATACTGTTGAAGTTAATTGTCATTCACTAAATTTTAAGTTATATATACACAATTACTTATTCAAATGCACTTTTTAGTCTTCACTTGATTTATGAAGGTTGTAATATATAAAAAGTAAAGAAGACAAGTTATCGATACGAAGAGAAACAAAATCACGAGTCAAATGTTTTTTAGCGCTTTCCAGTGGTGTTTGTGGGGTCATTCGTTTTCCTGATTATTTGATTGATATAGACAAGGTTAAACCACCATTAGTCACAAATGATAACAAATCTAATTCGATTAGATCAAGAAGATTGAATGACTTGAATTATGGGAAAGTAGCCTTACCATCCTAGGAAAAAAAAACTTTTCTCTCTCTCCCCCTCTTCCGTCCCCCCGGTTCATCCCATATACATTATTTTCTATCTTAATCCATCAAATCATTTTAGAATTACAACTGATAAATTCAGTATCAAAACCATTGGTTGAATCCAAAGAACTAAATCAGAGGTTTAAAAACTGAACTCAACCAACAATAGAGAAATATCAAGAAAACCCACCTCAAGACTCAATCATTTTCATCCAATACCAACATAGTTGAATTCAACTCATGATATCAACAGTTAAATATAGGGTTGAATTCAACTAAAAAATTTAACAACTTAAACACACAAATTTGGGTCAAATTATTTTTAAAAAGTTATCCTATTTTTATAGGAATTCTAATAGCTTATTTTCATAGATTTTATACTTTCATTTATAGTGTGCACGTGAAGGGTAAATAGCATGTAAATGACTAAACTATAAACGTGAAGGGTAAACAATAGCATGTAAACGACTAAATTGAACTTTGTACTTCGACAACAAACATAATCAAAACAATGCAATTGGGTCATATAGACCGAAATGAAAACATCAGGAGCAATATGCGAACCAATATAGAAATAGGGATTGAAGTGCAATGGTCCCCAAACTTTAAGAGTGCAAATGCAATTTGGCCTTTTCAAAAATAAATAAACTATCCCTAAATCTCATTTTGAACCCCTAAATTTGAATGTAGTTTCATTTTGCTCACAAATATTTTAACTATTTCACCTTACACTCAACTATTTCATCTTTATGTCTTATTGACCCGATTGCATAATTCTTGCCACTTTGCCGCCGGATTTAAAAGCATGAAATATAATTTATTTATTCTTTATTTCATTATTTAGCTATTTTTTTTAATTTATTTTTGAGTAGGACTACACTGCCGCGAAGATACTAGCGGAAAAAGAAATTTTGGCCTTTGGGCATGAACATTCTAGTGGACTACAAGTAACAACCCTAGCTGGTGGCCTTGTTGGAGGGCAAACTTGTCTTTTGCACACAGTCTTAAGCACGGTTTGCCTCGTATCACCACTACTCGATGATCCTATTTCACAAAATCCACTCAAATTCCATGTGGAATTGGATGGAAAAATCCCAATTGCCCACATTGAGGATATTTATTGAAAATTAATGAAGCAACTGTTGAAATCAAATCTGAATAGCAATAACAATTTTCTCACAAAAAAAAAAAAAACCGAAATCGATAATCATGATTATTTTTTAAAAAATAATTTAAAACCTATATCCTAAACTTTTCTACATAAAACTGAGATGTTCAAACTTTTAATTACTAATCCCTAATGTGTGTCCCAACCAAAAATCCAAAAAAAAAAAAAAACACAAGATCTAAAACCTAGATCTACACAAATAAAAAACAAAATCTAACTATTAATTCCCAATGTGAAAATCCAAAATAATAAAAGCAAGATCTAAAATCTAAATCTAAATGTAATTAATTAATACAAATCCTATACCCTAAACACAAGCACAAATATAAATCCATACACAAACACAAATCTAAACAATTAATCTTTAACCAAAAATATATATTGCAACTTAAAAAAATAATAAATTCAACCGAAAAACTCTCACCTCAGCAGCGGCGGCGGTGGAAACGTAGAAATAGAAGAGCGGTGACGGCGTTTGGTGGTGATGCAGAAGGAGAACAGCGAATGAGGAGAAGAGAGAAGAGGCAATGATGAAGAAACACAAATGGGATTCGAAGTTGAAAGAGGAGGAGAACGGTAGCGACAATAAAGAAGCCGAAGGAGGAAGAAATGAAAATGAAAGGGAATGAGATGTGGTCTACGGTTTGTCGGGAGAGGAAACGCACATGAAAATGAAACGGTTTTATGTTCTACGTTTTTAGCCTTTTTGTTTTTGTTTTTGTTTTTTAAGGAAATGCATAAAGAAATTGATTTTTTTTTTTTTAATGGGAAACGCAATTCCATTTCGCGTTTTATCATCTTTTGATATATATGTTTATGTATACCATTTTTCAGAATTAATTTTATTTAAAAAATAATTAAACTGTAAAGAACTCTAGTGATGACTGTAGGCGTACAAAATTGGTTTCAAAACCGACTATTGTTTATTAGGATCGTAAGTTATCATAAAGGTATGATGGTATAGTAGAACCTTCAATCATTTGAGGTAGGATGGTACGGTAGAATCACCGACTGTTTGGGGTAGTATGGTATGGCTGGATCATTGACTGCTTAGGATAGTATGGTATGGCTGAATCATTGATTGCTTAAGGTAGTATGGTATGGCTGAATCATCAACTACTTAGGTAGGATGGTCTTGCTGAATCGTTGACTGCTTAGGTAAGATGGTACTGTTGAATCGTTGACTGTTTAGGGTTAGACAATATTTCTCTTACCTTTTCCTTTTTCTATGTCATTTGTTCTCCCAACTATTTACCCAACGATGAAGTAAGAGCGTAGATAATCGGAAGTTATAGTTTTCTATGTAGGTTTGCTAGATTTTTGTCAGTTTTTCGACCTTTATTCCTTCTAATCCTGAAGAATTTTGAGTGACTAGTCGAATTCCAATCCAGATATGATGGTAGAAATTGTGAGAACGCACTCAAGTCCATGGCTGGGAGAGTTTATACAATTGGATGACCGACCCTTAATGGGTTTCTTACGTACCTTGGAATGGTTGCCAAGGATTTGGTCGAGTGTAGTTCTAGCTTAGGTATTCCTTACTTGTTTGGATAGCAAAGAACATGTCAAAGGACTGTTCCCGAGGTGCGCCTTGATATAGGGCTGAGAGAACATTGTGAAGCTGAAATATCTCTTTCTTTCATTTTGACTAAACCCGCTTGGGTTCTTATGTACCTTGGTAATCTATCAAAGATCAGGTCGAACGTAGTTCCAATCATAGATGATTCTAAGAATCATACCTATCGTAGGTAAATATAGCCTCATTTGTTGGCAGCAATCTTGTTCTGGCTAAATGGTAGAGCCTCTTGCCTAAGTATTAGCTAGTTAAGATTGATTGTTATCTTTGATTAGTAGTCTATTCAAATATTTGAATTACGTTGTTTTGATTTCTTTTATTGGAGGCTTGGAACTTGGAGTAATTTGAACGATTCTAGGGTTTACTCAATTCTGGGAAGATTGCGTTAGATCCTAGCAAGGTAAAACTTCTAAAGACACTCTAATACACCCTGATGTTTTGCAGTAATGGGTAGGTCTATCAAGACAGACCTTCAGTAAGGTTGACTCCTTGCCTATCTTCTGAGTTAGTGATAGGTGAAATTTATCTATTTATTTCCAAACCAAATTTGGTAGTTTTTGAGTATTCTTGTTATGTTTTAATTCATTTTTATTTATTTTTTTTCAAAGCAAGGTTTAGGAGAGAAAATAGTCGAAGAACAAGCAAATCGGTGGGAAATCGGGTGAAAAACGATAAAGAGGATCAAATGTTAAAGCAGCAGTTTCACTGCTGCAGCAGTAAGATCCACCGCTACAGCGGTGAAACAATAGAGTCATCATATGTTTCTGATCGCTCACCGCTGCAGTGGTGAGATCCACCATTGCAGCGATGAAAGAGCAGAATGCCTACCAATATCCCCACCGTTGCAGTGGTAAAGCCCTTAGCTGTAAATTGTTTTTAGGATTTTTTTTAGATATTTTGTTTGTTCCCTTTTTGTTCCCAATCCGTTCCCACTTATCTTACAATATTTTAGGAAGTGTTTTGAGTGTTCTAAAAAAACTCTCAACCAATCAAAGAGAAGGAACACAATTGGAGAAGAGGAAATAAGATCGGAGCGGTTTTTACAGACGCTACCTTCAGATAACAGCTATTCTCGCTTGTTTCTCACTTTATTCTTAACTCATTTTTGGTTGTTTGAACATGTATATATGGATTATCGTTGAATATATGGTTATGACCAAGAGCTAAACACTGATTATCTATGGGATTGATATAGTTTACTAATATACGTTGTTTGAGTATATCATGTTTCCTTAACAGTTGTTTATCTTTATTCGATTGTGTTTTCCGTTCTTTTATGATATTGTGGTTGATTTGAGAATATGGGATTTGACATTCGGGATAGGTAACCCCAGATTTGGATTAGGGTTTAAACACAACATGACGATCTAATGACCCGGGAGAGCATTAGAAAGTAAGTAATTTGTGAGGTTGGGGCAAGACTCATGTGACCAAGTGTTGTATAGACACTCGAGGGGGACTTCGGCGTTAACACGAAGTCACATATTCATTCACTTTACATTAGGGAGAGGTAGTGAGTGAGTTTTCGATACCTAGATTGTCGGATAGATTTGAATACCGTTAATGTAAACTAGATTGGATTAAACACATATAAGTAAACGAAGTTAATCCCTATATAATCTACTCCTATATAATATATTTAATATTATAGTTTAATTAATTGTTAATTTAGTATATTATTTATAAAAACAAAAAACCCATTTTTTATCGCCTAAATAAAGTTCGGTTATGATAATCGCGGTACTCAATGATTGTCTAATCTAATCTCTATGAATACGACAACCCTTCTCATTCACTATTCTATAAAACTTGACTCGTACACTTGCGGTGAAAGTAGCGACGTAATATTCCACTACCAAGTTTTTGGCGCCATTGCCAAGGATTGGCTCTTAGATTGTTGTTGATATTGTGAGTAAGTAACTTGATTTTAATTTAGGCCTTTATTTTTATTTTATTTTAATTTTTGTTAGTAGTTTGTTTTTCCTGCAGGGTACTTGAAGATGTTAGATCAACAAGTACTGATGCATTTCTTTCAATGAGATTCTGAGCCATTTTATTATGCTCGGGATCGATATAAAGAGTTGCTATTCTGGTTTCCAAACCATCGTTTCCCAAGGGAGTGTCAACTACTGAACTTCCTCGATGAGTTACTAACCGCCACAAGAAATTGGGTTGAAGGAGAAAATGGCACCACCTCTTTCAACTAATTAACCGCGGACGAAGCCTATTGGGTACTGGAAGACATGAAAGAGCTTGATTTTCAGAGTTGGAATTATTCAACAAGCTACCAAAGCTTTGGGATAGTTCCATCATTTCGGCGCCATGGATTGACATTCTAGACCAACCGGAGGAGTGTTCCCCCACTATGGAGGAAATGTTCGCTGAATTTATAAAGGAGACTCAGGCTTTCTGGAGGGAGACAAATAATCGTCTCAACAAGCATGAGGATCATCTTAACAATATCTAGACGACCAACGCTGAAATTGATGTGACTGTAATGTCTATTCAGACGTAAATAGGTTAGCTTTTCTGCTTTATTGAGACCGATTCAGAAATGGTGGCACTGAGAGACACACAAGCCACATTCATCGAAAGTCACTAGGAGGAACCGGATACGAGTGGGAGGAGCTTGGAAGCATTAAATAATGATTATTCGAATGAGACGAAAACCCAACTATGGATCGACAATTGTAATTCTTCACCATTTGAGATCCATCATGTGATGCCACCACCGAGAAGACGATCAAATTTACGAGGATCCAATGTGGCTCACTTGTTCTTCGCCGCCTTTAGCACCGTACTTTCACGCCTACCAAGCACACGAGACAGCAACGAATTGAGTTGAAAGTACGGGCCATACAATGCCAAATCTCGCCAATCTTGAGGGCGTTCTGAATCAAGACCTATTTGTGATGTTGTATGACACATACTATGGGCGGAAGCTGCTCTTTAACGAGCCATTTTCTGTGTCAGGCTGAGTGATAGGTGTGAAAGACCTATCTATTTCTAAACTGAATTTGTTAGTTTTCAAGCGTTTTAGTTATCTTTAATTGTGTTTTAGTTTGTTCTAGTGTAAAACAAGTGAAGGGACGTTAAAAGGCGATAAACAAGTGAAAACGGTGGAGAAACGGTGAACAAAATGTGAAAAACAGGGTTTCGGTGAATGAAGACCACCGCCTAGGCGTAAAAGAGGCAAAATGTTGGAGTGCTGAAGGGCTAAACCACCGCTTAGGCGAGAAAAGATCAGAATGTTGTGCTAGCAGCCACTGCCTAGGTGGAAAAACCACCGCTTAGGCGAAGATCCGACAGAAATTTAACCGACTTAAGCCACTGCCTAAGCGATGAACCACCGCTTAGGCGGTGACACTCTACGCAGAAATATCTGTTTTCAGATATTTTGAAGATATTTCCAAACCTTGCCTATAAAACCCCTTTCTCCACCAAACCTCAAATACCTTAGACGTGAGAGGAGGCTCCGGTTGATGTTTTAGAGAGCTCCCTTCCACCTTAGTTAGGTTTAGGTAATTTAGAAAGTATATTAGATTAGTTTAGAAGGTGTTCTTGGCCAATCCTTAAAGAGCTAGAAGAGGAAGTTCATCAATGGAGAAGAGGAAGCTCCGGAGGATTGTTCTTTGGCGAAACTAGAAGGTGTACCTCGAGTATTGTTAAGTTAATAACATTAACCTATTTTTAATATTCCTGATATACCCTTGGCCATTTGACAAAAATCGAACCAAGTCCTATTGATATTTTTAAATTTTCAAGCCTACATTAGTGGAGAGTGGAACCTAGTCTGGTATATGGATTTTCTATACCTTTTTGGTTTTAGTTGTGAACTCTATTGGTGGATAATCCAATCTAGTTTATGGATGGTTGTATTATTGAGTTTCGCACACACACTTGAACAGAATCTAGAATGGCTCTTACTGCTATTGAATATTGAAATTCTAGAACACCACATAGTGCATTTTAGTATTGAAATCAATAAGATTGGGGGCTGATGAGGGAAAACTTTTTGGTCGTTAGATGAATTTCAAAATTTACACGTTATTTTTTTTAGTTTGTTTATCTTTTTCATTTTTAGTTATTAAATTCGTTAATAGTTGTAGTAGTTTATTTTATTGTGTGGGTGTTTTGCTCGAGAA
The DNA here is from genome assembly GCA_016647705.1 of Eucommia ulmoides. Lineage (NCBI taxonomy): Eukaryota > Viridiplantae > Streptophyta > Magnoliopsida > Garryales > Eucommiaceae > Eucommia > Eucommia ulmoides. The sequence goes on along the minus strand of CM028332.1, from coordinate 31,769,788 downwards.
CTAGCAAAATTTCAAGTTTTGGGGTATTTGATAGGTGAAATTTATCTATTTATTTCTAAACCGAATTTGGTAGTTTTCGAGTATTCTTGTTATGTTTTAATTTATTGTTATTTATTTTTGTTCAAAGCAGGGGTGAGGAGCGAAAACGGTCGAAGAACGAGCAAATCGGTGGGAAATCGGATGAAAAATGATGAAGAGGATCAAATGTTAAAGCAGTAGTTTCACCGCTGCAGCGGTGAAACAACAGAGTGATCATATGTTTTTGAATGCTCACCGCTACAGTGGTGAGATCCACTGTTACAGCAGTGAAAGAGCAGAATGCCTACTGACATCCCCACCGCTGCAACGGGTGAAACCCCTAGCTGTAAAGTGTTTTTATGATATTTTCTAGATATTTTGTTTGTTCCCTTTTTGTTCCTAATCCATTCCCACTTATCTTAGAACATTTTAGGGAGTGTTTTGAGTGTTCTAAAAAAGCTCTCAACCAACCAAAGAGGAGGAACACAATTAGAGAAGAGGAAACAAGATCGGAGCAATTTTTACGGACACCACCTTCAGATAACGGCTATTCTTGCTTGTTTCTCTCTTGATTATTAACTCATTTTTGGTTGTTTGAACATGTATATATGGATTATCATTGAATATATGGTTATGGCCAAAAGCTAAACATTGATTATCTATGAGATTGATGTAGTTTATTAATATACGTTGTTTGAGTAAATCATGTTTCGTTAACTTTTGTTTATCTTTATTCAATTATGTTTACCATTCTTTTACCTCCATAATATGCTTGTTATGATATTGTGGTTTATTTGAGAATAAGGGGTTTGACTCTCGGGAGTGGTAATCTCAGATTCGGACTAGGATTTTAACACAATGTGACGATCTAATGACTCGGGAGGGTGTTAGAAAGTATGCAATCTGTGAGGTTGGAGCGAGACTCATGTGATCAAGTGTCCTGTAGACGCTTGAGAGGGACTTTGGCGTTGACGCGAAGTCGCATATTCATTTCCTTTACACATAGGAGAGGTAGCGAGTGAGTTTTCGATACTTAGATTGTCAGATAGATTTGAATACCATTAATGTAAACTAGATTGGATCAAACACGTATAAGTAAACGAAGTTCATCCCTAGATAATCTATTCCCATATAATATATTTAGTATTAGAGTTTAATTAATTGTTAATTTAGTATATTATGCCTAAATAAAGTTCGATTATGCTAATTGTGGTACTCAACGACCATCTAATCCAATCTCTGTGGATACGAAAATCCTTCTCATTCACTATTCTATAAAACTTGACCCGTACACTTGCAGTGAAAGTAGTAACAAAATATTCCGCTACCAGTTAGATGGACCCATTATTTGAGACGGACGTTGGTATGGTGATTTGCAAGTTAACTTGACCATATTACACGTTCGAGGATTGCCTGGTAGCCTACTAAAGCTTCCTAGATAAGGTGCATGGGTGTAAGTGTTATATCGATGATGGCCTATGGATGCAAGATGCCATATTTTTTTTGGTGAAGTTTTGATGCCTAGTTTTTCTCATGTGTATGAAAATTATGCATGCCTATATGAAATGTGATGCATAGTACTTGTGTAGTACTTTGATACTGACTTTCTATATTGTATGATTTTGTGACGCCCAATTCTGGAATGTTTTCCAAAGTTATGCATTATCTATCCAGAGATGCTAGTTTTCTCCTCGAATGTTTGTGCCAGGTACCCTTTTGTTATTAGCCATCTTCCTTGGTTATTTCCATGTTGCCCCTAATGCAGAAGGTTGAATAGGGCTTTTGAGAGGCTTCCTTCTCCTTTTCTTCTTCTTGCATTGCAACTGTAATTCTAATTGGGATTTTTCTTCGAACAGAGATCACAAGATAGAAAGGTTTGGACAGAAATAACAGAGGGTTATTTCGTGTCTTGCTTGGTTGTGGTCGGGATTTCCCAAAATGGGAACATCTGGCTTGGAATGGAGATCATTGTTGATTTGGTTCAGACTTTGAATGAATTTTTTGGATGAGTTTTGGGAGAAGGTTCGAATGAATGGCTTATTTAGCAAGGCTTTTTTTTTTTTTTCCCGTATTTTCCTAAGTTCATTTCTAATTCTTTAAGCATTAGCCTATACACTGTGTATATTTCCCTTTTCGCTTTATGCAAGACTATTTTGTCTAGAGTATACTTAGGTAATCATAATTCAAACGTTCAATCATCTTAATGATTGTCAAAAATTTTGCTTTAGACTAACCTAAATAATGATGAAGATAAGTTCAATATTAGTTTAGACCAAATATTCGTAGCTATTAGTTAATGAAGTTGTCTAGTTTCAATTTAATCAAGTTCTGATATTGATATTTTCTATGATTGTTATCAAGATTACCTAGACCCCATATGTTACCCGCGGCTTCATCGATGGCTCTGCTTTACTTCTTCCGCTTTGGATTGAGGGTAGGCGGACTGGGCCTTCTCGAGATAACTCAGAGGAGGGATAATATAAGTGACAGAGGAACAAGTGTTAAGTCATTGACTACAAATGAATGTTATTTGGTCCTGGTAGTGTTAAGAGAATTTTCTATTGTTTTGCTTCACTCCAGCAAGTAGGGAGTCATACTTTTTATATAATCCATGTAGCGAGCCTTGGGTAGTGATCCCGATCAATATATTTTTTCTGTAAATAAATTATTAATTGATAAATTTTGTAAATGTAATTATAATGTTTTAGTTGTATAATTAATATTGAGTTGAAAAAATAGAACGACTAATTTTATTAAATTTTATATAATTAAGAAAACTTGGGAATGGAAAAATTGCATTTTAGTATCACGCATTTCACACATTGCCTGATACAGTTATTTAGTTAAATTCTTAGTTTAGGTCCTGTCGTTGTTAGCTTCACAGGTGACGCCGATTACATCAGTATTCCGACGATAGAAAATTAGCAGTGCAAATATCGAGGTGAGTGTACTGTCTTCTATATAAATTACCTAATTATATTTTTGTATAAAAATTATAAAAATAAAAATAAAAATAAAATATTTATTAAAATTGACTATTTTATAACATTAGATGGATCAAGTAAAAAGTTTGAATGTGGGAACTGGTTTTTATTATTATACCTATATGTCATAGTGTAATCCCGATGGGAGGGCATGTCCTGTGAGATGTTGTTGTATTGTGACCTGACAGAAAGGCAAGTCCTGCAGGTAATTGATATAGTTGTTGTTGTTGTTGACGATAATGATTATCATCATGATATGGTGGTTTATACCACATGTTGCCTCCTATCATTGGAGATATTGAATGGCATTGACACTGATGAAACCTTAAATTGTATAGTTGTACAAGTTACGGTACCGTTATAGCTTTCGATCGTGGGGTGAAATTATCCTATGTCTCGTAGGGAAGTAAATTTCTAGTATTTTATTTTATAGAATTGATTTGATTGGTTGATATATATTCAGTTGCTATATATTGATGATATCTGTAGATTTGATATTGTTTAGTGTGGTTGTATTTTGTTCTGGAAAATATTATTGTAGTTATATCCTGTTTTGAGAAATGGATTTTGTTAAATGTACTTGATTCATAAGTTATTTTTATAGTATGAAGATAGTAAACTGATAAAATATTTGGTCTCAAGTACCTTCGTGTACGACGAGCATTTTTTACACTTTCGCATATTGACTACTCGCAAGTGCAAGAGGTCTAGTTTTAATATAATGGATGTTTAAGATCGGATATCGTTCCCACAGGAACAGTGTGAATAATTGAATACCGCAATTTGTATGGTCTCCTATTATCCAAACGTTTCAAGAAATATTTTTAAATTAAACTAATTAAAACTAAGCTAAACTACAATTAGTGGGTTAATCCTAACTAAGTTGATTACGTAGGGATTGATTTCGTTCACTTAATACATGTTTGATTTCATTTAGTTAACAATAATAGAGTTTAGGTATCCGACAGTCTTGGTTCATAAACTCACTCATTACCTCTCTCGAGTATAAGACGAGTGAATACATGACTTCACGTCAATAAATAAGTCCCCCTCAACGTCTTAACGACACTAGGTCACGTAAGTCTTTCCCCAACGTCATCGATTGCACACTCACTAACGCCCTCCCGTGTCGTTAGATCGCAATGTTGTGTTTACCTTAGTTCGAATCCAAGGTTACCTCTTTCCAGTGTCAAACCCTGTATTCTCAAATCCAACCCTAATACCTTAACAAGCATACTAAGAATGTCATAAAATGATAAACACAATCTAAATTGAAAATAAACAACCGTTAAATAAACATATATTCCATCAAACTAGTATTTACACAACTACATCGATCCCTAGCTAATATTTATCTAATCTAACAAGAGCTTGGCCATTGAAACATTAAACCAAGAGGGATTCATCATCATTCACATTAAAACATTAAGTTACAAAGAGAGAAACAAAGAGAGAAAGATCAAATCTTAAAGTTGAGTGGTCTCTACTTTCGCTGAAGATCGATCCGCTAGTTTTTTCTCTTCTCCGGATGATGAATCTCCTCTTTGACCTCTTCAAAAATGGCTAAGGAACACCTCCTAAGAGTTAGGGACGTTCAGCCTCCAAGCCTCTTTCAATGGAAGTCGGAGAATGGGTATTTATAGGTGCAAGGCTTCAAAGTATCTGAAAATATCTTGTTTACTGTGCAGAGCTAACCACCACGGTAGTGGGGATCAGTGCTACAGTGGTGGGTATGTCGACCAGCTTTCCAAACCCTCTGATCTTTCACCACCTAAGTGATGGGATTCACCACCTAGGCGATGAGTAAGTCGGTTTAACCTTCGCCACAGCAGCGGAGATTAGCGCCGTGACGGTGAAACAACTCCAACTCTCTGCACTTTCACCACCTAGGCGGTGGGACTTGTGTATTTTCAGCACTCCAAGCATTCTCACCGCCGAGGCAGTGGCTTTTTTGCTGCGGCGGTAGGTCTTGTGATCTTGAAGCCTTGTTTCTTCATTATTTCTTCACCGTTTTCCCACCGTTTCACCTGTTTATAGCTTGTTAACGTCCCTACACCTGATTTAACTAAAAATCAATTAAATATTAATAATACACTAAAAAACTACCAAATTCGGTTTAGAAGTAGATATGTATTTTACACCTATCACTTAGTCAGAGATAGGTCTACTACTGGTGTTAGATAGAGTGAGGGAGTGGTGTGACAGGTTGAGATCGTCAAGACAGTTGTTGATTAGGAAGTGTTTAAATTTTGTAGTTTGGCTATGAATTAGTTGTTTATATACCAACATTGAATTTTGAGATGAATATATATGTATATATATTATTTTTGTCAGAGTGGCTCTTTTACTTTTACTTCTCCATAGAAAGAGATAAACCAAGTGCGGCCCTGGAAAATCGGGTAATTCTAGTTGGTATTAGAGTTTAGGTTATAGGTTCAGTAGACTTGGTTAGAGTGTTGTGTCAGTAGTGGACCATAGGATAAGTGGTTAAGTTATGATGGCGGTTTAGAAATAATTTTGAAATCCTTTTACTTGACTTGAGAGTAGTACACATGCATTAGGCACCACATTTATATTCATTTTTATTCATGTTATCCGCATTTATTCATTTGAGGTAATTAAATTTCGGGACAATTTTTTTTTTTAGGAGGAAAGGATTGTAAGACCCAATTTTTGGTTATTCATATTTTTTATTTCATTTTGTAACATTCGAAAAGTCTTTGAGTTTGGTGTGTTATTTTAAATGTCACCTTAAAATTTTTAAGGGGGTGTTATGATATTTCAAAATTTGTTATTGAGAACCTTAGGAATTATATGTTAATTTTGATTTGATTTTAAAAATTTTAGGGGTTACTATGCAATTTAGAAATTTATTCTCAAGATTTTAGGGTTGAATAAATATTTATAAGTTTTCTTGGGCTAATAAGTGTAATTAACTGATTTGGGTTATATGTGCAATTAACATTAAATATCATCCTAATCTTATCATCAATATCAATTATAGGAAATGATTTGATAAGGTTAACAAAAAGAATTAAAAAATGAAAAAAACGATATTATTGAAAGGAGTGAACCGCCTATTTTGTCTCTGTGTGTGTGTATATATATATATAAGAATTTTTTTTTTGAAGCCTTTTACTCCCTGTCTGTATGAATCTTTCTCTTCTAAGCGTTTTGCGTCATCTATTTATGAATTTCTATCTTTCAAGGTATGTGTCTTTTTCACTGTAATTGTGTGTGTGTATGTGTGTGTGTGTGTGTGTTTAATACACACATATGTGTATATATATATATATATATATATATATATATACAGATGCAATAATATATATAAAGATTTGAAATATATAGGTAGTTTATATTTATATTTATAAATGGATACATTTAATTTGTAAAGAATTTTGTTAAAAGTAAAAATTATAAATTTTATTTGAATGATATTTTTAGTATTTCATTGACTTGTAATATCGTTAGTGGCCGTTCAATATTTTTTTTTTGTAAATAAATTATTAATTGGTAAATTTTGTTAATGTAATTATAATATTTTAGTTGTATAATTAATATTGAGTGTAGAAAATAGAATGATTAATTTTAATAAACTTTAAATAATTAAGAAAATTTGGGAATGGAAAAATTGTATTTTAGTATCACGAATTTCACGCGTTGCATGTTAGAGTTATTTAGTTAATTCTTAGTTTAAGTCTTGTCGTTGTTAGGTTCACATGTGATGCTGATTGTGTCAGTATTCCGACACTAGCAAAATAGTGGTGCAAATATCAAGGTGAGTGTATTGTCTTCTATGTAAATTGCCTAATTATATTTTCGTATAAAAATTATAAAAATAAAAATAAAAATAATTTTTTTATTAAAATTGACTATTTTATAACATTGGATGGAATAAGTAAAAAGTTTGAATGTGGGAACTGGTTTTTATTATTATACCTATATGTCATAATATGATCCCGACAAGAGGGTATGTCCTGCGAGATATTGTTGTATGGTGACCTGACAGGAGGGTAAGTCCTGCAGGTGGTGGTGGTTGTTGTTGTTGTTGTTGACGATAATGATTATCATCATGATATGGTGGTTTATACCACGTGTTGTCTCCTACCATTGGAGATATTGAATGGCATTGACACAGATGAAACCTTAAATTATATAGTTGTACAGGTTACGGTACCGTTATAGTTTTCGATCGTGAGGTGAAACGATCCTATGTCTAGTAGGGAAGTATATTTCTAGTATTTTATTTTATAGAATTGATTTGATTGGTTGATTTATATTCAATTTCTATATATTGATTATATCTGTGGATTTGATATTGTTTAGTGTGGTTGTATTTTGTTCTGGAAAGTATTACTTTGGTTATATCACGTTTTAAGAAATGAATTTTGTTAACTGTACTTGATCTATAAGTTGTTTTTATAGTATGAAAACAGTACACCGATAAAATATGTGGTCTTAGGTATTTCAGTTAGAAATGTGTCTACTACTGGCGTTAGATAGAGTTAGAGAGTGGTATGATAGGTTGAGGCCGTCAAGATAGATGTTGATCTGGAAGTATTTGAATTTTGTGGTTTGGCTATGAATTAGTTGTTTATATACAAACATTGAATTTTGAGTCGAATATATATATGTATATATATTATTTTTGACAGAGTGGCGCAGCGAAAGCGTGATGGTTAAGTGATTTGTCTTTTACTTTTACTTCTCCATAAAAAGAGAGAAACCGAATGGTGGCCCTGGAAAACCGGATCGTTACAGTTAGTATCAGAGCTTAGATTATAGGGTTAGCAGACTTGGTTAGAGTATTGTGTCAGTAGTGGACCATAGGATAAGTGGTTAAGTTGTCATGGCAGTTTAGATATAATTTTGAAATCATTTTACTTGACTCGAGAGTAGTACACATGCATTAGGCATTGCATTTATATTATCCGCATATTATTCATATTATCCGCATTTATTCATTTGAGGTAATTAAATTTCGGGACGAATATTTTTTTAGGAGGGAAAGATTGTAAGACCCAATTTTTTATTATGCATATTTTCGATTTCATTTTATAACATTCGAAAAGTCTTTGAGTTTAGTGTGTTATTTTAAATTTCACCTTAAAATTTTTAAGGGGGTGTTATGATATTTCAAAATTTGGTATTGAGAACCTTAGGAATTGTATGTTAATTTTTATTTTTGTGGTTAATATGCAATTTAGAAATTTATTCCCAAGATTTTAGGGTTGAATAAATATTTCTAAGTTTTCTTCGGATAATAAGTGTAATTAATTAATTTGGGATATATGTGCAATAAACATTAAATATCATCCCAATCTTATCATCAATATCAAGTATTCGAAATGATTTGATAAGGTTAACAAAAAGAAAAAAATGGAAAAATAAATATTATTGAAAGGAGTAAACCACCTATTTTGTGTATGTGTGTGTGTGTGTATATATATATATAAGAAGTTTTTTTTTTTAAGCCTTTTACTCCCTGTCTGTGTGAATCTTTTTCTTCCAAGCATTGTGCGTCATCTATTTATGAATTTCTCTTTTTCAAGGTATGAGTTTCTTTCACTGTAATTGTGTGTGTATGTGTGTGGATATATATATATATATATACAGACACAATAATATATATAAATATTTGAAATATATAGTGAGTTTATATTTATAAATGGATACATTTAATTTGTAAAGAATTTTGTTAAAAGTAAAAATTATAAATTTTATTAGAATAATATTTTTAGTATTTCATTAACTAGTAATATCATTAGTAGCCGGTCAATATATTTTTTCTATAAATAAATTATTAATTGATAAATTTTTTAATTGTAATTATAATATTTTAGTTGTATAATTAATATTGAGTTGAGAAAATAGAACTATTAATTTTAACAAATTTTCTATAATTAAGAAAATTTGGGAATGAAAAAATTGCATTTTAGTATCACGCATTTCATGCATTGCATGTTAGAGTTATTTAGTTAAATTCTTAATTTAGGTCCTATTGTTAGGTTCACAGGAGATGTCGATTACATCAGTATTCTGGCAGTAGCAAAATAGTAGTGCAAATATCAAGGTGAGTGTACTGTCTTGTTTGTAAATTGCCTAATTATATTTTTGTATTAAAATTGTAAAAATAAAAATAAAAATAATTTTTTTTTATTAAAATTTACTGTTTTATAATCTTGGATGGATTAAGGAAAAAGTTTGAATGTGGGAACTGATTTTTATTATTAGACCTATACGCTACAATGTGATCTTGATAGGAGAGCATATATTGTGGGATGTTGTTGTGTTGTGACCTGACAGGAGGGCAAGTCCTGCAGGTGGTTGTTATAGTTCTTGTTGTTATTATTGTTGACGATGATGATTATCATCATGATATGGTGGTTTATACCACGTGTTGACTCCTACCATTGGAGATATTGAATGACCCTAATACTCTTGGAATCCTTAGATTACACAGTTGTACAGGTTGCGATACCGTTATAACTCTCGATCGTGAGGTGAAATGATCCTATGACTAGTAGGGAAGTATATTTCTAGTATTTTATTATATAGAATTGATTTGATTGGTTGATTTATATTTAATTTCTATATATTGATGATATCTATGGATTTGATACTCTTCAGTGTGGTTGTATTTTGTTCTGAAAAGTATTACTGTGGTTATATCCTGTTTTGAGAAATGGATTTTGTTAAATATACTTGATCCATAAGTTGTTTTTATAGTATGAAGACAGTACACCGATAAAATATTTGGTCTCAGGTACCTCTGCTAAAGATGGGTCTACTATTGGCGTTAGATCGAGTCAGGGAGTGGTGTGACAGGTTGAGGCCGTTCGGACAGGTGTTGATTAGAAAGTGTTTGAATTTTGTAGTTTGGCTATGAATTAGTTGTTTATATACAAACGTTGAATTTTGAGTCGAATATGTATATATATATATATATATATTGTCAGAGTAGTATAGTGAAATCGTGATGATATAGTGGTTTGTCTTTTACTTTTACTTCTCCATAGAAAGATAGAAACTGAGTGGCATCCTTGGGAAATCGGGTAATTACATATGTATGGTGATCTTATGTAGTAATTCATTCCTTTTAAACTTAGGTTTAAAGTTTATCTGATACTGATTGGGCAGATAAAATGTGATGTTTCGAAGAGCTCTGGCCGTTGATATTTAGGTCAACACCACCCCCCCCTCAGCATCTGTAATGGTGTCTAGGCCGGTTCTCCACCTTCATTGGCATCACGACCCTTGGACTTCTCCATTAATGCTAAAAAACCCAGGCCCATGGGTCTAATCCCTTCACGTGCCTTTTTTCTCGACCACGTGCCGTGTTAAGGTCGATAACTGAGATTAAAGCCCCCAATCTCCAAAGCTCTAATAAGATTTTCTCCTATAAAAGCAAAGGTGAACAGTGTTGAAAAAGATATTTCTTTTAGAATATTCAAAGCATTTGCATAATTTATCCTCCCGAGCTTTCACTCTCAAGCCATAAGGGTTTCATCGGGCACAACTTTGGTGGGTCCTTTGTAGGTACACGCTAGGAGCTCACGCTAGACAATATCCAGATCACTAACAACACATCTCATAGAATCCGATCAGAGCATACTGTGTGTGTTAACCATTTTCTAACACCAACAATTGGACTTTGTCTGTGAAAAGCGCACAAAAAGCCTTCCTTAGGTCATCAGCTCTCTGCTCAACTAAGATTTGATGATTACAAGGTCTTGTTAGATCATTCAGCATAGATATTAGAATGCCATGGTGAATAACAGCCCAAACAAAAAGATGTTAAGGGTCCTTAGGTCAGACGCTAGGGTTCCTATCCCCATCTCAGTTGGGAAAGATAATTTACCCCCACAGGGTAGACGGGCCCTTCTATTTTGCCCTTAATAGCCATTGTAGGTCAAACTTTTGGGGTTGTTGAAGTGTTAAGAATAAAAAATTTGGAATACAACCTTGGCGAGTTTTAAAACTACTTCCAAGTTTTTCTCTCCCGCTTGTTGCCTACCCCCACTCAAGGGAAATTGGCTCTCCAAACCATAGGGAGAGAGGAGCACCCTCAAGAATCAGAAGATCATATAATCCATTCTTATGGATATGTGCCAAGGGCCTGACCTCGACCCTGTAACCAAGTAGTGAGGGAGCGAGATTTAGCCCCCTACTGCTTCAGGTTCATCATTACAACTCTCACAAGGGCATCGGCCGGAGGACAGTCATGAGTCTCTGCTTGGTAGAACGCCTAGCCATGTTACCCAATCTAAGCACCGGGTCTGCTGTGTTCGAGAAGTCAACTTTCACTCTCCATCGACCTAGAGATAAGGAGCCAGGGCGGCTACTAGTCAGGTCGTAGCACCGCCCAAAAGTGAGGTAGTCGTGGAACATCACCTCGCTAACATGGAGGCAACTTTTCACTAGCTACAATGATCAAGAGGAGTGGTTAGGCTATCTGCTGAGGTAAGATCCCCCTTCACCGATGACATTATGGAAGAAGTGGTACCCTACAGATTCCCACATCTATAGATAACTCTGTATGACAGAACCTCTGACCTGGTGGATCACTTATTTATCTTCTTATCCTATATGTATATGCACAAGGCCTCCGTGGAACTAAGAATCAAATCCTTCCCTCTCTCTTACCAGAAAAACCCATTCATGGTTCTGAGATCTAGCCCTAAACTCCATCTCCACTTTGTCCCAACTAGAGTAGTTCTTACTTACTCGATTCAGCCGTTCCCAATGAAAGCCAAAGACCATGACGCATATCCTTGCACTTTAGCAAGAGGTCGGTGAGAACCTGGGGACTATGTAAATAGGATTGAGAGGGAGACCATCACTTACGAGGACCTCTCTGAATGCCTTCATCGATGGGTTAAGTCATTGAAGGTTGTCCTATGAGCTCTGTTCGCACTTCACACCAAACCTCTGCGTTGTCCTAGATAGAGGTACAAACTTCTATGAAGCCATTCTAAGGGATAACATAAAGAGAGACCGAGAAGGGGTTTAGAGGAAGAAGGGCTCAGCTGAGAACGGACTAAACCGATCTCAAGGCTCACGAAGGGTCTAGGTGGAGGGGCGATTAGGTACTCTGCCCGAGGTCAAGAGACCTCTCCCACCACCAGGGCCTTGTCAGTAAGGGTTCAACCCCTTGACGGCCTCAATAGAAACAATCTTTGCAAAAAACTCCGGGAGGGTTTTCTTTCCTCTTGCTCCTTGATAGGTGTAATTTATCTATCTATTTCCAAACTGAACTTGTTAGTTTTTGAGTGTTTTTATAGTGTTTAAATATTTTTTTATTCTTTTTGTTATAATCAGGTGTGTGTGAGGCGAAAATAGATGAAAATGGATCATAAACGATCAGATTGGATCAAGAATGATGGAAGAACGGTAGAAAAACAAGAAAAAGGTCAAAATTCAGATCCTGCAGCCCACTGCCGTGGTGGTTAAACAACAGAATGTCTCTGCTCCTACCGCTGCATCCACCACCGCGGCAAAGAACACTGTCGACATGCCCACCGCCGCGGCGGTCACTTTACACAGATTTTAGATATTTTTTTTAACATATTTGGAGCCTATTTTCTTCTTCCTTTCTTTTATTTTAGCCATGAGAGACCCATTAGGGTTTAGAATAGTTTTATAGAGTTTTGGGAAGTGCTTAACCAAATCCGAAGGAAAAGAACACAAAGCGAAGAAGGAGAAGCGATCTCGAAGTAGTTTTAGCATCAAATCTTCTGACTACGGCTAGTTCTCTTCATTCTTTCTATATTTCTTAACTTCGGTTTATTGTTTGAGAATGTTCTACTCATTTATTATTGTATAAACAGTTATGGCCATGAGCTAAATGGATTTTGTCTAGGGATTAATAATATTTATAAAAATCTAGTTTGTTTTAGTTGTGTTTATTTAATGGTTGTTCTTCACTAATTTGATTGTGTTTACCAGTTTGTCATGTTTATATGCTTATTTAGATATATTTAGAAATTGGAGTTTGATACTCGGGGGAGGTAACCCCGAATTCGGACCAGGGTAAACATAACGCGACGATCTAATAACCCGGGAGGGAGTTAGAAAGTGTGTAATCCATGACGTTAGGGCAAGACTCATGTGACCTAGTGTCGTTAAGACGTTGAGGGAGACTTTTTCATTGACGCGAAGTAGCATATTCACTCATCTTACACTCGGGAAAGGTAGTAAGTGAGTTTATGATACAAAGATTGTTAGATAGGTTAAACACCATTATTGTAAACTAAACAAAACCAAACATGTTTTTGTAAATAAAGTTAATCCCTAGATAATCCATTCCCCTAAACATCTCAATAGAGTAATATAGTTTAATTAGTATAATTAGTATTTTAGCATTAGTATTTATAAATTATAAAACTACAATTTTATCGCCTAGATAAAATTAGGTTATGATAATTACAATACTCTATGATAATCTCAACTAATATCTATAGAAATGATAACCCTAAATCTTCCCACTCTACTAAAACTTGACTTGTACACTTACAGTGAAAGTAGCGACGTAATATTCTTCCACCAATCCTCTCTTGAGGGGAAAACCTATGGGAATATTTGTTAACAAATATTGTGAGTTTCATCGTGACTGAGGTCACTCCACTAAAGAATGCTTCCAATTCAAGGAAGAGATAGAACCCTTTATAAGGAGGGGATACCTCAGGAACTATGTCCGTAGAGAAAATAGAGAACCATGATTTGAGGAGAATGACCACCGAGAATAGCACAAGAGTCAGAGAAGAAGGGAAAACCGTAACCGAACTCCACCGCCAGGGAACGAGGTCAAAGATGATGACGACCAGTAGGTGGACGGAGAGATTAACATTATCCATAGTGGGCTCAGCCTCAGGGGAGAAACACCCTCCCCCAGAAAGAGGTACGAGCATAAGGAGAAGAGGAAGGCCGACTAAAATGTGTATGAAATGAGCACGATCGATGTTTCCTTGCACAACATTATATCTTTTTGCAAGAAAAATCTCCATAGAATGCACACACCCATGGTGATACTCTTTGGTTATCTCTATGCTAATCAATCATTAAAAGATGGGACGCATTTTGATGGACGGAGGCAATTCAACCAACATCATTTTCACGCAGGCCTTTAATAATGGGCCAAACATTGAATATCCCACAAAATCTCCCCTTGTTGATTTTGGGAGAGACGTCGTCAGCTCGCTCAGATAGATGTCATTTCTTGTCGTGGTGGTGTCTAAGCCCAGGTCAACAACGATTTGGACCAAGTTCCTTATCGGTGATAGGCCTTCTCCTTACAATGCTATAATGGGATGATAGGTTGAAAAAACATAATTTTCAAGCCAAAATTGGTAGGTTTCGAGTGTTTTTGTAATATTTTAAGTCATTTATATTCGTTTTTATGTAAACCATGTGTAGGGACGTAAACGGTTGATAATCAAGAAAATCAGTAGAAAATCGGTGGAAAAATGTTAAAGAATATCAAAGATCAAGAAATGCAGCCTCACCGCTGTAGTGGTGAGCCCTATCGCTATAGTGCCAACGTCAAGAGCTACTGACCCTTCACCGCTGCAGCGATGGCCTTCATCGCTGCAGTGGTGAAAGGGTCAGTAGCATTCTGCCCAACCATCGATGGTCCTCATCGCTACAGTGATGGAATGGCAGAACGCCCACTGATGAACCATCGCTGCAGTGATCAATTAACGAGAGGGATTAGATTTTTTGTGATATTTTTAGAATATTTTTGGCCTTGTCTTGTATGCACCCTTCCTACATTTGAGTAGAACATTTTTTGACACTTATTCTTAATCCATAGTTCAAACTTAGAAGAGGATAGCTCATTTGGAAGAAGAGGAAACGATTTCGAAACGGTTTTGGTGGAAGTGGAACACTCAACTCTTCAGATTTGCTATTCTATCTTTGTTTCCTTATTTGTTTCTTAACTTTGTATCTTGAATAATGCAGTTATTATCTTGTTTTGATGTTTATTTGGTTGTGATCATGGTTGTCTAAGTAAATATTGTCCAGGGATTGATTAGTTCATGTATATGCATGTTTGATTGAATATAAGTTTCGTTAACGGTTGTTTATCTTTATCCGATTGTGTTTACCATTTTATTACATCCATGGTATAATTTTTATGGTATTATGGTTGGTTTCAGAATACGGGGTTTAATACTCAGGAGAGGTAACCTCGGATTCGGATTAGGGTTAAATACAACGCGATTGTCTAATGTTTCATGAGATTATTAGAATGCGTGCAATCCGTAAGAGTGGATCGAGACTCATGTACTCAATCTTAGGATCCACTATATTAAAACTTGACCTCGTGGACTTACGAGTAAAATTAAGCGTGAAAATAGCGCGAACAAGTTTTTAGCACCGTTGCCGTGGATGTTGAATAGTGATTTGGTTGATATTACTACTAAATAGTGTAATATTAATCTTGACATTCTTTTTGTTTTATTTTGTTTTCATTTGTTTTTTAAATTGTTTTCATTTGTTGTGATCACAAGCAGTGTATGCGACGTAGCCGGAGTTTGGAATTCTTAACTCTTGATCCTGAGATTGAGTGTACATTGAGGATATTAAGGAGAGAGAGAAGAAACCGAACTCAATCCATCGCCAACGGAAGTGATGATCATATGACACAACAACCGTTGGTTCATCAGGCGCTATCGCAACAACCGCCAGAATCGAACGTTCAACAGCGAGTCATTAGGGACTACTATCGACCCGTGATGTTTGACAATTATTTTGGGATTTGGAGGTAGTCGAGCTAAGTAAATAACTTCAAGTTGAAACCTGCCTTAATCAACATGGTTCAGCAAAACCAATACGGCGGGAATCTTCACGAAGATCCAAAAATCCACATTACTACATTCTTGGAGATTTGTGATACGGTGAAGATAATCGGAGTTGCAGATGATGTAATCCAGCTAAGGTTATTTCCATTTTCACTTCGAGATAGAGCACGGGGTTGGTTTCAGTTAGTCCAACCGAGGAACATCAATACTTGGGAGGACCTAGCTCAAAAGTTCCTCACCAAGTTCTTTCCATCTTCAAAGACATCGCAGTTGAGAGGTGAGATAGCACAATTTCGCCAACAGGTTTTCGAGTCACTATTCGAAACTTGGGAAAGGTTCAAGGACTTATTGCGAAAGTACCCCCAACACGGTACTAGGATTGGTTTCAAGCCCAACTCTTTTATAACGGGTTGGATGGCCAGACTAGAACTATTGTAGATGCCGCCTCGGGAGGATCGTTGTTATCAAAAACTTATCAAAAACTCCGGATGAACTAATGTACTTTTAGAAGAGATGACGACCAAGAATTACCAATGGCCTAATGAAATAAACATGGGACGAAAGGTAGCCGCAATTCAGGAGATTGATCCTTTTGCTACCTTATCGGCCCAAGTTTCTAAGCTCACGAAACAACTAGTCGCCTTCTCTATCAAAGATCCTTCATCCAGTTGAGAAGTAGAAAATGTTGCAAGTAGTTCACAATCGATAGTGGATAGTGAGTTTGAGTAGTGTCATTTTGTCAACAACCGGGCCTACAACTTTAGGCCCACCAACAATATTCCAACTCATTATCTTCTCGGCATTCACAATCATGAGAACGTTTCGTATGCGAATAATCAGAATACATTGCAACCTCCTTTTGGATATACATTACAATCTCAAGGATATGAACCAATGTAACAAAATCGTCAATTGCAAAACATTTCCGGTGTAAAGATATAAGCCACCGTTGGAAGACATGCTTGGCTTGTTCATGAAGGAAACACAAACCATTATGCGAGAATCGCATAACCAGCTCAACAAGCATGAGACGAGGCTAGATAATATTGAGACAACATGCACCAATACAAATGCAACTGTGAAGTCGTTGGAAACTCAAATTGGTCAACTTACTAGTGCTATCAAAGAGAAAATCAAGAGGAAATTTCCAAGTAATATGGAGACAAACCCGAGGGAGGGCAAAGCTATTACCTTGAAAAGTGGAAAATAAATCAAATAAAATAAGCCAACGGAGGAAGAGTCGAGAGAGGAAATTGATGTTGAAAATGATGAGCCAAGGGAGAAAGTTGAAGAAAAAGTTGAAGAGAAAGTTGAGGAGAAAGTAGAAGAGCAAACGGAAGCCATTCCGGTTGAAGTGAAGAAGGAAGTACCAAGGGTAATTTTGGGAAGAATCTCATTTCTAGACGATCCCCCGATACTCACTACGCCTTTACCATATCCGCAATGGTTCCAGAAGAAGAATTTGGATTCCCAATTTGCTAAATTTCTGGACATCTTCAAGAAAATTCATATCAACATACCGTTTGCGGATGCCTTGGAACAAATGCCCAATTATGGAAAGTTCTTGAATGATATTATGACAAAGAAGAAAATGTTAGAAGATTATGAGACGGTCAAGATGACGGAGGAATTTAGTGTAATACTTCAAAGAAAATTGCCTCAAAAGTTGAAAATCCTGGGAGTTTCACAATTTTGTGCACTATTAGGAAATCTCACTTTGACAAGGCGCTTTATGATCTAGGAGTGAGCATCAATCTAATGCCATCATCCATTTATCAGAAGTTGGGGCTTGGTGATGCAAAGCCAACTACGATTTCTCTCCAAATGGTGGATCACTCATTGACTTATCTAAAGGGCATAATTGAAGATGTGTTGGTAAAGATGGACAAATTCATATTTTCAGTGGACTTTGTCATATTGGAAATGGAGGAGGATCGAAAGATTCCAATAATTCTTGGGAGACCTTTCTTGCCACGGGAAAGGCGTTGATTGACGTTCACAATGGGAACTTGACGTTGAGGGTGAATGAGAATGAAGTGAAATTCAATATTTTCAACATAATGAAATTTTCGGATGATTACCCAACATGAAATTGAGTTGAAGTGGTTGAATCGTGCGTTGGGGAATTCTTTCATGAAAATTTGAACCGAAATCCATTGGAGTATATTATCACAAATTCCATATCTAAAGGGGATTTTGGTGAAAAGGGCTCAACTATGCAAGAGAGAGTTGTTGACTACGTCCTATCTATGGAAGACGTACCTAAATACATAGTGGATTCGGTTCAAGTGGAGGCCCTTAACGATGAAGTTAGACTACCCGAACCCCAAATCCACCTCACGGTGGGTTTATTCTAAAGCAATTACCGGATCACCTTCGTTATACTTTCTTGAGGGAGAATTCAACCGATCCAGTTATTATCTCATTATCCTTGACTCAAGATAAAGAAAATAAGCTACTAAGTATCTTGGAAAGAAAACAATTGGATCATCCCTGTCATTCAATAACTTCAATTTTGATGATGCTTGTGTGGAAGCATTCAATTTTATGAAGGAGAAGTTGATCTCAGCACCAATTATAGTTGCTTCGGATTAAAATGATCCTTTTGAAATCATGTGTGATACAAGTGACTATGCGGTTGGAGAGATTTTAGACCAACGCAAGGAGAATATCTTCCGATCTATTTACTATGCGAGCAAAACGTTGAATGACGCTCAAGAGAATTACACCACTACTGAGAAAGAGATGTTGGCAGTGGTCTTTGAGTAAGATAAGTTCTGGTCCTACATTACAGGATCTAAAGTGATCATCTATACGGACCATACCGCCATTTGGTACTTATTTTGGAAGAAAGATGCCAAGCCGCGTCTAATCCGATAGATTCTCTTACTCCAAGAATTTGATGCTAAAATTAGAGATAAAAAAGGAAGTGAAAATGTGGTTGTCGATCATCTATCCCGGCTTGTGCAAGAAGATGTTGGTGATGAATCTTGTATCACAGAAGTATTCCCGGATGAGCAATTGTTCAATGTTGAAACTAAACTATCGTGGTTCGCCGGTATCATCAACTATCTAGCATGCAAGGTGTTGCTGCCAGGCCTTTCAAGTGCTCAAAGGAAGAAATTCCTATTCGATGCGAAACATTACATGTGGGATGAACCGATATTGTTTAAAAAATCCATTGACCAAGTCATCCGGAGATATGTTCCAGAAGAGAAAATGGAAAACATTCTATACCATTGCCATTCATCAACGTGTGGCGAGTATTTTGGAGTGACTTAGATGGCCGCTACGGTGCTTCAATAAGGTTTTACAGGCCGACGTTATTTCATGATTCATATACGCTTGCAAAAACCTATGATCGATGCCAGAGGGTTGGCAACATCTCAAGACGGCATGAGCAACCACTAACTTATATTCTCAAGTTGGATATTTTTTATGTTTGGGGGATTGACTTCATGGGGCCGTTTCCATCGTCCTTTGGTCAAGAGTACATCTTATTGGTGGTGGATTACATGTCCAAATGGGTTTAGGCTAGAAGAACATAATGACAAGGTTCGGGACGCCTCGAGTCATTATCAGTGATGAAGGGACCCACTTTTACAATAAAATATTCAATAATTTACTGACAAAGTATGGAGTACGGCATAAGGTGGTTCTTCCATACCATCCCCAAACAAATGTCCAAGCCGAAGTGTCTAATCGAGAGATAAAAGAAATTCTGGAAAAGACGGTTTATTTTAATCGTAAGGATTGGGCGGTGAAGTAAGATGATGCACTTTGGGCATACCGCACGGCTTTTAAAATACCAATCGGAATGTCACCATATTGGTTGGTGTTTGGTAAGCATGTCATTTGCCGGTAGAATTTGAATATCGTGCTTATTGGGTAATAAAGAAGTTGAACTTTGATCTCAATGCTTTGGGGCAACAACGTCTCCTCCAACTCAATGAGATTGAGGAATTCCAAAATGAAGCATATGAGAACGCCAAGTTGTACAAAGACAAAACGAAGAAATGACATGATAAGAACATAGTCAGGAAGGAGTTTAGCCCGAGACAACAAGTCCTACCTTTCAATTCTTAGCTGAGACACTATCCCGAAAAACTTAAGTCTAGATGGTCCGGACCATTCCGGATCAAATATGTATTTTCATTCGACTCAGTCGAATTGAAAGATGATGTTGGATGGATTTTCCGAGTCAATGGGGAAATGATCAAGCACTATTATGGGAATGAAGAATAAGTTGTGGAGAGTATCTCCCTCGTTGATGACTAATGTGGAAGTTCGCTTAGTTCAACTAGGGACGGTAAATCAAGCACTTTTTTATATACAACCCAAGGGTATGGTTTTCGCCATGTTTTGATAAATAGTATCTTTTTTTAGGCCAAAATGGTCTCAAAGCGTGTTTGAGAGTGATTTGAGGAGTTCGGACATTTAGGGTAGTATTATGATCATGAAAGCAATGAAATAGCAGAGTGGAAGCAAAATGATGGTAGGCCTATTTGAAAAAAATACAGAAAGCTAAACAAAATTTCCATCGCTAGAGCGATGGCGCCCCTGTTTAGATATAAGGAGTGCCATTTTAGTATAACCAAAAATCCAAAACCCTAGATCCCGTTTCTCTTCAAATTTTTCCTCCTAAACCGATTTCAAACCTCAAATCCTTTCATTCATTTTCAAAAACATAGATCCCCACCACATTTCATCCACCAAAATCAAATTTCAAAGCCCAAAACTTAAGATTCTAGGGTTAGAGTTTCAAGGCGCGATTTTATCCAATTTAAATCTACTGGGTATTCAAAATTCTACAAGTAAGTTGTTTTGAACCTACTTTACTTGTGTGTATTGCAATCTACTTGTGATTTGCATGTTAATGTGAAGATTGGTTGAATTTGGATTGTTCGTGTGTAACCCTACAACCCCCTATTGCAATTTTCATGTCATTGTGGAATTGGGTCGATTATTGGTGAAGAACAAGTTGATTAGGGATGGTTTGTGTGTTTGATTCAAGATTTAACCCCAAAATTTTGTTGAAATTCTTGTGATTGGTGTGTGCACATTGGGGATAGTTGGTATTCTTAAAGATTTGAATCGCTTGGTTGAATTGTGTTGTCCCATTGTGATTTGGTGGCCGATATTTGGATGTTGATTTGATAGGAACCATGCCGAAAAGAGCCGCTGCCAAACGCCAAAGAGGTAAGGGATCTAATTTACGATCTGCCAAGCTCAGCTCTGATTTTGACTCAAGCCAATTCATTTTGAAAAGAGCAGAGCAATATTTTAATTGGTATGAGCACAGGCGTAGTTGCATTTGTGAGAGTGTCTTTGACGAATTGGATGAGCTACCGACTGAGATTGTAAATGTGATAATCGAGCAAGGTTGGCCACATTTCTGTAAAAAACTAGCCCCAAGAGATATAGCTTTGTTCCGGGAATTCTATGCCAACTATGTAGAAGTTGAGAACCACCGGACTAGGGTCTGGACTCGCCCAGTGAAGTTTAATGCGGACACAATCAACACGTTTCTGGGGTTGGTTCCTCTGGAACGAGAAGAAGACTCGGATGAAGAAGCAGAGGAAGACGACCTACAAACGGTTATCCAGACCCTTTGTTCTGGAAATGTTCAATAGATGCATATGGGTCTGGGTCTTTCCATTTTTCCATCCAAGTTCTTGCACCAATTTCTAAAGATATGGTTCCACTTCATTTGTGCCAGCCTCCACTTGACATCTCATTTGTCCGACGCCTCCAAAGACAGAGCTTTGATGCTATATGCAATTGAGACTGGTAAGCTGCTGAACATCAGGTTCTTTGTCAATTCAACTATCCAGTATGTATTCTGGAACACAAAAATTGGTCTACCCTTCCTATCTCTTCTCACCGCACTTTCATGAAGGCGGGTGTGTTTAGCTCGAGTGACAGCTTGTGTCTTCCCATGAGACCTATGGATCTCATGGCAATGAGAAGAATCTGGAGCGTCAAGGTTTAGGGGCCGGGTGAACAAGAAGCAAGGCCAGATGAAGATGAAGCAGGGCCATTTGAGGCTCAAGGTGCAGAGGTTCCCATCCTCTAGAAAATCACATTGGAGAGCTTTCACTAATAGATGGTTTATCAGGGGAAAGTAGCTCCAGGCTCTTCGGCTGGACGCCACCACTATTCGCCTGGAGCAATATCAGATTCGGAATGAAAAAACTGAATTCTGGAGGTACTAAGACCAATATAATCAGATAATGTATCAAGCTCACCGGTACTACGAAGTTTAAGCAGGCTACGATATGAGCAGCTTCCCACCGATGCCACCATTCTTGCCATACCTGTTGCAACCACCACACAATCCATCCCACCATGATAGCAGTGGGGACGACATCCATCGAGATGGGCAGTAAGAGGTGAGACTTTCATATCTCACCTCCCAGGTACGTGTTCGCAACCTATTTTTGTCATCATGCTATATGCTGTTATTGGGATCGTTGATGGGTCATTATGGACACTGACCAATTCAAGTTTAGGGGGATGTATATGTTGTTTTGTTATGCCGGATGGATGTTTTTGTTTTGTATTGGGATATTTATGTTTTGTTTTGTTATGTATGTTTTTCTTGTTTGTAGACATTTTGATAGATATGTAGTTTTAGTTGTTACACGCTTTATAGTTAAGTTAAATCGTGGTTTTTGTTTATGCATGTTTAGAAGTAAATTGTGGTGTTGTGATTATTTAGTGTAGTGTATGCATATGTATTTAGTTGGTATCAATATGTTTATGTATGAAGTAGTAATTGTGTGTTGAGTTTTTGAGTTCTTTTGGGCCATTACCCGATAATGAAAATTATCCCCTAACTGTATATTGAGATTAGGGGTAATGCCCGTTCATGTGTGTTCTATGTGCTTGGCATTTCGATTAGGTAAAAGTCATTTTGGATCCTAAATTGCACGATCACGTAGACTCAATGTATAGCTAATCAATCAATTTGACGCCAATTATTCAGTAGCAAGTTCATAACAATTGTAGAGATTCTAGAACCAGATTGGGAGAAACTTGAGACGAAATCCTAGGCGAGGTAGTTCAGGAGATATGATTTAGGCATTCATTTTGACCACTTCAGCCGTTGAAGCCTACCTTGTAATATGTTTACCCTATTGAAGCCTATAAGTTGTTTCAATTCTAAACACGTAACAAATACCCTAGCCAATAAAACTTTTTCCAAATCTAAGTCGCTAAACCTAAGGCACAATGTGAGTCAAAATCAAGTGAGCATTTGTAAATGCTACTTGAAGTAAGCGGTTGGGTTTTGGACGAACTTTTCATTAGTTCGGTA
This sequence comes from Eucommia ulmoides, assembly GCA_016647705.1. Taxonomy (NCBI): domain Eukaryota; kingdom Viridiplantae; phylum Streptophyta; class Magnoliopsida; order Garryales; family Eucommiaceae; genus Eucommia; species Eucommia ulmoides. Next base: position 31,746,662 of record CM028332.1, on the reverse strand, counting down.
TTAGAGTACTCAATTGTCATTTTTCTATCGTATTCCTACACCCCTTTAATTGTACAAATCAAATAAGTTTGGGGGGTGTGGTTTTGATTAAAAAAAACATATGTAAATATAATTTTATTTTTGTTTCTTTTGATAATTGAGTATAACGTTCTTAAATGTTTGTTCATGGTTGTTTCTTAAATGTTTGAGGTTACAAATATGATTGAGCGCCAAACGTTGTGCCTTAGGTAACGTTAAATTATAACGTTTACCTGTTTTCTATTCCTAACATACCCTTGGCCATTTACCAAAAATCGAACCAAGTCCTTTTGATCTTTTTGAACTTCCAAGCCTACATTAGTGGAGACTAGAACCCAATCTGGCTTATGGATATCCTAATCCATTACGATTTAAGTCATGAATTTAGTTAGTGAATAATCCAATCTGGTGTTTGGATAGTTGTATATTTTAGTTTTCACACACACACTTTGAATGGATCTAGAATGACGTTTACTGATATTGAGTGTTGAAATTCCAAAACACCACATGGTGTGTTTTATTTTTGAACTTTATTTGATTGGGGGCCATTGAGGAAAAAATATTTTGGTTTATTAGTTGAATTCAGAACTGGCATGTCACTACTTCTAGTTTGTTTATGTTTTTTCGTTTTTAGTATTAAAGTTAGTTAATTAGTAGTGATAATTTATTTTAGTGATAGGGTGTTTTGCTTGAGGACTAGCAAAATTTCAAGTTCGGGGGTATTTGATAGGTTGAAGAAACATATCTATTTCCAAGCCGAATTTTATAGTTTTCGAGTATTTTTGTAATATTTTAAATCGTTTATATTCAGTTTTATGTAAACCATGTGTAAGGACATAAATGATTGATAATCAAGCAAATCGGTAGGAAATATGTAGGAAAATGTTAAAGAAGATCAAAGATCAAGAAATGCAGTCTCACCGTCACAGCCGTGAGCCCCATCGCTGCGGCGCTAGCGTCAAAGGCTACTGACCCTTGACCGCTGTAACGATGGCCTTCATCGCTACAGAGAAGAAAGGGTTAGTAGCATTCTGCCAAACCACCGCTGCAGCGATGGAAAGGCAAAATGCCCACTGATGAACCATCGTTGTAGCGATACTTCCCATCGCTGCAGTGATCAATCAGCCAACTGGATTAGATCTTTTGTGATATTTTTACTATATTTTCGGCCTTATCTTGTATGTACCCTTCCTACATTTGACTAGAACGTTTTTTTGGCACTTGTTCTAAAGCCATAGTTCAGAGCTAGAAGAGGAGAGCTCGTTTAGAAGAAGAGAAAATGATTTCGGAACGATTTTGGCGGAAGTGAAACACTCATCTCTTCAGATTTTCTGTTCTATCTTTGTTTCCTTCTTTATTTCTTAACTGTTTTTTTTTTTTTTTTTTTTTTTTTTTTATCTTGAATGATGAAGTTATTATCTTGTTTTAATGTTTATTTGGTTGTGATAATTGTTGGCTAAGTAAATTTTATCTAGGGATTGATTAGTTCATATATATACATGTTTGATTGAATAAATATTTTGTTAACGGTTGTTTTTCTAATCCGATTGTGTTTACCATTTTATTACATCCATGGTATGCTTGTTATGGTATTATAGTTGGTTTGAGAATACGGGGTTTGACACTCGAGAGAGATAACCCCGGATTCAGACAAGGGTAAAACCTAAGCGACGGTCTAAGATTTTAGGAGATTATTAGAACGTGTGCAATCTGTGAGATTGGGTCGAGACTCATGTACTCGTTTAGACACTAGATAGGGATATCGGCATCGATATGAGGTACATATTCGCTCAATTTTCCCTCAGGAGAGGTAGTGATCGAGTTTACGGTACCTAGATTATCGGATAGGTTGAACTCCATTATTATAAACTAAATGAAATCAACCATGTATTAGTGAACGAAATTAATCACTAGGTAATCCATTTTAATATAATTAATCCAAAGTAGTTAGGTTTAATTAGTTTTTCAATTAAGCAATCCCAAAATAATTCTTGAAATGTCTAGATAATATTAAGTTATGTCAATTATAGTACTTAACTAATCCTAAAACAAATTTTGGTGGACGACACTCGATCTTAGGATCCACTATATTAAAACTTGACCTCGTGCACTTGTGAGTAAAATCAAGCGTGAAAATATCGCGAACATGGGCCACTCAACTATTTTAGCTCTAAAGGTCATTAGCTCCCTGTATCACCAAATGATGAAGTTCTCCACTGACTAGGGGGTTGGGAAGGTGATGGGAGATCAAGTGTCGGCCAGGGTGTGCTCTAGAAGGGCGCTTGAAAAGAAAAAATAATAATTATTGCCCAAGCCTAAGCTCGAATTTCTTGAGTTTGTGGACCTGAACGATGATGTCGAGCTCATACCCATCGATGACCCTCGAGAAGAGGAACACGGTGCCCGATGTCATGAAGACCTCCTAGAATTACCTATTCACCCTTCTATATAGTGGATAAGGTTAAGGATAAGTGCTAAGCTTAGCCCCGAGCAAAGAACCGAGCTCACCAATCTACTCCAAAGAAAAATGATATTTTTACTTGGCCACACAATGAACTATCTGGGATTAATCCCAGGGTAGCTATGCATCTGCTACATTCTGATGTCTATCACCCACCAATTAGGCAGAAGTAAAAGAAGGTCCATCCTGATCGATAGAAAATCATTGAAGAAGAGATGAATAAGCTCATAAAGTTCGATGTCGCAGAAGAAGTCAAAATCCTAGACTGGTTATCTAATGTAGTCCTCGCACCTAAGGTTGGGAACAAATGGCACCTTTGCTAGATTTTAAGGACTTGAACAAGGCTTGCTCGAAGGATTTCTTCCCTTTGCTGAGGATAGATATAGTTATAGATACTATTGCTGGGTATGAGCTCCTGAGCTTTCTCAATGCATATGCCAACTATAATAAAATTCCTATGTTTCCCCATGATATGAACAAGACCTCATTTGTCATAGACCGGGGGACGTATTGTTACAAGGTCATGTTATTTGGGCTATGGAATGCTGGGGAAATCTACATTCGGGCAGATAATAGAGGTTTATATAGACGACATGCTGGTCAAGAGCAACCGAGCTCAAGACCATCTCGGACATCTCCAGTCCTACTTCAACAAACTTCGCACCCATCATATAAAGATCAACCCGAGCAAATTCATATTTAGAGTGTTTGCAAGTAAGTTCCTTGGGTATACAGTATCTCAGCGCGGTATCAATTCCAATCCTGACCAGATTGGGGCCGTGCTCGGGATGGCCTCACCCCGTACCAAGAAAGAAGTCCAAATGCTTACGGGAAGCTTGGCAACAGTTAATCGATTCATCTCCCAGTCCTATGAGAAATTCCTTCCTTTCTTCAAAGTCCTTAGGGGAAATAAGAACTTTGAGTGGACCGCAAAGTGTGAGATAGTGTTCTAAGAGATCAAGTGGTACCTCTCATCAGCTCTTCTGCTCAGCAGTTCAAGAAGAGAAGAAGGGTTATTCGTCTACACCTCAGCATCCACCACAACGGTGAGCGTAGCCGTAGTAATAAAGGAGAACAGTGTTCAGAATCCAGTATAGTCTAGGTATTCGCAATTTTAAAAACTAGCCTACGCCTTACTGAAAACCTCGAGAAAAGTAAAGCAGCATTTTCAAGCTCACACCATTATTGTTCTAACTTATCAGCTACTAAGGCAAATTTTCCATTCTCCTGATGTGTCTAGATGTTTAATGAAATATAGTTTCAAGATCGAATAATTTCATATCAACTACTGACCCAGGACAACTATCAAAGGTCAGGTCTTGGCAGATTTTATGGTCAAGCGTAACTTCACGGACGATGAGACAGTTACCAACCTAAAAACTATCGAGGAGCTATACCCCCTTCCCAAGGAAGTCGGTAACTCTCCCAGCTCAAAACCTGATATGGGATGGTCCTTGTATCCCTTGACAAATAAAAAGTAGAATATGTTTGATAAGTGTAAATTACCTATTTATTTCCAATCTGAACATTGTTAGTTTTCGAGTATGTTTAGTACATTTTAATATGTTTTTATGTGTTTTTGTATAAATCAGGTGTTTGAGGTGAAACGGGATGAAAACAGATAAAAACAATGATCACATCAGATCAAATACGGTGGAAGAACGGTAGAAAAAGGCAAAGAAGCTGAAATTCAGAGCCTGTAGCCACCGTCGTGGTGGTCAAAGTACAGAGAAGGCCATCGCCTCAGTAGAGAAAACCACTACCTAGGCAGTCATAATGCAGAGACTTGGCCCACTATTCTACCACCGCGGAGATTAAATGATAACCGCAGCGATAATCTAACCGACCTTGCACAGCCACGGCAGTGAATCCCACCGCCGCGGTGGTCACTTCTGCACAGATTCAGATATTTATTTTAGATATTTTTCCTATTTATACCCCCTCCTCTCCTCTCCTTCGGCCATTAAATCTCCATAGGACTTAGTATATTTTAGAGAGAGGTTTTGGGAGTACTCATTCAAATCCTAAGGAGAAGATCACGTTGCCAAGAAGGGGGAGCGATCTTGAAACATTTTTAGCGATAAATCTTCGGACTAGGCTAAGTTTTTCTTGTTCCTTATTTTATTTCTTAACTTAGGATTGTTGTTTGAGCATGTTTAGCTTAGTTTTCATTGTATAACCGGCTATGTCCATGAGCTAAACGGGTTTTTGTCTAGGGATTAATATATTTATGAAAATGTTGTTTTGTTGAGTTTGTGTTTCATTTGCGGTTGTTCTTCATTATTTTGATTGTGTTTATCATATTGTTATGTTTGTTATGCTTATATTGATATATCGACAATATAGGGTTTGACACTCGGAAGAGGTAACCCTGGATTCAGACTAAAGTAAACATAACGCCAATCGATGACATTGGGGTAAGACTCATGTGACTTAGGGTCGTTAAGACATTGAGGGAGATTTCTTCGTTGACTCAAAGTCATGTATTCCCCCGTCTTACACTTGGTAGAGGTGGCGGTGGAGTTTTAGAACTGAGATTGTCGATAAGGTAAACACAACGCAACGATCTAATAACCCAGTTAGGAGTTGGATTGTGTGCAATCAATAACGTTGGGGCGAGACTCATGTGATCTAGGGTCGTTAAGACATTGAGGGAGATTTCTTCATTGACATGAAGTCGCATATTCCCTCGTCTTACACTCAGGAGAGGTGGCGGGAGAGTTTACAAACTGATATTATCGGATAAGTTGAACGCCGTTAACATAAACTAAAATGAGGCCAAACACGTTTTTGTAAACAAAAGTTAATCCCTAGGCAATACTTTCCCTAAATATCTCATAATAGTATTAGTATAGTTAATTTAATTAGATTAATTAACTTAGTATTAGTATTATTAATTTTAAACACATTTATTTTTGCCTAGATAAAGTTAGGTCATGATAAACGCGATACTCAATAATAGTCAAAACCAATCCCTGTGGATCCGATACCCTTACTCTCTCTACCTTTACTAAAACTTGACCTTGTATACTTGTGAGTGAAAGTAGCGGCGTATTTACGCGCTACTAATTTTCTTCGATTAGAATTTCGACCTACAAACAATGAGACAGAGTATGAAGCCCTACTCATAGGACTGTGACTAGTACAGGATTTCAATGCAAAAACTCTCTAGGTGTTTTGTGATTCTCAGATCGTGGTCAACCAAGTGAATGGTGATTATTTAGCCACAGACCCGAGTATGACCGCGTATCTCGAGAGAGTAAAAATGCTGATGAGGGACTTAGAATAGATTTAAGTCATGCAGATTCCTTGAGAAGAGAACAGTCATACGAACGCCCTGGAAAACCTAGCCTCGACGGTGGAGTATAAGTTAAAAAATATCATACCCGTAGCATATATGGATGAGCCAAGCATGACGGTGTCGGACAAAATCATAACCATCTGCGAGCTCAATAACGAGCTGACCTAGATAGACCCGATCAAAGATTATCTCAAGAAGGGTAACCAGCCCATTGACCGGGCTGAGGCCAGAATAATGAGGTATCGATCCGCAAGGTATACCATCCTTGACGGAGTGTTGTATTGGAAATACTTTTAAGGCCCTTACTTCAGATCTCTCTGACCTAAAGAGGCTGAGTAAGTGATAAGAGAGGTTTATAAAGGGATATGTGGAAACCATGCAGGGGTAGATCCCTGGCCCAGAAACTCCTTCAACATGGATATTATTGGCTGAAGATGTTAGAAGAGGCAAGTGAATTTGTGAAGAAATGCAACAAGTGCCAACGGTTTGTCGCTCACCCCCATACGCCACCAACCGTACTAGTGCCCATGACCAGCCCCTGGCCGTTCACCCAGTAAGGCATCAACCTACTCGGTCCCATTCCTCAAGGGACTGGCTAGAGGAAGTTTCTAGTTGTGGCTATCGATTATTTCACGAAGTGGGTGGAAGCCGAATCCCTAGCCCAGATTACTAAATAGAAAATCAGGGATTTTATGTAAAAGAGTATAATATGCTGATTTAGCATCCCCAAGGCCATCGTCTAAGATAACAGCAAACATGTCAGGCCCCACCCCGGGCACCCGTTACCCGAGGCCGGGCGTGACGTCAACTTGACGTGACTTGACCCATCGATGCATATTCATCCATATATACCTACATACTTGCGCTATTATAATATTTTTTCAAAAAGTAAATATATATATATATATACCCGTGTTCGTTTCAATCTATTTTATATTAACGACATTCCAATCTATTCGACAATCTAGGTATCAAAAACTCACTCACTACATCTCCCAAGTGTAAAATGAATGAATAGGTGACTTCGTGTCAACGCTGAAGTTCTTCTCGAGCATCTATACGACACTTGGTCACTGAGTCTCGCCCCAACCTCACGGATTGCACAATTTTTAACGCCCTCCCGCTTCATTTGATCGTCGCGTTATGTTTAAACCCTAGTTCGAATTCGAGGTTACCTCTCCCGAGTGTCAAACTCCAATCTCTCAATATATCATAACAAGCATATAAACGTGAAAGAACGGTAAACATAATTGAATAGATAAGAACAACCGTTAACAAAACATCGATTTTATACAAACAACATTTTTATGAATTCAATTAAACCCTAGACAATATATGTTTAGCTACACATGACCATAGCCCTATATACAATCAGAAACAAGCTAAACATATACAAAATAACTAACCAAACTAAGAAATAAAAGAGAAAAAGAAGGAGACTAGCCGTTATTCGAAGATTTGACGCTAAAATCGCTCCGAGAACGTTTCGTCCTCTTGACCTTGATGATCTTCTCTTGGTTGGATGTGCCTTTGAGCTCTCAAGACTCCCAAAAATGTTAACCTTGTGTTTGGGGGAGAATAGATGATATTTATAGGATTCAAAATATCAACAAAATATCCTAAAAAATCTAAACTATCTTGTACCTGACCGTTGTAGCAATGGGATCACCGCTGCAGCGGTGGAGAAGTCGGTAGGTTTTTGGCAGGTGACCGCTGCAACGGTGGAAATTTTAGCAACTCTCTGTATTTTGACCACTGCAGTGGTGGGTTCACCGCAACAATGGTAGAGCTTTTAGCAACTCTCTGTGTTTTAACCACTGTAGCAGTAGTTTCACCGATGCAGCGGTGGATGCAAGTTCTGAATATTGTCCGTTTTGCTATTTTTCTCCACTATTTTTACACCGACTTTCTCATTCATGGACTGTTTCACCCCAAATATCTAGTTTATACATAAACAAATAAAAACATTTTAAAACATATCGAGAACGGTCGGAGAACGGTGGAAAAATTAGCAAAACAACAAGGTTCTACAAACAAGCCCACCATCGCGACGTCCAAACCACTGCCGCGACGGTAAAGATGTTGAGAAAAATAAAATGATGTTGACTGCCCTCGGCCTAGGCGAAAATTCCACCACCTAGGTGGAAATTACCCACCGCCTAGGTGGAGAATCCACTACCTAGGCGGAAATCCAACAGAAAGTTCTCCTAAGCCACCGCTGTCTCCATCGCCTTGGTGAAACCTTAACCGACATACTTCACCGTCGCGGCGGTGAATCCTACCGCTACGGTGGTCAGCCGTTGCGCAGTGTTAGATATTTATTTAGATATTTTTTCTATTTATACCCATTTTCTCCTTCCTCCTTTGCTCCCCTCCGGCCATTATAGCCCTTAAGGCTTAGGTTAGGATATAGAGAGAATATGGGGAGTGCTCAAACATATTGGAAGGAGAAGATCAACACGCAGAGAAGGAGAATCGTTCGGTGGACGGTTTTAGCGGCTAATCTTCGGATATCGGCTAAGTTCACCTATTTTTCTTTTTATTTCTTATCTTCTATGTATGTTTGAGCATGTTTAGCCTTATTTTAATTGTATAAATGGCTATGGCCTTAGGTTAAACGTGGATTATGTAAGGGATGAATATTATTTATGAAAACGTAGTTTTGGTTGAAGTTGTGTTTCTTGATGCTTGTTCTTCGTTGTTTTGAGTGTGTTTATCATATTGTTTGTTTATTGTGCTTAGATTTATATATCAAGAATATGGGGTTTGACAAATCCTGGATTCGGATTAGAATAAACAAACGCCACGATATGATAACTCGGTCGGGATTAGGATTGTGGATAATCAATGATGTTGGGGTAAGTCGGCGAGACTCACGCGACCTAGAGCGTTAAGATGTTGAGGGGGACTTATTTGTTGATTCGAAGTCGCGTATTCCCTCATCTTACACTCGGGAGAGGTGGTGAGAGAGTTTTAAAACTGAGATTATCAATAGGATAAACACAACGTATGAAATCAATGACGTTGGGGAGAGACTCACGTAACCTAGGGTCATTAAGACGTTGAGGGGGACTTCTTCGTTGACATGAAGTCACGTTATATCCCTCGTCTTACACTCGGGAGATATGGCGAAGAAGTTTCCGAACTTAGGTTTTGTGTGCGATCAATGAGGTTGGGGCAAGACTCACGCAACCTAGGGTCGTTAACACGTTGAGGGGGACTTCTTCATTGACATGAAGTTGCGTTACATCCCCCTATTACACTCGGGAGAGGTGGCGGAGGAATTTTAGATACCGAGATTGTCAAATAGGTCGAACACCATTATTGTAAACTAAACGATATCAAACGTGTTTAAGTAAATAAAGTTAATCCCTAAATAATCCATCCCATAACTATCTCATATTAGTAATTAATATAGTTAAATTATTATATTAGTATTAGTATTAATTAATTAAATTACATTTTAGCGCCTAGATAAAGTCAGGTTATGACAATCGCGGTACTCGATAGTAACGACACCAATCCCTGTGGATACGATACCTGACCCAAGGCACAACGCTTGGCACAAAATCACTCTCAAACCCCCTTAGATAAATTTGAAACAACCCTGAACAATTATTTAAGAACAATGAACTCACTTGTCAAAAGAAATGGAAATTTAACTATATTTACATCTGTTTTTGTTTTTTTTTAACAACAACCACAACCCAAAACTTATTCAATTATTACAATTTCACGAGTGTGGTTAAAACAAAAGAAAAATGAAAAGTGAGTACTTGAATACCGAACCAATCAAAAGTTCACCCTAAACCCAACCGCTCACTTCAAGTAGCATACACGAATGCTAACTTAATTCACTCAAATTATGCCTTCGGTTTAGCGATATAGGTTTGGAAAACATTTAATTAGACAGGGTATTTGTTACGTATTCAGAATTGAAATGACTTATAGGCTTCGACAGGGTAATGGGGAATAAACATTTTACAAGGTAAGCTTCAAAGGCTCAAGTGAATCAAATGAATACCTAAATCACGTCTCCTGAACTACCTCACCTAGGATTTCACCTCAAGTTTTCCCCCAATCGGGTTCTAGAATACTTTAAATTGTCATGAATTTGGCTAATGGATAATGGGTCTCAAATCAAATGAATAGTTATACATTGAGTTTACATGCTCATGCAAATTAGGATCCACAATAACTTTTTCCAAAACGACGTGTCAAGCACACATGAACGGGCATTACCCTTGACCTCGAAAAACAAACAGGGGATAATATCATCATCAGGTAATGGACCAGATAAATGCAAAATGTAGTACACAATAACACAACTACAAACACAAACATACACTACACTAAACTAACAAACATGCAAACATTAAAATAAAACTACATAACAATAACAATTAAACATACTAAACATCACCCCCTAACTTAAAATGGTCAATGTCCAGAATATCCCAATATCAATCTCAACATTTGAAATAAAACATGCTGACGAAGGGGGTTTAGAACACGTACCTAGTAGGCGAGACAATCTCGCCTCCGAATAAAGTTAGTGGTGATGGATCTAATTTATTTTGAACTTGAGTTGCCTCCCAAGAAGTGCTTGGTTTAACGTCCTCAGCTTGACATGAAGAAGTGTTCGTCAAAGAGCGACTTCCACCCATAGTATGTGTCATACAACACCACATACGGGTCTTGATTCAGAACGCCCTCAAGACTAGCAAGATTTGGCTCTGATCATCTCGAGCTTTCAACAACACTCTTTTCTGGTATATGTGCTTGGTTGGCATGAAAGAACATTGCTAATGGGGGTGAAGGACAAGTGAGCCACATCGGATCCTCGTAGACGTGATCGTCTTGGATTGGTGGTGGCATCACAATGTAGATCTCCAATGGTGAAAAATCACAATCGTCGATCCATGCTTGGGTTCTCGTCTCATTCAAATAATAATCATTAAACTCACCCAAGCTTCCTCTGCTCGTATCCGGTTCTTCCAAGTGGCTTTCACAAATAAATGTGGCTTGTTTGTCTCTTAGTGCCATCGCTTCGGACTCGGTCTCAATAAAACAGATAAGCTGACCGATTTGCGTTTGAAGAGATGTTACAATCGCATCAATTTCGGCACAGACCGTCTCAATATTGTCAAGACAATCCTCGTGCTTATTTAGTCGGTCATTCATTTCCCTGAAGAAAATCTGAGTCTCCCCTATGACTGCAGCAAATATCTCTTCCAGGGCGGCGGACGACTCCTCATATTGGTCTGGGGTATCAATTCATGGTTCCAAAATGGTAAAACTATCCCCAAAGCTTTGGTAGCTTGTTGAATAATTCCAATAGTGAAAATCAAACTCCGTCATGTCTTCCAACAACCAATAGGTTTCATCCACAGTTAGTTAGTCGAAAGAGGTGGTACTGTTTCCTCTTTCCACCCATGTTCTGGCTGCGGCTAATAACCCGTCGAGGAAGTTCAATAGTTGACACTCCCTCGGGAAATGATGGTTCTGAAACCAGAACAACAACTTCTTGTATCGATCCCAAGCACAATAAAACAGCTTGGAATCTCGTTGAAAGAAATGCAATAACACTTGTTGATCTAACATCTTTAAGTACCTTGCAAGAAAAAAAAAACAAACTACAAACAAAAATTATAAAAAAAAAATGCCTAAATTGAAATCAAGTTACGTACTCACAATATCAACAACAATCTAGAAATCAATCCTCGGCAACGACACCAAAAACTTGGTAGCACGTAAATTACGTCGCTACTTTTACCGCAAGTGTACGGGTCAAGTTTTAGTAGAGTGGAAAGAGTAAGGGTTTTCGTATCCACAGATATTAGATTAGACGGTAGTTGAGTACTGCGATTATCATAACCTAACTTTATTTAGGTGACTCAAATTTATATTTTTGTTAATAAATACTATACTAATATAATTAATTAATTATACTAATATACTAGTATTACGTTTATGGGAAAATATTGCCTAGGGATTAATTTCGTCCATTTAAACATGTTCATTTCAATCTAGTTTACATTAACAGCATTCTAATCTATTCGACAATATAGGTATCGAAAACTCACTCACTACGTCTCCCGAGTGTAAAGTAATTGAATATGTGACTTCGTGTTTATGCCTAAGTCCCCCTCGAGCATCTATACGACACCTAGTCACATAAGTCTCGCCCCAATCTCACGGATTGCACATTTTCTAACGCCCTCCCGGGTCATTAGATCGTCGCGTTGTATTTAAACTCTAGTCTGAATTCGGGGTTACCTCTCCTGAGTGTCAAACCCCCATTTCTCAATATATCATAACAAGCATATAAATATGGAAGAATGGTAAACACAATCAAATAGATAAGAACAATCGTTAACAAAACATCAATTTTATACAAACAACGTTTTCATGAATTCAATCAAACCCTAAAAAATATATGTTTAGCTACACATGGCTATAGCCCTATATACAACTAGAAACAAGCTAAACATATACAAAACAACTAACCAAACTAAGAAATAAAATAGCGAAACAAGAAGATTATCCATTATCCAAAGATCTGACGCTAAAACAGCTCCGAGAACGTTTCCTCCTCTTGGCCTTAATGATCTTCTCTTGGTTAGATGTGCCTTGGAGGTTTCAAGACTCCCAAAAATGTTAACCTTGTGTTTGGGGGAGAAGAGATGATATTTATAGGATCCAAAATATCAACAATATATACTAAAATATCTAAATTATCTGGCGCCTGACCGCTGTAACGGTGGGATCACCGCTGCAGCGGTAGAGAAGTCGGTAGGCTTTTGGCAGGTGATTGTTGCAGCGGTGGAGTGTTCAGTAACTCTCTGTATTTTGACCGCTGCAGCAGTGGTTTCACCGATACAGCAGTGGATGTAGGTTCTGGATATTAGCCGTTTTTCTCTTTTTCTCTACCATTTTTCCACCGACTTGCTCATTTATGGATCGTTTTCGACACTTTTTACCCCAAATACCTGGTTTATAATAAACAAGTAAAAACATATTAAAACATAATAAAACGTTATAAAAATACTCGAAAACGACCAAAATCGGCTTGGAAAAAAATAGATAAATTACACTAATCATCGACCGAGGGGGTAATCTTGTGAATGAATCTTGGGAAGAGGTCAAGGATGTCGAGGATTCACTAACCAAGCTTCAGGCCGGTGACGTGTACAAAGAAGGACCTATTTTTCTCTTTGGGTTATGGTTGGTCGTCCTTCTTGCTCTACTTTGACTTCGGCTTACCACAGCCTCCGTCATCTTCCTCCTCTCTTTTTTACTCTTCTTGATTGGGGCCGAGATGTCCCTCTCCACCAGGATAGGAGATATTCCCAGGGTAGGGGTTGCTACCTTTGCGCGTCAGCCTCATTGGGGTGTTTTAGGGTATGGTTCGAGCTAAGAAGTGCTCTCTATCCTAAGCACCCTCTTTGGGCTGAGCTTCTTACTGGGAGCTGGCAGCCTTGGTATCCTTCTTAGCCTGACTTTCCTTCACAATTTTCTTCAACACAACTCGGTCTAAAATTATAGGAAAGATTACACATTCTGTTGATGTCGGATTTTGGGCGACCTCAATGGTACGATTTGATAACTGTTGATGGAGATGTTTGCCCTTCCTTGCTGGAATGGAGATGAAAAAATTCGGGATGAGGATCTTCCTTCATGCTGGGATGGGGATGGAGAGGTCTGAGATCAGTCTGTTTAACCCGAGATGGGCAGAGTAGGAGTGACCCAAAATGAGTCCCGAGCAAGAAAGCTACCCAAGAGTCTTCTAATCCAAGAAGGGATGGGTCTGAGCTAAAATGAACTCGAATACCTTCTGGTCTGAGAAGAGATGGGTCTGAGCTGAGATGAGTCCAAGCTGGGATGGGCAGGATCTTGATACGTGCATAAAGAATCTTTTCAGCCACGGAGAGATGAATCCAGACTGGGATAAGGTTGAGCCTAGATGGGGAAAAACTTTGACATCTGCATAAAGGACTTACCGGGATAGTCCCTGTGTGTCCCCTCCAACGTGAGAATCAACGCTCAAGGGGGAAGATTTATAAAAGTGTTATCGAGAAGGGAGAGCAAATTTTGTGTAACTTAGGGCATTAGCATGCCCTCCTATATATAGGCATATAATGGATTAGTTTAGGGGTTTAAGCAAGGGTTAGTGTCCCTTCAAAGTCCCATCAACGTCCCATCTCGACATGTGGCCAATGAGAAGAAGACATGAGGGCATCTTTATGTCGGTCATGGGATTTGTTGCACTGTTGCTGAAGCCCATGGTAGAAGATTTTGGTAGTTGGAGAACTGACCCAGCCCATGATCAGAGAAAAACACTTCCCTGTTGTACGCAAGATGGGAAATTTGATCCCTACTCTTCTCAGATAGCTAGAGACAAGAAGGAAGGGTTTGCTGAGGAGCTTGTGGAGTTGATTTTTGAGATGGGAAATGTTGTTGTAGAGAATGTCGAGATAGATAAGGATTCCCCATCTTGGCGGAAGCTCGCCTGCCCTTCCTAGAGAGTGTTGCTAATATCTCTGGAATGGCTGGCATGGGCTAAGGTATACCCCTACCCGGCACAATCTTCACACTTAATCCTTGGTAAGCGTTGATCTTGGTAGAAAGTAGTGTACACGTGGCGATTTCTAGGGGGCAGTTTCTGGACGAATCTCGGGTCTCGAGGTTTGAGCTTAGCCATACATTTTTTAGCCATCCCTTTCTTAGCCACCCCCTTCTCGGCCATCCCTTTCTTGGTTATTCAGTTGAACTTGGTCAAAACATCAGTCCACATGTAGGGCTCTAATAGGGGTCTTTAGGGTAACCAAATTTACCATCATCACAGAAAGAGAAGGGTTGAAGGGATTATTATTCTTAGAGGCTTCATCAAGAATGGGCTCAAGCAGAGAATGATCTCTCTAGAAGTATAGATTATACAGAGTGGACTTGATCAGCTCCTTCATGTGAGTGAAGAAAGTCTTGAGAACTCGGTCTCTGTCCTCGGTAAGCTCTGGGCTGAGGGTATTCTTTTTTTTTCGCTCTCCTGTCCTACAAAAATACAGAAAAAACACAAGTCAGGGAAAGGTAGCAAGCAAAAAAGTCAACTCAAACCAGGATATATACTTACCCACTTTTTTCCAGTTCCAGTGGATGGGGTAGTCCACATCCTCTCCCGAGTTGAAGTCCTATCTGATTCCCACAAGAAAGAAGAATCTCAGCTTCCAGCCCTTTATCGACTGATTGTAACCACCTAAAAACTATTTCTAGGTAGCGATGTAACACTAACCCTGATCTTAGGGCATAGATTTGGCAAAGAAAAGGGCCCATAAGAGGTCATGGGATGGATCAACTCCTTCAGCACAGAAGATGATGTGGGTAACCACAACTATTCTCATATTGTTTGAAGTAAGCTATGATAGACGCACCCCAAGCTCCAAACAAATGGCACGAACTCACGGATAAAAAGAAAATTGCAGGCTACCTAGGAACTGATCCTTGTATATGGTAATATACCCCTTTGGAGGCACACAAGCACGATTCTCGGCTCGATGAACCCTCAACTTCACCAAGTTCGGGAACGAATACCTACTCCTTTCCTTATTCACCTCGACCTCCGTCACAATGGACTATATCTCCTAGATGGGGCTATCTGCGGAAAGCGAATAGGTAGATCGGTCAAGGATAACATTGGTTGTCGCACCATGACCAGATGGAAAAAGAGGAGGAGGGGGAGGAGCCTCCAGGGCGCCCTAATCCACTAAACCGAGCTCGTCGAAAAAACCTGGACTAAGCTCAATTGTAGAATCCCTAGATTAACTAGCCCATTCTCTAACTCTAAGTCGTCCAGCTCTGCTGGTCACAACAGAAGGCTAAGAAGACTCTACCCTGTTGGACTTACGAGCCCTTTAGGATGAAGAAGACATCCAATTAACCTCCTCTAGAGACGAGTTGAGCTTGATCTGATCTATGGGGGACACCGAGTGGGTCTGCTCAAAAGATTCAGACCCTTACGAGTTGTAACCAGGAGAATAAGAAGAATACATGAAGAAGGAGAAAGGAGATAAGAGTATGTGGTTGATAAGGAAAGAAGAACTCAAAGAACTCTAGCGTGAAAAAATGGGAGAGAATAAGGCTTCTATTTATAGTAATTGTGTCCTACCGAAATATCGCATTATTAGACGTTGGACATTGCCCTAATCCTCACGCCCATCATAAAGTACAAGATACATGTCATACATTGAATGAGTTGCAATAAAGTGTCTCACGAAAGCTAAAGGGAAATCAACTTAGCTCCTCTCCCACGCCGATCAGGATCTTCTCGAGAACAAAATCCCATCTTTCATCAAATCACGGGCAAAGCAAAACCCCTAGCGTCTTGTGTTCCATCTTAATACTAGGGGTTAGGGGGCAATTGATGAGGGTAAAAACCAACAACCCCTGAGTTATTCCACCTAAGCCTTCCATGTGGATCAAGCGTTTGACGTGGAAAGAGGCATCAACAATGTGAGAATCGAAATATATGCTTTGGTCGGTATAATCTCCTGGTCAATCTTCTCAGTTCGGTTGATTCAAGTCTGTCAGTTCTCAAAACATAGATAATTATATTCGAAAATTTCTTACAATCAAGAGAGGTCTAGTCGGTGATATTCAGGTCAGCACACCCTCCTTAGTGTGCATACTCGTGTCTAAGCCAATTCTCCACCTTTGCTAGCATCACAGACCAGGGCTCTAATCCCTTCAAGCACTTTGTTTCTTGACCACGCACCATGTTAAGGTCGATAACCAAGTTTAAGGCTCCTAATCTCTAAAACGCTAATCAACTTTCCTCCTATAAAAGCGAAAGTGAATAGTGTTGAAAAATGTATTGTTTTAGAATATTTAAAGCATTTGCATAATTTATCCCCCTTGAGCTCTTACTCTCACGACATAAGAGCTTCATTGAGCACACCCCCAATGGGTCTTGTGCAGGTACACGCTCAGAGCTCAGATCGGACAAAATTCACATTAGCTCGGTCAAGTAAAAATTCAAGGAAAGAAATTCAAAGGTGTCTCCTTAACAGAAATAATCTCCAGATCACTAACAACACACCACGTGGAATCTGATCGGACCATATGTGGGTGTTAACCATTTTTCGACACCAACAAAATATATGGACCAAATAAATAGGAAATTAATAATATATAATATATAAAAGTAAAACATCCAAATCCCTTAAAACCCTCTTTAAAAATCATTAAAAACAAGGTGATTTGGCTAAAAACAAACAATTAAACTTTGACGGTCTGACCCATTGGTTAACTGACCTGTCTGCTGGTTGATCGACCCCCTGGGTTAGTCAACTGACCATAGTGGATGTCAACTGAACTGGCCAGTAGGATACCCATTTAACTTCCTTAAGCTACTATTTTAGTTAGTCGACCGTCTCATTTCGTCGTTGACCGAACTAACCAGAAAACACATTATTTTATGTGCTAAAATCATTTTTTCACTTGAACACAATACCAAAAACATATTTATGATTTAACACTTTATAAAAACCTTTTTAATACCGTAAACTTATTACTTTTTACTCTAAGTTATTCATTTTAAAGTGTCATGTGTGATCCTAATTCGGGTTACATTAAGAGTATAAAGGTAATGGCTTGTTTTCATCTAAATATCTTCAATGCTCTGAAAATCCTCCTTATCTTCATCTTGTATAGGTGTCTTGAATTCCTTTGATTCTTTAATAAACACTTCATGAATTCTTCAATGATTAATCTATTCATCCCATTCTTTTTTTTCTCATTTCAATCTATAGAATTTTTAATCTGAAATCACTCAATAAAACCATTAGTTTCATAAAACATTAATGTTTAATTGTCCATCAAAATATTAGGTTCAACAAAGATGTTGCCAAATATATAATTCCGGATTTGTAGAGGGCATTATCTTCAATTAATATGAGTATATTTTAGCAATAGGATTAATATGTGTAATTAATATTACTCGAAGGTTTTATTTGTTCAATTAAATTGGGTGGGATAAACCAACAGATTCGTATTCCTACTCGGTCCATTTGGTTATTTGCCCAAAAAATGATGATAAAAAAGTTATATTTTTTCCATGATTTTTTATTATTATTATTACTACAAAATTATTCTTCTTGTTTAGAATTTTTAAAAGTATAAAAATATTGTTGGAGATACTCTTTGTTGATGTATCTTTTCGTGGAAAATAACAAAATTTTATATCTTTCCAAATTTAATCAACTATGTCTTGGTCAATTTAGTAATTATCTTATTGGACATTTCTTCCCCTTCCTCTTCCAAAAAGTACCACTTAAGATTTTGAAAATATATTTATTCATATTCTAACACTATTCCTTATTTGTTTCCATGTTGTTTCCTATTTCAGTTTGTTCATTTTTTATTTTGTTTTTTAGGTTTGTGTCTGCTCTTCCTTTTCTTCTTCCATTTTGTGGTCGAAGGTGAATAGCAAACCCTTCGAATTTTTAATGGTTCTCTAGGTAATCCCCCAACATAATAAGAATCCACGAATAGTGACTTCTAGCTTGTTCATGTTGAAGTTTACCACAAACTAATCGTGCATATCAGGCAGCGACTATAAAGCTAGGTCCACAGCCAGGTTGTGATCCAAAGCTAATCTTAACCTTTATGGTTCCTTAATCTAGCTTATCATCATAAGAAGAACATGGTCCCTAACCAACGAACCTACTAGCATCTTGGCCATGGAAAGCTCCTTAGAGACATTGTACCTAGTTATACGATTGTGCTCACCAAAGAGAGACTCTAAGCACTTGCATAATCACATATGAGCTACCTACCCCTTTGGATTGTTTCTTGAATTTATTAGTCATCGATGCTATTATATAACACTAAGCCTACTTATCACCATCTACCCATTTTTGAATGGTGATGTGTTCTTCATCAGTATTTGGCATTTTTTGACACAAGAACTGCACCCTCCAGAACATAGTCCAATTTATGAGAAGCCAAAGTAGCTTAAAGATTCTCGTCTAATCATAGAAATTAGGTAATGTTAAATTATTTTCTCAATAACATTTTCCAATGGTTTCAACATTTTGATATCTACATAAAGAAAGTAAATGAAATGTATAAGCTAAGAAGAAAAGCAATGTACATTAATTTTAGATCAATGGTCTTTTATGAATCTGAATGTACTACCACTATGTTTTTTGAATCTGACATCACTCAAGAAAAATGTACATTCTAAATTTTCCCAGTGGGGAATTAAATAAATCCTTACATTATCAACGGGCATCACATTATCAACATATTGGCCTGTCAAACCTTTGAGGATAAGTAACTCTTACTACTTTCCATTTGGGAAAGAACCAATTTATGTTCGGACGAATACCTCAAATCATCAATATATTAATATATCTCCCTAGTTAAGTTAAACCCACCCGGCATGGCCCAAGCTAGTACTAATGATCCTCTCACATCATCAACATATTGAAGCACATTAGTCTACTTGTTGTATGTTATGAGAATAAAGATAAGTTTATCGAGAGCTCAATTTCCAAAACATGGTCTCACATTATCCGTATATTGATCGACTTTAGCTTATAAAACTCTATCCTAAACAAATTCCCTTGTGAAAGATCATGATTACATATATCTCATATGTTTACAATTTGATATTTAATTTGTTGAATATTTATTTAGATCTCATCGTTTACTTATTTAATTTGTTTAGTATGTATCTCATAAATATAATTGGCCTATACATGCATATAAATGGGTTAAGATGATTGTGGACTTTTATTTTCCATTCGATCCGAGTAACTGGACCAAATCTTAGTTTAATTACGTTATGTTGTAATTAATTATTTACTAAAGTGAATACATCTCATTGATATCCTTTTTAGTCTTTCAATTTTCAGTTCTCCATCGCTCCACGCTCCGATTCGCCTCCTCTTTTTTCTTTTTTTTTCCCTTTTTTTTTAATTTATTTAACATCATTGACCCTTCTCTTTGTCTTCTTAAATTATAATCAAATTATAACAAAAAGAAGATGATACATTTCAGAAGGAGAAACGAGGTATCAAGAAGAGGATAATACAACGAAATGAAATAAGACAACATACAAGTTATTGAAAAACTCTCAATAATAAATTACAACCTGATTGGAATAGACCATCCAATCTCAAAAGTTAATCTCAATAAATAAATCAACTACATAGTTCGAATGGTTTAAGTCCATGATCATCCCATAATCAACTAATATAATACATTTCATGTAAAATATGATACCATGATTAATCCTATCATGGAAATCCAATCGAATTGTTAAGTATCGAAGTTTCCTAATCCAATTAGGAAGTTATTCTTGTCTCATAAAAATTATTCTAATCTTATTAGAATATTAATTCAAAATAACTTAAATTCTATATCTATTAAAAATTGTCTTATAATAATTATAAAGGAATTCAATTTAATTTTGAATTATTTAAATTTTATATCCATTAAATTATCTCATAATCTTAAAATAGATTTTTTTAAACATGTGAGTTTATTGGTATTATTTCACATTTTAAATTTAAAACCTGCATTTATTAAATAAATTTAAAAAAGATATAACATTTAAATATGATAGTATATGCTAAAATAAATAATAATCATTATATATAAATTATTGTCTCATAATAATTTAAAATAATTTGTTGAATATTTATTGAGAAATGTTAAAATTTAATTTTTTTTAATAAGATATACAAATTTGTTTTAATAAGATTTTTTAAGATATTTTTAAAAGATATTAAATCTAATTTAGACGAAATTGAAAATTCAAATTTGATAAATAAGTCAACACTCAATTTTTTCTTTCTAAATATTCGAAGGACCAAATCGTGCAGAATTTGGACATAATCGTAGACACCCAGAAATCACCGAAATAAAAATCGAGATGTCCCAAAGGGCAACGGCGTTGGCGCTCCGTGGCAAACTATCCACCATGGTAGCATTGCACCTTTGTCGGTAGGCACTACCATAGCAACATTACCAACGGCATAGCACCTTCACAAACGGTGGTGCATGGCACCATCGACAATGCCACCACCAACATGCTGTTAAGGCTCCCACTGGTATCACGACTTTTTTCGCGATGTTCTTCCCTCTAATTTCTCAATTTCCAACCTAAAATTTGATTTGAAAACAACTCTTAAAACAAATTAAAACTCTTTGAATCTACATGTTTTCATTATTGTTTTTGGAAAAATAAAAAATTATAAATTTGGTCATTATTATTATGATCTAATATTCCATAAACATAACCAAAAAATTATTTTGTGTTAATTATGGGCATGACTCTCACACTATTTGAAGGAAGTGGATTTTAAAATCAATAGATTTACATACTGAAATACAAAATAATAATAATAATAATAATAATAATAATAATAATAATAATAATAATAATAATAATAATAATAATAATAATAATAATAATAATAATAATAATAATAATAATAATAATAATAATTAGGGCTCCTTAAAGCATGATTTATTTGTATTAACATAAAAAATAATATAAATATTAAATCACATTTAAATTTTATACCTCATTGGATACTTCAGCCTCAAAACTGGTTGATCCCGAGAGTGATTTGTGTAGGATCTTCCAAGAGCAGTTGAATCTGATCCTGAATCAATAATTGAGTTTTTGTTTCCTCTCTAGAGAAACACAAATGTCTTACCTCTAATAGTATCTACACGAGAAACTTTGTAGATATATTGTCTGCGAAATATTAAAGAATTTAATTTTAATTCCAAAGATCTATGGTAAATCTATTTTATTCTAGTAGGTAGTAAGAATAAAATAAAATAGAATAATGAATGTGAGAGAGAGAAAGAGAGATGGGCCAAATTTTCTAGCCTAGGGGCAGCCACATAGTGACCCCCCTTATATAAACAATTTACATGGTTCCAAACCCTGGACATCTTCTTTTTAGGTCCAAAGTGCAATTAAATAAAGAAGGGGTCTAGGGTGTGGAACCATAGACATTGTCTATATAAAGGAGGTCACTTGGTGGCTACCCAAGGCAGTAATTTCGGCTATACGCTTCTTCCATCGGTACTCTACTATTTGGATTCTTACTACCGACTATAATTAAAATATATCTACCCTAGATCTTCATAATTAGAATTAGATTCTTAGATATTACAAAGATATTATCCCTGCAAAGTTTTTTGTGTGGATATTGTTAGAGACAAAATATTTGTTTTGCTTCGTAGAGAAATAACTCTAATATTGTTTCGGGATTAGATCTAGTCGTTCTTGGAAGAGCCAACTTAAAATGCATCTCAGGAATTACCGATTTTGAGGTTAAAGCATCGGAAGAGGTATAAAGTTTAAATGTGATTTAATCTTTATATTATTTAATTTATTTTATGTTAATACGAATAAGTCCTTCTTTAAGGAGCATTATTTATTAAATAAATTTATTTTCTTTTGTATTTCATTGCGTAAATCACTAGATTTTAATATTTAGTTCTTTCGCCTCAATCATATAAAGAGGCCAATATTAACCCTCTATGGCATAAATTAATGGACAAACTTCATGCTCTAAGCGAAGCTCATACTTGAAATCTCATTGATTTCCTCATATTGGGTGTAAGTTGATTTTCAAAATCAAAATACTTTTTTGATGGTCGTTAAACACTATAAGGACTGTCTCATTACTAAAGGATTCACTCATAAATATGGTATTGATTTCGATGGACTCCTTCATGAATATGGTATGTTCTCTCCTTGTCAATGGACCCTTTTTTAGATAAATCTCAAGAATGCCTTCCACATCTGTGAACTCCTTGAGGAAGTACCATACCCCTACTAGCCTGGATACATGGTAGGGGCATAGGAATACGCCGCTACTTTCACTCGCAAGTATACGAGATCTAATTTTAGTATAGTGCGATCGTTAAGATCGGGTTATCATATCCTCTGGGATTGGTGTCGTTACTATCAAATACCATGGTTATCGTGACCTAACTTTATCTAGGCGAAAAACAAATGTATTTAATTAATTAAATTAATACTAATATATCCTAAATTAACTATACTAATATGCTAATATGTTTTAGGGTGAATAATTGCCTAGGGATTAATGTGTCTACAAATACGTGTTCGATCTCGATTTACTCACGTTTACAGTGTTCGACCTATTTGACAATCTCGGTACGTAAACTCTACCGTCACCTTTCTTGAGTGTAAGATAGGAGAATATATGACTTCAAGTCAATGAAGAAGTCCCCCTCAACATCTTAACAACCCTATGTCACATGAGTCTCGCCCAGCATCCTTGATTGCACACAATCCAACTCCCGACCGGGTCATTAGATCGTGCATTGTATTTACCCTATCGACAATTTTTGTTCTAAAACTCCTTTTTCACCTCTCCTGAGTGTAAGACGAGAGATATAACGTAACTTCGAGTCAACGAAAAAGTCCCCCTCAACGTCTTAACGACCCTAGGTCGCGTGAGTCTTGCCCCAACGTCATCGATTGTCCACGATTCAAACCCTGACCAGGTTATAGAATCGTGGCGAATCCGAGGTTTGTCAAAATCCTATATTCTTCATTTATCTAACTAATCATTATAAACAAATAATATGATAAACACAATCAAACTACGAAGAACAATCACAAACACAATACCGAAATCATCCAAACAACGTATTTATAAATATAGTGTTAATCCCTACTACAATCCATGTTTAGCTATGGTCATAGCCTCATTTACAATGAAACATGATCACATGATCCTAAGATAAAGAAATAAGTAAAAACAACCAAAGAACTTAGCCTCGTCCGAAGATAAACCGCTAAGAACGCTCAACGATCGATTAACCGTCTTCTCCACTTCGGGATATGAGCACCACCTCTAAAACTCCTAAACCCTAGCCTAAATATAGCTTAAGGTGCCCAACTAGTCGGGGGGTTCATGAAAGGGTATCTAAATAAATATCCTAAAAATATCTAGGTTGTGCAGAAGCTCTCCGCCTAGGCGAAGGGATCCACCGCCTAGGCGGGGGTAGGTCGGTTGGTTGATCGCCGTGGTGATGAAGACAGCGGTGGCTTAGGAAGAACAATCTGCTGAATTTCCACCTCACCGCCTAGGCGATAAGCTGTTAGTAGCCTACTTTTGTTTTCTCTTCTAAATTTTCGCCTAGGCGGTGGTCCATTAGTTACATTTTCCTTTCTTAGCTTCTTCACCACCGCGGCGGTGGTCTGGATGCCGCAGCGGTGGGCTTGTTTCACAATTTTACCTCTGAGCTTGTTTTTCCACCGTTCTTCGATTGCTTTTGGTTCGATCTCATCATTTTTACTCCAGTTTTCTATCTTTTTTACCCACACACCTAATTTAATACAAAAAGATAAAAAAAATAATTAAAACGTAATAAAATACTATATAAACGCACGAAAACTAACTTAATTTGGTTTGAAAATATGTAGGTATGTCACACCTATCAATACACCACAACACAAAGTCTATCATCTTCGTCGTGTCTTATATGGTCTCAAACAAATTCTATGTGTTTGGCTCATTAAATTCAGCACAATTATCCAACTGTTGGATTCATATTCAATGTTTATGATTTTTCCATGTTTCTTCATCAAAGTAACGTCAGTATCATCTTTCGATTCTATATTTTATCGTTATTCACCCAAGCATTCTTATGTTGTCCATCAGGTCAGACAATTCTTCTTCGCTCCTCGAACTACTCACTACTCGGCTATTCTTTACATTCTCGGTATATCAAATGCACTTTATTTCATTGGCTTCATTTCTTAGCTAGTTCTACTCCCAACTTACATGCATATACTAAAGCTAACTGGACTAGGGGTTAGTTACCACGGGTTACTGTTTCATTTTTGGTGATTCACTTATTTCTTTGCGTAGTAAAAAAACAAAACATTAATTTTTGTTCCAATACTGAAACTAAGTATTGTGGCATCACTGATACAATACAAGAACTATTTTGCCTTTGTTAACTCTCCTCTAACATGGGAGTCTCTACCCATGTACCTACTATTCTCAATTGTGGCAATCAAATGGATATTCAGATAGCTCACAATGACCTTTTTTATGGGTGCACTAAATACATTGAGACGGATTTCCACTTTATCCTTTATTTCATTCTCCAAAATACTTTTCACCCCCACTCAATCAACTCTACCGATCAGACTAAAGATATTTTCACCAAGACCTATCCACCCGGATACTTTTAAATTTACTTTTGAAACTCAAGTTGACATCTGCTTTACCACCTTGAGTTTGAGGGAAGATGTTAATATATGCATATATCGATTTTGTTTCGCCAGGTTACTTGGAGCACAATACTCCAAACTCTAATTTTTACCTATATGTAGACACAATTGTACATCCTTGTATTAGGTCACTTAACACATATCAATAAACAATTATATTTTCTTTCTCAATATTTTGTCTCTCAATTATCCTAACTAGTTCAAGCTTATGCAAATCCCTTTTTTTAATTTTTTAACTTTTTTTTCCTTCTTTTCTCTCATTAGTTTTTTAACATTTTCTCTTGTAGTGCTCAGTTGTATGGAACTAGGGTGCTCAAATTGAAATAAAAAATGGATGTATGTAATTCCAATGCCAAAACCTTGATTTTGTACTTCCAAATGCTACTTCAATTTGTTCTATGGAATTTTAATCATTTTGATATAATTTGATAAATCTATTGTTGGCTCAAAGATTTACCCAAGAGGAGTGGTAAATTGGGTAGTTATAAAAATTTAAACAATAACTTCAAAATCAATATATCATTTTCTCTGATTGATTATTATCTTGTTAAGCAGCTAAAATATGTTTACCTAAGTGCACACCCAAACAAACAAAAAAATAATAATGCAGCGCACATGAATTTATCCTGATTCAGCAAGCTAATCTTACCTATGTCCAATCTTCCGAGCTCCATAGGGATTTTGTAATCCACTACCCCTTAATTCTTTTTCCTAATAGGAACCAAACTCTTACAATTTTAATTCTTTTCATAGGCTTAAAATCAACATTTGTAACCCTGATTCTTTTCACAGACTCAGAATCAATCTATCACTCTCTTAGGCTATTACACTTATCATTTTTGCAGGTTTAGGAAGAACCTTTACGACACTCAAATTCTATTATAGGAAGAATTTAAAACCTAATATTTTCGAGAGCTAAAGACTAACCTAATCTTTTTCCACAAGCTAAAGAACAAACCCTAATCCTTTTTCAGCCTAAAGATTAAACCCCTAATTTTTTTTCACAGGCTAAATATCAAAACCTAGTTACCATGATTAGACACTGACCCAAACTTGTCTAATCCACTTAAACTCGCAAATACAAAAGATTTCTAAGTTTCTTCCAATAAGGAGATTCTACCACCTCAATACAATTATACTCGATTAATGTCCCAATATACTAAGTGATAGATTTTATGTGAGACACAAATCTAATTTAAACAATTTAAAGCACAAATAGCAAATAATCATATTTCTTAAATACAAAATCATTTTGAAAGATTTTCACGAAATTAAATTTGAAAATGATTTTTCGCAAAACAATTTATCCAAGAAATTAATTAAATAATCTAAGAAAGTAAAACAAATAACTTGGAAATATCTCACCGGAATTTTCGTTGAAAACGAAAACGATAACATAATAGCGAACACAAACTGATGAGAAGAACTTTGAGCGCCTTTGATCAAGAACTTTTTCAATAATCTTACTTATAATTTTCAACGTAAAAATCTCTCTTAGAATAACGAAAAAGCTAATGTTCTTGATAATGGCTAGTTTTCACAAGTTATCCCATTAAATGACACTCCAAGATCTCATATATCATATTCTTTCAAAATAAATATGTTCCATTTAAAAACACTTTTAGAAAAGCTCAATTTGATCCTTAAAACTTTTTCAAACAAAAATCCTTAAGAATAGGAAGTATTTTATCAATTCAATTAAGAGAATAAATAAATATGTGAACCAAATAAATAGGATACATATAATATATAATATATTTGAGAAATATATTTAATTCCCTTGAAAACCTCATTTGAAATCATAAAAAATTATGTGATTTGACCAAAAAATCGAAACATTCAAATTTGACTGCTGACCCTGTCGGTTGACTGACCCCTGTGTTAGTTGACTGACCATAATGGTAAGTCGACTAAATTGGCTAGTAAATTACCCATTTCAATTCCTAAAACTACTATTTTGGTTAGTCGACCGACCCCTTCTGTCAATTAACCGAATTAACCCGAACACACATAATTTTAAGTGTTAAAACCATTTTTTCAATTAGATCCTTAACCACAAATATTTTTATGACTAAGTTAGAAAGATAGAGAGAAACTTTAGAATCTAAAGGTTTGAAGATTAGTAGAATCAAGATGGAATACATGCATTGCAATTTTAGTAATGCCTGAAGAGATGTTGGTGCGATCAAAATTGGAGATGAGAAGGTGTCAAAGATTCATCATTTTAGGTACTTAGGTTCAATGATTCAAAACAATGGTGCAATCGAGGAGGATATTACGCGTAGAGTCAAGACAGGTTGGTGAAAGTGAAAAAGTACAGTCGGGATGATTTGTCATCGTAGGATTTCATTGAAACTTAAAGGAAAATTCTACAAAACTGCTATATGAGTAGTACTTCTGTATGGTTCAAAATGTTGAGTAGTAAAAATGACACGTGTCTAGAAAATTGGGGTGATAGAAATGAGGATGTTGCGGTAAATGAGTGGAAAGACGAGAATGGATCAAATTAAGAATGACACTATTAGAAAGAATCTAGAAATAGCACCCATCGAAGAAAAGATTAGAGAAAATAATTTACGATGGTTTGGTCATGTGCATAGAAGCACTAGTGCGAAAATGTGATTTAGTTCAAGTGATGGGGGCTACTAGAAGAAGACGTAGATCTAAGAAGACGTTGGACGAGACTATTAGAATTGATTTGATAACATTAAACCTGACTGAGCAGATGACCCTTGATCGATCACTATAACGTAAGCAGATTCATGTAGCCGACCCTATATAAGTGGGACAAAAACTTAGTTGTTGTTGTAACCACATAATAAAAAATCATTTTAGAATCTTAAACTTATCACTTCTTACTAAGACATACATAAAATTTATTCAATGAGTAGTTTTCACCTAATTGTCTTCAACGTCTTCAATACTCTGAACATCTTCAATATTTTCATCTTGCACCCATTTTGAATTCATTTGAATATTCAATGATTAATTTTTTTTCATCCCATTTTTTTCTCATTTTACCCTATGGAACTTTTGATCTGAAATCATTCAATAAACCATTAGTTCCATAAAATATTAACATTTAGTTGTCCATCAAAATATTATGTTCAACATTTATGTTATAAATTAAGATAGATTGAAAATATCTTTTTATAAATTAAGATAGATTGAAAATATCTTTTTAGAATTTATTTGAGAGAAATGAATAGATAAAATTAGATTTTAAAAGATTTTGAAGAGAAAATTCTCATCTAAATATTTTATACCCTCACTTGTAAGTCCGTTAAATTAAATTATATTTTGAACCCTTAATATTTTATTTATATGTAATTAATTATTTATTATTTATTATTTATTATTTTGCTACATTTATATTTTAAAAATTTATATAGCATATGTGAGAATCCCCAAGCATTTTTTGTAAATTATATTGTGAGACCAAAATCCAAGTAGTTAAATGGGCTATAAACACGAGGGAGCAAGGCCCATAGATGGGGGCAATGCGGGGTTGCTTCATCCCACTAAAAAATTAAAATAATTTATAGAAGTTTACATGTCAGATACTTATTTGGATAAATATAGAGGAACACTTTCTATTATTTTGATAAAAAAAAAATAATAATAATAAATAAAAAAATAAAAAAATTAAGGAAATTTATTATTTGGTCCTCAATTATTATAATAAAGTTTTTAGTTCCGAAGATTTTTTAAAAAATAGTTCTCTATTCTTTAACCATCATTTTTTCATAATTTACATAAAATGTTATTCTGTAAAATATTACAAGACATAAACAATTATTTTTTTATTTTACAATTTTTGAATATTTAAGAAATGTTTATGGGTTGATTATGTTGTGAATGCTCACAATTCTCACCAAAACATATTCATCAAAACACAGAAAAATGCACTAACATGAACATTCGCCAATACACACCAATGTGAATATTTACCAAGAACAAACAAAATAAGAAAAAGAACAACAAATCAAATTAAATCTAAATGAACAAATCAAACCAGATCTGAACTGATGAAATGTGTTCCCAAGCTAACTAACAACAAATCAAAAAACATTTAAACAAACTCTAAGATCTACGAAAAACAAATCAATGTAAATATTCACCAAAATCGGCATGAACATTCACAAAAAATATAACGGCATGAACATTCACAAAAAAATATAACAATATGAACATTGAAAAAAACCTAGGAGATTCAATCTGAAAAAAAATTGAAGATAAGATGTGAAAAATTCCAGATCTGGATTTTTCCAAATCAAAAAGGGAGGAGATCATCTAACGAAGCAAACATCAAACGACGACGAACGCGAACCAGAAAAAATAGAACTAGAGATCTAACGGAGCGGTTGGCGACATACGGAAAAACCCAGAACACAAATCACCATAAGATCTAGAACACCCACAACCCTCCGTCGTGAGCCATCATCCGTTGACCCATCACCACGGTTGTTCATCTTTCTTGTCATTCGACATCGTTTTCGCCACCACCGTTCGGAGGAAGGAAGACGACGATGGCGACAAAGAACGGACGATGATGGAAGCGAAGAACAGATGATGAACGGAAGAAATGGAGAGGGATAGAGAGGGAGAGAGAAAACGAGTTAAAAATGGAGAGAGAGAGAGAGAAAGAGAGTAGAGAGATAAGGGCTAGGGCTTTATATATAACTTTTATATATAACTGAATGTTCACACTTTTTTGTACCTGTTAAAAAACTAAATACTAAAAGATGAATTAAATAATAACCTTTTTATTTAAAGAAACTTTTAAAAAAAAATTAAAATTAAGTCTAAACAATAAAAACCCTAAAATTACGGTTTATTTTTTCAATTTATGCCCTCGAGATTTTCTATGTTAACTTAAAAGAATTCAAAAAATAGGAATTCAAAAGAAAATGATAGAAAATAATTTTTTCCTTTTTGTTTTTTAAAATTTAATATTTTTGTTTTCTAGTTTTTC
The DNA here is from genome assembly GCA_016647705.1 of Eucommia ulmoides. Taxonomy (NCBI): domain Eukaryota; kingdom Viridiplantae; phylum Streptophyta; class Magnoliopsida; order Garryales; family Eucommiaceae; genus Eucommia; species Eucommia ulmoides. Next base: position 31,716,607 of record CM028332.1, on the reverse strand, counting down.
GTTTTTCCTTTTTTCTTTCTTTTTCCTTTTGATTTGATCTGAACATTTCTATAATTACCATTTATAAAAAAATAAATGAAAAAATAAAACAACAAAATATAACATATAAATTAAAGGCAAGAAATAAAAAATAATATAAATTTCAAAATAAATCCAGAAACAAAAATTATCAAATATTTTTATTAGTAAAATATGGTAAATAATGTCTCAAGTATAATTAACTTAAAAGGGATATTTTTTGTACCCAAAAAAATAAATTGTAACGGATATTCTTAATATTTTTTTAAACCATAGATACCCTTCTTATTTCTAAAGATATCATGACAATCCCTTATATTATCAAAACGTGGCATAAAAACCCTTCATTTTTTCGGGTTTTTTAACGGTAAAAGCTTGTTTAGATTAGTTTATGCGTAACTCAACAAATTATTTTTTTGGACAATCTTAAGTGTGCACTCACCACATCAACTAAGTGCATTTCAGATTTGATTCTCGTAGTGCCCCCTAAGAAAATTGAACTCTACTTGGTAAAGAAAGAGACACATCCCCATATCAACCAGACTAACACTTCTTGGTTACGTGAAGCCCTTATAATATAATATCTTATCAAAACATACTAATGCCTCTTGAACAAAGAAAAAATAAATAAATAAATTACGCCCTTTGAAATTCAACGGATAATTTGTTTGTCCTTAATTACCTTTATTATTCTATTACCAAGACAAAAATACCCTTAAAAGAAATTATCCTCTTTATTTTTTCTCTTCTTTTTTCTTCTCTCTCCCCGGCAACTCCATAGCCACACACCCCTAAGGTCCATAACTAACACAAACCAATGCCCAATCCACTACCACCGCCACTGTCCAATCCCACCCCATTCGCCGCCAAACTTCACCCTATTTGTTGGCAAATCAAATTTGTAGGGGTGTTCATGGGCCCCGAGGTCCACCTAACCGACCCAGTCTATCCACTGTTTTTTAGGGTTTCGGTATGATGTTTAAGCCCATTGGTTGGACTAGGGCCCTAAGATTTAGGCTCACTTACTTTTATGGTCAGGCTAGGGTGATGACCATTCATATTTTGGACAATGAACCAAATTTGAACACTTAATACTCAGCTCAGCTTGACTCATTTACAAACCCTAGATTTATGTATTTTATTTTAGTATGGATGAATATATTTTATTTGTGTATGGAGTGTGAATGAACGTGTTTTTGAACTAAATTAATATGGTTAAGTAATGTGGATGAATGTATTTTACAATTTTTATTTGTTATTTTAGTAATTATTCAATTTACAAAACAAAAAAAAAAATGGTCAAGTTGACCCTATGGATGGACTTGGAATTGAGACATTTTAAAATAAACGGGTTTGGGCAAGGAAATAGGGCCCGATGACAAGGCTGCACTGGGCCCATTATTAATAATTTTTTGTAATTTACTAGCTCGCGCCCCACCCATGAACTCCTATTTACCACGAACTCCATTCTTCTACCATTTTGCACCCCAACAACCGATGTTGACACCAATTCCCGCCCACCTGCGTTGATGGAACAACATTCCAAATAATCCAATTGAAACTTTTTCTCCTCCTTATTTTATTTTTTCACGTATCTTTCGAAATTCCTTTTTCAATTATATTGATCCCATATCAAAACGAAGGAGAAAAATAGAGTTTTTTTGTATATTCACGAGTGTTCCCCTACCCACACAAGGTGAAAGATTATCTTGTTCGGGATACATGGTTTCTCTTCCCAATAAGTGATTTTCCACAAGCTCAAACTCATAAACTTGCAGAAACTCCTCAAACAAATTGACAAGGAAAGTGATTAAATTAGAAAAGAAACAAATAAAGCAACAAAGAAACTGAATTATAGTATACATCTTGCTCACAGAAGGATTCCGGTGGTGGTAGAGATGATGTTTTCATGGTGGTATTTGGATTTGGTAGAGAGAGAAGGGGGAGGGAGTGTTAAACCACCATTTCAGTCCCTCCTCCACAATTATAAATAATGAGAATAAATATGTAATTAATTATAATTTATAACTTAAAATTTAAATTTCATGATTTACTCTTTATATTTGCACGGATAAATACCTCATTGACAAAAGAAATTTTCCTTCTAACATAATATGAGCTTAGACAATTTTATTTTTTATTTTTTCTTTGCGGCCACTGTTGCACCGATAATCTTCCCTTCTTCTTCGTGATGATCTTCGCGGCATTTGCGAAAATCTTCTTTTTCACGTATCAATTATTTTCCTACAGTGGGACTCCTGATCCTTTCTTTTATTTCTATGTTCGATTTGTACTTGTTTCCATTAGTTCCTAATTTTTCTAAAATTACAAAAGCATCCTCAATAAATTCTAATACCAGCAGTAAAAGTCCCACAACTTTCTAGAACCTGCAGAAACTGCCCCACTTGCAGAAATTGTCACACTACTTTTTTGAATTTTCAGAAACCACCCCATTACTTCCTGGAACCTGCATAAATAGCCCCAAACGTTTTTAGAATTTACAGAAATAGCACAAACCTTTCAAGTAGTCACAAAAATGACCCTAATTCCAGAATAGTGCCGAACTTTTTGGAATTTATAGAACCGCGCATCCTTTCCCAATTGCTATTTGAAACCCAATATTGTTTCAATTTTTTCTCTCTATTTCCATTGCCCCTGCTTCATCATTACTACAAATTTCTCTAATGGATACACCACCTACAGTACCACATCTCCTAAAAAATGCCCCTATCCCTTTGGTGTTCTTGGCCCTACTTCTCCACCCTCATCCATATTTGTGTGCCAATTGTGTTTCGAGATTGGCCACTTTACTCAAAATTGTTTTTTGCTCTCTTTCTTTGCTAAATCTTTTGTTCCTTGTCCGTTGAAGTCGTCTCTACATCGACTGTTTCAAAAACCTCTCCAACCCTTGCTGGCATCTTGACACCAATGCTTCTACCCACTTTCATCTTTTACAGTCAAACCTCGTCTCTCCCGAACAACCAAACTTATGGGGAAGTGTTAACCCACCATGATTTCAAGCCCTCTGTAATTATAAATAATGAGAACAAAAATGCAATTAGTCAATAGTAATTGTAAACTGTACCTTAGGATTTAGATTTCAGGATTTACTCTTTATATTTTTCTATGAATATATGTCTTATGATTTAGTCTTTATATTTGTATAAATATATGTCTTTTGAGAGAATAATATACGAAAAACAATCCTTCTAACAGGGAATAGTGAAAGATGGTCGACGTCGTAGTTGACAGTGGAAGGTGGCTAGTGTCAGGGTGGATAGTGGAAGGTGGTGGTTGACGGGGTGTGTGGTCGAAATAGGTTTGCTAGAAAAGACGAAGTAGAACAAAAAAAAATCAAAAAATATAAACGAGAAAATGACCTAGTTTAAGATTTTTCGAAGGACATAAATTTAATTGCCTACCATAGATTTTTTTAATATCAGAAGAGTTAATTTACTAATTTTTTTTTTTTTTTTTTTCCAAGCAAAGGATTCCCGTAATAATATTTTATATATAAAAGGTTTGGTTGGAATTTTCAAAAATCACAAGGAGTGCCAATTGTATTGAAACTCAAATTTAAAGTAATATCAACCTAATTTTGACCCAATTCTAGTCCGCCTCCACGACATAAATCAGTCAAGCTCAACCTTGTCTATATGTCCGAACTTAGAAAAATGAGATAGAACGAAAAATGATTATTATATTGATCAATCTTTTCTTAATTGGATCCTCAACAAATCTAATGTGATTTCAAGAAATCTAACCAGTGGGTCCCATCAAAACAAAATAAGAAGACTCAGGCATTTATTTATTTATTTATCAATAAAAGGTAATACAAAACAAATCCAAGGGCTTTATCAAAGGCTTCCTCTTTCATTTCTAACAGCACTAACGTTCCCGTGTCTTCAGGTAGAGATTTCAATATTTTTAGCTCCACTAATCTATTCGTTTCCAATTTATTTATTTTTTGGCTAGAAAGTCAACACATCCGTTACTCTCCCTTAGAGTGAATTGGATAGTGTAGGCCTCATTTGGTTAGTGTTTTCAATCCAATCCAACCCAACTCAACCCAACCCAAAAATTGTAGGTTTGATTTTTGAGAACGCGTTTGGTAAACACAAAACTCAACTCAACCCAATCCAAAAAATAGGAATTGATTCTCAAAATCCTAAAAAAACCAGAAATAAAAAAAAGTTGTTTCTTTTTGTGCCCAAAAAACTCAACCCAAAATTCACAACTTCCGATTTCATCTGTCGGCCGACCACCACCACCCGCCGCCGCCTACCGCCGCCGGCCACCGTCCGGCGACCATCGCTGCCCGCCGCCGCTGCCGTCCGGTGACCTTCCGGCGATCGACCGCCGGCGACCTTCTGCTGGCGGCGGTTACCTCCGGCGACATCGCCGGCCGCCGTCCCCGCCGTCCGGCAACCGGCCGCCACCGCCGCCGGCCGTCCGGCCACCTTGCTGCCGCCGCCGCCGTCTAGCCGCCACCAAACAAAAAAAAAATTTAAAAAAAAAATAAAATTAATTTTAGGATAAAATCGTTACCAAACACATTCTGTTCTCAGCACAAAACAAAAATTGTCGTTACCAAACGTAATTCTGTTCCCAAAATTCTCAACCCAACCCAATTCAACTCAATCCAACCCATTCCAGTTGGGTTCAGAAAAGTGGGAACACTAACCAAACGCCACCGTAGTTACTATTTTCTAACCTCCACCCAATGTTTGAGTTAATGCATCTTCGGATGTTCTTCCAAAATGACTTTATTTGCTTCTGTTGAATCCGTCCCCAACATTCGTCTCAGGAATGTTCATTCATATGCTATTTATGGGGTATTTGTTTGGGTGAAAAAAAAATAGACAAGAAAAAAAAAAAAGATAGAAATGAGAAAAAAAAAATACTTGTTTGGTATGAATGAAAAATGGGAAGGAAAAAAAAAATAGGAAGAAAAATAAATAATTTTCTGAACAATTTTTTCCTTCACTAATTTTGGAGAAAAATGAATAAAAATGAAGGAAAGTTTTTCAAGAGGAGAGAAAAATTACTATTATACCCTTAATAATAGAATTTTTAGTTTATTTCTACCATATATGAGAGGAAAATAATAAATTATGAATTATTTCCTTCTTTTTATTTTTCGTTCCTAGCCAAACAATACCTAAAAATAATTTTATTTTTTTACACTAAATAATCAATTTTCTTTTACTTTCTCTTTTCTCTCCTTCTGATCAAATGTATCTTTAAGTTTCATTTTGAATAAATGTTAGAATAATTGAGAAGTGGAATTGTGAACATGAAATGATTGTATTGATGTTCAGGAAAATAGTATACATTATAGAGATAATACTATAAGAATATTTATAGGGGACTAAAGGAACCCTAGGGTTAGGGTTTTAACCTAATAGGCCAAGCTCATTTATTACATTAACATTAACATCCTCCCTAAAACTCAAGACGGTAAATGAGACATGAACTTGAGTTTGAAAACCAAAAAATGAAAGTGTTCGGGTGAATAAGCCTTAGTGAAAATATCTATTGTCTAATCGACTGAACTGACGGATTGTAGACAAACCGTATTCTGGAGAATGTGATGACGGATGAAGTGACAATCAGTCTCGATGTATTTTGTTCTCGTGAAAGATATCATTGTGAGCGATCTGCATAACACTCATATTGTAACAATGTAAAATAGTGGCAGTAGGACAAGAGATTCCCATGTCAGCGAGGAGCTACCGAAGCCAAAGTAGTTCATGTGTTGCATCAGCCATGGCACAATATTCAACTTCAATGTTGGAATGAGCAACCACAGTTTGCATCTTACTGTTGTAAGAAATAAGAGAGTTATCCAAGAAGAAACAATACCAAGTGGTTGATCGCCGGTTGGTGGGATTTCTAGCCCAATCGGCATCAGAATAAGTTTGTAAAGTAAAAGCAGATTAGGCTGAGAAATGAAGTCCGTGAAATAAGATACCCTTGACATACCGAAGGATGTGAAGAATAACCAAGTAATGAGTGGTCCAATGAATGGACAAGAACTGGTTGACTTGATGAACAACATCGGAGATGTGTAGGTGAGTGACAGTGAGGTATACCAAACTTCCAACTTGTTGGCGATACCGAAATGACATCCAAAAGAGGTGAACCATCTAGTGGACAGAGTCTGATATTTTGCTCCAAATAAGTAGTGGCAGTACTAGAGTCAGTGATGCTAGCCTTAAAAAGAAGATCTGAGGCATATTTGGCTTGAGAGAGAAAATATCCATCTAAACCAGATAAGACTTCGAGACCAAGAAAATAGGTGAGCAGGCCAAGATCTTTCATCTCGAACTGTCCACTGCAAAACTTTTTGAGTTCAAAGATACTACATAGATGATCCTTAGTAATAATCATATCATCCACGTACAAAAAAAGAAGAATAATACTATTGTCAGTGTGGTGAAGGAACAGGGTCAAATCATGAGCACTGGATGTGAACCCAAACTAATGAATGGTAGTGTTGAATTTTGCGAACTAGGCACGTAGAGCTTGTTTCAAACCATATAAGGCACAACGAATGCGACAAACTTTATTTCGAAGGGCAATTAGGCCAGGAGGGGTATGAATATAAACTTCCTCAAGAAGATCACCATTAAGAAATGCATTTTTGACATCTATCTGAAAGAGAGTCTATTTCTGAATGGCAATGACGGCAAGAAGAATACGGAAATATGTGTGCCTCGCCACTGGAGAAAATGTATCTTTATAATCAATTCGATATTCCTGAGCAAATCCCTTGGTAACAAGTCAGGCTTTATATTGTTCAACAAAACCATTAAAAAGTGTTTTGATCTTAAACACCCATTTGCTAGGGATGACAAAAAAAAAAAAAAAACCGACGGGTAACCAAGAGAAACCAAATCGAATGGTCCAAATTGAAACCGACTAAATGGTTTTGGTTTTAAATTTAGAAACCGAAGTGGTTTTGGTTTTAGTTTTAGCTTTGAAATAGTAACTGTGTAACTGAACCACGTGACCGAACCGTGAGTTGAACCGTGTAATTGTGTAACCGATATAATATATATATATATATATATATATAGATAGGTGAACGGTTTTGCAATTGGTTTTTAGTTATTTTGAAAAGTGTATGGTTTGGAGAATGTTTACAATTTATAGTTTTGTGGTTTAATTTTTATTTTTGGAATTTATGTTTTTATTCGTATATATCAAAAAATGGTCTGCTGTTTTGGTTTTGATTTTGGTTTTTTATAAAATTTAAAAATCTTAAATGGTTTTGCAGTTTTGGTTTTAGTTAAAATTAAATGGTCCGATTTTTAAAAATCGTTTAAAAAACTGGAGGTTTTGGTTTTGGTTTTATATATGTTAAACGTTTGGTTTTGTATGAAACCTAACTGAACCCGAACCATTAACATCCCTACCAGTTGCACCCAATTGGAGTTTTCCTAGGGAGAAGATCAACAATATCCCAAGTGTGAGTTTTGGTGAGGGCCTAAAGTTATTTGTCAATTGCTTTTAGCCAAAGATGATTAGTACTAGCCTCTTTATAGGATTAAGGCTTATGCAGATGAAGTATAATAGAAAAGCAATGATAATTAGTGAGATAAGGTGGAGGATGAATTACCCTGGTAGAGCGGCAGGAGTAAGCTGGAGCGTGGGTCTCAGAGGCAATCGGGACAAAATTATCAGCCACAAGAGAAGTCTCAGGCATAGTCGATGGAGTTGGAGGGGTAAGATTAGCTAGTAGTTCTAGAGTGGGTTTAGCTAGTGGTTCTAGAGTGGACTTAGCGTAAGGTGCAAGACTAGGCTTAACTGGTGGTGCTAGAATGGACTCAATAGTATATGGAACTGTATTCTCAGGAAATAACTTAATAGATGGATCAGTAAAGAATCTGGAGTTAGTGATAATTGACATGTCAAATAACCGTAAGGGGGAAAACATTTGATTTTCCCAAAAAGCAACATGACGAGAGATATAATGAGTTTTAGAAATGGGATCCTAGAACAGAGACCCTTTATGTTCAATGTCATATCCAAGAAAACAACACAAATGAGTCTTTGGTTTTAGTTTATTATGTTCATGTGGTTTGATAAGAATAAAACAAGCGCAACCAAATACACTAAGTTCAAAGTAATCGAGAGGTTTACCGAAAAGACACTCAAATAGAGACTGATGCTGGATTGTAGTAGAAGGGATACGGCTTATTGTGTATATGGCGATGAAAACAGCATTACGCCAAAAATGTTCAGGATAGAATGAAGAAATAAGGAGAGCACGAACTGTGCCAAGAATGTGTATATGTTTGTGTTCAGCTCATCTATTTTGTTGGAATATGCTAAGACACAAGCGATGGGGGAGCGTGCCATTTTTGTGAAGTAGCTTGAGAAAGGCACAATCATTGTATTCCATTATATTATCTGAGCGGAAAACTTTAATATTTCTAGAAAATTGATTTTAAACCATAGAGGAAAACTTAGCATATATTTGGAATAATTCGAATCGATGTTTTATAAGAAACAACCATATATATTGAGAGTAGTCGTCCACAAAGATAATAAAGTAACGACAACCACCCATAGATAAATGAGGAGAAGACCCCCAAACATCAGAATGAATTAGATCAAATGGTGCAATGTAAATAGATTGACTATCATTGAAATATAAGGTTGGTTGTGTTGCAAGTTGGCAATGGATACATTTGAAGGACTTATGCTAAACTGAACTTAACTGGCCACTAAAGATAAGAGATTTGAGTCGGCTAGATGAAATGTGGACCAACCAAGAATACCAAATTTGGGATGGTGATAGCAATAATAGTTGCTGTGGAGATAAGGACGATAATGAGGAAGAGGATAATAGTGGCAGTGGTGAGGTTACACAGGTTGATGAAGGCACATGTGGTTGTGGTGGTGGTGGGATTTGAGATGGAAGGTGCAAACTTTTGAGTTTAAATAGACGTCCAATTTTATGACTAGTCCCAAGGGTTTCTCCTGTCCGAGGATCCTACACAGGACAACCACATTAGAAAATATGACTTTAAATCCTAATTCACAAAGTTTCCCAACAGACAAGAAATTTAAGGTGAGTTTTGGAATCAAATACATGTCAGAAATAGAAAGATGGGAAGTAGAAACCTAACCGATATGAGTAATATGCATTTGAGAACCATCAAAGGTATGAATACTAGGGATATTCATAGAATATAGTTTGGTTGAGAAAATGTTGGGATCAGATGTCATATGATTACAACAGATAGAATCCAATAACCAAGAAGAGTTACTTGTTTGTACCATTCTTGGAGAAAATATGATGGAAAAGTGAAGCTATATCTGCAATAGACATGGTAACAGTAGTGGATGTAGAATCTGAAATCTCTTTGGCATTAAGAATGATCGAAGAAGTGCAACCCGCAGACATCGTTGTTGAGTTGGATCAACAATATAGAACAAAGTATATTTTACAATATGAATCTTGAGAAACAACTGCCACGGATGGATTCAAAACACTGAAATTATCCTGAAAGTGGTCTATACTCATGAAGAACAGATTGAGAACTCCTTGAACCGATCGAATCTCCGTGATGAACCAAATCAACAATATAAAGAGAACTATATTTTATGATTAGAATTTGATTAAACGAATATCACAGATAGATCTAGAATGCTGAAATTATCTAGGAATCGATATTAAATCTTCAAGAATCGGTCAAAAAAAGGGTGAACCGACGTAGAAACCACACAAATATAATGAAAAGTATACTATTTTGATCTCAAATCACAAAACAGAGGCTGGAAATAGAATCAGAACATCCAAAAACTTCAAGAATCGATCCAACTTTAATGAAAACCTATCTAAAAAAGCCTGAACCGGTCTAAAAAATAGTACATTTGTTGAATCGCTAACATGGCAAGAGGGGTTGATAGGGCGCTGATGTGGCAAAGTCAACTGCTAACGTAGCGTTGACGTAGTAGTAACGTGGTGAGTCTTCAACTGGTCTATTGACTGGTGACACGGCGCATAAATGGCACTAACGTGGCTGAGAATTAGGGCTGACGTGGCACCTATCTGGTAGCGATGGCGCGTGGATCTGACCAGGCACGCTGATAGTGCGCGTGGGGTACCAGAACAAGTCGGGATTTTTTTTGTTGGACTCGTTCTATTGAGACGATTCCGATGGTGTGGTCGTTGATGAATTTGGAGAACTGGTTGGGGGTAGTAGAGCACAAAATTAGTGACGACAGTAGTAGCAAGAACTGCTTTCTTTTGGTGGAACATGGACAAGTGTAAGAAGTTCAGTAGTGATGATTTTGGTGGCGTTGTATTTGTCTCTACAAGACGAAGATAGTAGTGTGATGATTGTTGATACTAGAGCGGAGGTGAGGTCTATAGCAGTTAGGAATACCATGGGAGAAAAAAAACGACGACGGAAGAGTTTAGAGTATTAGGGTGTCGAAACTTTTAACATGAATAGGGTTAGGAAACGTTGGCTCTTGATACCATATTAAAATAATTGAGAAGTGGAATGATAAACTTGGAATAATTATATTGATATTCAGAAAAATAATATACATATTATAGAGACATACAATAAGAATATTTATACCTTTAATAATAGATTTTTAATTTATTTTTGTAATATATGAGGGTAAAATAGTAAATTACATTAAAGTGAATTATTTTCCCTCATTTTATTTTTTTTCCAAACCAAACAACACTAATAAAAATAGTTTTTCTTTCACAATAGATAAAAATATTATCCCTCTCGTTTACTTTTTCCTTTTCCTTTTTCTTTTCTATATTTCCAACCAAATATACCTTAAGGGAATCTAGAATTAGAGTCTTGACCTAATGGGCTAAGCCCATATATTATATTAACACTAAAGTTGCAAGAAATTACTAAGGGTGTGCCATATAATCGTTCCATGCAAGAAATTAATGAGGGTGTGCCATATAATCGTTCTATGCACTATTCTTAATTTTCTCGGGGCTACCTTAATTTACGATTTATTAATCAAATACGAAATTCAAAGAAAAAGAAATAGGATAGGTCAAAGTGGGGTCAGTCAAATGACCTTTTTTTTTTTTTTTTCTTGGTATCACTCAAATGACATCTTTCAGGGCTAATTTTTTTCAGAGTTTTTTTTATCAACTAATTATTTTTATTTTTCAATCATCGAGAAAAAAATAATATTGACCTATGATCATGTGTTTTATTTATAAATTAGTGTTTACTCATGTTTAAAAGTATTATTATAACATATACATAATACTAGTGTATAACTCATGCCTGCAGGCATGGATGAAAAACAAAAATACAGAAAAATAGGTTTTTTGTACATAATCTCTTCTGTTTATACAACAGTTATAGATATTTCATCTGAAGATCAATAATAATAATATAATAATAATAAAAATAATAATAATAACAACAACAGAAACAACAACTAAATTGCATTATAAAACATCAGAAAATAATAAACATCATTTCATCCATACTATTGATCCCCAATAAGAAAAAAAAATTATACATTCTTTATAAATATACACCATTTATATACCTACATAGAGCATCCAGTATATTCTCTTTTTTGCTTCATGTAAACCCTAAAAAATGTTTAAAATATCAACAAAAAAAAAAAAAAAAAGACATGAAAAATTAAACAAAAAGAATAATATGAATAAATTCAATAGTTACAACATATCTTTGCTTGGAGAAAAAATTCAATGTTTCTGCTCCCAATTTTCTTGGAACAAAAACGAAATTATGATGTAATAAAAATCTAATTATGTTATGCTCAAAATTTATAGAAGAAATTTCATAAAACAATACAAAATTGTTCCAATGTTCAGAAATTTGAGTAAAAAACTACTAAACAAACACCAACTTGATGTTTTCTATTCACAAAATTCTGTATTTGTTCCCAGAAAACTTGTTCTAAAACACAAAAGAAATTCATAAATTCATTAACAACTAAGCAAAATGAAAAGTTAGAAGCATAAATAGAACAGACAGGAATCTAAAAATAGAAATTAGTACACATATATCTTATGTTTTGAATCATACATCCACATACGTTGGCAGTATTGAATTAAAATTGACATTCTACACTAGAATGCAATGAATTTAAAAAATTTAAACTTAAACATAAATTAAAAACAAAACAAAAATTCAGAATTGAATTAAAAAAAAAAAAAAAAAAGAATTAGAAAATAGATTTTTACCTTAATTGTTAGAAGGACAAAGACGGTGAATAGTGAAATCGAAAACTTGAAAAATATAAACAAAATTAGAAAAAATATAAAATTAGAAAATATATAAAAGAAAAACACAGTTTGGAATTGAGGGATGGAGGGAGAGATATTACAAAAATTAGGAAGATAGTGTTGTACAAAAGTAAGAAACAAAACGTAGAATGTAAAATTTCAGTTTCCGAAGGCCAAGCAAGGTTAGCGATTGTTTAAAACTTAAAAGTATTGAACTCCCAAAACATTAAGAATGATTAAAATGTAAGATTGTTAAGGACAACAAATCTACACAAACCCTAATGTATTTCCCTAAATATATGAACTTCGGAGAAAAGCAGTATGAGTTCACCTGGTTCCTGGGTTTGGTTGGGGCTAGGCATTGCGATGGTGAAGTATAGTAGATCTGGTGGGACAAACAACAATAAGTCTAGAAATATTATACATCTATGGTAATGGATTGCCTTGATTTTGGAGAGAAAAAAGAAAGAATGAATCTGTTTCTAGGAAGAAAGATAACAACACCTTGATTTCATGTCACGGTGGAGGAGGCCGGCTTTAGCTTGAGGCAGAAAACAAAGCTCATAGTTAGTGTAGAGAATGTGATAGGGCACGACGATGGCAACGCGATGGCCAGCGATGGCGATAGAGAGGCGAGGGCATGGTGACAGCCACGCGATGGCAGAAGGAACGAGGAAGAGAGGGTGTTGAATATTGATTTGGGTAAATTTTTGCAGTAAATTAGTGCTTTTTAGAGTATTGGCTCAGTAGAATACCCAAGAGGGTGAGTGAATTGGGTATTTAAAAATTTATCAAAATAAAAGTTTAATATATTAAATAATTAATTTTAATCCTAAATTAATTATTATCTTTATAACACAGCGGAATAAATTAATCAACTAGGTGCACACCAAACAGCAAAAATAAACAAAGTAAATATTGCAACACACTAAGATATATCTTGGTTAATTAAGTTACTCTTGGCTAGTCCAGTCCTCCGAGCCCCACGGAGATTCACACCCACTAATTCTCAAGATTCCTTTAAAGGTAGGACCAAAACCTACACACCGATTCTTTTACAGGCTCAGAATCAACCTTTACAATATCTTTTTCCCAAACTAAGGAAGAACCTTGACTTTTTACAGGTTAAAGAATAACCTAATTCTTTTTAACACTAAGGCCAAAGAATCAAAATGTCACCAATCACTCCAAATATCCTTTTACCCGGTAAGAATTGAATTGTTACAATTTTAACTCAAAACGCAATTCTATCCAAGAAGAATCACTACCTCAATCTCTTTACAGGAAGAGGCTAAAAACCAGCTACCCCTAATTAAATATCCCCAATAGCATTTAAATCGTCACACTACTCACCAATACAAATTGATAAGCAAAAAATCTCACTCGGAGCTTCTACCACCCCAGATAAATAATAATTCAATTAATATCTCAACTAGTGATAGAAAAACGTGAGATAGAATATCTGATTTTAACAAGATATGGGTAGTAAATATTTGAGCACGTAATCAGATTCAAGAAATTGTTTGTAAAATATTTTTCTCAATACAAAACAGAAACAATTTCTAAGATTAATTTCCAAAATATAAACAAGTAATGCAATGATAGAATATAATTGGAAATATCTCACCCGGAATCCACAGAAAGAATAAATAGATCGATGTAACTTCAAATTCGGTAGCAGCAAAGATTAGTCGCAATTGATCTTCAAGATCACTCTTAGAATGGCTCACAAACTCTTAAAAATATAACTCTTAGAACAGCTCACTCTTATGATATGATATAATTTCTCTTACTTTTTTATATAAGAAATTCACAAGTCTATTTAAGGGAGAATGAAAACAACCTTCTAACGGCTAGTTCACATGTGTCATAACAATTAATAGCACTTATAGACCCCTTATATCATAATGACTTCATTTTGGTTCAATTCACTTAATAACAACTTTCAAATCTTTCAATTAAGTCCCCCAAATATTTCTCAAACTCAATTAGATAAAATAGAAACAATTTTACGTACCAATTTGAAAAATATTAAAAATTAATAAACCAAATCAATAGGATTTATATTTCAGGTAAAGTATATCTTAAATATAAGAATTTCCTCGAAATCTCTCTTAAATCCTAACTAAAAATGGCTACTTTTGAATATAATCTCAGAATAAACAGTTTCCTGAAACAGCGCGTCTAGTCGACCTACTAGTCGACTAGTAGATTCAGGTTGTAGCAAAGGGCATTCATCAGTCGACCTGTCTGTCGACTTATAGATTCAGAGAGTTCGTTTTTCCTTCACCGGTCGACCTACTTGTCGACTTGCAGATTCAGAGAGTTTAGCTTCTCTTGGTCGATCGACCTACCTGTCGACTCATACATACAGAGACTTTATGCTAATTGATCCGGTCGACTTACCAGTTGACTTATGTCTTCTGGATCTCTATTCTGAACTCGTTTTTAACTTATTCTCTTTTATATTTTTGCTCCTTTAACCATTTTCTCTTCTAAATAAGCTCCATTAATCTTCTTATATTCCATTTTAGTCATTTTAAATTATTTCTTTTCAAATCACATATTGGAGCAAATAATTTCACTTAATCAAAACACACAAAAATAATAAATACTTTTTGTGCCGTGCGTGTGTTCCTAATTGGGATATTAAGAGTTGATATTTACATGGATTGTTTTCCCTAATTTCTTCAAACTTTTAATTCTTCAATATCTTCAATATCATCGTTTAGCATCCATTTGATTTGCATCTTCATCACTAGAACTTTAAATCACTGAAACACTCAATTAAAACATTAGTTCCACTAAAACATCAACACTTAATTGTTCATCAAAATCTTAGGATCAACATAAAGGGCGAAAAAAATGATTTTCAAGGTGGAGGTGATGGAGTTTACCGCTTAAAATTTATGGGAAGGAGGAAATTAGAGCTCATAATGAGGCTAGAAGCGTAAGAATAAGGAAAGAAAAATAAGAAATAGGAAAAACAAATATTGACGGAAGAGTTTTGTTTGATTACTTCTTAAAATTGGAAATATATATATATATATATATATATATATATATATATATATTATTAATAAATAAATATTTTATATTTAAGTTAATTTAGAGAATCAATCTGGATTGCTCTTTATGGGAGGCATAAAGAGCGACTGAGATTTACCTAGAAGGTTTATATATGTCCTATTTTATTATATAGATATTTTGTGACATATCACTACAATAAAAACTGCCTATAAGGATACTTCTGTTGGGACACTATAGGTAATGTTCCCTACAAAGCTACTTTTCAAGGTACAAAATTAGTAGTGTAGCATAAAAGTAAATTTATCGGGATACTATATATATTGTGCCCTATAAAAATGCTTTTTGGGACAATATATATATTGTGCCCCTATAATCAAAATATTTAAAAGACACAACGTAGTGCCCCAATAAAATTTAATTAGTAATTAAATAAATTAATATCTATATATAATGTAAAAGGACATAAAATAGTGCCCTAAAAACAGAAACTATATTAGGGCACAATTTTGTGTCATATTATAATTTAATTATTTAATTATAAGTTACTTAATGGTGCCCTAATATGTATATTAAAATAAATTAAAAAAAATAAATTAGAGGATAATTAATTGTTCTCTAACACGTATAATAAAATTAATAAAATCAATTGAAAAAACAAATATGAGAATGATGTTCAATAATAGGATTCTCCCACACATTTTTTTGGTGAAACGAGCCCTAACATATTCAGTACCGCTTCAGCCTTCAGTTGTAGAAATACCATATCGTCTTCACTTCGCATTTCCTTCAAGTAATACCGAGAGCTTCAATGGAGCCCTAATCGTCATCACTTACTTCCACCCGCTCAGCCTTTTTCCAAACGCAGGCTACATCGTCTTCGCCGTCGCCCTCCAGTTGCATCAGAGTTCAACCGACGGCAATCGAATTTTGGTTAGTTTTTTTTCTCTCTCTTTTGCTTCAATCTATTTAGCAAATTGATTTTTTAATTTAAACATTATATCCTCTCTCTCCACCTTTGATCTATTCTAGCATAACCCTATCATTTATGTTCAAGAGGAATTTTTGTATCGTCGTGAAGAATATTTTTCAAATTGTTTGGTGATTTGCAATCAAAATTTAGGAATATTTACAACGATTCTTCAATTTAGTTTGCGTCCTCCTTATTCTGTTTGTAGTTAACCCCAATGTCTATTGAGTTTAGGCTCTGTTGTCCTGAATTTGACAACGATCCCTGTTCTTCTTCTCTCCTAACGCATTATGTTTGTGAGTTTAGACTTTGTTGTCTTGAATTTTTATTAGTGTTCTCTGGTGTTTGATTATGTTTGTAGAAATTTTAGTTGCTTGGAGTTGTTCCTGTTTAGAAAGAGAATTTGATGCAAATTTGGATAGACACTGTTAATTTGCTGATGATGAATTTCTTTTGCTTGTGTGAACTGTTTGTCAATGGGAAAATCATATAAATTTGAAGGCATACATATACTTTTTCTGTCCTGAGCAAAATTGTAAAACATAAAAAAAAAAAAAAAAAAAAAAAGTACCTATCCTCTTCTTGTTTCCAGAATTGCCTTTTAGAAGATCTGTTCACTGTTTCCAATTTCTATACGGTGATTGATAGTCTGATACCTCCATCACATTACAAGTCAGTCATCGTTGCATGCACATTCATTATATCTGAAATTCTGTCATACATACAAATGAATAAAATAGTAATGAAGCAAACCTTGTCCACATTCTTGTAGTTACTGAGAAACATAGTGTGTCACTAGCACCTTGTTTGGATGAATTCTACCTAGAATTGAGGTGAATTCAGTTTAATTCGACATAATTCGTATAGAATTTTATTTCACTTGTTTGAAATAAATTAGAATTCTAATGAATGGAATTAATACATACCCTATTTTATCATCCCTTGTAGTAAAAACAAATGTATCATGTGCAAAATTGATAAAAACTACAATTTAAATAAGTTTATGATATCAAACATTGAATAAAATAATTGAGATGAAGTGGTTATAATAGCCATCAAACGGATTGGAATAATAATTATCAATTCTTTTTTAGTTGAGGTCGGTTGAACAGTATGAGTGAAGAAAACCATGTATTTGAACCTCATTGTTACCTTTTATATTACTTTCATGTGTTTTTTTTACTAGGTATAATTTTCACATGCTTAACCTACTTTAGTAAGTTGTCCTGCACCTATTCTTTTGATTGTATTTGTATTTAGATAGAACATTTTACTTCAATTAGCCATTTGATTATGCTTGTACACCAGTTAGTTAGTCACTTGGTCTAGGCCTTTGGCTATTCAAGATGGTAAATGTGGAAAATTGGAAAAATTGAAATAGTGGCCCATATCTTCGTTTATTTTTTATGCATTAATACTTGTCGTTGAACACATGTAGTTTAATTGTGATGGTAATAATGATAGCGGGTTACGAAGATTGGCTTTATTTAAACATACAGGTATTGTTTGAGTATAATTTTTACATTGTCGGTGGTTTCTCCTTGGTTTTAGGCAACTATGGGACCTTGTAAAGCTCCAAAACCTAGAAGTTGGAGCCCTGTGGAACATTGGACTTGAAGTGTGTCATTAATTGAGTCAATGAATGAATTATTTTATGGGATGAAAATATATTGACATGTTATGTTGCCTATTATGAAATCTCTAACCACATTGCACTACTTTAACATGGTAGTAGTGGTCAGGAAATTAAGTTTAATCTCTAAATATATTGAATATCAATGGATATAAAATTGAGTTGTTCTTATGGTCTAATCATACAAATTTTGTTTTGTATAGTTATTTCGCAAAAGATCATATAATGGATAAGAGTTGGATGTATCAATCGCAGGTGAGCAATGCATATATGGAAGGAGTGAAAAGTTTTCTTGATTTAGCGTTTTTAAATGCTAGTTTAAGTGGGAAGGTCATGTGCCCTTGTGTGAAATATAGGAATGGCATGTGGGTTGCACGTGAAATGGCAATGGAATATTTAATATGCAACGGGTTTATCAAGGGCTACACACAGTGGTTGGCCCATGGTAAAACTTCAGCATCTGTTACATATTCGCCTCCAAGACATAGTGAACAAGACACCCATGGTGATATTCATGGGTTGTTACATGATGTCTTTTGGTTTTCAAGCGGAGAGACAAACATGGATGGAGCCAAAGAATGTAATGAAGAAGAACCTAATGAAGATGCAAGTAAGTTTTAGAAGTTACTTAGGGATGCAGAACAAGTACTATATCCCGGGTGCAAAAAGATTTCAGAACTTTTTGTTATTGTTCGACTTTTTCATTTGAAGTGCCTTTGTAAGTAGAGCAATAAGTCATTTTCTATGTTACTTGAATTGCTAAGAGAGATACTTCCAGGGAAGGAAGCATTGCCTAAGTTGTACTATGTGATGAAAAAGATAATAAAAGACTTAGACCTTTGGTGCAATAAAATAGATGTGTGTCCAAATGATTGCATGCTGTATTGGAAGGACCATGTAAATGATATCAAATGCCATGTATGTCATACACCTAGATATATTACCAATGAGAATCAATTAGAAGAAAATACAATTCCAAGTAAGAGGTCTAAGCAAATTCCAATGAAGGTTTTACGCCATTTCCCTCTAAAACCACGACTCCAACGACTTTTTATGTCGTCAAAGACGGCATCTGATATGCGGTGGCATAAAGACTGTCGTACAAAAGATGGTTGTATGAGACACCCTACTGATTCTCCTGCATGGAAAACTTTCTATTTTAAGAACAAAGATTTTGCACAAGATCCTAGAAATGTCAGGCTTAAAACTAGCATCCGATGGATTTAATCCTTTTAGGACATTGAATTCTACTTATAGTACGTGGCCAGTTATTTTGATTCCATATAACTTGCCACCGTGGATATGTATGAAACAAGCATATTTTCTTCTATCATTGATTATACGAGGTCCTTCAGCTCTTGGGAACAATATAGATGTGTATTTGCAACCACTAGTAGATGAGTTGAAAGAACTTTGGGATGCTGGAGTAAATACATATGATGCCTCAACTAAACAAAATTTTCAAATGCGTGCTACATTATTATGGATTATTAGTGATTTTCATGCTCATGCAAATTTGTCAGGTTGGAGCACGAAAGGTGCACTAGCTCGTCCTTCATGCAATAAAGACACGTGTTCCTTCCATTTGAAGCATAGTGGGAAGTTTTATTATATGGGACATCGAAGGTTCTTGAATGAAAATCATGCATTTCGAAAGGATGTTGAATTGTTTGATGGTAACGAAGATCATAGAAAATCACCACCTCAATTGAATGGATCTACAATTCTAGAAGAGTTATAAGGGTTTGATAATAGATTTGGGAAAACAGTTGATAGTAATCCTATGTTGCCATATAATTGGAAAAAGAAGAGTATTTTCTTTGACTTACCATATTGGAAGGATAATCTATTGAGACACAATCTCAATGTGATGCATATAAAGAAGAATGTTTGTGATAGTATCTTGGGAACATTATTGAATCTTGAAGGAAAAACTAAGGATCATTTAAAAGTACATCAAAACTTGGTGGCTTTGAATATAAGAAGTAAACTTTACCCCGTATAATATGAATCCAGTCAAACGTACTTGCCTCCCTCTTGTTTCTCACTAGATAAAAAGGAGAAGGGCATATTTTGTAATGTGTTGAAGAAGATTAAGGCTCTAGATGGCTATGCTTCAAACATTTCGAAATGTGTGCAACTCAAACCGTGTAGAATTTATGGGCTTAAAAGTCATGATAATATTGGGTTTTGCCTAAGGAAATTCGATTGACTTTGATTCAATTGTGTAAATTTTTCAGAGATTTATGTTATAAAACTCTTCAAGTGGTTGATTTGATTCTAATTAAAAGACAAATTACAGAAACTCTTTGCAATTTAGAAATGATTTTCAATCCATCATTTTTTGATGTGATGATTCATCTGCCTATTCATTTAGCTACAAAGGCTAGGCTTGCAAGCCTGATCCATTATCGTTGGATTTACCCTATCAAGATGTACTTTTTCCATTTTCACCTTATTTTTTTCATATTAATACACACACACACACACACACACACACACACACACATATATTGATTAAAACATTTTTATAACAGATACTTATCCACACTTAAGTCATATGTTTGTAATAGAAGTCGTCCCGAGGGTTCTATTGCAGAAGGGTATTTGGCAAATAAATGCTTGACATTTTGCTCGAGATAATGTCACCACGTAAACTACGACAGGTATGTGTATATGAGTTTATGTATTTATTTCATACTTATAACAAGAACTTTATATGCAGTGACGTGATATTTTCATAGGCAATGACAACATTAAAAGCGAATGAGAGGTCCATCATTTATGCATAAAATATGGGGCCAATCGGACGACCAGAAAAAATTAATTTCATTCAATGAGTTTGGACAACTAATTGATGAAGGTAACACTAGTTGTTTCACTCATTTCTTAGGAACAATAGCTCAGAATGGGAGATATGCTCCATTGAATTATTTGGACTGGACAAAGATACTAGAAAGAACAAGTCAGATATGTTAGATTTGGTGAAGGTACATTGTTTAAATACATTATTCAAGAAATAATTAAATAGGGATGATAATATTTAATTTAATTTTAACGTGTTATGAATCATTTGTAGTCAAAGTTTGATCTCCCTCCGGGACGAGACGGTTACATTTTAAAATCAATTGCAAAGAAATGGAGAAATTGGAAAGCTGAAGTTAAAAGGTTGAATTATGATTCAAGTATAGATATTGAAGCACAAATGAGAGTTGTACCTGAATGAATTGATCAAAATCAATGGAACGCACAACTTGAATATTGGGATTCTAGTGAAGGGAAGATACATACAAGAATAATATATTAGTTGTTTAATTTATTAGGTATCATAATGTTGGAGTACATAATTAGAAACAAGTTTTTTGTTCCAGACAATTAGTAGAAGAAACAAGGACAGTAGAAGACAATTGAAAATGCTCTATCGTAAAGGGAAAACTAGTTTTGCAATTGTTAAAGAGAAAGAAGTATTGTGCACTTCTTTATATTTAGTTCCTATTTTGTTTAGTCTTTTTTTTTCCCCCAAAAAAACCAATCAATATCACATTTCAGTTAAGGCAGCCTTTGGTTAAACGGAGAATTAGTCTATTATGTATACAACCAATATCA
The DNA here is from genome assembly GCA_016647705.1 of Eucommia ulmoides. Lineage (NCBI taxonomy): Eukaryota > Viridiplantae > Streptophyta > Magnoliopsida > Garryales > Eucommiaceae > Eucommia > Eucommia ulmoides. The sequence continues at coordinate 31,695,088 of CM028332.1, read as the reverse complement.
CATTTCAGTCAAGCATGGACTCAAAAATACAATCACTTGATTGCTTAATTCAAAACTCATTTTTTGTTTTTAAAACTATTACAAGTTTAGTTTATTATGTATTGTTTCATGTATCTTGTAGAGAAAAGCATTAGGTCATTTTCCATCCCGGGCAGACATATTTATGATTTGCTACTCAAAGAAGAATAAAACTTCGACAAATGAAGTGGTCGGACAAGCAATGGTATTGATATTGTAAACTGCATATAATTTGTGAATAATTTTTACTTAATTTTAAACTTCATAATATGTTCAAAACACTATTATATGTTATTGTAGACAAACATGAGAGAACTAAATCGGCAAACATCTGAAGGGTCTGAAGATAATGGTCCTAATGACATATTCTCTTAAATTATGGGAAACGACACAACTGGGCGCATTCGTATGTTCAGCTTAGGAAATAAATATTTTCTTAATTATGTTTAACTATTGACGAATTCTATTAGTAAATTAATAAAATTGTATGTTGTAGGTGTATCCCCTCCTGATGTTTGGAGCAATATACCTAGTCGTGGTGTGTCTCATAGGCTGGTAATGGAATATAACAATTCATTGAATCTCATTGGGGAGCAATGTAAAGAGTTGAAGAATGAATATGAACAATTGAAGGCTATGTCCTTACAATCGCAAGGGTTTTCAAGTAATTCTACTAATGTGGCTAGCATTCTCACCACACCGGTACAACATCAAAAGCAGTCAACACCAACTGTGGAGAGGAGATCAATTCGGGTAATATACATATTTGGTTTTTACAAACTTCATACTGCTATATATTTTTTTTTTAACATCCAATATTTTTCATCCTAAAAAAAATATGCTCAATTCTTCCAAATTAATATGTGATCATTTTAAAAAAGATGCCCATAACATTTTTCCTTCTCTTTGCAAAGAGCAATATTCAACTTTGGAAATCACCTTTAAGAACCTTTCCATGGTAGACTGGTAGTCAATCTGTACTGAGAAGCAAACCAGAGAATAAACCCATCATGGGGTGTCCTAAAACCTGATGCATCTATGCCATTGGAAATCTTTACCTTTTCTCTGAGTTGCTGCCAATTATCTTTAGTGTTAAACTTACCATTAGGATTAGCAAGCGATTTAATCTCAGTAGCTTTGCTAGCAAAAGTTCTCTCCCCAAGGCTTGTTTTTCTCTGATTGAGTTCACCCAAATAGAATTATCATCATTAGCACAAAGATGCCACAAATGTTTGATCATTAGAATTATAACCTTGTTCCAAGCAATTTGACTACCAATAGACTTCATGTCAATCCCGTCCTAGAGAAATTGTCTCATCATCTGATCAAGAATATTAAGAACCTTCTTTGGAAGCATAAGGTGGCTAGCCTAAAAGACGTGAATGTTGGAAATAACTGATTTAATAAGCTGAACTTTCTTGTTGCTTCTATGTCGCTTTGGTCTAGTATGCTTTGTTCTGTATCATTTAGTTGTCATTAATGTCGTGTGTGTAGTTTGTTGCTCGGGGGGTCTTCTCCCCCGTGTTCTTGTTTTTTTTACTCATCGGGGTCTTGTTTGCTATAGGATGTGTTTGCAATGATGTAGTTTGGGAGATCCTTTCCGTATTTTGAAATAAAGTTTGCTTATGAAAAAACATTAACAAATACCACCAATCCCAAAAATTAAGTCAAATATAGAAAAGAGTTTATGTTGCTACTTTAAACATAAGTAAATTATTTGCTTAATTGATATACCATTCGAATACAGTTGAATTGTTCAATATTTGTCTAGAAATCATGTCCAAGAATCTATTTCTGCACACCATAATTTTGGGAACTGTTCTGATTTTTTTCAAAACTGTTTAGAAATTTCTGGGAACAGTTCCAGTGATTTTTTTCGAAACTATTCTGATTTTTTGTTTTTCACTATTGAAATGGGTCATTTTGTTTTTCATTATTGAAATGGAGTTTAAATGTTCAATGTTGGTCGAATGCAGTTGAATTGCTCAATATTTGTCTAGAAATCATATCTAAGAATTTGTTTCTGCACACCATAATTTTGGGAACTATTCTAATTTTTTTCAAAACTGGTCTGAAATTTCTGGGAACAGTTCCAGAACTGTTTTGATTTTTTTCGAAACTATTCTAATTTTTTGTTTTTCACTATTGAAATGGACCATGTAGAGTGGAGCATTAGTGTTGTTGAAGAGCATAACAAACACAATAGAAATTGTGGCGAAAGGTTATGTCCATAGTGTAGACTCATCGGCACAAGTAGATAGAGAAGAATTAGGACCAAATTGGTGTGAAGTAAATGTCCAAGTCTCGGTCAAAAGGGATGAACGTCTAATTAGACCTTATGGACTTTTCGTAACAATTGGTGATGCCATTGAAGCACCTATCGCATGGCCATTGTCTTTGGTATATTTGTTTGGAATATTATGAATTTTGTTTAATATTATTAAGAGCTACAACTTAATGATTCTTTATGTATATGTTTTGTTTATATAAATTTCTCTAGATGAAGATTGAATGTATGGATGAAGACAAATGTATATATGGTATGTTATGAAGCATCCAATTTTAGAGATGTGTTTTTGTTGCAAAAGTTTTTATTTTGTGAATCTTATTTTGGTAGCATGAAGTTTTTAATCTATAAATCTTGTATTGCGGAACAAAAACAAGTTGATATTATTTTTTGGTTAATGGGTAATACTTTATGATTTCTTCCTCATTGTTAGAGGATGTTTTTTTTTTTTTTTTTTTCAATTAGGTTGATCTTTTTCATTTTGTGTATCTATGGGGTTTTTAATTCTTCTTTTTTAATGCGAAAATTTGAGTTCTTTATGTATTTTGTATTATTAGGAATTTTTAGTTTTTATTATTTAGATTTAGAATATTTTGATATTTTAAAATAATTTTAAATTATATAAAAAAAAAATAGATACCTTTTGGGACATTAAAAATTGTCTTATAAAATAAATAAAAAATCTATTGGAACACTAAAAATATCCTATAAGATAGTTATTTGGGCATCATGTACTGTCGCAATAGTTTATATTGAGACGTTAAATAGTGTCCTTATATGTTGATTCTCTTTGATAATTTTGTGACACATTCTTGTGTCCTAATAAAGATTTTTCACAACACTTTGTAGTGTCCTAATATATAAAATTTAAAAAATATAAAATGTTATAGGGGTAATATATGGTGTCCTAATAACTATCTTATAAGACACTTATTCTTACCTTAATAGGTTCAAAGTAAAAAGATAATATATAGTGTCCTTATAACTTATTAAGGTAGTTTTTTATGGGGCACCAGTTCAAGTGTCTCAAAAAGTCCAAGTGTCGCAGTAGGTGCTCTGTCGCGACACGTTTTAGTGTCCTGATAGACCATTTTTGTTGTAGTGTATCGACGTTAATTATAACAAACCCAAACCTAAAATTCTTTTTAAGCAGGTTAAATTATAAAATTAATTACACGGTTAAATAATATAATATTGTTAACATCTTTACAATTCATAAAGAAAATGTCAAAATATTATCTAAATAAAACAATCATTAAAGATGAGAAAATAAGAAAGAATATTATATATTATCTAAATATATGAATATTTACCACTCAAAAAAATTATGCCCACTGTATACAAATAAAAAAATAAAAATAAATAAACATATTAGTCCAAACATTAGCTAATTATAGGAGTATTACAACTTAAATGAGTAACCCAACCGAGAGAATCTGTGAAACAACTATAAAAAAATCGTCCGAGAGAGAGAATTTCTATCTAAAGATTTAATTTTGAAATATTCTTCAGCAGAAAGAAACATCTATTCTTACCAACCTAATTAACATTTATTGGGTCATACACGAGCCAAACTAATACATCATTTTTGCTTCAAATCTCAAATTCTATAATAAAAGCGAAAAAGACAAAAGTTAAAAATATTACCTCTACAACATCTATGATATATATTTATGTATATTTTAAGCAAAAACTAATTAATTCTCATGGATTAAATAATTTAGAAAAAAAAAATTGAGAATTTTATTTTTCTATCATATAATTTACCTATATTTATGAGTATATGTACATTTAATACCACAAAATTTTTACTTTTTATATATATACTTATGGCCAATTATTTATTATAATTTTGATTATATGTTTCTGCAGTCGTTTAAATTTCGGCACTAATAAATATAAAAAATATTATATAAAATAATAGAACTCACACGAGATTCTAAACAATAAATCGTAAACATGTTTAATTATGCATTTAAAAAATTTACTTTTAAATAATTATTTTTAGGAAGCTAAATTCGAGACACCCCTGTTATTTTGACATATTAAAAACACTCGTTGTCATTTTAATAGTACATAAAGCACCAATTATCATATTTTGCTAACAAAAATATCCTTGCCTCATGACATCATTTTTTTGTTTGTTTTTTTCTAGATTCTACTCTCTCTCCTCTTCTATTTTTTTTATTTTTATTTTTTACTTTTGTTATGTATTATTTATTTCATTTGTTTTATTTTTAGTTTTTCTTTATGGTTTTTATACAAAAAAAAAAAAAAAAAATTACCAAAAAAATTGTTATTTTGTTTTTCATTTTTTTTGTTTAAAATTTAAATTTTTTAATTTTTTGTTTTTGTTTTTGAATTCCTATGTTCTGTTTTTATGATTGATTTTTGTTTGTTTGTTTGTTTCTACCTTTATTTTTTAGGTTTTTACTTTAGAATTTTTTATTTTTTTTATAAATATGGTACAAAAAATAAAAATAAAAAAATAAATAAGAGAAAACAAGAGATAGAGTAGAAAATAATATATATATATATATATATATGAGAAAACATTATGTTGTAAGGATATTTTCCAGAAAAAAAAAAAAAAAAAAAAAACATGATTAAGAGTGTCTCAAGTAGCCAGACTGAAAAGATAATATTGCATTTGGGTATGGAATTTAATAAATCTATGGGATTTCTAAATGATGGGATTTCAAAATTCTGAATTTTGAAATCCCATCATTTATAAATTGCTTGTTTGAATAATTTTTTTAGACTAAGAATTTGATTATGTAAATTCATAATTCCCTTGTTTGGATCAACAATAATTTGTATGGAGAATTTTGATCTAATCAATTTTAATAATAACAAATGTGAAAATATATCTCATAATATAATGTTTATTTGGTAATTAGTAATATAGTTTTTATACTTATTTTAGTAATATAATTTGAATAATATAACTTTAAGGGAAAAGTACATTTTAAACCCTTAAGGTATTGACACTTTTCTGATTGGTCCTTTCTATTTGGATGTTTCATTTTAAACCCTCTAGGTATAAACATATTTTTATTTGGTCCTTCCTTCAGAAAATCCATCCAAACTAACTAAATTTTGAGGGCAAAATTATTATTTTACATTTTTCATTTTTTAATCACTTTTTTTTTTCTTTTCTTTTCGTTTTCTACTTCTTTGATTTCTCTCTCTCTCTCTTCCTCCCTCCCCCTCTCTGTCTCCCGCTCAACTCTCTCTCCCTCCTTCTCCTATAGCAACAGAAACGGGTCACCCCCGTAATAAGGGGTGTTTCACCCCCTCTTTTTCATAGGGGGTGAAACACCCCCATGCAAAAATTTTAGATACCGAGGTAGTGGAGAAGACAGATAAATTAATCTTCAACCGGACAATATCTAGTGGTTTCAAAACAATTATGGTACCACTCAACAGTGGTATCAGAGCAACGACAGTAGATCTCTCGAAATTAAAGAAATTTAGACATAAATAATATAGTTTATCATTAAAAACTTAGAATATCTAAACTTAGAAATTCCAGAATATCAAAAAGAATCCTTAATATTGAGAATTCTAAAATAACCTGTAATTTTAAAGGAGACTATAAACATATACTACATACAGAGAATAAAAAGAATAATGGTTTAATTGATTTAATAATTAATTTAGGAAATAATTTAGAATTTCAAATAAATAGACAAGATATAATATATACGGCAATAATTGAAGGATTTGGACAGAAAGGCCAAAACATAAAAAATTTAGAAGAAACATTAGATTATATAGAAGATCAAAATAATCTAACAACTAAGAAACTTTCTAAGGCACATATAGAATTAACTAATCCCAAAGAAATAGAAGTTGAAATAAAAAATATAAATAAAGAAATTAATACTATAAAGGAGCAGGTAAAAAATTTAGATATATTAGATAAACATATAAAAGAAGTATTAATGATACTTAAAGACTGATGAATAGTGAGTCATATTTAGAATATAAACAAGCTTTAAAAGAAATAAAGAATTATTTGGCCCAATCAGAAGGACTTAGTAGATATACAGGAGGAACCGCAGGAGATTCTCATATAATAAAACAGAATAATACTATTATATTTCTTTTAATAAGTTTACATAAAAAGATAGACGATTTAGATATAAAACAAGACTTACTAAAACAAGAACTAGAATGTTTGAAAAACTAAAAACTATAAAGCAAGAAGTGGAACAACATAAACATATCGAAGATTTAATTGCCTCATTTAAAGACTTTGACGTGAAAGAAAAACCTAAAGCTAAAATAAAAAAAGAGTTATCTTTACATATAAAATAACAGATAAACAAGTAGTCGCTAGAAGTTCACATAATCAAAATATAATTCAAAATGTTTTGAGAAGAAATAGATCCGAACATAATTATGAACAACAAATTGAAACACTAATAGACTTAAATAAACAAATCGAAACCTTTAAGAAAAATGGATTAAAAATAGTAAAACCAAGTGTTTTATACCAAAACACAAACAAACTTTTTGACAAATCTGTTATATATAAACATTTTTTTGAAAGAACTATATCATTTACCCATGAAGATCAACAAATAACATTAGATTTACTAGAACTAAAAATATACAATGAAATAGAAAAATTTAATATGCCCTTAGTACATCTAGGACTAATACTATTAGGAATTAAAGGACTACATAGGATGGGACTAGGAACAAAAGTATTTATATGCTTATGTGACAGTAGATTTACAGATATAGAACAATCTTTATTAGGAAGTATTGAAATATATATGAACAATAATGGAGGGATAATATATTTCACACCAGATTATCAAGTTACTAGTGACACAGTGTATAAAAATATAAAAATAGGAATTAAGACAAAAGGTTACAGTATGAAAAGAGAATCAAACAATATCTTACTATGCACAGGATTTATAGGGAAATTTAGCCAAAGTAATAAAACTAAATATAAGCTTGACAATGAAAATTTAATAAAAATATTAGGGACAAAAGGAATTAAAGTAATACCAACCAAAAAAATTTCATCAGAAATAAATGCAGGACTTGATTGGAAAATTAATGGTTTTATACACGAAAAAATATTAGTACCAGAAAATAACCCAACTTATAAAAATAAAGACGAATCTCTTAATATGAGGTTTAATGAATATCATTATGAGGCAGGAGAGTCTAGTAATAATATAAACGAAGAAGATTCTTAAAATAACGAAGAATAAATTAACTTTATGAACATAAAAGAACCTAGTGGATATACTGTGGATGATATAAAAAGATTATAGATAATGATTATGACAATATGATAGCACAAGGAATGACAGAAAAAGAAGCACAAAAACTAGGAAGCGAAAAATATGATATGGACTTATATTTTAGTATATTAATAGATGATTGTGAATTAGATCCAATTCTCATACTAAAAAATTATTATAAAAAACCAAAAATCTTCGAGGAAATTTCAATAGAAGTGGAGAATGGTATAAGAAATATAAATATGATGGAAGCAGATAGGGAGGCATCCACAAGTAGTACTGTAAATTAAGGAACAAACCCATACCAATATCAACCTAGACCACCAATACCATATAATCTAGGAGGAAGACGACCTATTCAACCAGGAACATATCAAGAAACAAAATCAAATAGAGTGTATAAAGGAAAATGATTAAGAAGAATTCATAAATAGCAAAAGAATTACCAAAAGCAAGTATATCTGGATCAATTTTAAATATAACAAGATGGAATCCCCAATTATGGAATGAAGTATATTTATATGGGAAAATAATGTTGTAAGAGCATGGAAAAATAAATTAAATCAAGATATAGATATGTGGGAATTTATGGAAACTTTATTAGGAGAAACTGTAGCAAATTAGTACAATAATTACAAAAGAGATAGACTAGAAACTATACAAGAAATAAAAGCAACTAGAAATAATCCATATAATTTTACATCATTTATAAGATATATACATTGGGAAGTGACCCAGCAAGAGAACTAGTTGATTATCAAAATGTGGCACTTAGAGAACTAGATCAATTAACAATAGGAAATTGGAAATACATAGAACAATTTAGTAATGATTATACCAATATATTGGGAAGAACAGAAAAAAGTGTTGATCAAGAATTATGTGATAAATATTTAAAAAAAATTATCAGGACCATTAGGACAACAAATAGTAAAACAATGAAAAGAAACAAATTCACATCTACCCTATGCAGGGATAGGACCTAAAATAGCATTCACATATAATAAATTACAAGATCACTGCACATAATCAGAAATTCAACATAACCTTAAAAAACAACAGTATGGATTCTGTAAATCCGTTATATATACCCCTCAACAGTATGAAGATAAAAAACGAAGAAAAACATATAAAAAATATGGGAAGTACAATAAATATAAAAAATATATTCTGAAGAAAAATTTACAAGAAAATCCAAAAATTATCAAAAAAGGTTTTAAGCCAAATAAAAATTATGTTAAGAGACCTTCATAAAAGAAATGTACATGCTTCATATGCGTAGATGTTAGTCACCTAGCAAACAAATGCCCAAAGAAAAGAACATATTTAGTATTAGATTTGGAAGAAGATATAGTAAGCCTAGATCTAAATGAATCTGAAGACAACGTTTTAAGTATAATATCCATAGAAGAAATATATTTAGATAAGGACGAACTTTCTGAAGAAGACGACTCAGACATAAGCATGATGAATTTAGGCATAAGCCGAGATGACTTAGAAAAAATAAATAAAGTTGAATGTATACATTATTAGAACTATAAACAATGTAGTAATAAAACACCTTGTAATGTATGTTATCGATATCCTAGTATTGAAAACAAATATAAATGTTACCAATGCCATAAAGAAATATGTAAATTTTTCATAAAAACAAAATATAATATAGACACTAGAGAAGAATTAAATAAAACATTAGAATATATAATGACTAGTGAATTAAGAGAAGTCAAAATAGATATAAGGGAAATTAATTGAAAAATCGAAAAATTAGAATATGAAACCCAAAAATTAAAAGAAGTTATATTTAAAAATAATAAAGGAAAAGAAAAATCCATCGATATAAGTGAAGAACAATATATGTTAACCGATTTCCAAAACTACAATTTAGAATCACAATCACTTATAATACCTATAACAACATTATTAAGTATACCTACAAAAATAACATTTAGATATAAATCTAGTACCCAAAGAATGTGTCCAAACACTTAGTCAACCTATATACACATCACAAATGGATGGTAGCACGTTACAATATAAACACTGCCTTCGAGACAGTTTTATATCATTTAAAACACTTGATAATGATTTTAACGAACAATTTCCATTACCACAAGTATGGTAAAGTCAAGTTAACCATAATTATAATTTTATAATAGGTTTAAACTTTATCAGAAACCCAAAAAGGTGTATAATAATAAATAATAATTTTGTTACAATTACTAAAAAATATGTTACTACACCAACAGATTATTTTATGCAACAAAAACAAAACATACTAACATCAGAGTTTACGCTTACGAAACGTGGTGGCCCCATAGATAATTTCGATAATAAAAATGAAAACATATATACCACCATAAAAGAAAATCAAGAAGACATTGAGGAAATTATTGAGAAAAATACAGAAAACATAAACCATAAATGTAAACCTGGAATTAATATAGAATATATACTAAAATCCATAGAAAGAATGCCTAGAGCTATAACTAAAAAACAAAAATTAGATAAGATAATAAATCTAGCTGAACAAACACAAGTGTTAGGAGAAGATTCTATAAGATATTGGGATAGAAATAAAATTTTGGCACATTTGGAAATAAAAAATCCTGAATTATGTATAAAACAACAAGTGGTAAATATGAACACATATATATATATATAGGAATTCGATAAGCAAATAGAAGAGTTGCTAAAATTAGGAGTTATAAGACACAATGATAGTAGACATAGAAGTACAGCCTTTATGGTTAGAAATCATGCCGAAATAAAAAGAGGAAAGGCTAGAATGGTTATAAATTATAAAAGACTTAATGATAATAAAACTGAAGATAATAATCTAATTCCAAACAATGATAGTTTAATAAACTGCATACAAGATAAAAAGATATTCACTAAATTTGATTGTAAGTTAGGATTTTGGTAAATAAAAATGGATGAAAAATCGATACCATGGATAGCTTTCACCTACCCAAAAGGACATTGGATTGCTATGCTATTTGGACTAAAAAATACACCTAGTATATTTCAAAGAAAAATGAATCGTATACTTAAAAAATATTATAAATTCGTTCTGGTATATAAATATGATATATCAGTCTTTTCAGAAAATGAGGAAGAACATTATAATCATCTTTTACTTATATTTAAAGAATTTATTGACAATGGATTAATAATAAGTAAACAAAATGGAGTTATGCAAAACATATTTCGGATTTTTAGGAACAAAAATAGGAAATGGTAAAATAAAATTACAACCACATATAGTAAAAAATATATTAGAATACTCAAACAAGATTGAAGATACAAAACAATTTCAGAATTTCCTAGGATTACTTAATTATGTAAGAATGTACATTAAAGATTTATGAAATATTGTGGGGCCATTATATAGTAAAACTAAATAAGGAGGATAAAAATTATTTAATTTGGAAGAATAAAGATAGTTTAACACCTAAATGAACTTTGCAAGAATTTACCAGAATTACACTTCCCATTAGAAACAATCTATAAAATAGTAGAAACCGATGCATCCAAAAAAAGATGCAGAGTTGTCTTATATTGCAAGCCTGGTAAATATAAAGATAGGAAAGAAAAAAAATTATGTAGGTATGCTAGTGAGAAATATGTTGAAAAAGACCCAAATCTAACTAGCTTAGACTGCGAAATATTAGGTGTTGTAAATGGTCGAAATAATTTTAGACTATTCTTAAATAAATATTTTACAGTAAGAACAGATTGTGAAAACATAGTAAAATTCTATAGTAAAAGTAGTGAAAAGAAAATACATAAAAAAAAAAAAAAGGTAAATTTTATAAATACTATAGCAAGAAATGGATATAAAGTAGAATTTGAACACATAAAAAGAAAAAATAATAGTTTAGCTGATTATTTATCAAGAGAAATTTATTCTAATGTTTGTTTGCAGAAGGACAACAAGACCCTGACTTTTGGCAACAAGATTGTCCTACCAACATATTTTAAGAATTCTCCTAAATTATATAAATCTAGGATAGAAATAGATGATCACATACAATGCATAGTAGATAATTTATGGAATTTAGATAATGCACAACCCATTAAGATAAATATAATTTTAGTGATCATTCATTACTTTCCATCTCTTAAGAATAATGGAATTAAGAAATAATTTGAATATTACTGTGTTTTCAATGGACATGAAATAGGAGTATTTGCAAAAATGGACAGAAGTTTTGGAAAAAAAATCTTTAACTATCCAGATCCACATTTATAGGTTTCTATACATTTGGTGACGCACTTAAATCAACACGATCATTATTAAGATATAATTTTAAAATTCACGGCTCTGCACTTAAGAAAAATGAAAAAGAAAAAACACCTGCATTCACAACGATAGATACATCCTCCACATCATCATCATCCTCTTCTACATTATTTAATTGTGAAAATTGCAATATATTACAAAAACATTTCAAAGATATAAATGAAAAAGGAGATCGAGTTTTCAAAGACAATATAGAATTAAAAAATAAGATATATTGTCTTGAAAAATCACTCTCAAACATAGCTTAGGAAGTTAAAACTTCTAACTACATAATAAATTCCTTTTATATATCTAATATAACATTTGATAGAAATGAATTCATCGATAAACCCCAATACATAAAAGACCAGCTTGAAAAACAAAAATTTCGAGCCTTTTTCCTTTCACTGCAATTTCTTTGTCCACTACCCAGACATATTGTTCAAATCATAATTCAACAGGACAACCAGAGAGATCGTGATATCCAAACTTTTATTCAAGTCCATCTCCAAAACATATGCCACAACTCTATACATACACCCGGGCTTAGAGCCAAACATGATGCTTATTATAATTTTACCTTTTGTTGCAAAAATAACCCAATATGTTTACCAGATATGGATCTTTTCAGAACTAATTGTATCTACCATCTCACATATAATATAATTCGAGTTGCTATAGACTTCAATGAATATCAGCCCATAGTTTTCAGATTTAAAAATGAAGATATAATTCTCACGGCCCAAAAACTTTTAGACTATGGATTTTTGGCCCAATTCAATATTCATGATCCAGACCAAACTAATCTATTTGGACGTAGACTCGCCATATGTCTTTGTAACATATTTATTGATCCACATGTCCAAGGAATAAAAGTATATATAAAATCCATTGGCCCAATCTTTGAAGGCCTTGATCCTATTCCAACCAAACATAAAATTGCCCTAGTTTGAAGACTTGAATCTATAATCAGAGAAGGAAAAATTCTCAGGCCACTTAGACTTTCCGCTAATTCTGATATATCATGGTTCTGTGATAACCTTTCACTTAATGAGCAAATAGCACATTGGACTATTAGAAACTTAGTAAGAAAAATTGATTTTCGACATATAGAATATATCCATGGATCATTTAATCATATCACTGAAGATTCAATTCAAAATATATATTGTTGCCTTAGTCTCCCGGAGGTAAAATTTCGCAACGACATAAAGAAAGAAGAGTTCTACAAATATTATGAAAATGAACGGCATAAGGAGCTTGAAGAGGATCCAGAGTATGAAGATAATATCCCACCAGGATACCGAAATCACTCTGAATATGAATAATATTCCCTTGATGATATAATGGAAGATAATCGGATGGAATATTAGATAAAAAATTTGATCATAATCATGTGTTTACACCCCAAAGGCCACCGTCCATGTGTGGTATGATCATATCAACTATTGATCTATGTCACTGCTTACCTTATATGTAAATTATTGGTGTCTTGTTGTAATAGTCAAAAACTCTATAAAGGGGTTGTACTATCTAGAGTTTGTAAATATATTTTAAATACACCTTATCTTGAAAGAAAGGGAGAAAGATCTTTACCGATTCTATCGGTAACTTGTTTCACCTCCTTTCTTTGCCTATATATTTCCTAGCTTACGATCATGGAGATAAGGACAAAAAAAAAAAAAAAAAACTTCCACTGATCAGTCAAGTCCCCTTCTCTACCATTACTATAGTCTAGAAACATCGAGTCTGTAATATAATCTGTAAGTCTTGTAATATCCTTTTGTATGAATATAGTAAAGTTTGTTATATCACTTTAGGGGAACTCCCGAAAGGGAAAACCCTTTTTAGTATGACTTTCTTTTAAATGTTCTTACAATTTGAAATATTAGGAGATCCTATTTCTTATTTGAATTATGGAAAACAATTGACAAATGGATTTCATGAAACCTTTAAAACTAAGAAAATGTTTTGCTAAAAGCCTCTACATTTTGACCCTTGTTACCTGTTTCGGCCAATTAACAGGCATTTTTAGGGTGTTTGTTAGTTAAAAACATGCTTAGAAACAAAACTATTCTCGAAAAATATAAGAAATTAGTGAAGTTTAGTTAACAGCAAATCGAATCGGCCCATCTGACGCGACTATTTTCTCTCTATTCAATTTAGAAATAATTTTATAATAATATTTCAAATTTGAAACCATTTAGAGGAATTTTCATATTAACAAAAAGAGGTGAGTACTTATTAAGGAAACTACAACTATTGAAAAGTACCAAATAGAACTTCGACAAATTAAGAAAAACAAACGTTTATGAGCTATAATTCACCATATAATTTTATTACAGAAATCAACGTACTCAACCTTGAAAGCCAAGAAAAAGTAGAAAAACAAATAAGAATTCTGAAGAAAGAATTATTAGTTCACGAAGTTAACCACAGATCTTTACTTGAAAAGTTTCAAAATAAAACAGATCACAATCTTAGAAGACATCTAATAACAAAAAACATCAAAGCCCTGGAACAAATAAAGTCTACTGTAAAAAAATTTATCTTACATACCAGATTATTTGAATCAAGATTAAAAATGGGTCAAGGTAACCCGAACAACACTCTGATAGCTCACTTGGCTGTTAAAAAAAAAAAAAAAAAAAAGAGTAAAATTTGACTGAGTAAAATTTGGAATAAAATTTTTAGACACCAAGGTAGAAGAGAAGAAAGATAAATTAATTTTCAACCGAACAGTATCTAGTGGTTTCACATAAGCATGATGAATTTAGGCATAAGCCGAGATGACTTAGAAAAAAAAATTTGAATGTATACATGATTGGAACTATAAACAAGGTAGTAATAAAACACCTTGTTATGTATGTTATCGATATCCAAGTATTGAAAACATATATAAATGTTACTAATGCCATAAAGAAATATGTAAATTTTGCATAAAAACAAAATATAATATAGACACTAGGGAAGAATTAAATAAAACATTAGAATATATAACAACTAGTGAATTTACACTTGCATAGGGGTGTTTCATCCCCTTAATAGGGGGTGAAACACCCTGTAATAGGTGGTGTTTTCACCTCCTGTTTAAGGTGGTGTTGTACCCCACAGGGGGTGTTTTTCCCCCTATTGAAGGGGGTGTTTTCATAGGAAGGGAGAGAGAGAAAATTGCACAGGAGGGAGAGAAAGAGAGGTAAGGAAGAAGACAAAGAGGGAGGAAGGAAGAAAGAGAGAGTTGAGCGGGAGAGAGAGGGGAATTAGGAAAAAAAAATAGAAAATCATTAAAAAATTTAAAATATGTAAAAAGACTATTTTACCCCTCTATTCCATTAGATTTGATGGAGTTTTTGACAGAATGACGATTTAAAAACATACTGATACGTAAAGGGTTTGAAATAAAATGCTCAAACGGAGAGGAACCATTTAGAAAAATTTCCATACCTGGAAGGTTTAAAATGTACTTTTCCCTAACTTTAATTATACATGACTATTTTAATAATGTAAAGATAATTGAGAAGTGGGGAACATGAACAATATATTGATTTTTTGAAAATGATGCACAGAATACAATGATATACGCAACTATTTATAGGAGAAGTGGAAGATCATATGGTTAGGATTTTTCCCTAATCAGTCAAGTGGACCAAGCCCATATACTACATTAACATCCTCCCTCAAACTCAAGGCGGTAAGTGGGAGGCGAACTTGAGTTTGAAAACCAGAGAGTAAAAGCGTTCGGGTGGATGAGCCTTAGTGAAAATGTTTGTTGTCTGATCGGTTGAACAAACGGATTATAGACGAACCATATTTTGGAGAATGTGATGACAGATGAGGTGGCAATCAGTCTCGATCTGAATTGCACTCCAATTATCATAGTGTAGGGTAGTAGCAGTAGGAGAAAAGATGTCTGTGCCAGCGAGTAGCCATCGAAGCCAGAGAAGTTCTTGAGTTGCATCAGCCATGGCACAATATTCAGCTTCAGTGTTGGAACGAGCAACCATAGTTTGTTTCTTACTACGCCAGGAAATGAGAGAGTTACCCAAGACAAAATAATAACCAATAGTTGAACATCTATCGGTGGGACCTTTGGCCTAATCGGCATCTGAATACACTTGTAAGATGGGAGCAAACTGAGCTAAGAAAGAAATTTCATGAAATAAAGTACCCTTGATATACTGAATAATACGAAGAACAACCGAGTAATGAGTGGTCTGAGAATGAACAAAAACTAGATGACCTGATAAATGACATAGGTAATATCGGGGTGAGTGATAGTGAGGTATACCAGACTTCCAACTAGTTGGTGATATAGAGTGACATCCTGATAAGGTGTTCAGCTTGAAAGGTGTAGTGGTAATAGTTAAGTCAGTAATCCCAGCCTTGGAAAGGAGATCTGAGGCATATTTGGCCTGAGAGAGAAAATATCCATCTGAATTGGATAAGACTTTGAGGCCAAGAAAATAGGTGAGCACACCAAGATCTTTCATCTCGAATTGTCCACTGAGAATTTTGTTGAGTTCCGAAATACCGCATAGATCATCTCCATTAATAACCATGTCATCCACGTACAATAAAATAAGGATAATACCATTGACGGTATGGCAAATAAATAGAGTCGAATCATGAGCACTAGGTGTGAACCCAAACTGATGAATGGTAGTGTTGAATTTGGCAAACTATGTATGTGGATCTTATTTCAAACCATATAGGGCACAACGAATGCGACAAACTTCATTTCAAGGGGAATCTAGGCCTAGAGGGGTATGCATATAGACTTTCTTAAGAAGATCACCATTGAGAAATGTATTTTTAACATCCATTTGAAAGAGAGTCCATTTTCGAATGGCGGAAACAGCAAGAAGTGTACGAACAGATGTGAGCCTCGCTACTGGAGCAAATGTCTCTTCATAGTCAATGCCATATTCCTAAGCAAATCCCTTGGCAACAAGTCAGGTTTTATATCATTCAACAGAGCCATCAAAAAACGTTTTGATCTTAAACACCCATTTGTACCCAATAAGAGTTTTTTCTAGAGGCAGATAAACAATATGTCAGGTATGAGTTTTGACCAGGGCCTGAAGTTCTTTATCCATTACTTTCTTCCAAAGATGATTATTACTAGCCTCCTTATAAGATTGAGGCTCATACAGATGAAGTATAGTGGAAAAATAATTATAATAAGTGAGATAAGAAAGGCGATGAGTTACCATGGTAAATCTGCAGGAGCAATTTGGAGGATGGCTCTTAGAAGGAGTCGATGTAGACTCATCAAACATAGGAATATCCTTGGGTATGACAAATTGAGTCAGAGGGGTTAACTGGTGGTTATAGAGCTGGAGCTGGGTCTAGAGGGGTGAGGTCAGCTGGTGATTTTGGAACGGAAGGAGTGGGATCAGTTGGTGATTCTGAGGTGAACTCAACAACACCTGAAACAGGATCCTAAAGAAATGACTCAATAGATGGGTCAGGAAAAAATCTGGAGTTAATGATAGTTGACATGTCAAATGACCGTAAGGAAGATGACACTTGATGTTCTTAAAAAATGACATGACGAGAGATACGAAGAGTTTTAGAAATAGGATCCAAGCACCAATACCCCTTATGTTCAATACCATATCCAATGAAACAACACAGGTGAGCCATTGGTTCCAGTTTGTTGTGTTCATATGGTTTGAGAAGAACAAAACAAGTGCAATCAAAGACTCTAAGTTCAGAGTAATCAGGAGGTTTACTGAAAATGCGCTAAAATAGGGACTAATTTTAGATTATGGCATAGGGGACACGATTGATTGTGTACATTGCGGTTAAGGCAGCATCACCCCAGTAACACTCAGGGTATGATGAAAAAATAAGTAGAGCACGAACAATATCTAGGTTTACATTCGGCTCGTCCATTTTGTTGGGAAGTCCCAGGACACGAGCGGTGAGGGAGCGTGACATTTTTGTGAAGTAGGTTTAGAAAAGCACAATCTTTGTATTCCATTGTATTTTTAAAGTGAAAAAACTTTGATATTCCGAGAAAAGTGGCTTTGAACTATATAAGAGAAATTAGAATATATTTGAAAGAGTTCAGATCTGCTTTTCATAAGAAACAACCATGCATATTGAGAATAGTCATCCAGAAAATATAATAAAATAGCGAGCACCACCCATTATTGCATAAGGAGAAGGCCCCCAAACATTAGAATGTACTAAATTAAAATGTGAACATACTAACTCTCATTAAAAGGTAAAGCTGATTGTTTTGCAAGTGAATAATGAATACAATGAAAAGATTCATGATAAAATGAACCTAACTGACCACTAGAAATAAAAAACAAAAATGACTGGATGAAGTGTGACCTAATCGAGAGTGTCACAGTTCCACGGGTGAGAGTACTGGGATGGATATGACTGATTGGTTTGGTGGTAATAAAGATGAGACTTGGAGGTGAGTGAGCTTAAAGAGGCATCCAACTTTATAGCCAGTTCCAAGAAGTTTTCCTGTCTGAGGGTCCTGCATATGACAACCAGTAGAAAAAAAATACAAATCAAGTCCAAGATCACATAGTTGTCCAACAGATATAAGGTTAAGCGTAAGATTAGGGATAAAATATGTATCAGGAAGAGACAAATGAGAACTGTCAATATGCCTAGTATGGCTGACCAACATATTTGATTCATTGGCAGTGTAAATAGTAGGTGCATACTCATCACAAGTTTTAGATAAAAAGATAGAGGCATCAGATGTCATGTGATTGCAATAGGCATAATCAAAATACCATCGAGATGTACCTAGTATAGCTGACATGACTATATTGTTACTAGTTTTAGTTAGAGCCTCGGTAAGCGCGGTGTAGAAACTACTCCAATCAGGTGGAGAGCTTGATAAAGTTGGTGTAACATCAGTGGATACAATAATATTACTCTTTTGCTTAGAATAAGATTGATTGCGAGAGCCTCAAGAGCAATATTGGTTCCCATTTGATTGATTTCCAAATAGAAGTTTAAGGTAGTCTACAAGATAGTGGTCCGGTTCTCTACAAATCTTACACAAGCGAGAAGGACATTTGAGTAATTTATGCCCTTGTGAATGACAATACCTGTACTATAAGGGCTTCTGGGATGGGTTGGTCTTGGCAGCTGGTGAGACAAGAGCAACTGGTGTTGTAGGAGCAACAAGTGTTGTAAGGGTAATATCTGTATTTGATCCTTGTAATATCGCAAGACGTGTTTCTTCACTAAGTAGATCAGAAAGGACGTCGTTTAGGGAAGGTATCGTGCCCCAGTGTAGGATTGAAGCTTGTATAGGCTCAAATTCTTCCCTCAAGCCCATCAGGAATTGCATAATGCGTGTCTCAGTTCGGTACTTTCCATGAACGGTGGTGTCTTTTGTACATTCCCAGGTTGGCTTAGTGATAGTTAATTGATTCTACATGGCAGTCATTTGAGATAAGAAATTATTGACGGTTTGCCTAGGTTCTTGGTTCATGCTATGAAGAGTGGAAAGAAGGTGATACCAATTTGAGATGTCTGCCTTGATATAGCGGTGCTGGAGAAGATTCCAAGCTTCTTTAACTGTCTGGAGTGTACTGAATTGAAGTTTGATCTTTAGGATAATAGCGGCACAGAACCATGTGAGAATCTGGTGATTTTTGTTATCCCATCCCTCTAGACGGTCAATGTATTTTGCAATATCTTCGTCATCCTTCTTCTTGGGTTCAATAATATCTCTGGTCACGAAATGCCACAATTTTCGTCCATGGACGAAAGTAGACATTTCATGATCCCACACGACATAATTAAATTCATCCAGAATAATAGTGATAACTTGGGGTGAGTTTGAGTCAGCCATAGGCACAAAGAAGAAGGTGAACCAGTGTAAAAACCACACAAATATAGAAGGAAATATATTATGTGAGCCTCAAATCACAAACGGAGGCAGGAAACAGAATTAGAATGTCCTAAAACCCTAGGAATCGGTCTAAATTTGCAAAAAATGAGTCAAAAAATGCCTGAAATGGTACAAGAAAAGTTACCTCAAATAAATTGGTGACGTGGCAAAGAAAGGTTGACTGGGTGATGACATGGCAGGTTAACAGGTGACGTGGTAGTTAAATGTTGTTGTGGCAATAATGTGGTGTTGACCTAGCATTGGCATGGAACTTGACTGGGCACTGACTGAGTGATGACTGGGAAAGTAAGGTTGATGTGGCAGACCAACAAAGAAGACTGAAGTTGTGGCGCATATTGATCTGATGCAACACGAAGGTCCGTTCATTGTTTGGCGCGTGAGGGCGTGTGAGGATGTATCTCGGGATGGTTGTTCTTGTTTTTGAATAGTCTCATTGAGACGGTTCTCATGGTATGATTTTTGATAGGTTTGGATCCTTGGTTGAGGCAGTAGAGCCCAAAATCCGAGCGGCGTGACTTGGTAATACTGTAGCCTTTGGGAGGCACGTGAGAGCTCGTAGACTCTCAGGTGGCGGTGATTTTGGTGGCGTTGTATTTGTCTCTGCAAGACAAAGACGGAAGTATGGTGGTCGTTGATACTGGAATGGTGATGAGGCCTATAGTAGCGACGAAAACCACGGGAGATAAAAAAAAACGGCGGCTGAAGCTTTAAGGTTGTGGTTTTTTTTTAGAGAGAACATGTCCAGGCCAAGTCCATATATTACATTAAAAAATAATGCTATTTTATACCTATACAAATATAATTTTATTATATAATATATACGGAGAAAAGAGAATTTTGAAATTCATATAATTACAAAATGAAAAATGAGATTGAAGTGAAATTAAAGAGGAATTAAAAAGATATCAAATTCTTTCTTGGAAGGATTTAGAAATATCATCTATTTTGAAGGAATTTGCAAATCCCTCTTATTCTCCTATTTTACAAATGGATGGATTTCATAAATTCCACTTCATAGTACTCAAATAAGGAATTTCCTAAATAGAATTGATAAAATCCCTTACCCGAATGAAATCCTCGCTTAAATTACCTTATCGAAACACAACCTAAGGGTGTCTCAAGTATTATTAGAATGACAGAGGGTGTATTGGAATTTGTCAAAAATGGAATGGGGTGTCTCAAGTTTAAATTCTTATTTTTGAAGACCTATTTTAAAGTTTTTTTTTTTTTTTTGAAAAGTAAAAAATTATTTTTTCCGTTTTATATTATAAGAGATCAATAAAGATCGATGAACTAAGATCATTCCATTATCTTTTTTCTATAATTTATGGTTTTTTTTGGATTCAGAAATCGCTTGGAGGGATAACTAGCCTATAACCCGTGCTTGAAAACGCAGATTAAAATTAAGTTTGATTTTTTTTTTAAATCATAAGTTAATATTTAGTAATGACTTAAAAACCAAACCAAACCAAACTGACTTATCCCGCCTGTTGAACCATCAGCAAGTCCTAAAAACACACCGGTCTATTCCAAAAAATCGAACTATACCAAATAATGTTCAATTTCGGTTAATCCCAGAGACCGAACAAATAAAGGCTCTATTTAGTAACATAATTCAACACTTCAAGTTGAATGCATTAACTACTTATCAAATTAAGTGTGCTTAATAATAATATGAAATAATTACTTAAAATATAATTATTACTTGAACATTGTTCAAAATTTTAAGTGACATGTGACTCATGTATTTCTTTAGCAAATTTCACTTAAATCAATCAAACATCTATCTCCGACAACCATCATTCAACATCAAAAACATGAAATTTTACCAAAAAAAGTTCTATACAAACGATTATAGATAGATAAAGTATTAAATTGATAAAAAGTAAACAAATAAAGTTATAGAGAAATAATATTTTAAAAAAAGAATGTAGTAAAAATTATTTTAGGTGCAACGAGTGTAAAGATAACTTTTTTAAAGTTAAAAATATTATAAATAAATAAATACCTAATATATTCGACACTTAATAAATTCAACACTTATAAATTTTCAACACTTAATTTTTTTGTTAAAGTACTATCTCTATTCGATTTTATTTTATTTTTTATTTTAAATAGAATTACTTTTTATCATATTTTTTTAATTAAAAAAAAAACATTATCAAACAAGCCAAATTTAAAAACGAAAGTGGGATTATTTTTTAAAACATTAGACTATGGGACTTGGAGTTCTTCACCAAATAATTAGTAAAAAAAAAAAAAGGGTAAGGACCCCTTTTATACGTCGGCCACACAAAGACGTTGTGACACCCCTTTTATTTACTTCTTTAGAAAGGGTTGTGGCACCCCCGTTTATAAACTACCTTATCTTCAATCCTCTCTCTCTATATATATATATATGTGTGTGTGTGAGTGATTGGGCATATAACATATAAAATTGGGAATGGGACATTGCTTGGGCTCCAAACTTTATTTTCCAAAATTGACAGTCGCGAGCGGTTCGTAGGACATGACGGTTGTGATTTTGACGGTGGCGAAGAAAGGGGAACAATGGGAGGGTAAGGTTTTGAAGGATTTTAAGATGTTGGTGTAGACTAGGGGTGTACACGGTGCGGTTCGGCGCGATTTTGAAGTTTTTTGGTCCCTGAACCGAGGTTCTCGGTTTCCCTATGGTGGAAACCGCTCCCTGACGGTGCGGTTTCTATACAGAGAAACAACCGACCATGCGGTTTTTGTCATTTTCGGTGCGGTTTTCGGTTTGGGACGGGGAGGAAGAGGAACAAGAACAACTGCAATTGCAAGAAAGAAAAAAAACAACTGAACTATAAATGAACAAAAGGAAAAATAAAACACAAAAATTGAAAACGAGTTTCATGGCCTTCACATAACAGGTAATTGATTAACATATAGAGAAGATGAAGAAAACATACCAGATTCGCTAAGGCGATGGAGGATTTGTGAGGACGAAATCGATTCTATGAAGGCGATGGACGATTTGAGGGCTGCAACGACGATGGACGATTTGAGGGCTGCGACGGCGATGGAGGAATTGAGAACAGTGATGGCCATGGAGGATTTGAGATCTGCTGGCTACGAGAGTGCGACAACGAACGAGAGTTGGGATTTGAAGATTACGAAGGCGATGGTTCATGGTTGAGGTCCTTGAGGAGCGTGAGATGAGACCGATCTCCGGATCTCTGTTGTTGCTTGCGGTTGGAATGAGGAGGGAGAGTTGAGATTCTTTTGCGATCGATTTGGATCTGGAACGAAGAGCAAGAGGAGAGAAGTGGAGCTGCGAAGGGAGGAAATCGGGAAAGAAGTGAAGCGAGGCGGCTAGGGTTTTTCCACTTATGCGTTGATATATATACAAGACCCCTAAAACGACGTCGTTTTAGGGGACTCCAGTTCGGCGCAGTTTAAACCGCGGTTCAAGATCCCTAAACCCACCAACCGAACTGGTGCTACGGTTTTTTGCCCATAAAAAACCGCCAGTTTTTTCGGGTTTTTTTCGTCGGTTTGGTTCGGTTTTTTGGTTTATCGATTTTTTTGAACACCCCTAGTGTCGATGTTGTCTTGGTCTTTGATCGAAAATTTGTTGGCGGTGGTTGCCAAAGACAACAATGTTGGTTTGTGGGAAAAAATTAGGTGGAGGCAGAGGACTTCACTTCCAAGGAAAGAACCCATAGATCTCATCTCTCCATCTCTCTCTACACACACACACAAACAACCTTGACTCACTAGGTTAAATCTTAGGCTCATTAGGTTAAAGTCTAAATCCATGTTTATATTTAGACTCCTCTCTAAGTCTCACTATATTGTATTTTTTACACATATCAATACAATCATCTCATATTCTCTCTTAATATTCCGCCTCTTAATTATTTTAATATAGTATCAAGAGTAATTTTTTTTTACCTTGTTCTTACTAGAATTCCACAACCTTTTTTCCAAAATCATTGCTCACTGCCTATGATACGTTTTATTGTTGTTTGAACACATCAGCATCAAATTCACTACCATCTTCCGACTCATTTTGAAACAGCGAGTCCAATGCCACAAGAGAGTAACCCAACCAATCTTTCATGCGCCCCCACGCGCTACAATTGTACTTTATGTATTGTTATAATTTTTTACCTCTTCTATAACAACCGGTTACCATTACAACAATAAAACACATACCATTTTCATCGTCTCTCCAGGATGAAGCCAACACTACCAACCTCATTGCCAAACGCATCACGTACGTGTCCTAACAAAAAAAATTCATCATCGTTGCTTGTCAGTCACGCACTCAACTTCTGCCAATTCAGCCGTTCCATATTAGCACCATCTTGCAACCATGTCCGCTTTAGAGTCACATCACCAGTTCACCAAAAACTATTTCTTTTGACCGGTTCAGGCTATTTTTAATTGATTTTTATCCTTTTTTTTGCCTTGATTCACCCTCAAATAGTACCTTTTTTGCCCATGGAGAGATTAGACTCACCAAATGTCGTTATTATTATCTTGGATGAGTTGAACTACATCTTTTGGGCTCAAGAGATGCCTAGATTCTTGATTGGTAAAAAATTGTGGCATATTTTGATTCGGACATTACATTACCCACCCAAAGAGACATAGAAGATGATGAAAAATTTACTGAGCATCTCCATGATTGGGAAAAAAAGAATCATCAAATCTTTACATGTTTTCGTTCCACTATAATCTCATCTATCAAAATTCAGTTTGATAGATTTGAGACAATGAACAAGTTTGGGATCTCCTCTCCCTCCACTACGCCAAAGTCAATCTTTCACATCAAAATCAACATTTTTCCATGCACCACAGAATGCACTAAGGACATGGGAAGTCTATCAATAATTTTTTATCTCATATGAATGTTGTGTAGGATTAGTTGGCTCTCTCTGAGCAAGTTTGGAAACTTCTCAAGGATGGTGTTCTCAACACAAGCTACAAAATGAGATGTGTTTGATGTAGTTTCTAATGGCTCTCAGGTAAGAATATAAGTATGTTTGTGCCTCAATATTACACAGGAGCGATCCTTGATAATGTTATTTTTTATTTACTGAGAGGGAAAACACCACTTGCAATACTCCAAGAACCAAATATAGATGTAACTCTTGCAACACCAGGGAACAAGGTCACGAACTACTCAAATGCACCTCTCGTTTTTGTAAATTATGCAAAGAATCAAGATACTACCTCACAGACTGTCATAAACTTCCACTTCAATCGTCTAGGAACCAATCAAACTTGAATCAGTCCTATTCTCAAGGTTTTCGTAATCAATTGTACTACAAATCAAAAAACGTTGCCACTACGACAACTAACACTACACTGTATTCATCTCTACCTTCAACCAATTTGAGCAACTTCGAAGCCATGGTTAAATAG
The DNA here is from genome assembly GCA_016647705.1 of Eucommia ulmoides. Classification (NCBI taxonomy): domain Eukaryota; kingdom Viridiplantae; phylum Streptophyta; class Magnoliopsida; order Garryales; family Eucommiaceae; genus Eucommia; species Eucommia ulmoides. The sequence goes on along the minus strand of CM028332.1, from coordinate 31,669,937 downwards.
GTTATATCTAATACTATCACTCATACAACCATGTCAGCTATACCAGGTACATCTCAATGGTATTTTGCTTCTACCAGTTACAATTATATAACATCTGATGCCCTTATCCTTTTTTTTTTTTTTTTAAATCATGATAAGTATGCACCCATTATACACACTGCCAATGGGTCAAACCTGTCAGTGAACCACATTAGACATGTTGACACTTCTCATTTAGCTCTCTACGATACATATTTGGTCCCTAACTTTACTCTTAATCTCATGTTTGTCAGTCAATTATCTGAATTTGAATTGTATTTTTCTTCTACTTGTTGTCGTGTGCAGGATGTTGGAATTTTTTTATTAAATATGGGTTAACATTAATTGAATTAATTATTTTATAAAAATGGGTTAATAGATAGTCTATTATATAAGCAGTCCAATTAAATAGTGATCACATTTTGATTTGGGTTGTGCTATCTTTTGTGTAGAAGCCCAGTTGAGTGGAAAGTGTATGTTTTTAGTAACATTGAAGCCCGTTCTGGGAGGGCCCAATGAAAAATCATTATTATAAATACTACGTTCCTTCTCTAGTCTAGATTTAAGGGTTTCTTCCCATTGAAAGTCACCATAACTGAAAATCTGCATCATAGAGAAGAAGACCTAGTGTGTAATCTCTTGCGACGATCAATCATCTACAATTGCTCAAACAGGTACACTTTCAGTAATCGTTCTTGAAATTGTTGTGTTCTTTTAATCATGTATGATTAAGATCATTAATTAATTTTCGTAATATTATGATTATGAGATTTAATCAACATGTGATATCAGAGCCAACATACATGATTTAGGATCTACAATTAGAAATTGAAAATAATTTTTTTATTTTATTTATTTATTTTCGGAGCCGAATCTTTGAGTAATGATTTCGTATGATTTTTTTGTTTCGATTGATTGTAAAACTTCAAGGCTTTTGTTCCTCTTGATTCATACTTCAAATCGATATATTATATGTGTAATTTGGTTGTATAATCCAAGAGTAATTCAACATCGAAATTTTGGCCAAAAATGTAATGACCTGATTTTCCAAGGCTGCCACACGGTTTCTATGGTTTCTCCCCTTGGAGAATTAACATTAAAACCAATTGACCCAATTTTCATTTCATAAAATCTGATTTTTTTTTTAATGCGACAACGACAAATAATTAATAATTCATTTTATAAAAAATATATTTTAATTTACAATGCGACGGCGATGATAATAATTATCGAATTTATAATTTATCAATTGATCAAATCGATTTTATAATGGTGAATAATAAATAGAACAATTACAATTTTAAATAGAAACACAACTAAAAATTCGGTCGTCGTTTCCCTCCCGCCAGCCTTATAATTAAGACTGTAAAGTTGTGAGCCGGCATTCAATAGACTTCCAACCCTCTAATATATGGGTTTAATTAACAAATAAACACCCAAGTAAGATTTCCACATAATTTTCACATAATCATAATTATTTCATAAAATTAACAATTAAAATTTGACAACAATAACAAAGTAAATTTTACACAATAGGAAAAGTAAATACATATATTTAAAGAGTTAGAAATTCTACCTCAAATCCGAAGCTGAAATCCAAACCAGAATTTTCTATTCTCGCTGAAGAAAACATTCCAAATCCCTTAATATGTTTTTTTTTCTCGAGAGTTCATCCCCTGTTTATCTGGTCATCTTGGTTTTCCAAACACACAAACACAAACACGCACACAAATCTAATCATCCTCTAAGCAAAGGTCAGATCATGATTCAAAAATCGATTTACTTAAGAAAAATTTTGAAAAATCAAAATCCGACCTCAAGTCTGTTTCAAGAGCTTCTAAAAAATAATTTTTCTAGGTAAAGTGGATATGTTTCATCGTCTCATCCTTTATCACAAGCCAATGATAATTATGTGGCTATTGTTAGAAATGATTCTTGTTTTACATCTCGTGCATTCTATTGTAAATTAGATTTGAGATGTTATTATTGTAATAGGGTTGGGCATTTTAAAGTATAATGTCCGTTTCGGAACCCTAAGTTTATGTCTAATAAAGACGGATCTAAAATAAAATGGATACCGAAGAGAACTATTGAAATATCTTGTGCAGAATGACATAATGTCAGAAGTGGACCCAAAGGAGCAAACAAAAAAGTTATATCAAAACCAAGACAAGAAGTCATCAAGGATCCATAAGCGACGCATGCAAAACGAAAAGATGCACCAAAGACAGAATGTGAAATTACTAAGAAGCCACAAGAGAAATGTGTAAAGAGAAAAATTGTAAAAAAGCCAAGATGGGATATCACTAGGAAGCCACAAGCGATACGTGAAAAGGAAATCATCAATGAATCAAATAGCAAAAATCAAAGGTTGATAAGATACGGACAGAGCAAGAGAAATTATGCACCTAAAGCAATCATGAGCACAAATGAGGTAAAAAAGTAAAGTCGCCCTGAAAGATATAAAAGGTACTCATAATCCCTCACATTTTAAATTTATTAAATTTGTTAAACAGAGAGAGTCCCAACTTGATAAATAAGTAAGTTGATAGTTGTTTCTAAGACTTATTTTAAATGATGTGTTCACTTTTTGTGTTAGAAACATTACATGGTGATTATAAGAATCACGTTTAGTTAACGATTATTAACATGTTTTTATATGTTTATATCAAGTAGTGATCATGAGTTAATTCTTTAAACATGTTATGAGATTTAGAAATTGAATTAAATGAATTGAGTTTTTATTTTATATATCTTGATTTATTAAAATGCATAATATTTTATATTGATGTGAATTGAATGATTTAATTTGATAATGATGAGAGTTTTATGGTTAATATTAGGATGAAAGCATATGAATTCTTTTTGATACCATATATGATCAATTGAATAAATATCAAATTGTGCTTAGTGTTTCAAGTTAATATTTTTGTGCACATAAATATATTTATGTATATTAAGTATCTTGCTATATGGATGATAATATGTTCTTCTCAATACGTCGCATATCTATTGATTTTTAAATGATTGTGATTATGAAGAGATCTAGAATGATATGAGATAACATCATTATTCTTGAGATATGCCTCCTGTCCTAGTGCATTAACGATTACATGTTTCTAGACTCTATCTTAAAGGAAGATATTATTTGGTAAGGCATGTGGACTTAACTGAAACTATATAAATACATGCTATATTGTTAAAATATTTTGATTACCTCAGGTTTATTCTCCTAAGCATGAATTTGTTTGTTTAAAATTATATATGGGGAGAAGTGTTCGTAAGAGAGGCAATATTATGTGTTATACTAAAATTCAAAAAGATGATATTGAAGATTTTGATACTTTTGATTAGTTTTTTATACTCACTAAATCTCTAGCAAAAAATTAAAGTTCATGACACTTACTTAGAGTAATGATATTTTTTGTTCCCCCCTCCCCAATGTTTTTTTGAGATGATAAAGGGTGAGAATTAGTTGATGTTTTATTGAATATCTTATGGGAGAGTTTATTATATATTGAAATTTGTTCTTTGATTGAAAATCTTATGATTATCTTCATTACTTTGTTTTAAAGAGTTAAAGAACCTGTCCTCGGATTTAGGGGGAGCATAGTTACATTATTGTTTTGAAAAAAATATCAAAGTCAATTGTCATCATCAAAAGGGGGGGATTGTTGATTCTAAGATTTTGATGGACAATTAAATATTGATATTTTTAGTTGAACTAACGGTTTAATTAAGTGTTCCAGTTTATTAGTTCCAATGATAAAGATATGATGACAAGTAATGAATGGATGCTAAAAGATGATGACAAAGATGATGAAGGATTAAGAGGTCGAAGAATTTGAAGAACCTAGGGAAAACAACTCAAGTTAAATTTCAACTCTTAATATCTCAATTAGGATCACACACGACACAAAATAATTTTTATAAATATGTATGTTTTTTATAGGATCCTAATTAGTGAAATTATTTGCTCCTATGTGTTATTGAAAAATGTAAAGATAATTAATTAAAATTAAATTTAAGAATGTAGTGGAGCTAACTGAAAAAAGAAATCGATTAAAAAGATGAAAACGTCAAAGAAAATGAATTAAAATCGAATTAGGAGAAGTGTTCCAGCATTAGTCAGTCGACAGATAAGTCGACCTGCGCTTGAATAGTAAACTCTCTGAATCGATCAGTCGACAAGGAGGTCGACATGTGACCAGAAATATAACTATCTGAATCTCTAGGTCGACAGATAGATTGACCGATGGGCTAGAAATTTTAGCTTGGTCATATCCTAAATCGAGTAGTCGACAGGTAACCCTTGGTAAGTCGACTTATGGCACTATTTCAGGATTTTGTGGAATCTTAGATTTTATTCTAAAAGTAACCATTACTAGCCATTTTATGGTTAAGATTTGAGAGATGTTTTCGGGATTTGATGTTATTTGATATATGCAACATATATTATGATATCCCTATAGATTTGGTTCATTAAATTTGAACATTTCTCAATTTGGTACATGTAATTTTTTCTATCCTATTTAATTGTGATTGAAAAATATTTAGGGGACTTAACTGGGATGTTTAAAAGCCATAATTAACTAATTTAAATCAGGGTAAAGTCTTAATAATATAAGGGGTCTATAAGAGCAATTAAATGTCATAACAAGTAGGAACTAGTCATTGGAGAGCTTGTTTTATTCTCTTTTAAGTAGATATGCGTTTTTCACTTCAAAGAGAGATGAGATATCAATTATTCTGAGTTATTCAACTCTCATGCTTTCTAAGAGTTATCGTACTGAGAGTTTTGTGAGAATTGTCTTGAAAATCATTCTTGAGATATTGAAGAAAATTATTGTTGATCACTGATTTGAAGTTGCATTGCTAATCCTTGTTTATTCGGTGGAATCCTAGTGAGATCATTTCAAATTACTTGTTATTAATTGTTACTTGATTCTATTATTTATTATTTGGATTTTGATTTTTGAAATTGTTTTCCAAATTTTTTATTAAAAATATTTTTGAAACAATTTTTTAAGAAATCTGATTACATACTCAATTACGTGCTACCCATTTTTTGTTTAAAATTAAATTTTGAATATCTCACTTTCCTATCACTAGTTTTGAGATATTAATTGAGTTCTAATTTATCTGAGGTGATAGAAGTTCTGAGTGGGAAAATCACTTATCAATTATTTGTAATTGGTGAGTTGAGTGTCAGATTAAATAATACTAGGAGTGTCTAATCAAGGGTAATTGGTTTCAATCTCTTCCGGTAAAAAGATTGAGGTTTTGATCTTTGCCTAAGGTATAAAAAGATTAGGCTTTAATTCTTCCTTGATTGAATTTTTTGAGTGATTTTGTAAAGGTTTTATCCTTACTTGGGAAAATGATAGTTGGAGTATTTTTGTGAGGTTTTGATTCTTGAGCCTAAGGTATAAAAAGAATTAGGTCGTGATTCTTCCTGTAATAGAATTAGGTTATTCTTGAGCTTGTAAAAAGTAAAGGTTATTCCTGAGCTTGGAAAAAGAAATTTGTAAAGGTTGATTCTGAGCCTATGAAAAGAATCTTTGTGAGGGTTTGGTTCATACCTTTAAAGGAATCTTGAGTTTAGTGGGTGCAAATCTCCGTGGGGTTCGGAGGACTAGATTAGCCAAAAGTAACTTAGTGAACCAAGATATATCGTGGTGTGCTATTTTATTTATTTTACTTATATTGTTGTATGGTGTGCACCTAGTTGATAACACATATCCGTTGCTATAAAAATAATAATTAATTTTAAGATAAAATTAATTGTTTGAATTTTTGAAGTGTTATTATTATTCAGATAATTTTTTAATACTACCCAATTCATCTCCCTCTTAAGCAGCTCACTAGGCCAACAATTATTATTATTATTATTATTATTATTATTATTATTATTATTATTATTATTATTATAACATACATGTGTAACATATATACATAATACACATATATAAGCAGCATTTGGTTTCCTTCTTAATGAAGGAAACCAAATCAGTCGTTTATTTATTTATTTATTTTTTTTATTTACACAATGCCCCCTCTTGAAATAAAAAAAAAATATTAATTATATCTCAAAACTCTTAAAAGTATATTTAAAATAACACATTAGTCTCAAAACTTCTAAAATCAATTTAAAATAAACATTTAACTTCCAAAAATTATCAAATATTTATTATAAATTTTCATAATATACAAAGCAACCCAAAAATATTATACTTATATAAAATAATATTTTTTGAAAATATAAATTTAACATTTAATTCCAAAAATTATAAAGTATACATGTACACCACAAATTCACAAAATCGTCTCTAAAAATATTAAATTTATATAAAGTAATATTTTTCAAAAATATAAATTTCTGGGGTATTATAATCTAGCCCCCTAAATAAATTTCGTCCTCAAAATTTCGTTCAAAATAATAGTAATTCAGGATCGCATCACACGGTTAGGTTGCTCACACTCGATTCTAGAATAATTATTCTCTTTGTAGAGTCCCGTAACCGAAAGTCAACCATAATTCATAATCATTAAAATCCATTCCACTCATCGCTACAACCACATTCGCAGTGGCCTACATTATATCTAACAACCTACAGATCGGATGCACTTTGGTCGGTAACACCTAGTACAGATAACCAATTGCTAAAAGAATCTTATGTTTCTAAATGTTTCCGCTGAGCTACTCTGATAAAAATAGCAATAAATAACAATATATCTTTAAAATATCCGGATAGTCTCATTGGATTGGATTTATCTCAATTCCAATAGGTCTACGACCACAATAATGTTTCTCACTTGGCATTACTTTTTAAGTCTATTGACATATCCCATAACTAGCATTTACCAATTTCATCCAATATTTCAAGCCAATATATCGCAGCCAACATCTTATCCAACAGATAGCCCAATTCCTTGTGGACTGTCCTGTGGGACTAAAAATAATCAATCTCAATCTCATAAACTTTTTCATAAATATCAACTCAATCCAAACTTCTAATAAATTTTTCACAATACGTCTAAAACACATAAATATTTCTCAAGCACATAATAAGTCTCAAAACACCTAAATACATTAAAATCATATAAATATATCTCAAAACACATAAATACCACCAAATCACATAAATACATATTGAGATACATGAATACATATGAATCACATAAATATGTGTCAATCCAATAAATACACTTCGAAATACATAAATATATCCCAAACCTATATCTAGAAATACCCAAATATGTCGCAAACAAATAGATATGTCGCACCCACACGAATACGCTTCAAACACCTAAATACGTATTAGAGTCAAATACATCTCAAATCACATAATTATGTCCCCAAAGTCACATAACATACCGAGTTCGATATTGAATTCCATACTTACATAAAATGTATATAAAATCCACCAAAAGTCTCAACATTTTCCCCTACACTCCGACTCTATTGATCGTTAGTAATTGATCAATATTTATCTGAATTATTTTATTGGTGTACTGTCCTCGTAGTATAAAAATATTTTGTGGATCAAGTATTTTTATCAAAATCCACTTTCCAATAAAATATAGCAACATTGGGTAGTATCCGAATCTCAACAAAATATCATCGTAACAGAACAACCAAATTTAAATCCACTAGTCAACTCACTTGTATATAATAAAATAACATACTTCCTTACTAGTTATAGGATCGTTTACCTCACGATCAGGAGTTACGATGGTACCATAACCTATATGATTATGCCATCTAAGGTGGTTATCAGTGCTAGGGTCATTTAATATCCCCAATGGTAAGGGCAACCACCTGCAGGATTTGCACTCCTGACAAGTTAATATATATCCACCCTGCAGGACTTGATTGATAAGTAACAACATATATCCACCCTGCAGGACTTACCTGACAAGTAACAATGCATATCCACCATGCAGGACTTACTTGATAGGTAACAACATATATCCACCCAGCAGGTCTTGCCCGACCAGTAATCCACATCTCGCAGGACATGCCCTACTGACAAGAAGACAACTATAGCATAGTCAGATAATAACAATTACTTCCCACATTTAAAAATTTACTTGATCCGCGTAACGTTATAAAATAATCAATTTTAATAAACTTTTTTTTTTTTTTCCCATATTTTAGTATGAAAATATAATTTGATAATTTACCTAGAAGACAATACATTCACCTTATCGTTGTACGGTCTTCATAATATAAAAATAATTTACGGATCAAGTATATTTATCAAAAATCATTTTTCAAAATATAATATAAATATAATCACACACTGATCCGAAATCAAATTCCACCACTACCATTACAATAGCATGATACATTTAAATCCACCAACCAAATCATTTTGATATATAATAAAATACCGCACACATATTTCTGTACTAGCCATAAGATCATTTCACCTCATAATCTCATTCTTTCCATTATGTAATAATTGGGCCCCACATTTATAAAGTATTTTAACAGATATCAAGAATTATAATTATACTTCTTCAAATCGATGTTCTTTACTTCTTCAGACTAAAGTCAATAATCGAAATCCAAATATTGTCATTCAAATTAACCAATTTTAGGTGATCCATTTCAATCCACAGTCAGAACTAAAGAACCCTAATCTAATTAAAGTGAAATTTATTTTTTTATTATTATTGAATTAATAAGTTATACAATTTTTTTATTTTTTTTTTAAGTTTTACTTTATTTATTAGGAGCAATGGGTATCATAACTCAGTTTAGGGCGGTTATAAACCCGCTCTGATACCGCCTGTAATGGCTCAGTTTCTCTCTTTTTAGAATTAACACTAAAATCAATTGACTCAATTTTCATTTCATAAAATCTGATAAATTTTTTTAATGCAATGGTGACAAGTAATTAATAATTCGTTTTATAAAAAATATATTTTAATTTACAATGTGGCGACGATTATGATAATTATCGAATTTATAATTTATTAATTGATCGAATCAATTTTACAATGGTGAATAATAAATAAAACTATTACAATTTTAAATATAAATTCAACTAAAATTCTGGTTGCCATTTCCCTCCCACCAGCTCTGCAATCAAGATTGTGGGGTTGTGAGACGACACTCAATAAACTTCTAACTCCTCTAATATATGGGTTTAATTAACAAATAAATACCTAAGCATGATTTTCACATAATTTTCACATAATCATAATTATTTCATAAAATTAACAGTTAAAATTCGACAACAATAACAACGTAAATTTCACACAATAGGAAAATTAAATACATATATTTAAAGAGTTAAAAATTCTACCTCAAATCCGAAGCTAAAATTTGAAACAGAATTTTATATTCTCGCTGAAGAAAACATTCCAAATCCCTTAATATGTTTCTTTTTTTCTCGAGAGTTCATCCCATGTTTATCTGATCATGTTGGTTTTCTTATTATTAGAGTTCATCTTTGTTTTCCATGTATATTATTATTATTATTATTATTATTATTATTATTATTATTATTATTATTATTATTATTATAACATACACGTGTAACATATATACATAATACACATATAGAAGCTGCATTTGGTTTCCTTCTTAACGAAGAAAACCAAATCAGCCGTCTATTTATTTATTTATTTTATTTTATTTACACAATGCTCCCTCTTGAAATAAAAAAAAAATTATTAATTATATCTCAAAACTCTTAAAAGTATATTTAAAATAACACATTAGTCTCAAAATTTCTAAAATCAATTTAAAATAAACATTTAACTTTCAAAAATTATTAAATATTTATTATAAATTTTCATAATATACAAAGGAACCCAAAAATATTATACTTATTTAAAATAATATTTTTCAAAAATATAAATTTAACATTTAACTCCAAAAATTATAAAGTATATACGTACACCACAAATTCACAAAATTGTCTTTAAAAATATTAAGTTATATAAAATAATATTTTTCAAAAATATAAATTTTCGGGGTATTACAAAAAACCCTAGATTCTGTCATTCCTCCTTCCTCACACCGACATTCTGCCTTTCTGGCACGAAACCTAGACTTCACCGACGGCTACTATTGCACCACCAACACCGAAAAACAGAAATCCGACGTGGCCAACATGTCTCCGATGATCCCAAGCTCCGAACACTCGCTTCAATCCGTCAACGGCGTTTTCGTTACCTGGTGTCTCCCCACCACGAATAGATCGCAAGAATCCTCCATCGATCGGAGCAGCTACGTCATCCCCATCGCGTCATTGGCCGCCTCTTCTTTGAAAATTACCCTTTTATTTCTACTATAATTAGCCTGAAAGAGGTTAGTCAGATCTGGATTGTGATGAGAGAGATACGGCGGCTGTAATGCAAAGGGGAATGGATTTAGAAAAGTTAACCTAGAGCTAATTATTCTAAGACCTCTAAGGTAACAATTATATTTACAGTTTTACCCTTTAAAGTTTATTTTTAGAAAATAAACTTATAAATTAATGTATATGACCTAGAGATAATTACTCTAAGGCCACTGAAGTAACATGTACGTTTACAGTTGTACTTTGTAAAATTCATTTTTGAAAATAAATTTATAAACTATTGTTGAGGACTTGATAAATCAAGAATTGCACTCGTTTTTTTGTCCTCTATTTTTCTTGATACTTTATTTTATATTTTGAGGGAAAAAAATAATTTTTATTTAATTATTATTTATTTATGTAATTTAATTAGTTTAAAATTATTTTTTGATTTTTTTTTTTTTTTTTTTGTTGAAAATTTATCAAAAATTATATTAGTTTATATGGAATAGAAGTGCAATACTCACTCTCTCTAAATTAAAATTTTTTAATGTGTACTCTCCTTCTTAGTTTTAAGTTACATAAACTAGTTTAATAATTAGTTTAAAAGTGTAATAAAAAATTATTGTTCAAATTTTTGTAATTATAATTGATCATTGATCACTGAAAGTACATTTTGTGACGTACTTCATCTTGTTTTGATCATATGCATATATGTTGATAATATACACTATTGTTGGGCAATATTATTTAATTTTCCCAATTTGAAATGTTTGCTTATGAATTGTTGAGATCATTTTATCAAATTAATTTAACCAACAAAGTTTGCAAGATTTTAAATTCCTATTTTGTTGATAGAAACATTTTAGATTAATTTATACGTTCACCTGCCTAAAGGGGATTATTGTGCAAATTAATTTAATTATATGATGATGTTGTATGAAATAAATAATTTAATAAATTCGTTTACCAAATGAGAATAAATTTTGAATGATTATTTATTTCATTATTTTTTGAAAGAAATATGTGAATTTGAAGGTTAATCTGCCAAAGATGATGGATTTTTAAATCTATAAATTTTTCTTATTTTGTTGATCTCCATGCTTAGAGAATAGTTATTTATTATAGACTCTGACTAAAGGGGAGTTTATGATAACATAATTGACTCCTATATTGTGTTGCTTATACTTATTTGAGCATTTTGCCCATTACCCATAATTAATCTAGTGCATTTTTTTTTTTCTTTATAAAAACAGTTTCTTTTGCTGTAAATAACAATAATGACATGATTGAAATTCTAAATGGGTCGAACTATAAGAGATGGAGATCATACATAGAGTTCGCTTTAGGAATAATGGACTCGAACATGGCTCTGCATGAAGATGAACCTCATCGACCTACTGATGAGAGCACTGAATTTGAGAGATCTCATTATGTAAAATGGGAAATATTGAACTATTTAAGTCTCATTTCAATCAAGAAGTCCATTGTTGAACATCTCCTTAAAGGAATACCTGAGAGCAATAATGCTAAAAAATTTCTCATTACTGTGGGAAACATATACCAAACATCTGACAATGCCAAAACTGGGTATTTTATAGATGGATTGATGAATATGAGGTACGATGATACAAAAGGCATTTGTGAATTCATCTAGAGAATGATGCATCTTCAAACTAGATTGAAAGCACAAGACATTTCCATTCCCGATAAGTTCATTGTTCATAAAGTTCTCAACACTGTATCATCTTCTTTTAGCCAAATCAAGACTACCTATGACACCCTGAATTAGACTTGGAGTGGAGTGTGAAAGATCTGATCACTAAGTGTGTGGCTGAGGAGGAAAAGTTGAAAAGAAAAAAGAATAAATCTGCTCATTTTATTGCTCCTAGAAAGCCAAATAATCAGAAGAGAGGTGAAAAGACTAGAAAGCCCAACTTTCACAGTCACAAGAAAAGTAAGAATTTCAAGAAGCATGGGAGTAAGAAGCAGAGAAATAGAGATACCAAGAACACAGTCCTTAAGTGCTATCACTGCAACAAGAAGAGTCATACGAGGGTTGATTGCTTTAAGTTTAAGAATTGTCTAGAGAAGAAGAAGAAAGAACAAGAGGATAAGAAATCCGAAGAAGCCAAGTGAGAAAGAGTGAAAGCTTAAAGTTGGCAGTGATATCGTGATTGGTGTTGAGCATATTGGGATTACTGTTTTAGAATTAGATTCTGGTTTTCAACTTGTTTTGGACAAAATTTTCTACGTACCTTCGTTTAGAAGAAATTGGCTTTCTCTTTCAATACTTAACAAAGTTGGATATTGTTTCACTTTTTCAAATAAAAGAGTTGAGATGATTTATGACTCTAAAGTGATTGAAAATTGTGTTTTATCTAATGAGCTTTATAAATTATTGTTGTTATCTGCTTTTTCTTACAATGTTGAAAACACTCCCCCTAAAAGATCTTTGACTAAGGAAAGATCTTCGTTGTTGTGGCATAAGTGTTTAGGGCACATTTTTAAGGAATGAGTAGAACGTTTAATTGGTTCTGAGATTTTTCCTCCTCTTAATTCTGATGACTTGGGAGTTTGTGTTGATTATGTGAGAGAAAAAATGACAAAGACCAAGAAAAAATGTGTCACTCGTAGTTAGAATTTGTGAAGATTATTCATACATACATCAGTGGGTCTTACTCGACTACCTTGTGTGGCAACAAGTACTTCACTACATTCATTGATGATTTCTCTCGATATAGCTATGTTTATTTGATTAAAGAAAAGGTAGATGCTCTTGAAATGTTCAAAGTCTTCCGAACTGAAGTTGAGAAATAGTTAGGGAAAGTCATAAAGATTGTAAGATCTAATCGAGTTGGTGAGTATTATGGGAAGCACGGTGATGCCGGATAAAAGAAGGGACATTTTGCAAGGTGCTTACAGGATAAGGGTATTATTACTCAGTATACTATACCTAGAAGTCCTAAATTGAATGGCGTGGCAAAAAGCCGCAACCACCCTCTTATGGAAATGAAGAAGAACATGATGAATAGATCGAATTTTCCAAAATACTTGTGGGGTGAAGCCATCAAAACAGCAACCTATATTCAGAACTGTGTTTCTAGCAAGTCAGTGCTTAAAACACCATTTGAACTGTGGATGAACAAAAAACCTAGTTTGAATCATTTCAGAGTATAGGGGTGTTAAGCTGAGGTAAAGATCTGCGATCCTTCTATGAAGAAGTCAGATTTGAGAACTACTAGATGCTACTTTAAAGGGTATCCTAGTCACTCAAAAGGATATATGTTTTATTGTACGACTTGTGGCACTAGAGTTGTTGAATCTCAAGTGGCAAAGTTTTTGGAGTTGGATGTTGCTGATGTTATTCCTTCTTAGTTTGATGAAAGAGTGGAACCCATTGATGTTGTTTCTTTACCCTTGCCAACCTCAGATGTCATCTCTTATGATGGAGCCATTAATCGATCGATTCAACGAGGAGTAGATATTGTCATTCCTCCTAATGCCGAAGTAACGCCTATTACAGATGAGATTCCTCTTACCAATGAGCCTACGAATGAGTCTTCTTCTGAAGTACAAGTGAGAAGATCGCAAAGAACTAGAAGGACATCCATTTCTAACGACTATTACGTTTACCTTGGAGAGAGAGAGTATGACATTGGAGAAAAACTGGACTCGACTAGTGTACAGCGTAGGATTTTATCCTCGATGTATTGACTACTCGCAAGTGTATGAGGTCAAAGTTTTAGTATAGTGTGATCGTGAAAGATCGGGTTATCGTATCCACAGGGATTGGTGTCGTTGCTATCGAGTATCGCGTTTGTCATGACCTAACTTTATCTAGGCTAAAAACAAATGTATTTAATTAATTAAACTAATACTAATATAGCCTAAATTAACTATACAAATATACTAATATATTTTAGGGGAAAGAATCGCCTAGGGATTAACGTATTTACAAATACGTGTTCGATCTCAATTTACTCACGTTTACGGTGTTCAACTTATTTGACAATCTCTGTATGTAAACTCTACCGCCATCTCTCCCGAGTATAAGACGGGGGAATACATGACTTCGAGTCAACGGAGAAGTACCCCTCAACGTTTTAATGACCCTAGGTCACGTAAGTCTCACCCAGCATCATTGATTGCACACAATCCAACTCCCGACCAGGTTATTGGATCGTGCGTTGTATTTACGCTATCGACAATCTCCGGTCTAAAACTCTCTCGCCACCTCTCCCGAGTGTAAGTCGATGGATATAACGCAACTTCATGTCAACGAAGAAGTCCCCATCAACGTCTTAACGACCCTAGGTCGCATGAGTCTTGCCCCAACGTCATTGATTGTCCACAATCCAAACCCCGACCGGGTTATAGAATCGTGGCGTTTGTTTATCCTAATCCGAATCCAGGATTTGCCAAACCCTATATTCTCCATGTATCTAATTAAGCATGATAAACAAATAATACGATAAACACAATCAAACTATGAAGAACAAACATAAAAGCAACACCGAAATCATCCAAACACATATTCGTAAATTTATTTTTAATCCCTATACAATCCACATTTAACTCTTGATCATAACTGTATAAACATTGAAATCGAGCTAAACATGCTCACATGATCCTAAGTTAAAGAAATAAGGAAAAGAATCGAAGAACGTAGCCTCGTCCGAAGATTAGCCGCTAAGAACGCTCAACGATCGCTTTACCGTCTTCTCCACTTTGGGATGTGAGATCTCCTTCTACAACTACTCTATCTACCCTTAGATATATTCTAAGGGGCTCAAAAATACAAGAGAGCCCAGAGAAGAGAAAGGAGAGGGGATATATATAGGTAAAATATCCTAAAAATATCTAAAAATATCTTCAGTCTGTGCAGAGGGTCACCACCTAGGTGGTGGGATTCACCGCCTAGGCGGTAGGTATGTCGGTCAGTTGATCGTCGCGGCAGTGAGGACAGCGATTGATTTGGAAAACATTCTTCCGTTTCACCGCCTAGGCAGTGAGTGTCCAACAAGAATAAGGCTTTCTCAGTATTTTCACTACCTAGGCGATGGTCTGGACGCCTAGGCGGTGGGCTTCTTTCACAATTTTGTCTCCAAGCTTGTTTTTCCACCGTTCTTCAACCGTTTTTGGTTTGATCTTATCGTTTTCGCTCCAGTTTCATACTTTTTTGCCCCCACACACCTGATTTATACAAAAAGTATAAAAACTAATTAAAACATAAGAAAAATACTATATAAACGCTCGAAAACTAACTTAATTCGGTTTAGAAATATGTAGGTAGATCACACCTATCAACTACTTATCATGAAGCTCTCAATAATAATCAGGCAAATGAATAGCTAATTGTTATAGGAGATGAGATGCAGTCTATGTCAAATAATGATGTTTGGGAACTTCTTAATCTTCCCAAATGATATAAACCCATTTGATGCAAATGGGTATTCAAGACCAAGAGAGATAACAAATGGAATATTGAAATATTCAAGACCCAATTGGTTGCTAAAGGGTATACACAGCGAGAAGGCATTGATTTCACAGAGACTTCTCACTAGTTTTCACCAAAGATTCATTTAGGCTAATTATGGCATTGGTAGCTCATTTTGACTTAGAGCTTCACCAAATGGATGTCAAGACAGTTTTTCTCAATGGAGATTTAAGTGAGGAGGTCTACATATCACAACCTGAAAGACTTAAGAAAAATGGAAAATAGAACATGGTATGCAGATTGAAAAGGTCTATTTATGGTCTCAAGCAAGCTTCTCGTCAGTGGTACTTGAATTTGACATGATCTTTTGGTTTTGTAGAAAACAAGTTTGATCAGTGCATCTACATGAAAATTAGTGGGAGCAAGTTCATTTTTATGGTTCTCTACGTCAATGACATCCTGCTTGCTAATAGCGATATAAATCTCCTAAATGATACCAAACGCCATTTGTCTACTAATTTTGACATGAAGGATCCTAGAGAAGCATCTTTTGTCCTGAGTATTAAGATTTATCGTGATATATCTCGAAACCTCCTTGAGCTATCTCAGAGAGCCTATATCGATCGTGTGTTTAAAAGGTTCAATATGCAAACGTGCAAAACTGGTGATGTATCTGTTGTGAAATGAGATAAAATCCACAATGAACAATGTCTGAAGAATGATTTGGAAAATGGTGCCATAAAGACTATTCCTTATGCCAGTGCAATTGGTAGCCTAATGTTTGCACAAGTATATACGAGATCTGATATCGCCTTTATTGTTAATATTCTTAGTAGATATTTGTTAAACCCTAGGCATGATCATTGGGCTGATGCTAAGAAAGTCATGAGATATCTACAAAGAACGAAATACTTTATGCTTGTGTATAGGAGGGTTGATAATCTTGACATAGTTGGATACTTAGATTCTGATTTTAGTTGTTGTTTAGACGATCGCAAATCTACTTCAGGATACATTTTTGTGCTAGCTGGTGGAGCTATTTCGTGAAAAAGTATCAAGTAGAGCCTAATAGCATCCTCGACTATGTATCTTGAGTTTATAGCTTGTTATGGTGCATTCTCTCAAGCTATTTGGCTAAGAAATCTGATCTTGGAGATGCAAGTTGTTCATTCTATCTCTCGACCCATTGTGATATATTGTGATAATAATCCAGCTCTATTCTACTCCAAGAACAATAAGATCAATACGGATTCCAAGCATATGAAAATCAAGTACCTCACAATCAAGGACTGAGTGAAGAAAAAAGATATCGTGATTGAACATATAAAAACTAAGTCCATGCTAGCTGATCCTCTAACCAAAGATTTAAGGCCCATAGCGTTGAAGGAATATGTTGTGAATATGGGTGTCATTGAATCTTTTAATTCTTTGGTTTAGTGGAAGCCTTTATAATTTTTTTTTTATTTTGATGATTATATCGTGTAAACATTAATCACTATTGTTATGCGATTTGCAAAATTGAAATCTTTTGATGATCATCATTATTGCGTATTAAATTATTGTATGTCGTATTATTTGAATTGAATATACAATATGGTATTTTAAGATATTGTGTTTTAAGAATTACGGTTGTATACTTTTGGTTATCACAAAATACTATTTTGAGATCTCATGGTGAATTGTTAGTGACATATGATTTGCTAAAATCAAGCAATTTCATTTTATTGAGAAATTGCGACAATTTCATTTTGTTGAGAAATTGTAATGAAGATTGATAAGAAATAATGTATATAGATAATGATCACATGTTAACATTAGTTTCTTACTACACTATTGGGCTTACAATCCATGTCGATATGGTTATAAGTATTTGTGACTATAAAAAGTCTTATATTTGTTAAGATTAACATATAAACTATCATAATCCAATATTAAGATCATGTTGAATCAGATAAGTTTATCGAGATACTACTTATAGACTATCATTTCTTTAAAAAGTGTAGCCACACAAAATAATATTTTTTTTTTCTATTATTAACCCAAGAGTCTTGTTTTCAAAATTAAATTTATAAGTACTTAAAAATCAATTAATGTAGCCCAAGTAGGAAAATGTTAAAAAATTATTATTAAATATGAGCTAACATTAATTGAATTAATTATTTTATAAAAACGGGTTAATGTATAGTCTATTATATAAGCATTCCAATTAAATAGTTATCACATTTTTATTTGGGTTGTAATATCTTTTGTGTAGAAGCTCAATTGAGTGGCAAGTGTAAGTTTTGGGTCTCATTGAAGTCCGTTGTAGGGAGGGCCCAATGAGAAACCAATATTACAAATACTAGGTCCCCTCTCTAGTCTAGATTTAAGGGTTTCTTCCCATTGAGAACCACCATAACTGAAAATCTAGAACATATATAGAAAGACCTAGTGTGTAATCTATTGCGACGATCAATCATCTGCAATTGTTCAAATAGGTATGCTTTCGGTAACTGTTCTTGAAATTATTGTGTCATTTTAATCATGTATGATTAAGATCATTAATTAATTTTTGTAATATTGCGATTATGAGATTTAATCAACACAAGACCCTCAAACATGAAAGCTTCTTAGGACTGGTTGTAAAGTCGTACGACTCTTTAAGTTCACCAACCTCTAAATCCCATCTCTACAAACATCACATTGTTAGTTTTTTGCCTCCATTTTACCAACGTCACCCTTGGCACTGTGGAATTACCGATTAGATCAGACTTTATCCTGTTAACTCAAATCTATTATTTATAATGGTCAATTAGGTTCAGTTCAACATGTGTCACTTGATTGTATTCAGTGTCAACTTACAAAACAACGAACTCGACATTTTAATTATAGTTAGTTTGTTTTCATTGCACCATTTAATTTAGTGCATTCTGATGTGCGAGGTCCTTCCCCTCATGCAAAAATAGGTGGTTCTCAATATTTTATCATATTTATAGACGAGTACTCTCAATATACATGGTTGTTTCTTATGAAAAATATATTTGAACTATTCCAAATCTATTCTGATTTCTCTTCCATGGTCAAAGCTCAATTTTCTCAAAATATTAAGATTTTTTATTCAGATAATGCAATGGAGTACAAGGATCGTGCATTCCTCAACCTGCTTAAAAAAATAATACACTCCCTCATTGCTCGTGTTTTAGTACCTCCCAGCAAAACGGACGAACCGAATGCAAACAAAGACACATTCTTCACACAGTTTGTGCCCTCCTTCTTTCTCCATTATGTCCTGAGCGCTTTCGAGGTGACATCACTCTAATCGTTGTATACACTATCAATCGTGTCCATTCTACTATAATTAAGCATCAGTCACCACATGAGCATCTTTTTAGTAACCTCCCACTTATTCTTCTCTCAAAGTATTTGATTATGTTTTTTTTATTCTTCTCAAACCATATGAAAACAAGGTAGAGCTAAGGACTCACCTATGTTGTTTTCTCGGATATGGCATTGAACATAAAAGGTATCGGTGTTCGACCCCATCTCTAAAACTCTTCGAATCTCTCATCATATTGTCTCTTGGTAATATCAAATATCTTTTCCCTTGACCTCATTTGATACATCATCCATTACTAACTCTAGATTCTTTATTGATCCATCTCTTGAATTGTTCCGTGATGATGTTGTTCTAGGTACCTCTGAGCTCACTCCATAATCACCAACTGATCGAGACCCTCCAGCTCTACCGATCGCCCTTGAAGCTTGCCTATGTCTAATGATCCTGTCCTAACTCCTTCTAAGACCCAACCTTCTGTGGCATCATATCCCTCCAATCGCTCTAGTAGGATAAATCATTATCTCTCTTATCTCACAAATTATCATTGTTTTTCTATCATTCTTAATATGCATGGGCCCCAATCATGTGAAAAGGTCAATACTAATATATGATTTGACTTTCTTTTACTAAGTATAAGTTTTTTAAAAAAAATTAATGTTAATTAATTTAATTGCTCAAATTTTGTTTTTCTATCTACTTCTACTCCACCAATTTAGTTTTATTTTTCTTTCAACCAAACAGAGCCTTAGATTTTTTTTAATTTTATTTTTAAATTACCAATTTAATCTTGTAGATACCTTCAAAGTTGTGGGATGCAGATGCTTAAACTTTGAATTGCAGCAACATAATCCGTATGCTTCAAATTCTAACTTTTGCTTTGTTCCTTCCGTCTATTGAGATGGAACTTTATTATGAATAATAATAAATCTTCTATACTTGAAATAATCAGCTACAATTGCATTAGAATTTGACCATCTTCCACTTCTGTCTCTAACCCCGCCACCACAAAAAATATTAGATACAACAGTTGTAAATTGACGATGGTGCAACCGCCCCACCCCTTATATGTAAGTGAATTCCACCCACCACTAATAACTAGCAACTGAATATGACCACATTAAAAAGCAGGTATTTAAGTGGTCAGTTACACGATGTGGCAATACTGACATGATACAACGGTTATGTCTAATTTTTTCTCCCACTCTACATCCAAAAAAAAAAAATATATATATATATATATAGTGACATCTATTCACCCATTTACACTTCCGATAAACGATGCTGACGATCGTTGAGATATCTCTCGGCGATAGCGGCGTGAGCTGCTGCGCCCACTGGAAGAACATCCTCGTCAATCATGAAATGCGGCGAGTGGCCAGAGTGGAACGAACCGAGGGTCTCGTTCCTTATGCCTATGTAGTAGAAGGCGGCCGGAATCACCTCCGAGTAGAAGGAGAAGTCCTCTGCCCCCATCATCGGTGGCACCACCATGAAGTTCGTCGGACCCACCAAATCGGACGCCACTCTCCTCACATGTTCGTACATCCGATCATCGTTCACTGTTGGTGGGTAGATCCTGTCTTGTTTCTCGAAGAAGTCAACTGTGGCTGAGCATCTGAATACGCTGGCTTGTTCTACTATGACCTGTTTGGATGAATACACATTTAAGAAATATATTACCAAAATGGGATGTTTTTGATATGTGCCTCAATTTTCACGATTCATTATTCACCCAATCCACTCACTATAGTAACTTTTTAAAAATTCCAGAAATAAAAAATTATTGCATACACTAGTGATTTTCATTTTCTGTCGGTAACTTTAGATTTATGACAGAATTACTAAAATTCTTAAAAAGTTTTATATGATTTTCGTAGTACAGTGACATTGGACTTCTGGCACAATTATTAAACTTCTCAATGTAGCAAGTAGATTGTATGAGCAGAAATATATTTTAAGTTTGTGGACCGTTCACCACCAACTATTTTTTTTGTTTGATGAAGTTGAAAGATGAGAATGACTCAGACTAACCTCCTGTATTCTGTGAACAAGTTGGTAAAAGCTTGTGTTGGAGAAAGCCCTGAGTGTTCCAAGCAAGACAACCGTGTCTGGTATTTCATCTAGATTTTGTCCCCCATTGAATGAAGTCACAGACACCACCTGAACAAACAAATCACAAGTCCTTTCAAGTCTTAAAAGAGAGAAAGGAAGAGAGAGAGAGAGAGAGAAATGCAGACAAACCTGAGAATCCAACGGATTAGATTCACGGGAAACAATCCCCTGCAAGCTGATCACCGCCGCCGATGCAGCCAAAATAGGATCAACTGCCCCGACCTCTTTCCGGCTGATCACCGCTTTGAAAAAACCACATCCTGCTAACAAAGGTCCTGATCTCGACCCGATGACTGAGGTTTGGTGCTGATGGGACACGTGTATGGCAAAGATCGCCTCCACATCTTCGAGTGCCCCATCTTTGATCATCCTCTTTGCACCATTTCCGGCTTCCTCTGCCGGCTGAAAGATCAATACAACTGTCCCCTGCGGATACCATTTTTTATTCCAAGATCAGATTACTTCCAGAACTGAAACTTAGGGGTCTGCTAGAGTAAATAGATTTGGAAAATCCTAGACTTTTTTGTAATAACAATTGGTCTCAATAGAATTGTAAATAGTCCTTGTTGAAAGTGACTTATATTTTAATCTTTTATTACAGTAAATAGACAATAACATTAGTAATAACAAAGGGAGCAATGGGACCAAATTGAAATTGAAGACCACATGGTGGCCATGGCCCATTACCCCTCTTTTCAATTTGCGATCAGTCATCATCGAAGAAAGAAATTTAAAACGCCACCAATCTCGATCGCTCCAATGTCAACAACCTCGGATGGCCTTTTAATCGATTGGATGAGCAGTTGGAAAATAGATTTGGGCATATAAATACTAAAATCAATTGTATGGCTATTGTCTGTCTTTCTGTGTGGTATTGTATTTTCTGGAAAGTGGACTGACTATTCAGGGACATTGGTAACGTACGATATGGCTCAATTTCTAGAGACATCTGTTGTTTGGTTGATAGAGGCTAAAGTACTTGTTCTTCATTTTTTTTTCCACTTGTATTATTCACAAATTAATTTTGAATTTGTAAGAAAATCATTGAATATAAGGGTAAAACTATAAATTGATGCTCAATCTCCATTTTCCTATCGAATTTCGGAGGAATAGCAGTAATACTTGTATTTGTATTTGTATTTGTTAAAATAATAATTTAAAATTAAATATTTTATTACATATATATTATATTATTTTATTTAATAAAATTATTATTAATATATATTTATAATGATTATATATTAATAGAATTATGTTTATTAGATATTATTATTGTGATTAAGTCATAAAATTTATTAAAATAATTTTTGTGAATTTTATTATGTTATAACGTGATTATTATAATATTTAAATGTATAATTAATGATTTTATTAATTATACTATTAAGAGTACTTGATATCACTAAGAGTAACATAATCCATATATTATATATGTGTGTAACAATAAAAAGGAGATACAAAAAAATATAAAAAAGAATAGAGAAAAATAAATAAAAGAGTTTGATACTAGATGTTGATACGTATAAAATAGTGAGTGTGATTCCATTAAGATAAAGAAATAGAAGTGATGTTTTTTTATATTTTAGACATATACTTGATTTTATATGGATAATAGAGTTCGCGATCGGTTTAATTAGGGATGTCTTGTTTGCATCTCGACTCCCTGGATCGCTGTATCTTAGAAGAGCTCGTCATTCAACCCTATTACATAGAGGAGGGGGGGGGGGGGGGGGGAACTCTTTTTAGGACAGCATCTACACGCCTCGATTCACCAAATTCATATTTTTTCTCAATACTATGCTTTATTTTTTTGAGACAATTGGTGAGAGGTCCTTCATTAAGCTCTAATTGGTTAAAAATCCTATATGCGGTAAAAACTTTTGATTTAGTCTCATCTGTTTTAAAAAAGAGGAAGTCTTACTCATGTGATAGTCACGCGCAGTTACACTTTGTAGGTAATATTACTATATTAGTTACAGGTAACTAATTTTTTTTATTTTTTTTTCAGTTACATGTTCCAATAATATGTAACTTTTTAGTTACATGTCTCTGAAATGTAACTAAAAAGTTTGATATTTTTTAATTACACGTTTCAATAATATATAACTTTTTAGTTACATGTCTCTAATATGTAACTAAAAAATTTGATATTTTTTTAGTTACGTCACAAAATATTATACATATATACGTAATTGTAACATGTAACTAATATTATATAAGTACATGTAACTAAAAATACCCAAATATGTGTGAAAAGTAACAATTATGAAATTATAACTAATATTAGTTACATGTAACAAAATTCATTATAAAAATCAAATGTACTCACTAAAAAGTTTCCTATAATCCCTGCAATGCGGGACTAAAACACAAGTGAAATCTAACTTAAAGGACTAAATCAAAAACTAATAATACAAAAAGATTTTTCACCAATTAGACTTAAAAAAAAGGGAATTTTCACCGATTTTTCCTATTTTTTTATTTAATTATTGATGTTCTTTTTTTAAAAAAATAAAATAAAATTGAACATATGCTAAATGAATGTCGAAAACTAGTATTAAATACTATGATTTTAGCAAAGTGAGTTAGCTGTTATATAAAGGAATAAGGGCATTTCCAGTCGTATTAATCGTTTTATCTTAAAATATTTGGAATATGATTTAATTATTCTAACCATGTTCTTTATTTAAAAAAATCATATTATTTTAATGACTATAAAAATAATTACTCTCATTTCACTCAATAAATTAATCTAAAAAACCCAGGACAAATTCAAGAGGTCTCTATCTAAAGAACCAACCTTCAAATGCTGTTCTCTGGCCTTGAGAATCTTGGCAGCGCCCATGAGCATGGCCACGTGGGCATCGTGGCCGCAGGCGTGCATCTTTCCGGCAACTTTACTCCGGTGCTCCCACTCCACCGCTTCCTACCGGAGAGAGAAAAAAAAAAATTATTATGAACATCTATTAATAAATTAGGTTTAAAAAAAATATAATTTAATGGTACATAATTAAATTTAAAAAATGACTAGTTAAAATTGCACTTGTGCAATCTCTTATCTTAATTTGGTCCTCTTTTTGAGGTATTTCTCCTTTTGAAAAGGAGAAGTCGATATAGGTATGTTTGGTAATCAATTTTTGTAGACAAGGAACCGCTAAAGTTCTTTTTTTTTTTTTTTTTTCTTTTTCTTTTGAGGCTAGTTTTAAAAATAAAGAGAATAGTACTTTTACAAATTCATTTTTTTAATTGATGAGATTCTATATAACAAGATTATCCTTATTTTTATTTTTAAATATTTTAAATTTTATTTGAAAAATATAATATATTTCAAAAAATATTTTATATTAATCATGGATTTATACAAAAAAATATTTCTTTTGTATGTATGTTATTTTTTATACTAAATAAAATTAAAAATAAATAAATAAAAATAATATAAGTCTATTTTAGTAATTTAATAGTTGCTTTTACACAAATGTTTACAAATGCTCATTAAATATTTTTCATTTTCAACAACTATTTTTAATAGGTTTATCTAACAGTTTACAATAATTTTTTAACAGATCTTTTTAAAAAATAATAGTGGAGCCAAATTAAGTCTTAATTCACTAATTTCAAATTTCTCTATATCAATCAATAACTAGGATGAAAAGATAAAATATTTGGAAAAAAAAATTCAATTTTAAAATACATAAAATTGAATTATACTTTGCACTCTACTCTTCATATTTCACGTGCACACTTTATTAACTAAATTTTTATTATTTTTAAAAATTTAAAAATCGATATTTGGTGACAGGAATCCATAATTTATATAAAAAAGTGTAAAAAAAAATATTCGAATGAAAACATTTTTTTATTAAAAGATAAAAATAATTCCCAAAATGCAAGCTAAACGCTAACTATGTCAGATTTTTAAGAGATTTTTTTTTTCATTAAAAAAACTGCTAACCAATAATGACGCGCTAGCCGCTTCTTCTGCACTTTCTATACCACATGCCTTGTCCCACAACACAACACACAACCACCATTTAATCCAAACAGAGATAAGCAAGTGGCCGAAATATAATAATGCTTTTAATAAATTAATTAGAATTAAAATAAACATGCAAAATAAAATAAAAAATAAATTTAAATTATATATTAAGAACACACCGGCATCTTCAAAAGTTGATTAAATTAAAAAAATAGAAATAGAAAATGCACTAATATTTTGAGTTATTTAATTCGAATTAGTTATTTGTTAAAGAAGAGAGAATATATTTTTGGTTATTTTAGTAAAAAAAAAAAGTAGGAAAAAGAAGAACAAGGGAGAAGGAAAAAAAAGCACGATAACGCGTGAAAATTACCTGAATGGGGAGGGCATCCATATCAGCTCTCACCGCCACGAACGGCGGCCCTCCAGTTCCGATCAAGGCTCTGATCCCGGTCTTGGCCAACGGAAACCGGTAGCCGACACCGATCTCGTCCAATTCATTGCGGATCAGCCGACTTGTCTCGAATTCCTCGAACGCAAGCTCAGGATTCTCGTGTATTCTCCGCCTCACTGACTTCAACCAATTGATGTTATCCGGATCCTTAGCCAGCCGGAGTATCCCCTCGGAACAGTCCTTCGTCCACACCGTGCAGTCCTGCATCGATTCCGGCAATCTTTGACGGAAAGCGGTCTGATTTTTTCGGTTTTCGGGGGGCTTGTTGAAGCAGGTCCGCTCGATATAAGCGAATCCGTAATCAGATGAAGTTGATTTCTCTAAAAGTGCGTTGATTATCGAAGAATTGAGGATTAATACGAAGATTAAAAGGATGAGTCTATGAGGACTCATCCTGAGATTCACGAGAGAGAGAGGGGCGAGAGGGGAGAACAGAGTGATGCAGAAGAAGGCAGAGGAAGAAGAAAATGGAGAGATTTGAACACGTGGGAATAATATAGGAGGCAATCCATACAGCATATCTGTCACGTGGGCGTATTCGTCGGGAAATTTCTTAGATTGATTTATGTGGTGCAATCGCTGCGGGTGGGGCCCACCACTTTCTTTAGGAGGGCTTCCTCTACGGTGAGACGTGGACGGTGCCCCCAAGTGGTTCTGACTGACGGCATGCTGAAAATTAAGAATTATTTATTAAATATTGAATATAGAATTATTAGCGGGTTGGGTCAGTCGAATTCGGCAGGGAGCGATAGGCCAGACCGAATAATTCGGTTTAACAGAGAGTCAATCGGTCAGTTTAATCTCTGTACGTAACGTTATTCCTAAAATAACTTCTGTTACTTCTTTTTAAAATATTTTTCTCTAAATTTTTTTTTTTTTTGTTTCCTTCATTCATTATTTTTTCTATCTATCTATAATTATTTGTGTATATTTTTTTAAAATTTTATAATATCAATGATGAAATTTAATTATTTTAAGTGAGAAGTGCTAAAAAAATGTGAATAATTTTAAATAATATTTATATTTTAAATAATTTTTTTATTTTATTTTCAAAGACATTTAATTTAGTAAATAAATAATGTATTTAGTTTTAAACCTTAAATTATTTCTTGAATTATCTTTTCAAAATAAATATGAACTTTTATTTCTTTTCTCTTGTCAAACCTCTCTATACTCCTTGGGAGAAAGATATTTATTAGGTCAATTATTGTGGATGCTTAATTTAATAATTATAAATAAAAAGTAGGTTACTACTTCACATGTCCCCTTATTTTTTAAAGTTCAACCAAAGTTCCATTAATTATCAAGATTATCAGAGAACCCTAATTGCAAAAAAAAAAAAAATTATATTGGCCGATTTACCACACATATAATGATATAATGACTCTTATACACTCTATTACTATTTTCTTTTTCTTTTTCTTTTCTTTTTTAAATATTTTTAAATCCTTTATTTATTTATTTATTTTTGCCCTTCTACAACCCATCTATATACCCACATTAGCCAAAAACCACACACCACCATGCCCAATTTGATCTGTCATCCACCATCGTCTCTTTCTCTCTCACTCTCAACGCATTGATACCCACATCAGTCAATCTATGCTACGACCACATTCTCTCTCTCTCTCTCTCTCTCTCTCTCTCTCTCTCCCAGTCGTCCATATCCACATCAGTCAACCTCTGTGTTGAATTCAAGATTTTGATAAGCAATTAAGTATTGATATTTTTGTAGAGCTAAAGGTTTTATCGAATATTTCAGATTTATAGTTCCATACATTTGATTAAAAAGAAGATTTGATGAAAAAAAACATAAAAGATGCAAAATGGACTTGATGAAAATGTGAAAAGTTTTGAAGACACTGAAGAAAATTAGGTGAAAACAACTCTTTATTTTTATAAATACAACCCGAATCAGGATCATGCATGACACTTAAAATGAATTAATTATATGTGTGTCATGATAAGAAGTGATAAATTTAAGATCCTAAAATGAGATATTTTATGTGTTTCTTATGTGAAATAAATTTGATAATTGACCTAATTAAAAAATGTGTTTTAAAGTATAAAAAGTTGTGTTTTCGAGTCAATTCGGTCAACCGGCAAAAATGGTCAGTTGATTTAATAAAACAATGAGTTTTTGGAGTCAAAATGAAGTTCTATTGATCTAATCGGTCAACTGAGAAAAACAATCGATCAACTATTTGAAACAGAGACTAAAATAGATATGGAAATGAGTATTCTGATCAAATCAGTCAACTGAATGGTTAGGGTCGGTTAACCTTTTGAATCAATGGATGCAGAGGGTGAAAAAAGGAAAAACCCACTAATCTAGTCAGTCAACCGACTAGTGTAATGCCAACAGCTATTTCAACCTTGGCACCAGTCGGTCAACCGAATGGTGTGGCTCGGTCAACCGACTGCTTCAGTCAGCAATTCGACTGATTTGGTCTCTTGGTAAAAAACTATCCATTTTTTATGATTCCAAGAAATGAATTTAGGGAATTTGAATGTATTTCAAATATGAAAAACTTATTTAGTAATCCCTATTGATATGATCTATATATTTTGAGATTCTCTTAATTTAAATAATTTAATACTTTATATTCTAGTGGTTTCAAATGGGAAATTGTTTTATGGAATTAAAAGTGAGATTTGAAAGATATTTTTAAGTGGAACATACCTATATTGATAGCATATGTCATTTGGGGTCTTAGAGTGTCATTTAATGACATATCTTTGAAAAATTAGTCATTAAAGAGTTAGTTATTTGTCTATTAATAGAGACCTACGGAAATTGAATTAAACACATCAAGAACATCAGTTTGAGTTATTATAAGAGTAAGATTTTTGCTGAAATTTTGAAGAGTGATTCTTTATAAGTTTTTGATCTAAAGTGCTTGTTGTTTGGCATCACCGATTTGAATTCTACTTACTATATTGCTATTGTCTTCGGTGTTTTCCCGGTAAGATCCATCCAAATTTTATTATTTGTTTTTAAAGTTATATTTATCTTGATTACTTGGTTTAGGATTACTAGAAAATCATTTTAAACTTAAAAGCCTGAAAATATTTTTTAAACGATTTCTGTCTGATTATCTGATTACGTGCTAAATTTATATTACCTACTTTATTTATTAATCATATTTTAATTTCCTCATATATATATATATATATATATATATATATATATATATATATATATATATATCATGTAATAATTATTTGGGATATTAATCAAGTATATTTCTATTGAGGTGGTAAAAGCTCCTTGTGAGAAGAAACTCATATATATTTTTTATTTGTGAGTTTGAAAGGATTAGACACATTTGGGACGGTATCTAGTCAGGATAGCTAGGTTTTGATTTTTTTCTTGTGAAAAAAATTAAGGTTTGATCTTTACCCTTATAAAAATGTTAGATTATTTTTTTCCCTTTAAAAGAATTAAGTTTCGATTCATCCTGTAATTGAATTTATTTTGTGTGAATTGTAAAAGCTTATCATTTCCTGTGAAAATGATAAGTGAGAGAGTGTTAGATTAATCTTTGTTGGCCTAGTGAGCTACCCAAAAAGGGGTGAATTGGATAGATAAAAAAATATCAGAAAAAAAATACTTCAACAATCCAAATAATTAATTTTAATCTTAAATTAATTATTATCTTTATATAACAACAAAAATATAATATCAATTAGGTGCACACCAAATAACAAAAATAAATAATAAAAAATAGTAGCACACCAGAAATTTATACTGGTTCACCAAGCTACTTTTGGCTAATCTAGTCCCCCGAGCTCCACGGAGAGTTGCACCTACTAAACACTGAGATTCTTTTAAACAGGTAGGAACCAAACTTTTACACAATGATTCTTTTCACAGACTCAGAATCAACATTTACAAATTCATTTTCTCAGGCTCACAAATAACCTCTTATTTTTCCCAGACTCAAGAATAACCTCTACTTTTTACAGGCTCGAGAATAATTTAATTTTTTTTGTACCTTAGGCTAAAGAATCAAAACCTCACAGAAACGCTGCAATTATCATTTTCCCAAGTAAGGATAGAACCTTTACAAATCACTCACAATTAATTTTATAAAGGAAAAATTAACACCTCAATCTCTTTGCCGGAAAATATTGAAACCAAGCTACCCCTGATTAGATACTCTCAATAGTATCTAATCCGTACATAACTCACCAATTACAAAGAATTGATAAGTTCTTCCCACTCGGAGCTTCTACTAGCTCAAATCAATTTAAACTCGATTAATGTCACGATAATTACTAGGGATAGAATTAAGTGAGGAATCAAAAATCTGATTATAAAAATAATGTGGGTAGGACGTAATCAAATTACCTCACAAATCATTTTAAAAGAACTTTTTATGCTTTTAAAGTTCAAAAACGATTTCTTATACAATCAATTAACCAAGCAAGCAATGATAACAACAACTCAATTAAGAATATGCTTGCAATATGTTTACCAAGAAAATATAAAAATTTGATTATGATAAATATAAATAGCACACAAATAAGTATGTAATCAGATTTTCACCAAAAATCGTTTTAAAATATTTTTATGCGATTTAAAGTTAAGAAAATGATTTTATAAAGATCTTATCAACCAAATAAATATAGAAAAATAAATATGCAGTAAAGATTAAAAGTTTGGAAAGACCTCACCCAGATAACACCGAAGAATTATAGATTGGAACGTTAGATAGCTCAACTCGGTGACGCTTACACAATCAACGCTTTAATTCAAGAACTCCTCAATAATTGATCTCACAATTTGATCTCTCAAAATAATATCATAATGATTACTCTTATAAAAACTTATGAACTGAATAGTTCTTAATATATTATCAATATTATATGAAATCCGCATGTCTATTTAAAGCCACTTGAAACAAGCCCTATAACGGTTAGTTTCCACAAAATATGTCATTTAAAATCACCTATAGACCCTATATATTGATTCCTTTCATTTAAGGTGTATTTTACTTAATTATAGCTTTCAAAATATTCAATATAGTTTCTCAAAAGAATTTTCAAACTCAAATCAATAAGATAGGAAGTATTAAAAAAACCGTTTTGAAAAATATTTTAATTCCATGTACCAAATCTATATAGATATTCAAATAAGAGTATTATATCTTAAAGATATCCATATCCCTAAAATCTCTCAATCAGGTAACCAAATAACTGATAGTTTTTTAACAAATCCTGAAATTCCACAAAACCTGAAATAGACTTATCAGTCGACCGACCAAGACACATCTATCAACCGCTCAATTCAGGATACTAGCTAAGACAAAATTCCTTCACCCATCGTTCGACCACCTATCCATCATCTATCGACCGGACAATTCAGAGATTTTCATTAGTCGACCTATTTATCGATTTAGAGATTCAGAGAGTTCATTCTTTGGCCACAGGTTGATCTACCTGTCGACTGAACGATTCTAGGAATTGTCTTATTTTCATAAGTCGACTTATCTGTCGACTGGACCATACAGAGCTCTTTCCTTAATTTTATTTTAAATCATTTTCTTTGACGTTTTCGTCCCTTTAACCTATTACTTTTCTCTATTAGCTCCACTAACTTTTTAAATACAATTTTAATCAATTATCTTTATTTCTTTTTCAATTACACATAAGAGCAAATAATTTCACTAATTAGAATCCTATAAAAAAACACACATAATTATAAAATCATTTTTGTATCGTGTGTGATCTTAATCAGGATACATTAAGAGTAAAAATAGATTAGAGTTGTTTTCACCTAAATTCTTCAGAATTTTTAATCTCTTAATATCTATCTCTGCATCCTTTACATTTCTCTTGTGGCTTCTTTGTAATTTCACATTTTGTCTTTGGTGCATCTTTTTGCTTTACATGTGTCACTTGTGGATCATTGATGACACCTTGTCTTGACTTTGATATAACTTCTTTGTTTGTTCGTTCGGATCTATTTCCAACATTATGTAACTCTGTAAAAGATATTTCAACAACTTTCTTCGGTATCCATTTCATCATTCTTGTTAGACATAAACTTAGGGTTCCTGAATGAACATGCTATTTTAAAATGCCCAACCCTATTGCAATAATAACATCTCAAATCCGATTTATCAAATAAAGCACGGGATGTAAAGTAAGAATCATTTCTAACAATAACCACATAATTATCATTGCCTTGTGATAAAGGATGACAATAAAACATATCCATTTTATCTAGAAAAATTATTTTCAGAATCACTCGAAACAGACTTAAGGTTGGATTTTAATTTTTCAAAATTTTTCTTAAATAAATCGATATTAGAAACAAGATTTGATCTTTGCCTAAAAATCGTATCAAAATTAATTTTTAAAACTCTGTTTTCATTTTCAAGAGAATCAACTTTAGAGAGCAAATTATTAATTTAAAAAATAACATCTAAAAATTCTTTTATACTACAATAATCATCTAAATGCACTTTAGATTTTCAGACCCTTTTTCCACCATTTTCAAAATCAACTATTTTTCTTTTTAAACTTAAACTCTTTTTAGCAAAAAGTAATGTGAGTGAAAATAATTTTTCCATAACAATATGGACATTTTCATTATCATCATCTCCATTACTACTACAAAAATCATAAATCACATTATCATATACGTATTTACCACTATCAAAAGAGGATACACAATATACATCATCCATGGTGTGTGCACGTGACCGGTTTAGCTAGGATGTTAAGCCTAATCAAGCTAAAACCAGTTTTGATGCCAATTGTTGACCCGGTGAGCTACCCAAGAGAGGAGTGAATTAAGTAGATAAAAAATTATCACAAAAAAAAAAAAATACTTCAATAATTCAAATAATTAATTTTAATTCTAAATTAATTATTATCTTTACATAAAAGCGAAAATATAATATCAACTAGGTGCACACCAAACAACATAAATAAATAATAAAAAATAGCAGCACAACAAAAATTTATATTGGTTCACCAAGCTACTATTGGCTAATCTAATTCCCAGAGCTCAACGGAGAGTCGCACCCACTAAACACTAAGATTCCTTTCAACAGGTAGGAACCAAACATTTACACAATGATTCTTTTCATAGGCTCAGAATCAACATTTAACAATTCTTTTTTCCTAGGCTTAAGAATAACCTCTTCTTTTTCCCAAGTTCAAGAATAACCTTTACCTTTTACAGGCCCAAGAATAACCTAATTCTTTTTGTACCTTAGGCTAAATAATCAAAACCTCACAGAAACGCTACAACTATCATTTTTCTAGGTAAGAATAGAACCTTTACAAATCACTCACAATTAATTCTATAAAAGAACAGTTAACACCTCAATCTCTTTACCGGAAGATATTGAAATCAAGCTACTCCTGATTAGATACTTCCAATAGTACCTAATCCGCACACAACTCACCAATTACAAGAAATTGATAAGTTCTTCCCACTCAGAGCTTCTACCATCTGAAATCAATTTAAACACGATTAATGTCCCAATAATTACTAGTGATAGAATTAAGTAAGGAAACAAAAATATGATTATAAAAATAATGTGGGTAGCACAAAATTGAGCATGTAATCAGATTATCTCACAAATCGTTTTAAAAGAATTTTTATGCTTTTAAAGTTCAAAAACGATTTCTCATACAATCAATTAACCAAGCAAATAATGATAACAATAGACTCAATTAAGAATATGCTTGCAATACGTTTACCAAGAAAATATAAAAATTTGATTATCATAAATATGAATAGCACACAAATAAGTATGTAATCAGATTTTCACCAAAAATCGTTTTAAAATATTTTTATGCGATTTAAAATTAAGAAAACGATTTATCAAGACCTTATCAACCAAGCAAATATAAAAAAATAAATATGTAGTAAAGATTAATAGTTTGGAAAGATCTCACCCGGATAACACCGAAGAATTATAGATTGGAACGTTAGACAGCTCAACTCGGTGACGCTTACACAATCAGCACTTTAACTCAAGAACTCCTCAATAATTGATCTCACAATTTGATCTCTCAAAATAATATCAGAATGATTACTCTTATAAGAGCTTATGAACTGAATAGTTCTTGATATATTATCAATATTATATGAAATTTGCAGGTCTATTTAAAGCCACTTGAAACAAGCCATATAATGGCTAGTTTCCACAAAATATGCCATTTAAAATCACCTATAGACCCCATATATTGATTCCTTTCATTTAAGGTGTATTTTACTTAATTATAACTTCCAAAATATTCAATATAGTTCCTCAAAAGAATTTTCAAACTCAAATCAATAAGATAGGAAGTATTAAAAGGACCGATTTGAAAAATATTTTAATTTCATGTACTAAATCTATATAGATATTCAAATAAGAGTATTATATCTTAAAGATATCCATATCCCTAAAATCTCTCAATCAAGTAACCAAATAACGGCTAATTTTTGAACAAATCCCCAAATTCCACAAAACCTGAAATAGACTTGTCAGTCGACCGACTAAGACACATCTGTCGACCGCTCGATTTAGGATACTAGCCAAGCCAAAATTCTTTCGCCCACCGGTCGACCGTCCATCCACAATCTGTCGACCGGACGATTCAAAGAGTTTCATGAGTCGACCTATCTGTCGACCTAAATATTCAGAGAGTTGATTCTTTGGTCACAGGTCGATCTACTTGTCGACTGAACGATTCAGGTACTTTGTCTAATTTTCATTAGTCGACTGGACCATGTAGAGCTCCTTCTTTAATTTTATTTTAAATAATTTTCTTTGATATTTTTGCCCTTTAACCGATTTATTTTCTCGATTAGCTCCACTAACTTCTTAAATTCAATTTTAATCAATTATTTTTATTTCTTTTTCAATTACACATAAGAGAAAATAATTTTACTAATTAGGATCTTATAAAAAATACACATAATTATAAAATTATTTTTGTGTCGTGTGTGATCCTAATCAGGATACATTAAGAGTAAAAATATATTAGAGTTATTTTCACCTAGATTCTTCAGAATCTTCAATCTCTTTATATCCATCTCTGGATCATTCACAATTTCTTCACAATGTTATTGTCTCTGCATCATCTCTGCATCTTTTACAATTACTTCATGATATTGTCTGGAACTCTTTAAACTGAACAGTCAATAAACACATTAGTTCTACCAAAAACATTGACATTTAATTGTTCATCAAAATCTTTGAATCAACAGTCTTTAACCTGATAAAAAATTAGGGTTCATCTTTAACTTTTGTAAAGGGTAAATTGTAAAGGTTGATTATGTGTCTGTAAAACAATCGTGAGTTGTAAGAGTTTGGTTCCTACTTGGTAAAAGAATCAAGGGGTTAGTGAATTGTGATTCTCCATGGAGCTCGGGGGACTGGACATAGGCAAGATTAGCTTGACCGGATTAGGATAAATTCTTGTGTGCTGCATTAATTTATTATTTATATTGTATTTGGGTGTGCACTTAATATTAAACACATATCCACTATGTATCAAGATAATAATTGATTTAGAAAAATTAATCATTTGTGTTTAAAGGATTTAATTGATTAAATTTTTGTAACTACCCAATTCAACCCTCCCCCCCCCTCCCCCAACTCTTGGGTAGCTCTTTGGGCCAACACTCTGCTATCAATCACTGTCTTTCTCTCTCAAGCCATTCATACCTACATCAATCACACTCCACCACTGAGGCCAATCTCTTCCCTCCATCAACCACCTGCAAGTATATATATATATAAAAATAAAAATAAAAAAATACTGCAAATCAGAGCATCAATCTACAAATAAAAATAATAATAATAATAATAATAATAAAAAAAAAAAAAAAACTAAACAATAATTCATTTCACTTAATGCTCTCAAAATTCATAATTCGATAAGTAGAACTCAATTTAATTGCATTATTCTCGATCAATTTTCAAAGGTTCAAATCTAGAATGATAGTATGGTGTGATGGTAATTGACAACAAAGAATAGGATGATAGTGCGGTGGTGTTCGATGGAAATGAATGGGACAATAGTGTGGTGGTCGGAGATGGTGATTAATGAAACAATGACGTGGTGGCCTTCAACGAGAATGAATTGTTATATAAAAATAATGTTTTAGATATTTTATAACCCAATTATTTGTGAGACTCAATTTTAAATTGGGACACATAAATATACCAATATATTATACTTGGTGAGGAAATGAATGTGCTATATTTTTATTTGTATAAAAAATATTTAAGAGATAAATTAAAATTAGTCTTTAAAGTACCCATTTGAAGTTGTTGATTGATGTGTCGTGTGGGTATTCCCACATTGGTAACTAAAAAACATAAAGAATCATTTACTACGGCTCGAGTTACCTCAAGAAGATAAGCCCCTAGGGCATTGAACTGATATAAACAGAAAGTGTGATAAAGCCTATAAAATAAATAAATCCATACGCGCATGCATGCATGTACTGCCGCAGACCGCCTGCCCGAACCCCCGATCAGGCTAGTTCAGGTCGGGTTGGCTCGAATTTGGGTCCTGGGTTTGGGCCTGTGTCTTGGGGACTGCTTGGCTCTATCTTGGTATCTTTTTAGACAAAATTCGAAAAAAACCCAACTCAAACAAAGCCTAGCTGTTCAGGTTTGTGACTGTAGAGAATTACAAACCTGGAGATCGTTCACGAGTATAACTACAGGACTATCAGGAGCCTCTTCATTGCCTTCAGTTACTGCTTCTTCTCCCTATAAAAAGTAAACATTCTCATTATATAGGCATCTTATTCTAAGCTTGCACCTCTTCAGAGTGTTTTGAGTTTGAGAGATTTCATTGTTCTTGATAGTTTTTGAG
This sequence comes from Eucommia ulmoides, assembly GCA_016647705.1. Lineage (NCBI taxonomy): Eukaryota > Viridiplantae > Streptophyta > Magnoliopsida > Garryales > Eucommiaceae > Eucommia > Eucommia ulmoides. The sequence goes on along the minus strand of CM028332.1, from coordinate 31,633,481 downwards.
ATAATTCAACATATTTTCATTCGTTAAGCTTTTGGTTTACAGTGCTGGTACTAGTAGTTGTTGATCGTTGTATCTTAAGAGACAGACGCTCAATCAAACCGTAAATGCCATACCGGGGGGGGGGGGGGGGGGAAGGGAGGAGACAAAATCTACTTTAAGGAGAAATCGTCAAACAATTGTCTCAATTTTCTTTTCTGGTATTTTATTTTTTGTTTCTATTCAGTAATACAGTAAATATCTTGTTCTTGTTTTTTCATTCAATATTTTATAATCATTGTAATTTAAATTTCTATTATGTCTTTTTTAATGTTATCATCGATTAATCTAGATTGTTTCTGTAAAAAATAACTTTGATATGTTTCATTTTTATTCTTAGTAATTAATTAATTAATTAATTTTTGGACTAATTTTTTTAACATGAATTAGACATTGGTGTGGTGATCAGAGATGGCGAAGAATGGAACTATGGTGTGGTGATTGTCGACGGTGGCGAATGGGACGATGGTGTGGTGGTTGTTGATGACGGCGAATGGGTGATGTCAGACCGTTTTTCTCTCTCTAATTCTTTATACTCTCTCATACTATACCCAAACATGGAATTGTATTGAGAGAGAGATAAAAGTGAAAAAAAAATGGAAAAAAAAAATGAATTTTTTTTTTTTTTGTTTTTTTATATATTTGATAAAGTAAGGATGTTATCGTCTTAGTGTAAAAATATTAGGGTTAATTTTTGAAAATGGAATATAAGGTTGGTTGTGGAAGGATATAATTTTCAATTCATCCATAATTTTATGACAAATGTGTATTAGTGTTCTTTCACATAGTATTACAGAAGAAAGAACATGAATTTTTTATACTACAGGGAGCTCCTGTGATACTATTAAAAATGACAGGGCGCGTGTGAGGTAATACTCCTTAAAAAGGATCAAACATGACAAGAATCGCAATATCTAACAATCCTCGACGTCAAAAAGTAAGGATTTTTACCACTTTTTTGCAATTTTTACCACTTTTTTGCCTTGTTATTTTACCTAGAACCATAAACATCTTTTATCATTTGTTGAACACTGGTTAACCTCTTTGACTGTATTGTTTGTGTAAATAAAAACAAATTTGCTTCTCTTATTTAAAAAAAAATAAAAATATATTTTTATTTTTCAAAAACTTCATTTAACCCCTATTTAAAAAAAAAAAAATTAATTTTTACAACTAAAAAATTTCAAAATTATTTTACCCCCACCCCCACTTACCCCCCTTCCCCACCACCCAAACCCCATCCTCTTGTTCTTTCTTAGATCCAAAGGCCTCAGGTCTTCCTCCGACAATGTAGAGAGAGGAGGGGTTAAGGAAAAAGAACGAGAAATAAGGGGGTTGCGGGTGGGGTGGAATGGAGTGGGGTAGGGCTGGGGGCGGAGATAATATAATTTTAAAAAAAAATAGGGAGTAAAAAGTATAAGTTTTTAAAATAGAGGTGTTAATGTAAAAAGGTAGAGGAAAAAATATTAAAAAAATAATTTAAAGGGATATTTGTGTATTTTAATTTTTAATTATTTAATTATGTTTTAATTGGTAAGGGTAAAATTATCGTTACAATTAAATATAATCTAGATAAGTTAAAAAAAAAGAAGAAGCAAAGCTAGAGAGAAAAACAAGAACTATCTGTTGCTACTTTCTTTCATTCTGAGAGTTCGTCTATTTTAATATTTGATTTAGTGGGGTTCAAATGCACCTGTTTTTTTATTTGGTAAGATGTATATGTGCCACTTTATATGCACCTCGACTAATCATTTTCCTGGACAATGTTAAAGGTGCACTATTCTAGATCAACCTGGTGCATTCAGGATTTTATTTTCGAAATGCTCCACAAGAAAATTAAACCCTAGTTTGACAAGGAAATGGGGTGCCTCCTTTTACTAGTCGGACTAACGCTCTTGAGTGGTTTCAAATGCATTTGAAGTACGTTTTAATGGCACAAATGTTTTTATATCGTCAAATAAATGTATTGGTAATAATACTTATCCACATTCATTTCTTTACAAGTTAATTTTTTTTTCGTCGACTCTCTCTTTGCATTTAGGATGTAAGCTACGATAGTAGGAGACTCTGAGACAATAAAAACTCCGACATACGGAGAAAATCATCTCTCGCACTATATTTAGATATTCTTTTATGAACAATTCTTTTTATATGTATGATGTATCAGAAATTATATATTTGATTTATAACCATATTTTGTTTTTATTTAGTTCTTATATTCAATAATTTTTATTATTATTATTATTATTATTATTATTATTATTTTAATTCTCCAATTTTTTTTGTTTAAATTTTTTGTTGGAAAGCAATCTCTATAATAACTACTCATCAATACCAATAAAATTTTCGCTTAATGTAATAATTGTAGTCAATCAAACTTTGCTGTATCAATTAGTAATCATTTTTTACAATTACACATAAATTATAGGGGTATTTTTGTTAACTTTGGTTCAAACCTTGAAGTAATAGTAGGAACTGCAGAGAGATTATAAGTCGACATCAAGTGGGCTGCGGTCAATAGAATTGGGGGAGCTAAATGAAATTATTGTTGAATGAATCATTTCGAAATTTGCATGTGAATTCAAAGGGATAGAGCCCAAACGAAGTGTTTTCTGTCCTTCCTTTTGCGAATGAGAGGACGATAGTGTTTGGATATATTCTCCTTGCAGGATGAGGTCAATTTCGGTGCAACTTAAAAAAGGTATTGATTTGCCACAAATTTCAAATTGATCTTTCCCCCAAAATTGGTCAGTTCGTCATTATTTAAAAATAGTTCACTTTTATATATATATATATATATATATATATATAAAATCGTCATTATTGCAAAATTGTTAATAATATGATGGTCATTATTGAAAAATAGTTCACTGCTATAAACATGCCGAGCTAAACCCGAGTATTAAGTTTTTCTCACTATTCGAGTTCGAGCAGAGTCTGAAATCTTATGTTTAAATAATATAAATATTTATAAAATAATATATTTATTAATTAAATATAAATATTTTAAAAAATATTTATTAATTAAATTTAATTCTTAAGAACTATATAAATAATATATATTTTTTTTAATAAAATTAGTTATTTATAATTGCATCTTGAAATATATATATATATAAAATTCAAATATTTAATTTACCAACGAATCAAAATATAAGAATTATAAATAATCAATGTAAATTTAAGTTTATCATAGTAATTAAATAGGTCAAATGGAAATTTATAAAATTAAAATTTAATTGAATTAAGCGCTAAAATGATTTGATATGTAAGACTGTACTATTAAAGATATTCAAGAGTCTATTTTACTATTTTTTTCGTACTAAAAATATAAAGAAATGTTTTAATTTCATATTCTTCAAGTTTTTCACGAAAATTAATGAGCCAAACTCAAACATATGATGTTTTTTTATTTAATAAGTAAGTTTAACTAAAAGTTTAAGCTTGGTACATTTATTAAATGACCAAGTTTCGAACGAGCTATTATCGAGTGGAGCTCGAGTAGTTCATGAACAAATTGGTTTATTTATGTGAAATTGAAGGTAAGAGATGAGCAAAGAATTCTAATTCATTGTATTCAATATAATTATGTGTATATATACAAGAAAATAGCTTAATACTGAATTAAATACAACAGGGAAATGATCAAATATGGAAATTTGTAGGTGGTAGTAGGTGGATGATCTATATAGAAATTGGTATTAATACTGGATTAAATGCAATAAGGAAACGATCTATATGGAAATTGGTATGTGGTGGTAAGTGGGTGATCTTGTTAACATTAATACTGCCCCTCAAGATGGAGAGTGAACAGAGAAAACAACCATCTTGGAAATAAGCTCGTGAAAGTGATTGTGATCCAATCGTTTTGTAAGTGCGTCTACCAATTGAGAAGAAGATGGAAGATGCTGAGGAGTAAGGAGGCCAGCCTGAATTTTTTCGCAGTCAAAATGGCAGTCAAGTTTGATCTGCTTTGTTTGTTCATGAAAAATTGGGTTGTTAGCAATGTGAAGTGCAGCCTAGTTATCACAAAATAACGTGATGGGAGAAGGATTGTCAATGCCAAATTCAGCCAACAAAGATTTGAGCCATTGTAATTCACAAACTAAAGAAGCCATGGCCCAATATTCAGCCTCAGCCGAAGAGCGTGAAACAACTGGTTGTTTCTTAGACTTCCAAGATAGAAGATTACTACCCAAAAAAGTGCAGTAACCTGTTGTGGATCGACGAGTCTAAGGGAAACCAGCCCAATCCGAGTTATAATAACCACAGAAATGAAGGTCAGTAGTAGCAAAAAGAAAAATGCCCTTGTCAAGGGAGCCTTTCAAGTACCGAACAACACGATGAGCAGCATCCAAATGAACTGTGAGGGGAGAATGCATGAATTGGCTCAAGATGTTGACAAAGTAGTTGATATCTGGACGTGTGACCGTAAGATAAATAAGGCACCCGACTAACTGGCGATAAATTGTTGGATCTGGAAGCAAAGTACTATCATTGTCAGATAACCGAAGTTTCTATTCCATGGGAAAATCGGATATACGACTGCCAATGAGACCAGTGTCCTTGAGTATATCAAGGATATATTTGCGTTGAGAGAGGAAAATGCCCTTGGCAGAATGTGCCACTTCAATGCCAAAAAAAACTTGAGCTTCCCCAAATCTTTGATAAAGAATTTATTTTCAAGAAATTATTTAAGATGGCAGATCGCAACATCATTGTTACCAGTGATAACAATATCATCAACATAAACCGGAACATAGGTGGAAGAAGTAGCTGTATGCTAGAAGAACATCGAATAGTTACACTTGGACTGAGAGAAACCGACCTCTAGTAGAGTGGAAGAGAACTTGGAAAACCATTGTCGACTAGCCTATTTGAGGCCATAAATGGATTTGTTTAACGTACATACTCTCGTCTCCTATTGACGAGCAAACCCGGGCGAGAGACTTATATAGACTTCTTTATTCAGATCCCCTTGGAGGAAGGCATTATTTACATCAAGTTGATGAAGGGACCACTTTTGGATAGCTGCTATTAAGAGAAGGGCACGGACTGTCACTAATTTGGCAACATGAGCAAAAGTATCATGATAATCAATTCCCTCAATTTGTGTGTAGCCCTTTGCCACTAAACGAGCCTTGTAGCGCTCAATATACCCATCAGACATGTACTTGATTTTGTACACCTACTTACAACCAACAGGTTTCTTATGCAGTAGAACAGGGACAAGGGTCCAGGTATTGTTTCGCTCTAGGGCTTCTATCTCTTTTTCTATGGTTGTGCGCGATTGAGGTAGTTTGGCTGCTTGAGATAAATGCTTGGGTTCATCTGTGGAACAAACAGATGAAAGAAAAGACCTGTGTGCAAGAGAATAATTTTGAACTGATATATAATTATGTAATGGATAAGGAGTAACTTTCAGCTCAAAAGATGATCCAGACGAAGGACGTTCATGAAGGGCTACTGAACAATGGTAGTCAATTAGATATGGAGGAGCACGGCGTGATTGTTGTGGATGGTTATGGGCGACATCAGGCAGAGGAGTGGGTAATGAGAGAATCGGACTTGGTGTAGGAGAGGTAGATAGATCAACGGGTGAATGTGTCTCGATTGGTAAACCATTAACTATTGGAGTGTTTGGAATCTCGGTTGTAGAATAGGAGGCATCCGACGATGGAAGGGGTGGGAGAAGATCAAGATCAGGACTTTTCGGGTACGCTAAAGGAATAACCGAATTGGGAACATTGTGAGTGGGTGAAGTTGTGGAGCTGACATCTCGAAAAGGAAAGATTTGTTCATGATATATGACACTCCGAGAGGTGTAAAAGGTCTTGGAGGATAAATCATAAATTCGATAACCTTTCTAAGCATATGGATATCTAATGAAGATACTGGGATTATCTTGTTGGTCAAATTTATGACGGATATTGGTGTTATAAGCAAAACATAGGCAACCAAAAACCCTCAAGGTCGAGTAATCAGGTTTAGTGCCCAACAACAACTCATGGGGTAACTTCATGGAGAGAATGGGGGTTGACATTTAGATGAGATATGTAGTTGTAAGAACGCATTCACCTCAAAATTGTAATGGTAAACCGGCTTGGAATCGGAGAGCGCGAGCCACTTCAAGAAGATGACAATGTTTTCTCTCGACAACTCCATTCTGTTAGGGTGTATCAACGCAACTACATTGATGGATGTACCATGTTCTGTAAAAAATGATTACATGGTCTTGGATTCAGTTCCATTATCGGAGCGAACTCGTTGGATGGAGGGAAAAAAAATAACCCCATTACTAGACTCTATATGGTGAATACGAGACTGAAATTGTGTATGGACGATAGCAATAAAGGACTTCAACAATGATTGAGTTTCCGATTTGACATGCATTAAATAAATCCATGTACATCGAGTAAAATCATCAACAATGGTTAAAAAATACTTAGATCCATTCATAGAAGGTTGAGAAAAAAGACCCCATATATCACAGTGGAATAGGGAAAATGGCCTAACACTAGTAATGGAACTTTGAGGGAAAGGTAACCGGGTTTGCTTGGCTAAGGGGCAAATTGTACACAATTTATTTGTGGAACCTGAAATAATTGAAACATCTTTAACCAAATGATGCAAATTGCGAAAAAGAATATGACTAAGTCGTCTGTGCCAAATATCAATGGAATATGGTGTAGCTGCTAACAATGCTTTGGTTGTTTGGAGATAATGCAATCATTCATGAACACTCCCTCATCCAATCGTCTTCTTCGTTGATTGGTCCTGAAATACACAATGATAAAAAAAGAATATTAATGCACAATGGTCTGACTTTGTAAGTTGACTAATCGATAAGAGATTGAACTTAAATGATGGAACATGAAAGACATTGTGGAGATAGGGGTTGAGAGATAATCGAATTGTTCCAACGTGGGTGACAAGTGCTTGTGTGCCATCAAGGAGGCCAACAGATAGAGGGTTTCAACAAATGATATAAGAGGAAAATAAAGATAATGTAAAACACATATGGTTAGTGGCACCAAAATCGATGATCCAAACAGAAGCGGGAAAGGCATGAAGGTCAATTGTGATACCTTGTAGCTTCTCAGGATGATTGTAGCTACCTGAGGACATCATGGCCAGTAGCTGTTTGTACTGTTCTTGAGAAATCAAAGATATGGTTGAGCCTTTTGGCTTGGGGCCTTCCATACAAGATTTCTTTGGGGAAAACCCATGTAGCGTAAAACATCGATCAACAATATGGTTCGTTCGACCACAATGGGTGCAACAAATCCTTACTTCTTTCTTTTCTTGGCTTGGAGAACTTGGAGGGCGAGCGACAAGAGCAATAACATTAGGCATAGGAGATGACAACACATGAATCTCTTGTTGCTTTTCCTCTTGGCGAACAAGAGAATAATGTTTTGTCAAAGATGGAAATGGGTCCATGAGTAGAATCAGGCTACGAAGAGTTCCATACTTTTCGTGCAGATCCTGAAGAAATTCCATAGCCCTGTCTTGTTCGTGTTGTTCAAAGAGCAATTTTCCACTTCCACAAGTACATTTCAAAATTGTTATAAGAGAGCCAAATTCGTTCCAAAGTGATTTGAGCTTTGTGTAATAAGTAGAGATAGACATACTTTTTTGTTTTAAGTCTAATATAACTTGCTTCAACTGGTAGATGAGTGGAGCGTTAGACTGAGAGAAAAGCTCCGATAGATCTACCCATATATCTCTTGCCGTATTCGTATACAATATCCTTCCGCGGATCTCACTCGAGATCGAATTTAGTATCCATGATGCAACTAAGTCGTTGGCGTACTCCCATTTTGGAATATCAGTGATACGTTCAGGCTTTTTGAATGAACCATCGACAAAACGTAACTTATTCTTAGCTCGCAATGCCATTGTCATAGCACATGTCCATGTCCCATTGTTGTCACCACTTAATGGAGGCACAACCAAAATCATAGTTGGACTGTCTGAATAATGAACATATAGTTAGTGGATCACTGGACTGAAGTTCCATGGGTTTGAATGGAGGCGTGGTATGAAAGATTGGGGTGTATAGTTGTGAGGTTAGCCCACAAATAACACTCACTTATGTGAGTTAGTGCTAGTTGCACAAAATTGCAACCAACAAACAAAGGCAGACTGGCTTTCTTCAATTCTGTGCAGAAACAATAGATCTGCAGCAGCGATACAAGCAACAGAAGAGGTGGTTGGAGCTCAGACTCTCCGTGTAGGATCAAAGGAATAGGAGAAATATTCTGGATCAGAACTCACGCTCTGATGCCATGTGAGATTGAAGGTAAGAGATGAGCAAATAACTCTCCTTCATTGTATTCAATATAATTATGTGTATATATATAAGGAAACAACTTAATACTGAATTAAATACAACAAGGAAATGATCAAATATGGAAATTTGCAGGTGGTGGTAGGTGGATGATCTATTTGGAAATTGTTATTAATACTGAATTAAATACAATAAGGTAATGATCTATATGGAAATTGGTATGTGGTGGTAGGTGGGTGATCTTGTTAACGTTAATAATTTACAACCCTACTTATACACGCACAAATACTAGCTTTAGACCTGCGCTAAGTGTGGCTTTTGAAATAATTTTCATGTGTATTTTATTTGATTATTTAAATATAATTTTATATTTATTGTTTTTGAGAAAATATTTTGTATTAGTTAGAGGGGTTTGTATTTTTTTATTTTTTTTATTTTAATGGGCGAACTATGTATTATTTTGTAGTATTTAAAATATTTATTTTTTCTATTTTGTAATATTTGTTTTCAATTAATATTATGAATATTTTATTTTTGGTTGTTGAAATTAAAAGTATTGTTTGATGTTTGATGAAATGATGAAATTTTAATTTAACATAATTTTAATTTTAAACAAATGTGTGTGTTCAAATTATTTAAAATAAAATTAATTAACAAATACTCTTAATAATTTAAATATACTCAAAAAATTGGGATGTTATAGAAAGAAGAGGAAGAAACAATGAACAATTAAAACTCAATTTTCAAAAACTAAATTTAATTAGTGGAATTATAAAAATAAAATTAATTAAAAAATATTTTTAATAATTTAAATATACTCAAAATCTTAAGAAAGAAGGAAAATAGTGTTAGTGAGTTCTAATCTATTTGAAAACTTGAGTTTCTACTTTTAGGTTTTCTTATATGATTAGTAGTATAATGGATTAATATTAAAATATTGAAAAGATTGCTAATAGTTTGCCTATTAAGTTTTATATAGGAATAGGGTAGCATTAGTGGAGAGAATTAATGGCGACCATTGATTTTGGTAGGTTCGAGAAGAGGTAAATTTTGATAGTTAATTGTAGCCCTTTATTTGAATGGAAGAATATAATTGAAAAGATGATAAATATTTTGCTCTGATTCATTCATAAGAGAAGTCTTCTGCTTTTAATATATATATATATATATATAGTCAAAGTCTTGAATATTATATATATTTTAGAAAGTCTTGAATAATACCACGTGTAAGAAAAAATCAAAGTGGAATGCACATGAATCCCAAGCACAATTGAGGTTCACATGGTATCCACATGGAATCGAACTCAATGCTAAGGGCCACGTTAGTATTGATTAAGATAGTGAGTCTTTCGAGCATTAAGCTCAAGTAATCCCGGGATAGATCATCTTTGTGGGTTACCGAGGATGAATCTTGAGCTTAGAAACGATTACAAATCAACTCGAGTAATCCTGGGGTAGATCATCTTCAGGGTTCACCGAGGATAAATCCTGAGCTCATAAACGATTACTAATCAACTTAGGAGTGGTTACTAAATTCCGTTATGTAAGGAAAGAGAATCACATACACAAGATAATGAGTCATAACTCCTCCATCCCACACTAGCATTAATGGAGATCTAGTTATTTTAATACTAGAGGTGTAACGCCGACAACTCCACCTGTAATGCATTACTTTACATGAACCAAAATTTAGCAAGATCATATTCCGAATCAAAGTCAATTGTACATAATGATACAATTTTTCGCATCATCACATCATCACTTGTATATTGCCAATTTTATTTCACACTGTACATCTTAATACTAAGTTATGCTTCTTCTTACAAGAATAAATAAACAAATAGCAGAAAATAATTTAACTAATTCAGGCATAGGTGACAATTTTTTTTAAGTATTTAAAAAAAGTGTTAATTTGATATTAAGGTATTTTTACTTAAAAATAAAAGTAAAAAAACAAAATTGTATGTGATAGTGTAGAAGAAAAAAAAATCATAAATTATTAGAAAAATGTAAGTGCAGAGTAGAATCATTAAATGGAATTGTTGCACCCTGTCAACATCAACATGTAACTTACCCACGGAGTATCTAATTTTATTATGTGCCAGTCACCCGTGAGTCGTGAGTCCTACTAACAGGGTAAAGCTACCAAAACAATTTTTCTAAGCGGGTTACCAAGTAACTATTTATAATTATTTGGTTAGATTTGTCATCACCACAACTATTTACTTGATATATAATTTTCTATAGAATTATCTTATTAAAATTAAAATAACTATTATTTTATATTTTTTCACGATTTAATTATATATTCATATTCGTCTAAATAAGATTTTCAAAATCATATCACATTTACCATTTTTTTAATTAATTTTCAGATTCGTATTGAATTCAATATGGTATTTTGAGAATTTTCAATTTTTCACATTCTTATTAAATTCAACATACTACTTTGAAACCTTCATAATTTTTCATATCATGTTGATTTCAACATGATATTTTTTTTTTCCATGATCGAATTACATATTTAGATTCATTTGAATAAGATCCTCGAAATGATATTACATTTACAATTTTTTTTCAACAGTTTTATTACAATGGCTCTAGAAAAAAAAAAGAAGGCTACGGATTCTTAGAAAAATGATAGGTTAGAAATACTCATTCAGGGAAGGTGACTCTTTTTTAGAAGAAGCAGATAGCAATCGTCGTGCAACAAAAATGGACTCTTAAATTTAAATAAAGTCAAGCTCTTAGGATCTTGGATAAGGAGGACCGATACTCTTTCGTCTCAATCGATTTTTTTTATTTTTTTTTCGTGTCGAATTCAATATGGTACTCTAGAATTTTCAATTTTTTAATTTTGTGTTGAATTCAATATGGTATTTCAAATGTATATTGATTTGAAATCAATTATATCACACTCACCATTTTTTCATCAAATTTTCACATTCATGTTATATTCAACATATTATTTCGGTAGTTTTTTTAATATTGTGTTCAATTCAACATAATATTTTTTTTTTCATGATCTAATTTTATATTCAGATATGTTTGAATAACATATTCAAAATGATATCATGTTAATTATTTTTTAAACAAAATTTCACATTTGTATTTGTATTGTATTCAGTACAAATTTCACATTCATATTATATTCAACATAAATTCAAGACAATGATAAATCATATAGCAAAATATATACAAATGGAACCAATGACTCATCGATCATAAATGAGTAATCAAACCAAACAAACAATTTATTGAAAAAAATTATCGCGATTTTAAGAATATAAATGTGGTTTAATTTTAATTTGATTATTGTTCCTAATCCTATAAATACATTCTATAAATATATGTCGATGAGTGAATTGCAGAAGCAAATATCTTATTTTTGGATTTAAATTTGAAATTAACTGAATATAATTTTAAAAATGAAAATTAATTAAAAAATTGTGAGATAATTTGGGAGATTTAAATGATTCGGTCACTTCTCTCTTTTATTATTTAGGTCGTATTTAATGGATTGTTATTAATGGTGGGTGAGATCCACACGAATACACGACAGTTGTATTGAGAGTGCCAACGGGTAAAATAACTGTCTTTGAATTTGCAGGGTAGCTTGGTTAATATTTAGAGATGGCAAAAAGGAGAGAATAATAAAAAGGAAAGAATCCAATAGGAATAGGCAGATATGAGGCTATATAACAGTTTGAGACCCACTAATGTACAAGTCAACTTTGAACTGATTCAACTAGACCATTGGTGTCATGTCCTAACTGAACATGTGATTTAATACCTCATATATTTAATATATTTTATTTTTAAATTTTCAATTCATTACTTCTTTTCGGTATGAGTCAGCAAGTAGTGGGCAATTTGAACACCACCCTCGGGTTTCATCATCATTGCTCAAAGAGTTATGTCACCACTTAATTGTATAGTGGAAAAAACTAAAAAGAATTAACAATGTGATTGAAAGGATACAAAAATTGGAGAGAAAAGAAAACTTAAAAGATATATGTTCTTGCTCATTGTAAAAAAAATATTATTTTTCTTATATTATTTATTTAGAAGGATGCAAAGGACGAAAAATATAAATTTGTATGTTTATTAAAAAATGAGAAAAACAACAATAACTTTTTTTTTTTTTTTTTTTAATAACCACGAGTGTCCCCACACCCATACAGGATGTGAGATTAATTTCATTCGGGATTCCGTGGGATACTCCTTTCAACAAGTATTTTTTCTGCAGACTTGAACCTTTAGACTTACAGAGACTCCTCTAAACTGTTTTAACTTAAGTATATCTTACGCTCACTTATCTAATTCAATATTTTATATTCATATATTATAAAAATAAATTAAAATTTTTATTACTAAGTGTATAAACATTTATTTTTAAAAAAAATTTCCCTTATTTTTATTCACTTTCTTTCCAAATTGGTGGGGATAAAATTAGGAAGCTAAGTATTTTTTTTTTCTTTTTTCCTTTCATTTTTACTCTATAAATTATTTTTTTCATTTCTTTTTTTTTTTTTTTTTTGTTCATCCATCATTTTTTTTAACCCAAATAAGAAAAAGTAAAAGTGAGAGTCTATGCCTAAAGTGAACGAGAGATCTCCACTTAGCATTTACTCGCTCCTGGTGAGTTTCTTCTCTTCTATGTTTTATTTAGTTTATTTTTGGTGGGTTTTAAATAAAGATTTTTTTTTGTTTTTGTTGTTTAGGCCTTTTTCACCTTTCTCTCCTCATTTAACCTGTTTTTTTAAAAAATTATTTTTTAAATCTTTTTCTAAACCTTTTTAGAGAAAAGTCATATTTTTTTAAAAAAAAAAAAAAAAGGAAAAGACAATTATACCGCTTATATATATATATATATATAGACACACACATATGAAACGTATTCTTCATGTTCAGTCGTCTCCTCTGCTCAGTCTGTCCATCGCCGAATGACAAAAGCTCTCGATCCCACAGCTGACGAAAGCCCTCTCACCTAATCGGAAGCCAAATGACCGCCAACGACCGTCGCGAACCATCGGTCTGAACAAACGACCACCTAATCGGAAGCCAACAACTCATTTCGGTGGTGGACCTAATGGTGCAGGCAACGTGTGTGATGAGCCGCTGGTGTGGTGATTTACTAGTGCAACGACATGTCGTCGACGGTGGACACGCCTCTGATTTGGAAAATTTCAGATTTGAAATTTAGATCTGCAATTTTCCAAATCTAGTGATATAGATCTATAAATCAAGATCTGAGGGGTAAATGATGGCCGTGGCAATTTCGTTGGCGTCGGCCTCGGTGAAAAGCAGAGGAGTTGATGAACGTTTGGAGTTATTGATAATAGAAAGAAAATAGATTTGTTATTATCTAACTTTGCGAATGAGAATCGCATGATTTTTAATGTTGATAGCAAATGGATATGTACTTCTTCCCTTTCAAATTTTGCTTCCTTGGGATGCAATTTTACATTTCTCAGAAGATATCTTGAGGTTATGGGAAAGTGAAGATGACGGTGATGGCCTGGGAATGATGAAGGGGTTATTAATTACATTTTTCTCCCCTTTTTGGTTGAGGTTTTTATTTTTACATTTCCCTCCTTCTTTTTTGGTTTGTGTTCAATCGGCCTCCAGGAGATGAACACTTGGAAAATCTCATATTCGAGTTCTGTTTTTCTGTGAATATTCATGCCGTTACGTTTTTTTTATTGTTCATTTGTGTTTGATGAATATTTGCACCAATTTATGTTTTCGCAATATCTTTAGAGTTTTTTTAAAATATTTTTGATTTGTTGTTATTGGTTTGCGCGGTTGCATCTAAGAATTTTTTTAAATTTGGAAAATTTAAGATTGTGAACACTTTTCGTCGGTTCAGATCTGTTTTGATTTTTTGGTATTTGTTAATTTTGGTAGAGTGTTTGCTTATTCATTGTGAATTTTCTTTTGATTATTTAGTTTGTTTTTTGTAAATGTTCATATTAATGTGTTTAGGTAAAAATACATATTGATGTGTTTTTTGTGAAAATTGTGAATATTCACTACAACACATATCGGTGTGTTTTGGTAAAAAACTCATCAATGTGTTTTATGAATATTCACATCAGTGTGTTTTGGTGTTTTGGTGAAAGTAAATATTGGTGTATTTTGGTGAAAATTGTGAACGTTCACAACAATACAATTAACCCATAAATATGTATTAAATATTTAAAAATAGTAAAATAAAAATGTGAATGATCACGTCTTGTGATATTTTGCAGAATGACATTGATGTAAATTATAAAAAAAATGATGGTCAAAGAATAGAAGACTATTTTCTAATAATCTTAAGGGTCTATGTTGATTTTGTTTCATTTTTTTGCAAATGTTCAAATCATTTTCTTTGGTAAATGTTCAAATTCACATTTGTTGTTCTGTGTTGACTTTGTTTCATTTTTTTGCGAATGTTTTTATCGATTTTTTTTTATAAATGTTTGTAGTTAATTTGGTGAACGTTCATATTGTGAATTTGTTCTGTGTTGATTTTGTTTAATTTTATTTGCGAATGTTTATATCGATTTTTTTGATAAACGTTCGTACTTGTTTTGGTGAATGTTCATATCATGAATTTGTTCAAACAAATTTGATTCCCATTTTTAAAAAAACATGAACATTAACAAACCAATAAAAAGTTACCAAAAAAATCAAAATTCATATCGTCGGAAAGAAGATTTTTCGTAGATTAATTTGGTATATATATATATATATATATATCTTTTAATAGTGAATCGCATGGAATGATTTTCGTGATTTGGTGGTTTTTAAAAAAGTAAATATCACATTTTTTAATAGAATAACATAAATTGTAAATACAATACAAATAAGGGGTAATGACCAAGGATTAAACTCTAAGAAGGTTACGGGGACAAAAAACTTAATGTAGACATTTAGAAGACCAATTTCTCAATACACTATCTTTTGAGGACCAAATAATAAAATTCCCTTTAAATAAATGTTGCAATTATTGTGTTTTTTTATGGAGATGAATGTGCATTGATCATGGATTTGATTTCCCATCTGGTTCGAATGGTTCCTCTCCACTACAATGCATTCGGCAAAAAATCACTGATTTTGAGGTACCAATTGTGTCGCTTTAGGTTATATTTGAGTAACGGATTTAACAAATCCAAAAAATTTATAAATGATAATATTTCAAATCTTTCATTTACAAATTTTTTATTTGGATAGTTATTTTAGTTGAAGAATTTAATCGTGTAATTTTATTATTCCATTGTTTGGATAGGTAAAATATTTTTAAACACCACAAAAATATATTCATAATTATTGATGAGAATCACTCTCAAAATACACTACAACTAGATGAGAATCACCACAAAATCCATAAGATGCACAACATACCCTAGAAATTCATACCTCCTACCACCAAAATTCACAAAAATGCACAAATTCAAATCACATAAGAATTTTGAACGATCAACAAACCCTAATCAGCAGGACGAACGAACGATCAACGATGAAGAACGATTGACGAACCCTAATCAACTAGATGACCGAACGATCAACAAACCCTAATCAGTTGGACGAAAGAACGATCGACGACGATCGATGAAGAAGGTAATAGCTGGATAATAGCGAGGGCTGAGCAGCGGACGAACGATCAACAACAAAGAACCCTAGACGATCGACGATAGACGACGACGGAGAACCCTAGATGATCGACTACGATTGATGATTTCACTTTTTGATTCGCTTTCGGTTGTGGATTTCGTTTTCGGTGAAATTGGGACGATTTTGGTTGTTGATTTCACTCTTTGAGGAGGCATGGAGTTTGACACTTCCAACTATGGTGTTCTCACTCTCTGGCGAGACAGTTTCAATGAAGAAGAACAAAGAAAAGAAGGCAGTGATTAAGGTGGTTAGGAGCGAAGAGTATTGAGGAAGAAGGGATTTGTAAATAACGCATATTTTAAAAAGATTTTCAAATCCTCTCTTTTACCACTATTTGACACTTGAAGTAATTTTATAAATTTTCCCTACTTAAGAACCCAACAAGGAATTTAATACCCTTCATTATTTTCCGCATGTCATTTATACTCGACAATCGTCATTTTTTAGAATCAAAACTGCTGTCTTTGAGGCTAATATAAACAGTGGTTATTAACTGCGTTTTTTTACCAAAAATATTTTTTAATAAAAAAGTTAGTTTATAACCGCCCTTTATAGTTGCCTAAATGTACTTTTTAACTTCTGGCATGGTGAATAAAAATGGCAGTTAAAAACGTCGTTTTCAAATTTCCTGTCAAAAAATATTGCAGCACTTAAAAAAACGATGGTTGTAATCGCCATTCATAGCTTTACTTGCTTCAATCAGAAACGACATTTTTTTTAACTGCTGTTTATAAGCTTCAGGTCACGATTTTTTCCCTTTTCCCCTGCTTATTCATCTACACTACAAATATTACAATACAAAAAATATAATACAATATTGCAATACCAATATATAGTCAATGTTTTAAAACCTGGTCTGGACCGCTTGGTTTGACCGCCACCCAGACTTATTTCCGGTTCAGTTAACTGCTCCAACAAATTTCAAGCAAAAGTGGGTGAACTGGCCTTCGAACCGGTTCAACCACCAAATCGCTAAATCAGATTAGTTTTCTGCAAACTGACAATTTTTTTTTTTTTTTCCCTTTTTCTAATTGTATAAATAGTTTCCCACAAAAGACCTAAATTCCTCAATTCCCCAGCTATCTGCCCTGCCCCTGGTCAGTCTCTTTCTCTCATAGAATCGTTCGATCCACAGTTCACATACACACAACACTTTTGATCTCTATGTCTCAGCCATTCCATTCTCTCTCTCTCTCTCTCTCAGTCCAGTTTTGGTTTCTTGTTGCCTCCGATGATGACGTTCCTCCGCTCTCTTGCCTTCGATGATGTCTTCTTTCGTGCGCACTGTACCCTCCGACGACATCTCTTCCTCTATTTCGCAGTCCCTACACGTACAACGGCAGACGAGTAGAGTAAGTGTTTTTTCTTTTTTCTTTTTCTTTTCTCTCTTATTTTATTTTATTTTATTTTTGTGAAATTTAAATATTGTTTGCTATTTATTTAAATTATTTAATTTAATATTATTTTTATTTAATTTTCATAAATAATATATTAATAAAGCATTTATGTAAATTGTTAGTTTTTATTTATATAATTGTTGTACATTACATGTGTAATTTTGTTTAATAAATTTGTTCAAGTAAAAAATAAAAGTTTTTAATTTTTGTTAACATGATCCAAATTGAGATAAATTTAAGCGATGTTTTCGACTCTTGAATTGTAATTTTTGTTGTTGAAATCTTTATTTTAAACTCTTCAATTGTTTGATGTAGTGTTATTTTATTGACAAATATTTGTCGTTATTTATGAATTATAAATTGATAACTTGAGTTTGAGTCTTTAAACTTAATAGAATTTGGTGATTGTTATTACTATATATTAATTTTGATTAGTTAGTTTTTATGTTTATTTTTTCTTTAAATGTATATATTTTTCTTCTTTTTTTTAAAAATATTTTTTTATTTAAAAATTATATATTTTTAATTAATTTAATTACTTAATTATAACATTACGGTTCAATCACGGTTCGCCTACCTGTTGAACTGGTGACTAGTGAACTGGTGACTTTTTCAATTCGATGTCTGGTCCAAATTTTAAAACATTAGAATACCACCTAAACAACTTCATAAAATAATAAATTTTATACAACCATATATATACATGTGATACAAAAATAATAATTATGCATAAAAATGAGAATTGTCAAAAGAAAAGGAAAAAAAAAAAAAACTGTAGCTCCAAGTTAAGACGGCGGATTATCATCAACCTACAAATATATGAAAAAAATAATTATAAATATATGAGAAGGCAAATTTTATTAAGCAAGATACCGCGATTTTGAAATCTGACAAATAGATACAAGGATGACTTTCCTCAATGGAAACATAGAGAAAGATATTTACATACGTTAACTAGAGGACTTCATAGAAGATGACAGTCAGGAGGTATGTAGATTGAAAAAGTCAAATTTTGGGCTGGAGAAAGCTTCTAAGTATTGGAACATCCATTTTGATGAGGTAGTCAAATTATTTGGTTACCTCCAAAATATGGATTATCAATACATATACAAGAAATTGGATGGAAACGATCTAAGGATGTTGTCTACTACAAAAATGTGACTTTCTCAAGTTTTATCTATAAAGGATTTGAAAGAAGCATCCTATATACTAGGTATAAAGGTCTATAGAGATAGATCTAAGAGGATGCCAAATTTATCTTATTTCGGGTACATAGATAAAAGTGCTAGAGTGGTTAAACATGACAATTTCTAAGAAAGTCTTTCTAGTAGTCCAACATTGAATTCCTCGCACTCGAAAAATTAGTTCCTATTTTACCGTGGAAAAGGATACGATGAGCAACATTCTATATGCTTTGACCAATGGAAGTTTCATGTATGCAATACTATATACCTAGTCCAATATCAGTTATACTATTAGATTAACCAACATATATTAGAGAGATCGAGGTTTAGAACATTGAAATGTTGTGAATTTTGTCCTCAAGTACATAAGAAGGACTAAGGACAAAGCGTTGATGGTAAATACAAATTCAGATTTCCAATTCGATATAGATGACGGAAAGTTAACCTCGAGATATATATTTATCCTTAATGGTGGGTCCGTTAGCTAGATGAGTTATAAGTAATCTACAACTGCAAATTTTACTACTGAAGCCGAGTATATTACCACTTCCAATGTAGGTAATAAAGGTATATATACTAAGAAGTTTATCTATGAACTCTGAGTGGTTCCAAACATTGAGTCATCCTTACCTTTGTAGTGTCACAATAATGGTGTTATAGCTCAAGTAAGGGAACCCATATCTCATAAAAAATCGAAACATATTGAATGACATTATTACTTGATTCGTGAAATCATCGGGATAAATGATATCGACATACGTATAGTAGACATAGAGAATAATTTAGCATATATACTCACTAAGACTATAACTTTAGAATAGTTAGATTGGCATCTCAATAAGATGAATATTAGATACTGTACCGATTGGCTATACTGCTACTAGGAGATTATTGGGTATAAGCTTAATGGTCAATCTTATATTCATACATTCAATTTTTTTTAATCCGTAAAATTTTACAATCTCAAGTATTAATAAAATGTATTTTGATATTATTATTATTTAATTATATTAATATTGATGTAAACCTTGGATAGTAATTTTAAATGCCTTAGCTCTTTAATATGATTAAATAAGAGGAGACGAAAGACATTTGGTAACTTAATATTCCAAATTGTTCCTAGTCTATATTGAATTGTTAAAGCATGTCTTTAACAAATTAGGCTAGCTTGATGGGGTGTTTTATCTTATGAGAATTGTGCGTCTCAAACCATTAGTACGAGATACCAAAACAACCACAAAGGGGACTAACTAGTATCATGATTATCCTTGATATCCTATATGGTGGCTTTGCTCAATATCAAAATAGGAAATCTGAGTTGTGATTAAATTTGTGATCCTTTAATAATCTCAAGTAAATAAATAACAAAAGATATTTTTACATTATCATATTAATGTTGCTATATACCTTGCATATTAAGTTGAAATGCCTTACTGCTTTAATGTTATTAAAAGTTAAAGACATTTGATAACTAGTATTTTTAATTGCTCCTAGTCTGTATTGGATTATTGAAAATTTATATTCAATGATCTAGCCTAACTTGTTTAGTTTAAATTTATATTCAATGATCTAGCCTAACTTGTTTAGTTTCTTTCTCGTTTGAGAATAGTGGGTCTCAAACGATTATTATGAGATAATATAACAACTACATCGGGACTTATTAGTGTAGTAAGAGATCAGACATTACCATCATTGGTATCTTACATGGTAGCTTTACTCAATGTCAAAATATGATGTCTAAGATATGATTGTATTTGTGATCTTTTGACCTTTTTTTCTTCCTTGATGAAAAGTGTATTGAATATAAAAGGGACTTAAAAATCCTTAGGAGTATACATGTTTGATGTTTCTAATATTTGCAAAACCCTGTCTATCTAATTTCAAACAACCTCTAACTGTATAAAGAAAGTCAACAGTCTTTATTTCATCAACATTACTGGCTACTTTGGAGAGAGCATCTACTGTGCTATTAGCTTATCTGAAGCAATGCTGGATAGGAAAGTCTCCCAACCTTCTGAGGTTAGCAATATCAATGAGAAGAGGCTTGTGCTTTCATGGAGTCGCAGCCTTGTTGTTGACCATATCTATCAGTATTTTACTATCCACTTCAAGTATAACTTGATGCCAACCATACTCAATGCAAATTTTGATGACGTGCCAAAGACTGTAGGTTTCAGCATATAGGTTTGAATGGAAACCAAGAGGAATGGCATATCTAAATTTGAGTTTTCCCATGTTGTTTCTGATTACACCTCCTGCACCTGAGATACCAGGGTTACCCAAGGAGCTTCCATCTGAATTGAGTTTGAAATACCCCCTGTTTGGCTTGATCCACTTAACCACCATCAGCTTAGTTTTAGGATCATGCTTAGCAAACTTAGAAAGCTTGGCTAGAATGATAAGTTCATTTTTGAGAAGTGAAGGGAGAAATGGTACAGTGCCATCAAATTTTGCTTGACATATCATTTTCCATAGCTCCCAACATATGAGGGATGAAAGACTAAAAGGTAGTGTAGGATCTTGCCACCATTTAAGTAATCTAGATAGGTGAGAGCCTTAGTGAGAGAGGCTACGAAAATGTGTCCAAACCTACTGAGCAAAATCACAGGATGATAAAGAATAGTCCCTAGAGTCAGTATTGTGTCCACAACATGTATAATTGGAAGGCATTTGGAGTCCAATGGACTAAATTTTGGTATCAAAGAGAGAGAAAGAGGTTTTTTAGAGGCCTTCCACATGTAAATGGATGCCTTGAGTGGAATAATAAGGTGCCATAAGTGTTTAAAGTAAGGTGGAGCTTCTGAATTTTGCCTAAGAGTTTCATATGTTGAGGAGACTGTGAGTGCACCTGAAGATAATGAAGTCTACACCATGAAATCTTTTTCTGTGATTGGCAGAGTTGGGGTTGTTGGATGTTTATTTTATATCAAGGAAAGAGTTGATCAATGACATCTTATTTCCAGCTGCCATCTTCAAACCTAAGATCATTGGCCTAAAAATTTGCAGCATTGCTTGGCACCAATGAGAGATCACCTAAGGGGACTTCTGTTAGCCATTGATCCCACCAAAGGGACACTTTCACTTCCCCAATTTGGAAGTGAATGTAATCTTCTGCAAGCTTTTTGTGACTCAATACTTGTTTCCATCCCATGCTCTGGTAGGAGCCAAAGAAACTATAATAGTCATACATGCTCTTATCATATTTGTTGTGCATAAATCTTGCCCAAATTGAATTTTTTAGCTTATAGTTCCACCATAATATTTCTTGAAGTCCAGAATGTAATCCTGCAATTGTCTGATCTCCAGGCCTCCTTAAATCACATGATGGCATAAAGATTGCTATTTAGCCCAATGGTGCCTGCCATTCTAGAAAAATTAGGCAACAATATTTTCAATAGATTTGCTCACTTTGTTTGGAGGGAATAGAGTCATGAAAAGGTGTAACGTTTGGGATATGGGGACGTTCTTTATTAGAACCAATCTACCACCATTGGAGAGTAGTTTAGCCTGCCAACCTTGAAGTTTGTTTCTAATTTTAGAGAAATAGTAATTGGAAACAAGTCTCTATACCATATCCACTATTCTCTCATGAAACCAAACTTTCCCATGATGTTGAGAAGGAAGGGCCAAGATACTCTGTCAAGGGCCTTGGCTATGTCCAGCTTGACTATAAGGTTCCCCTCCTCCCCCCCCCCCCCAACTTTCTTGGATAAGTAATGTATCATTTCTTATGCCAATAGTATGTTATCAAAGATGTTCCTACCTTCCACAAATTCACTTTGCTTTGGTGAAATTAGTTTAGGATAGACTTTCTTGATTCTAATAGTCAGAAATTTGGAGAACACTTTGTTAAAAAAGTTGCATAGGCTTATTGGTATGAAATCAATAGAGGATGTGGGGTTGTCCGATTTTGGAATAAGGGTCAATAGAGTGCTTGTGTATGCTTTGTTGAGCTTAGAACCAAAGAAGAATTCCAAAACTGATTTATAAATATCAGCCTTTATAATATCCCAACAATGTGTGAATAATTTACCTGTGTAGCCATCAGGTCTTGCATCATTGTCCCTACTGAGGCTAAACACTGCATCCTTTATTTCATCAAGTATTGGATGGGTAAGTATATTATCATAGTTAGTGGATGTAACAAGGAAGGGAATCATGGTAAGAAATGTGGGATTTGGCTAAGCTGATGGTATGCATAATGCAAACTAAAAGTTCTGAATTATCAAATCTAAATATCCCTAGGTTCAAAGACTGAGTTACCTTGGTTATCCTTCAGAGAATAAATCAATCTTCTTATTCTTTACTCTTGAATATATGAGTGGAATAATTTTGTATTAGCATCCCCCTCCTTTAGCCATTCGAAGCTTGATTTTTGTTTCCAGAATTCCTCTTCTATTGTAATGGCCAGTTTGTGTTTAGCAAGGGATTGATTATAGGTAGTCCAATTTTTAGTGGAGTTGTCATTGAGGCAAATTTGTTCGAGTCTTAGCATCTCTGATTTAGAATTTTGTGCAGTAGTACGAATGTTTCCATAAGTTGAGGTACACCACTATTTGAGGATGAGTTTAATGGTTTTGAGCTTATAAGTAGTTGTTGAGATGACATATCCAAAAAATGGTTTAGACCAGTGGCCAACAACAATGGGAGAAAAGGCTTAGTTCTTGTACCAAATATTCTGAAACTTGAAGGAAATAGGATTGTTGGTATGCTTAGTAGTGATGTTCAGAAGCTGGGGTGAGTGGACTAAACCAGTCTTGTAAGGGTAGGAAACATAATTGTTTGGGAATTTTGAGAGCCATGATTCCAACCTATTCTATGTTCTGGTAGCCCCCTTATTTTGATTTTACCATGTATATTTGGAACCAATAAATAGGACATAAAGCAAGCCACAGTTTTGAATACAGGGGTTGAAATCGAAACTGCTGATTTAAGGGTAAGTTGTGTAACCTTTCATGTCATCTGGATTGGAGAAACAATTGAAGTCTCCAGTGACAATGCAGGGGTTGGAAGTGGTTGGGATGATTATTTCTAAGTCCTACCAAAGTGGCATTCTGTCAGGAGGACTGCATTTTGCATACACAGCAGCTAAGGTAAGGGAGTGGGTAAGTGATGGATGGGAAATGTCAGCAACAATGAGCTGTTGAGATGTGAAGGTGATTAGGCATTGCACTGGAGTTCTCCAAAGAATCCAAATCTTACTGGTAGGATTAGAGTAGGAATTTTCAAAATTCAGGCACTAGCAAAAGGGCAGGATGGCATCTAGGGACTGCATTGGTTCTAAAAGAATTAGCAACTGCAATGTGTGATTTCTCTATCTTTCCCTATCATGCCAGATCTCATGAGTCAATCGGACCTCAGTTCTTGCTCCGGTGGGTCCAATAACCTCGACTTCGTTTTTGTCTTCAACAAGGTCGATTTGTGGTGAAAGGATGAGCTGGTACTGATAACAACCACATTGTCTTTGCAGTTGGCATTGAACCATCTTTGGATAGGATCGTTTATGGACTCGTTAAATGAAACCCTAATTTTCCTTGGCGTGACCTGATCACTCTCGGCAAAGGTGATCGATGCGAGATAGGCGAATCGGAGACGAAATCAAACTTTCTGGCAACCCTTGCCACAACATCTTTCATGAAATCATAGCTTAAGTCTCTCCAAATCCTATTCCCTATAGTACCTTCACCATTGTTGAAAAGAGAGAGAGAGGGAGGAAGATGAAGGACAAAAAAAATAGAAAAGAATAAAAGAAAAGGAAAAAAAAGAAAACAAAGAAGATTAAAAAATAATTAAAAATGATTAAAAAATGAAAATATGGAAAAATATTATTTTGCCCTCAAAATTTAGTTAGTTTTGACAGATTTTTTAATAGAAGGACCAAATAAAAATATTCTGATACTTAAAGGGTTTAAAATAAAACAATCAAATGGAGAGGGACTATTTAGAAATGTGTCAATACTTAGAGAGTTTAAAATATAATTTTTCCTTATTTCTATTACTAGTTTCGGGATATTAATTAAGTATTAATTAATCTGAGGTGGTAGAAGCTCCGAATGGGAAGAACTTATCAATTTTTGTAATTGGTGAGTTGTGTGCGGATTAGATACTATTGAGAGTGTCTAATTAGGGGTAACTGGTTTTAATCACTTCTTGTAAACAGATTGAGGGTTTGATATTTGTTTAGGGTATAAAAAGATTAGGTTTTAATTCTTCATTTATAGAATTGTGAGTGAATTATAATGGTTCAATCCTTACCAGGTAAAAGGATATTTGGGGCATGTTTGTGTGAGGTTTAATTCTTAATCCTAAGGTATAAAAAGAATTAGGCCGTGATTCTCTTTGTAATAGAATTAGGTTAATCTTTCGTCTAGTAAAAAGATAGAGGTTATTCCTTAACCTATGAAAAATAATTGTAAATGTTGATTCTGACCTTGTGAAAAGAATCATTGTGACCTTGTGAAAAGAATAATTGTGAGGGTTTGATTCCTACTTTTAAAAGAATCTTGAGTTTAGTGGGTGCGACTCTCCGTGGGGCTTGGGGGACTAGATTAGCTAAGAATAACTTGGTGAACTAGTATAAATTTATGTGTGCTGTATTATTTATATTATTTATATTTTGTTTGGGTGTGTACCTAGTTGATAATACATAATCCACTGCTATAAAAGATAATAATTAATTATAGGATAATATTAATTGTTTGATTTTTTAAGTGTTATATTCTGATCATTTTTAATACTACCCAATTCACCCCCCTCTTGGGTAGCTCACTGGGCCAACAATTAGTATCAGAGCTGGTTTAGCTCGACACACTTAGCTAACAAAGATCACATGGCGTACACAATAGGCACACTAGTTGAGGGACAGTCTATGCATTGACTACCGTTGTTTGCAGGTGAAAATTATTTGTTCTGGAAGGACAGAATGATATCCTTCCTTTAGGCCGCAAATTATGATGTGTGGCTAACAATCGAGGATGGTCCGTTTGTTCCAATGGAAAATGGAGTCGAGAAGAAGAAAGAGCAGCTGACTGCTTTTGATAAGCAGAAACGTTCTATGAACTCTCAAGCTATTAATATTTTATTTTTTTCTTTGGATGCTAATGAATACTCGAGAGTTTCAAGTTGTAAATCAGTAAAGGAGATGTAGGACAAGCTACAAGTTACCCACGAAGGGACAAGTCCAGTGAAGCAATTGAAAATCAACGCTCTTATGAGGAAATTTGAATTATTACTTGAGTCAACTTGGAAAACCATACTCCATGGATGATAGAGTTTGAAAGGTCTAAAGACCTTGGACAAAAGTATGGGAGTTGAAGGTGACTGCAATTGAGGAAGCTAAGGATCTTGGCAAATACAAAATTAATGATCTCACAGGCAACTTGATTGTTGGCCCCGTGAGCTACCGAAGAGAGGGGGGGTGAATTGGGTAGTATTAAAAATGATCAGAATATAACACTTAAAAATTAAACAATTAACATTATCCTAAAATTAATTATTATCTTTTATAGAAGCAGATTATGTGTTATCAACTAGGCGCACACTAAAACAACAAAATATAAACAATATAAATAATGCAGCACACATAAATTTATACTGGTTCACCAAGCTACTCTTGGATAATCCAGTCTCTCGAGCCCTACATAGAGTCGCACCGATTAAACTCAAGATCCCTTTAAAGGTAGGAATCAAACCCTTACAATGATTCTTTTCGCAGGCTCAGAATCAACCTTAGCAATTCATTTTCCCAGGCAAATGAATAACCTTTATCATTTTATCAGACAGAAGATTAAACTAATTCTATTATAGGGAGAATCACGACTAATAACTTTTTATACCTTAGGATCAAGAATTAAACCTCACACAAACACGCTCCAAATATTCTTTTACCCGGCAAGGATTAAATCGTTACAATTCACTCATAATTCTATAAAAGAAGAATTAAAATCTAATATTTTTATACACTAGACAAAGATCAAAACCTCAATCTCTTTATTGGAAGGGATTGAAACCAACTACCCTTGATTAGACACTCCCAATAGTATCTAATCCGCACACAACTCACAAATTATAAAAAATGATAAGTTCTTCCCACTCGGAGTTTCTACCACCACAAATTAATTAATACTCAATTAATGTTCCAAAACTAGTGATAGAAATAAAGTGAGAAAATTCAAAATCTAATTTTAAACCAAAAAATGGGCAGCAAACAATTTAGCACGTACTTAGATTTTCTAAAGAAATTGTTTCGAAAAAATATTTTTCAATAAAAATTCGGAAAACAATTTCAAAGTTCAACTTCTAAGAAAACAATAATAGTAGCAAATAAGCAAATAACTTGAAATAATCTCACCAGGAATCCACCAAAGGAATAATGATTAGAATAACAATGACACTTCAGATTGGTAGTAGGAATAATTCACAACAAATGTTTCTCAAGAACAAATTTCAAGAAAGATCTCACAATGCATTCAGTATGATTTTAGAATGACGACTCCTAGAAAGCTCAGGAACTGAATAGCTCTTGAATTTTGATTGATTTGGATTATTGTATATTTTAAACCTAAAAAACGCAAGTTTATTTATAGGGGTTTATAACAAGCCCTCTAACAGCTAGTTATTATATATCATGACAAATAATTACTCCATAATCCCCCTTATATCATTAAGACTCATTCTTGGTATAATTCACTTAAATATATCTTGTAAAACATTCAATTTAGTCCCTCACACTTTTACTAAATCTCAATTAGATATGATAGAAAGAATTACATGTACCAAATTGAGAGATATCTAAAATATTTGTACCATATCTATAGGAATATTCAAATAGGAGTATCATATCTTAAATATATCCATATCCCTAAGATCTCTCAATCAAGTAAACAAATAATGACTAGTTAATGACCAGTTTTTGAATAAAATCTGAAATTCCTCAAAACCTGAAATAGGCCGTCAGTTGACCGACCAACACCCATCAGTCGACCGCCCAATTCAGGATATAGCCCAAGACAAAATCTCTTCACCCATCAGTCGACCGCCCCTTCTTCACCTGTCGACCAGACAATTCAGCAAGTTTCACAGGTCGACCTCTCTGTTGACTTAACTATTCAGAGAGTTCCTCATTTGGCCATAGGTCAACCTACCTATTGCCTGAGAGATTCAAAAAGTTCACATTTTAAGCTCAAATCGACCTACCTGTCGACCGACCATGCTGGAATCTTCCCTTAATTTGATTTTAATCCATTTTCTGCGACGTTTTCGCCCTTTTAACCGATTTCTTTTCTCGGTTAGCTCCACTAAATTCTTAAATTCATTTTTAATCAATTATCAATATTTCGTCTTCAATTACACATAGGAGAAAATAATTTAACTAATTAGGATCCTTAAAAAAACACATAATTATAAAAAACATTTTATGTCGTGTGTGATCCTAATCGGGAATCATTAAGAGTAAAAATTTAACCTAAGTTGTTTTTCCTAGATTCTTCATTTTCTTCGATCTCTCAACGTTCATCATCTTTGTCATTGTCTTTAGCATCCATTAAGCATTTGTCACAATATTGTCATGATAATTTCATCACTGAAACTAATAAACTGAAACACTCAATAAAATCATTAGTTCCACAAAACATATCAACATTTAATTGTTTATCAAAATCTTAGGATCAACAATCTCTCCCTTTTTGATGATGACAATAAACTTTGATGTTTTTTTCAAAACAAAAATGTAATCACACTCCTATAAATCCAATGATGGATTCTTTAACTCGTTAAAGCAACGTAATGAAGATAATCATAATATTGTCAACAAAGAACAAATTTTAATATATAAAAAACTCCCCCTTAAAATATTCAACAAAATAATTCAAGCTCCCCCTTAAGATATCAACAAAATAATTCAAGCTCCCCTTTAAGATATTCATTAAAACATTAACTAATTCTCCCCCTTTGTCATATAAAAAAAATTGGGGAAGGGAACTACAAAGAAAAACTACTCTAGACATATATAGTTATGCCTAGCCATACGCAAATCGCGAATGATTTTCACAAACTGATCTTCCGCTAATGGTTTGGTAAAAATATCAGCTAGCTGGTTGGAGGTATCAATATATTCAATAATAATGTCCCTTTTCTGAATGAGATCACGAATAAAGTGATGTCTAATCTTTATATGCTTAGTTCGCAAGTGTTGTGTAGGATTATTACTTAAGCAAATAGCATTTTTACTATCACAATAAATCGGGACTTCCACCATACAGATTCCAAAATTATTTAACTGTTGCTTAATATATAAAATTTAAGCACAACAGTTACCAGCTGCCATATACTCAGTTTCAGTAGTGGATAAGGCTATCGAATTAGGTTTCTTGCTTGACCAAGAAACCAAGGTATGTCCTAACAAATGACATGACCCACTTGTACTTTTTCGCTC
Source organism: Eucommia ulmoides (assembly GCA_016647705.1). Taxonomy (NCBI): domain Eukaryota; kingdom Viridiplantae; phylum Streptophyta; class Magnoliopsida; order Garryales; family Eucommiaceae; genus Eucommia; species Eucommia ulmoides. The sequence continues at coordinate 31,604,477 of CM028332.1, read as the reverse complement.
AACTTTGCAACCATAAAATCAGCATCAAAGTAACTTATTAATTTAAAATCACTACCCCTAGGATACTAAAATCCTAGGTCAGTTATCCCTTTTAAATATAAAAAAATTCGCTTAACCGTAGTCAAGTGTGATTTTTTAGGACAAGACTGAAATCTAGCACATAAATAAACACTATACATGATTTCAGGTCTACTAGCAGTTAAGTTTAATAGGCTACTAATTGTACCTCGATACATTTTTTCATTGGCACTTTTGCCCGTATCATCTTTGTCTATCTTTGTTGCCGTTTCCATGGGAGTTTTGTATTCTTTAGTACCATCCAAGCCATATTTCTTTAAGAGCTCCTTAGTGTATTTAGCTTGGTTTATGAATATCCCCTATTTGGTTTGCTTAATTTGCATCTCAAGAAAAACATTTAGCTTTCCCATCATGAACATATCAAATTCGACCTGCATTATCATAACAAACTCTTGGCAAATATTCTCATTAGTACATCCAAAAATAATGTCATCATCATAAACTTGTACTAATAAGATATCAGAGTCAGTTTGCTTAATAAATTGTGTTATATCACAAATATCTCTTTGAAAACCTTTTTTAATCAAATATCCGCTAAGTCTCTCATACCAAGCTCTAAGAGTTTGTTTGAGCCCATACAAAGCCTTACGAAATTTAAATACGTGATTGAAAAATTTATCACTTTCAAATCCTGAGAGTTGTTCCACATAAACGTCGTCCACTAGAAAGCCATTTAGAAATGCACTCTTAACATCCATTGGATATAGCTTAAAATTACGTGAGCATGCAAAAGCGAGTAGTATTCTAATAATTTCTAATCTAGCCACAGGAGCATAGGTTTCATCATAATCAATTCTTTTCTCTTGATTATAGCCCTATACTACTAATCTTGCTTTATTTCTAATTACCATACTAGACTCATCATTTTTTATTTCGAAAAACCCATTTAGTACCAATAACAAGATAAAAATCTGGTCTCGGAACAAGACACCATACTTTGTTCTGATAAAATTGAACTAAATCATCTTGCATTACGAAAATCCAAAATTCATCACTTAATACCCCATTTACATTTTTAGGCTCAATTTGAGATAAGAAAGTAAGATTAATTATATTTCTAATAGAGGAAGGAGTACTTACACCTTTTTCGAAATTATCAATAATTTCTTTTACTGAATGTCTCAGTACTGTCTTTATAACTCGTGGTAACGTCGAATTCTCTTCCTTAGCCTCGTACTCTTTTTGAGACTCCTAAGTCCTATTTTCACCTTGGTTTTGGGTTTTTGAGATACCTGCATCATCATCATCCTTTCTCGACAAAAATGGGCCAGCTTCCTTAAATACAATATGCATAGATTCTTCTACTACTAACGTACGTTTATTGTAAACTCTATAAATTTTACTGTTAGTAGCATATTCAAGGAAAATCCTATAATCAGATTTAGCATCAAATTTACCTAGATTATCCTTGTCATTCAGAATGAAACATTTACACCAAAATACTTTAAAATAGCAAATGTTAGGAGTCTTACCATTCTAGATTTCATTTGGGGTTTTGTTCAACCTTCTACGAATCAATACCGGATTCACCACATGGTAAACTGTACTTACTACTTTAGCCCAGAAGTAGGTTGGTAAGTAATTTTCATTAAGCATTGTTTTGGTCATTTCTTGAAGCGTCCTATTCTTCCTTTCCACTACACCATTTTGTTGTGGTGGTCTTAGTGAAGAGAAGTTATGAGCATAACCATGCTCATCACAGTAACTAATAATGTCATCATTCTTAAACTCTCTTTCTCTGTCACTACAAACATTAATAATAGAACATTGTTTCTCATTTTGAATATGTTTACAAAATTTAGCAAATACAGAAGCAACCTTACTTTTCTTAGCAAGAAAAAATACCCAGGTAAGTCTAGAATAATCATCAACTATTACAAAGGCATATAACTTACCACCAAGACTAGCAACAGAATGTTGTCCAAATAAATCAAGATGCAACAATTTAAGACATCTAGACGTGGACATGTGCATTTTCTTCTTAAACGATAATTTAGACTTCTTGCCTAATTGGCATGCATCACATATTTTATCTTTTACAAATTGCAAATTAGGTAGGCCACGTACGAGACTCTTCTTAGATAATTTAGAAATTAGCTCCACACTAGCATGCCCAAGTCTCCTATGCCATAACCAACTATTTTCAGATAAAGCATTCAAACAGGATAAATTTTGAGAAGTAAAATCTTCAAATGAGCAGGCATAAACATTCTCAAAACGTGATGTAACTAACAAGATACTATTATCATGACCATTGTTAATAATACATTTATCATGATCAAATATCACATTATAACCCTTATCACATAATTGAAAAATACTAAACAAATTATATTTGAGTCCATCAACTAGTAACACATATTTAATAATAGTAGTACCATTACCGATAATTTTACCATTTGTGTTGTCTCCAAAAGTCACATCACCTCCATCCTTAGGTGTCAAAGATGTGAATATTTATTTATCTCCAGTCATGTGTCGAGAACACCCGCTGTCTAGGAACCATTTGTCCTTACTTATTGATACTTTTAGAATAACCTGCAAGGAGCACCACAAATAGTTCCTAAGTAGTACTCAGTCTATGTGGGTCCGATCTTGTTAGTTGAGATAATTTTAGTTCTTTTTGGAACCCAAACTTGTCTACAGTTAGATATTTTAGCAAAACATTTACGAATAGTATGCTCCACAACATTATATTTAAAATATCTAACAAGATCCTTGGTTTCAGAATATTATTTTTTTGAAAACATTTTTGTTTAAGATTTTTATGAAATCTAATACCGGCTTTATAAAAAATATCACGTGAACTTCCCCAAAAAAATTCCAAGTTATTCTCACCACCAGTGAATTTGAGAACAATTGAATGTAAATCAGACATCTTGGATTGTAATTCATTGTTTTTTGATTCGTAGTCCATTGCTTGCTTGTTTAATGTATTAATTGTACTTTAAATAATATTTATTTTAGAACACTGGTTTTAATAATCCTGCAAAAGTTCTTGATAAATATCAAATAATTCATCAAAATCTAAAGGATAAGAACTTAAACATTTTGTTACCTCACCACCATTGGCCATCAATGCAAACATGAACATTTTTTCACTTTCTGATTTTTTGGAGCTACTTGATTCGGTATCATCCCAAGTAGCCTTCATAGACTTCTTCTTGCTTTCTTTCCTTTCTTCTTCTCATTTTCTTTATCCTTCTTCGGTTCAGGACAATCACTTTGAAAGTGACCGGTCTTGTGACAGTTGTAGCATTCCACATTGTTCATGTTGAAGTTTCATCTCCCGTGGAATGTAGCCGTGTCATTCTTCTAAAATTCTTTGTGAGAAGTGCCACGTCCTTTTCTTGCTCACTGTCAAAATGTTCATCATCACTATCATCCCATTCTTCAATTTTTTGAGCCTTTAGCGCCAAGGATTTTCTCTTGCTATTTCCAGTGTCATCTTTATATCCTTTAATCGTCGTTTCATGAGTCATTAAGTTGCCTATGAGATCATCAATTTCGTATTTGCCAAGATCCTTAACTTCCTTAATTGCAGTCACCTTCGACTCCCATACTTTTGTCAAAGATCTTTGGACCTTTCGAACTCTATCCCCCATGGAGTATGGCTTTCCAAGTTGACTCAAGTGATTTAAAATGTTATTGAAATGAGTATACATCTCTTGAATCGATTCAGTTTCTCTTATTCTGAATAATTTAAATTTTCTCATAAGAGCGTTGATTTTCAATTGCTTCACTTGACTTGTCCCTTCGTGAGTGACTTGTAGCTTGTCCTACATCTCCTTTGCTGATTTAGAACCTAAAACTCTCGAGTATTCATTAGCATCCAAATAACAAAATAGAATATTAATAGCTTGAGAGTTTATAGAAAATTTCTCCTTATCGAAAGCAGTCAGCTACTCTTTCTTCTTCTCAACTCCGTTTTCTATTGGAACAAATAGACCATCCTTAATTGTTAGCCATACATCATAATTTGTGGCCTGAAGGAAGGCTATCATTCTATCTTTCTAAAATGAATAATTTTTACCTGCAAACAACGGTGTTTGGTATATAGACTACATCTGAGCTAGTGTGCCTATTATGTGCGCCATATGATCTTTTTTAGCTAAGTATGACGAGCTAAACTAGCTCTGATGCTAATTGTTGGCCCAGTGAGCTACCCAAGAGGGGGGGTGAATTGAGTAGTATTCAAAATTATCAGAATATAACACTTCAAAATAACACAATTAATATTATCCTAAAATTAATTATTATCTTTTATACCAGTGGATTATGTGTTATCAACTAGGTGCACACTCAAACAACAAAATATAAATAATATAAATAATGCAACCCACATAAATTTATACTGGTTCACTGAGCTACTCTTGGCTAATCCAGTCTCCTGTGCCCCACGGAGAGTCGTACCCACTAAACTCAAGATCACTTTAAATGTAGGAATTAAACCCTCACAATGATTCTTTTCGTAGGCTTAGAATCAATCTTTACAATTCCTTTTCATAGGTTAATGAATAACCTCTATCTTTTTACGAGGTGGAAGATTAACCTAAGTTTATTACAGGGAGAATCAAGACCTAATTCCTTTTATACCTTAGGATCAAGAATTAAACCTTACATAAACACACTTTAAATATCCTTTTACCCGGTAAGGATTGAACCGTTACAATTCACTCACAATTCTATAAAGGAAGAATTAAAACCTAATCTTTTTATACTCTAGGCAAAAGATCAAAACCTCAATCTCTTTACCGAAAGTGATTGAAATCAGCTAGCCCTGATTAGACACTCCCAATAGTATCTAATCCGCACACAACTCACCAAATACAAAAATTGATAAGCTCTTTCTACTAGGAGCATCTACCACATCAGATTAATTAATACTCAATTAATTTCTCGAAACTAGTGATAGAAATAAAGTGAGAAAATTCAAAATCTGATTTTAAACAAAAAAATGGGTAGCAAGCAATTTAGTACGTAATCAGATTTTATAAAAAAATTGTTTCAAAAAAATATTGTTCAATAAAAATTCGCAAAATAATTTCAAAGATCAACTACCAAGAAAATAATAATAATAGCAAATAAGCAAATAGCTTAGAATAATCTCACTAGGAATCTACCGAAAGAATAATGATTAGAATAACAATGACACTTCAGATCGGTAGTAGCAATAATTCACATAAAATGTTTCTCAAGAACAAATCTCAAGAAAGATCTCACAATGCACTCAGTATGATTTTGGAATGATGACTCTCAGAAAGCTCAGGAATTGAATAGCTCTTGAATTTTGATTGATTTGGATTACTGTATATTTTAAACCTAAAAAACGTAGGTTTATTTATTGGGGTTTATAACAAGCCCTCTAACGGCTAGTTATCATATATCATAACAAATAATTACTCTATAAGCCCCCTTATATCATTAAGACTCAATCCTAGTATAATTCATTTAAATATATCTTTTAAAACATTCAATTTAGTCCCTCACACTTTTACTAAATCTCAATTAGATAAGATAGAAAGAATTACTTATACCAAATTGAGAGATATCTAAAATACTTGAAACATAGCTATAGTAATATTCAAATAGGAGTATCATATCTTAAATATATTCATATTCCTAAGATCTCTCAATCAAGTAAATAAATAACGACTAGTTAACAGCTAGTTTTTTTTTTTTTTTTTTTTTTTAATAAAATCCGAAATTCCTCAAAACCTGAAACAGGTCGTCGGTTGATTGACCAACACCCACCGGTCGATCGCCCAATTCAGGATATAGCCCAAGCTAAAATCTATTTGCCCATCAATCGACCGCCCATCCTTCACCTATCGACCGGATGATTCATCAAGTTTCATCGGTCAACCTCTCTGTCAACCTAACTATTCAGAGAGTTTCTCTTTTGGCTATAGGTCAACATACCTGTCGACTGAGAGATTCAGATGGTTCACATTTTAAGCTCAGGTCGACCTACCTGTCGATCGACCATGTTGGAATCTTTCTTTGTCATTGTCTTTAGCATCCATTCAGCATTTGTCACAATATCTTGATGATAATTTCATCACTGGAACTAATAAATTGAAACACTCAATAAAATCGTTAGTTCCACAAAAAACATCAACATTTAATTGCTTATCAAAATCTTAGGATCAACATTGACGACTCATGAAACGGGGATTAAATGATATAAGGATGACACCGAAAATAGCAAGATGAAATTCTTGGTGCTAAAGGCTTAAAAATTTGAAGAAGATGATGTCCATGATGATGAAAGTCTTGACAGTGAACAAGATAAGGACATGACACTTCTCACAAAGAATTTTAGAAGAATAACTCGGCATACATTCCGTGGAAGAAGAAACTTCAACATGAACAATGTAGAATGCTGCAACTGTCACAAGACTGGTCACTTTCAAACTGATAATTCTGAACCAAAGAAGGATAAAGAAAATGAGAAAAAGAAGAAATAGAAGAAGAAAAGAAAGAAAAGCAAGAAGAAGTCTATGAAGGTTACTTGGTATGATACCGAATCAAGTAGCTCTGAAAAATCAGAAAGTGAAGAAATGTCCATGGTTGTATTGATGGCCACCGGTGGTGAGGTTACAAAATGTACAATTTCTTATCCTTTAGATTTTTATGAATTATTTGAAGTTTATTAAGAACTTTTACATGATTATAAAAATCAGTGTTCTAAAATAAATGCCCTTCAAAGTACAACTAAATCATTAAACAAACAAGTAATGGACTACGAATCTGAAAACAATGAATTGAAATCCAAGATGTCGGATTTACATTCAATTGTTCTCAAATTCACCAGCGGTGAGAATAGCTTGAAAATTCTTTTGGGAAGTGCGCGTGGTATTTTTGATAAAGTCGGTATTAAATTTCAGAAAAATCTTAAACAAAAATATTTCCAAAAATTCTTTTCTGAAATCAAAGATCTTATTAGATGTTTTAAATGTAATATTGTAGGGCATACTATTCGTAAATATTTTGCTAAAATATCTAACTGTAGACAAGTTTGGGTTTCAAAATGAACTAAATTATCCCGACTAACAAGATCAAACCCACGTAGATTGGGTACCACTTAGGAACTATTTGAGGTGCTCCTTGCAGGTTATTCTAAATGTATCAATAAGTAAGGACAAATGGTTCCTAGATAGCAATTGTTCTCGACACATGACAGGAGATAAATAAACTTTGACACCTAAGGATGGAGGTCATGTGACTTTTGGAGACAACGCAAAGGGTAAAATTATCGGTAATGGTACTACTATTATTAAAGATGTGTTACTAGTTGATGGACTTAAACATAATTTGCTTAGTATTAGCCAACTATGTGACAAGGGCTATAATGTGATATTTGATTATGATTAGTGCATTATTAAGAATGGTCATGATAGTAATATCGTGTTAGTTGCATCACATTTTGAGAATGTTTATCCCTACTCATTTGATGATTTTACTTCTGAAAATTTATTCGGTTTGAATACTTTATCTGCAAATAGTTGGTTATGGAATAGGAGACTTGGGCATGCTAGTGTGGAGCTAATTTCTAAATTATCTAAGAAGAGTCTCGTACGTGGCCTACCTAATTTGCAATTTGTAAAAGATAAAATATGTGATGCATGCCAATTAGGCAAGAAGTCTAAATTATCGTTTAAGAAGAAGATGCACATGTCCACGTCTAGATGTCTTAAATTGTTGCATCTTGATTTATTTGGTCCAAATTCTATTGCTAGTCCATGTCTTGGTGGTAAGTTTTATGCCTTTGTAATAGTTGATGATTATTCTAGTCTTACTTGGGTATTTTTCCTTGCTAAGAAAAGTGAGGTTACTTATATATTTGCTAAATTTTGTAAACGTGTTCAAAATGAGAAACAATGTCTATTATTAATATTTGTAGTGACAGAGGAAGAGAGTTTAAGAATGATGATGTTATTAGTTAATGTGATGAGTATGGTTATGCTCATAAATGCTCTGCACTAAGATCACCACAACAAAATAGTATAGTGGAAAGGAAGAACATGACGCTTCAAGAAATGACAAAAATAATGCTTAATGAAAATTGTTTACCAACCTACTTCTGGGCCGTAGTAGTAAGTAAAGCTTGCCATGTGGTGAATCGGGTATCGATTCGTAGAGGGTTTAACAAAATCCCATATGAAATCTGGAATGGTAAGACTCCTAACATTTGCTATTTTAAAGTATTTGGGTGTAAATGCTTCATTTTGATTGATAAGGATAATCTAGGTAAATTTGATGCTAAATCTGATTATGGAATTTTTCTTGGATATGCTACTAACAATAAAGCTTCTAGAGTTTACAATAACGTACGTCAATAGTAGAACAATCTATGCATATTGTATTTGAGGAAGCTGACCCATTTTTGTCGAGAAAGGATGATGATGATTCAGGTATCTCAAATAACCAAAACCAAGGTGAAAATGGGACTTAGGAGTCTCAAAAAGAGGAGGAGGCTAAGGAAGAGGATTCGACGTTACCACGAGTTATAAAGATAGTACCGAGACATTTGGTAAAAGAAATTATTGGTAATTTCGAAAGAGGTATAAGTACTCTTTCCTCTATTAGAAATATAATTAATCTTGCTTTCTTATCTCAAATTGAGCCTAAAAATGTAAATGAGACATTAACTGATGAATCTTGAATTTCCGCAATGTAAGATGAGTTAGTTAAATTTTATCGGAACAAAGTATGGTGTCTTGTTCCGAGATCGGATTTTCATCTTGTTGTAGGTACCAAATGGGTTTTTCGAAATAAAAAGGATGAGTTAGGTATGGTAATTAGAAACAAAGCAAGATTAGTAGCACAAGGCTATAATCAAGAGGAATGAATTAATTATGTTGAAACCTATGCTCTTGTGGCTAGATTAGAAGCTATTAGAATGCTACTTGCTTTTGTATGCTCACGTAATTTTACGCTATATCAAATGGATGTTAAGAGTGCATTTCTAAATGGGGACCTTTGTTAAGCAAACTGACTCTGATATCCTATTAGTACAAGTTTATGTTGATGACATTATTTTTGGATCTACTAATGAGGATCTTTGCCAAGAGTTTGCTAAGATAATGCAAGTCGAATTTGAAATGGGCATGATGGGAGAGCTGAATTTTGTTTCTTGGGTTACAAATTAAGCAGACCAAAGATGGAATATTCATAAATCAAGTTAAATACACTAAGGAGCTGTTAAAGAAATATGGCTTGGATGAAGCTAAAGAATTCAAAACTCCCATGGCAACGGCAACAAAGATAGACAAAGATGATACGGGTAAAAGTGTTAATGAAAAAGTGTATCGAGGTATGATTTGTAGCCTGTTATACTTAACTGCTAGTAGACCTGATATCATGTAAAGTGTTTGTTTATGTGCTAGATTTCAGTCTTATCCTAAAGAATCACACTTTACTTCAGTTAAGCTAATTTTTTGATATTTAAAGGGGGCGATTGATGTAGGATTATGGTATCCTAGGGGGAGTGATTTTAAATTAATAAGTTACTCCGACACTGATTTTACTGGTTGCGAAGTTGAGCAAAAAAGCACAAGTGGGTCATGTCATTTGTTAGGACATGCCTTGGTTTCTTGGTTATGCAAGAAACAGAATTCAATAGCCTTATCCACTACTGAGGCTAAGTATATGGCAGTTGGTAACCGTTATGCTCCAATTTTATATATTAAGCAACATTTCAATGATTTTGAAATCTATATGGAAGAGGTCCCTATTTATTGTGATAATAAAAGTATTATTTGTCTAAGTAAGAATACTACACAATACTCACGAAGTAAGCACATAGAGATTAGACATCACTTTATTCGTGATCACATTCAGTAAATGGACATTGTTATTAAATATATTGATACCTTCGACCAGCTAACTGATATTTTTACCAAACTATTAGCGAAATATCAGTTTGTGAAATCATTCACGATTTGTGTATGGCTAGGCATAACGATGTATGCCTAGAGTTGTGTTTCATTGTAATTCTCATTCCTCATTTTTTTTTAGATGACAAAGGGGAAGAATTAGTTAATGTTTTAATGAATATCTTAAGTGGGAACTTGAATTATTATGTTGAATATCTTAAGGGGGAGTTTATTATATATTGAAATTTGTTATTCGTTGAAAATCTTATGATTATCTTAATTACTTTGCTTTAACGAGTTAAAGAACCCGTCCTCGGATTTAGGGGGAGTGTGGTTATATTTTTGTTTTGAAGAAAATATCAAAGTTAATTGTTATCATAAAAAAATGGGAGATTATTGATCCTAAGATTTTGATGAACAATTAAATGTTGATATTTTTTGTAGAACTAATGATTTTATAGAGTGTTTAAATTTATAAGTTCTAATAAAGATATTATCATGAAGAAGTTGGAATGGATACTAAATGCTAAACAGACTGACAAAGATGATGAATACTAAGAATTTAAAGAAATTGAAGAACCTAGAGAAACCAACTTAGGTTAAATATTTACTCTTAATGATTCCTGATTAGGATCACACACGATACAAAATATTTTTTTTTTACAAATATGTGTGTGTTTTATAGGATCCTAATTAGTTAAATTATTTTATCTTATGTGTAATTGAAAAAGAAACATTTATAATTAATTAAAATTGAATTTAAGAATTTAGTGGAGTTAACTGAGAAAAGAAATCGATTAAATGGGTGAAAACGTTAAAGAAAATAAATTAAAATCGAATTGAGAGAAGTGTTCCAGCAATGGTTAGTTAACTGATAAGTTGACCTGAGGTTATAAGGCTAACTCTCTGAATCATTCGGTCGACAGGTGAGTCGACTTATGAAACTCTCTAAATTGTTCGGTTGACCGGTTAGTCAATCTGTGCTTAGAGGATGAACTCTCTGGCTCGTTAGGTCGACAGGTAGGTCGACTTGTGAAAGTCTCTGTATCATTCGGCAGACAGATAAAGGTTGGACGGTTGACCGATGGACGAATAGTTTTTGGCTTGGGCTACGTCTTGAATCGGGCGGTCGACCGGTGGGTATTGGTTGGTCAACTGATGGTCGGTTTTCGATTTTGAGCAAATTCGGATTTTATTCAAAAACTAGCTGTTAACTAGTCGTTATTTGTTTACTTGATTGAGATATCTTAGGGATATGAATATATTTAAGATATGATACTGCTATTTGAATATTCCTATAGATGTGGTTCAAGTATTTTAGATATCTCTCAATTTGATACATGTAATTATTTCAATCTTATCTAATTGAGATTTAGTAAAAGTTTAATAGACTAAATTGAATGTTTTAAAAGATATATTTAAGTTAATTATACCAAGATTGAGTCTTAATTATATAAGGGGGCTTATAGAGTAATTATTTGTCATGATATATGGTAACTAGCTATTAGAGGGCTTGTTATAAACCCCAATAAATTAGCCTGCGTTTTCTAGGTTTAAAAAATCCAATAATCCAAATCAATCAAAATTCAAGAGTTATTCAGTTCCTGAGCTTTCTGAGAGTTATTATTCTAAAATCATACTGAGTGCATTGTGAGATCTTTCTTGAGATTTGTTCTTGAGAAACATTTGCTGTGGATTATTGCCACTACCGATCTGAAGTGTTATTGCTATTCTAATCATTATTCTTTCGATGGATTTTTGGTGAGATTGTTCCAAGTTATTTGCTTATTTGTTATTATTATATTTTTCTTGGAAGTTGATATTTGAAATTGTTTTCCGAATTTTTATTGAAAAATATTTTTTGAAACAATTTATTTAGAAAATCTGATTAAGTGCTAAACTGTTTGCTACCCATTTTTTTATTTTTTTTTTGTTTAAAATTAGATTTTGAATTTCCTCACTTTATTTCTATCACTAGTTTTGGGATATTAATTAAGTATTAATTAATTTGAGGTGGTAGAATCTCCAAGTTGGAAGAACTTATCTATTTTTGTAATTGTTGAGTTGTGTGCGGATTAGATACTATTGGGAGTGTCTAATCAGGGGTAGCTGATTTCAATCTCTTTCAGTAAAACGATTGAGATATTAATATTTGCCTAGAGTATAAAAAGATTAAGTTTTAAGTATTCCTTTATAGAATTGTGAGTAAATTATAATGGTTCAATCCTTATTGGGTAAAAGGATATTTGGAGCGTGTTTATGTGAGGTTTAATTCTTGAGCTTAAGGTATAAAAAGAATTAAGTCGTGATTCTCCTTGTAATTGAATTTGGTTAATCTCTGCCTGGTAAAAGATAGAGGTTATTCATTTTCTTATGAAAATGAATTGTAAAGGTTGATTCTGAGCTTGTGAAAAGAATCATTGTGAGAGTTTGGTTTCTACCTTTAAAGGCATCTTGAATTTAGTGGGTGCAACTCTCCATGGGGCTCGGGGGACTGAATTAGCCAAGAGTAACTTGTTGAACCAGTATAAATTTCTGTGTGCTACATTATTTATATTGTTTATATTTTGTTGTTTAGGTGTGCACCTAGTTGATAACACATAATCCATTGCTATAAAATATAATAATTAATTTTAAGATAATATTAATTATTTGATTTTTTAAATGTTATATTCTGATAATTTTTAATATTACCCAATTTACCCCTTCTCTTGGGTAGCTCACTGGGCCAACAAACCTAATTCTTTTATACCTTGAGCTAGGAATCAAACCTCACCCAAAAACACTCCAAGTATCATTTTCACCAGTAAAGATGGAACCTTTACAGTTCACTCAATTTTAACTTTAATCAGGAAAAATCAAGCTTATTTCTTTTCACGAGAAAAGAGTACCCTAACCTTTTTATACAATAGGTAAAGATTAAATATCAATCATTTTTCCAGAAAAGATTGAAACCCAAACTGCCCTTGACTAGATACTCCAAATAGTATCCAATTTGCACAAACTCACCAAATACAAAAATTAATGAGTTTCTTTCCACTTGGAACTTCTACCACCTCAAATAAATTAAACTCAATTAATATTTCGATAATTACTAGTGATAGAAATTAAGTGAGGAATTCAATATATGATTATAAAAAATATGGGTAGCACAAAATTAAGTACGTAATCAGATAATCACAGAAATCGTTTTAAAAAGATTTTTATGCTCTTTAAAATTCGAAAATGATTTTACAATGATCTTATCAACCAAACAAATGTAATAATCAAATCAAAAGTAAGAAATAATAGCTTGGAAAGATCTCACCGAAATAACACCAAAAAGTATAAATAGAATCACTAGATAACTCAAATCGGTGACGCCAATTCAATGATCAACATTTTAGATTAAGAACGCAACACAATATATCTCTCAATAGAATGATAACTCTTAGAATAGCTTAGGAACTGATAGTTCTTGATAGATATGATATCTTTATATGTGAAAAATCTAGGTCTATATAAACTAATTTGTAACAGGCATTCTAACGGTTAGTTCCCACAAGATATGACACTTAAATGCACATATAGACCTCATATGTGAATACCATTTCACCCTGGTCCAATTCACTTGTATATGACTTTTAAAACATTCAATTAAGTCCCCTAAATAATTCTCAATCTAAAATTAAACTAGATAGGAAGTATTAAATGTACCAATTTGAGAAACACTTTAATTTCATGTATCATATCTATATGAATATCCAAATAACAGTAATATATCTATAATATGTTTAAATCCCAAAATATCTCCAAAATATTAGCCAAAAAAGGGCTAGTTTTAGATCATATCCTGAAAATCCTCGAAATCTGAAACAGCTCAATCAGTTGACCGATCATAGGCCATCAGTCGACTAATCATTTTAGGTTGTAGCCCAAGCCGTTTCTCAAGCAACGGTCGGTTGACTGATTGATTCAGGATGCTTCTCTAGGTCATTTTCGGCAATGGTCGGTTGATTGATCATCGATGGTCAGTACAGAGATTTTACCTTTCGGCCATCGGTTGACTGATCTTCCTTGATCGGTTGATCGATTGATTTAGAGACTCTCTAATTCTCCCGCCCTTTGACTATCGCTTGACCGATCGTTTTTTGGTTGATTGACCAATTGATGTTGGAACAACTTCTCCTTAAATTATTTTAACTCCAATCTTCGACGTTTTTGACCCTTTAATCAATTTCTTTTTTTGGTTAACCAAATTGACATTATTAAACAATTTTAAACTCTAATCTTGCTTTGGTCAATTTTTCTTTTTCGATTTCACATTGGAGTAAATAATTTAACTTAAATAGGATCTTAATATAAACACACATAAACATAAATCATTTAATTTGTGTCGTGTGTGATCCTAATCGGGATACATTAAGAGTAAAATAGATTTGACTTGTTTTCACCTAGATTTATCAGAATCTTCAATCTCTTAATGTCCGTCTCTGCATCCTTCATAATTAATTCATGATAATATCTTGATTGGAACTCTTTCAAAGTGAAACACTCAATAAAAACGTTAGTTCCCCAAAAAATATCAACACTTAATTGTTCATTAAAATCTCGGGATCAAAAATCTCCCCATTTTTTATGTTGAAATTAACTTTGAATGTTTTTTTCAAAATAAAAATGTAACCACGCTCCCATTAAATCCGATGACGGGTTTTTTAACTCGTTCAAGCACAATCATGAAGAATAATTCAAAAACATATTAGATACTCAACGAAACACAAAATATGGTCAAAGATATTTAATAAAGCTACATGATCTTATCAACAATATTCTCCCCCTATATCATTGCAATGCTTAGACGAACAAATCCTAAACATTAACTAACTCGTTTTAAACTCAATCAAGGTTTCCCATTTAAATCTTCCCCATTTACCAATCAATTTAATTCATTAAAGATTTTCAATAAACATCAACAAATATTCTCCTCATTTTTCATCTCAAAAAGTGGGGAAAGGTAACCAAAAACACTACTCTAGGCAAATATCATTATGTCTAGCCATACCTAAACCTTGAATGATTTTCATGAATTGATCTTCCGCTAAAGGTTTGTTAAATATATCGGCAAGCTGAATGGAGGCATTAATATATTCATAAGTAACGTCCATTTTCTGAATATGATCACGAATAAAATGATGTTGAATCTCTATGTGCTTAGTTCGTTAGTGCTGTGTAGGATTCTTACTTAGACAAATAACACTTTTATTATTATAATAGATCGGGACTTCCTCCATATATACTCCAAAATCATTCAACTGTTACTTAATATATAAAATTTGAGTGTAACAGTTACCAACTGCTATGTACTCAGCCTCAGTAGTGGATATGGTTATCATATTTTGTTTCTTGCTAGACTAAGAAACTAAGGCATGTCCTAGAAGATGATATGGCCCTCTTGTGCTTTTTCGCTCGACATTGCAATCGAAAAAATCAGCATCAGCGTAACTTATTAACTTGAAATCACTCCTTTTAGGATACCATAATCCTAGGTCAGTCGTCCCTTTCAAATATCGAAAGATTCGCTTAACCGCAGTTAAATGCAATTCTTTAGGACAAGACTGAAATCTAGCACATAAACAAACATTATACATATTGTCAGGTTTACTAGCAGTTAAATACAACAAGTTACCAATCATACCTCGATACAATTTTTCATTTATGTTTTTGCCTATATCGTCTTTGTCTATCTTTGTAACTGTTGCCATGAGAGTTTCGTACTTTTTAGCACCATCCAAGCCATACTTTTTTAGTAACTCCTTAGTGTATTTAGTTTGGTTTATGAAGATCTCTTCTTTAGTTTGCTTGATTTGTAACCCAAGGAAGAAATTTAACTCTTCTATCATACTCATCTTAAATTTGACATGCATTATCTTGAAAAAACTCTTGGAAAAAATATTCATTAGTAAAACTCAAGATATATCTTCCACATATATTTTCAAATAACTCAATATCTTATGATGCCATTTGTTAACATCCCTTTGGGATTGAACCAAAATTATATAATTGTTTAACGCACCATGATAGAGAGCATATCTCAATGGTAATTTATTAACATAAATATAGTGCATGGATAAATGCATATTTATCTCATAAAATTTTAGCTCCCTTTTAGAATAATAATCATTTACAGAACATGAGATCTTAGTCGTATGCCAGACACTTAATGCGTATAAATGTATCCAT
Source organism: Eucommia ulmoides (assembly GCA_016647705.1). Classification (NCBI taxonomy): domain Eukaryota; kingdom Viridiplantae; phylum Streptophyta; class Magnoliopsida; order Garryales; family Eucommiaceae; genus Eucommia; species Eucommia ulmoides. The sequence continues at coordinate 31,588,299 of CM028332.1, read as the reverse complement.
GTGCAAAAAAATATCAACTTTAAATACTAAGCATAGATAGATATGTCATGTATTCAAATGAACATATATATGGTATCAAAAAGAATTATCATGCTTTTATATTAATATGAATCATACGATTTTTATTAATGTCATGATCAATTTAAATCATTATTTACTCATTTGAAAAACTTTAATATATCTCAATATTATGCATTACAATTAATCAAGATATCATTCAAAGATGCATAAAACACCAGCTCAATTTAACACATTTGTATAAAAGATATATTCATAAGTAAGAGCACATTATACAAATGGTCTTGCTAATATGCAACAAGTCATTAATAATACTTAGTAAAAGCTCAAACACTTAATTCATTTTTCAAATCGCGTAACATGTTTTTTCGAACATGTGATCACTACTTGATATAAGTACATAAAAATATGTTAATATACTTTAACTAAATGTGATTCTTAGAATCACCATGCACTGTTTCTGAGACAACAAGTAACGCATCATTTAAAATAAGTCTTAGAAACTATTACCAACTTACTTATTTGGTAAGTCAGACACCTCCATCCTTAACAAATTTAATGAATTTAAAATGCGGAGGGTAAGGAGTACCTCTTATGTCCTTAGTGACAACTTTACTTTTTTACTTTATTTGTACCAACGATTGATCTGGGTACACAATTTTTCTTGGCCTGTGGATTTGGTATATCTTTCCTGTTTGCACATACCACTTGTGGCTTCCTGGTCATATTTTATCTTGGTTTTGGCAAATCTTTTCTATTTGCACGTTTCGCTTGTGGCTTCTTTGCAACTTCATATCTTGGTTTTGGTAAATCTTTTCGCTTTGCACGCATTGCTTGTGGATCCTTGATGACTTCCTGTATTGGATTTGATCTAACCTCTTTGTTTGTTCCTTCAGGTCCACTCCCGATATTATGTAACTCTACATAAGACATTTCAATAACTCTATTTGGTATCCATTTCATTTTGAATCCATTCTTATTAGACATAAACTTAGGGTTCCTAAACGGACATGATACTTTAAAATACCCAACCCTATTGTAATAATACCATCTCAATTTCGATTGATTATTATAGAAAACATGAGATGTAAAACATGAATAATTTCTAACAATAATAACATTACAATCATTAGTTTGTGATAAAGGATAAGACGATGAAACATATCCATTTCTATAGATTGTTTTAAAACATGAAGAAGCATTTTCAAAAGCTCTCGAAACAAACTTGAGGTCGGATTTTGATTTTTTTAAGATGTTTCTTAAGTAAATCGATTTTTGATTCAAGATCTAACATTTGTCTGGAAATCTGTCAAAATTATTTTTTAAAACTCTACTTTTATTTTCAAGAAAATCCACTTTAGAGATAAAATTAGTAATTTAAAAAACGACGTCCGAAAACTCTTTTGTACCACAGTAATCATCCAAATGCACTTTTAATTTTCAAATGCTTTTTCCTCAATTTTTAAAAGAATCAATTTTTTTTTTTTGAAAATCAAGTTTTCTTTGGCAAAAAGAAGTGTGAGAAAAAGCAATTTTTTCATGACAATATGGACATTTTCATTATCATCATCTCCATCACTACCACTAGTACCACAAGAATCATAAACAACATTTTCATATATGAATCCATCACCATCAAAAGAGGATACACAAAAAACATCATCCATGGTGTGTGCACATGACCGGTTTAGCTAGGATGTTAAGTTTAATTGAGCTAAAATTAGCTCTGATAGTAATTGTTGGCCCAGTGAGCTATCCAAGAGGAGGGGTGAATTGGGTAGTTATAAAAAAATTTAAACAAATTTCTTATCTTTCAACACTTAAATAATCAAATAATCAATTTAGCCTAAATCAATTATTATATTTATAACGTAGCGGATAAGTTTTCAAATCTAGATGCACACCCAAACAATAAAAATATAAATAATATAAATTAATGCAGCATACAAGGATATATCTTGGTTCACCAAGCCATTCTTGGCTAATTCAGTCTTCTGAGCCCCATGGAGATTCTCACCCACTAAACCACTAGATTCCTTTAACAGGTAGGAATCAAACCTTTACACAATGATTAGTTTACAAGCTCAAAATCAACATTTATAATTTATTTTTCAGTAACTAAGGAAGAACCTCTATCTTGTTATAAGGTTAAAGATTAACCTAATTCTTTTATACCTTGGGCTAAGAATCAAACTTCACCCAAAAACACTCCAAATATCCTTTTCACCGGTAAGGATGAACCGTTACATTCTCATCAAGAAAAATCAAGCCTATCTCTTTTCACGGGAAAAGAGTAACCTAACCTTTTTATACAATAGGTAAAGATTAAACCTCCATCTTTTTTTTTTTTTTTTTTTTTTTTTCGGAAAAAGATTGAAACCCAAGCTACCCATGACTAGATACTTCCCAACAGTATCCAATCCGTTCAAACTCACCAAATACAAAAATCAATGGGTTTCTTCCCACTCGGAGCTTCTACCACCTTAAATCAATTAAACTCAATTAATGTCCCTATAATTACTAGTGATAGAAATTAAGTGAAGAATTCAATACCTGATTATAAAAAATATGGGTAGCACAAAATTAAACGCGTAATTAGATAATCATAGAAATCGTTTTAAAAAGATTTTTATACTCTTTAAAGTCCAAAACCGATTTTACAACAATCTTATAAACCAAGAAAATATAATAATATCAAATCAAAATAAGAAATAATATCTTGGAAAGATCTCACTGAAATAACACCAAAGAATATAAATAGAATCGCTAGACAACTCAAATCGATGACGCCAATTCAACAATTAGCACTTTAGATCAAGAACGCAACATAATATCTCTCTCGAATAAATCTCAGTAGAATGATAACTCTTAGAATAGCTTAGGAACTGATAGTTCTTGATAGATATGATATCTTGATGTGTGAAAAACGTAGGTCTATATAAACTGATTTGTAATAGTCATTCTAACGGCTAGTTCCTACAAGATATGACACTTAAATGCACATATAGACCCCATATATGAATACCATTTCACCCTGGTCCAATTCACTTGAATATGACTTTTAAAACATTCAATTAAGTCCCCTAAATAATTCTCAATCTCATATTAAACTAGATAGGAAGTATTAAATGTACAAATTTAAGAAACACTATAATTTCATGTACCATATCTATAGGAATATCCAAATAACAGTAATATATCTATAATATATTCAAATCCCCAGAATATCTCCAAAATATCAGCCAAAAAGGGGCTAGTAACAACTAATTTTAGATCATATCCTAGAAATCCTCGAAATCTGAAATAGCTCAGTCGGTTGATCGATCATAGGTCATTAGTCGACTGATCATTTCATGTTGTAGCCTAAGCTATTTCTCAAATAACGGTCAGTTGACCGATCGATTTAGGATGCTTCTCTAGGCCATTTTTCGGCCCTGGTTTGTTGACCGATCGATTCAGGATGCTTCTCTAGGCTATTTTTTTGCCCTGGTTTGTTGATCGATCGATATAGAGAGTTCACCTTTTGGCTATCGATTGACCGATCTCCCTTAATCGGTTGACTGATCGATTCAGAGACTCTCCAATTCTCTAGCCCCTTGCCTATCGGTTGACCGATCCTTTTTTGGTCGGTTAACCGATTGTTGTTGGAACAACTTCTCCTTAAAATTATTTCAACTCCAATCTTTCGTTTTTGACCCTTTAATCAATTTCTTTTCTCGGTTAACTAAATTTATACTATTAAACAATTTTATACACTAATTTTCTTAGGTCAATTTTTCTTTTTCAATTTCACATTGGATCAAATAATTTAACTTAATTATGACCTTAATATAAACACACATAAATATAAATCATTTAATTTGTGTTGTGTATAATCCTAATCGGGATACATTAAGAGTAAAATAGATTTGAGTTGTTTTCACATAGATTCTTCAGAATCTTCATTTTCTTAATGTCTGTCTCTGCATTCTTCATAATTACTTATTGATATTATCTTCATTGGAACTCTTTAAACTGAAATTCTCAACAAAAACTTTAGTTCCACAAAAAATATCAATACTTAATTGTATATCAAAATCCCAGGATCAATAAAGTCAATGTGTATCAAGAGTAACGAAGAAGTTTACCTTATCTTTGATATACACTGCATTTGTTTTAAACCATCCCTAGCCTATTGAGTCTTCGTAGTTTTTAGCTTTGGCCTTGATCATCAAATCATTTTGAGTTTACAATTTATCCATTGTTCGATCTTTGATCACTCCTTATTCATTCCTTTGCTTATCATTATCGTTGATTCACTATTCTTCTATTCATCTTCTTCATTATTGATTCATCATTGATTCTTCATTCTTTTTCTTTGTGTCATTAGTATGGATTTCAATTGTTCTAACACACTCAACAACCACATTAAATACAAGACTTCAAATGTATTGTTATCATCAAAATACAATTTCCGAAATTCACATCCTTGGCGCCGACACGTAATGGGTTACAGACGATAGCAAATAGAAGTTAGAAAAATCCTTGAAAAAAAAAGAAGGTAGTAATGTTGAACTTTTAGAAATTCAGGGGCCAAAGTTAAATTATAAAATAAATGGACCTTGGGTTTTGAACCATGAACAATTTATATATAATGGAAGGTCTATTAATATCCTCCCCCTTATGAGATTTTGCACACCACCTGTCTAATTGCCTTCACTCTCTTTGTATATGTTCTATTGATTTGGATCTTACTACCAACTAGATTCGAATCAAATCTACCTTAGTTTCTTATGATTAGAATTAGATTATTAGAAATCTTAAGAACACTATCTTATCTAAGTTTCTGTGTGGATATTGTTAGTTGCAAGCCATTTATGTTTTTTCTGACAGAGTTAATCTTTGCTACCAGAACCTAATCGGATCAATTTTCTCTTGGAAGATCCTTCGCAAATCATGCCTCAAGAACCACTGACTTTAAAGTAAAAGCACCAGAAGAGGTAATCTAATTAAATACAATTTAATTTTGCCTGGTTTATTTGTTTTGTGTTGAAACAGATAGATCCTACTTAGAGGAACATGATATTAAATTGTAATTTATTTATTTTTATATTAAATTGCATAAATCTAGTGTTTTTTTATATCTAGTTCCTTCATGGGTTGCTATAGTTTGATAATAATGAGTGTTGTTTTCTAGCCATTGAATGCTAATGCTATTCATGGGTATAAAGGGACATATATGTGAATATACGAGAATGCTAGATATGATCTATCACTCTCAATAAAGAGATGTGTGTCCTATGTGGTTCGATCTAATATAATTCACCCAAACCTCCAGCTAGAGGAGTATGACGATTTGATGAGATTCTAATTGGTGTTACAATGGATTATATTATCAATTAATATACATATGATCGAAATAGGGATTTTGGACTTATCCATACCCTGTTAGCCTTTTGAGGAGCACAAGATAGAGAGATCGTATAGTGTCAAAATCTAACTGAAGGAGTTCTCTTAGTGAAATTTCTATCAACTGAATATGGTTGTAATATGTGTGTTGACCTTAGATGTTTTGATGGACTTTATGCAACTAATGATTCAATTGAGTGATTCAGAATTATGTTCTCACTGAGAATATGAGAAAAGAAATGGATTTCAAGATGAATTTGATGAAAGATTCAAGATGGTTGCAATGAAGTTATTGAAGATATCACACCCCTCCTTTAACCCCACGCCCGATGTTAGGTGTGACCTCAACTTGACATTGCCCAATAACAAATATACAACTAACTGTCAATTGACATAGATTTTTAAAATTTTCACAAACTTAAATATCAACTATACTTATCCAACTATTTTGTAACAAAGCTATGAAAGTCCAACCCACTCATCACCGACAACTGCCATGACAGCCTTAAAAGACACACCGCCCTTTAACTCTCTCTAACACCAATAGTGGACTCACTTTAATTGGAGTACTTGAGATAAAATATTTTATCGGTGTACGGTCTTCACAATATAAAAATAATTTACGGATCAATTACATTATTCAAAAATCATTTTTCAAAACATAATATAACCACACACTGAGTAGTATCAAAATCCCACAGATATCATCATAATAAAACAACTGAATTTAAATCAACCGATCAACATACTTTTATATAATAAAATATCACACACACACACACACACACACACTTTTCTACAAACTACAAGATCATTTAACCTTACGATCGGATATTATGACAGTACCATAACTTGTACAACTATACAATATAAGGTTCCCTATATCAGGGCCATTTAATATCTCAAATGATAGGAGTCAACAAGTGGTAAAAACCACCATATCATACCAATAATCACAATCCGCAGTGAAAACCACCATATCACTCTAATAATCATCATCATTATTAACAACAACAACAATATATATCAACTATATGCAGGACTTTCCGTTTTGTCAAGCCACAACACAACACCCTATAAGACATGCCCTCCAATTAGGACCAAAAACATCCCGCAAGATATGCCCTCCTGTCGAGACGATACTTTGACATAGTAGGATAATAATAAAAACTAATTTTCACATTCAACATTTTACTTGATCCATCTAACGTTATAAAATGGTCAATTTTAATAAATCTTTTATTTTTTACAATTATTATAAAAATATAATTTGAGAATTTACATAGAAGACAATACACTCACCTCAATAATTGTAATGCTATCATACTATTATCGAAATACTAACGTAGTTGGTGTTGCCTAAGAACCTATAGAGAGAAGGAAGAGAGAGCTGAAACACAATGTGTGTAAAGGATGAGTAAAATTAAGAATGTTATATATATATATATATATATATATATATAGAGAGAGAGAGAGAGAGAGAGAGAGAGAAAGAAAGAGAGAGAGAGAGAGAAAGTTACACTTGATCACTTAATTATTTTTTAATGGTTGTTTTTTCTTTGATTAATCAACACAATCCCCTTTGTTGGCTTACTATGGCAAATGCACATGTCCTTACCATGACACACCAAGATTTTTTATTTTATTTTTTATTTTTAAGGCTTATCCAAATTATCCAAAAAACAAATGACATAAATCCCCACTTAAATTCGTAAATTATCATTTAATCTCATAAATTAAAATTTATATTTTAAACTACCAAATGGACATCAAATGTTTTTTAAAAGTAAAATTAAATTGACCTATTCACCCCAACTTATTTTTTAAAAATAAATTTTTAAAAATCATAATCACCCTAAAAGTTTTATAGTGAAATTTAAATAAGACAATAAACCCCATTATTTTTTAAATGTTATAAAATACAAATAAAAAAAATAAGCACATGCAAAGATTGGGCCTTATAATCCTTCTCCACTGAAAGAAATTTTCTCCCGAAGTTTAATTATCTTAAATGAACAAATGCGGGTATGTATTTTTTTATCTCTTCTTCTATTTCCTACATAGCCTCTTCTATGGAATGACTGTGCCATAACACATTCACCAACGAAATAGTTTTCATTCGCAATACTTACTTTTTACAGTTTAGAATTTATACTTGCTTCTCAAAGTATGACAAGTTTTCTTTCAATTCAATTGGTTGAGAAGTAAACATATGTGAAGGGTTTAACACATATTTTCAAAGCATTGAAGCGTGAAAAATATCGTGCAATCTAGATAATTATGGCAGTAGAGCTAGTTGGTATGCCGCTGTACCTATCCTTGTGAAAATATCGTACGCACCGATGTTACTCAGACATAGTTTTCCTTTTTCCAAAATTTCACTATGCCTTTTCATTAAGATATACATAAAAATATGTAATCACCAACTTCAAACTCCAACTTCCATCTATGTTTGTTAGAGTAGATCTTTTGTCAATTCTGAGTAGTCTTAATTCTTTCTTGAATCACCTCCACTTCTTCTGTAGTTATCTGAGCTATGTTAGGAATCAACAATTTATGTTCCCCAACTTCAATCCAAAAGACTAGAGTTCTGTATCTTCTGCCATACAACGCTTCATACGATGCCATTTCAATTGTCGAATCATAGTGTTGGCCCAAAGATCTACCCAAGAGGGATGATAAATTAGGAAGAAACAAAATTTGGAATAATAAATTCAAACACAAGATATCAATTTTTCGAGTTGATTATTATCTTATTAAGTAGCAAAATTATATTTAACTTGGTGCACATCCAAACAATAAAAAAATAAATAATGCAGCACACGAAGATTTATCCTAGTTTCGCAAATTACTCTTACCTACATCTAGTCTCCCGAGACAAGAGAGGGGATAAATTGTGTAGTAACAAAATTTTGAATAATAAATTTAGACACAAGATATCAATTTTCCGAGTTGATTATTATCTTGTTAAGTAACGAAATTATATTTAACTAGGCGCACATCCAAACAATCAGAAAAGAAATAATACAGCACAAGAAATTTTTCCTGGTTCCGCAAATTACTCTTACCTACATCCAGTCTCTCGAGACAGGAAGGGGTATAAATTGGGGAGTAACAAAATTTTGAATAATAAATTTAGACACAAAATATCAATTTTCCGAGTTGATTATTATCTTGTTAAGCAACGAAATTATATTTAACTAGGTGCACATCCAAACAATCAGAAAATAAATAATGCAACACATGAAGATTAATCCTGGTTCCGCAAATTACTCTTACCTACATCCAGTCTCTCGAGATCCATAGGGATTTCTATATCCACTAACCCCTTGGTTTATTTCTCAGGTAGGAACTAAACCCTTACAAACTTGATTCTTTTCGTAAGTTTAGAATCAACCTTTACAATACTGATTCTTTTCACAGGCTTATAATCGACTTATCACACTCTTACATTATTAAACTTATCCTTTTTACAGGTTTTGGAAGAACCTTCTCTCACTCTAATTATACTATAAGAAGAATCAAAATCTAATCTTTTAAAAGGCTAAAGATTAACCTAATCTTTTTCGCAAGCTAAAGATTAAACCCTATTCTTTTTCAGAGGCTAAAGATCAGAAGCTAACTACCCTGATTAGACACCGTCCCGAATATGTCTAATCCTTTCTAACTCGCAAATACAAAAGATTACAAATTTCTTCCCACAATGAGCTTTTACCACCTCATTACAATTATACTTAATTAATGTCCCGAAATACTACGTGATTGATTCAATTGTGAGGCACATATCTAATTTAAACAATTTAATGCACAAATAACAAATAATCAAATTTCACAAATAAAACTTGTTTTAAAAAGATTTTCACAATATTAGATTTAAAAATATTTTTTCTCAAAATACTTAATCTAAGTTATTAAACGAATATTCTAAGAAAGAAATTAATTAACTTGGAAAAATCTCACTGGAATTTGTTGAAAACAATTACAATAACTCTGTGATGAACACAAATCGATGACCAAAACTCTTAGCGCTTTGATTAAAAACTCATTCAACAAACTCTCTTATAAATTTCAACGTACGAAATCTCTCTTAAAATAGTCAAAATCCGAATGTTCTTGATTGTTCAATTTGAAAAATGCAAGTCTCTATATGTAGACCTTTATCTAGACCTCCAAAGGCTAGTTTTTAAATTCCAAAACTTTAAATGACCCTTTGATACCCTAAATATCACATACTTTCAAAATAAGTATGTTTCATTCAAAAATACTTTTAGAAACGCTCAATTTGGTCCCCAAAACTTTTTCAATTCAAAATCTTTAAGGATATGAAGTACTTTTATCAATTCAATTAAGAAAATAATTAAATATGTAGACCAAATAAATTGAAAGCAAATAATATATGATATATATAAGTAAAACATTTGAATTCCTTAAAAACTCATTTAAAATCGTGAAAATCGAGGGGGTTTGACTCAAAAAATGAGATAATCAAAACTTTAACTCTGAATTGTCGGTTGACCGACCCTAGTATTAGTTGACCAACCCTATGCAACGGTTAGAATTGTGACCGTTGTATTGCCTGGTCGGTTAACCGACTCAATTAGAATGTTTCCTCCTTTTTTATTATTTCGATTACTAGATTCGTGAGTTGACTGACCCTACCCGTTGGGTCACCGATTGGCTAGTAAGACACCCATGTAACTTCCTTAAGCTACTGTTTTGGTTAATCAACCGATCCCTTTCGTCAGTTGAGTGAATTGACCCGAAAATACATCATTTTAAGTGTTAAAATCAGTTTTTCAATTAGACCCTTAACCAAAAACATTTTTAAGACTTAATAAAAATCATATTAGGACCTTAAACTTATAACTTCTTACTAAGAACACATAAGATTTATTCATTTTCAAGTGTCGTGCATGATCCTAATTCGGGTTGCATTAAGAACATAAAGGTAATTATTTGTTTTTATCTAATTGTCTTTAATGTCTTCAATACTATGAAAATCTTCATGCCTTCATCTTGCACCCATCATGAATTCTTCACCGATTATTCTTTTTAACCAAATCTTTTTCTCATTTCAACCTATAGAACTTAGATTTGAAACCGCTCAATAAAAATATTAGTTCCATAAAAAATCAACGTTTAATTAATTGTCCATCAAAGATTTGCTTCAACAATCTTTCCCTTTTTTATATTGACAATTAACTTTGATATTTTTTTAAAAATAATGTAACCACGCATCCTGTAAATTTGAGACGCGTTTTCCCAACTCGTTTAAGCACTGTTAATGAGAAACATAAGCATTTCGAAAAGATTTTTAGTATAACATACCATAACACAAAGTTTCTCCCCCTATATGATTGCAATGCCTAGACGAACAAATATTCAAAACATCATACAACTTTTTTCCCTTTGTCATCATAAATAGTGGGGACGAAGATGAAAGACATTTTATTCTTGACTAAAAAATATTCTAAATTTTTTTACTCATTTGAAAAAAATTATTTCTCAATAACACTCTCCTTAATTTAAAACATCAACTTTCTAGAAATTGAATTCATTAAAGTTTAAAAACAAAGTCCCACCAAATTATATTAATATTTTAAAAAATTAGAACATATAATAATATTCATGTAGACCATTATGAGGAAATAAACAATTAAGCATAGAATGGAATCGAAAATTATATGCCAATATCCATCAAGCCTATATAAGTCTAGAGATCACCACATGTCTTAAGTTAGTCGAAGATATCCAAACAAATTAGCCACTCATTTTACTAATAGGCCTCATCTTGCCTATGAGCTTCTAGGCTATGTCTCTCTTACCCTCTTTAGTAGAGATCAATTGCAACTATTGGAATTCAGACTGTCGACAATTGCTTCAGATAGGGATTCCCTATAACATACCTCAAACGTGAGTTTTTCTTTATCATCGTAGCAACATCGACTCATTATTGCTTCCTCAAGGTGATTTGGTTATACACTGGATTCTCTATGCTTGTACATATGCTCCCATGCATCACATCTTACGGCTGACACCATTGATACAATATCACGTTCCTACAAATCATAATACGTAATGAAACTTGTCCTCATTCCATTACACACCAAAATAAAGAAAGTAGAAAAAATCTAATAAGGACCATGACCCATGAACGGGTAATGTGGACCAAGCGAACTGCTGGAAGAAGACTGTTGATAGTACCTCCCGGTTGTCCACTAGAACTGGGAGGCATCGAGTGGTAATACAAACTGGATGGACCAGATGTTCCTGTTGGTGCATGTCCTCCAAACAACTGTTGTCCTCCAAACTGCTATAAGTTTTGCATCATTACATACATTTGTTCCATGTTGTTCGATATTCTTGAAAACCCAACTTCCATCAAGACTGACAATCTACCTATATCAGTTCTAATTCCTCTTAACTCATTAGACATCCTATTCATCCTCCAATCAACCACTTCAGTATATTACTGAAAATTATCAAATTGATTTTAAAGTTGATCCATTCTTTCTCAACTCTTTTATCTATTTCCTCTCTTCTTTTCTTCACCCATTTGTTTTCGACAAGCTCATATCCCATTAAAATTATTCTATTTGTATTTAACCAATATGGACTAGGCATAATATAAGCCGTATATTCCTCATAATTTTTAACACCACATGCTCAAAAATCTTCTGAAGAGCATTATTGTAAGGTACGACGCTAGAGGATACATTTAACTGGTACTCCATGTGTTCAAACATGACATGAGCTAAATCAACCTATTTTGCTTCTAGGACAACATTCATCAAGTATAGATCAAAGTCGTAACTGTATCATGACATGAGCTAAGTGATTATTGAGTAGAGAATTCAATTTTGTAGACTCAATGTTCCCACCTTACTCTTGACTAAATTCAAATTTCTATGCACTTGATTCGCATTAAAATTATCCACAAGACAAGGAGTTTATTTTATTATCACGAATAGATAGGATATTTCTTAACCTAGTGTGACATCCATGGATTATTTTGTGAAAGAATTTTTTTCCATCCCAAACTATTAAATAATCCTCAACATTGGTAGATTGTTCCTTAAATTAATGAAATCCATCAGTTTGGAAAACTTTATGATTTACCGTTTCATTGTTGTGTTTTTCTTTATCTTTTTTAGTTAAGAAATATATGGCATCGTAATTGGGTTTCTTAGGACATTTCTTTTTTACCTTTCGCTTAATACCCATTTTTCAACTCAAGAATATGTCTCAAAATATATTCTAGTACCAAAACAAGGGAATATCAACCCTATATCAAATCTCCAACCAAAACCCTAAGAAAGAGAGAGAGGAAAGATCGTAATTGTTAATGAACTACCCAAACATGTCTTGAAATACCAATATTCTTGCTTGAAATCCTTCAATCTAACACAAATGTGAGGAGCCCTAAGTGTTCTTGGATGAGAGATTTTTAGATTTAGAAGATAAATTAGAGAAAAAAGAAAATTTTCAGACTAAACAAGAAAGAGGGGCTCCAAGGGGATTAAATCTCGAAGGGGTCGGTTGACTAAGCTATTGGTCAATTGACCAATCTGTTCCAGACAGGTGAAAGGATTTCCTATCTGTATTTTGTCGGTTGACTGACAGTTCGGTTGGTTAACCGATCAGACCAGAAGACCTGCCCTTTTGTTTGCTTAATCATTATTTTGATCCACATAAATAATTATTTTGAATCACCTTCTCATTCCTCTTAAATATTACGTAATAAAATATTTTTAATACTAATTTTCACATACACATAAAATAAATAAATTAATTAGAAAAATGTGAAGCATCAATCTCTCAAAACAATTAACATATTTATACTTTAAAATTTTTGACATACATGGTTCGTTATTGGGAGTAGTTATTGTGTGTACCTTTGATTGATTTTCAATTCCGAACTTGTCCCCATTTGAATCAGCTAATTTTTCTTTTGTCTGATTCACCTTTATAATTTCTTCCTTATATGAAGTGAATTTTTTCTAAATACTTTCAGTAACAAACTCCTTGCCTTTATATTATACTTTGGATTGTTTTGTCTTGTTATAATCAACCACGACTTTATACGTTGAGTTTTATATATATATATATATATTGATTCTGCATTGTTTTTTGAGAATAATAACCGATTGATCTCCCATACTAAACTTGCCGCTTTCAGAAATTCCCATTAAATCTTTGTATATCTTTTTTATTAATCTTTGTTCGTTCAGTAAATCTGGGATTCCTCCTCGGTGTATAATATCTATTTGTCATTCTAGGTCAGATAAATCCACTATTCAGACCTACATGAAACTTTTCTTTTCTAGTTATCCAGTTATTTTTTGATCCAACTAGTTAACCATGCAATAGGTAACACCATTTCTAAAAAATTACCAAACTTTTCACAATAATAACATCTAGCATTTTTAGCAGGTTTCTTAAAATAATCAATTTTTCAGACAGAAGCACAATATTGATAATGATAAGGAGAAACTGCTTTAGGGACGACCAGTTTTTCAATGACCTTAGTTTTTTCAATATCCTTCAATTTATCCACTGCCTCATTAAGATCCTTTTGAATCTTTGCAATTGACCGATCCAATGAACTAACATCCATCTAAAGACCAAAATTCTACTTATGCATAAATCTAAGATCATTGTTAAAATTCTGACAAACATTTTCAATAGAATGAATTTTTAAATGAGCTCTATCAAGTTTATATCTTGAATTTTCCAATTCGACACTCAAAGCTTTGTTTAAAGTTTCAATATTTTTCTTGTAAAATCATCATGCTGATAGTTTGAAACACTAATTCCTAAAAGCGCATTTTCTTCTTCAAGAGAATCAACTCTTTCAAGTAACTTACTAATTTTAGATAGATCATTTAAAAATTCAGTTGTTTCAAAATAGTTTTCTAAACTCTTCTTTCCAAGAGATTTAGTGGTGCTGAACTTTTTATTTTCAAGAACAGCATTTGTTTTACCCAAGTTTCAAATTTTCTTTTCCAAAAAAGTATGTAAGAGTAATTAACGCGTCAATAGCCTTATCAGTTTTCTCATTATCACTATATTTATCATTTTTACTGGCAAACCCATGATTATTAGAACAGTAAGTAGATTCATTCAAAACGTTAGGACAAGCAGGAGTTTCACATACAACATTAGTAAAAACAGGGGCTTATACAAAATATCAGGGGAAGCAGAAGATTCACAAACAACATTATCATCAATGCACTCCATGTAATTGTGTTTAGTTAGGATGTTAAGCTAATCAAGCTAAAACCAGCTCTGGTACTAATTGTTGACCCAAAGATCTACCCAAGAGGGAGTTAATTGAGTGGTGAAAAAATTAAAACCCTAAATTCAAACACAAGATATCGATTTTTCTCATTGACTATTTTATTGTTAAGCAGCAGAATTATGTTTAATTAAGTGCACATACAAACAATCCGAAAAGAAATAATACAGCACACAAAGATTCATCTTGGTTCGGCAAGTTACTCATCTTGTCCCTCGAGCTCTATAGGGATTTCACAATCCACTATTCCTTTGATTCTTTTCCTATGTAGGAACCAAACCCTTACAAACCTGATTCTTTTCGCAGGCTCATAATTAACGTTTACAACACTGATTCTTTTCGCAGGCTCATAATCAACCTATCACATTCTTACATGATTACACTTATCTTTTTCACAGTCTTAGGAAGAACTTTTTCTCACTCTAGTTCCATTACAAAAATAATAAAAACCTAAGCTTTTAAAAGGCTAAAGATTAACCTAATATTTTTCGGAGGCTAAAGATCAAACCCTAATCATTTTCTCTAGCTAAAGTTTAAACCCTAATTTTTTTCACAGGCTAAAGATCGAAACCTAACTACCCAGATTAGACACTGTCCGAAATACGTTTAATTTTCTCAAATTCGCAAATACAAAAGATTACAAGTTTTTTTCAACAAGGAGCTTCTACCACCTCAATACAATTATGCTCAATGAATGTCCAAAAGTAATACGTGATAGATTCAATTGTGAGGTACAAATCTGATGTAAACAATTTAATGAACAAATAGTAAATAATCAAATTTCTCTAATAAAAATCATTTCAAAAAGATTTTAACGATATTAGATTTAAAAATAATTTTCTCAAAATACTCTATCCAAGTAATTAAACAAATAATCTATGAAATCAAAATAATTAACTTGGAAAGATATCACCGAAATTCATTGAATACAATTACTATAACGCAATGACAAGCACAATCCGGTGACTAAATCTTTTAGCGCTTCGATCAAGAAATCTTTCAACAATTTTTCTTATAAATTTCAGGAAATCTCTCTCGCAATACCCAAAATCTGAATGTTCTTGATTGTTCAATTTGAAATACGCAGGTCTCTATATATAGACCTTTAACTAGACCTCTAACAGCTAGTTTTTAAATTCCAAGATTTTAAATTATTCTTTGATACTCCAAATATCATATATTTTCAAAATAATTATGTTTCGTTTAAAATACTTTTATAAAAGCTCAATTTAATCCCCAAAACTTTTACAATTTAAAATCCTTAAGGAGTTTTATCAATTCAATTAAGAGAATAATTAACTATGTAGACAAAAAAACTAGAAAACAAATAATATATGATATGTATAAGTAAAACACTCAAATCCCTTAAAAAATCATTTAAAATCATGAAAAATGATAAGGTTTGGCTAAAAAAATGAGATAGTAAACACTTTGATTGTGGACTGTCAGTTGACCGGTCCTACTGTCAGTTAATCGACCTTGTGCAACGGTCAAAATTGTGATCGTTGTACTGCCCTGGGCGGTTGACCGACTCAACCAAAGTATTTCTCTTTTTTTAGTTATTTCGGATACTGGATTCGTTAGTCGACCGACCCTACCCGTCGGTTGACCAAATTAGCTAGTAGGTCACCCATTTCCCTTCCTTAAGCTACTTTTTTGGTTAGTCGACCGATTCCTTTCATTTGTTGACCAAATTAACCCCAAAACACATAATTTTAAGCGTTAAAACCATTTTTTCAATTAAACCCTTAACAAAAAAAAGTTTTTGTGACTTAATACTTTATAAAAATCATATTAGAACCTTAAACTTATCACTGTTTAGTAAGATACTCATAAAAATTTATTAATTTTTAAGTGTCATGCGTGAGCCCAATTCGGATTGCATTAAGAACATAAAGGTAATGAGTTGTTTTCACCTAACTGCCTTCAAAGTCTTCAATATTCTGAAAATCTTCATGCCTTCATCTTGTACCTGTCATGAATTCTTTAACGAACATTCTTTTTGACTAATTCTTTTTCTCATTTCATCTATGGAACTTCAATCTGAAATCACACAATAAAAATGTTAGTTCCATAAAACATCAACGTTTAATTGTCCATCAAAATATTATGTTCAACAGATAACTATTGTTATATGCAAACTCTATCAAAGTCAAATGATCATCCTAGCTACCAAGAAATTCTAAAACATAGTCCCTCAACATATCCTCTAATGTTTGGGTTGCACGCTCTAATTGACTGTTAATCTAAGGATGGAAAGCTATAATAAATCTTAATTTGGTTCCAAGAGCAGCCTAAAGACTAGGCCATAATTTTGACATCAACCTCAGATTTCTATATGACACTTGCGAAAACTAGCGCACCATGTAATCTGACAGTTTCGTTAATATACAATCTCGTATATTTGTACATCAAATACATAGTTTTTATAGCCAGAAAAATGAATAGATTTTCTAAGTTTGTAAACAATCACCCAAATGGAATTATGTCTTTTTTTAGTACAGGGCAATCTTGGAACAAAATCTATCGTGATATGTTCCCACTTCTATTTTGGGATAGGCAAAGGCTGCAAAAACCCTCCTGAACTTTGATGCTCGATCTTGACTTATTGACAGACATGACACGTAGTAACAAATTTTGCAGTTTTTTGTTTCATTACATTCCGTCAATAATGTTCTCGTAAATCCCGATATGTTTTAAAAATCCCAAGATTCATTGCATATGCCAACTATGCACTTCATCTAAAACATCATTCTTCAAATAAGCATTATTAGGCACTCATAAACAATCCCCAAACATCATATCCTTATCATTACCTCTACTAAGAGAATCAGTTCTCATCTATTTTTTACTTCATTCTTGATCTTCTCCAATTGGGCATCTAATTTTTGATACCACTTCTAAAATGTGATCAATTAATATTTTCCTTAGTGTTAGTCACAAGTATGATGTAGTTTAACCTACTGCCAACTAGCCTCGAAAGAATCTCAACTCGACAAATAGGTCAGTATGAACGATTGGAAGGTGCATAATGGAACCTTTCGATTTTCGACTTAATGCATATGCTACAATATTAGTCTTTCCAGGGGTGATAATAGATAGTATAGTTATAATTCTTGATCATTTTCATCCAACGCCTATGTCTTAGATTTAAACTTTATGATTAAACAAATATTTTTAAATTCTAATGATCAGTGTATATCTCACAAGTCTCATTGTAAAGATAATGTCTCCAAAGTTTAGAAGTAGATACAGTCGCCACTAACTTCAAATTAATTATAAAGTAGTTACATTCATAATTCTTCAATTGCTAGTGAGCGTACTCACAGGACAATGTCATATCGATATACAATTCAAACCCTACTGTGATGCATCACTATATATCATAAAATCACTATCTTCCGTAGAAAAAGAGAATATCAACACTGATATCAATTTATTTTTTAAATCTTGGTAACTCTGCTCCCATTTGTTAATCCACTCATTTTGTTTTTCATTTTTATTTTGAGAGTCAAATGAGACAATGGTGTAATTATAATATAAAATCTTTTAACCATCCTATGATAATAACGTGCCATTCTCAAGAAACTACAAATCCCTATCATGCTACTAAGCCCTTCCCACTAGATAACAGATCCAATTTTCTTTTGGGTCACCTTGTATACCATCACTTGAGATGTCATGCCTCCGAAATTACAATCCTATTAAGCCAGAACTCATATTTACTAAACTTGGTATACAATCCCTTCTCTTTCAAAATGTGTAGCACAGTTTCAAAGATACTCTACATGTTCTTCTTCATCTTGGGAATAAAATAGGATATCATCGATAAATACTATGATAAACTAATCTAAATAAGTCTAAAAGATCCTATTCATTAGATCCATAAATGCAACTGGGGCATTTGTTAATTTAAATGACATAATTAAAAATTCATAATGTCCATACCATGTGCAAAACACAATCTTTCACACATTATTGTTCTTGATCATCAACTGATGACAACCTGATCGAAGATCTATTTTGGAAAATATTATGGTGTTCTAGCTCTAATCAAATACCTTATTAATTCTTGGAAACAAATATTTATTAAAAACTGTCACTTTTCTCAATTACCGATAATCAAAACACATCCTCAAAGTATCATCCTTCTTATTTACAAATAATACTAGGGCACCTTACGGAGAAACACTTGGTCTAATAAACTCATGGTCTAACCGATCTTTTAATTGAATTTTTAGTTCTTTAAACTTAGTAGTTGTCATACGATAGGGTGGAATTGATATAGAAGACATACCCAGAAGTAATTCGATAGTGAATTCAATTTCTCTATCCACTAGCAACCTAAACAATTATTCTGGAAATACATCTGGATAATCCCAAACTATTGGGATATTTGCCAACTTTAGCTCATTCTGACTAGTGTCAATCATATGCGCTAGGTATCTCTAAGATCCCTTCTTTAATAATTTCCTAGAATCTAGGACTAAAATTAAACTAATAGGGATCATAAGTCTATCCCTAAACTCTATCTCGCCTAGGACTCGAAATGTGACTTTCATTTTTTTTAATAGTCAACTGAGACATGACAACTACCATAACTCCACAACTCAACAACCTATCATATGGTCCACTACTGACACAATATTCTAACAGCAAGTCTACATAACCCATAACCTAAGCTCTGATTCAAAAAACTATCACACCCCTTTCCAAACTCTACGCTTGAGGCTAGGCATAGGAGTGGTCATGGCCCGAGGGCCCGTCCAACTCTCCCAGTCCAGTACTCCTTTTTTTAGAGCTTGGGCTTACGTTTTAAGATCATGGGCAGGTCCAAGGCCTAGAAATCTAGGCTAGTTAGTGTTGTCTCTTTTTCTTTATACTTTCCTGATTCATATCTACATAATTTCTCTTCTTTTTTTTTGTCTGAATATTTGTTAGGTTTGCAGTATAGAACTGCTCCCCATCCTTCTTATATATATATATAAAGGTTCCAACCTTAATATTGAATTAAAAATTTATTCATTTTGTTTGGGTATGAATGAATGAATTTTTTTTAGTGTGGATGGAATGTGGATGAATATATTTTATAATTTTTATTTGTATTTTAGCTTTTATTTTTTAAATTATAAAAATAAAATAAAATATAGGGCTGAGCTTGAGCCTAAATTTCTTTGGTAGGGTCGAGCTTGGGCAAAATATTAGGACTAGGCTGGGCTAGGGCATAACATTTTTCGTAATAACTTATGTAAAGCCCAACTGAGACTGGCCCGGCTAGGCCCGGCCCATGACCACCCATAGCTAAGTGTGACCTCGACTTGACATTACCCTATACAACTAACTGTCAATTGATATAGATTTTTAAAATTTTTACCAACTTAAAAATCAATTATACATATCTGACTATTTTGTAACAAAGCTACAAAAGTCTAACTCACTCATTACCAACAACTGCCTTGACAACCTCAAAAGTCACACCATCCTCTAACTCTATCTAACGTCAATAGTGGACCCATCTTTAATTAGACTACCAGAGATGAAATATGTTATCGGTGTATTATCTTTGTAATATAAAAGCAATTTATGGATCAAGTACATTATTCAAAATTCATTTTCCAAAACAAAATATAACCACACACTGCGCAGTCTCAAAATCCCACAAATATCATAATAATAAAATAACTGAATTTAAATCAACTGATCAACTTACTTTGATATAATAATAAACCACACGTACATACTTTCCTACTAGCCATAAGATCGTTTCACCTCACCATCAGGGGTTGTGATGGTACCATAACTTGTACAACTTACACAATCTAAAGGTTGCGAGTTTCAGGGCCATTTAATATCTCCGATGATAGGAGCTAACACGTGATAAAAACAATCATATCATACCAATAATTATAACCCATGATAAAAACTACTATATCACACTGATAATCATCATCATCAACAACAACGACAATAACAACAATAATATACATCAACCACTTGCAGTACTTGTCCTCTTGTCAGGTCACAACACAACACCCTATTAGACATGCCCTCCTGTTAGGACCAACAACATGTCAGAACTACACTATAGCATAATATGATAATAATAAAAACTAATTTCCACATTCAATATTTTACATGATCCATATAACGTTATAAAATAATCCATTTTATTAAATCTTTTAATTTTCACAATTTAGTATGAAAATATAATTTGGTAATTTACATAGAAGACAATACACTCATCTCGACAATTGCACTGCTATTATACTATCATCGAAGCACTAATGTAGTTGGCGTTACTTGAGAACCCGTGGAGAGAAGGAAAAGAGAGTAAAAAATTTATGTGTGTAAAGGAATACACACACACATAGAGTTACAATTGATTCCTTAATTTATTTATTTTAATGGTTGCTTTTGCTTTGATTACTATGGCAACGCCCTTTATTGGCTTACTGTTAGACCCTAACAATGCTGGAGGACCAAACAGCACCGACTTGGTGCGATTTGCTACCGGACATGGTACATGCGGCATGGATGGGTTCGTTGGCAGAAAGGGAACCAACTTGGTGCCTACCGTTGGGCAGCAGCGTTGTCGCACAACACCGGTGGGTGTTGGGCAGTGCGGAAGACCTCGGTGCGGGACCGAGGTAAAATGGTGCAACGTAGGTGCAACGCTACGTTGTAAATGGTGCCTTGGACGCGGCAACACACGTTGGAGGAGCGGGGCGGCGCTGGACCAAGTTGTTGGGCAAGCGTTGGCAAAACGGTGCGCTGTTGGGCAACGTGGACGCACGTTGGCGGCGTTAGCAGAGGTTGCTGATAATGGGGTTCTCGTTGGGGATTGACGGGACCAATGGTAGATCTCGGTGCGGTACCGAGGCAAAATAGTGCAACGGATGCGCAACGATACGTGGTAAACAGTGTCATGTGTGCGGCGTGACGGACTGTTGGGAACGACGGTGCATTTTGGTGCGAAAAATGCATACGGCGTTGGGACGTCGTTGGGCAGAACGATGCAACAAAACACAACGTAGGCGCAACGCTACATTTTGGGCTGAGTCATGTAGCGGCATGACGCACCGTTGGGCAACGGTGCATTCTGATGCGGAAATAGCACACGGAACGTTGGCAGTCGTTGGGCGCAACGACATGTTCCGGCCATGCAGGCGGTGTGGCAAAACGTTGGCGAACGTTGGCAAATTACGGTACGAGATGGCAACAGGCAGACGTTGGGACAGTGCAAAAACGCTGGAAGAATGCTACCTAGTGAGCTGATGGACTGGTGGTTTCCAGACATGTGCAGTGCATGTGTGAGCAGTTCTGAGCAGTTCTTGGGCGGTTTTAGTTGGTTTTCAGACAGGAAAACCAACTCCTATGGTGCTGACATGTGTCGGACAGGTGTCATCTTTCTGCCTATGCAGTTGGGGCTGTCAACTGCCGTTTCTGCCTATAAATTGTAACGTATGGTCTGTTTTTAGAGGTTAGAATGCTGGCCTGCGGATTTTACAGACAGTGTGTTGTATTTGGTTCCTTGTAACCGGAGTTTATTAATACAAGGTTGGGTTTTCCCGTAATACGTGTGTGTATTGTTGCGTATGTGCATTTCGATAGTATTTCGGTGCATTCCGGTTGTATTTCGTTACAGGAACGTGTGTGTTTACAATGCTGTCGGTGTAATTCCGTTGTAAGGTAGTGCATTCACCGTGGGCTGACAGATTGTACAACGATCAGGCCATCACTCGGTTGAAATTGGTGCTGAAAATTTTGACCCTGTGACAGTGGGTATCAGAGCAGGGCTACGAGTGGGCTCTGCGTCGGTATACGAACGACCAACAACGTTGGAGGAACGGGCGAAGGCATTGGACCAATCCGTTGGGCGTTCGTCGACATTTTTACTGTTGGTAAACAGTAACGTGCAGGATGGCTCCTGCATCCGGTATGAACAGTCGACTGGAAGCTTTGGAGGACTACGTCGGTGCGCCACCGACGGACGGTACAGTAAACCTGTCCGTGCAGAACGCTGAACTGAGGGTCGATCTGGTGAACCTGCAGAATTCTTTTGAGGAATTCTGTACCGATGCGACGGCCAGATTCTCGTCCATGGCGGAGGACGTGATTACGATGGCCGACGTTCTGAAAAGCAACCTCAAGAGCGTGGAGGATGAAGTTGCTGTTTTGAAACAGAACGGTGCTGGACAGCGCACGTCAGAGGACGGACCAGCACGGATGAAGGTGCCAGAACCAACGGCATTTTCAGGCACACGGAGTGCCAAGGAGGTAGAGAACTTCCTATGGGACATGGAGCAATATTTTCAGATTGCTCATGTTCATGACGTTGATCAAGTCTCCATGTCAACGATGTACATGGTGGGCGACGCAAAGCTGTGGTGGCGAATGCGTGTGGCTGACAGCATACGTCCGGCGGTAGCGACGTGGGCAAACTTGAAGAGGGAACTCAAGGAGCAGTTCCTACCAACGAACTCGAGTTGGGTGGCTCGGGATCAATTACGTCGACTCAAGCACACCGGATCGGTGCATGAGTACGTGAAGGAGTTCACATCCTTGCTGTTGGATGTGAAAAACATGTCGGAAGAGGACAAGCTCTTCAATTTTACTTCCGGCTTGCAACTGTGGGCGCAAGCGGAACTACGATGGCAGGGCGTGCGTGACCTGTCTACTGCTGTGGCGGCGGCAGACAGCCTGACCGACTACAACCTGACACGAGACGTTAGCGGAGCAGACCGGAATTCAGGTAGGAAAGGCAAAGAGAAAACGAACGAGGGCACGAGGGAGTGGAAAATCAAAGGCGTGCAGGCTGACATTTCTGAGGGACCCCGTTCAAAATCACAACCGACATCGGCTGCGGGTAAGCGCCGGGGTTGTTTTATCTGCGACGGTCCTCACCGGATGAAGGACTGTCCAATGAAAGAAAGACTGACGGCGCTGGTTCGGGAGGAATCAGACGAGGAAGGCTCTGGACGGGAGATGGCGCGCGTTGGTGCAGCGTTGTTGGTGGACAACAACGAGCAGACCAGGAGTGGTCTGAAAACGGGTATGTAATGAACCTGTTTGGGATGTAGGATACGGAAACAGTCCTATGTCCCGTGCAGAAAAATAACTGGAGGAGGCTGGTTATTTATGGGTTTCCAAACGGGCGTCTAACTTCGTTGGAAGAACGTTGGAGTGTTGGACCAAGTCGTTGGACGAATGTTGACACTGCGTTGCTGGAACGCAACGGACAGACCAGGAGCGGTCTGAAATTGGCTGTGTGCTGCCAATTTGTAAACGGACACCTTACACCGTTGGAAGAACGTCGGAGCGTTGGACCAAGTCGTTGGGTGGACGTTGAAAATACGTTGTCAATGGACAACAATTCTGACTGGGGGCGGTCTGAAATCAGGTACGCTGTGATTCCTGATTTGGGGCATGGGATTCCGGAAAATATCATATGCCCGTGCTGAAAAATAACCGGCAGTGGCTGGTTATCGTTGAGACTTCCATGCGGGGTTTGCGGTAGCAGACTGGTGGACATTCTGGTCATGGACGGTGCTCTGTGGCCAACACGTTGCAACAGATTGCAACGGACTGGTGGAAAAATACTGCTGGCAGAACGAGGAGGCTGTGGCAGTATCATCGGCATAGACGTATTCCAAATTCAGTTGATGCGGTACTAACTGGGCTGGTGGTCAATCCGGGTCACGGATAGTGTTTCTGTGGCAAAAACGTTGCAGTGAGGTGCAACGGACAGGGGTCAGAGTCGGCGGGCAGATTGTAAAGACTGTGGCTGACGCAATTGATGAACACGTTGTAAACGAGTTACAACGGAACGGTGTAAGTCTGTGTGCAGATTGTGTAGGCTGTAACAGACGCAATTTGACAAACACGTTGTAAACGATTTACAACGAAATGGAGCGTTGGACCAAGTCGTTGGGTGGACGTTGAAAATACGTTGTCAATGGACAACAATTCTGACTGGGGGCGGTCTGAAATCAGGTACGCTGTGATTCCTGATTTGGGGCATGGGATTCCGGAAAATATCATATGCCCGTGCTGAAAAATAACCGGCAGTGGCTGGTTATCGTTGAGACTTCCATGCGGGGTTTGCGGTAGCAGACTGGTGGACATTCTGGTCATGGACGGTGCTCTGTGGCCAACACGTTGCAACAGATTGCAACGGACTGGTGGAAAAATACTGCTGGCAGAACGAGGAGGCTGTGGCAGTATCATCGGCATAGACGTATGCCAAATTCAGTTGATGCGGTACTAACTGGGCTGGTGGTCAATCCGGGTCACGGATGGTGTTTCTGTGGCAAAAACGTTGCAGTGAGGTGCAACGGACAGGGGTCAGAGTCGGCGGGCAGATTGTAAAGACTGTGGCTGACGCAATTGATGAACACGTTGTAAACGAGTTACAACGGAACGGTGTAAGTCTGTGTGCAGATTGTGTAGGCTGTAACAGACGCAATTTGACAAACACGTTGTAAACGATTTACAACGAAATGGTGCGAGTCTGCGAGCAAAATGAGGAGACTGTGGCGGACAAGATTAACAAACATGTTGCAACGGATTGCAACGAATGGTGAACATGCTGCTGACAGAATAAAACGACTGTGGCAGAACGGGTGGCATCGGGGCATGCCAAATCCAGTGGATTATGCTGGGCACGATCCGACGAGGACGTCGGGTTCTTTCAGTGGGGGTGGTTTGTTAGACCCTAACAATGCTGGAGGACCAAACAGCACCGACTTGGTGCGATTTGCTACCGGACATGGTGCATGCGGCATGGATGGGTTCGTTGGCAGAAAGGGCACCAACTTGGTGCCTACCGTTGGGCAGCAGCGTTGTGGCACAACACCGGTGGGTATTGGGCAGTACGGAAGACCTCGGTGCGGGACCGAGGCAAAATAGTGCAACGTAGGTGCAACGCTACGTTGTAAATGGTGCCTTGGACACGGCAACACACGTTGGAGGAGCGGGGCGGCGCTGGACCAAGCTGTTGGGCAAGCGTTGGCAAAACGGTGCGCTGTTGGGCAACGTGGACGCACGTTGGCGGCGTTAGCAGAGGTTGCTGATAATGGGGTTCTCGTTGGGGATTGACGGGACCAATGGTAGATCTCGGTGCGGTACCGAGGCAAAATGGTGCAACGGATGCGCAACGATACGTGGTAAACAGTGTCATGTGTGCGGCATGACGGACTGTTGGGAACGACGGTGCATTTTGGTGCGAAAAATGCATACGGCGTTGGGACGTCGTTGGGCAGAACGATGCAACAAAACACAACGTAGGCGCAACGCTACATTTTGGGCTGAGTCATGTAGCGGCATTACGCACCATTGGGCAACGGTGCATTCTGGTGCGGAAATAGCACACGGAACGTTGGCAGTCGTTGGGCGCAACGACACGTTCCGGCCATGCAGGCGGTGTGGCAAAACATTGGCGAACGTTGGCAGATTACGGTACGAGATGGCAACGGGCAGACGTTGGGACGGTGCAAAAACGCTGGAAGAATGCTACTTGGTGAGCTGATGGACTGGTGGTTTCCAGATATGTGCAGTGCATGTGTGAGCAGTTCTGGGCAGTTCTTGGGCGGTTTTGGTTGGTTTTCAGACAGGAAAACTAACTCCTATGGTGCTGACATGTGTCGGACAGGTGTCATCTTTCTGCCTATGCAGTTGGGGCTGTCAACTGCCGTTTCTGCCTATACATTGTAACGTATGGTCTGTTTTTAGAGGTTAGAATGCTGGCCTGCGGATTTTACAGACAGTGTGTTGTATTTGGTTCCTTGTAACCGGAGTTTATTAATACAAGGTTGGGTTTTCCCGTAATATGTGTGTGTACTGTTGCGTGTGTGCGTTTCAGTAGTATTTCGGTGCATTCCGGTTGTATTTCGTTACAGGAACGTGTGTGTTTACAATGCTGTCGGTGTAATTCCGTTGTGAGGCAGTGCATTCACCGTGGACTGATTGATTGTGCAATGATCAGGCCATCACTCGGTTGAAATTGGTGCTGAAAATTTCGACCCTGTGACACTTACTATGGAAAGGCCACATGTCCTTGCCATGAAACACCCATCTTTTTTATTTTTTTATTTTCAAACCTTATCCAAATTATCATAATTTTTTTTACATAAATCCACTACTTAAATTTCTAAACTATCATTTAAGCCCATAAATTAAAATTAATATGATTAATATGTTAAAATACCAATTGGCCCCTATTTTTTTTAAAGCCAAATTAAATTGGTCTATTAACCCCAAATTATTTCTTAAAAGTAAATTTTTAAATATATCATAATCAACCTAAAAGTTTTACAGTGAAATTTAAATAACACAATAAACCCCATTATTTTTTAAATGTTATAAAAAAATATGCATGTGGAAAAATTAGACTTTATACAAGGTTTTTAGTGTAGATTATTATTATTATTATTATTATTATTATTATTATTATTATTTTTAGGTAAAAATAACTTAATACTTTTTATGCTCTTAATGCAATTCGATTAGGCTCATGCACGACACTTATGAAATAATTTTGAATTATGTGAGTTATGGTTAAAAATGATAAGTTCAAGTGTCTAAACGTTTTCCTAAAGTATCAATTGAGAAAATGTTTCAAATGGAAAAAAAAAATGTTTTTCAGCCAGAACAATTGACTGTCAAGGTAGGCGGTCGACTAGGGAAAATTAGGTTAGGAATTTTTCAATTATTGGAACGGTTGACCGACGTAGAGACGTGTTAACTGGCAGATTCAGGTTATTTGTTTTTGGAGTTTAGCCATAACAATCGACCGACAATATTGACGTTAGATTCAAAGCCTAAAACAGTCAACCACCTAGTCGACCAACTGGATTTCAACAGTTGGAAAATAAGCCATTAAAGGAGCAACTGATCAGCTGCTGGCATGGCCAGTCGACCGAGTACGTATTTTTCAGTATGTTTGACTAATCGGATTTTCGAGATGTCCAACCCAAATTTTAAGTCTTTGAAAGTTATAAAATCTAATTTGAATGGGTTTTCACTATATTTCACATATTTACTCTATATTTTGAAGATCTTATTATTTAATCCATGTATTACTACTTTTAGAGGGTTTGAATAAAAAAAAAATTGGGGACTAAATTGAGTATTTTAAAAGAGTATTTTGGGTTCAAATATTTCATATTTAAAGGAATAGAAAAATGTGTTATATGGGGTCTATATATAATTTTTACGGTCTTATCTTTTGAAAAATAGCCGTTATAGGTAAATTCTGAAATCTATATATATGGACTTGCATTTTTTGGGAAATTTGAGTCAATAACAAGAGTTTTAAATCAACATTTTCTAAAAGAGAGTATCATTTTGCTGAAATTATATTTGAGAGAGATTTTTGAAAAAGTTCTTGATCGAAGCATTCTTCATTTTTTCCACCAATTTTTGCACTACATTTTGTCCCTACTATATTCAAAGAAACTCCTGTGAGATCTTTTTTATTACTTTACCAGCTCAATATTCTGTGAATTACTTTATATAAATATTTGTGTTAGCTCGTAGTAATTTTATGTTATGAAAAAATATTTTCTATCTTTTAATATCCTGTATATCTTATGAAATAATTTTTGCCTGTGTAATATGATTTCCATAATCAATGTGCTTTAATTGAATAAAATCAAATATGTATTCTCATAAAAAAAAAAAAAATCACGTAGTTTATCGGGACATTAATTAAGCATATCTTGTATTGAAGTGGTAAAAACTCATGTGTGAAGAAACATATCAGTTTTTGTATTTGGTGAGTGTGAGAAGATTAGACATATAGGGTCGGTGTCTAATCAAGGTTTAGGTTTGATTCTTAGCCTTTAAAAGGATTAGATTTGATTCTTTCCTATAAAATGATTAAGTTAGTCTTAAGACTGGTAAAAAGATAAACATGTTTGATTTTTATTCTGAAAAATAATTATGTTCTTTTTTAGCCTGAAAAGTTTTAGTAATGTGTCAAAATTTTAAAAAATAAAAATAATGTGATTGATTGAAATATAATATTAAAAATGAGAGATAATAATGATATTTGTAGGTGAACGTGTGGTAGAAAAAATTTATAGAGAAATAATATATATATATATATATATATATATATATAAATTTAAATTAAATTTATAAAATACTAACATAAAATATTAAAAGTAAATGATGTAATAGATTGTGTATTGTGAAAGTCATTTTGACAAAATGTATTTGAGTTATGCTTTTTTTCAATTTTTAAAAAGTGAACACTATTTGAATTCTCATCCAAATATGGCCTAAACATCTGAAACTTTTGTTTTTTCTCTCAAGTCCCGAATTGGAGAAATTTAAAAAGAAATCAAGGATAGTAATAAAAAAGACCAATATATCTTTATAAATTATAGTCTTTACATAAAATAAGACAAAATAATAAATTATCTTCTATTAATATATATATATATATATATATATATATATATATATATATATATATTTTAATTAACAATTCATTCGATTCAAGGTGTAGTCTAGTAGTATGATTTACTCTCCCGAACTGGTGATATGTAATTCTAATCATAGTGAGCTGGTAAAAAAAATCACCAATTAAAATATAAGAAAGACAGTGTAGAAATAGAATGATATATTGTTTTATAGAGTGAATATATAAAATTGGGTGTTTTGTTATTTTTCTTTGGTTTATTTCCCGGACGTCAATTGAGAAACAAACAATAATATTTTTTTTAAAAATAAAACTTTGAGAATATGACACTTTTTTTTTCCATTTATAATGTTGTAAAAAAAAAATTCTCCTTTTCCCTTTTTTAAAAAAAATAAAAAATTGCTAGGGAATTAAATTTTACTTAGTAAATGATATGACAATACTATATCAACCCACCATGTCACTTTTTTTTAGTATAACAAGCCATGCCAAACTTTGTATTTTTATTGAAAAATAAAAAAAGTAAATAAATTAAAAGGAAAAAGAAAAATGATTTGCTCATCTTCCTCAATCTACCATATTTTTATTTCTAAATCCTAGAATCGGGTTGCGGTGATACATTGGGGTTAATACTACAAACACCTCCTGATATTCTCAATGAAATCATAGGAATACCGCATGTTATAAAAATGTCTTGTCAAATCCATTGTACTAATATACGAGAGACCACTAACACTCCTTGAACAAAAAATAAAAATGAATTATCTATTATATCCTTTCAAATTCAACTCACATTTCACTTTTCCAAAATTACTCTGACCAATCTATATCTAAAATGTAAAATTGAAAAGTTAAACTTAAGAATGATTGAGAGTTTATAAAATCATTTTTCTTGATTCTCTTTGATTTCTCTACTTATTATTTTATTTAAATGAGTTTAAATATTATGTTTATTCTTAAATATAGGAATTTGAGTGAATTTAATTGTTATTTATAATTAATATAGTGGGTATAATGAAATTAAAATATTTTTTATATTTGAAATAATGAGATTTTTCTTTTAAAAGATAATTTTTAGAGTAAATAATAAAAAATCATACTTGAGTTTTTTTAGTGTAAAAAAAATATCTTGAGTTTTTTTAGTGTAAAAAAAATATTTTTCTTTTTTTAACTTTTTATATTTTTTTATTTTTCATATAAGTGTTTATAAAAAGGACGAAAAAAAAACTGATTTCCATATTTTTAGTGTAAAAAAATATTTTTCTTTTTTAAACTTTTTATATTTCTTATTTATCATATGAAAGGGTTTATAAAAATATTGAAAAAAAAAATAGATTTTCTTTTTATGCAATATTTCATATACATGAGTTAAAACCATTTTTCTTGATTCTCCTTGATTTTTCTATTTATTATTTTATTTAAATGAGTTTAAATATTATTCTCATTCTTAAATATAGGAATTTAAGTGAATTTAATTATTATTTAAAATTAATATAGCCAGTCTAATGAAATTAAAATATTTTTTCTATTTGAAATAATGAGATTTGCCTTTTAAATAAAAGACAATTTTTAGAATAAATAATAAAAAATCATACCTGAGTTTTTTTAATTTAAAATTTTATTTTTCTTTTATTAACTTTTTATATTTTTTATTTTTCATATAAGTGTTTATAAAAACGACGAAAAAAAAAATCGATTTCCATTTTTTTAGTGTAAAAATATATTTTTCTTTTTTAAACTTTTTATATTTTTTATTTTTTATATAAAGGTTTATAAAAATAATGAAAAAAAATAGATTTCCTTTTTATACAATATTTCATATACATGAGTTAAAAATAATATCTATATATCATATCATATCGTATAATAAAATAAAAACTAAAAGTGAAAATCTAAGCTTTCAAATGAATGAGAGTTCATCAATTCTATATTCTTTATTTCTCATAATTTTGAGTATATTCTAATTACTAAAAGTATTTTTCAATCGATTTTATTATCATAATTCTACTAATTTAATACTTTTAATGTATGAGTATGTCAAAAGTTTTCAATTATTTTATTGTCATAATTCCATTAAAAGTACATAATGACACTAATGGTTAGAATTTGAGAAGACTCTAAAATACTATATGTATAATGATTCTTTTCTTTTCACCCCATAATTGGACAAACTTTAAAATTGTCTAAATTTTTATATATTCTTTTGCTTATTGTCACACCCCACCCTGGACACCCGTCATGTGGGCCTGGCATGACGTAGACATGACACCGCCCAACTGACTAGCCAACCTCAATACGTCGATAACAAAATTGTAAATCTATACAATACATATAATAGTCTCATTTGATAGGGATACACCGTCCCGAATATAAATACAATCAAACAAATCCCCTGAACCTCACTTAGATTTCATTTATGATATTTCGTCTCCAAATTTTCCTCAAATGAATCCTTTGCGTGACCCGCATAACTCTATCTAGCGCCAGTAGGGGACCGACCAACTCCTAACTATTTTATCTG
The DNA here is from genome assembly GCA_016647705.1 of Eucommia ulmoides. Taxonomy (NCBI): domain Eukaryota; kingdom Viridiplantae; phylum Streptophyta; class Magnoliopsida; order Garryales; family Eucommiaceae; genus Eucommia; species Eucommia ulmoides. The sequence goes on along the minus strand of CM028332.1, from coordinate 31,556,649 downwards.
CGAGTGTACTACCTTCTTAGTAAAAAATATTTTTTAAAATAATAATTCATTCTACAACATCTAAATGGATCAAGCGTGAGTATAGAAATAACACGTAACTAGTAAAATGTTCCATAATATAAGCAGTGAAAATAAAGCAATAAATATAAGTTCCATTCCAACCCATCTAGTAAAATAATACCAATCACCATAATAAATCACCCAATATAAGTAAAACATGACATTTCAAACACCACTCCACCACAACACACGCTGACTAGCCATAGTGATCGTTTTAATCTCACGATCGGGAGTTACAACGGTACCGTAACATCCGTAAGAATGCCTTCCTACGAAATATTCACACCCCTTTTTGGGGAGAAATATAATCCACACCCCTTACGGGGAGAACTATCCACATCCTATGGGAAGAATCCACACCCCTTACGGGGAGAAATAAAATCGACACCCCTTTCGGGAAGAAACCATACCCCTTGTGGGGAGAACAACTATGACATTGTCAAAATCATTAGTATAGTTAAAAATCCACATCCTTTATGGGAAGAAATATGTTTTCACTCCATATCATCAAAAATCCACACCCCTTATAGGGAGAATATAAGCCACACCCATTTCGGAGAGAATTTACAAAATCACGTTTTTCACTCTCTTTTTTAAAAGTACCACCAATTTTAGTAAAATCCATTTTTCCACCTTTGTACCACCGATTTTAATAAAAACCATTTCTCCCACCTTAGTTTTTTGAAAACCAAATATTCTTAGAAAACCAGTTACTTTCCACTCTCTTTTAAAAACCAACACAATATCCCGAAAATTCATTTTACCAACTTACCCAAATACCTGCTTGATCCATATAATTTATAAAATTGTACAGTTTAAGTAAACCAATATTTCATCATACATATATATATAAAAATAGTTTGGCAAGAAGACAGTACACTCACTTTGTTAACCGCTCACCAAAACCTTCATTGACCACACTCTATCGGGACACCGGTGCCTACGAGTCTAATAGTGACAAAGCCTAAATTAATATCTTATCTAAAACATCCGAATCATGCAATGTAGACCCTATATTCTGAATCGTTACTATTTTATATACCACATAATTAAAATTAATTAATCGTTACGAAATTATTACGATTTTAGGATTTGTAACACTAAATAAAATTTAATTTAACGAAAATTAATAATCGATTGAAATTTCATCTGTTTCCGAATCGTTTGGAGACTACGAGATGGGTTTTTGATTTCCAGTGGAGTGGTTTGTGCAATTTTTTTTTTCTTTTTCGCGCCTGTTCCCTACGTTTGATTCAGTCCCACCGACGAACTCTCTCACTCCTCCTGCCACCGTCCGCCGGCCACCCTGCACTGTTTTGCGCGCGCGCGCGCGCACACACACACACACATACACACACCGCAGCAACAACACACACATACCTGACAAAACACACGCTAGTGACGCCACACCTCCGATCACAGCCCCACGATTACCGTCGGCCCGTGCCCACCGGCGACACCCATACGCATACCCACACGACCGACACACACACCACCGGAGGAACACACCCACACCGTGAACACTAAAGAACACCTACACGCATACGTCCACCATCTAAACACAACAACCCACGAAATCGACGACGTCCACTGCCCGACGACACCCTCTCTCTCTACTCTCCATTCCGGCGATGACGGCGACCACACTGACACACCTATTTAACCGAACAATAACACACCAGCGATGCTGAATAAACCACACAGAACACGTACACACACTTTACCGAACGACGGCGATGATTACGCACCACCAGACGAATGACGATCCCACACCCGTCGAAGCGATCGGCTCTCTCTTTCTCTCTCTGAAATTTGACGACGACACACACATGAAATTCAGGTCCGATTTGTGTGTGAAACTTTGGGTTTTCTTTGTATATGTTTCATTTGTTGGTTAGAAGATTTCATTGATATTGTCATTTTATTTTGTTTTAGGGATGGATAAATGATATTATCAAATATCATAGCATCAAATAGAACGATTTATCTTTTATAAATAATTGTACATTTGAAATTAAGACACCTTATTAAAATACATAAATTATGAAGTAAACCATATTTCTTGGGATTTTCATGTATGAGTAACTTAGTAATGAAATTCGAAATGATGACGTCAGTTTGATATTATTTCGGTGCAATTTTTAGGGACTCATACTGTCTTTTCCTTTTCCTTCTATAACATCCCAATTTTTTTAGAGTTCAACAACATTATTTTTCTTCTTTCTCAACATTTTGAGTATATTTAAATTATTAAGAGTATTTGTTAATTAATTTCATTTTAAATAATTTGAACACACATATTTCTTTAAAATTAAAAATTATGCTGAACTAAAATTTTATCATTTATCAAACATTATGTAGTACTTTTAATTTCAACACCCAAAAGTAAAATATTCATAATACTAATTGAAAACAAATATTACAAAATAGAAAAAATAAATATTTCAAACACTGCAAAATAATACATAGTTCACCTATTGGAAAATAAAATAAAATATAAACCCCACTAACTAATACAAAATATTTTTTCAAAAATAAGAAATATAATTTATATTTAAATAATAAAATAAAATAAACGAAAAAAATTATTTCAAAACCCGTGCTTAGCGCGCGGGGATAAAACTAGTCTATATAATAAACTAAAATTGGAAAACTATATTTGAGAATGAATGAGAGCTCACAAAACCCTTTTATCTTAATTCTCCTTAATTTCTCTTTCTTTCAACATTTTATTTTCTTTAAATAATTTTTCAAAACTATTTATCATTAATATAATAATTTATAATAATTTTAGTGAATTTAATTGTCATTCATGTGGGTTCAAAGAATTTTGAAAGTTTTCTTATATTTCTAGTGAGATTTTTCATTTAAATAAAATATAATTTTTTTACATAATAAAAATAACTTTAAATATTTCACTTATTAGACTTTTTATTTTTAAAAAAAAAAAAAAAAATTTTGTAAAAAAAAAATATTTTTTTTTCCTCATATAAAGTGTTGAAAAATGTAATTAAAAGTATACTTTCTTTTTTATGCCACCAATTTCATATGCAAAACAAGCTTAAAAATTTCAAACACAATAAAAAGTTAAAAATGACAATTAGAAATCTATATCTATAGAGACAACACTTGAGAAACCATTTATCTTAATTCTCCTTAATTTATCTTTCTTCTAACATGTTATTTTGTTTAAATAATTTTTAAATATTATTTATCATTAATATAATAATTTTACTGAATTTAATTATCATTATAATAATTGAATGGGTTTGGCATGAGCAACACAATAATGAGTATGTTAATGGATCTATAGTGGTTAGGAATTATTTTAAGGGGCATGTACCAGTAGGTCCCTTTTTAGGTTTTCAGGAACCAATCAAACCCATCTTTTTTTTTTTTTGCACCAATAATTCCTTTTTAGATTTTCATGACCAAAATACCCTAATTTATAATTCAAAAACACCTTCTAATTCATAGATTCGCGTCTTGTTCATCGCCATCTCCACCGACCTGTTCACCATCGTCGTCGCCATCTCCACTGACCTCTTTGCCGTCGCCGTCGCTTTTCATCTTCACCGTCGCCTTCTCCGTTTGTCATCGCCTATATTATACAGGTCATCACTATCACCATTGCCGTCGTTTCTCTATTTATGTCGCAGTTTATTCTTCGAGTCTTCACTGTCGATGTCGCCGTCACTTTCTTTGTTCGCCGTTGTCGTTCTTTGTGTCTTCGCCATAGTTATTCATCATTGAATGAATTCCATAGCCGCTGCCCTTAAAATGTTCGCGACTATAGGGATGCATCTAGGGTTTAAATTAAAGAAGTGTTTATTACATATTCGCCCTATATTTAATTTTTAGTTTCAATTTTGATCTTTTTTTTTTCAACATTTTCATCTCTAAACTTCTAATCAAATCCAAAAATAAATTCTAATCATGCTCAAAAATTGATGAACTCAAACAAACTGTGCGTGTTGATGTGTAAACACTCAATCCAAACACCATCAAAACAGATCATACTAAAAAACGATCAAACCACAACCAATACATTGAATGTAACACTTTCTAAAAATTAACAAAATTCAATTTTCAAATCCCAAAATTGAATGTGGAATGTAACACTGTCTAAAATTCTAAAAAAAAAAAAAAACAATTTAGTACTTGCCAATTGACCCACCCATTTGTTTTCAGTGTGTGTTGAATGTAACTTTTTCTAGTATTGTCAAATTCAAAATTCAAAGTGAGTGTTGAATGTAACACTTCCTAATATTGCCAGAATTCGAAATTCGAAGTGGTTGTTGAATATAATACTGTCTAACATGTTTGATTGTAACATTATCTAATATTCTCAAAATCAAATTTTAGAAATTCAACAATTATATTCTCATTGTATTCGGTGTGTGTGTTAAATGTAACACTTTCTAAATATTGTCAAATTCAAAATTGAAAGTGGGTGTTGGATGTAACACTTCCTAATATTGCCAAAATTCAAAGTGATTATTGAATGTAACACTGTTCAAAGTGAGTGTTGAATGTAACACTTCCTAAAATTGAAAATAAATTCAAAATTCTAAGTGGTTGAATGTAACACTGCCTAACGTGTTGATTGTAACATTATTTCATATTCTCAAAATCAAATTTTAGAAATTCAACAATTATATTCTCATTGTTTTCGGTGTGTGTGTTGAATGTAACACTTTATAAATATTGTCAAATTCAAAATTCAAAGTGAGTGTTGGATGTAACACTTCCTAATGTTGCCAAAATTCAAAGTGGTTGTTGAAAATGTAACACTGTTTAACGTGTTGATTGTAATATTGTCTAATATTCTAAAAATCAAAATTTAGAATTCACCAATTGAATTACCATTGTTTTCGGTGTGTGTGTTGAATGTAACATTTTCTAATATTACCAAAATTGAAAATTCAAAGTGCGTGTTGAATGTAACACTGTCTAATTTTGCCGAAAAATACCAAAACAACATATGTGTTGAATGTAACATTGTCTGAGCTAACAAATATCGGAGATAACTTATCATCAATCCAAAACGTATAAGACTTATCATCAATTCTTGTGTGTTGAATGTAACATTCAAGCTCAAATCTAGCAAACCATTGAAGATATCGTTGATACTCACAATCGATATACATGCTGAATGTAACACTATCTAAATCTTGCCAAAAAAAAAAAAAAAAAATGTGTTGCATGTAACATTGTCTACTATTTTGAGTGTTACATTCATGCATGTCCTTTCCCATTCATGCTCAAATTTGAATGTAAGGTTCATGAGACAAATGAAATCAACAAAACTAAATCAACAAATCAAAACAATATGCGTATTGACCTGCTAGTGCATGCCCCTTCTCATTTATGCTCAAATTTTATAAAAATCAAACTGAATAACAAACATGATCATGTGATACAAAACGGGGGATATGGAAAATATTGGGAATGAACATTGAATGATTTATGAGACTTTACAAAAAAAAATAAAAAAATAAAAAAAAAATGCACAATTGACTTATTGAAATATGCCTCCAACTCGAGAGCAAGTACTATTTGAAATTCAAATTACCTTCCTAAATCGAACTATTAATTATTTACATGATCAATTATTATTTTGGGTTGCATTGACAACAATTAGGACGAATCTAAAATAGTTCAATCAAATCCCCCAAAGTGTGTGACCAAAGCAAATTCCGACTCACTAGGATCATATTTGCAATTCCAAAGCAACCACTTCATAAAGCCACTAAAATTCATATCAAATTGGGTAAATAGAAAAGACCTTCAAAAAAGATTTGAATAAAGAGTAACGACACAAGCATCCATTAGAAAATGCCAAAATTCATAATTGAAGGCGCGTGTTAAATGTAACACTATCTAGTGTGTTGAATGTAACATTGTCTAGTGTGTTGAATGTAACACCCAATCCAACATAGGGGATAACTTCTCATCATGCTCAAACCAAGGCCTCCAATACCAACTATTGGAATAAGTAATATATTCCCGACAGTTTTTCTTTCGCTAGAAAATAAAAGGTCCAAAAGTTTATCTTATCCCCATCTATTCCATAAATTTCAGATTCAATTACAGATGATCCTGTAATTGAATCAACATGGTTTCATATATTCATTCGAGCAACGGGGAGAAGCCTAAAAGTATTAAGGAATACTGATAATGTCCCTTTTGATGCCTATCAAACATCCAAATCTGGATTTCTTAGTGTTTTCAACAAGGTAGTCTAGGGAAGTTGATCCATTTCAGAGGTTGATCAGTTGATGCAGATACATAGCTTAGATAAGATGATGCAGGAATCAAAAGTAATCCCTAAAACAGATTAGGAATCATTGAATGTAACATTGTTTAGTGTGTTGAATATAATACCCAATCTAACAAAAACAAGAATCAAGAATCGAAAAACAAGAATCAAGAATCGAAAATGAGAAATGAAAACAAGAATCAATAATTGAAGCTAACAATTTTTTTGTAATTCAACGATTGATGACCCACAAATTAAGAAATCGAGAATCGATCGATTGAATTGAATGAATCTAATCGCATACCTTCACCCCTTGCCCTTCGATTTACTGCCAAACCAGTTGAATGTAGCAAGCTCCAAATGAATCTAGCAATCCACCAGAGCAATCTACGAAAACACCAAAGAAGATCGAAGCCGTATGGCTATAACCCTAAATTTTCTTATTTGGAACCCTAAATGTTCAAATCTAAAACACAAAATTCAAAAAATAAGAAAAAGAAATCGCACGATTTAAACAAAATATGTACAATATTCGATGATCGAGCAACTTCATTGTGAAATCATTAATTTCGTCAATGATTTCATCCTTAAAACCCTAAAATCAATGGTTGCAATTTCGTCAATGATTTCATCCCTAAAAACCTAAAATCGATTCTGCAACAATGAAATCAAAGTCGAAAACAAAGAAACCAAATTCAAATATATATATATATATATGTTGATCCTAAGATTTTGATGAACAATTAAGTATTGATATTTTGATGGAACTAAGGTTTAATTAAGTGTTTCAGTGATTTAAAGTTCCAGTAATGAAAACATCAAATTAAATTGATCAGAAATAAAGATGTTAAGATGATGTAAAAGAATTAAGAGTTTGAAGAAATTAGGAAAAACAACCCAGGTGAATCTTAAGTTTTAATATCCCATTTAGGAACACACACATGGCACAAAATGTATTTTATCTTTTATGTGTGTTTTGATTAAGTTAAATTATTTGCTCTTATTTGAAATAAGAAGAAATAATTTTGAATGACTAAAATGAAATATAAGAATATTAGTGGAGCTAGTCAAGATAAGAAGATGATTAAAGGGGCAAAATCGTAAAAGAAAATAAGTTAAAAATGTATTCAGATAAGAGATCCAGTGACAGCAGTCGACTGATGAGTCGACCGGACATAGAAGCTGTAACATTCTGTATCTCTAAGTCGACCGACAGGTCGACCGGCCAAGAAGGCTGAACTCTCTGAATCTGTTAGTCGACCGGGCGGTCGACCGATACACGCCACAACGATAGTTTAGCTGCAACCTGAGTTGGGCAGTCAACCGAACGAGCTGTTTCAGGATACAGTTTGATCCGAAATTATATCCAAAAGTAGTCGTTTTGGTTGGGATTTGAGAGGAATTTGTGGGATATTATCAATATTTATGATATGGTTCATATACTAATTAAATCCTATTAATATGGTTCATTAAATATTAATGTTTCTCAATTTGGTACTTGAAATAGATTCTATATTTATTTATTAAGCTTGAGAAATACTTTAGGGGTTTAATTGATAGATTTGAAAGATGTTTTTTAGTGGAATTGACCTAAATGAAGTCCTTATGATATAAGGGGTCTATAAAATCTTTTATTTGTTATGACACATATAAACTAGCAGTTAGAAGGTTGATTACATATTCCTTTAAATAGACTTGCGAATTTCATTAGCAAGGTTAATTATTCTAAGAGAAAAAATCATTCATTGAGAGAGAACTAAAAAAGGTTTATATCATTTGTGTGCTTTTATAAGAGTTATCATTCTACGATATTGTGAGCTTTTCTAAGAGTGATTTTGAGAATCAATTGCGATAAATTTTTGCTGATACCGAATTTGAAGCTACATTGTTCTAATCATTATTTTTGTGGATTTCGGGTGAGATCTTTTCATTTTGTTTATTATTCTATATTTGAAAATTGATCTTAAATATTGTTTCTGATTTTTGAAGAAAATATTTTTTACAAACAATTTATTGAATCTGATTACATGCTCCAATTTGCTACCCATATCTTGTTGAAATAATTGTATCTCACATATTTCTATCACTAGTTGTGATATTAATTGAGTTAGTGTTTATCTGGGGTGGTAAAAGTTTCGAGTGAAATTTACTTCTTACTAATTTTTGTATTGGTGAGTTGTGACAGATTAAATACTATTGGGAGTATTTAATCAGGGGTAGCTGAGTTTCAGTCTCTTCCTATAAAGAGATTGAGATAGTGATTCTTTCTGGATAAGAATTGCATTGTGAGTAATTTGTAAAAGTTCCATCCTTACCTGGTAAAATGATAGTTGGAGTGTTTGTGAGAGGTTTTGATTATTGAGCCTTAGTATTATAAAGAATTAGGTTATTCTTTAACTTGTAAAAAGTAGAGGTTATTCCTTAGCATGAGAAAAAGATATTGTAAAGGTTGATTCTGAGCTTGTAAAAGAATCGGTGTGTGGGTTTGGTTCCTACCTTTAAAGGGATCTTAGTTTTAGTGGGTGCGACCTCCGTGGAACTCGGGGGACTGGATTAGCCAAGAGTAGCTTGGTGAACTAGTATAAATATTTTGTGTGCTGCTATATTTAATTTGCTATTTTTGTTGTTTGGGTGTGCACTTAGTTGATTATATTATTCCGCTGTGTTATAAAGATAATAATTAATTTAGACTTAAAATTAATTATTTGATTTATTGAATTTTATTCTGATAATTTTTAATTACCTAATTCACCCCCTCTCTTGGGTATTTTACTGGGCCAACAATATATATACAGATGGATATAGTGTACATATATGGCAGTCGGGCGACGACGACAATGGCGGTGGAAACGGCGACGATGGTGATGGCTGATAATGGTGGGTACGGTATTGGCGATTGCTGCATACGACGAGGACACGGCGCACGAGAACGGAGGTGGAGAAGATCGACGATGGAGAAGAGCGACAAATGGATAATACGCACGAGAATGGCGGTGGAGGGGAGCGACGATGGAGAAGAGTGCGGATGGAGAGGAGCGACGAGGAAGGCGGTGGAGTATCGACGGAGAACATGCAAAAAATGTAGGGTTAAACACCTCAGGGTTATTTTGGTAATCTGACTTGTGCAATTTTTTAAATTTGGGACTAATCAATTCAAAGTTTGATTAGGATAGGAGTTTTGGGTTCAGTTTTACTTAATTGGTATTAAGTGGTACATGAAAAGTAAAAACAGTACTTGGTGGTAATTGTTCCTTATTTTAATGTCTATAATGAGTTTGATAGTAGTAAATTAATTTAATGCCTATAATGGGTTTGGCAAGAGGGACACAAAACTGAGGGTAATTCACCCAACATAGACACCCACTGTAAGCCTAACCAAGCATAATATCTATGCCTCCCCATGCCAAACCTAATACTCTCTCCTTTCTCCTCCTCAACTCTTCAACTATCGCCTACCATCAACCGCTTGTGCAGCCGATCTTCCCTCAAACGCCAACCCAATGATCATACTCCTTATTCGTGACGATGTCAGTATTGTTTCCTACTAGCATCGATGCCCGTTTACTATTCTTTACCACTGTCACAGACGCAATCGCCGCCTCATCACCATAATTGTCACAGGTACATTGCTATCTCTCTCTCTCCTACCTACGATTGTCTTCATAAAAACACAAAGTGGATCATAATTACATCTAATTTATTTAGATTGCATTTCAATTGTAGAGATCTTATCCTATTTTGTTTATATATGATTTCCCATGGTATAGATTTGGCCCTATTTTGAAGATCCTCCACTATTGTTCGACACTCTCTCCAAGCTCGATATACCTTTTCATAGAAAGGAACAAACAAACTTTACTGGCGAAATCGATAAGCTGCCACGACGATGGGATCGAATCCTTGTTGCGACGACGATGAAGGTCTTTCCATTCAATCATATTCACTGTCGTAGTTGTCGATTTGTCAATGTCCATCACCAATAAAAATTAGTTTTTTTTTCTTCTTTTTCTTCCATTTTTTTTTTGTGGGTGTTGTTAGTGTGCAGAATTGCACTAATTCAACCATTCAACAAATGTGAATGATATTTTTATTTTTATTTTTTTGTATAAAATCATAAAATAATAATATTTTGAAAGATGTCTTAGATTGTGTTGGTCAGTGATGGACACCAAAATATGAATTTGTTTATTTATTTTTGGTGTTATTTTTCATTTTTCTATCTTTTAAGAGAAAATTAAATTAAGTAAACAAAACGATTATATTCTAATTGAGAACTTGAGAAGCGGGTGTATGAATTTGGGGGCACTTGGTCGAAGTGTAATTGATGTGAAAATTTGTAGTGTATTGATTTTTATTCCCTTTACTAATTCTCTTTAGTAATTTATTGTTATACACTTATTTCTATTTTATTTTTTTTTGTATAATAATCTAAAATAATTTTGTTTGTGGGTGTATAAAAATGTACAATTGCTTCTTTTTTTTCGTGTGGATGTATAAAGGTTTATATAATTATATTTTTGGTAGAAAACGTGTAAATTTGTATATAATTATATTTTAGATTGATTATTCTCACAAATCATGAAAAATAAGGAAAATAATAATAGAAAATAAAAATAAAACCTACCTAATCAAAAATTATTTTAATATATTTTAGATTGGTTATTCTTACATATCATGAAAAAAAAACAATAAAAAATAAAAATAAAACCTAACTAATCAAAAATTATTTAAATATATTTTAGATTGGTTATTCTTACAAGTCATGAAAAAAATAATAAAAAATAAAAATAAAACTAACCTAATCAAAAATTATTTAAAAATCATGAAATGTATTTTTATTTCTAAACCTGTGCTTGCACGGCTAAAACTAGTTAATTTTTAAAGAAAACATTACCTTAAAATCAAATTGTAAACCTTATTCCTCCATTTTTTCTATCATGTTTTTTTTTTCTTTTTTTTTACCTTCTTCCAGCCTGCAACACTTCTCTATCACCGGAAAAAAAACAACTTCCTCGAACTGGACAATACCGCCGAAAGCGAACACCACCATCGCGGATAACACCGCCTTATGCCAATGAAAACCGTTTTCCCCTCTCTCATATCTACAATTCGGAAGCTGTTTCTTCCCAAATCTCTAACGCCATCGCCACCACCAACACTCTCACTCCCAAGCTTCTTCCGTCTAGAATTGGAAGAATTTCTTGCCACCGTCACCTCCAAATTTGAATTTATTTGAACGATGCCGCAAGAATGATGAAGATGAAAAGACCTTTGTCTACTCATCTTCAGCCTATTCAACCGAATTCAAAACAAAGAATCAAAATCACCAGTTTGAAGATTGGAATCACTATTTGGATAGTGACGGCGAAGAAAAGGCAAAGACAAAAAACAGATCCGAGATCAAGACCTAATCGAAATTCGGATTGTCTGTGTGTAACGAAGCCAAAATTCAATGTCTAGAGATCTAAAAACAGAGATAAATAGCTATCCAAATCTCTGCATGTCAACCCATTTACTCAACTAGGAGTAAATTAGGTTAAACTTAAACTCAAAAAAACTATATTCGAAGATTCAACCCTTAGACCAAACACAAATACCATCGATTTGCAAACTCGACCAGGGACTTCAAAGTCCAATCACTCAAATGCTCTGGGAAGATCAAATAATCGGAACTCCGATTTGAAGAGCATGAGGAAGACGACTGTTTTCAATCTGGCGATGGTGACCACAATGGCAATGAGAGAGAGATTGTACGATTCCGAGGTACATTCTTGATTTCTCTCTATGAGATTTAATTTTATATGTATTTTTTTGCACCTAAATCGGCAATTTTATAGTGGTTGTGTTGACGGAGAGAGAGAGAAAAGAGAAAAAAATAAAAGTATTAATTCATGAGTCGGCGAGGGAAGATGGTGCTAGCGAGGGTGGTGTGGTTGACGGTGGAAGATGGTGTCGGTGAGGGTGGTGTGGTCAATAGTGGAACCTGGGAACAACGACAATAGTCTAGTGGGAGCAGTGTAGCGAAAGATGAGGAGGGAAAAAGAAAAATAGAAAATTAATTTATTTAAAGAAAATATCAAATAATAAAATATGTAATTTTTTGAAGGGCACAATAGTAATTCATTTCTAATAATTAAAGATGTTATTAATTCTGATACAGTTGAGGGTAAAAGTATCTTTGTATTTCTATTTTTCTGGTAAGAGGTTCCCGCAATAATTTTTATATATAAAAGGATATTAGTAATTATATGGGAGAAAAAGTCTTGAAAGCTTTGGTGGGTCGGATCGAGTTAATGATCTGACCCAAAAGAAGTAACCTGGTAATCATTTTGGGCAAAACACACCAGCCTATTGGGGAAGAGGCCAAAACGGCGCAATACTTAAATAAGAGAAGTTCTGGTAAGGAGGCCCAATCATGGGTAATCAGAATCCGCAGTGGAAAGACCAAGAAGAGGTCAACCCAAGATCTCCACGTCCCCCATGCATAAGGAATATCACAACTAACTAACTAACCGTGCATAAGTAAGATCACCGAAAAATCCGATGTGTTGAGAAGAGGATCGTGACACCACATCCCATGTATTTAGGAGAGAATCATGGAGAGTGCAATGTCACCAAGGAAACGGCACAAGTTGAGAAGTCTAAATAAAGGGGAGGTATTAACATATTATTTTACGATTCAAGTACATGAGCTTTTACCTATAAACAGACTAATCTATTCTCATGCTGGAGGTTCTTTGGCCAACACCACACTGGTGTCCCTTGAAGCTAATCAATTTTACAGGTTGAAGGAGAAGATTGTGAAGGTTTTCAACACGTGTTTAATCCTTTGCACGTGCTAGGGATTTTGGGAAGCATCATTTACTACCGTATGTGGGAAAGAGAATGGAAAAGCTTACCGTAGTAACAATGAGGCAACCACAAGTAAAAGGAGTAGGTCTAAGCCAAAGTAGCGATATTCCAGTGCCAGCCAATACTGAAGTTCCTATAGAAGCGTTGGTAGAAGTTTATGCTAAACCTCCGCTAGAGGTGCAAACCACTGTTTTAAGAATCAATGCTTTGACAGAGAAGATATAAAAAATGGTGGACATAATCAGATGAATGGCGTAGCAGATCGCCAACAACACAACAAAGCCCCCTCCCGCTAATAACGATTTGGGAGAAGAAGCAGAGTCTCCATGATCTCTAGAACCACTATCACAAGGGGAAAGCGAAGCGATGTTAAGGGAGATGCTAGCGACCAACCACCATAAAGAAAGGTGCTCAGCCAAATTGAGATTGTTAATTCACATCAGTCGCCCAAAAATAGGGAGGAGAGAGATCTACCCTTAGATGAACTGGAAATGCTTTTGAAAGGAACTGAGATGTCATTAACCTCTGACATATTAGAGGTACCACTCTCGGAGAAATTTAACCCCACAAAGTTCGAAAAATATGGGGGAAAAACAGACCCTGTTGATTATATCTGCCAATTCTGACATGTTATGATCTTGTATGGAGTAGGTAATTCTGCATTGTGCAAAGCTTTCGCCACAACCCTGAAGGGGTCTACTTTGGAATGGTTATAAAAGATATCGCCTAATTCCATCTCATCGTTCACAGACTTTGGGAAGCCATTCATCAATCGCTTCACAACTTGCTACAGGTTAATAAAAAGACCCAATTATCTACTGGCCCTACGACAATAAAAGGGAGAGTCCTTGCGCTAGTACATGAACCGCTTCAACGAAGAGCTGACATGTATTGAGGGTTGCAACACTAACCTCATCATAAATGTGTTTACTCTGGGGTTGTGCAATGGCCGATTCCATGACTCCCTCACCAAGCATAACCCGAAGAGCATGATTGAGCTGATGGAGAAAGCTAAACCCTACATGAAGCTGGAAGATGTCGAATTTGCAAGAGAAGGAAGGGTATCAACCAAAGATAACCCTAGACAAAGTGAGAAAGACCACAACAAAACAAATAGTAGCAACTCAGACAGGTAGAAAGATCATCCTAGAAGCTCAAGTTCGAGACCGGATGTACGTTAGGAACCAAACCTCCCAAGACTATGGATGCCAATCTCCAGGATTTTACATGAAATTCGTTCGTCCGAGATAGTTCAGTGGCCTCCTAAGATCCACTCAAAGTCCAACAGAAAGAATAATACGAAGTATTACGAATTCAATAAGGGTTATGGCTATGATATAGATGACTGTTGGGATCTCAAAAAGGAGATTAAGCGACTAATCGACATGAGTCAGTTGTGTAGTTATTTGCAAGAGCATTTAAGGGATAGGAATAGGTTCAGAAGCGAAAGTTGTCAAAATTGTAAGACCTGATTCTTGCACATACATATTTTTGGTTGCATTTTAGGATATTCAGAAAATAATAAGATTTATTTTGTTATTTAATTTTCACTTTGAAAACTTTAAGAGTCATTATTGTATTTAAAAATTTGATTTTAAGAATTTTAGGGGGTTAAATGTTAATTTTATTTTAACTTTTAAAAAAAAATTAGAGATTTTTATGTTATTTAAAATATACCAAAAACTGTCACACCCTACCCCGGGCCCTAATGTCCGAGGTCGGGCGTGACGTCGACCTGATGACACCTAACCAACCACATGCATTTATAAACTATTTGCTAATATGAATTTTCAAAGAAAAAGATATAGATATTTTACCACCCCAAAATATTCAGCGATTATACTAAAACAAATATTTCATAACAAAATTATAAAAAGAATTCACTTCCAACAACTAATCCTGACAGCCACCAAAATAAAACTCACTACCTCCTCTGAACCTAGCGCCAGTAGTGGACCCGTCTCTAGTAGAGGTACCTGAGATAAAATAGTTTATCGGTGTATTGTTTTAATAATATAAAAATAATTTATGGATCAAGTGAATTTAGCAGATTTCACTTTTCAACATAATATAATTGTATAATAGTGTTAAATTTCATAAATATCATCAACGAATAGTAACTAAATATAAATTAACTAATCAAATCACTTCTATATAATAAAATATCATAAATATAATTTCCTACTAGCCATAGGATCGTTTCACCTCACAATCGAGAGTTATAATGGTACCGTAACCTGTACAACTATGCAATTTAAGGTTGTCATCAGTGGTATGGCCATTTAATATCTCCTATGGTAGGAGCCAACACGTGGTATAAATCACCATATCATGATGATAATCATCATCTTCAACAACAACAACAACAACAACAAACACCTGTAGGACTTGTCCTACTGTCAAGTCACAACACAACATCTCGTAGGACATGCTCTCCTATCGGGATCACACTATGGCATAGGTATAATAATAAAAATCACTTTTCCATAATCAACTTTTTACTTGATCCTTCTATGTTATAAAATAGTCAATTTTAATAAATATTTTATTTTTCACAATTTAATACGAAAATATAATTTAAAAATTTAAATAGAAGACAGTACACTTACCTCGATGATCGCACTACTACTTTGCTACCACCGAAACATTGATGGGATCAGCTTCACTTGTGAACCTAACATCGATAGGGCATAATCTAAGAATTTAACTAAATCAATCTAATATACAATGCAATGCATGATACTAAAATGCAATTTTTCCATTCCCAAATTTTCTTGATTACGTGAAATGTATTAAAACTAAACGTTCTATTTCCTTAACCCAATATTAATTTTAAAACTAAAATATTACGTTTATAAAATTTATCGATTAGTAATTTAACTATAGAGAAAAGTGTTAACTAACTATTAACAATATTACTAGACAATGAAATATTAAAAATACCATTCAAATAAATGTTATAAAATTTTACTTTAAATTAAAAATCTTTACAATTTTACTATTTTTATTTGTTAATATGAATTCAGTAAATATATATACATATATTATCGTGAGTATATATGTGTGTGTATATATACATTCATATTCTTATATCCATTCTATATATACACACATGCATACTCTGAGAAAACAAAAAGAAAAAGGAGATGAGGATTAGTTTTACCTTAAATCACCCAAGCCAGAGATAGATTACGGAGAGAGAGAGTATCAAGAGAAAAATGTATGATTATCAAGATATATGTGATCATTTCATTGCTTTTATTTCTTTTTAATTATGTAACTTATAAATTTACACGTCACCTAATTATAAAGAGAGATTTGTTGTCTTCACAATGTGATGACAATTAATAAATCATTTATATTATTATTATTATTATTATTATTATTATTATTATTATAATTATTATTATATTTTCACTAATTACCCCTAGCATAAATAAAATATTAATTATATCCCAAAACTCTTTAAAATTATAATTGAAATAACATAAAAATCATTAATTTTTTTAAAAAGTCAAAATAAAATTAACATTTAACCCCCTAAAATTCTTAAAATTAATTTTTTTAAATACAATAAGGACTCTTAAAGTTTTCAAAGTAAAAATTAAATAACACAATAAATCTCATTATTTTCTAAATATCCCAAAATCCAACTAAAAATATGTGTGTCTAAGAATTAGGTCTTACAAAAATCATGACAAAGGGGTGCAATGATGAACACTGCTGGACCTGCTACTGGACAAACCAACCGAGAACGGAAGAGAAAAATTAGTGAGACAACGTTGGAATGCAGTTACGACGAGGCAATGTCAATGACCATGAACCCAGGACCGATTATCACCTTCACTAACAAGGATTGCAAGGGAATAGTGCATCCACATGAAGATTCCTTGTAATTACCCTTTGGATCTCCAATTTTGAAGTAAGAAGAATCCCGATTGATATGGGGAGCTCTACCAACATCATCTTTGTGAACACTTTGAAGCAAATAGGGGTGCCCAGCTCAAATATTGGCTCAACGCAGACAATTATGGTAGGAATCAACGGAGACCTCAACTCTGCCAAATGGATGATCACCTTGTCAGTCACAGCTAACAAGGAAGAAAATAGGTACACCAAGGCCACAGAGTTCATGATAATAGACTCCACATCTCCCTACAATTCAACATTGGTATGACCAGGGTTGCATGCAATGAAGGTTGTGGCATCAATGTTCCACCAATGCATCAAGTATGCAAAAGATTGGTGGGGGAATATTACGTCGCCACTTTCACCGCAAGTATACGGGTCAAGTTTTAGTATAGATGGGGAGAGTAAGGGTTATCAAGTACACAGGGATTGGTTGAGATTATTGTCAACTACCATAATTATCATAACCTAATTTTATATAGGCGATAAAAAAATGTGTTTAAAATTAATTAATACTAATACTAAAATACTAATTATACTAGTTAATCTATATTACTAATATGAGATGTTTAGGGAAAAATATTATCTAGGGATTAACTTTGTTTACAAAAACGTGTTTGGTCTCGTTTAGTTCAATAACGGTGTTCAACCTATCTGATAATCTGTGTATCGTAAACTCACTCACCACATCTCCCGATTGTAAGATAGTGAATATGCGACTTCGCGTCAATGAAGAAATCTCCCTCAATGTCTTAACGACACTAGGTCACATGAGTCTTGTTCCAACGTCATGGATTACACATTTTCTAACTCTCACCCGGGTTATTAGATCGTCGCGTTGTGTTTACCCTAATCTAAATTTGGGGTTACCTCTCCTGAGTATCGAACCTCGATTTCTCAATATATCTAAACAAGCATATAATGGAAATACAAGAATGGTAAACACAATCGAATAGCGAAGAACAATCATTAAAGAAACAGAACTCAAATAAACAACATTTTTATAAATTATATTAATTCCTAGACAAAATCCGTTTAACTCATCGCCATAACCATTTACACAATAAGAATCGAGCTAAACATGCTCAAACAATAATTCGAAGTTATGAAATTAAGAGAGAAATGGAAGAAACTAGCTGTAGTTTGAAGATTTGATGCTAAAACCGCTTCGAGATCGCTTCTCTATCTTCGCAACGTGTTCTTCTCCTTCGAATTTGGTTGAGCACTCCCCAAAAATCTCTCAAACTATATGAAACCCTAAAGGATCTCTCATGGCTGAGAGAATAGGAAAGGAGAAGTTATAGGGCTCAAAATATCTAAAATCTGTGCAGAGTGACTGCCGCGGCGATGGGTATGTCGATTGTGGCCATGGTCGCGGCGGTGGATGCAGCGGTGGGAGCAGAGACATTATGATGTTTCACTACCGCGGTGGTGGATTTTCAGATGCTTTAGGCCCTTCTCTGCATTTTGACCACCGCGGCGATGGGCTGCAGTTTCTGAATTTTGCCATTTTGCTTGTTTTCCCACCGTTCTTGATCCGATTTGATCGTTTATGATCCGTTTTCATCCCTTTTCATCCCACACACCTGATTTATAACAAAAAGAATAAAAACGTATTAAAACGTATAAACATAATCGAAAACTAACAAGTTTGGTTTAGAAATAGATAGGTAAATTACACATATCAAATACCCCCAAACTTAGAATTTTGCTAGTCCTCGGGCAAAACACCCACACAATAAAAGAAAATATAACAACTAATTATGAAATTAAAAACTAAAAACGAAAAATACTAAAAACAATAATGTGCAAGTTTTGAATATCATCTATCAGCCAAATGGTTTTCCCTCATCAGCCCCCAATCCTATCAAGTTCAAGAGTAAAACACACCATGTAGTGTTCTAGAATTTTAATATTCAATGATAGTAAGTGCCATTCTAGATCCTATCAACGTGTGTGTGATTAAACTCAATTATACAACTATCTGTCGATCGTATTGGATTATCCACCAAATAAGCTCATGACTAAAACCAAAAAGGTATAGGGAATCCATAAGACTAACTAGATTCTATTATCCACTAATGTAGGCTAAGAAATTCAAAAATATCAGTAGGACTTGGCTCGGTTTTGGAAAATGGCCAAGGGTATATCGGAAATAGAAAACAGGTTAACGTCGTTAACTTGACGATACCCGAGGCACATGCTTGGCACATGATCACTCTCGAACCCCCACAGATAAAATTGAAATTACCCTGAACAATCATTTAAGAATATCGTATTCACTTGTCAAAAAGAAATGAAAAATAAAACCGAATAAACATGTTTTTTTTTTTTTTTTTTTTTTTTAACTTACCACACCCCTAAACTTATTCGATTATTATAATTTCACGGGTGTGGTTAAAATGAAAAGTGAGTACTCGACTACCAAACCAATTAAAAGTTTTCCCTAAACCTAACCGCTCACTGCAAGTAGCATTTGCAACTGCTAAGTTGATTCACTCAAATTGTGCTTTTGGTTTAGCGATAAAGGTTTGGAAAAAGTTCAATCGGCCAGGGTATTTGATAGGTGTTCAGAATTGAAATGGCTCATAGGCTTTGATAAGGTAACGAGGGGTAAATGATATTACATGGTAAGCTTAAAAGGCTCAAGCGATCAAATAAATACCAAAATCACATTTCCTGAACTACCTCGCCTAGGATTTCGCCTCGAATTTTCCCCAAATCAAGTTCTAAAATCCCTATTGTCATGAACTTGGCTAACGGATAATCATTTTCAAATTGATTAGATAGTTATACATTGAGTTTACATGCTCGTGTATTTAGGATCTACAATAACTTTTACTAAAACGATATGTCAAACACACAGAACACACATGAATGAGCTTTACGCTCGACCTCAATAAACAATCAGGGGACAGACTCATCATCAGGTAATGGCCAAGATAAAGTAAAAACTCAGCACATAACAATAACTAACCTAAACACACATGCATACAATAAGAACAAAACAACATAACTAACATAATACATATCACCGCCAAACTTGTCCTCAACAACCCATCAGCGATCCCAATGATAGCATAAAGCATTATAATGAAGACGAGGGTTTAAAACACATACCTGGAAGGTGAGAGAATCTCGTCTCTGAATCAAGTCGGCGACGATGGATCTAACTTATTTTTTCCTTGGGTTGTCTCCCAAGAAGCGCTTGATTTAAGGTCTTCAGCTTGACACAGAGAAGTGCTCACCAAATAGTGGCTTCTACCCGTAGTACGTGTCAAACAACACCACATACGGGTCTTGATTCATAATGCCCTCAAGAATGGCAAGATATGGTATTATTTGGCTTGACCTTTCAACAAGATTCTCGATCAGCTCATGTGCTTGGTGGGTATGAAAGAGCATTGCTTTTGGCAGCGAAAGATAAGTTAGCAATATCGAATCCTTGTAGATGTGATCGCCCGGGATTGATGATGGCATCACAATTTGGATCTCCAATAGTGAAGAATCACAATCGTTGATCCAGACTTGGGTTCTCGTCTCATTCGGTTAAGCATAGTTGAACTCTCCTAAGCTCATTCTGCTTATTTCTGGTTCCTCGTGGTGGCTTTCGATGAATGTGGCATTTGTGTCTCTCAGCGCCCCCATGACTGACTCGGCTACAATTAAGCAGATAAGATGATCGATTTGCTTATGCAAAGACGTTACGGTTGCATCGATTTCGGCACAAATCGTCTCGATATTGTCAATACGATCCTCATTCTCATTGATTCGGTCATGTATCTCCCTCCAAAAAGCTTGAGTCTCCCCAATAAAATCAGCAAATATTTTCTCTAGGGCGGGGGAAGACTCAACATATTGGTCCGGTGTGTCAATCTATGGCTCCAAAATGGTGGAACTATCTCCCAAACTTCAGTAGCATGTTGAATAATTCCAACAGTGAAAATCATACTCGACCATGTCTTCCAATAATCGATAGGCTTCGTCCGCGGTTAATTGGTCGAAAGAGGTGGTACCGTTTCCTCCATCAATCCAATTTCTGGTAGCGCCTAGTAACCTATCGAGGAAGTTCAATAGTTGACACTCTCTCAGGAAATGATGGTTCGGAAACTGGAACAACAATTTCTTGTATCGATCCTAAGCACTATAAAACGGCCTAGAATCCCGTTGAAAGAAATACAAAAGCACTTGTTGATCTAACATCATCAAATACCCTATAGGAAAACAAAAACAAAACTACAAAGAAAACAAATATAGATACTAAAAAATGTCTAAATTAAAATTAGGTCATTTACTCAAAATATCAACAATAATCTCAAACACAATCCCCGGCAACGGCGCCAAAAACTTGGTGGCAGAATATTACGTCTTCACTTTCACTGCAAGTGTACGGGTCAAGTTTTAGTATAGATAGGGTGAGTAAGGGTTATCGTGTCCATAGGGATTGGTTGAGATTATTATCGAGTACCGTAATTATCATAACCTAATTTTATCTATGCGATAAAAAATGTGTTTAAAATTAATTAATACTAATATTAAAATACTAATTATACTAGTTAATCTATATTACTAATATGAGATGTTTAGGGGAAAATATTATCTAGGGAATAACTTCGTTTAAAAAAATGTGTTTGGTCTCGTTTAGTTTACAATAATGGTGTTCAACCTATCTGACAATCTCTGTATCGTAAACTTGCTCACCACTTCTCCTGAGTGTAAGATAAGTGAATATGCGACTTCGCGTCAACGAAGAAGTCCCTATCCATGTCTTAACAACACTAGGTCACATGAGTCTTGCCCCAACATCATGGATTGTATACTTTTTAACTCTCTCTCAGGTTATTAGATCGTCGCGTTGTGTTTACCCTAGTCCGAATTTGGGGTTATCTCTTTCAAGTGTCAAACCCCGATTTCTCAATATATATAAACAAGCATATAATGGAAATACAAGAATGGTAAACACAATCGAATAGCGAAGAATAATCGTTAAACAAACACAACTCAAATAAACAACATTTTCATAAATTATATTAATCCCTAGACAAAATCCATTTTGCTCATGGCCATAACCGTTTATACAACAAGAATCGATCTAAACATGCTCAAACAATAATCCAAAATTAAAAAATGAAGAGAGAAATGGAAGAAACTACCTGTAGTCCGAAGATTTGATACTAAAACCGCTTCGAGATCGCTTCTCCTTCTTCGCAATGTGTTCTTCTTCTTCGGATTTGGTTGAGCACTCCCCAAAAACCTCTCAAACTATATTAAACCCTAAGGGGTATCTCATGGCCGAGAGGAAAGGAGAGGGGAAGATATATGGCTCAAAATATCTAAAATATCTAAAATCTGTGCAGAGTGACCGCCGCGACGGTGGGCATGTCGGCTATGGTCACGGCTGTGGCATTGGATGCAGTGGTGGGAGCAGAGATATTTTGATGTTTCCCTGCTACGGTGGTAGATCTCACCACTGCAGTGGTAGATTTTCAAAGACTTTAGGCCCTTCTCTGTATTTTGATTGCTACGGCGGTGGACTGCAAGTTCTGAATTTTGCCCTTTTGCTTGTTTTCCCACCGTTCTTGATCCGATTTGATCATTTATGATTTGTTTTCATCTCTTTTCACCCCCACACACCTGATTTATAAGAAAAAGAAAAAAAATGTATTAAAACGTATTAAAATGTAATAAACATACTCGAAAACTAACAAGTTCGATTTGGAAATAGATAGGTAAATTACACTTACCAATGTCATAGTGGCAGTGGTAGTGATACATGGAGACCCAGTAGTATCCAGGTAGTGCTTTGCAATATCTATGAAGGAGAAGAATAAAAACTTATAGCAATTAATGTCAGAGCAGGAAAAAGCTCCATCGAACAGCTCAGCCCAGGATATTGATGATTTCAGATAGCAACTTAGTGTTCTCCAACCTACTGAGCAAGTACGGGGGATTACTTTCAAACATAAAGCACAAAAGCTAATGATAGGGGAATCCCTCAGCCAGATTAAGGAAAAGGAGATCAAGAAGCTGCTGGAAGAAAACCTAGATAGTTAGTCTAGGCTCCAGAAGACATAAAAGCGATCAGCCCTGATGTGGTAGTCCACCGACTCGACATCCCTAGATCTTACCCACCCATCAGGCAAAAGATAAGGATATTTAGCCTTAAAAAGTAAGAAGTGATAGAATTTGAAGTACAGGAATTGCTTGGAATAGGCCACATAAGAGAGGTGATATACCCTAAATGGTTAGCCAACCCTGTTCTTGTTAAAAAGAAAAGTGGGAAGTAGAGAATGTGCATAGACTTCATTGACCTCAACCAAGCATGCCCAAAAGACTACTACCCGATACCAAGGATAGACTAAATGGTGGATGTAGCAGCAAGGCATGAATAGCTGACCATGATGAATGCTTATTCAGGCTATAATCAAAATCCGGATGGACAAGCAGGATGAAGGAGGAATGTCGTTCATCACTTCAAGAGGTACATATTGTTATAAAGTAATGCCATTTGATTTGAGAAATGCAAGAGAAACCTATCAATGATTGGTGAACCGCATGTTCCAAGAGAAAATTAGAATGACCATGGAGGTTTATATAGACTATGTGCTGGACAAAAGTTCAAAGAAGAAAGACCATCTCGGGTATCTAAAGGAAGCTTTTGCAATACTACGGAAGTTCAATATGAAGTTGAACCCAGAAAGTTGTGTCTTTGGAGTAGCATCAGGCAAATTTTTGGGCTTCGTGGTAAACCAGTTATAACGGCCCGATTTCCCAAGGCCGTCACACGGTTTTTCCTCTTGGAGAATTATCACCAAAACTGATCGACCAAAATTTCATTTTATAAAATCTGGTAAATTTATAATGCGACGATGTCCAGTAATTAATAATTCATCTTATAAAAATATTTTAATTTACAATGCGACAACGAAACTTATAATTATTGAATTCACCGATTTTACAAACAACGGAAATAATTTTAGCTGTCGATTTTACAATGGTAACTAATATAATAATTACATATTAAATCCAACTAAATAACCAATAATTTATTCCGAATTAATCCGAGAATTTTTACGATGCTACGACGATAGTTATAACTATCGAATTCACCGATTACACCGATAAATAATAAATATAATTATTATTTATATTCAGTATAAATTCCAGATATAATCTGAGTATAATATCTATAAAATTTTCTGATATTCAAATATTAGAAATTCAAATCTGATTTTTATTATCAATTCATCGATTCAGTTTTACAACACTAAATAGCAAATACAGTTTTTTACAAATAGAAATTCAACTAAAATTTGTATTGCTGTTTCACTCTCACCAGGCCTGCAATCAAAACTATGCGGTTGTGAGCCAACGCTCAGTAGAACTCCAACCCTTCTAATATGTGCATTTCATTATCACGACAAATAAAACACCTTGCCATGATTTTCACATAATCGTAATTTTTCATGCGAACTAACAATGATAAATTCATCGACAATAATAACGTAAATCACTCAATAGACAGATTAAATACAAATATTAGAAGAGTTAGAAATTCTACCTGAAATCCAAAGTCGAAATCTGAATCGAAATCGATATTTTATTTAATTAATATTCTTGCTCAAAACCCTTTTGATTCTTCATACTGTAATTTTTTTTTCCCACTATTTTTTCATTTTTACACTGTCCTGTGCTTTCTGCTCTAATTTTCTCCATGCCAGTCTCCCAACACACATAACAAAAGAATATGTAAGAACAAAGTAGGACCCATGTGTCATTTCTCCCTTCCATCTCATCTCTCTCCTTTTCCCATATTCCACGACGTTTCCCCTAGATGAGCTTAGTCGAAATGCTAGCCAAAGTAAGCCCAGAGATGAGCTCTATTTGTACTTGGCGGTGACCACAGTTGTAGTAAGTGCAGTACTAGTAAAAGATCACCTAAGAGGGAAAAAACTAGTTTATTACGTAAGCAAGTCACTAGTCCCAATTGAGACTCGCTATACTGAATTGGAAAAGCTTGCTCTAGCTCTGGTAACTTCAGCTCGGAAGCTGAGGCCATACTTTCAAGCACACGAAATCAACGTATTGACCTCTTATCCCCTCAGAGTAGTAATGCATAGACTAGAGGCCTCCGGACGTCTCATGAAGTGGGCAATAGAAGTTGGTGAGTTCTCCATCAATTACAAGCCTATAATTTCAATTAAGTGACATGCTCTGACAGATTTCATTGCTGAGTTGACTCCTCTAGGTGAAGCAGTAACAAAAGATGAAGAATGCCTTGATTAGACAGTTACCCTAACAATGTGCAGTGATGCACAAGAATAAGTCTAAAAATGTGACAAATACCAATGTTTCTCAAATGACATCAAGGTCCCAACTCAAGAGCAGACATCGATAATCAGTCCATGGCCGTTTTCTCAATGGTGCATGGACGTACTGGAACTATTTACTCCAGCACTAGGAAAGAAGAAATACCTACTTGCAGTAATCGATTACTTCACCAAGTAGGTTGAAGTTGAAAGCTTTGTGACAGTAGGAGAAAATGAAATGAAAAACTTCCTCAGGAAAAATGTGATATGTTGTTTTGGCATTTTAGCGACACTGGTATTTGACAATGGAACCCCATTCACCCATGGTGAGGTTGCATAGATGCACGAAAAACTAAAAATTCAGCACTGGACGTAAATCCCGGCGTATCCACAAGCTAATGGATAAGCTGAGGTGACAAATTGTTCCATCAAGGAAGCGCTCAAGAAATACCTAGATGATGCCAAAGGTAAGTGGGTTGAAGAGCTACCAGGAGTCTTGTGGTCCAATCGAACGACACCAACATCCATCACAGGGGAAACACCATACTCTATGACTTATGGAACTGAAGTTGTAGTTCGAATAAAGATTAGGCTTCCATCAAAATGAGATGGCACAATTAACCTTGTGGAAAATAAAGAAGTCATACGACAAGAAATAGACCAGTTGGAAGAAAGACGTGATAAAGCAGTAATGAGGATGGCGACTTATAAGTCAAGGGTGGCAAAGATGTTCAACCATGTAGTACGTCCAAGAGACTTCGCGGTAGGGGAGCTAGTACTCAAAAGAGTGATGTCACATCGCCTAGAGGCTCATTTAGGAAAACTAGCCCGTAACTGGGAGGAACCCTACTGAGTAACCAAAGTAAATAGGCCAGGGACCTACTGGTTGAAAGATTTGGATGGCGCGATAATCCCAAGACTGTGGAACATCTAACACTTGTAAAAGTATTTCGTTTGAGGTGTTTTGTCTTTATAAACTTTTCGTTTTTCGTTGAACATTGAAAAATTCTTTTTGTTTGCTCTATGTGAGACATTCATTGAATGAAGTAAATAAATAAAGCTTTCTTTTCATAAGAAGTATTGGAAACACTTATTTGGTCAAGCTCCGATTAAAACAGTACTTAGAGGCCAATTCATAACATATGCACTTTGTATAAAACTAAGCGTAAAACGAAGGTGAGCTGAGCAGATCAGCTCACCTATAAAACATTTAGTATGCAAAAACTAAGTGTAAAACGAAAGTGACCTGAGCAGATCAACTTTCCCACAAAATATTTAGTATGAAAAAATTAAGTGTAAAATGAAGGTGAGCTTAGTAGAGCAGCTCAACCACAAAACATTTACTACTCAAAACCAAGTGTAAATGACCCGAGCAGATTCTCTTACCCATAAAAAATTTAGTATACAAAAAACTAAGTGTAAAACGAATGTGAGCTGAGCAGATCAGCTCACCCACAAAACATTTTGTATGCAAAATTTAAGTGTAAAACGATGGTCAACTGAGCAGATTAGCTTACCCCCAAAACATTTAGTATGCAAAAAACTAAGTGTTAAACGAAGGTGAGCTGAGCAGATCAGCTCACCCACAAAAAATTTAGTGTGCAAAAACTAACAAAAAAAAAGGTTGGTTGAGTAGATCAGCTCACCCACAAAATATTTAGGACTCAAAACTAAGTGTAAATGAGCTGACCAGATCAGTTCAACCACAAAACACTTAGTAATAAAAACTAAGTGTCAAACGAAAGTGACTTGATCAATTCAACTCACCAACAAAGAATTTAGTGCTGAAATTTAAATGTAAAAACCAAGTAGGCTGAGCAAATCGGCTCAACCACAAAACACTTAGTGCTAAAAACTAAGTGTGAAACGAAGGTAACCTAAGCATATTAGCTTATCAACAAAGCATTTAGTGCTAAAAACTAAATGTAAAACAAAAATAAGCTGAGCACATCAGCTCACCCATGAAAACATTTAGTGTTCAAAATTGAGTGTGAACATTATGGGCTTATTAGTCACCAAATAAGCTCCTGTAATGACTTCATCAAATATAGGATGCTCGTCTTCAAAACATTACTTATTCAGCTAGGATTAAAATTCAGACACACATTCAGTTCTACACTAACTCCATGCTAAGGAGGGATAAGTTCAAGAGTGGAAAAGGACAATATCTTGAGAAGGATGTTATAAAACAAGACGAAAGAAAAATTCTCATTGAAAGATTCATGTGATGGTAAAATCTAATTTATCTTGATTTAGTGATTTAGCTTATTGTGAATAAAAGTTTGTGTTTAAACATCTTGTTTATTCTAGCCAAAAGCCTAAGTTGTTTCATAACTAACTTTGTATACTACCACGTTATGAAGGAGGGTAGGTAGAGGAAGAGCAAATGAACATACGCAGCAGCAACACAAACATGAATAAATTCCAGAACCTATCTTTTTGTATTAATAAAAGAAAGAGAGGGGTGCAACATTACAACAAAAAAAAAACAGAGAATTGTTCATAATACAAAATGAAAAAGAACAAAAAACTATTCATTTAAAAAAAAAAAAAAGTCTAAATATTTCTTTTATAAAACCAGGGTTGAATGAGCAACATCAATCCGACCCAAAAGAATCTAGGGGATTTAGATCCTCATAATCCAAGTTAAAATGGTAGAAGTCATGCTCTTTGTTCCTATTGATCCTGCGGACCAACTCTCAAAACTTCACTTTCTTCTCCTTGTTTTTCTCCTAGAGCTTATCTCGCTTCTTCTTTATCAGATCGACATACTCCTTATAGAGATTCACATGACCCGACAACTCTCAAATCTCCTTGTCTGGCCTCTTCAAATGGTTCTTGAGTTCTTGAAGCTGGGATATGGCATGGAAGTGAGCAACCTCCATTGCGTAGAAGATGGTGCAAACGTCCTCAAGGGCTTTGAGACGAGGATGCTCTTTGGAGAGGGTCTTCGCCATTGTTATTAAGGTGAAAACATTTTCACCCAACTCGATCTCTTGTTGCCTCTCATTTTGTATAGCCTCAAAAGAGGATAAGGGGATGGCGTTGACATTACCACAAGGAGAAATGGATGAGAGGGTAAAAGAAGAAAGGAAAGACTCTGTGAAAATTCAAACATAGAAGTAGAAAACGTTGGGTATGTGTGAAATATCAATGCATGGTTTGGCTTTAAATAGCTAAACCGATGAAGAGAAAATTAAAAATGAAGTGTAAATGAATCATAAAAAATGCACATTTATGACAAATAAGTAATGTGCACAAACAAAAGATGTACGATAATCATGACAGTGTATTTCCAATACTAATTGGGGGCTACTATTTAAATAGGTCATAATTACAAAAAAAATATCATCATTACAGAAAAAACTGAAGGCATTAAAAATTGAAAAGGCAATCGTTAAATCAAGGTATGGCACTATGATCTGCGACGTCTGGTTGGCCAGTGATCTGAAGACCAACAAGAGAAGAGTCAACAGTACTAGGCAGTGCTTGGGCTTAACCGTTATCCACTGGATACACTGAGGATCGCAACATTAGAGGAAGAACTGGATCAGAGATGAGCTGGCTATAAGAGCTTGGATCTAAGCTGGCTGTAGGCATCTTAGCCACTGATGTAATGATTTCTGAAGTAGGCACTTCACCTTCAACACAAAGGCGTATCTCCTTCAGTATCAGCAACTTTTCCCTCTTCAGCAGCAACACCTTCTCCCTCAGCTTCATTCCCCAGCTCACTCTCTAGGAAGAAGAAGTCAATCTCTGTGTGCTCCCTTATCACAGGCTCTGGTAATGGCAATAGCCCACTAACTGAATACTCTTTGCTATGAAGTCAAATTGTTCCTAGAGCTTGATGATCTTCTCTTCATTCTTCTTTGTCCTCTCCACAATCTATGTCATTAACTTCTCTACTGTCTGTATCTAATTCGTAACTTGATCTCCAGCCCAGCAGACTTGAGCTACTCCTTGTTCAACTCAGCTGAAATTTGGCTCATCTCGCTCTCACAGTGTTGGAGGGCACCATCTCTGGCCTGAGGAGCAATGTCTTTGGTTTAGAGGTCAACCTTCAGAAGATCTGTCTCTGACCGTGCTGAGCTGATCTCTTCCCTTAGAGCAGATGTAACGGCCCGGTTTCTTAGGGCCGCCACGCGGTTTTTTCCATTGGAGAATTAACACTAAAACGAATTACCAATATTTCATTCTATATAAAAATCTGATAATTTTTACAATGCGATGGCGACAATTATAATTTGTTAATTTATTGAATCAATTTTGCAACGGTAAATAATAAGTACAATTATTACAATTAGAAATTCCAATATCTGTTTAATTTATGCCAAGTTAACAAGATATGGAAGGGAAAGATATTTCAAGATATTTACCAAGTTAACAACATATTTCAACGGCCAAGTTAACAAGTTAATAAGGTACTGTCTGGTAAGGCTTCTTATTTTACTTATTTTTTAAGTACTTTTAAAGGCAAAAGCAAATATAACTCAAAGCAAGCCAAGGCACAACATCCACATCCGCCCAGTAAGGAATCTTCTATCTATCCATTCCATAAATATAAAGACAAGCCAAGGGTGAAAGTGATCATTATTATCGAATTATAATTATCGAGTCAATTTTTACACAAGTAAATAATAAATACAATTATTACAAATTTAATAGGAATTTTAAATGAAATTCCTGGCGTAGTCTCATTTTCACCGGCCCTATAATCAAAACTGTGGGATATTGTACCAACACTCAATAGAATTTCAACCCCTCTAATTTGTGTATCTAATTAATACAACAAATAAACACATAAATTTGTATCACACATAGTTTTCACATAATCAAATTATTTCGTAGAATTTAATAGTTAAAATTTAACAACAATAATAACATAAATCACACAATAGATAAATTAAATACATATATTAAAAGAGTTAGAAATTCTACCGAAAATCCGAAATCGAAATCTAAAACGAAATACTCTAAACCTTCTAATATATGTACACACACACACAAAAATATATATAATCCTTCTCATATCTAAGGAGAACCATATATAATATATGGTTATATATGTATATAGGGGCTCCATTTCCTTGTTTTTTTTTTTTTTTTTTTTAATTATTATTATTATACATGTTGCACACATGCACACTATATAATATGTGTTGTTGACAACACATATTGTATTTTTTTATTATTGTTTTCTTTTATTTATTTACACGATTCCCCCTTTAGAATAAAGAAAATATTAGTTATATTCCAAAACTCTTAAAATTATATTTTAAATAACACAATAATTCTAAAACCCTTAAAGTCAATTTAAAATTACCATTTTACCCCCAAAACTATCAAATATTATTTATATCATAAATTTACAGAATAATCCGAAAAATATTAATCTTATATAAAATAATATTTTCAAAAATATAAAATTTTCGGGATATAACAATCTACCTCTTTTAAATAAATTTTGTTCTCGAAATTTCATTTTTTTTAATAGCTCAAAATCGTAAGGTCTTATTAATTATATTTTAAAATTTTATGTTTCTAAATCCTTCCGCTGCGCACTCTGATAAAAATAGTAATAATGTTTATATAAAGTTTCCCGAGAAAATCTCAACAATCATTCTACACTCTGATCCTACCTATCGCTAGTAGTGGATCAATATCTATCCAAATTATTTTATCGGTGTACTATCTTCATAATATAAAATAATTTATAGATCAAATACTTTTATTAAAATCTATTTTCCAACAAACTGTAGCCACTTGGCAATATCAAAATTCCAACAAAATATCATCAAAATATAACATTCGAATAAATCAACTCATTAACTCACTTGCATATAATAAAACATCATACTTCCTTACTAGCCATAGGATCGTTTATCTCACGATCGACAGTTATAACGGTACCGTAACCTATCCATCTGTGCAATCTACGGTAGCATTCAGTGTCAGGATCATTTAATATCTCCAATGGTAGGAGCCAACACGTAGTATAAATTACCATATTATGATGATAATTATCATCGTCAACAACAATAACGACAACAACAACAATAGATATCATCCACCATGCAGGACTTGCCCTCTTATCAGGTGATAACATAACGTCCTACAAGACATGCCCTATTGTAAGGACCAACCATATCTCGTAGGACATGCTCTCCTAACAAGAGGACTATAGCATAGTTAGATAATAAAATTATTTCCGCATTTAGAAATTTACTTAATCCGTATAACGTTATAAAAGCGTCCATTTTAATAAACCTTCTTTTCACATTTTAGTACGAAAATATAATTTGACAATTTACATAGAAGACAATACACTCACTTTATCGATGTACTATAGTTATAATATAAAAATAATTTATGAATCAAGTATATTTATCAAACACCACTTTTCAAAATATAATATAAATATAACTGCACACTGAGTCGAAATACAATTCCATAGTTACCATCACAATAAAAAAAATACATTTGAATTAACTAATCAAGTCATTTTGATATATAATAAAATACCGCACACATATTTTCCTACTAACCATAGGATCGTTTCACCTAACGATCGAAAGTTACGATGGTACCGTAACCTTTACAACTGTGCAATCTAAGATTACTATTAGTGCCAAAGCCATTCTATATCTCCAATGGTAAGAGTCAACATGATGGTATAATGTTCTACAGGACATGTCTTCCTGTAAAAACCAACCACATGTCGTAGGACATGCCCTCCTAACGAGACGACTATGAAATAACAGGATAATAAAAAAATTATTTGATTCATTAAACATCATAAAACTATTCATTTTCATCAATACTTTTTTTTTTTACTTAATACGAAAATATAATTTGATAATTTATATAGAAGACAGTAAACACCTTTTAAACTGATCTTTTCAAAACTTAACCTATGGTCCATTACTAACCCACCACTCACCGAGCCTACAAAATCTGTAACCTGAATACATAAACTACATAATATCACAAATCCTAGTAATTATGGTAATGCGGGAATATGAATTTTAAACTAGAATTAGCAACTACTCATCATTGTATTTTTAGCCTTAAATTCCTGTACTATTTTTCTGCAATTTACACCACAGTCCAAGCCCCTTTAATAAAAACCTAACTAACTATTATTTTTCCATTATGAAATTAATTTTAAATTTTGTTATCACCTATTTTTAGCATAATTGAAAACTTATCTTTCCTTTTTAGTATGGAGAGAAAAACGTGTAAATGTTGAAATTGAGACTCCTTTTAAATTGACGAAGCTTTCGTAATTAAAAAAAAATAAAATGCACGTTGTGTTAGTGTGATAAAATAGTGGGCTTATGGGGGTCCGAAGAAAACTCACTCATTTCCCAAAACCTCCCTAAATCACTTCTATATTGAACCTATCATAAGCTTTCTACCCACAGATATACAAGGGAACAGAACCAGAAAAGCAAAAATGGTTAACCAATTATCTATATTGAATACTAGAAAGTATGTTGTTATAATAACTCAGCTGATAATTGTATGCTGGATATGTCATGTGAGGCTTTTTGTGGAAAAAGAAATAAAATATTGTGTTATAACACAGATAATATGATAATTGACAACCATGCGGAGTTAATCTGCACAATAGCCATAGATGGACAATAACTTATTGTGCGTGCTCACATAGACAAACAGAAGTTAGATAATCAATGAATTGCATTGATGAAATCAAAATATTTGGGCACAAAACACAGGACCTTTTAAGGATTAAAGCTTGTAAAGGTACAAAGGTCTCCAAAGGCTTACGACTCAGGTCTGAGGCGCAAGATACATATATGTACGATTTATGAATGACAAGGAAATAATTAATTATTAAATAATGGGGCTATGAATGAGTTATCCGAAAATTAATAAGTTATTTTTTTTATTTTTTATTTTAAATATTACTTCGTTCATTATGAGTAATGTGTATCATAATTCAAACTTAGGGTGATCGCAAACCCACTCTGATACCACTCTGTAACAGCCTGATGTTTTAGGCCGTTACGCGGTTTCTCCTCTTGGAGAATTAACACTAAAACGAATAGCCAATATTTTATTCTATATAAAAATTTGAGAATTTTTATAATGCGACGGCGACAATTATAATTTATTGATTTATTGAATTAATTTTGCAACAGTAAATAATAAGTACAATTATTACAATTAGAAATTTCAATATATATTTAATTTATGCCAAGTTAACAAGATATAGAAGGGAAAGATATTTCAAGATATTTACCAACTTAACAACATATTTCAAGGGCCAAGTTAACAAGTTAATAAGGTACTATCTGGTAAGGCTTCTTATTTTATTTATTTTTAAGTACTTTTAAAGGCAAAAACAAATATAACTTAAAGCAAGCTAAGTCACAACATCCACATCCATCTAGTAAGGAATCTTCTATTTATCCATTCCATAAATGTAAAGACAAGCCAAGGACAAAAGTGATCATTATTATCAAATTATAATTATCGAGTCAATTTTTATACAAGTAAATAATAAATATAATTATTATAAATTTAATAGGAATCTAAATGAAATTTCTGACGTAGTCTCATTCTTATCGACCCTGCAATCAAAATTGTAGGGGTTGTAAGCCAACGCTCAGTATAATTTCAATTCCTCTAATATGTGTATCTAATTAATACAACAAATAAACACATAAATATATATCACACAATTTCCACATAATCATAATTACTTCTGTTGGCCCAGTGATCTATCTAAGAGTGGGATAAATTAAGTAGTTATAAAATTTAAAGAAAATAATTACCTTTCAACACTTAAATTTTCAAATAATTAATTTAATCATAAATTAATTATTATCATTATATAACAACGGATAAGTGTAATTAGCTTTAGGTGCACACTCAAACAATAATAAATAAATAAAGTAACAATGCAGAACACCTCGACATATCCTGGTTCACCAAGTTACTCTTGGCTAATCTAATCTTCCGAACTCCACAGAAATTCGCACCAACTAAACCACTAGATTTCTTTAAACAGGTAGGAACCAAACCTTTACACAATTATTCTTTTATAGGCTTAGAATCAACCTTCACAGTTCCCTTTTAACAGACTAAGGAAGAACCTTATCTTTTTCCAAGGTAAAGAATAACCTAATTCTATTCAGGAGGAATTATCACCTAATCCTTTTTTCAAGCGTAGGAATAACTTTATCTTTTTACTAGGCTCAAGAGTAACCTGATTCTTTCACAGGCTAAGAATTAACCTAATTCTTTTATACTTAAGCTAAGAATCAAACCTCACCAAAATCACTCCAAGTATGTTTTTTCACTGATAAGGATGAAACCATTACAATTCACTCACAATTAATTATAATCAGGAAGAATCACGCCTAACCTCTTTTCAAGGAAAAAGAGTAATCTAACCCTTTTATGCACTAGGTAAAGATTAAACCTCAATCTCTTTACCATAAGAGAATGAAACCCTTGCTATCCTGACTAGATACTCCCAACAGTATCTAATCCACATAAATTCACCAAATACAAAAATGAATGAGTTTCTTTCCACTCGGAGTTAAAACTACCTCAAATCAATTTAATTCAATTAATGTCCCGATAATTACTAGTGATAGACTTAAGTGAGAAATTCAAAATCTAATTATAAAAAATAATGCGGGTAGCACAAACTTGAGCACATAATTAGATTATCAC
Organism: Eucommia ulmoides; assembly: GCA_016647705.1. Lineage (NCBI taxonomy): Eukaryota > Viridiplantae > Streptophyta > Magnoliopsida > Garryales > Eucommiaceae > Eucommia > Eucommia ulmoides. Next base: position 31,521,549 of record CM028332.1, on the reverse strand, counting down.
CAAAATCGTTTTAAAAGAATTTTTATGCACTTTAAGGTTCAAGATCTAAAATCCAAGCAAAAATAATAACATATAATCACAATAAAGAATAAAGCTTGGAATAATCTTACCAGGATATCACAAAAAGAATGAAAATTAAATCGCAACAAAACTTAGATCTGTGACGTCAAAATAATCAGCACTTATTCTCAAGAACTTTTCTCAATAATGATCTCACAATAATCTCTCGATATAATATCAAAATAACAACTCTTATAAAGCACACAAACTAAAAGTTCTTGATAGAATGATGTATTGATATGTGAAAAATGCAGGTCTATTTAAACAGATTTGAAACAGATCCTCTAACGGTTAGTTCCCACAAGATATGACTTTTAAATGCTCATATAGACCCCATATATCAATATTACCCAATCCTGATTCAATTCCATTAAATATGACCTTTAAATCATTCAATTTAGTCCTCAAATTATTTCACATTCTCAAATAAAAAATATAAGAAATATTAAATAGACTAAATTGAAAAACACTTAAAATAAGGGTACCATATCTATAGGGATATGTGAGTATGAATGACATATCTATAATATGTTCAAATCCCCATAATATCTCCAAGATATCAGCCAAAAAACGGCTAGTAAATGCTAGTTTTGGATCAGATCCCGAAAACCCTCAAACACTGAAATTGCCCAGTCGGTTGACCTACCAATCCACCATTGGTTGATCGATCGTTTCAGGTTGTAGCCCAAGCCATTTTCATACGTTGTTCGGTTAACCGATCCCCCATGGGTCAGTTGGTTGATCGATTTATGATGTTCCCCAAGCCATTTTTTGACCTTGGTTGGTTAAACGATTAATTTAGATAGTTCACTTCTCAGCCATTAGTTGACCGATCAATTCAGAGACTTCTCCAATTCCTACTATTGCCTATCAGTTGACTGGTTCTCTTGTGATCGATTGACCGATTAGTGCTGGATCACTCCTTCCCAATTATATTTTCAACTCCAATCTTCAACGTTTTTTACCCTTTAACTGATTTCTTTTCTCGGTTAACACACTAATAATCAATTTCAAATACTAATCTATCTTAGGTTAATTTTTCTTTTTCAATTTCACATTAGAACAAATATGTGAACTAATTAAGACTCTAATAAAAACACGCATAAATAAAAATTATTTTTGTATCGTGTATGATCATAATCATGATACATTAAGAGTAAAAAATTACTTAATTTCTTTTCACCTAGATTCTTCAGAATCTTCAATCTCTTAATGTCCGTCTTTTTGTGTTGGCCTAATGATCTACCCAATAGAAAGGGTCAATTGGCTAGTTATAAAAATTAAAGCAAATTATCAACTTATAACACTTTAAAAATTTAAATAATTAATTTTATCATAAATTAAATATTATCTTTATAACAGCGGATATGTGTTATGTAAACTAGGTGCACACCCAAACAGCTAAAAATAAATAAAGTAAAAATGTTGCACACCAAGATTTATACTGATTCACCAAGCTATTCTTGGCTAATCCAATCATTCGAGCCCAACGGAGATTCGCACCCACTAAATCACTAAGATTCTTTTAAACATGTAGGAACTAAACCTTTACATGATGATTCTTTTACAAGCTCAGAATCAACCTTTACAATTTCCTTTTCACAAGCTAAGGAAGAATCTCTATCTTTTTACCAAGTTAAAGATTAACCTAATTCTATTCAGGAGCAATCACCACCTAATATTTTTCTTAGGCGCAAGAATAACCTTATCTGTTTTTCCAAGCTCAAGACTAACCTAATCATTTCACAGGTTAAGGATCAAACCTAATTCTTTTATACTTTAGGCTAAGAATCAAACCTCACAATCACTTCAACTATCATTTTCCCAGGTAAGGATGAAATTTTTACAATTCACTCACACCAATTCTAATAAGGAAGAATTAGGCTTATCTCTTTTCACGAGAAAAAAGTAACATAATCTTTTAGTACTTTAGGAAAAGATCAAACTTAAATATCTTTACTGGAAGATATTGAAACCCAGCAACCCTTGACTAGATATTCCCAATAATCCGCACACAACTCACTAATTACACATATTGATAAATTTTTTCCACTCGGAGCTTCCACTAGCTCATATTAATTTAAACTCAATTAATGTCCAGATAAATACTAGTGATAGAAATAAAGTGAGAATTTCAAAATATGATTCTAAAAAAAGAAAAAAAACGAGTAGCATACAGTTTAGCACGTAATCAGATTTTCACAAGAAATCATTTAAAAATATTTTCAAGCAATTTAATGTTCAAAACAAAAAAATGATTTCACAAGAATCAAAACACCAAGCAATAAATAATGATATCAAATAATAATTTAAAAGCAAAGGCTTGGAACGATCTCACCATGATACCACCGAATGAATGAAAACTTTAATCGCAATAGAACTTTAGATCGGTGATCACAAAAACTTTCAGCAATTTCCTCAAGAACAATTCTCAAGAATAATCTCACAGTAATCTCTCAGTATATTATCAGAATAATGACTCTCAGAAAGCTCAGAAACTAAATAGCTCTTAATTAATTTCATAATTGAGATCTCTCGAAATAAAAAAAACGCAGGTCTATATATATGGATTTGAAACAGACCCTCCAATGGCTAGTTTCCACATATCATGACACTCAATTGTTTTTATAGACCCTTTATATTGATATGACTTAATCATGGTTCAATTTACTTAATTATAACTTTCAAAACATTCAATTTAGTCCCTCAAATAATATCACATTCTCAAATCAATAGGAAATGAAGTATTAAATGTACTTAATTGAGAACTACATCAAATATGTGTACCATATCTATAGGGATATTTAAATAAGAATGATATATCTATAAAATATTCGAATCCCTAGAATCTCTCCAAGATATCAACAACAACAAAAAAAAAAACGGTTAGTGACGGCTACTTTTGATCAAATCCACGAAATCCTCCAATCCTGAAACAACACCATCGGTTGACCGAGCAAACAACACTAGTTAGCCGATGGATTCAGGTTGTAGCCCAAGCCAAAATTACTCGCTAGTCGATCGATCGATCCTCCATGTATTGGTTGACCGATCGACTCAGGATGTTCCCTAAGCCATTTCTCGACCATAATCGATCGACTGATCATTCATGATCTGTCGACTGATCGATTCAGAGAGTTCATGTATCGGCCATAGGTCGACCAATCTCTCCTCGATCAGTTGACCAATTGATCTAAAGACTATACTATTTTGCAACCTACACACATCGGTTGACCGATCCTACTTGGTCGATTGACCGATCCTACTTGGTCGATTGACTGATCAATGCTGAAAAAACTTTTCCTTAGTTCTTTTTTACCCAATCTTCGACGTTTTTGCCCATTTAATCGATTTCTTTTCTTGTTTAACTTAATTGACACTTATTAATCAATTTTAAGCACTAATCTTTCTTAGATCAATATTTCTTCTTCAATTTCACATTAGAGAAAATATGTTAACTAATTAGGATTCTAATAAAAATACACATAGATATAAATTTATTTTTGTGTCATGTGTGATCCTAATCGGGATACATTCAGAGTAAAAATTAACCTGAATTGTTTTCTCCTAGATTCTTCAAAATCTGCATTCTCTTAATGCTCGTCTCTTTGTCAGTCTCTTGCATCCTTAACCATCTTCAATATTTTTTTTATAATAATCATTAATAGAACTTTTACACTAAAACACTCAATAAAAGCGTTAGTTCCTCCAAAAACATCAATATTTAATTGTCCATCAAAATCTTTGGATCAACAATCTCCCCATTTTTTATGATGACAATTAACTTTAATGTTTTCGTCAAAATAAAATATAACCATACTCCCCCTAAATCCGAGGATGGTTTTTTTTTTTTTTTTTTTAACTCATTAAAACACAATCATGAAGAATATTTTCAAAAATACATAAGATATTCAACAAATCACAAAAATGTAATCAGTAATCAATAAACTCTCCCTACATTAGTGCAATGCTTAGGCGAACAAACCTAAACATTAACTAATCTCATTTAAAGCATAACTATGGTTTCTCCCATTATAGATATTCAATAAAATATCAAGTAATTCTCTCCTTTGTCATCTTAAAAAGTGGGGAAGGGGAACCACAAACATCACTACTCTAGGCAAACGTCATGATTTTTTAATTTTCTATTAGAGATTTAGTAAGTATATCAACAAGCTAATCGAAAGTATCAAAATATTCAATATCATCTTTTTTAATTTAAGCATAACACGTTATTGCCCCACTTATAAAAACTTATCCCCTTGTATAATTGTAAACAAGCAAATTTATACTTAGGAGAATAAACCTGAGGCAATCAAAATATTTCAGTCATATATTATGCAATTATATAATTTCAGTTATTCAACATGCTTAATTTATGATATCGATTAATATTTTCCTATTAGATAGAATCGAGCCATGTAATCTTTAGTGCACCAGAATATGAAACATATCTCAATAATAACTTATGATCAATCAACATAGATCTAATACAAGCTTTAAACATAGATAAATGCATATTTATCTCATAAAAATTTTGACTCTCTTTTTGAACAATAATCATTAACGAATAACTCATGCTATATATTTAGAAATCATACAAATTAACAAATAACTCAATAATAAATAAGTCATGGATTGATACAAGATGTTTTACATATTTTAAACATGACTTTTAGAGAATTTCATATAGTATAGCATAAAAATATCATATAAAAATATATAAACTTTTCTAACTATCATGCAATATATATATATATATATATATATATATATCATCAATAAATCAATATTTACTAACAATAGAAATCCATGTAGGTATATAATCAGAGTATGATATTTAAATTTCTTACATAATTATGCAAGAGTGAGATCATTTTACCATTGAGTTGAATAAAGATTTAACCCTAATCAATTATCTTCCTTGAATTAACCTTGTTCTTATTCTTGATTAAACTTTGAATTTCGATACGAATATTTGTTTCTCCTTGAGTAAGATTACAACCTAAAACTCTTTGAAACATACTTGGAAGAACATTATTAGTAGAAATCAAGTGAATATATATTTATCAATTATTCTCATCTTCATGCATGGTCACTAATAAATTTCAAGCAATTTTAATCTTATAAACCAATTAATTCAGATTGAGTCTTCTCAAGTAACATGTTTCTAATAATCATATAATTATTAACGCACAAAGTCATGAATCATACCTCAGTAATAAAGATGTTATCTCATATCATTCTAAATCTCTTCATAATCATAATCATTTAAAAATCAGTAGACATTAAACATATGAGAATAACATATTATCATGTATATAACAAAATACTTAATATCCATAAGTATATCCATGTGCACAAAGTATTGACTTAAAGCATTAAGCACAGATTGATGCGCTATGAATATTCAAATGATCGCATATATGGTATCAAAATTAGACTTAACACAATTTCATAAACGAATATCACCCATGATCTGCTTAACTTCATATGATATGCCAGTAAAATAAGATCATGCTAAAAACTGATTTTATCAAATATTTGATACAAGAGATAACTCAGATTCAATTAATCTATCAGTATTAGCTAACAATAAAATTCCACCTAATCATATAATCAAGGTCTGGAACAATTCAAATCAAATAAATTATTCTTTATCATTTAATTCACCTCAATATAAAATATCATGCATTTTAATAAATTAAAATGCATAAAAACTCAACTCAATTAAACTTATTTGTATAAGATATGTATTCATGAATAAGAGCACATTATATAAATAATCTTACTTAAATGCAAATGCAACAAGTCATTGAGACTACATAGTAGGAACTCAAACATTTAATTCATTTTTTAAGTCACGTAACATATCTTTCAAACATATAATCACTACTTGATATAAGCACATAAAAAACATGTTGATACACCTTAACTAAATGTGATTCATAAAATTACCATGCATTATTTCTAAGACAACAAATAACGCATCATTATTTAAAATATGTCTTAGAAATCATTATCAACATACCTATTTGATAAGTCGGATACCTCCCTATTTAACAAATTTAATGGGTTTAAAATACGGAGGTTTAGGAGTACCTTTTATATTTTCCGGAACAACTTTACTCTTTACCTCATTTGTATTGATGATTGATTTGGGTACACCATTTCTCTTAGCCTGTTTGTATCCTTTCAACCTTTGATTATTGTCATTTGATTTACTGATGCTTCCATTTGCACATGTCACTTGTAGCTTCTTGATGATATCCCATCTTGGCTTTGACAATTCTTATCTAATTGCGCGTTTCACTTGTGGTTTCTTTGTAATTTCACATTTTGTCTTTGGTGCATCTTTCGCTTTGCACGTGTCGCTTATGGATCCTTGATGACTTCCTGTCTTGACTTTGATATAACCTCTTTGTTTGTTCCCTCGGATCCACTTTCGACACTATGTAACTCTACACAAGACATTTCCACAGTTCTCTTCGGTATCCATTTCATTTTGGATCCGTCTTTGTTAGACCTAAACTTAGGTTTCTTAAATGGACATGATACTTTAAAATGCCAAACCCTATTGCATAATAACATCTCAAATTTGATCGATTATCATAGAAAGCACGAGATGTAAGTCATAAATCATTTCTAACAATAGAAACATAACTATCACTAGCTTGTAATGAGGGATAAGATGATAAAATATATATCTATTTTACCTAGAAAAAGAATTTTCAGAAGCTCTTGAAACAGACTTAAGGTCAGATTTTAATTTTCCAAAATTTTTCTTAAGTAAATCTATTTTTTAATCAAGATCTGACATTTGCGTAGAAATTATGTCAAGATTATTTTTTTAAACTTTGTTTTCCTTCTCAAGAGAATCCACTTTAGAGAGCAAATTATTAATTTCAAAAATAACATCCGAAATTTTTTTTTGTACCACAATAATCATCCAAATACACTTTAGATTTTTGAACACTTTTTTCTCATCTTTGAAAAGAAACAATTTTTCTTTTTAAACTCAAAGTCTCTTTAGAAAAAAGAGTGTGAAGGAAAGTAATTTTTCCATGATAATATGGACATTTTTATTATCATCATCTCCATCAATACTACTAATACCACAAGAATCATACATCACAATGTTATATAGAGATCTATCACCATAAAGAGATGATACATAGAAAACATCATCCATGGTGTGTGCACGTGATTGGTTTAGCTAGGATTATAACCTAATACAGCTAAAACCAGCTCTGATACTAATTATTGGCCTAGTGATCTACTAAAGAGGGAGGTGAATTGGGCAGTTATAAAATTTAGGAAAAAGTACGATTTAGACCCTCTAACTATTGACACATTTTTAAATGGTCCCTCTAAGTTTAAACGTTTCATTTTAAACCCTCTACGTATCATAACGTTTTAAATTCGTCCCTCCGTCAGAGATTCTGTTAAAACTAACAGAATCTCAGGGGCAAAATGGTCTTTTCACATTTTTTTAATTTTTTAATCATTTTTAATTAAATTTTTTTTTAATTTTTTTTTCTCTCTCTTTCTCCCCTTCCTCTCTCTCTCTCCCGCCACCTCCCTCTCCCTCTTCCTCCCCTTCCCCCCTCTCTCTCCCACCCCACCCCCTGCAACAGGGGGTGGTTGTGCCCCCTATTTCAGGGGGTGGTGCCACCCCCTGCAACAGGGGTGGTTGCGCCCCCTGTTTCAGGGAGGGTGGAACCACCCCCTCCAACAGGGGTGAAAAAGTAAAAAATAACCCCCTGTTGCAGGGGGTGGGGTGGGGTGGGAGGGAGAGAGGGGAAAGGGAGGAAGAGGGAGGGAGGTGGCAGGAGGGAGAGGGAGGTGGTGGGAGAGAGAGAGGAAGGGAGAGAAAAAAGGAAAAAAAATTAAAAAATTAAAAAAAAATTAAAAACAAATTAATTAAAAATGATTAAAAATGTGAAAAGACCATTTTGCCCCTAAGATTCTGTTAGTTTTAATGGAATCTCTAACGGAGGGACAAAATTGAAACGTTATGATACGTAGAGGGTTTAAAATGAAACGTTTAAACTTAGAAGGACCAATTAGAAATGTGTGAATAGTTAGAGGGTCTAAATCGTACTTTTCCCTAAAATTTAAAGCAAATTATCAACTTATAACACTTTGAAAATTCAAATAATTAATTTTATCCTAAATTAATTATTATCATTAAAGCAGTGGATATGTGTTATGTAAATTAGGTGTACACCTAAACAGTTAAAAATAAATAAAGTAAAAAAGCAGCACACCAAGACTTATACTGGTTCACCAAGCAACTCTTGGCTAATCCAATCCTCTGAGCTCCACGGAGATTCGTACCCATTAAACTACTAAGATTCCTATAAATAGGTACGAACTAAACTTTTACACAATGATTCTTTTACAGGCTCAGAATCAACCTTTACAATTCCCGTTTTACAAGCTAAGGAAGAATCACTATCTTTTTACCAGGTAAAAGATTAACTTAATTCTATCCATAAGGAATCACTACCTAATCCTTTTCTCAGGTGCAGGAGTAACCTTTTTTTTTTTTCCAGGCTCAAGACTGACCTAATTCTTTCACAAGTTAAGGATCAAACCTAATTCTTTTATACTTTAGGCTAAGAATCAAACCTCACAATCACTTCAAGTATCATTTTCCCGAGTAAGGATGGAACCTTTACAATTTACTCACACTAATTCTAATCAGGAAGAATTACGCCTATGCCTTTTCACGGGAAAAGAGTAACCTAACATTTTTGTACTTTAGGAAAAGATTGAAAATCAGCTACCCCTGATTAGATATTCCCAATAATATCTAATTCACACACAACTCACTAATTACAAAAATTGTTAAGTTTTTCCCACTCGGAGCTCATACCACCTCAGATTAATTAAAACTCACTTCATGTCCCGATAAATACTAGTGATAGAAATAAAGTGAGAATTTCAAAATCTGCTTCTAAAAAAAAAATGTAGCACACAATTTAGCACGTAATCAGATTTTTATAAGAACATTTGAAAATATTTCAAGCAATTTAATGTTCGAAAAAATGATTTCACAAGAATCAAAACTCCATGCAATAAATAATGATATCAAATAACAATTTCAAAGTAAAGGCTTGGAACGATCTCAACAGGATATCACCGAATGAATGAAAACATTAATCGCAATAGAACTTTAGATCGGTGATCACAAAAACTTTCAGCAATTTCCTCAAGAATAATCTCATAGTAATCTCTCAGTATATTATCAAAATAATGACTCTCAGAAATCTTAGAAACTAAATAGCTCTTGATTAATTTGATAATTGGTATCTCTCGAAATTAAAAAAACACAGGTCTATATATAAGTATTTGAAATAGACCCTCCAACGGGTAGTTTCCACATATCATGACACTTAGTTGTTCTTATAGACCCTTTATATTAATATGACTTAATCATGATTCAATTTACTTAATTATAACTTTCAAAACATTCAATTTAGTCCCTCAAATAATATCACATTCTCAAATCAACAGGATATGAAGTATTAAGCGTACTTAATTAAGAACCGTATCAAATATGTGTACCATATCTATAGGGATATTTAAATAAGAATGATATATCTATAAAATATTCAAATCCCCAGAATCTCTCCACGATATCAACAAAAAAAAATGGTTAGTAACAGCTACTTTTTAATCAAATCCACGAAATCCTCCAATCCTGAAACAAAACCATCGGTTGACCGAGCAAATATCACCAGTCAATCGATGGATTTAGGTTGTAGCCCAAGCCAAAATTACTCGCTAGTCGGTCGACCGATCCTCCATATATCGGTTGACCGATCGATTCATGATGCTCCCTAGGTCATTTCCCGACCATAGTCGGTCAACCAATTATTCATAATCTGTCAATTGATCGATTTAAAGAGTTCATGTATCGGCCATATGTCGACTGATCTCTCTTCAATCAGTTCACCGATCGATCTAGAGCCTATACCGTTTTCCAGCCTACACACATCAGTTGACCGATCCTATTTGGTCAGTTGACCGATCAATGTTGGAAGAAAAAATTCTTAGTTCATTTCCACTCCAATCTTTAACGTTTTAGCCTGTTTAATCGATTTCTTTTCTCAGTTAACTTAATTGACACTTACTAATCAATTTTAAGCGCTAATCTTTCTTAAGTCAATATTTCTTCTTCAATTTTACATTGGAGCAAATATGTTAACTAATTAGGATCCTAATGAAAACACATATAGATATAAATTCATTTTTATGTCATGTGTGATCCTAATCGGGATACATTAAGAGTAAAAATTAACTTGAGTTATTTTTTCCTAGATTCTTTAAAATCTTCATTCTCTTAATGCTTGTCTCTTTGACAGTCTCTTGCATCCTTAACCATCTTCAATAATTTCTTAATGATAATCATCAATGAAACTTTTACCATGAAATACTCAATAAACACATTTGTTCGACCAAAAACATCAACATTTAATTGTCCATCAAAATCTTAGGATCAACACTTTGTTTGTCTCTTTATATCCTTAGCATGCTTAACATTTACTTCATGATAACATCGACAATTGAACTTTTACACAGAAACACTCAATAAATTCATTAGTTCCACAAAAAATATCAACACTTAATTGTCCATCAAAATCTTGGGATCAACAATTTCATAGAATTTAACTCTTAAAATTCAACAACAATAATAAAATAAATCATACAATAGAAAAATTAAACACATATATTAAAAGAGTTAGAAATTTTACTTGAAAACCGAAACCGAAATCTAAAACGAAATACTCAAAACCTTTTATAATATATATATGGTCCTTCTCATATCTAAGGAAAACCATATATAATATATGGTTATATATGTATATAGGTTGATCCATTCCCTTTCCCTTTGTTATTATTATTATTATTATTATTATTATTATTATTATTATTATTATTATTATTATTATTATTATTATTATTATTTACACAATTCTCCCTTTAGAATAAAGAAATTATTAGTTATATCCCAAAACTTTAAAAATTATATTTTAAAAAACACAATAATCCCAAAACCTTTAAAAATTAATTTAAAATTATCATTTAACCCCAAAAATTATCAAATATGATACTATAAATTTATGAAATAATCTCAAAAATATTAAACTTATATAAAATAATATTTTCAAAAATATAAAATTTTCGGAGTATTACAACAGAGTTCTCTTCTATCATAGCAAAGCTTTCTGCTTGGAACCTATTGCTCTCGGTAAGGAACAACTGGTTATTCTTCTGCAGTGTTTCACATTATGCATTGGTGGCATGTAGGTCAGTTTCGAACGTCTCTCTAAAAGATGTCTCTATAGCTAGGTTAGTCTTAAGAGAAACATTTTGTTCCTAAAAAATAGAAAGGTCATCTTCCAAGCAGCTGGATTCCATTAGCTAATGCATGAGCTGAGTATCCAACTCAGACACATCATTAGAATTCTCTGCCAGCATAGAAGAAATATGGATGCTCTGCAAATTAATGGAAATTGATCAAAACCCGATAAAACAACTTAGGAAATGCAAAACGTATTGAATAAGAAATTAATTACCTGAAGAAGCGCACAAATAAGGGTCCTAAAGAGCTCAGCCCGGCTGCGACTCCCAATGTTGGCCTGGTTCTTATCCTAAGACTACCCGAACAAGGTCTTATTGGTATTGTTGAAAATCTTTTAGCAGTTGGGAATTGAGGGGCCTGACTCCTTTAACAAGTGGCACATTTGCTCATGCGACATGCCACGACTACTTGGAGAAGCAAATGTCCCCTGATTGAAAGCAGTTGTTGTGGAGGGAAGTGACTGAGTGCTCGTCGAAGCAGGCTCTACAACAAGGTTAATAGGTATCCTAGTTATATGGGGTGATAAGTTCCATCCCCCTAATCTCTGTGGGAATTGGAACTTGAGCAAAAAGAACTGACACATAGACGACCCCACAGGGACATCTACTTAATGATTGATCGGAGTTCGAAGATGAGGGGAGAATAAGTCGAGCTATTGGAGAATGGGAAGCCGTTGGATAAGTGGCAGTAGGATGAGCGACAGATTGATCAGTACGCCTGGCAGTGGCCTAAGCAATAGGCTAGGCAGCAGGCTGAGGTAGTGGTTGCTTAGACGGCCTAGAAGGCTTCTTAACTAGTCTTTTCCTCTTCTTCCCAAAAGCTAACTCATGTAGACGTTTGACTCTAGACTCATCCATTTTTGGTTAAATGAACGGATTGGAAGCAAGAACCTTGCAAGACCTCCTTTCTGGAACCAGGAGCCTCTTCAATTTATCCTTAACCTTAGGTGTAAGGTGAAGATTTTGCAGGCCTTTTCACTTGCATAAAGATAATCCAAGAAGAAGTCAAGACCACCATTGCAAAAATCGCGAGTTCAATTAAAAAAAAAAAAAAACATAAGGAAAAGTAAGTTACTCGGGAAGTTAAAGTGCTTCAGCATGACTGGATGCTACCCTATTTCGTCAGGAGAAAACTCCCAGTTATCCTTGAAGAAGAAGTATCACCTTTGCCAATCTCCTTTAACCACAACAGGAAGGTCAGTAAGGAATGAGTATTTCTTAATGTTTGAGTAATAAAATCTCCCAATGTCATTAAGAAATTTAAGAGAGTAGACACTCCTAATCATATCTATAGAAAACGGAACATTGTTCACCCGAGAAAGGGCTATAACTCCCATGATCTGACGAAAACTATTGAGCGTTAATTGGGCTGAGGTAATCTCTAATTGATGAAAAATATTGTGAAGAAAATAAGTAAAAGGAAGTGTAAATCCGTATTCGAACATCCACACAAATTCTTTTTGGTAATATGGGGATGTTCGTCTTCAGATAGAACCCTAATAGAAATTAACGAGAGAATACCATATTGTTCTTGGAATTGATCAAGGCAACCATCCAGGAAATAACTAGCACCATGATTTCCTCAGTTAATTGGGGAATCGGTGGACTGAGGGGCATGGGCAGGCATCGTCAGCTCCGCAATGAGATTCGATGATAAACCAGACTCAGTCGAACTGTTTGATAGACTCAACAACATTTCAAATAGAATAACAAAAATCGAAAATAGAATGTGAACAAACTACACAATTTAGAGATTGGAAAAAGACAAGAACTTACACGAACGAGAGAGGTGACACTACAAGAAAAAAAACGTTTTAGCAAGAAAACAATTTGTCGCTAAAAGTAGCGATTTCGTCACTAAAACTTTTTAGCGAGGACATAGGTTCGTCGCCACGGTCGTTGCAGAAACCTCGTCGACAAAAGTCTCTAGCGACGAATGTTGAATTCCTCGCTAAAAACTATGTATTTAGTGAGAAAATATTTTGTCGCTAATTTTCTCACTAAATGATCTACTTGGTCACTAAAAATCATTTTTTGCAACGAAAGTAATTTGAGTAATTTTGTCGCTAATAGTTAGCGACCAACTAAATTTCTCGCTAAAAATAATAATTTGCAACAAATTTTATTTGAATAATTTCCTAGCTAATTTACATATGGTGACCAACTAAATTCCTCATTAAAAGTAAGATTTTGCAACAAATTTTATTTGAATGATTTCCTCCCTAATAATTCATATTTAATAACTAATTCCTTTCTCGCAAAAAGTTAGAATTTGCAACAAAATTTATTTGAATATTTTTCTCGCTAATAACTCATATTTAGCGACCAACTAAATTTCTCGCTAACAATTTGTAACAAATTTTATTTAAATAATTTTCTCACTAATAAAGGCATACATTTGTCACCATTAGAATTTGGGACAAATATTTAGAACAATATCTGTTTATCACATCCAAAATTAAAGAGAAACAAAAATCTATAACAACAACATATATTCTTCCAATCCTATAAATAAAACTTCCATAATGAATAAACATGTCTCAATTAAATCTCGTAAATAATGTCAAACTAAATAAACAATTTTTTCAAATTCTCAAACAATGCGTAAAAGAAAGTGTAAATGGATGTAACTAAAATAATCTCATTCTTGTCCCCTTCCTTCCTCCCTTCCCCCCAAAAAAGGAAAAAATACGCTAAAGTAGTTGTCTCAAATATCTTCTCTTGCACACAAATAGTTTTCGTAATTTCAGACCAACGAACAACGAATCTGCATCACAAATAAATCAGATAAATCAATAACTCACGTCTTACTTAAATAATCCACATAATCTACTCTATAATGTAATCAAAATAAAGAACAAATCCATGAAAGCAAAAGGATTTACAGTTTTTTTCATTTTATTCGTTTCCTTTTTTTTGTTTCTATTCTTCTGTTTTTCGGAAACATTTTTTTTTTTTATTATTATCTTGGCAACTAGAACAGCGAAAAAAAAAAAAAAAAAAAAAAAAAGCACTGAATAGAATTATACAATATTCTTTTTTTTTTAACTCAAATAAAGTAACAAACATGGAAAAACCTCATATGAACTCTAGCCTTTTTAATGTTTTCCTTTTTTTTTATTTAATTATCTGTTCATACACGAAAAACAAAGGTTGAAAACACAAAAAATAGAGGTTGAAAACAGATCACTTCCACAAGCTAAAAACGATCAAAACATAGGCTGTTTCAGCTGGGGGGGAAAAAAAGCAATATACATAAAAACTGAACCTTGAGTAATGTATATACACAAAAAACAAAGGCTGAAAGCACTTCCACAAACTGAAAATCGATCAGAACATAGGTTGTTTCAGCTGAAAACAGAGCACTTCCAAAAAACAGTTTCTCTGTTTCAGCTAGGCCCCAACCACCTGAAAACAGTTTATCTGTTTCAGCTGAAAATCGAACACTTCCAAAAAACAGTTTTTTTTTTTTTTTTTTTTTTTTTTATGAATCCCCCCCTCCCCCCCCCCCCCCCCCCCCCCCCAAACCACCACCACCACCACCACCAAATAGATAATCTATAAAATAATTAAAGAATGATAAAATTACTCTCAATTTTAAAATAAAATGATCAACCTAAAACAAATTACTTTCACAAATTAAAAGTCGAGACTAAAAAATCAAATCATATAGGAAAATAATTTTCAAAGCCATTAACACATAGAGAAGAAGTTCACACAAACATGCTCGTACACACATATATATGTAGGTGCATGTAAACTAACAAGGAAGACTACTGCATACTAGATCATACACATTCATAATCAAGGCCAAAGGTTTTAGCTGTTACCTCATCATTTCATGGCTTCATGCACTAGCTTTGTCTGCTCCTGAATTAGCTCAATTCTCTTAAACTAGCTATGGTTTCTCTCATTCCACCATATGATTAATCTACCATTATTTGTTTCAATGCTTTAATTTGAGCCTTCAAGCTATCAAAATCTTCTTGTGTTGGCCCAAGAAAAGATGTAGAACCGCTAGTGAAGGTTGGTTTTGGACCGAGACCAAGCCCTCTCACATACCCCGATTTGTGGCCAAGTACAACCTCACGAATCTCCTCCTTAGTCATAGGCCTTTATTCTTCTTCTATAGGCTTTTCTTTCATCTCCATCATTTTTCTCTGTAAAATAAAATTAACTAGTAAAGATTTTTTTTTTGAAATTCTAAAAGGCTAGGAGGATTTTAGCATACTAAAAGTTACATATAATATTTACAAATTTTGTGACAATTTCTTCCTAAGCAAATGGAATGACATGAAATGCATAACCAATCCAACACAAAAAAGTGAATCTTAATGAAGAAGAAAATAAAACTATTTTGTGGAATTTAACTTTGAATCTTATTCTTCCAAATAGCTAGTGGAGATATCAGTCATATATTCTCTTTACCAATTCTTTTAGCTATATCACATACCCAAAATTCAAGCAATCCCTTCCTCTTGGAAAGGCTTTTGCAAAATTTCACTAATCTACATACAACCTATGGCATATCCTTCATCCAAAATTTCATTAACCTTCATATTGTTGACTAAATTGTATATGGATAACAAAATCTAACATACTTAAGGCATATACTGGAAAATTTTGAAAGGTCATGTGTTATGCTTCGTCTTCAAGCATTCAACCATAAAATTTTAAGTAGAACGAACTCATAGATATGAATGACTAAGCTGAATAATCAAACAATCAATTAGCTAATTCAAGTTCAACCATGGCCAAATCACAAATCTAATTCAAGTAACAATTGATGAAAACTCGTTCGAGCAAAAACAAAAAATAGAGAGATGAACTCATAGTAGAATAATAATAATCCATATGAAATTACTAACCTAAGAAGCAAAAAAAAAATGGATTTTTTATTAAGAAATTTGTTCTAAAAAATCTGGGAGCAAGAATATAACAATGTTTTTTTCCCTAATAGTATTTACAAACTTATATATATATTTTCAGCTGTCGGTGCAACCCACATCCCATCAGCCCTTTGGTGTGTTTCCCTATAGACATCCAAAATTCCCGGGCATGCACCTATTTCTGGGTCCTACATTTTCAAAGTAGTTACTATTGAATAAAAAAACTTGCATCATTAATTTAAAATTTATAAATTACTTTATTAGAACCTTCGTGTGGATGCGTGTTGCATAAGCCTTGGATCTAGATACATGATTGTACAATAGTTTTCTGCGATTTTCTTTATTTGCAACCGATTGCTTCTGCATTATATGTACATAAAATCAATTAACATGCATACTATTGAATCATTTGAAAAGATAGCAATGTTAATACTAAAACATAACATTTACTACTTGGAATTTTTCGGACTCAAAGAGACCACAAAGATTATGCCATACATTAGTGCTCAAGTCCTTGTAAGGATGCTCGTGTGGATTGTGCCCTTTCTCAATAATTTTTTTATAGTGCGTGTGGAGTTTATTCCTATATCCCGTGTACCTCCTTGCTAACATAGCATTCATAGCTTTTCTTACTCTTGGTGTATCAATATCAACTATCTCAAACTTACACTACAAATTATGAAATTTAATTTTTAGAAGAGAAAAGTTAATATTAATGATAAATGTAGAGGCAACAAATTATAAACTTAAATTTTAGTTTCACATACCTTTGCTCTTGTATAAATAATTTCCTTATCTTTCTTCTTTACATCACTCCAGGATTTTATATCAATAAGTGGGGCATTAGTTCTAACTAAGTAGCCTAATTCACTTGCAAACTTGCTTGCAACACTATCAACCGGCTTGTTGAATATTGGATCAAATATAACTACCAACTTATTGTTACCATTAGAAAATTTTTCTACTCTGCAACTTCTACTCTTGCCTCAACCCCTTTTTCTATCAATCATTGGTGAACCTGCGAAGTGAACACATGAATAACAAATGTACTGAAAAAGTTTCGTTTTGAAAAAAGTTTAAAAAAAACAATGACTTTACCCGGGGGACTGTTATTTGTCAAAGATTCAGAAAAATTATCCACCTCGTCAAACTCCACAGATGGTGGTAGGGAATCTGATGGTTGCGAGATGGACCTTGCTCGTGCGGACACAGTAACGGATGAAAGCACTGCAGGTGGTCTGATACCATCGGTTGAAGTAGCTCTCAATGGTGGCTGTATAGCCTGAGAAGCACGAGATCCTAATGATTGTGGGATGGTCCTAGATCGTGTGGCCAATGCGCCTGGTGCAATAAAACAAGTTGATGTAGAATTCACACATAGAGACATGTCCTGCGATGATATGGTTTTTTTTTTTCCCAGGTGCCATTTAATTAACCTTTAAACACCTAAATATTATAATATTTATTTTACATATATTAAGGATAAAGAATGAAAATTAAACAATCAATAATAGATAAGCAGCAGAAACAATATGCTTGTCTAAATCATAAATTTATTGCAAGAATGTTATTAAATTAATCAATAAAATGGTTAAGAAAATCTAATAAAAACTAATAGCTAACATAAAATTAAAGACTTCTAACTAATTTTAATAGCCACCAAACACCCCCAACTATCTATTCCATATTATCTGAATTTGTGCCTTCTGAACTTTCTTTATCGTCCCAATACTCAGCTAGTGTATCGTCCACTTCGTTGTCATTATCTGCACGTCTATGTAGAAATTGCTTAGCAATAGAGTTTGGATCAATTTCATCAGCTTCAATATTAGGCCTATTCAAATCATGTACTTCATCCTCAATTATCGATATAATTTCAGTTATATCGTTCTCCTAATAAGCATCAAGTTTCTCAATATCACCTTGGTCATCCTCTTCTACCTCTGGCACATCCCAAACATGTCGATGACGTATATGCTGTACAAGTTTCCAATTTCTCCCTAGTCTCGTGTCATTGATGTAAAAAACTTGTTGCGCTTAGTCTGCTAGTATGAAAGAGTCATTCTTATACCACGTTTTAGTGACATTGATACTGATGTAATATGAATCCTTTTGGAATGTCTTCTTGCTTCTTAGATCAAACCAATCACAATTGAACACCACAACTGAATGATCATATATGTAACTTAACACAATAATTTGTTTCAGAACACCATAGAAATCAATAGTTTTTCCTGCATGATCCACTTCAACCATCAATCCACAATTTTGACTAGTGAGATAATCATCACGGTCCTTTGTGTGGAATCGTACACCATTGACTATGCAGGCTGGGTACAACCTAACTCTCTTGTCAGGGCCGTTAGCCAAGGCATACAATTCATCTGTAGCTTCCAGAGATCCTTTACTATGCAACTTTCTCATCTAAATAATAAACAATAAAAATAGCATAATTTTCATTAGTTAAACACAAACTTTGGTACTTACATGTGCTTGGAACCATGAAGGGAAATATTGTTGCTGCCTTTGATGAATGTTTTCTTCACTTTCCAACATAAGTTCATATTCATGCTCACTATGAAAAAATATTTATATCAAATAAAGAATTAAAAATTGTTGCAAGTAAATATTCACAAATGAATTTCAACTTACTCAATATATGGTTTTACCTCTTCGCAGTTATTCAAGACATACCAATGCATGAGTTGAAAATTTGTTCCTAATTCAGTACATACATGTGCATGTCCGAAAGGGCGCACCTTTTGCAAAAAAAACTGATAACCCTATATTACATTCTTGGTTACCGCCATTGTCATTCCGCTCATCACGATTAAATCTAGTTTTGATTCCTTTCAGATACATCGAACATAATACCAAGCTTTCTTTAGTAGTATAGGCTTCAGCTATCGATATTTCAGGATGTTCTTTATTGGTAACAAATCCTTTGAGAGTTTTGAGATATTTCTCAATTGGATACATCCATCGACAATGTACAGGCCCCCCGAGTTTTGCCTCAGCAGGAAGGTGGAAAGCTAAGTGTACCATCACATCAAAGAATGCAGGAATAAATATTATCTCCAATTTACAAAGGATGAGAACAATGTCTTTTTCTAATTTCTCTATTACCTGAAGTCGTAGCATTTTTTAACATAATTGTCGAAAAAATTCTCCCAACTCAAACAGTGCAGTACATACTTGTTTGTCTAAGTAACCTCGTATTCCAGCAGGAACAAGACGTTGCAACAATACATGACAATCGTGACTCTTTAATCCAAACATTTTACCATCTGCAGTGCTCACACATCGTGAGATATGTGCCGCATAACCGTCTGCGTATCGAACAGACTTCAAAAACTCGCAAAATCCCTGTCTCTCGCTCTTTAACAAAGTGTAACATGCGGGAGGCTTCACATACGAATCACCAATCTTTTTTAGGTGTAACTCAGTTCTTATTCCAATGTCAGCTAAATCCATCCGTGCTTTTATTGTATCTTTGTTCTTGCCTTCTATACTAAGTATTGTCCCAACAACATTATCACATATATTCTTCTCAATGTGCATGACATCAAGACATTGTCTCATTTGGTGCTCTACCCAATAAGGAAGTTCAAATAAAATACTCTTCTTTGTCCAATTACTTTCATCTTCCTAACGCTTTCTCTTCTTGTTAGTTGGATATTTTTCCCGTTTGAAAGTGCCCGATAAATCCAAAAGTTGTTGTAATACATCATGCCCAGACATTTGTTTAGGTCTTGGATCATGCTCCGACAATCCGTTAAATTTCTTACTATTACGCCAAGCATGATTTGCTAGCAAAAAACGATGGTGCCTCATATAACATGTTTTGGAACGTATTCTTGTTGAATGAGCTTCATCATTGCACGTAAGGCATGCCTTAAATCCATACGTGCTCCACCCAGACATATTGGTATAAGCAGGAAAGTCATTTATAGTCCAAAGAAGTGCAGCATGTAGGGTGAAATGACTTGCACAGTAGGCATCGTAGGTGCGTACCCCATTTGACCATAGATCTTTCAATTCATTGACTAATGGTTGCATATACACATCGATATCTTTTCCTGGAGATTTTGGTCCTGGAATTAACAACGACATCATAAAGGCTCTTTCATGCACTTCCATGGTGGCAAATTATACAGGATAAGCAAGACAGGCCACATACTATAAGAGTTGCTCATATTGCCAAATGGATTAAACTCATCCGTAGCCAAACCCAATCTCACATTGCGATGATCGTTGGCAAATGCAGGAAATTTTCTATCCAGATTCTTCCAACCTTCAGCATCAGTAAGATATCTCAAAACACCATCATTAACGCGTTTCTCTTTATGCCACCTCATATCTTCGGCCGTTTTTCACGACATAAACAATCTTTGCAACCTCAGTTTCAATGGAAAGTAGCGTAGCACTTTATGCGGAATCTTCTTACCTTTTCTGTCGTTTCTCTTCCATCTACACTCGCCGCATATCAGACAATTGTCATCTTTATCATTCTCTTTCCAAAACAAAGCACAATCATATTTAAAAGCGTGAATTGACAAATAACCCAATCCCAAATCTCATAACATTCTTTTTTCCCCTATAGTATGAAGAAAGGATTGTCTCACCTTCAGGCAAAACATCCTTTAAAAAAGGAAAAAACGAATTCACGGATTTGTTACTCCATTTGTTCATTACCTTCATGTGGAGGAACTTTACAACAAATGAAAGCGTTGAATACTTACAACAATTGGGATATAGTTCCCGTTGTGATTCTCTAAGCATCCTCTCGAATGTTGTATTTTCACCATCATGCAAATCATCTTGATCTTCCCTTCCACCATCACCATCATCCATACTAAAATTTGTATGGTTTGTGCCTAACATATCTTCCAACATCTCGGGAATTTCATCGTCGCTTGTATGATCAACAACAATCACATAAGCCCTCTCCCCATGAAATATCCATTCTCTATAACTTAGTTGAAATTCGTACATAAGTATGTCACGATGCACATCGTAGAATGTTTTGGAGACAAAATTCAAACACTTTCGACAAGGATAACGTATTTTGTTTGAATTACTGGCAACATTAGTTCGTGCAAATTCTATAAAGGCTTTCACCCCCTTCATGTATTCTTTGCTAAATCTATATTTGACATCCATCCAACTCTTATCCATTTTCCTATAAGCACGTACAAAAAAAAATAGAAATTAAAAAGAAATCGGATCCCATTTGGACATTTTGGATACCCGACATAGAAAAAAGGCTATAGATGAAAAGAAAAAAACACTAAACATGTATTAAAAAAACAGAACATAAAAAAGGCAAAAAAAAAAATGAACAGATACTTAAAAAAAAAAAAAAAAAACTGCAAATAAATAATTTCAGTAGAAAATATGGGAATGAACTTTGATCAATAATTTCAGTATAAATATTCCCATATATTTTATCCAATTTTCCTGGGAACAAAAAGTACAAAAAACTGAACAGATTATTTGAAAAAACAAAACATAGAAAAAATGCTCGAGCTGAAAAATGTTCATCCGTTGCGGATATGGAAAAAGTTCTCCAAAAAAAAGCATAAATAGTTGGGTTTTTTTTTTTCCAAAAAAAAAAAAAAGTTGTTGCACAAATACTTTAAAAAGTTGTCGTTTTTTTTTTTTTTTTTTTTTAAATTGTTGGGTTTTTTGTTTTTTGTTTTTTTCCAAAAGTTGTTGAACAAATACTTCAATAAGTTGCTTTTTTTTTTTTTTTTCAAGTTGTTGAACATGTGTGTGTTATTATTCATGTACACAGGATTTAACAATTAAATAGTTAAGAATTAAACAATTAAATTATTAATCAGCTATAAATAAAAAGATAAACAGGGTAGTAACTGAAATAAACAATTAAATTCCATTTTGACAATTTACTGTGCTACCCTCGTTGTCAATACATTAGAAAGGTCATTACTCATCGGTATCCTTTAATACTATATATAATGCCTTCCCTAGTTATCTCATATATGCTAGGAACCACGAACACTGACACAGCGACACCACAATATTTCAAAAACCCCGACACAGACACGACGGACACGTCAATATATATATAACTAACAAAATACATATGTTCAACTAGTATTTTTGGGTGAAAGCCCATATTGTTAGATTATTGATTGCCCAAAATATGAAATTTATGAGGGGACCGAAGGGTACAAAAACGGGGATCCCATTACCCAAGAAGATTAAATATAGAAATAATAGCAAAGGAAGAGCCAAATTGCTTCGGCTATTGAGGTACACATCATCAACAGCTATTTCCAGCAGAGACTTAGTATGTGAGATTGTATCACTTCCATTCTTAATGATTAAAAATGTATTCAGGGTGCACTAAGGTCCACAGATTTTAACGAATATAGCCCCCAGATGCAGGAGTCTTTATCCTGCTGGAATCCTGACTGTCTTAATTTCAACTTCATTGAATATCTTTTGAGCAATATATGTGAGTCAGAACCACCTAGCGTTGTTCTTGTTTCTATGACTGGCTGGGATGACATAAACTCTCTGAAGGAAAAGCTCCAAGCACATCCTATATTAGGAGATACTAGCCAAATTCTGTTGCTGGCAAGCTATGGTACTATGGCCAGTTCAGAGTAGGTAATTCTGATGTATTTATTGATAATCTATTATTGGCCTTTCATGTTTATACCACATAGATTTGATGTATTAGAGAAATTCAATATATTAAATGGTGTTATCTTTTCTGTTTGCATGTGATCTGTTTGTTTTGCACATCATCTGAAATGAATTTTATTGATTCTATCCTTACACATTATAGATGCATGAAGCCATGAAACTTGGTAGGGGCGTATGAATACGCCGCTAGTTACACTCCCAAGTATACGAGGTCTAAGTTTTAGTATAGTGTGATCATTAAGATCGGGTTAGCATATCCACAGGGATTGGTGGCGTTACTATCGAATATCGCATTTGTCGTGACTTAACTTTATTTAGGTGAAAAACAAATTTATTTAATTAATTAAACTAATACTAATATAACCTAAATTAACTACACTAATATGCTAATATGTTTTAGGGTGAAGAATTTCCTAGGGATTAACGTATTTACAAATACGTGTTCGATCTCGATTTACTCACGTTTACGGTGTTCGACCTATTTGACAATCTCGGTACGACAACTCCACCGCCACCTCTCCCGAGTGTAAGATGGGAGAATACATGACTTCGAGTCAACGAAGAAGTCCTCCTCAACGTCGTAACGATCCTAGGTCAAGTGAGTCTCGCCCAGCGTCATTGATTGCACACAATCCAACTTCTAACTGGGTCATTAGATCGTGCGTTGTATTTACTCTATCGACAATCTCCATTCTAAAACTCCATAGCCACCTCTCCCTAGTGTAAGATGAGAGATATAATTCCACTTCGAGTTAACGAAGAAGTCCCCCTCAACATCTTAACGACCCTAGGTAGCGTGAGTCTTACCCTAACGTCATCGATTGTCCACGATTCAAACCCCGACCGGGTTATAGAATCATGGCGTTTGTTACCCTAATCTGAATCCTTGGTTTGTCAAAACCCTGTATTCTCCATTTATTTAACTAAGCATGGTAAATAAATAATACAATAAATACAATCAAACTACGAAGAACAATCACAAACACGACACCGAAATCATCCAAACAAATATTCATAAATTTATTGTTAATCCCTACTACAATCCATGTTTAGCTATGGCCATAGCCGCATTTACAATGAAATAACAAGCTAAACATGCTCACATGATCCTAAGATAAAGAAATAAGGAAAAACAACCGAAAAACTTAGCCTCGTCCGAAGATAAATCGCTAAAAATGCTCAACGATCGCTTTACCGTCTTCTCCACTTCGGGATGCGAGCTCCACTTCTAAAGCTCCTAAACCCTAGCCTAAATATGGCCTGAGGTGTCCAAATGGACGGGGGGTTCAAGATAGGGGGAGAGGGGATGGTATTTATAAGCAAAATATCTAAATAAATATCCTAAAAATATCTAGGATGTGCAGAAGGTCTCCGCCTAGGCGAAGGGTTCCTCCTAGGCAGAGGTAGGTCAGTTTTTTACCACCATGGCGATAAAGACAGCGGTGTCTTAGGAAGAACATTCTGCTGGATCTTCACCTAGGCAGTGGAATTCTCCACCTAGGCGGTGGGCTATCAGTAGCCTATTTTTGTTTTCTCTGCTGGATTTCCGCTTAGGCGATGGTCCATCAGTTACATTTTCCTTTCTCAGCTTCTTCACCGCTGTGGTGGTGGTCTGGACACCGCGGTGGTGGGCTTGTTTCACAATTTTGCCTCCGAGCTTGTTTTTCCACCGTTCTTCAATCACTTTTGGTTCGATCTTATCGTTTTCACTCCAGTTTCCTATCGTTTTTCCCCACACACCTGATTTATACAAAAAGTATGAAAACTAATTAAAACATAATAAAATACTATATAAACGCTCGAAAACTAACTTAATTCAGTTTATAAATACATAAGTAGATCACACCTATCAAATACCCCAAAACTTGGAATTTAGCTAGTTCTCGAGCCAAACACACACACGAAAATGAAAAATAATACAACTAAATGAAATAACAAACATCTTAAAACAATCTAAGCATAACGACATGCGAGTTTTGAATTCTTCTAACGGCCTATTTATTTTTGTTCCTCAACAACCGCCAATCATATCGAGTTCAGGCGATACCACACATCATGTAATGTTCTAGATTTTCAACATGCAATAATGGTGAAACATTTGGCCAAGGGTATTTCGGAATAGAAAACGGGTTAACGTTGTTAACTTAACGTTACCCAAGGCTCAACGTTTGGCACATGCACTCTCGAACTCCCACAGAAAGATTGGAAACAATCTCGAACATGTATTTAAGACCGACGTACTCACTTGTCAAAAGAAACATAAAATAAAAATCGTATTTACATTTGATTTTTTTTTCCACTTTCTAAGCACACCCCCAAACTTATTCTGTTAGTATGATTTCATGGGTGTGGTTAAAACAACGAAAAACGACAAGTGAGTACTCGAATACCGAACCAATCCAAAGTTCACCTTAAACCCAATTGCTCACATCAAGTAGCATTTGCAATTGCTAACTTGATTCACTCTACTGTGCCTTTAAATTCAGCGATTAAGGTTTGGAAAACGATCAACTGGCCAGTGTATTAGCTTATGTGTTTAGAATTGAATTGGCATTTAGGCTTCGACAAGGTAAGGAAGGATAAACATTTAACAGGGTAAGCTTCAAAAGGCTCAAGCGACAAAGAGAATGCCTAAATCATATCCCTTGAACTACCTCGCCTAGGATTTCGCCTCAAGCTTCCCCTCAATCAAGTTCTAGAATCTTTAATGTGTCATGAATTTGGCTAATCGATAATCGTCCTCAAATCAATTGAATAAAAATACATGAGTCTATGTTCACGTGCAAATTAGGATCTACAATAATTTTGACCAAAACACATAGTCAAGCACACAGAATACACATGCATGGGTATTACCCTTGACCTCGAAAACAACCAGGGATAATATTCATCATCGGGTAACGATTCAGATGAACGCAAAACTCAACATGAAAATAACAACACAAAAATATAAACACATTCTAACCTAAACACACATGCAATACGAGAAAATAGTAATACATAAACTAACATACTACATACTACACATCATTTTCGAATTTAAAACAGATAGTGTTCTTAGTGGCCCAATCATCATTCTCAACATTATGAAATTAAAACATGTTGACGAAGGGGGTTTAGAACACTTACCTGGGAGGCGAAAGGATCTCGCCTCCAAATTAAATTGGATGTGATGGATTTAACTTATTGGACCTTGGGTTGCCTCCCAAGAAGCGTGTGGTTTAATGTCCTTGGCCCGACATTTTCAGAACGCCCTTAAGATTGGCGAGGTTTTGCTTGAATGCCTCAATCTTTCAACGAAACGTCTCACCGGCTTATATGCTTGGCCAAGCAACATAAAATGACTTGGAATCCCATCGAAAGGGATGCACCAATACCCGTTGATCTAACATCGCCAAGTACCATGCATAAGAAAACAAAAACAAAACTACAAACAAAAATTATATACAAAAGAAATGCCTAAAGTAAAATTAAGTCATTTACACACAATATCAATAATAACAACTTCGCCAATCCCCATAATACGATAAACTTGCTTCTCCTATCTAAAACTTAAGTCATGAGTCGTTACCGCGTTTATCCGACAATAAAATCAAAACAATTCCCGAAAATATGATACATTTACTTCTCCTATTTTAAACTTAAGTCTTGAGTCGTTACCATATATCTCTGGTAATAACATCAAAACAATCCCCGGCAATGGCACCAAAAACTTGGTAGGCGGCGTAGGAATACGCTGCTACTTACACTCACAAGTATATGAGGTCTAAGTTTTAGTATAATGTGATCATTAAGATAGGGTTATTGTATCCATAGGGATTGGTGTCGTTACTATCGAATACCGCGTTTGTCGTGACCTAACTTTATCTAGGAGGAAAACATATATATTTAATTAATTAAACTAATACTAATATATCCTAAATTAACTACACTAACATGCTAATATGTTTTAGGGTGAAGAATTGCTTAGGGATTAACTTGTTTACAAATATGTGTTCGATCTCGATTTACTCACATTTACGGTGTTCGACCTATTTTACAATCTCGGTACGTCAACTCCACCGCCACCTCTCTCGAGTGTAAGATGGCGGAATACATGACTTCAAGTCAACGAATAAGTCCCCCTCAACGTCTTAACGACTCTAGGTCAAATGAGTCTCGCCTAGCGTCATTGATTGCACACAATCCAACTCCCGACCAGGTCATTGGACCGTGTGTTGTATTTACCCTATCGACAATCTCCATTCCAAAACTCCCTCGCCACCTTTCCCGAGTGTAAGACGGTGGATATAACGCAACTTCGACCCAACGAAGAAGTCTCCCTCAATTTCTTAACGACCTTAGGTTGCGTGAGTCTTGCACCAACGTCATCGATTGTCCACGATTCAAACCCCGACCGGGTTATAGAATCGTGGCGTTTGTTTACCCTAATCCGAATCCGGGGTTTGTCAAAACTCTATATTCTCTATTTATCTAACTAAGCATAATAAACAAACAATACGATAAATACAATCAAATTATGAATAACAATCACAAACGAAACACCAAAATCATCCAAACAACGTATTTATAAATTATATGTTAATCCCTACTACAATCCATGTTTAGCTATGACCTTAGATGCATAAATAATGAAATAACGAGCTAAACATGCTCACATGATTCTAAGATAAAGAAATAAGAAAAAACAACCGAATAACTTAGCCTCATCCGAAAATACACCGTTAAGAATGCTCAACGATCGATTCGCCGTCTTCCTCCACTTCGGGATATGAGCTCCACCTCTAAAACTCCTAAACCCTAGCCTAAATATAGCTTGAGGTGCACAAATGGCCAGGAGGTCAAGAAAGGAAGAGAGGGAATGGTATTTATAAGAAAAAGATCTCAAAATATCTAAATAAAATATCTAGGCTGTGCAGAGGCTCACTACCGCGGCCGTGGGATTCAGCGCCGCGGCGGTGGGTAGGTCGGTTAGTTGATCACCATGGAGATGAAGACAGCAGTGGACGTGGAAAAGTATCTGTTGAATTTTTGCCAAGGCAAATGGATCTTCCGCCTAGGCAGTGGGATGTCAGTAGCCTATTGATGTTTTCTCTGCTGGATTTCTACCTAGGCAGTGGTCCATCAGTAACATTTGCCTTTCTCAACTTCTTCATTGTCGCGGCAGTGGTCTGGATGCCGCGGCAGTGGGTGTGTTTCACAATTTTGCCTCCGAACTTGTTTTTCCACCGTTCTTCGATCGCTTTTGGTTCGATCTCATCATTTTCGCTCCAGTTTCCTATCTTTTTGTCCCACACGCCTAATTTATACAAAAAGTATGAAAACTAATTAAAATATAATAAAATACGATATAAACGCACGAAAACTAACTTAATTCAGTTTGGAAATACGTAGGTGGATCACACCTATCAATAGACCAACCATTTAACTAAAGAAATCAACCATCTAACATTATCAAATGATTATCTTTAATCAATAAATAATAAACAGACCAATAAAGAGATGCATGAAACCATGAACAGAAATTGAATGAAACAGGAACAGAAATTGAATGAAACAGATCATATAAACATTATAAACAGAAACAAGAACATAAATGAAACAAATAAACAATACACAGAACAATATAGAGAATCAGGAACCAAACTGAAGCAGGAACAAAAATCAAACAGAGCTTGAAGATCGCATAGAACAACAAACCGAGAAGGAATAGACCGAAGCATGAACAAACCTTAATTAATTATATCAGTTGATAGCCATGAATTTTGGTTCATGGGGATTCTTAATTACGATGGTGCGATGAAACACTTACTACAAGCCTTACAAATACACAACTTACAACTTATTTAAAAAGTGTTGTCCCACTCTCAACAGTCCACAATCCCTGTTTACGTCATAGCAATAGCCAGAAATTAAAAATGGGAACAGTAACAGACCAGAAACTAAAAGTGGGAACAATAATAGAATAGAAACTGAAAATTGGAATAGGAACAGAACAAAAACGAGGAGCAAAAATCAATTTTTGAGAGAGAGAAAAAGAATACAAACCTGAACAAATCAATCTCAATTAAAGCCCTAAATAAACAAACTAGAACATATCTGGTAGTGCAGGAAAACACGCCGCTACTTACATTCGCAAGTATACGAGGTCTAAGTTTTAGTATAATGTGATCATTAAGATCGGGTTATCGTATCCACAGGAATTGGTGTCGTTACTATCAAATACCGCGTTTGTCGTGACCTAACTTTATCTAGGAGACAACAAATGTATTTAATTAATTAAAATAATACTAATATAACCTAAATCAACTACACTAATATGCTAATATGTTTTAGGGTGAAGAATCTCCTAGGAATTAACGTGTTTATAAATACGTGTTCGATTCTGATTTACTTACGTTTATGGTGTTCGACCTATTTGACAACCTCGGTACATAAACTCCACCGTCACCTCTCCCAAGTGTAAGATGGGAGAATACATGACTTCGAGCCAACGAATAAGTCCTCCTCAACATCTTAACGACCCTAGGTCACGTGAGTCTCGCCCAGCGTCACTGATTGCACACAATCCAACTCCCTCCCGGGTTATTAGATCGTCGCGTTGTATTTACCCTATCGACAATCTCAGTTCTAAAACTCCCTTACCACCTCTCTCGAGTGTAAGACGAGGGGTATAATGAAACTTCGAGTCAACGAAGAAGTCCCCCTCAATGTCATAACAACCCTAGGTAACGTGTGTCTTGCCCCACGTCATCAATTGTCCACGATTCAAACCCCGACCGGGTTATAGAATCGTGGCATT
Organism: Eucommia ulmoides; assembly: GCA_016647705.1. Classification (NCBI taxonomy): domain Eukaryota; kingdom Viridiplantae; phylum Streptophyta; class Magnoliopsida; order Garryales; family Eucommiaceae; genus Eucommia; species Eucommia ulmoides. Next base: position 31,491,747 of record CM028332.1, on the reverse strand, counting down.
TGTTTACCTTAATCCGAATCCGAGGTTTGTCAAAATCCCTTATTCTCCATTTATCAATCCAAGCATAATAAACAAACAATATGATAAATACAATCAAACTACGAAGAACAAACAAAAACGCAACACCGAAATCATCCAAACAACGTATTTATAAATTTATTGTTAATCCCTACTACAATCCATATTTAACTCGCGGCCATAGCTGTATTTACAATAAAATAATGAGCTAAACATGCTCATATACTCCTAAGATAAATAAATAAGGAAAAACAATCGAAGAACTTAGCCACGTCCGAAGATAAATCGCTAAGAACGCTCAACGATTGATTCGTCGTCTTCTCTACTTCGGGATGTGAGTTCCACCTCTAAAATCCCTAACTATACCCTTTGATATAGCCTAAGGGGCTCAAAAAGCCATGGGGGCAAGAGAGTCACCAGCTAAGGGGGAGGAGAGGGGGTATTTATAGCCAAAATATCTCAAAAATATCTAAAAATATCTCAAAACTGTGCAGGAAAAATCCGCCTAGGCGGTGGATTCTTCGCCTAGGCGGAGTTAGGTCAGTTTTGTCTGATCGCCTAGGCGGTGAAGTAGGCGGTTGACTGGGAGAACATTCTGTTAGATTTTCGCCTAGGCGAAGGAAACTTTGCCAAGGCGAGTGGCTGTCAATAGCCCATCTTCGTCTTCAGCTGGATTTCCGCCTAGGCGATGGAATTTTCGCATAGGCGGTTATCTGTCAGTAACATTTTTCTCTTTCTCAGCTTCTTCACCGCTTAGGCAGTGGTCTGGACGCTTAAGCGGTGAGCCTGTTTTATCTTTTAGCCTCCGAGCTTGTTTATCCACCGTAACTTCGAACCGCTTTGGTTCAATCTCATCATTTTAGCTCCAGTTTTCTATCTTTTTGCCCCACACACCTTATTTATACAAAAAGATAAAAACTAATTAAAACATGATAAAAATAACTATAAACGTACTCGAAAACTAACAAATTCGGATTGGAAATAGATAGGTTTTTCACACCTATCAATACCCCCAAACTCAGAATTTGGCTAGTCCTCGAGCCAAACACACACGCTAAAATGAAAAATACACAAACCGAAATAAATAACAAACAACCTAAAAACAATCTAAACATAACAACATGCGAGTTTTAAATTTGTCTAACAGCCAAGTTATTGTTCCCTCAACAACCGCCAGTAGTATCGAGTTCAGGTGGTAACACACATCATGGAATGTTCTAGAATTTCAACATGCAATAATGGTGAACGCTATTCTAGATCCTGTAAACGTGTTAGTGTGAGACTCAATAATATAACTATACAACAATCGGATTGGATTATCCCCCAACAAAATTTACGAGTTAAGGATTACCAAAAGCTGGATTAGGGTCCACTCTCCACTAATGTAGGTTTAGTAGTTCATGAAGATCATTAGGACTTGGTTCGGTTAAGGTTAATTTGGCCAAGGGTATTTCGGAATAGAAAACAAGTTAACGTTGCTAACTTAACATTACCCAAGGCTCAACGCTTGGCACATTCACTCTCGAATCTCCATAGGAAGATTGGAAACAATCCCGAACATGCATTTAAAACCAACGTACTCACTTGTCAAAAGAAACGGAAATAAAAACCATATTTACCTTTGATTCTTTTTTTTTCAACGAACACACCCCCAAACTTATTTGATTGTTATAATTAAAGGGGTGTGTGAAATACAAATAAAAAACAACAATTGAGTACTCAAATACCGAATCAATTAGAAGTTCACCCTAAACCCAACCGCTCACATCAAGAAGCCTTTGCAACGGCTAACTTGATTCACTCAAATGTGCCTTTAAATTCAGCGATATAGGTTTGGAAAACGATCAACTGGCCAGGGTATTAGTTTATGTGTTCTGAATTGAATTTGTATTTAGGCTTCGACAGGGTAACGAGGGATAAACATGTAACAAGGTAGGCTTAAAAAGGCTCAAGTGATAAACAAAATGCCTAAATCATGTCTCCTAAACTACCTCGCCTAGGATTTCACCTCAAGCTTCCCCTCAATCAAATTCTAGAATACTTAATGTGTCATGAATTTGATTAATCGATAATCATCCTCAAATCAATTGAATAGAAATATATTGAGTCTATGTGCCCGTGCAAATTAGGATTTACAATAATATTTACCAAAAAAACATAGTCAAGCACACAAAATCACACATGCATGGGTATTACCCTTGACTTTGAAAACAACCAGGGATAATTTTTATCATTGGGTGACGGCCCAGATGAACACAAAACTCAACATGAAAACAACAACACAAAAATATAAACACATTCTAACCTAAACACACATGCAATACGGAAAAAAAAATAATAATAATAACATATAAACTAACAATACTACATACTACACATCACCGCCAAACTCAAAGTGGATAGTGTCCTCAGTGAACCCAATCCTCATTCTCAACATATGGAATTAAAGCATGCTGACGAATGGTGTTTAGAACACTTACCTGGGAGGCGAGAGAATCTCGCCTCCGAATCAAGTCGGATGTGATGGATCAAAAATAATTGCTTAGGCTATCTCCCAATAAGCGCGTGGTTTAATGTCCTCGGCCTGACATTTACAATGCCCTCAAGATTGGCGAGATTTTTTTTTGGATGGCTCGATCTTTCAACGAAACGCCTCACCGGCTTATGTGTTTGGCCAAGCACAATAAACAGTTTGAAATCCCGTCGAAAGGGATGCATCAATACCCGTCGATCTAACATCGCCAAGTACCCTGCATTGGAAACAAAAACAAAACTACAGACAAAATTTATATACAAAATAAATGCCTAAAGTAAAATTAAGTCATTTACACACAATATCAATACTAACGAAATCGCCAATCCCCCAGCAATACGAAACACTTGCTTTTCCTATCTAAAGTCCCCAGCCGTTACCGCGTTTCTCCGACAATAACATCAAAACAATCCCCGGCAATAGCGCCAAAAACTTGGTAGCACGGGAAAACACGCCGCTACTTACACTCGCAAGTATACGAGGTCTAAGTTTTAGTATAGTGTGATCGTTAAGATCGGGTTATCGTATCCACAGAGATTGGTGTCGTTACTATTGAATACCGTATTTGTCGTGACCTAACTTTATCTAAGTGAAAACAAATGTATTTAATTAATTAAACTAATACTAATATAACCTAAATTAACTACACTAATATGCTAATATGTTTTAGGGTGAAGAATCTCCTAGGGATTAACATGTTTACAAATACATATTCGATTTCGATTTACTTACGTTTGCGGTGTTCGACCTAGTTGACAACCTCGGTACGTAAACTCAACCGCCACCTCTCCCGTGTGTAAGATGGGAGAATACAAGACTTCGACCCAACGAAAAAGTCACCATCAACGTCTTAACGACCCTAGGTCACGTGAGTCTCGCCCAACGTCATTGATTGCACACAATCCAACTCCCTCCCGGATTATTGGATCGTCGCGTTGTATTTACCCTATCGACAATCTCCGTTCTAAAACTCCCTCGCCACCTCTCCCGAGTATAAGACGAGGGATATAATGCAACTTCGAGTCAATGAAGAAGTCCCCCTCATAGTCTTAACGACCCTAGATAGCGTGTGTCTGCCCCACGTCATCGATTGTCCACGATTCAAACCCTGACCGGGTTATAGAATCGTGGTGTTTGTTTACCTTAATCCGAATCCGGGGTTTGTCAAAACCCCTTATTCTCAATTTATCAATCCAAGCATAATAAACAAACAATACTATAAATACAATCAAACTATGAAGATCAAACAAAAACGCAATACCAAAATCATCCAAACAACATATTTATAAATTTATTGTTAATCCCTACTACAATCCATATTTAACTCGAGGCCATAGCCGCATATAAAATAAAATAACGAGCTAAACATGCTCACATACTCCTAAGATAAAGAAATAAGAAAAAACAATCAAAGAACTTAGTCTCGTCCGAAGATAAACCGCTAAGAACGCTCAACGATCGATTCACCGTCTACTCCACTTCGGGATGTGAGCTCCACCTCTAAAATCCCTAACTATACCCTTAGATATAGCCTAAGGGGCTCAAAAATCCATGGGGGCAAGAGATTCACCAGCCAAGGGGGAGGAGAGAGGGTATTTATAGCCAAAATATCTCAAAAATATCTAAACATATCTCAAGACTGTGCAGGAAAAATCTGCCTAGGCGGTGGATTCTTCGCCTAGGTGGAGTTAGTTTGGTTCTATCTGATCGCCTAGGCGGTGAAGTAGGCGGTGGACTGGGAGAACATTCTATTGTTCTGCTGGATTTCCGCCTAGGCGGTCGTTAGTCAGTAATATTTTTCTCTTTCTCAGCTTCTTCACTGCTTAGGCGGTGGTCTGGAAGCCTAAGCGGTGGGCCTATTTCATCTTTTAGCCTCCGAGCTTGTTTATCCACCGTAACTTCGAACCGCTTTGATTCGATCTCATCATTTTAGCTCCAGTTTCCTATCTTTTTGCCCCACACACCTGATTTATACAAAAAGATAAAAAGTAATTAAAACATAATAAAAATAACTATAAACGTACTCGAAAACTAACAAATTCGGATTGAAAATAGATAGGTTTTTCACACCTATCAATATCTAAAGTGTGAATTTCTTTAATTTATAAACACAAATACATCTGTGTTTATTCCAATTTCTTTAATTTAGGGTACAAAATGACAAAGAATAAAAAATCTCATTCTAATTGAGATAGAGAGAGAGAGAGAGAGAGAAAACGTGCGTACCTGACCAGTGGGTTGGACAACCTTCAAGAGGAGAACTAGGATTAGAGCATGGAACAGGTGGAGTGCAGTGCGGAGAACACCAATTGCAATAGTGAATCGGAGAATTAGGTTTTCGAAAATTAAAGAGGAAATATACCATAATTAAAAAGGAAAGGAGATGAACGAAAGCAGCAATTCTTGGCACCAAGATTTCATTCTTGCGAGATTCATGAGATTCGTGAGCAGCGAAAAACAGACAAAGAAAGTAGATCGGTGGGTTTCGTCTTGTGAAGAGGTTTGGTCTTTGTGAATTAGGCAAGGTTTGCTCTTGATATTGGATATACTATTATAATATTTGATAATTAAATATAAATATATTAATCCTAATATTTTGATCTTGTGAATTAGGCTTGAATGGGCTTCAATTGTGTATGGCTATACTATACTAATATTTGATAATTAAATATAAATATATTAATACTAATATTTTGATAATTAGTGAGGAATTATTTGGTGGCTAAAAAAATTAATTTTTTTAGCCACAAAAAGTAATTGTTGCTAATAATTAATTGTTTGTTGCTAAAATAAAATTAAATAGCGATAAAGTATTTGTGACAAATTTGATGACGAATTTTATATTTCATCGCTAAAACTAATTTTCAGTGAGAAATTTTTTGTGTCGTCGCCAATAGTCATTGTGCTTTAACGAGAAAACCGAATTTCCTCGCCAATACACCCTTTTGAGACGAATTTTATTTTCGTTGTTAAAATTTGTCACTAATACTACTTTTTTTTGTAGTGTGATCTTTCATCTCTCTTCTTTAAATCGCCACGAAAGTCAGGAGGACAAGTGATATGGGATAAGCTCCTGCCCAGGATAGATAAATACTTGAGAGCTTGGTGGGTTGGATCGGGTCAATGATCTGACCCAAAAGAAGTAACCCGGTAATCATTTTGGGCTAAACACACTAGCCCATTAGGGAAGAGGCCAAAACAGCCCAATATTTAAATAAGAAAAGGCCTGGTATGGAGGCCCAATCACGGGTAATCAAAACCCACAGTGGAAAGGCCAAGAATAGGTCAGTCCAAGATCTTCACGTCCCTCATGCATAAGAAATATCGCAACTAACCGTGCATAAGCAAGATCACCGCCAAATCCTATGCATTGAGGAAAGGATTGTGGCACCAAATCCCATACATTAAGGAGAAGATCGTGGAGAGAGCGACCTCACCAAGAAAACGACACAAATTGCGAAATCTATATAAAGGGAAGATATCAACATGTTATTTTACGATTCAAGTACTAGAGCTTTCACCTATAAACAAACTAACTTATTCTCACGCTAGAGGTTATTTGGCCGATACTACATCAATGTCTCTTAGAGCTAATCGATTTTGTAGGTTGAAAAAGAAGATTGTAAAGATTTTTTAACACGTGTTTAATCCTTTCCACGTGTTAAGGCTTTTGGGCAACATTAACATTTTAAATGACATAAGGGAGTGTCTAAGATATTAACCTGGGTAATCAATTTGTCAACAACTAGAGTCGTCCTTTTAATTCGCAATCAGTCAACTGCTACAATTAAGATATATGACAAGAATTTATTTTTTTTAATCTTAATTGATTTTATTTTTTTTTTTTATCTTTTATTAATTTATTTTTACTAATATTTCATTTATAATTAACTATAATACTAAATATTAGTTAATATCAACTTGATAAATTTGATGTTAATTATAATATTAACTATTAGTTAATATCAATTAATAATATTAGTTAATATCAATTTGGTAAATTTAATTGAAAGACTAAAAATAAATAAAAATAAAAGATAAGACAAAAATAATGTCGTCAATTATATGAGGGCAATCTAATAATTTTTTTCATGTTCAGCTTAGTACTATTATTATTATTATTTTATTTTTTAGACAAAATAATAAATACAATAAAAGTTGACATAACTAGTTCATGTAAGATTTTTTATTTTTGGTTATTATTTTATTACTTTTCGTTTGGTGAAAAACGGAGAGAAGGATTTATCTTGATTGCGAAAAGAACCAAATTAATAGACTGTGTTTAATTAAAGTCAAATAACAAACACGAATTAGAAATTTTAGCCAACGAACACCACCCAACAGGCAATAACAAGCAATGCATAATTTCCGAATACACGTGTTTCTTTTTTATTTCGTATAGTGTCTTGTCATGGCACATCACGTCATAAGTTTGTCGTCCTCCATAGCATGTGTACGAAATAATAGGTCCGTCCTGTCTTCTTTTTTATCTTTTCAACTAGAGATTCTCTTTTTAACTAGGTCCCGTGCAAAGCACGTGCTAACCGTTTTCTGATTTTCAACATTTTACCTTCCACACTATATAACCATTAGAGTACCAATATAGCATATAGTAATAAACGTTTGAATTAAAGCCGCTAATAAATCTTTATAAGATAAAAAATTTAAGTATGTGAAAAAATATTTGTTGAGAAAAATAATCACGAAACTCCTAATGAAATTAATCTCACACTTTATGTTAACGTGAGGACACTTGAAAATGTAAAAAAATAAAAAATATTAGAATACAAATTTTAAATTATATGCTCGTTAAAAATACTACATTAACTTAATTTAATTTTAATCAAGTATGAAACCTCATATAAATGCATCTTAAAAATAAAAAATAAAAAAATTACAATAAACCCAAATTTAGATGTCACAACCCACTATCAATAGGTTTTAGATTTTTACACTCACTTCTTATATATAGTGTTTTGAATTATATAAAGTGACACTATTTTATAAATTACAACACGTGGGAGTCAAGGGAATGGGAAAAAAAAAAAAAAAAAAAAACTTATATTCAATATTTCATTCTTTTTCCTTCTTAGAAATTTTTTTTTTTTTTTTTTTTTTTGTCTTTAATTATTTTTATTTTATATATTTCGATTTTTAGATTGTGTTTTATTTTCGTTCATTTGGAGTTGCTATTTATTTTTATTTTTTTCATATTTCATTTCTTAATATTTTGTATTTTATTATTGTTTTTTTTTTCATTATTCAATATTTTTTTACTTTATTTTTTATGTGTTCTTTGCCCTTTTAGTTTTATTTTATTTTATTTTATTATTTTTTACTTCGATCATAGACTTCAAACTAATAGAAAATCAAAATGTTAAATATTAAAAAGTATAATGTAATATCAATCAAAATTTAAGGGTAAAATCTATAAAATTGAATGATGCTATTTTATAAATTACAACACGAGGGAATCAAGAGAATGGAACCAAAAAAAAAAACTTATATTCAATATTTAATTCTTCTTCCTTCTTAGATTCTTCATTTTTTTTATTGTCTTTAATTATTTTTATTTTATATATTTTTATTTTTAGATTGTGTTTTATTTTCATTCATTTATAGTTGCTATTTTTTTATTTTTTTTGATATTTCATATCTTAATATTTTGTATTTTATTTGTATTTTATTATTGTTTTTTTTTTTTTCATTATTCAATATTTTTTACTTTATTTTCTATGTGTTCTTTATGTTTTTAGTTTTATTTAATTTTTTTATTTTTTACTTCCATCATAGACTTCAAACTAATAGAAAATGAAAATGTTAAATATTAAGAAGTATAATGTAATATCAATCAAAATTTAAGGATAAAATCTATAAAATTGAATAACAAATTGAGAGATGATTGTTCATTCTGAATATATGAATATGAAAATATTAAGAATTAAAACCAACTACACTCAAATTGTAAGAATAAAATCAACTATTTATTTAATTTAAAAATTGAGGTGGCTAATTAGAATGCCAATTTAAGTTTCTTTTCTTAAAATTTGAAAATTAATTAAAAAAATAATATAAACTGCAAGAGTACAAAGTATAGTTATTTGTTAAAATTGTGACAATTAACAGATAAGATCAGTCAATTAAATTAAAAGTAATATATTTCAGATTAATATGAAAACATTAAAAAATTAAAAGTTAGAGTAATATGGAAATATTAAAAGTTAGGAGAAAATGTAAATATAATTAAACTTTAAGGGTGTGTGTAGTTTTGAGTAGCAAATAAAAATTGCAAAAAGAGAAAAGGACAAAATTGAAAAAACAAATTACAAAATCTCCATCAGTGTCTCTTCTACGTCACTATACATATAGATTTCTTGTTTTGTTTTTTTTTTTTTTTTTTTTTTTTTTTTTTTTTTTTAAGAATTGAAGGGACTACACTTCCAATAAACAAATAGTCGTGGTTTCGGTGTACGAAAGAAAAAATGATTTTTCGAGGGATGTGAGTATATCTATAACGTTTTCCTATACAACTAAAAATTTATTTTTTATAGAGCTAATATTTTTTTATTTTTTATTTTTTTTTGAGTGGCTTCAGATTTAATTTTTATATATTAAAATGAGAAAAAAAATTGATTAAAAAGAAAAATCGTTGAAGAATTCATAACAGATACAAAATGAAGGTAATGAAAATTTGAAGAATATTGAAAACATTTAAGAATATTAGGTGAAAACAACTCATTACCTTTATACTCTTAATACAATTCGAATTAGGATTATGCACGGCGCTTGAAAATGAATAAGTCTTATGTGTGTACTGAAAAGTTTAGGGTCCTAATATGATTTTTTGAAGTGTAAAGTCATAACCAAAGTAGTGGCTTAAGGAAATGAAATGGGTGACCTGGTATAATCGGTTAACTGACCATGGGATCGGTCAACCGACCAATGGCTGTTCAACAGTCATAAAATTGACCGTTAAAGGAGGTGGTCGACCGGCGTAAAGCTCGGTCAAACTGGTCGCAGTCAATTTTTTTAACTGATTCAGTTTTTGGGGGCATTTATCTTCTTTCTTACGATTTTAAATGATTTTTTTAAGGGAATTTAATGGTTTATATATATATATATATATAGAAATACTTTATATTCTTAAGGATTTTGATTTGGAAAAATTTTAAGGACCAAATTGAGCTTTTCTAAAACTATTTTTTAAATGGAACATACTTATTTTGAAGGTATATGACATATGGTGTCTTAAAGTTTCATTTAATGTCATACTTTTTGAAAACTAACCGTTATAGGTTTAGTTTTAGGTCTATTAATATAGACCTGTAACATTAAAAAATGATAATAAAAATCATTTAGATTTTGGCAATTCTAAAAGAGAATTTTACACTGAAAATTATAAGTGAGATTATTGAAAGAGTTCTTGATCAAAGGCGCTCAAAGTTCTTATCACCGGTTTGTGTTCGCTATTGAATTATCATAATCGTTTCCAACGAATTACAGTGAGATCTTTCCAAGCTGTTTATATTGCTTCCTTAGATTATTTGTTTAATTTCTTGGATAAGTTGTTTTGCGAAAAAATCATTTTCAAATCTTATTTTGTGAAAATCTTTCAAAATGATTTTATTTAAGAAATCTGATTATTTGTTATTTGTCCTTTCAATTGGTTAAATCAGATTTGTGTCTCACATTAAATCTATCACTTAATATTTTAGGACATTAATTGAGTATAATTGTATTGAGTTGGAAGAAACTCTTTCTTGAAAGAAACTTGAAAATCTTTTGTATTTATGAGTTTGAGTAGATTAGACACGTTAATGTCAGTATCTAATCAAGGTAGCTAGGTTTTTATCTTTTACCTGAGAAAAAAATTGGAGTTTAATCTTTCGCCTAAAAAAGGATTAGGGTTTGATCTTTATCTTGCTAAGAAGATTAGGTTAATCTTTAGCCATTGAAAATATTAAGTCTTAATTCTTCTTATAATAGAGTTTGAGTTTTGTAAGTGTTCTTCCTAAGCCTGGAAAAAGATAAGTGTAATAGTGTGAGAGAATGAAAGGTTGATTATGAGCGTGTGAAAAGAATCAAGGTTGTAAATGTTGATTCTAAGTCTACAAAAAGAATCAGGGATCTGGTTCCTACCTAAAAAAAGGATCAAGGAGTTAGTAGATTGCGAAATTCCTGTGAAGCTCGAGAGACTAGACATAAGATTAGATTGCCGAACCAGGATAAATTCTTGAGTACTGCATTGTTCTTTTTCTTTTTTTTTTGGGTTTGAGTATGCACTTAATTAAACATATTTTCGCTGCTTAACATGATAATAATAAATTATAGAAATTGATATCTTGAATTTGAATTTATGGTTTAATTTTTTATAACTACCCACCCCCTTCTTAGGTAGATCTTTTGGTCAACGATTGGTACCAAAGCTGATTTAACTTGATATACTTAAAATCCTAGCTAAAAAGATCATATGGCGTACCATGTAAAGGCTTAACCTGAAGGACAATCTATGCATCATACTTCATTGTTCATAGGTAATAACTATTCATTCTAGAAAGATAGAATGATTATCTTTCTACAAGCAACTAACTATGATGTTTAGTTAGTCATTGAAGATGACCCGTATATTCCTGAAAAAAATGGAGTTGTTAAAAAAAAACAATTGGATCTATATGATAAACAAAGGTTATCTATTAATGCTCAAGCTATAAACATTTTGTTTTTTTTGTTTAGATGCAAATAAGTATAGTAGGGTTTCAGGTTGCGAATCAGCGAAAGAAACTTCAGAGGCATTACAAATTACACATGAGGGAACTAATCAAGTAAAGCAATCCAAAATCAATACCTTGGTTCATTAATTCGAACTGTTCAAAATGGGTGACGAAGAAACATTTCTGAAAATGTACATTAGATTCAACAAGATCTGTAACAGTCTTAGCCAACTCGAAAAGTTATATTCCATTCAGGACAAAGTACGAAATATTTTGAGATCGTTGACTAAAGTTTGGAAACCAAAAATGACTACAATTGAGAAAACCAAGGATCTCACCAAATACATTATTGATGAACTCATTGGTAACCTAATGACCCATGAGACAACTATTCATGGATTTGAGGATGGATCAGGAAGCAGTAAAAAGAAATCCCTAGCGTTGAAAGCTCAAAATAATGAAGAAAATTATGATAGTGATGATACAAGATTTGATATTGAACAAGAAGAGAATGTGGTGCTTCTCAACAAAAATTTTAGAAATATAACTCGACGAACATTCCATGGAAATAAAAAATTTAGCATGAATATTGTTAAATGCTATAATTATCACAAAACTAATTACTTTCAATCTGATTGTCCCAAGCCAAAGAATAAAAAATAAAATAAAAGAAAAAGGTGAAAAGAGCAAGAAAAAGTCTATGAAAATTATCTGGGATTACTCGGAGTCAAGCAGCTCTAAAAAATCAAATAGCGACGATTCATCCATGCTTACTCTGATGGAAACTGGAGATAAGGTAACAAAGTTCTCTAGTTCTTGTCCTTTAAACTTTGATGAACTATTTCATGTCTATCAAGAATTAACGCATGATTATAAAAATCAATGTTCACAAACAAATACTCTACAAAGTACAATCAATACACCTAACAAGTAAATGGTTAAATTTGAATCTAAAATGAATTGAAATCCAACATTTTGGATTTACATTCTATTGTTCTCAAATTCACGATTGGTGAACATAATTTGAAAATACTTTTGGGAAGCTAAATAGAAAATTTTGATAAAGCTAGAATTGGTTTTTAGAAAAATATTAAACAAAAAAAATTTCATAATTTTTTTTTTTTTTTTTTCTGAAACTAAAAATCTTGTTAAATGTTTTAGATGTAATGTTGTGAGGCATATTGTAAGTATGTGTTTTCAAAGATTATCTAAATATAAACAAGTATGGGTTCCTAAAGGAACTAAAATTGTTCCGGCTAACAAGATTGGACCCACTTAGATTGAGTGTCACTTAGGAACTATTTGATGTGCTTATTGCAGGTTATTTTGAAAGCATTAATAGAAAAGAATAAATGGTTCCCAGATAGTGATTTTTCTCGGCACAACGGGTGAAAAACCTAAATTTACGTCTTTAACACCAAAAGACGAAGGTTATGTGACTTTTGGAGACAACGCAAAATGTAAGATTATCAATCTTGGTAATATCGGTAATGAATGTACTACTATTAAAGATGTGTTAGTAGTAGACGGTCTCAAATATAATATGCTTAGTATAAGTTAGTTATGTGACAAAAGATATAATGTTATATTTGATAATAATAAATCCATATTAAGAATAGGCGTGATAGTAGTATATTACTTGTTTCATCATGCGTTGAAAATGTTTACATGTGTTCATTCGAGGATTTTTGGGTACAAAATTTATCATGCTTAAATGCTTCACTTAAAAATAGTTGGTTATGATATAGATGTATTGGGCATGTAAGTATGGGGTTAATTTTTAATTTGTCTAAGAAAAATCTAGTACATGGATTGCCTGCTATAAAATATATTAAGATAAGCTATGTGATGCATGTCAATTTGATGCGATCTAGATCATTATTCAAGAAGAAATTGCATGCATTCACATCAAAGTGTCTTAAACTATTTCATCTTGACTTGTTTGGCCCTAATGTCATTGCTAGTTTAAGAGAAAAATTTTATACATTTGTGATTGTTGATGATTACTCTAGACTAACATAGGTATTTTTCTTATTCAAGAAAAGTAAGATGAAATTTGTTTTCCCCAAATCTTGTAAACGTGTGCAAAATGAGAAACAATCATGCATAATTAATATTCGTAGGAATAGAGGTAAAAAATTTAAAAATGATGAGATTATTAGTTATTGTGATGAACATGGATATTCTCACAATTTATCCGCACCAAGAATACCACAACAAAATGGTGTTGTGGAAAGAAAGAACATGACCTTTCAAGAAATAGTCAGCACTATGTTGAATGAGAATAATCTACCTAAATATTTCTGGCCCGAAGCAGTAAGTAGTGCATGTCGCATTATTAATAGAGTATCTATCTAGAGAGGTTTTAATAAAATTCCTTATGAGATTTAGAATGGAAAAACTCCAAATATTTCTTATTTTAAAGTTTTTGGATGTAAATGTTCCGTTTTAAATGATAAGAATAATTTAGATAAATTTGATGCCAAATCAGATTATAGTATTTTCCTTTGGTATGCTTCAGATAGTGATGATGATAATGATGCAGGTATAATGATTAGGAAAAAAGAACCTAGGAGTGAAAATAAGAAAATAACAATCAAATCCAAAGGATAAGAAGCCACAAAATGAAGGGACGACATTACCATGAGCTATAAAAACAGTTTTGGGACACTCGGTAAAAGAAATTATTAGTAATTTCGAGAAATGTGGAAGTACAATATCTTCCCTTAGACATATAATTAATCTTTCATTTCTACAAGAAATTAAACCTAAGAATGTAAACAAGACTTTAACCGATAAATCTTGGATATCTGCGATGCAAGCGAAATTACTTCAATTTGGGAGAAATAAAATTTGGTCTCTAGTTCTCAGACCTGACTTTTTTCCTATTATCACTACAAGAAAAATTACTTATAGCGGCAATTATTTTAGCGACAGTTAAAAAATAGGCACTAATGATGTATTTTTAGTGACAAATTATTTAATTGCTGCAAATTTGTTCTAAATGCCGATAAATGTTATAATTTTGGTTCCAATTTTTGGTGCAAAAATTTCAATATCCTTCTCTTTAAATTAAAAAAAATAAAAATAATCAAAGTAATAAACAAATAAATTATTCAATTATTACTAAAAACAAAAATTAAAAACAACAATTAAATATTTTTAAATTCTATTTTTTATTCTTTCATATCCACCTACTAAAACTACCCTAATTTAATTATTTCTAAATCAATCTCTCTCGCAAGCCTTCAATCCCAAAAGAAATTGAACTGCACAGTTGCTCTTCCTCTCTGTAAGTGGCGGTTATGACCTTGATCAATCGATCAGTTCCCACCGCCTGAACCGTCGTTGATAGAAAATTCGACGACAACAGGGCAACAGCGCGGCCAGAAGAACACCCATGTCTCCTACATCCAGTTCTCCATCTCCAATAAGATTTATAAACATTTATTGATCGATGACATTGTTTGTGACTTCTACTGTAGTGTTCGGTTGAATTCTAATTTCAATTCTGAGGCTTCATATCCATGATAGCAAACACTGTCTCATCAGATCTAAAGAGAAGGACGTCATGGGAGTCATCGTCGCCGATTCAAAGAGTTTCGACATTGTGTTTGAAGTCGAAGATATGGCAGGGGATTCGAAGGACGCTTTCTAACCATATTATCGAAGATTGCAGATAGCATCGGGGTTAATATCTTCACTCTTCGAGAAAAGGTTAATAATTTCTAGGGTTTATTTCAATTGGTCTTTTTTAGTTGAATTTTGCTTAATTGCTGCTGAATTTGATTAAATTGATGATGTTTTTTGTTGAAATTCTATTAATTCATTGATTTCTTAATACAAAGCATTGTGAGACTTGTTTCTGTTCGCTGGCGTCTCTTGTTCTTGCTCCTTTATTTGTCTCCCATGCTGGTCTGTATTAGTTGTGCGGAATTGAATGAGCCCTAGAAACGATTCAGTATTATCTTAGCTAATATTATGTAAAGAATATCGTCTTAACCTCTAATTGGACAATCAAATTAAGTATCGATTCTCTTGAATAGACATGATATGGAATTTTTGAGCCCATATAGGTTGAAACTTAACAAGTGAGAAAGGCGTACATCATAACCAAATTAAACTGGACAGATAAAGAGCACAATAAGTTTCTTGAAGCCCTAAAACTGTACCGTCGAGCTTGGAGACGAGTTGAAGGTAAATCAAACTCTACCTTCAGGTCCACCGAGAGTGGCTGGTGAGTTTGTTCTTATTTTAGTCTGCATCCCTACTTCCAATCTTTGTTGCACTTACAATTTTGTTGCCTTTTGTCTCCCTTTTATACATTGTATTGGAGCTTCTCTGGATTTATGCGAGGGAGTATTAATGATCCAACTTACCTTAAGGGTTATATTGATATCTATGTAGACTTAATATTCTCTTTTCCATTTTTACTATTTGGATGTTGTAGTTTATTCACGCCAAATCTGGTGGTTTAAGAATTCTAACCCATACCTTATACGGAACCAAGTTGAGTTGCCTAGCTGTTTAACACTGTCTTGTTGTATCTTAGCATCTGTCAAGCGCTATTTGTTTGTTTACCTTGTTTCAAAGGAAGTTGTTTAGCCCATGACTGTTGCTGAACGCATATCCGAAATTGAACCCTTTAGAAGTCTACTGTAAAGTGCAATTTCCATTTGGAGAATACAACAATTTATGATGGTTTTCTAGTTGAAATAATTCCCATATCCTTGGGTTGCACTGTAGCTCTTCATTAAAGGCATTATTTTTATTTAAATTTTTTTTTCCTCCATTTCTCATAGAATTCTTTGATTTTTAATTTGTTGGTTTGATGATGGTTTGCCCATGCCAGACAGATGTTAACTTCCTTGGGCAGCTCAGACATCCTGATTTGGTTAAGTTGGTTGGAATTTGCTGTGAGGATGATCACAGGCTGCTTGTTTATGAGTTCATGTTCCGAGGAAGCCTTGAGAATCACCTATTCTGAAGTATATACATCTGGTTCTTCTCTTACTTATTTACTTCTTTATTGGTTGTCTCTGATGTTTCTAGATTTTAAAGTTTAAAAAGTGAGATGATTTTTACTTGCAAATGAGTTAAAAAGGTGATATGATGGTCATTTTAGTTGTGTTTAGCATTTCCCGGTTATATTCTATGAAGCACCATAAAACTTTTTATGTTTTTGTATACATACAGGTGTAGTTTTTTTTTTTTTTTTGGCTAATTGAGTGTTTGATGTGGGTTTCACTCTTCCAAGAGAATTTAGAAAATTATTAGTTTAGATTGTATTGATTAATCTTAAATTAGGGGTTCAATTCAATATTATTTCATTGATCTAATTTTTTCAGCATTTCCTTGGGATATCAGGTTTATGTTTTCAATTATTTGCATTCTCATTTGAATTCTTGTTGGTAATTAATAAAGTTCATCTTATTTCGTTATTATCTTAAAGCGTTTATTGGCTATATATTTATATGCTACCAAATGAAAAATTAAAAAATACAATAGTAGGTAAATGTAAAACATTTACCGGCTAAGTCATTATTTGCTACTAAATATAAAAAATGGTATTTAAATTTGTCGCTGTACAAAATCTAAATTAGCTGCTAAATCTTTTATATTTAGCGGCTAAATCATTATTGGTCACTAAATATAAAAATAAATAATTAATTTATATTTTTTTATTTATTTTTAATGGCATTTAAATTTGCCACTATATGAAATCTAAATAGCCGCTAAATCTTAGTGGCAATTATAAATTAGCCGCTATAACCTATAGCGACTGCAGTATTAGCGGCTAATAGAATTGCCGCTAAAATCCATTTTTGTTGTAGTGTATTGATACTAAATGGGTTTATCGTAATAAAAAAGATGGAACATGTATGGTGATTAGAAACAAAGTAAGATTAGTAGCATATGGTTATAATCAAGAAAAAAGAATTAATTATGATGAGACATATGCACCTGTGGTGAGATTGGAAGCTATTAGAATGTTATTGGAATTTGAATATTCACAAAATTTCAAACTATTTCAAATGGATGTCAAATGTGTATTCCCAAATGAATTTTTAACTAAGGAAGTTTAATTTGAACAACCATTGGGTTTTAAAATGATAAATTACCCGATCACGTTTTTAAACTTCGAAAGTCTAAATATGGACTCAAACAAGTTCCTCGAGTTTGGTATGAGAGACTTAACCGATACCTAATTGAAAATGGTTTTCGACGTGGTTTAAGTGATATAACGTTGTTTATCAAGTAAAATGAATATGAAATCCTATTAGTACAAATATATGTGGATGATATTAGTTTCGATTCTACTAATGAGGATTTTTGTCAAGAGTATGCCAAGATTATGTAGGTCGAGTTTAAAATAAGTATGATAGGAGAATTAACCTTTTATCTTAGGTTACAAATCAAACAAATTAAAGAAGAATTTTTTATTAATCAGGCCGAGTACACTGATGAGTTATTGAAAAAGTATGACCTTAATGGTGCTAAAGAATACAAAACTCCCATGGTAACAACTACAAAAATAGAAAAAGATGATTTGGGTAAAAACATCAATGAGAAAATGTATTGAGGTATGATTGGTGGCTTGTTGTATCTTACTGTTAGTAGACCTGATATTATGTTTAGTGTATACTTGGGCGCAAGATTTCAATCTTGTTTGAAAGAATCACATCTAATAGCTGTCAAGAGAATCTTTCGATATTTAAAAGGAATAAGTGATTTAGGATTATGGTATCCTGGGGGAGTGACTTTAAACTGATTAGTTACTCCGATGCTGATTTTGCTTGATGCAAAGTTGAGCGTAAAAGCACAAGCGATTCATGTCAGTTTTTGGGACATACTTTAGTTTCATGGTTTAGCAAGAAACATAATTCAATTACCTTTATCTACAACTGAGGCATAATATATTGTAGATGGTAATTGTTGCGCACAAATTTTATATATTAAATAATAATTATATGATTTTGGAATATACATGGAGGAAGTACCTATCTATTGCGATAACAAAAGTGCTATTTGCTTAAATAAGAATCCAATACAACATTCACGAAACAAGCACATAAAGATTCAACATCATTTTTTATTGGGAAAAGTACATATTAAACCCTCTAACAATTGACATGTTTCTAAGCAGTCATTCTAAGTTTGTACATTTCATTTTAAACCCTCTATTTATCAACACATTTTTAAATGATTTTTCTGTAAAAAATTCGGTCAAAAGTAACAGAATAAAAGGGCAAAATAATTTATTTTTTTTATGTTTTTTTTTTTTCATTTTTTAATCAGAGCTGGAACTGAAAATTCTTCAAGTAAACTATAACTGACCACCTGAGGTCTGGCTAGTTGGATTCTAGATTCCTGCGCTTTAGGGAGTTATACCTGCACAAGGCTTGGCCGGGATTGTAAGAGCTCAGAGAGAAAATATTCATGAAACGCGTCAAGTATGTAAATGAGCATTAAGTGTTACCTTGGGCTTGTATTACCCCTGATATTTATAGGCATTGAATATTATTAGATTTACCTAATCGGGCCTAAGAATGGTTAATTAGGCAAAACCATGCGTTTAATCGATAATTCAGGGCGTTCAGGAGATATTCACTAGGCTTGGGCTTGGGCTTTTGGGCTCATTTGGAAAAGCCCACAGGCCTGTGGAGACGGGTTGATAGAGAAGCTCATATATCTGTAGAGTTCGGTAGGAGAAACGATTGAAATGGTGTGCCGGTAGAAAATCGATTCTCCATTGACAATACTATTCGTGTTTAGATGCTCTCAAGAGAGACTACTCAAATCATGCCTCGAGAATTACTAGCTTTGAGGTTGAAATGCCAAAAAGAGGTAATTCATTTGTTAAATATAATTTAATATTGATTTATTATTTTAATGTTAATATAGTTAGATTCGGCTTTAAGGAATTGGATATTAATTGTGATTAATTTTTTTTATTCCGCTACGCAAATATGTTGTTTTTAATATCCATTCCCTTCAGGTAGTAAGACGAAAAACAGTACAAGAATATAAGAGAGAAGTGGAAAAAAATCAGCCTAGGGGCAGTATAGTATGGTCTTTCCAATGTATAAACTATCCAGGGTTGAAACCCTTGACTCCCTTTTTTCCTATATTGTACTTTGATCCCAGAACTTTACATACTCTAGAATTACTACCTATTCATTTTGAAGCACTATCTAGATTTCTATGTCTAATTTGTGTGTGACCTATTGGGTTGTTACTTAATTAATTAATTAAAATTGGAACAATTCCAATTTTGCGCCTATAAAGAAAATTTCTACACGACATCTCCACTAATTGTGTGTCATGTCTACCTATATATCATAAGTATATCCAACTAATAAAAATTTTATCAAGAGAACTTCCACAATTGTAATTTCTATACTATACTATCTTTATATCTTCTATTCCGAAAAGAATCAACATGGTATGGATTATGTCAAAAACAAAACCCGTTTATCTATATTGGTTAATAATATAAATCCTTTATGATAGTAATTGGAATCTCGTCCTAATAGTCACATTGTCTAGGATGGAGTCTTCGTTGAATTATATCAAATTTAATCACGTAGGACACATCCCTATTTACTAAGTGTAATAGATGTAGACATTGCATTTTTTCTCTCTTTCTTTGCAAGATAAAAGATAAAATTAAAATTAAAAAAAAATGCAATAATATATATATATATATATATATATATATATATATATGGGTCTAAAATGAAAATTCAAACAAACTTTGAACTGACGTTTAAAGGGATGAATTGATGTCTTAGATTCTTTGTTTAATTTTCTCTTAATGTTTAAATATAAGGAAAGTAAGAAAATCAGCAATTTGGAAGAAATCCAGCAAAAATAAAAGTTTCAGGCCAAAATTAAAAGTTTGTAAAAGTTATAGTCGGACTAAATTGATTAAATTAAAAGTATTTTTTTCAAATGAATATCACTCTTAATATAACTAATTTCGGTTTCCACCCAAGAATTTTAAGAAATCTTGACTTTTACACATACTTTTATTTTGACACCTAAAACTCTAGTTTTCATTGATTTAGTCAAATTGGCAGCCAAATTTTTTTTATTTTTCGAAATTAAATCTTTCAATCACTTAAGAAATGTTTTAATTATATTATTTTATTGTCAATTTATAAAATAAAAAACTAAAAAGTCAGCATTTTTATCAAAGAAAAATGCCTAAAACATTAAAATCACTTCTAGCACACCCCTCGGGAATAAGATGAAGCATTGGATGCTTCTTAGAAGTTGATATAGCCAAGATTGAGCATCTCTAGGATATTTTCACAAAAGGAATAAACATATCAATATCTTGTGCAATCATCTATAAAGTAACCAAGTACTATTGTTTTACCTTTAGTTTGTATTAATTTTAAATAAAACATCCATATGAATTAATTTTACGTTTTGTTTTTCTTTTAATTGAATGGAAACAATTGTGAGTCAATTTTGACTCAAGACAAGTCTCACATTTATGGTATTATTTTGGCATTTAGTAATTAAATTTATATTGTCGGCCTAAAGATCTACCCGAGAAGGGAGTGAATTGAGTAGTTATTGTTGGTATCCCAAAGTGGTGTACACCTTGAGTATGATTCAATAAGGAATAGGTAGGTCCTCCTGCTAAGGTAGATTTGCTGATTTGGAATTGGAGCTGGAAATTCTTCAAGTGAACTGTAACTAACCACCTAGGGTCTGACTAGTTGGAGTCCAGAGTCCGGAGTCCTGTCCATCAGGGAGCTATACCTGCACAAAGCCTGGCTGGGATTTGTCACGATGAAACCCCTCCGACATGAGAGTAAGAGCCCAGAGAGAAAAGGTTATAGAAACCCCGCGGGCCTCCGTCAAGCCTGTGGAGACAAGTTTGTGGAGAAGCTTGGAGAGCTGTGGAGTTCTAGAGAACAAACTAACTGGAGCGGTGTGCCAACAGAAAAAAATGGCTAAGTCCCTGAAGTTGTCTATTAAAGGGCACGACACAAAATTCTGGGTGGCAGTACCCCTGCGAGGTACACTGATCTTTCCTAGGCACAAATGAGATTCTAGGGAATGAACCTTGGTCCATGTATGCTCCTGCGTGGCACTTTAGACTCTACAATATGGCTATGTCACGATGATGATGGACATGTTCCACCTCTTAAAGTGCTACGCAGGAGCATACATGGACCAAGGTTCATTCCCTAGAATCTCATTTGTACCTAGGAAAGATCAGTGTGCCTTGCAGGGGTATTGCCACCCAGAATTTTGTGTCGTGCCCTTTGATGGACAACTTCAGGGACTTAGCCATTTTTCTCTATTGGCACACCGCTCCAGTTAGTTTGTTCTCCAGAATTCCATAGCTCTCCAAGCTTCTCTACGAACTTGTCTCCACAGGCTTGACGGAGGCCCGCGGGGTTTCTATAACCTTTTCTCTTTTAGCTCTTACTCTCATGTCGGAGGGGTTTCACCGTGACAAATCCCAGCCAGGCCTTGTGCAGGTACAGCTCCCTGATGGACAGGACTCTAGACTCTGGACTCCAACTAGTCAGACCCTAGGTGGTTAGTTATAGTTCACTTGAAGAATTTCCAGCTCCAATTCCAACTCAGCAAATCTACCTTAGCGGAGGACCTACCAATTCCTTATTGAATCATACTCGAGGTGTATGCCACTTTGGGATACCAACAATAACTACTTAATTCACTCCCTTCTCGGGTAGATCTTTAGGCCGACAATATAAATTTAATTACTAAATGCCAAAATAATACCATAAATGTGAGACTTGTCTTGAGTCAAAATTGACTCACAATTGTTTCCTTTCAATTAAAAGAAAAACAAAACCTAAAATTAATTCATATGGATGTTTTATTTAAAATTAATACAAACTAAAGGTAAAACAAAAGTACTTGGTTACTTTATAGATGATTGCACAAGATATTGATATGTTTATTCCTTTTATGAAAATATCCTAGAGATGCTCAATCTTGGCTATCTCAACTTCTAAGAAGCATCCAATGCTTCATCTTATTTCCGAGGGGTGTGCTAGAAGTGATTTTGATGTTTTAGGCATTTTTCTTTGATAAAATTGCTGACTTTTTGGTTTTTTATTTTATAAATTGACAATAAAATAATATAATTAAAACATTTCTTAAGTGATCGGAACATTTAATTTCGAAAAATAAAATTTTTTTGGCCGCCAATTTGACTAAATCGATGAAAACTAGAGTTTTGGGTGTCAAAATAAAAGTATGTGTAAAAGTCAAGATTTCTTAAAATTCTTGGGTGGAAACCGAAATTAGTTATATTAAGAGTGATATTCATTTGAAAAAAATACTTTTAATTTAATCAATTTAGTCCGACTATAATTTTTACAAACTTTTAATTTTGGCCCGAAACTTTTATTTTTGCTGGATTTCTTCCAAATTGCTGATTTTCTTACTTTCCTTATATTTAAACATTAAGAGAAAATTAAACAAAGAATCTAAGGCATCAATTCATCCCTTTAAACGTCAGTTCAAAGTTTGTTCGAATTTTTATTTTAGACCCCATATATACATTATTGCATTTTTTTTTAATTTTTTTTTTTTTTATCTTTTATCTTGCAAAGAAAGAGAGAGAAAATGAGATGTCTACATCTATTACACTTAGTAAACAGGGATGTGTCCTATATGATTAAATTTGATATAATTCAACGAAGACTCCATCCTAGACAATGTGACTATTAGGATGAGATTCCAATTACTATCATAAAAGAATTATATTATTAACCCATATAGATAAACAAGTTTTGTTTTTGACATAATCCATACCATGTTGATTCTTTTCGGAATAGAAGATATAAAGATAGTATAGTATAGAAATTACAATTGTGGAAGTTCTCTTGATAAATTTTTTATTAGTTGGATATACTTATGATATACAGGTAGACATGACACACAATTAGTGGAGATGTCGTGTAGAATTTTTCTTTATAAGCGCAAAATTGGAATTGTTCCAATTTTAATTAATTAAATAAGTAACAACCCAATAGGTCACACACAAATTAGACATAGAAATCTAGATAGTGCTTCAAAAGGAATGGGTAGTAATTCTAGAGTATGTAAAGTTCTGGGATCAAAGTACAATATAGGAAAAAAGGGAGTCAAGGGTTTCAACCCTGGATAGTCTATACATTGGAGAGACCACACTATACTGCCCCTAGGCTGATTTTTTTCCACTTCTCTCTTATATTCTTGTACTGTTTTTTGTCTTACAACCTGAAGGGAATGGATATTAAAAACAACATATTTGCGTAGCGGAATAAAAAAAATTAATCACAATTAATATCCAATTCCTTAAAGCCGAATCTAACTATATTAACATTAAAATAATAAATCAATATTAAATTATATTTAACAAATCAATTACCTCTTTTTGGCATTTTAACCTCAAAGCTAGTAATTCTCGAGGCATGATTTGAGTAGTCTCTTTTGAGAGCATCTAAACACGAATAGTATTGTCAAGGGAGAATCGATTTTCCACCGGCACACCATTTCAATCGTTTCTCCTATCGAACTCTACAGATATATGAGCTTCTCTACCAACTCGTCTCTACAGGCCTGTGGGCTTTTCCAAATGAGCCCAAAAGCCCAAGCCCAAGCCTAGTGAATATCTCCTGAACGCCCTAAATTATCGGTTAAACGCATGGTTTTGCCTAATTAACCATGCTTAGGCCCGATTAGGTAAATCTAATAATATTCAATGCCTATAAATACCAGGGGTAATACAACCCCAAGGTAACGCTCAATACTCATTTACATACTTGACGCGTTTTAGGAATATTTTCTCTCTGAGCTCTTATAATCTCGACCAAGCCTTGTGCAGGTATAACTCCCTAAAGCGCAGGAATCTAGAATCCAACTAGCCAGACCTCAGGTGGTCAGTTATAGTTTACTTGAAGAATTTTTAGTTCCAACTCTGACTCAGCAACTCCACCTCAGCAAGAGGATCCACCTATTCCTAGATGGACTGTACTCGAAGTATTCGCCATTTTGGAAACCAACAGTTTGGCGCCGTTTGTGGGAACTATGCAAAAAGTCTTTCCCTAATCATTACTCCTTGCTCGGCTAAGACTGGATGATCTCAAGGTCTAGTCACAGAAATAGGCACAGAACTGAAGCTTCTGCTGCGAGCAATTGTCTTCTTCTGGAGAACTCAACGGATTCGTCGAAAGCTCGGAAGTCACACCACTCAGCTCCCACTAACGAGGATAACTACCCCCCAAGACTAGGCAGGGCCATCTACCTGCCCTCCGTGGATTTTGCAGGGCGGACCTCAGGAGTTCCAGAAGCATCTCGGATTGATATTCTCAGGTACCTATTGTTGCTCCTTGTCCAGAGCGGACCAACTCTCTAGACTGCGAGGCCCGAGGAGCAACCGTAACACTACGATGTTCGTTTGGCATCTCCGAAAGGGAATGCATCTGGGGATTGCCCTTTGCCTTGCGACCACGAGTCTATAGGACTGGAGAAGGTCCTTTAGTAATGTCGAGATCCCCAACTCCTCTACAGCGTGGACATGCAGTAAGAGACCTATCAGCGTCCCCTAGCGGTCAAGCTATGGGTAGTCATATATGGGGGGAGACCTAAGCAGTAGAAGTCGTGGAACGTCGCTTTATTGACATGGAAACCTGCCTCCAAGAGGTGCACGGAGGTCGGGTAGGACAAGGCGTTATTGTGGAGGTGATGTCTCAATTTGTGGAAGACATTCAGGAAAAAGTAGTGTCAAGAAGCTTTGCTCACCCCCAAATGAGTCCATATGACTGGACATCGGATGAAATCTACCACATGCCCATGCTCAGGTCTCATATGGACATGCGTGTGGCCGTTATAACCTTACGATGCAAAGCCTTTCCCTTTACCCTTTCAGGGGCAGTGAGGTCCTAGTTTCAAGGCATGAGGACAGCATCCATCTCCACTTTCCGAGAGCTCAAGCTGTTATTTCTGGCTCATTTAAGTCATTCCCGACCCAGGCCGAAGACAATGGCCCATGTCCTTTATCTTTAACTGAGAAGCCAACACATGCGATAAACTCCCTGAAATCGTGACACTGAACGCCTTTGTTGATGGGCTCCGGCATCAGAGGTTATCTTATGACCTTTGTTTGAATCTTGCCCCCACTCTCGATTAATCTCTGGATCGTGGGACTAGGTTTTATAATGCTGACCTCCGTGCTGAAACTAGAAGAGATAGGGAATGAATTAACAAGTAGAAGGTACCGAAGAATAAAGTTTCAAATCAAGCCCAAGGCTCGAAAAAATTACAAGTTGAAAGGAGATTGGGAGCCTTACCTGGGGACAAGATACCATTTCCTCTCCTAGGGTGTCACCAGCAAAGGTTCACTCTGCTTACAGCCTCGGTGTCTCCCATCTTTGCTTAAAACTCAAGGCATGATTTATTCCTTCCTCTATAGCCCTTGAGAATGAAGTCGTTTGGGAGGTCTATAATAAAGTACTGAGAGTTCTAGCAAGTTCAAAGCCACTCGACATAAAGATTTTTCCAGCACTAGTAGGAGATTGAATCCCTCATCCAGAGAGGCTATCTTAGAAAATATTTATGAAGAGAAGACCGGGGACATCTCGACGAGGATGACCACTAGGAGAGACTCGGGCCTACAGAGGACGAGAAAACCACAACCGTTCTTAGCCCCAGATGGTTGAGGTCGAGGACAATCACTAGCGCATGGACGATGAGATCAATGTCATCCACGATGGATTCAGCTCCGGGAGAGAAACGTCATCCCTCAGGAAGAGGCACAAGTAGGAAACTAAGATGAAAGCTGACAAGGATGTGTATGAGTTGAGTGCAGTTGATGCTTCCTTGCACAACATCGTCTCCTTCAGCGAAGCTAACCTCTGAGGAATGCATATGCCCCACGATGACACCGTGGTCATCATGGACCTAGTCAGTCATTACAGGATGGGGTGCATCCTGGTTGATGGAGGAAGTTTGGTCGACATCATCTTCAAGTAGGCCTTTGACAAACTGAAGACGGAGATCGGTGCCCTACAGCCCAATAAGTCTTTCATTATTGGTTTTGGGGAATAAGTAGTTAACTTCCTCAAATGGATATATCTTTCTATCATTCTCAGAATAAATCTAAGGTCATCGACGGTGTAGACCAAGTTCCTGGTAGTGGATAGGTTGTCACACTATAATGCTATAATGGGGTGCCCAACAGTTTCATCCCTCAAGGCCTTCTACTCTCCGTACCACCAGGTTATGAAATTCTCCACCTATCAAGGAGTGGGAGAAGTCAGTGGTAATCAGAAATCATCATGAGCTTATGCTTGGAAGGTACTAGACTAGAAGAAATAACAATCAAATATAGGGTCTGGACTCAAAGGGTCTAAGCTAGTAACTTCTGAGCTCATGACCCTAGATGCCAAAAAGGTCCTAGTGTCGATTGATGACCCCAAGGATGACGAGTCAAGCCCCTGCCCACATGAAGACTTGGTTGAGGTATCCAACCACCCAACCCTTAAATAAATGATGGTCAAAATAGGAGCCAAGCTCGCCTCGGAACAGTGGGCTGAGCTTACGAAGCTACTAGGGGAAAATATTGACGTGTTCTCCTGGTCTTATTATGAACTTCTGGGAATCGATCCAAGAATGGCCATGCACATGCTCCATGTAGTCCCGCATCATCCTCCAGTCAGGAAAAAGATGAAGAATTTCCATTCGGAGCTCCAAAAAATCATCGAAGAGGAAATGAAAAAACTAATCAAGTCTGGCGTTGTGGAGGAGGTAAAGTTTCCCGATTGGTTCTCTAATATCGTGCTTGGTACTAAGGCCGTGGGCAAGTTGAGACTCTACGTAAACTTTAACGACCTCAATAAGGCCTCCCACAAATACTTCTTTTCTTTACCGAGGTATTATCTAATCATCGATGCCACTGTAGGCTATAGCCTCTTGAGCTTTCTGGATGCTTACGCCGGCTACAACCAGATTCTATTGTTCCCACTTGAAAAGAGAAAAATATCTTTCATTACGAACATGGGAACATACTACTACAATGGGATGCCTTTTGGATTGCGTAATGCTAGAGCCACCTACCAAAGGTTGGTTAACAAAATGTTCAAAAAGGAGATCGGTGAAACTATGGAAGTTTACATCGACGATATGCTAGAGAAGAGCTTGCGAGCTCCTGATCACCTAGCGTACCTCTAGACATTCTTTGATAAACTAAGGGTTCACTGTATGAAACTCAACCCCCACCAAGTGCATCTTCGGTGTATCTGTAGGAAAATTTATTTGGTATATGGTCTCTCCACGCGGAATTGATGCCAACTCTGACCAGATCAATGCCCTACTCAGTATTTCCCCGCCCTACTCAAAGAAGAAAATCCAAATGCCGACCAACAGGCTTGCAACCTAGAACTGGTTCATCTCCAAATATTCAGAGTGATGTCTTCCCTTTTTTAAGGTGCTCCACGGGAAGAAAGACTTCTTTTGGGCGAATGAGTATGAAGTTGTATTATGTGATATGAAGTACTACTTCTCATCGACTTCCTTACTCAGCATCCCGAAAGGGGAGAGAAGGAGTTGTACTTATACGTTTTCGCTTCTGCAACTACAGTGAGTACAACCCTGGTACAGAAAGAGAACGATGTCGAGAGCCCAATGTATTACTCTAGCAGAGTTCTTCTGGATGTTGAGATAAGGTACTCAAAGTTCGAGAAGTTGGCTTATGCCTTGCTGATCGCCTCCAGAAAGCTCCGATAGTGTTACTCGATGCCCACAATTGTGGTTTCGACTGATCAACCCCTGAGGTAAATCTTGTACTCTTTTGACGTTTTAGGAAGGCTGATGAAATACAGATCTGAGCTGGGACAATTCTAATATAAAATACTATTCGAGAACGATCATTAAAGGCCAAGTCCTCACTGATTTTATCACAGAATTCACCTTCATGGACTACCAGGATCCAAAAGTAAATCGTCGGGGAACTTCGTCCTATAGGAGACTCGGGGACCTTCTCTAGTCCCTGCGATTTTGGCCCAAGAGCATGACAGCTCTACACAGATGGATCGTCCAATGTGAGCAACTGTGGGGTGAGAATGATTTTGGTAGCCCCAGATAAAAAAGTTGTGGAATACATTCTCAGGCTCGGATTCAAGGCTACAAACAACTAGATTGAGTACTGGTAGCGCGTGAAATACGCCGCTACTTACACTTGCAAGTATACGAGGTCTAAGTTTTAGTATAGTGTGATCATTAAGATCGGGTTATCTTATCCATAGGATTGGTGTCGTTACTATCGAATACCACGTTTGTCGTGACCTAACTTTATCTAGGAGAAAAATAAATGTAATTAATTAATTAAACTAATATTAATATAACCTAAATTAACTACATTAATATGGTAATATGTTTTAGGGTAAAGAATTGCCTAGGGATTAACGTGTTTACAAATATGTGTTCGATTTCGATTTACTCACGTTTACGGTATTCGACCTATTTGACAACCTCGGTACGTAAACTCCACTACCACATCTCCTGATTTTAAGACGGGGGAATACATGACTTCGAGTCAACGAAGAAGTCCTTCTCAATATCTTAACGACCCTAGGTCACGTGAGCCTCGCTCACCGTCATTGATTGCACACAATTCAACTCCCGACTGGGTCATTGGATCGTGCGTTGTATTTACCCCATCGACAATCTCCATTCTAAAACTCTATCCCCACCTCTCCTGAGTGTAAGATGGGAGATATAATGCAACTTTGAGTTAATGAAGAAATCTCCCTCAACATTTTAATGACCTTAGGTCGCGTGAGTCTTGCCCCAACGTCATCGATTGCCCATGATTCAAAACCTGACCAGGTTATAGAATCGTGGCATTTGTTTACCCTAATCCGAATCCGAGGTTTGTCAAAACCCCGTATTCTCCATTTATCTAACTAATCATGATAAACAAATAATATGATAAATACAATCAAACTATGAAGAACAATCACAAATGAAACACCGAAATCATCCAAACAATGTATTTATAAATATAGTGTTAATCCCTACTACAATCCATGTTTAGCTATGGCCTTAGCCATATTTACAATGAAATAACAATCTAAACATGCTCACGTGATCCTCATATAAAGAAATAAGGAAAAACAACCAAAGAACTTAGCCTCGTCCGAAGATAAACCGCTAAGAATGCTCAACGATCGATTTGCCGTCTTCTCCACTTTGGGATGTGAGCTCCACCTATAAAACTCCTAAACCTATCCTAAATATGGCCTAAGGTGCCCAAATGGCCGGGGAGTTTCAAGAAAAGGGGAGTGGATGATATTTATAGACAAAATATCTCAAAAATATCTAAACAAATATCTAGGTTGTGCAGAGGCTCTCCGCCTAGGTGAAGGGATTCTCTGCCTAGGTGGAGGTAGGTCGGTTTGTGATCACCGCGGCGATGAAGACAATGGTGGCTTAGGAAGAACAATCTACTGAATTTCTGCCTAGGCGGTAGAATTCTCCGCCTAGGCAGTGGGCTGTCAGTAGTCTACTTTTGTTTTCTCTGCCGGATTTTCGCCTAGGAGGTGGAATTCTCTGCCTAGGTGGTGGTCCATCAGTAACATTTATTCTTTTCTCAGTATCTTCACTACCGTGGCGGTGGTCTGGACACTACGGCGGTGGGCTTGTTTCACAATTTTGCCTCCGAACTTGTTTTTCCACCATTCTTCAATCGCTTTTGGTTCGATCTCATCGTTTTCACTCCAGTTTCCTATCTTTTTGCCCCACACACCTGATTTATACAAAAAGTACAAAAACTAATTAAAAGGTAATAAAATACTATATAAACGCTCGAAAACTAACTTAATTTGGTTTGAAAATACGTAGGTGAATCACACCTATCAAGTACGAAGCCTTGCTTGCTAGTCTCTGCTTGGCAAGGTAATTCAAAGTACAAGCTCTATTGGTCTTCTGTGACTCCCAACTTGTGGTCAACCAAGTGAACGACGATTGCATGGCCAAAGACCCGAGCATATTCACCTTCTCAGAGAAAGTGAGGGCGCTTATGAAAATTTTTGAGAAAATCTAAGGGACCTAAATTTCTTGGGAAGAGAACAGGTACGCCGACGCACTGGAAAACATCGCCTTGATGGTGGAGTATACCCTGAAAAGAATTATCCCTGTAAATTACCTTGACGTACCGAGCATTGCAATGGCGAACCTGGTGGCCACCATCTATTAGCTCACTGATCAGCTGACTTGGATGGACGCCAATCAAGTAGTACCTCGAGCACGGAACCCTTCCAGGGACCATGTAGAGGCCAGAATGATACGCCACCGATTGGTGAGGTACATACTCCTTAACGGACTTCTATACCAGAGATCATTCATGGGCCCTTATTCAAGATGTCTCCATCTAGAGAAGGTTGAGTATGTCCTAAGTGAGACTTACGAAGGGCTTTGCGGCAACCACTCGAGGAAAGATTCCTTGCATGCAAGCTGTTTCGCCAAGGATTCTGGCCTAAGATACTTGGACCCTTTGCGGCAACCGTATCCTCATGTCCCTCCAACTATGTTGGTTCCGATAACCAACCCTTGACCCTTTGCCTAGTTGAGTGTTGACCTGCTCAGACCTTTCCTTTAGGGAATTGGGCAGAGAAAGTTCCAGATTATTGCTATTAACTATTTTACGAAGTGGGTTGAGGCTAAGCCTCTATCCCGAATCACCAAAGAAAAAAATTGTGATTTAGCATAGAAGAACGTAGTTTGCTATTTTGGGGTCCCAAGGGCGATTTTGTCCAACATCGGTACTTAATTAGACAACTTTCTATTCACTACCTTCTGCACAGAGTTGGGGATCATAACGCACTTCCTCTCCCTCAGTCACCCTTCATAAAATGACCAGTGGAGGTCACAAACAGAAGAATCCTACATGGATTGAGCACAAGACTTGATAAATCGAAAGGCTGGTGGGTGGAAGATCTATACCCCATCCTCTGCGTGTATCATATGACTCAAAGAACCCCAATTGGGAAGATATATTTTGCCATGGCCTTTGGCTCCGAGGCTATAATCCCTACGAAAATCATCGTGCCGATGCTCAGAACTACCATAGCCTTCAATCAAGTTAAAAACGATACGGCACTATCACTCAACCTTGATCTCCCAGAAGAATGAAAAGAACAAGCCCGTGTTCGGCAAGCTGCCTTGATTCTCTAAGAACAGCACCCCAACGCTTAGCGTCACGAGTAATTTTCCGCAAGAAGCGACATCTCAAGACTTAACGTCGAGGATGATAATCGAACCCTCTTTATAGGTCAATAGTCCGTGCTCATGGAAAGATCGAGGTCATCCACTCATCTACCAAAACTGGGGCATCAATCGGGTTTGAGGGCTCGCAACTAAATACCTCTCTCCACCAGTCGAATATAAGTTCGATATTTTGAAAGGGAAGGTGTTCTTGCATAGACTAAATTGGGATAAGCTGAAAGGGTTTAAGAATGAACCTGACTACGGAGAATCCATCGATGACCGGCCATAGGGGACCAACCATCACGTTTTGCCCCTGGGGACCAAGAGGGCCAGGCACCCTGGGAAACCCTACTCTTAAGTTCGCGAGACGATTTATTTTCAATCAACTCGTATCCCAAACTGGGAGGCTAGTGGTCTATGGTCCTAGGCAAAGATGGGAAATGTTTTCAGAATTTTACAACTCTAAAGGTATTACCAAGCAAAAAGCAATTTGGCAAAAACGTCAAGAGGAAGGGATAAACTCTAGAATACCATAGCTATGTCACTTAGTATCTCACATACTCAGGCATAGAAAAGCAAGAATACACAAAAATGAATTCCATTGATATGTTCAAAAGGAGGTATACATATGGGTGTTATCAACCCATTACAAGTCGACAAAAAGAATAAGTGAAAAAAGGCTACAAAATCCTAAGTGCTGAAGAAATTACGACCCATAGCTCAGTCATCCTCGCCCTCGTCCTAAGGGATATCCACATGAGGAGAAGAAGTGTCAATCTCGATCTCCTCGGGCCCCCTCGTCAACACCATCTTCTCTAGAATCTTCCTGATCGATACCTCTGTGCTCGACATCATTCTTCTTGTTCGAGAAATCCATCTCCACATAACTGATGGGGAATGGCCTTCAATGTGGCCTGGTTTTCTACCTCCAAAAAGTCATTAGCCATTTTCTCTTGAAGCTCCAGATGTCTTAGGCCCTTCTTCCACTTCTCTACCGCCTCCTATCTAGTCTTTTTCCTGACCCAGTCAACGGCATCCCGCCACTTCTTCTCTCAGCCCTTCACAAACCATTTATAGTGGGAAAATTCAGTCTCAATTGTGTTAATTCGATACTTAAGGTTCTGGCGATTAACGCGAAGTCCGAGGTTCTCGGTCCGAACAACAGACAGGTCGACACGGAGACTAGCCTCAACCTCATCATTCTACTGAATTGTGGCTCAGTGAGAACCAAGCTCAGTGAGAAGTCCGCTCTCCAAGAAAAACTAGTTTGCTAGCCCATTGAATTGAAAGACAACCTGTCATTGAAAACAAGTTGGGGAGAAAAGACGAAGATTCAAAATATGAAAAAATATTTTCAAATAATCTAAAAGTACTGATAAAGTGCACGACACTCACTCCCGTCGGATCTCTGAAAATGGCCCCAGTGAGCCACTAAGGGGTAGTGCTGCCAATCTTATTCCTGTCGGCAAGTGGTGTCATTTGGTTCAGGAACTCTGGCATCAGCGTTGGGATATTCAATATGCGGGTTCTAACCTCCACACCAATATTCCCTACTCTTAAGAAATCGTGACTGGGATCTAGAGGAATAGGAACAACGTTCGTTAGCTTCGAGTGACGTTTGTTCTTCTTTTTGCTTTGTTGGGCCAGTTCCCTAGTGGGTCTCTTTCCCCTCTATTACGAAGCTACCAGCGTATCTGGATCCTGTGCGCTGGGACTGGATTTTTCGATCGTCATCTCTACGTGAGTCAGAGACCGAAGAAGTGGAGCACTACCCTGAGAGGTCTATCCTTGTGCGACAATCGAGCTCCCCATGGCCCCAGTCTTCCTCTTCAAAGAAACTCTCCTCAGCAGAGCAACGTTGTCTATTCCTGCCAAGAATAACTCATAATATCGAGCCAAGTCATAAAACAATTATGATTGGAAAAAAAAAATAACTTACTATTCGTTGGTCTCAATGGGAGCTCAATAGGAGTATAGATGGAGCTTGGTAGAAGTGAATGTCGTATAAAGTCGACCTCAAGAGCTCATTCTCCTGGTGAAAGGGTGTCCTCAAGACCCTCTCCTTCAGCACAACAATTTTTGGATGGAGCCTATTTTCCTTCTTTGTTGGCTTCTCGCTCTTTGCAAAAACGAAACATGAGCCTAGTGAGTTCAAATTGTTAGAGTACCGTTCTCAGCCACCCCCCAAGATCTCCTTACCAATTTATCTCCAAAATGGTTGAACAGGAATTGAGTGATCCTCCTTATCAGGCCCGAACTCCCAACTATTGCTGATGAGGTAAAAGTACTTAAGCCTCCACGAGTGCACCATTGGGATCTAAGTCGGACAAAAATGTCGACCCATAGGACACATAGCACTACGTGGAACCCAACAGTAGGGACTTGGTGAAGAACAGAGCACGAAAACGTTCCATGCTTGGCTCAATCCCATCTTCCTTGAAAATAATGTAAGTTGCTATCACGACCCTTATGCTGTTCGGAGCCAGTTGTGATGGACACAGGCCAAACTCCTTGCAGACGGCTTGAACGTAGGGATTAATGGGCAAACAGAGTCCGGTACCTAACTGATGGAAAAACACCTTAAGGAAACTCAGGTACGACTGATATGTGGTAGCAATTTAGTTTTGTTACACACCGTAAATATACGGGTCAAGTTTTAAAAGTGTAATGGTGAGTAGGGTGTCATATCCAAAAAGATTGGTTTAAATCGTCGCCAAGTACTATGATTATCGTAACCTAACTTTATTTAGGCATCCAAATTTATCGTTTATAAAACTAAAATAACTAAAACAAATACAAAAGCAAAAGTAAAATAAAATATGGATTTTCTATGCACAATTGTTCTAGGGGCTTGATTTCATCTCGTAATTCCCATGTTATCCTATTAAGTAATTATTAGTTAATTCCATTAATTCAATAATCAAAGTCACTCGTGCTTTTTTACTACCTCTCCTAAGTGTTAAGTGAGACAATGTGTAAACACTTAAATACGGATATCCCTATCTAGTATTTAGGTGAAAACATTCATTACACCTCGACCTTAAAGACAACCCAAGTTTTAATAATCTTCCGATCTATTTAAACTTATGTTGTGTTTAATCTAAGTCCGAACCTGAAGCTACCTCTCCCAAGTGTCAAATCTCAAGTTCTCAAATCAACCAAAATATCATATGTGAGTATAAATTGGAAGCATTAATAAGACAAATACAGCTGAATAGAAATCCTAGTTGATAAATCTTGAACTTGATCAAGATTCTAAATTCCCAACTCAAATAACTAGGTGTTAATCTCCTCCAGGTGTCACAACAGCCTAAACTATGCACTCTCAATTCTAGTCACGAACTCAATCTCTCTCGAGCATAAAATTCGTAACCTTATATCATCTGATTCATTGGTCACATGAATTGAAAGCATTAAACATGTAGAGGCATACATTGGAATTAAAACTAACAATTCATAAAATATTCAAAACATGGTTCAAACAATATTATATTAAGCTCTAGATTGAATGACTAACTTAACATAGGTAAATTCATAACTAATACTTTCAAGAAATCTATAAATGTAAAATAACAAATATAAATTCAAGAAAGATTAGGGTGAGAGAAAGGAAGATAAAACTTTTTTGTGGATATAAACTTCAAGGATTCAAATCTTCAACAACCCTCATTTCTAAACACTCTCTCTATGAATTTTGTGCCTTCCATTGTGTTTTTACTCCCAAGAACTCACACCAATGTTGTTTTCTTTTCCAAATCTTGCCCCCACCATGTTTTACGCATAAGGTGGTATATATAAGCTCATAATAAGGTTCAAGTCTGAAACTCAGTGCTCTAGCGTGCGTTTTCATGCTGTAGCCCCGAGTTTTCGTGGGGCAGCATGAAACTTCTAAAAAATAGACATAACGTTTTTATCCGAACTCCGATTGAGATAATTCAAAATTATTTAAAAATTTAAGAACAATATATACTACTTTCATGTTTTGCGTATTTCCAAAATTAGATTGCATCGTGATAAAAAAAAAAAAAGAAAAAAAAAAAAAGCTTGAAGTTTATTGATCGGCACTGTAGCATGAATTAAACTTGTGCTGCAGTGCTGTTTATTTAGCGCTGCAGTCCCAAATTGCGGTGGATTAGGGACTCGAGCTGCAGCGCCATTTGATTGGCGTTATAGCCCCAAAACATAGTGGATTATGATTTATTCCTCGATTTCTCTTCTTTGCAATCCTGATTTTCGCTCTACAACCCCAACGTTCTGACCAAATCCTAGACTTTCTGATTAAATACCATATTTTTACCTTTTCTCTAATTTATTTATGATCCTACAAAATAACACAAAAATACATTAAACTAACAAAAATACTTGAAAACTGACAAATATTTGAATCTAAAGTACTTGATTTGTTGGTAAATAAATCACTCATCAAATACCCCCAAACTTGAATATTTGTTTGTTCTCAAGCAAAAGAAAAGAAAATAGAAGAAAACACAAATCAAGTACTAAGCAATAAATGAGAAAATATGAGTTTCATATCGATTCAATAACTTGTGTAATTATCTTCGCAGCCACCAATTACTCTAAAGCTAAAAGAAAATTCATACATTGAGATTATCTAGAATTTCAACTTCAAGCATAAATTTCAATCCAATCAAGACTCTTGATGTGTAAGTGCATGCACAATCACTCTCACCCAACCAAACGAGTCTCGAATATATTTATGTGCGAAGGAGACAATTAACAATCTCTAGATAGTGAATGTGAGAACAACCATAAATCCATTTTTCATGTCACTCTCCACTAATTATGTTCATATGTCATTTGAGATCAAAATGACTTTAAGGGTTGTAATGTATGGCTAGAGTAGAAGGTAAATAAGAATGTTATTTTTAGGCTCAAATCACCTTAGGCATGTATCACAACTCATGGATCTTGTAAGATTTCCAAGAAATATTTTTTTTTTCACTAACTCCCCCTTTCATTAAATGTTTTCTTTCAATCGATCCCACAAGGTATTATTCACCAAACAAACTAAAACACACACTTTCTTTTTATTATTTTTTTTTTAAAAAAAAAAGAACAATTAGGTATGAAATATAAACCATACCCCCACACTCAAAATCAACATCGTTCTCAATGTTGCAGAACAATACAAGGAAGTAACACAACTCATCACCTAATTGTTTTTTTTTAAACAACATAAACAACTCAAAAACAAAACAAAACTCACAACCCATTCCACAAATGATTTTCCAAAGACATCCCATGCTAGTCCTTACACTCAGTGATCCATGCAGACATGTCATATAGTGATGATTTAGGAATTGGAAATGCATTTTGTGGGGTGGAGGCACAAATGTGGGTAACAAAATGATAAGGCAATAAGGCACAATAGGGGTAATAAAGGGTAAACAATTTTCAAGGGTTAACTTTAAAGGCCCAAACGATCCAAAAAATGCCTTAATCATTTCTCCAACAACGCATAACCTTGTATTTTTCCTCAAGTTTCACTCAAATGGGTTCAAGTGTTTATAAGATGTTAAAACCTACCTAAAGCACCTAAATGTTCTCCAAGTACTCAAAAGGCCAAGTGATCGTGATTCACGGTGCTCAATTGTAATGAGTCAAGAGTAAACTTCAATCAACACAAGTCAAACACACAGAAATCTCAATGACATGCATTTCAAAAGACCTAAGAGAACATCAATTGTCCAAATTCATCATTGATATCAAATCATTTTATCTCAACAAAATTCACAATTTATTCAAACACACTTAAAAAAAATGAACTAAAAACATGACCAAAAGAACACAAGTTATAGAACGAAAAGTCACATAAGCCTTTCATAAATCCAAGAAACATAAGTCAACATGTGTTTCACCCCCAAACTCAAGGTTTAGTATGTATTAAAATTAGGCACAATGGAATAAGAACACGTACCAAGGAGGCGAGACAATCTCGCCTTCTAGTGTGGTCGGTGGTGATGCTCTGGGTAAGGTGACCGGTGTGGGGATTTCTTTCATAGCTTGCATCCTTAGGCTCAATTATTTGAAAACTTAGGTTGCCTCCCAAGAAGTGTTTATTTTAACATCCTCGGCTTGACAACGAAGAAGTGCTCATCAAAGAGCGACTTCCGCCATAGATTGTGTCATACAACACAACGAATGGGTTTTTTTGTTTTAAACTCCCTCAAGCATGGTGAGATGTGGAAATGTTTGGCATGTACTCTCAACCTTACTCATTTCCGGCACATGTGTTTGGTGGGCATGAATGAACGTTGGTAAAGGTAGTGGAGGACAAGCGAGCTATATCAGATCATCATAGATGTAGTCGTCCTTGATCGGTGGTGGCATCAAAACATAAATCTCTGAAGGTGAAGACTCACAATTGTCGTCTTGTGATTCTTCATCGTCCATCAATTCTTGGGTCTCCTCCTCATTAGAATTATCGTCATTAAACAAACCCAAGCTCCTCTCACTTGTATTCGATTCCTCATAGTGGCTTTTACATATGGATGTGGCCTATGTGTCTCTCAGTGCCACCATTCCTGACTTGGCCTCAATGTAGCTAGTAAGTTAACTGATTTGGGTCCCGAGGGACTTTACGATCATGTCAATATCAATGCAGGTCATCTCAATATTGTTAAGATAGGCCTCATGCTTATTGAGACGCTCATGAGTTTCTTCATAATACTCTGAGTTTCTCCCATGAATGTAGTGAACATATTTTCCAGGATATGGAAAGACTCCATAAGTTGGTGTGGGGTGTCAATCCATGGAGCCAAAATGTTAGAACTATCACCCAAGCTTTGGTGACTTGTTGAATAATTCTAACTCCGATAGTCAAAATTGGTCATGTCTTCCAACAACAAATAAACTTCGTCCGCGGTTAGTTGGAAAAAAAAAGGTTGTACCACTTTCTTCTTCTACCCAAGTTCTTGTTACGACTTGTAACCTGTCGAGGAAGTGTAGTAGTTGACATTCTTTTGGGAAACCAAGATTGGGGAACCAAATACGCAACTCCCTGTATCGTTTCTGATAGGTGTGATCTACCTTTATATATTTTAAAATCGGTTTTGTTAAGTTTTAGAGCATTTTTATAGCGTTTTTATATGTTTTAATTAGTTTTTATTCTTTTTTGTATAAATCAGGTATGTAGAGCAAAAAATTAGGAAATTAGAGCGAAAACAATGGTCGAAGAATGGTAGAAAAACAAGTAAGGAGACAATATTCTGAAAGAAGCCCATCGTCGCGGCGTCCAGACCTCCGCCGCGGCGGTGAAAATGCAGAGAATGACTTATCCTTGCTGAACATCCAACGCCGCGACGCGAGACCCACCGCCGCAGCATTGGAGATACAGGATGTCAACCAAATCCATGGCTTTCGTCACCGCCGAGGCGATCAGCCAACTGATCTACTCACCGCCGCGGCAATGATCTTTGCACAGATTTAGATATTTTTCCTATAAATACCTTCTCCTCTCATCTTCTTTCAGCAAGTTCCGGCCATTAGAGCCCTTAGGGCTTAGTATAGAATATAGAGAGAGTATGGGGAGTGCTCAAACAAATCCGAAAGAGAAGATTACCACGCGGAGAAGAAGAATCGATTGGTAAATAGTTTTAGAGGCTAATCTTCGGATATCGGCTACGTTCATCCATTTTTTCGTTTATTTCTTAACTTCTATGATTGTTTGAGCATGTTTAGCTTAATTTCAATGTTTATACGGTTATAACCACGAGTTAAACATGGATTATCTTAGGGATGAATATTATTTATAAAAACTTAGTTTTGGTTGAGTTGTGTTTCTTTGATGATCGTTCTTCGTAGTTTGATTGTGTTTATCGTGTTGTTATGTTTATTATGCTTAGATAGATATATCGAGAATATGAGGTTTAACACTCGAGAGAGGTGACTCCGAATTTGGACTAAGGTAAACATAACGTCAATCGATGACGTTGGGGCAAGACTCACGTGACCTAGGGTCGTTAAGATATTGAGCGGGACTTCTTCATTGACTCGAAGTGATGTATACCCAAATCTTACACTTAGGAGAGGTGGCGGTGGAGTTTTAGAATTGAGATTGTCGATAGAGTAAACACAACGCAACGATCCAATGACCCGATCGGGAGTTGGATTATGTGCAATCAATGACGTTGGGTGAACGCGCCCCGATTTTCTAGAGAAAATAAAAAAAATAGATATATGCTTGGCGCTGGTAAAATGAGAAGGGTTTTTAAAAACGTCGATTTTCTCTTTAAAATATACTTAAGCCTGTTTTAGAAAAAGGAGTCGCCACCTAGCATTGGGTTTAAATGATGTGCTATGTCACCATATTTTTCTTTTTTCGAAAACAATTTAAAAAAGATGGCTTAAGTAAAAATTTGACTCCTAAAATAACATGGTCTGACCAGAGATTCGTTTAAAGAGTTCGGGGGTCAGTTACGCTCGGGGAAGGTGTCAAGCACCCCAAGACGCCCGTCCAAAAACAGTGCTTTATCCGATTAAGTCCAAATAAAATTTAAATCCGAATGTTTTTATTTTATCTTGAAATCCTCCTCATATACACACGCATACACATACACACACATTGAGGGAAGTAATCTCCTTTCTAAACCTAGACCGTTCTGATGGAAGGCTGGGAATTTTCCATCTCATCTTGTTAGCAAATTATATTTAACACAAGTTAAAGAAACACACGCACGCACACACTCACACGCATCGAGGGGAGTAATTCCCTTCTAAACCTAAACCGTTCCAATGGAAGGTTGGGAATTTTCCACCTTATCTTGTCAGCACATTATATTTAATACGAGTTAAAGAAACACACGCTCACACGCGCACGCACACATCGAGGGGAGTAATTTCCTTCTAAATTTAAACCGTTCAAATTGAAGGTTGGGAATTTTCCACCTTATCTTGTCAGCACATTATATTTAATACGAGTTAAAGAAAACACACGCACACACACATCGAGGGGAGTAATTCATTTCTAAATTTAAACCGTTCAAATGGAAGGTTGGGAATTTTCCACCTTGTCTTGTTAGCACATTATATTTAATACAAATTAAATAAAACACACGCACACACGTATCGAGGGGAATAATTCCCTTCTAAATTTAAACCGTTCAAATGGAAGGTTGAGAATTTTCCACCTTATCTTGTTAGCACATTATATTTAATACAAATTAAATAAAATACACGCACACACGCATCGAGGGGAGTAATTCCCTTCTAAATTTAAACCGTTCAAATGGAAGGTTGAGAATTTTCCACCTTATCTTGTTAGCACATTATATTTAATACAAATTAAATAAAACACCCGCACACACACACACACGCATCGAGGGGAGTAATTCCCTTCTAAACTTAAACCGTTCCAATGGAAGGTTGGGAATTTTCCACCTCGTTTTATTTACTCAAAAAAAAAAAATAAATAAATAAATAAATAAATAATAAATAAATAAAAAAATCTAATTTACAAAAAAAAAAAAAAAAGATTAGTATAATAACAACTTATTAAAAAATAAGAGTAAGATTTACAACAGATGAAAATTTACCACCTTCTTGGAGATTTTTTTATTCTTCAAAATTACAATAAAATGAAAATAATATTATTTTCTTCAAAATTTCTCTCCAGATTTCACCTCTCCCTCCCAAAAAAAATCCTCCTTCTTCTCAAAACAATTCTCTCTCTTCTCCAAAAAATTCTCCCCCTTCCTATTGTGATTCTTCATCTATTTATGGGAAGGAATTTCTAAAACTCGTCCGACAAAATGCGCGAAAAGGTAAGAAAAAAGGGGGTGGGTAAAGCTGGCCGCATATGCGGCCAGTACACTGGTCGCCCCAGCGACCAGTGCATCTGGTCGCTGGTGCGGCCAGACTGGTCGCACGTGCGACCAGTTTTTGGTCGCACGTGCGACCAGTTTTTGGTCGCACGTGCGACCTTTGTGCAGCCCCCTCCCCACCCCCGTTCGGTCCAGACCTCTCTCGTTCTCGTCTGTTTCTTGTCTATTTTGTTCCGAATTAACGCGTTTTTATTCCACTTTGAAAAATCTACAAAACCAAAAAAAATAAAAAATAAAAAATAAATCAATTACTAATATTTAATTTACTTAAGAGATTAATAAAACTTAATTTAACAGTATTAAACCGCACAAATACGGTACAATCAAAATAAAATAAATAGGAAAATAAAATAAAGATAACTATAAAATAAAGTATAATTTTTGCGAAGCGGTCAAAATGCCATGTCTACAGTTGCCCCTCTTTGTCATGCAAGTCCCACTTGCTTGACAAAGATAAAAGACCACATCATTTTGATCGTCCCATTTTTTATTTTTATTTATTTTTTAAGTGTATTTTCCAATAATAGAACAAATAAAATAAAATGACTCATGACGAACAAGTGTACGTTTAGAGTAATAAAAGAAGACTCATGACGAACAAGTGTCCGTTTAGAAAAATAAAAGA
Source organism: Eucommia ulmoides (assembly GCA_016647705.1). Classification (NCBI taxonomy): domain Eukaryota; kingdom Viridiplantae; phylum Streptophyta; class Magnoliopsida; order Garryales; family Eucommiaceae; genus Eucommia; species Eucommia ulmoides. Next base: position 31,449,771 of record CM028332.1, on the reverse strand, counting down.
ATGACTCATGACGATGTTCATGATAAACAAATGTCTATTTAGAGGATCGTTTAGAGTGATAAAAAAATTAACTCGTGATGATACTCATGACAAACAAGTGTCTGTTAAAATGATTATTTTTAGAGTAATAAAATAATTCATGACGGTACTCATGGCGAACATGTGTCCGTTTAGAGGATCGTTTAGAGTAATAAAAAATGACTCATGACGAACAAGTGTCTGTTTAGAGGATCGTTTAGAGTAATAAAATAATTCATGACGGTACTCATGACGAACATGTGTCCATTTAGAGGATTGTTTAGAGTAATAAAAAAATGACTCATGACGATACTCATGACGAACACGTGTCCGTTTAGAGGTTTGTTTAGAGTAATAAAAAAATGACTCCTGACGATACTCATGACGAACACGTGTCCGTTTAGAGGTTTGTTTAGAGTAATAAAAATTATTCGTGCCCCAGCCCTCTTGGCCAGGGGCTTAAAGAAAGTTCAAGAGTATAAAATATGCCCCAACTTGTGACTGAGCCAGAATGAGAGAACAAAGATATAAATGTGCCCCAGCCGAACTCTCAGATGACCGAACATTTATAGATTGCCTGCGTACCTTAGTATTATGCCGAGGATCAAGTTCAGCGTAGTTCACTTTTCGCCCTTTTCAGGACAAAACGTATACCTGGACGCTCATTTAGAGCTTTCGAACTTTCAGCAATAAAAGTTTCTAATTTGAACCGGAAGGTAAGAAGTCTTTGTGAGAGAGAAATCCATGCTTCCATGCCCTTTGAAAACCCTGTAATTGGACAAAAAACACATGCAACACGAAAATTTAGTTTGAAAAACTTGTCACTCTTGACGACTCGCAATTCCGTCCCCCCCTTTTCCGTCGCAATCCCTCGTTTGATGGCGCTTGACTTTCTCGGGTCACGGGATAGTATCGGGAGATTTTTCCATTTTTGAATTTAGAAGTCTCGCTTTTCAACTGAGAGTTCGACATGCTTCAGGATGATGCGACAATTTTATTTTTTTTAGTTCCCTTTAACTCAGGGAAAGGCCCAACATACCTCATCGAGGTCTCCTTGACTTGCTCGACTGGATTCTTGTCTTTTCAAATTAGTAGGTGCTTCAATGCTTGGGGTTCTAATACTCCTGCATGCTCTGTGTTTTCTCAAGTCCTGCAAAACTGATTTAGTCCAAAAATGGGTAAATGTCAAAAATTACTAAAATGAGTACCTTTAATACCCGATATGATTTTCTGTGAGATCTTGAGTCAAGAATGTAGAGGAATATGATTCTAATACATTTTCAGACCACGACCAGTGTTTCTTTTCTCAAATTCTAATTCCATTCAAATCCATCAAGTTCTGATTCCAAAAAATATCATTTGCCGCTAATTTGGACCGAGGCGGAAAATATGAACAAATCTATCTATCATCTTTCTTTCCTCTTCAAATCTCTTCCACATTTATACCAATACTTCTTGTTCGGTTATCCCACTTTTCGTTTTTCCATTTCTTTTATTTTTTCCTCTTTTTTTTTTCTTTTTTTTTTTTTCACTTTTTTCTTTTTTTTTTCTTATTATTTTCTTCTTTTTTTATTTTATTTTTTATATCGAACTTACAATGATTTAGGGACAGCCGAGCTTATCAATGAACTTGATTTTCTTTGGGAGTTGAGACCTTCTTGCAACATTTGAAAATTTTTTCATTGGGATAATTGGCCTGAGATGATTGTATTCCCTTTTTACCATTGAGTAACTCAGACAATAGGCAAATCGGGATATTTAAACCCAGTTTCATCAATCATCAAAGTACCACCAAAGATAGCTTGATTAGCTTGCAACAATATATCAAAGCATCGTAAGGACAATGGATACCAATCTTGACTTTTAAATCCCCCGGTACTTCTGGAATCGCTGACGAATTTGGTTACGGGCCTTTTCAGATCTCACCATCGTTTGGATAAACATGATCTTCCTTTGTTTATAGTCCCATTAAATCGTGGTTTAACTTTGTATTGAAATCACACATTCACATCCTCACTCAGTCACATCACGTACAACATATGCAGGCAATTTTGGGCACCTGAAATAGTAAGATTCAAACATTAGACCACAGTTTTGAATAAACAGTATTGCATTATTGAAATTTTAAAAGTCATTACAGAGCAAATCCTTTTCCATCCAAAAGACCAACGGGATGGAAAGGTGAGTACGCAAAGATTTTCCAGTTTTATCAAAACACCTCGCAAATTTAAAGCAAACAAAAAAATAGTTTTGCAGTCTTTAGATTTTTCAAATTGAGCCTTAGGCACATAACTCGCTCCCATCTCCACCAACATTTTGGTAAAGATTGACTTCACCACCTCTTGAAGGTGCATACTCAGGCAACGGATTCTGCTGACAGTTTGGCGTACTGGCCTCAGGTTTTTTAGGAAACGTGATGGCTCCTGTCCGTATAAACTCCTGAATTTTGTCTTTCAGCTGAAAGCATTGCTCAGTCGCATGTCCTCTGGTTCCTGAGTGGTATTCACAGAAAGCATTTGAAGAAGCTGCTTTACTCCCTGGTTTAACTTCGTAGAATGGAAGGGGTGTCAGCATCCCCTGTTTCAAACAATTCCGGTACAACTCGGTGATCGAGATCGAAAGGTCTTGTAGCTCTCTGTTGTCGTTCTAGAAATTTTCCCCAGTAGCATGAGGTAGAAGGCCTTGGTGATATTGGGTTCCTGACCTTGGAGTGCGGTTAGGAATTTGAGGTGGGGTGTTCGGGTGTGGTTGATAAGTATGGTAAGGGGGTGCTGGGTAGGCTTGAGGATAATATTGGGGAATATGGTTTTGATAAGGGGGAGGTATATTTTGGTAATAGCGGGGGTGGCTTTGGGAATAGGGTTGGTTTTGAGGATAATTTTGGTTTTGGCGATTTTGAAGAGGGCAGTTGTGATATTGATTGTTCTGGTTCGGGTAGTTTTGGGGACAGGAAGCTTGAGGGTAATTCTGGTAATGGGTTTGCCGAGGGGAAACGACAACAGCTACTTCATTTTCTTTCATCTTTGGCGGGGCTGGCCTTTTCGTCAGATTGGATTGGGCCCCTTCAATTTTTCCGCTCCTTATTCCTTCTTCCGTCACCTCGGCCTGTTTGATCGCATCGCCGAAAGAAACCACTGCTATGCTCGAGAGATATCGATAGAACGGCGGTGACTGAATTGACTTGAATATCTCTAACTGAGCTTCCTCACTCAGCTTAGGGACAAATTTGGCAGCCTCTTCCCTCCAACGGGCAGTATACCTCCGAAAACTTTCGTCTTTATTTTTCAGTATCTGGTAGAAGGTATTGCGGTCTGGCACGGCATTCCTATTGTACACATATTGCTCACAGAAGGCCTCTACCAGATCTTCAAATGTTTTAATCTGTGATAGCTCCAGGGTCATGTACCAGTTGAGAGCCGGTCCTTTCAACGATCTCCGAAACATCTTTAGGCAAAGGTCTTCATTCCGAGCATGAATTCCTAACTCCTCTTTGTAAACGCTGACATGCCATTCTGGAGGGCCAGTGCCATCATATTTTGTGAACTCCGGAACTACGAAATTTTTCGGGTACACAATCCCGGGTGGTGCTGACAACTCCTTGTACGTCGCTTTCCTGGACGGCTTCTCCTTTTGCCATTCTTCCATAGTTTTCTCCAATTTTTCCATTTTCAGAAGCCAAGCCGGTGGAGGGCCATTCTCTTCTTTGTTTTCAGTTTCAATGGCCGGGGTCGGTTGGCTATCATTTGAATTATTTGGTGGAGCAACGACCCTCTCCGGGTGAATGAGGACCTGCGGTGCGGCGGGGGCCGAGCCCTCTGGTGAGGCCTAATAGACATGCCCCTAGATGGGATATGTCGGAGCTCCATAGGTGAAAGGATGAGGGCCCATCTGAGGTCCATAGTAGACCGGTACTGCAAAGTTCGGGCCGACGTGGTTCGGATTTGGCCCTGAGTTCTCCATCCCAATACTTGCAGGGTTTCCATTTGGGGATTCAGTCACAGGAGTCCCGTTGGACGCAGGAATAGGCACCTCCTGAGGTCGGCTAAGTTCGTTGATCCTTTCCATCAACCTGTCAATAGTTTCCTACATCTGAGCTATCTGGGTCGTTCGGGGAGATTCAGGATTGCTTTCTGATGTCATCCTGGAATGAGTCTGTGGTTGACTGCGTGTAAAGATCGGACTTCGAAAGGGGGGAACTGGATTTGCTTTTCTGGGACCAATTTTCTTTGTCTTGTCCTTTTCTTCTTTACCTACAAAAAAAATCCTTTTTTTTAGTTCACGTGGGTCTTAGGTGGTCTTAAAGCCCATTCTAGTTTGAAGATTTCAATTTCGATAACGACCAATTAAAACAAATGATAGTACATGAAAAATCCTTTTTTTTTTTTTTTTTTTTTTTTTTTAGGACTTCCCAAGACGTCATCAATCCAACGAGTACCAAAAAACCATTTCTTGTCTTGTATCATAGAATCCTGAGGGGATAATATGGATACAAGACAACTTTGCTTTTGTCAGAGGATTTACAACGATATAAGAGCCTAAGAGGAAATAAGAAAAAGAAGAAGAAAATATATAAAAAAAAAATGATAAAAATAAATAAATAAATAAATAAAATCACAACTTATTTACTGAATTGAGGGGAAAAAAAAATTTAACATTCGGACTTTAGATTAGTTGGACTTATTCAGACATATTGGGCTCGACCCTCTATGGGTCCCCAGCGGAGTCGCCAGCTGAACGCGCCCCGATTTTCCAGAGAAAATCAAAAAAATAGATATATGCTTGGCGCTGGTAAAATGAGAAGGGTTTTTAAAAACGTCGATTTTCTCATTAAAATATACTTAAGCCTGTTTTAGAAAAAGGAGTCGCCACCTAGCATTGGGTTTAAATGATGTGCTAGGTCACCATATTTTTCTTTTTTGAAAACAATTTAAAAAAAGATGGCTTAAGTAAAAATTTGACTCCTAAAATAACATGGTCTGACCAGAGATTCGTTTAAAGAGTTCGGGGGTCAGTTACGCTCGGGGAAGGTCTCAAGCACCCCAAGACGCCCGTCCAAAGACGATACCTTATCCGATTAAGTCCAAATAAAATTTAAATCCAAATGTTTTTATTTTATCTTGAAATCCTCCTCATATACACACGCATACACATACACACACATTGAGGGAAGTAATCTCCTCATATACACACGCATACACATACACACAAATTAAATAAAACACCCCCCCCCACACACACACGCATCGAGGGGAGTAATTCCCTTCTAAACTTAAACCGTTCCAATAGAAGGTTGGGAATTTTCCACCTCGTTTTATTTACTCAAAAAAAAAATAAAAAAAAATAAAAAAATAATAAAAAAAAATCTAATTTACAAAAAAAAAAAAAAAAATTAGTATAATAACAACTTATTAAAAAATAAGAGTAAGATTTACAACAGATGAAAATTTACCACCTTCTTGGAGATTTTTTTATTCTTCAAAATTACAATAAAATGAAAATAATATTATTTTCTTCAAAATTTCTCTCTAGATTTCACCTCTCCCTCCCCAAAAAAATCCTCCTCCTTCTCAAAAAAAATCTTTCCCTTCTCCAAAAAATCCTCCTCCTTCCTATTGTGATCCTTCATCTATTTATAGGAAGGAATTTCTGAAACTCGTCCGACAAAACGCGCGAAAAGGTAAGAAAAAAAGGGGTGGGTAAAGCTGGCCGCATATGCGGCCAGTACACTGGTCGCACGTGCGACCTTTGTGCAGCCCCCCCCACCTCCGTTCGGTCTAGACCTCTCTCGTTCTCGTATGTTTCTTGTCCATTTTGTTCCGAATTAACGCGTTTTTATTCCACTTCGAAAAATCTACAAAACCAAAAAAAGTAAAAATAAAAAATAAATCAATTACTAATATTTAATTTACTTAAGAGATTAATAGAACTTAATTTAGCAGTATTAAACCGCATAAATACGGTACAATCAAAATAAAATAAATAGGAAAATAAAATAAAGGTAATTATAAAATAAAGTATAATTTTTGCGAAGCGGTCAAAATGCCGTGTCTACATTGGGGCGAGACTCACATGACCTAAGGTCGTTAAGACATTGAAGGGGACTTCTTCATTGACATGAAGTCGCATTATATCCCTTGTCTTACACTCGGGAGAGGTGGCGGGGGAGTTTATGAACTGAGATTGTCGAATAGGTGAAACACCATTATTGTAAACTAAACGAAATCAAATGCATTTAAATAAATAAAGTTAATCCCTAGATAATTCATCTCCTAACTATCTCGTATTAGTAAAATTAGTATAGATTAAATTAGGTTATATTAGTATTAGTATTAATAAATTAAATTACATTCTTTTTAGCCTAAATAAAATTAGGTCATGATAATTACGGTACTCGATAATAATGACAACCAATCCCTGTGGATACGATACCCGATCTTTAAAGATCCATCATACTAAAACTTTGACCTTATACAATTGCGAGTAGTCAATACGTGTGCGCGTAACAAATGCTCCACCGTACAAGTTTTTGGTGCCGTTGCTGGAGATTGTATTTTTTTGTTATTATTGATATTGTGAGTAAATGACCCGATTTTACTTTAGGAATTTCTTTTGTAAATACTTTTTGTTTGTACTTTTTTTTTTTATTTCTTATGCAGGGTACTTGGCGATATTAGATAGGCGAGTATTGATGCATTACTTTCAATGGGATTCTAAGCCATTTTATTGTGCATGGCCACGCACATATGTCTGTGAGGCGTGTCGTTGAAAGATTGAGCCTAACAAAGCAAAATCTCACCAAGCTTGAAGGTGTTCTGAATATGTCAGGCCGAGAACATTAAACCACGCGCTTTATGGAAAGCAACTCAAGGTTAAATAAATTAAATCCGTCATAGCCGAATTTATTCGGAGGCGAGATTCTCTCGCCTCCTAGGTACGTATTCTAAACCCCATTCGTCAGTATGCTTTAAATTTCACATGTTGAAGAATGATGATTGGGCTTTTGAGAACACTATCCGTTTTGAGTTCGGAAGTGATGTGTAGTATATTATGTTAAATGTGTTATTGTTTTTCCGTGTGCATGATTGTTTAGGTTATAATATCTTTATGTTTTTTTGTGTTGTTATTGTGTGCATGATGAGTTTTGCGTTCATTTGGGCCGTTACCTGATGATGAGATTACCCCTGGTTGTTTTCGAGGTCAAGGGTAATACCAATACATGTGTGTTCTATGTGCTTGATAATGCTTTATGGTAAAAGTTATTGTAGATCCTAATTTACATGAGCACATAGACTCAATGTATTTCTATTCAATTGATTTGAGGACGATTATCGATTAGCCAAATTAATGACAATTAAGGATTCTAGAACCTGATTAAGGGAAAGCTTGAGGCAAAATCCTAGGCGAGGTAGTTCAGGAGACGTGATTTAGGCAGTCGTTTTGTCGCTTGAGCCTTTTTAAGCCTACCCTGTAATATGTTTATCTCTCGTTACCCTACCGAAGCCTAAATGACATTGCAATTCTGAAACATAAACAAATACCCTAGCCAGTTGATATTTTTCCAAACCTTAATCGTTAAATTTAAAGGCACATTTGAGTGAATCAAGTTAGCAGTTGCAAATGCTTCTTGATGTGAGTAGTTGGGTTTAGGGCGAACTTCGAATTGGTTCGGTATTCGAGTACTTACTTGTTATTTTTCTTTCGTTTTAACCACACCCGTGAAATCATACTAATCGAATAAGTTTAGGGGTGTGGTAAATTAAAAAAATAAAAAATAAAAAAATAAAATAAAATAAAAAAATTTACGTTTCTTTTGACAAGTGAGTACATCGATCTTAAATGTTTGTTCGAGATTGTTTTCCAATTTATCTATGAGGGTTTCGAGAGTAAATATACCAAGCATTGAGTCTTGGGTAACGTTAAGTTAACAACGTTAACCCGTTTTTTATTCCGAAATACCCTTGGCCAACTATTCCATAACCGAACTAAGTCCTTCTGATCTTTATGAAGTACTCAACCTACGTTAGTAGAGAGTGGACCCTAATCAGGCATATGGATATCCTAGTCCTTTAAGGTCTAAGACGTAAGTTTCGTTGGTGGATAATCCAATCCAGTCGTTGTATAGCCATATTATTAAGTCTCACACTAGTACATTTACAAGATCTAGAATAGCGCTCACCATTATTCCATGTCGAAATTCTAGAACCACATGATGTCTTTTACTGCTTGAACTCGATATGACTGGCAATTGTTGAGGGAAAACATGACTTGGTTGTTAGAAAAATGTAAAACTCGCATGTCGTTATGTTTAGATTGTTTTTAGGTTATTTGTTATTTAATTCAGTTGTGTTTTTCATTGTGTTTTGCTCGACGACTAGCAAAATTCCAAGTTTGAGGGTATTTGATAGGTGTGATCTATCTATATATTTTCAAATCGGTTTTGTTAAGTTTTAGAGCATTTTTATAGCGTTTTTATATGTTTTAATTAGTTTTTATTTTTTTTGTATAAATCAGGTGTGGTGAGCAAAAAGATAGGAAACTGGAGCGAAAACTATGAGATCGAACAAAAAATGGTTAAAGAACTGTGAAAAAATGAGCAAGGTGGCAATATTCTAAAAGAAGCCCACCGTCGCGGCATCTAGACCTCCATCGCGGCAATGAAAATGCAAAGAATGACTTATCCTTGCTGAACATCCACCGTCGCGGCGCGAGACCCACCGCCACAGCACTGAAGATGCAGGATGTTAACTTAATCCACTCACCGCCGAAGTGATCATCCAATCGACCTACTCACGGCCGCGACGTTGAATCCCATCGCTGTGGCGGTGACCTCTACACAAATTTAGATATTTTTTTAGATATTTTCCCTATAAATACCATATCCTCTCATCTCCTTTGAGTAAGTTCCAGCCATTAGAGCCCTTAGGGCTTAGTATAGAATATAGAAAGAGTATGGGAAGTGCTCAAACAAATCCGAAGAAGAATATTACCACACGGAGAACGAAAATCGATCGGTGAATGGTTTTAGCGGCTAATCTTCGGCTATCGGCTAAGTTCATCCATTTTTCCTTTTATTTCTTAACTTCTATGTTTCTTTGAGCATGTTTAGCTCGATTTCAATGTTTATACGATTATGACCACGAGTTATACGTGGATTATCTTAGGGATGAATATTATTTATAAAAACGTAGTTTTTGTTGAGTTGCATTTCTTTGATGATTGTTCATCGTAGTTTGACTGTGTTTATTGTGTTGTTATGTTTATTATGCTTAGATATATATATATATATATATATATATATATATATCAAGAATATGGAGTTTAACACTCGAGAAAGGTAACCCCGGATTTGAAGTAAGGTAAACATAACGCCAATCGATGACGTTGGGGGCAAGACTCACATGAGTTAGGGTCGTTAAGACGTTGAGGGGGACTTCTTCGTTGACTTGAAGTCATGTATTCCCCCATCTTACAATCGGGAGAAGTGACGGTGGAGTTTTAGAACTGAGATTGACGATAGGGTAAACATAATGCGACGATCCAATTATTTGGTTGGGAGTTGAATTGTGTGCAATCAATAACGTTGGGGCAAGACTTACGTGACCAAGGGTTGTTAAGACGTTGAGAGGGACTTCTTCATTGACACAAAATCACGTAATATCCCTCGTCTTATACTCAGGAGAGGTGGCAGAGGAGTTTACGAACTGAGATTGTCGAATAGGTCGAACACCATTATTGTAAACTAAACGAAATCAAACGCGTTTAAGTAAATAAAGTTAATCCCTATATAATCCATCCCCTAACTATCTCATATTAGTAGAATTAATATAGATTAAATTAGTTTATATTTGGATTCATTATTAATAAATTAAATTACATTCTTTTTAACCTAGATAAAATTAGGTCATGACAATTACGGTACTCGATAATAACGACAACCAATCCCTGTGGATACGATACCCGATCTTTAAATATCCATCATACTAAACTTTGACCTCGTACACTTGTGAGTAGTCAATACACAAACGCGTAACAAATGCTCTGCCTTACAGTTCCTAAGCACAATAGAACGACTTGGAATCTCGTTAAAAAATCTCAAGAAAACTTGTTGATGAACCATCTTCAAGTACCTCACAAAAGAAACAAAACTAAAAAACAAAAATTAGAACTAAAAATAAATACCTAAATTAAAATCAAGTAACTTATTCACAATGTTAACAACAATCTAAAAACAATCACCGGCCATGGCATCAAAAACTTGGTAGCGATTTATTTTTGCTACACACCGCAAGTGTATGAGTCAAGTTTTAATAGTGTAGTAGTGAGTAGAGTGTCGTATCCATACGGATTGATTTAAATTGTCACTAAGTACCGCGGTTATCGTAACCTAACTTTATTTAGGGGTCCAAATTTAGGGCTTATAAGACTAAAATAACTAAAATAAATACAAAAGTAAAAGTAAAATAAAATATGGATTTTCAATGCACAATTGTTCTAGGGGCTTGATTTCATCTCGTAATTCCCATGTTATCCTATTAAGTAATTATTAGTTAATTCCATTAATTCAATAATCAAAGTCACTTGTGCTTTTTTACTACTCTCCTAAGTGTTAAGTGAGACAATGTGTAAACACTTCAATACTGATATCCCTATCTAGTATTTAGGTGAAAACATTTGTTACGCCCCAATTTTATAGATTACCCAAGCTTTAATAATCTTCCGACCAATTAAAATTTACATTATGTTTAATCTAAGTCCGAACCCGAAATTTCCTCTCCCGAGTGTCAAATCTCACTTTCTCAAATCAATCGAAATGTCATATGTGAGCATAAAGTTGATGCATTAATAAGGTAAACAAAATTTAATAGAAATCGTATTTGATAAATCTAGAACTTGATCAAGATCTTAAATTTCCAACTCAAATAATTAGGTGTTGATATCCTCCCAGTCTCACAACAACCTAAACTATGCACTCTCAATTCTGGTCACAAACTCAATCTCTCTAGAGCATAAAATTCGTAACCTAAAATCATCTAATTCATTGGCTACAATAATCGAAAACATTAGACATGGAGAGGCATACATTGGAATTAAAACTAGAAATTAACAAATTATTCAAAACATAGTTCAAATAAGATTACATCGAGCCCTATATTGAATGACTAACTCAACATAACTAAATCTAGAACTAATACTTTCAAGAAATCCATAAATGTGAAATAACAAATATAAATTCAAGAAAAATTAGGGTGAGAGAAAGGTAGATAAAATGTTTTTGTGGAGATAAACGTTAAGGATTTAAATCTTCAACAATCTTCATTTCCAAGCTCTCTCTCTCTATGAATCTTTGGGCCTCCCATTGTGTTTTTACTCCCAAAAACTCACACAAATGGTGTTTCCTTCCTCCAATCTCTCCACCACCATGTTTTAGGGAAAATGTGGTATTTATAGGCTCAAAATAGGGTTCAAGTCCAAAACTTGGCACTGCAGCGTGCGTTTTTGCACTGCAGCCCTGTGTTTTCAAGCTACAGCATGAAACTTCTGAAAACTTGCCATAACTTTCTCTCCCAAACTCTGATTGAGGTAATTCAAAATAATTTGGAAAACTAAGAAAAGGTTATACAATTTTATTGTTTTGAGTTTTTCCAAATTAGATTGCATCGTGGTAAAAAAAAATAGGCTTAAAGTCATCGATCGGCACTGTAGCGTGAATTGAACTCACGCTGCAGCACTATTTGGTTGGTGTTGCAACCCCAAAACACGGTGGATTAGAGTTTTTTTTTTCGATTTCTCTTCTTTGCAACCCCAATTTTCACGTTGCAACCCCGACATTTTGACCAAATCCCAAACTTTCTGATTAAGAATCATATTTTTACTTTTTCTCTTATTTATTTATGATCCTACAAAACAACATAAAAATATATTAAACTAACAAAAATACTTTAAAACTAACAAATATTTAAATTTAAAAGTACTTGATTTGTTAGTAAATAAACCACTCATCAATATGCCTTCTGATCGGTAATAGGGACCCTCGTCATGAACGAACTCAGGAAGGTGAATGTGCAATGAGCCCTCCTTAATTTCTTCTGGGTATCGTCGGATTGAAGGTCCCAAAGAGGACTCTGAACTAGAATAACAGAGTACAGAATCTCGAGCCTCATTCCGCTGACGGACAACGGTCGTAGAGGAATCGCTTGGAAAATCTGAGCCTATGTCACCAGTTCCTCATTTTTTGGAATGGCTACAGAAATGGGCTCCCACGAAGTGTCTTCTTATCCATGTTTTCCAGGAAGTGGATGACCTCTCCAACTGATCGTGGTCGAACCGCTAAAAAAAATGAGAGTGGTCTCTAGGAAATAGTGTACTATCCAGCGTCCTCGAGAGCAGGGGTGGCTCACTCTGGCATGCTGAAGCTTGAGCTGCTCCCAAAAGAAAAGAAGACTCAAAGGTGGAAATACGAAAAAATATTTCTAAGTAAAGAAAAAATACCATGGAGAGAAATCTTTCACAGGGAATGCCCAAAAGACTTGAAAGTATTTGAATAGGGCTTCTCAACTTTCTATTTCTAAAAAGAATGGGCACAGAAATAAGGTAGGATCCCGGCATGCACGAGGTATCATGAAAAGAGATTTGTTGCTCAAGAAAATGATACCAAACTATAGGCCGACATGCTAAGCAATACGCTGGACAATATGCTGGTTTGTTTCCTAGCGCGGCAGTACCGTAGCATACTACCACATGACACTTTACGCCACCCAAAGGTGGCCTGCGTTGACACATAAAAACGCGCTCGGCTAGAGGGAAGTTGTCCCTGGTTGTTGTGTCCGTCCGATTCTTGTGCCCGTCTATTGTTCGTGCCCTCCTAAAGTATCATTAAACAATAATTGTTAAAAATAATATATATATATATACTAACAGACATATATAAAATAAAATTCTTGAGAGTAAAGGTTATATCAAGGAAAACATAAAGAGAGAAAATTCTTGAGAGATGAAAATTTTAAATTCAAAAGTTATAATAAAAAAATAGGAATTTATTCAAATTGAAATATTTAAATGAAAATTACTTAATAAATTTAGCACTTAAATGTCCGAATTTAAAATTCATTACTTGTCAGCTATTAATACTTAATTTTTAATTTTCTCACATGACCTTAAGTTTCTCTTACTAGTTTTGATGCCTTTTTTTCCTACAAATACTTCACTTCTCTTATCTTTTTCTCTCTAGCATAGTCTATGTTTAGACATATTAGATATTGAAATGAATGAGCACAACAATGCCAGCATGTAATACACTAGTGCCACCAACACTTTTTTCATCTTGCAACTAACTTTAGATGATTTTGTAACTTTGTTAAATATGTTGAAATTTTTGTTTCCTAATCTATATTGGGCACCATATTATTATTTTTTCAATTATATTTGCTATTAAAATTAATGAGTTAAAATTAAGTGATCTAATTAATTTGAGTAAACTCGTAAACTACTCGAAAGAATGTAGGTTAAATATGTAGATACCGGATTATTATGTAGTAATTAGGGAATTATGGGAACCCTAATCAAACCATATATAAAGAAAACATTAAGGTTGTGGTCCCCAATACACCAAATCATTTTGATGTCTACCTTCTCCCTATCTACAAGAAAATCGATAATCCCATTGATGAACACACAAGAGATTTGGTTAAGGAAGATCACGTACCCACTTAATGTATGCCCTAATTGTGATCGATCGTCGCAAATTTCCACATCAGTAGTCAATTGTCCATTATGGATCTAGGTACGTGATTTACTTGTTAATATAGAACTCTTGATGATTTGATATATTGTGTTAGGTGTTATAGATTCAAATCTATAAGGATTAAATCCCAAGAAGTGATATCAGAGCCTACTTCATATTGAATCATTAGGGTTCTTGAATATTTCAAGTTCGTAGAATTTTAGGGTTTGTATTTTCTCCATTAAAGTTTGATTATTTGTGAAATAGTGGGAGAAATAAGATTTTTATGTGGTTTATGTGATTTGATTCAATATTTGCGAAATACTACGGATTGTTACAAATCTAAGGAAAACCTCAATTTTTGGAATTTTCTTGGGTGTTTTCGCTTCAGAAATTTTGGATCTGATTCAAATCTGATCGAATCAGTAAACTGATTTAAAAAAAAATAAAAACGGTCAACCGATTTGGTCAGGGAAGGTTCAGACAATTTTGACACCTGTTTATATTTTATCCATAACTTTCTCGTCCAAACTCCGATTGAGGTGATTCAAGATTTTATAAAAATATAGACATAAGTCTACAACTTTTATGTTTAAACGTTTTCCAAAATCAGATTGCATCATGGTCAAAATCAGACTTGAAGTCACTGTATTCGGATAGTTTTGACATCTGTTTGTATTTTGGCCATAACTTCCTCGTCCAAACTCCGATTGAGGTGATTCAAGATTCTTGGGAACTCTCAGAAATATTTCTACAATGTTCATGTTTTGAGTATCTCCAAAATTATAATACCCCGAAAATTTAGATTCTTGAAAATATTATTTTATATAAAAGTTTAATATTTTTTAGACTGTTTTGCGAATTTATGGTATAAATAATATTTGATAATTTTTTAGAGTTAAACGTTTATTTTAAATTGATTTTAGAAGTTTTGGGACCAATACGTTATTTAAAATATATTTTTAAGAGTTTTAGGATATAATTAATATTTTCTTTATTTTAAGAGGAATTTAAACGTAAATAATAATAAATAAATATATAAGTTGAATTGTGTTGTCTTCATATTAAGAAGACAACACAATTCGTGTTAATATATATATATATATAAAAGACATGCATCTTTTTTTTATCAGATTATATAATAATAATAATAATAATAATAATAATTATAATTATAACCTTATATATAAGCATCACTTAACAGTCAAAAGGGGGAGAATATAAAGTTCCGATAATATAATTCTAATTATTTTTCTGGAGCGATCGGTTCGGATCTCGGCTTCAGATTTCAGGTAGAATTCCAAACTCTTTTAATATATGTATTTAATTTTTCTATTGTGTGATTTATGGTAAAATGTTGTGGAATTTTACCTATTAAATTATATGAAATAATTATGATGATGTAAAAATCATGTCAATGTGTTTTATATGTCATATTAATTAAATGCACGTATTAGAGGAGTTAGAGTTCAACTGAACGTTGGCTCACAACCCCACAGTTTTGATTGCAGGGTCGGTGAGAGTGAAACGGCGACGGGGATTACATAAGAAATTCTGTTTGTAATAATTGTAGTTAATATTTACCGTTATAAAAATTAACTCGATAAATTGAATATAATTATTGTCGTCGTATGTTAAAATTTAAATCGATAATTATAATTGTCATCATAATTGTATATTAAATTAGAAATTTAAACTTTAGCATTAAATTGATCGACGCCAGGAATTGATTTGAAAATAATACAGCGACAGGAATTTCAGTTGAGTTTCCATTTAATTCGTAATAGTCGTATTTATTATTTACAACTACCGTGAGCGAACCGGCACGGAATTAGAAATTCGAAGTAATCGTGATAATTGTAGCTATTATTTACGGTTGTACAAGCTACCCAAAAATTCAACAAATTAAAATTGTTGTTGTCGCACTATAAAAAGTATCGCATTTTATTAACGAAATATTGGGCGATCGAGTTTAGTGTTACTTCACCAAGGGGAGAAACCACGTGGCGGCTTTGGAAAACTGGGTTGTTAGAAAAATTTGATTAAATTGTGATCAAAATTAGGATTGAAGTTACTATACCTGCACTACTGAACAAATCGGTTAACCAAATTTCATAATTCAGTCTACCGATTGCTTCGGAACGCCATTTTTCGAGTTTGGTCAATTTAATCGACTGAACTATATTAGCCAGTCAACCGACTACTTTAGAGTAGAGGCCAATTGGCTTCTATCCAATTCAGTCAACCATTTTTCAGGCCTAGTCAACCGGTTCGATGCCTCAACGTAAGAAATTTTAATCCTTTGCACGACATTCGATCAACGGACCACTAGGACAGTCAACTAATAAAATCTTGTATTTTGAAATAAATTAAAATAAAATAATATGTTACCAAAGTAATCTATGTTGCATAATTTTATTTTATTTTGGGATATTAAGATGTTGATATTTGTTATTTACGCAAACAATAGTCGGCCCAAAGGAAGTGTAACAACTCGATATATATATATATATATGTTCGACTCAAAATTTAACGATTGCACATAACAAATTATTCCATACGCAAAACTACAAAAATTCAAACACTTCCTGATCAACATTTGTCCTGACCGCCTCAAACTGTCACACCACTCTCTGACTCTATCTAGCACCAGTAGTGGACCCGTCTCTAACTGGAGTATCTGAAACCAAATATTTTATCGGTGTATTGTCTTCATAATATAAAAATAATTTATAGATCAAATATATTTATCAAATACCACTTTTCAAAATATAGAATATAACCACAGTGAATAGTATTAAAATCAACAGATATAATCAAGACATAGAAACTGAATATAAATCAATCAATAAAATCACTTTTATATAATAAACTACCAGAAACGTACTTTGCTACTAGCGATAGGATCGTTTTACCTCACGATCGGGAGTTAAAACAGTACGGTAAGATATACAACTGTGCAATTTAAGGTTGTCATCAGTGTTAGGGTCATTTAGGTGGCGTTTGGTTAGTGTTCCCACTTTTTTGAACCCAACTGGAATGGATTGGGTTGAGTTGAATTGGGTTGGGTTGAGAATTTTGGGAATAGAATTACGTTTGGTAACGACAATTTTTGTTTTGTGCTGAGAACAGAATGTGTTTGGTAACGATTTTATCCTAAAACTAAATTTTTTTTTTTTTAATTTTTTTTTTGTTTGGTGGCGGCCAGACGGCGGCGGCGGCGGCAAGGTGGCCGGACGGCCACCGGCGGCGGCGGAGGTGGCCGGCGACGGTCGCCGAAGGTAGCCAGCGGCAGTGGAAGGTGGCCGGAGACGGCGGAGGCGGCGGCCGGCGATGGTCGTCGAAGGTAACCGCCGGCAGCGAAGGCCGCCGGAGGTGGCCGGAGACGGTGGTCGGTCGCCGGACAGTCGCCGGACGGTGGCGGCGACGGCCGATGATGGTCGCCGAACGGTGGCCGGCGGCGGCGGTGGTGGTGGTCGGCCGGCAGATGAAGTCGGAAGTTGAGAACTTTGGGTTGAGTTTTTTGGGCACAAAAAGAAACAACTTTTTTTTGTTTCTAATTTCTTTAGGATTTTGAGAATCAATTCCTATTTTTTGGGTTGGGTTGGATTTTGTGCGTTGCCAAACGCGTTCCCAACAATCAATCCTTGAATTTTTGGGTTGGGTTGGGTTGGGTTGGGTTTGGTTGGGAACACTAACCAAACGGGGCCTCAATGTCTCCAATGTTAGGAGCCAACACATAGTATAAACCACCATATCATGATGATAATCATCATCGTCAACAATAATAACAACAACAACCACCTGCAGGACTTGCCCTTCTGTCAGGTTTCAACACAAACGTCCTACAAGACATACCCTTTTATTAGGACCAATGACATCCTGCAGGACATACCCTCCTGTCGGGATCACGCTATAGCATAGTAGTATATATAATAATAAATTCACTTTTCACATTTAAAAATTTACTCGATCCACTCAACGTTATAAAACCGTACATTTTAATAAATCTTTTTTTTTTCACAATTTAATACGAAATATATTTTGGGCAATTTACATAGAAGACAGTACACTCATTTCGATAATTGCACTGCTACTTTGCTATCGCCAAAACACTAACGGAGTCGGTCTCGCTTGTTAACCTAATCACGACAGGGCCTAAACTAAGAATTTAACTACAAAAAAAATAAATATTAACTAACTATTAACAATATTTCCTAAAATACCGTGAATATAATTTTAATCAATTTTTTTTCTTCAAATTATATATATATATATATATATATACTTGCTTTTATACATGAAAACACGAACAAAACAAAAGATAAAAGAAATAATAATAATAATAATAATAATAGTAAAATAACTTACCTAAAACGAAAAAGAGAGACAATTGAGAGAAAACAACCCAAATGAACCAAAATGTGATGTCTATTATCATTATAATTATTATTATTGTTGTTGTTGTTAAGTTCAACTCCACCGCCTTAGTCACTTTCAACATAAATAGTTTTTTTTATTTTTTTTAAATCAATGCTTTGGTGGCTTAATCTAAGATAGGCCACATTTCACCCTTTTACACCACCAACCTCTCTTTAATAAGAGTGTACTAATTTTTATTTTAAGTACACAAATAACCCCCATAATCTAATTAATTACACCTATAACCTTTATGAACATTTTTTTTAAGACTAAAACTTTTTTCAAAAAAAAAGTTTTTAAGTTCTAAATTAATCCCTCAAACTTTTTAAAGGCAAATTTAAATTACGATATCAACCTCAAAGTTTTGTAAAACTAAACTTTTAAATACCAAAGCAACCCTAGTAAAATTTTAAAGTAGAATTCAAATGACACAGTAGACCCAATTACTTTCTAAATGTTCTTAAAATGCAATTAAAAAAATGCATATGTAAAAGTCGGGTCTTACAGGAATGTTATTGTTTGGCTAAATAATAAACATTGGTGGTTCTTGATATTTGTTATTTATGCGAGCAATAACCGGCCCAAATGAAGGTTATTATTTGAAAAAAATAATGAACATTAATTGAACAATTATAATTTATGCGAACAATAATTGGCCCAAACAAAGGTTATTGTTTGGCCAAATAATGAACATTAATTTGGTGTATGTTGTTTATACGAACCATAACCAATCCAAAAGATGGTTATTGTTTAACTAAATAATAGACATTGATTTAAAATTAGTATGGTTATTATTTATGCAATCAATAATTAGCCCAAATGAAGGTTATTGTTTGGTCAAATAATAAACATACCTACAGAAATAAATTTGTGATAATTATCAAGTTTCTATGTGAACAGTAAGTCGGTTTAAAGAAAGTTTTATTATTTAACAGGATTTATTATCAATATTTGATTACTGCATTAAGAGTACTGTTTACAAGTTGGTGTTTCTACCTAAAGGCTAAACATCAATGTTGTGTTAGGTATCTTGTGATGGGCCCCACTAATACAATTAGTTTGTTTATGTTGTATGTGTTAAAATTTTAATTGAACAAAAACTTTTATGTTATGAGCTTGTATTCGTAATTATTTTCTGTTTAGTTAATATTTCTACTGCTACCATTACTGCCAACATGAATTCTATTCAGTGCTTAATGCATGAACTTTAAGGATTGGAGAGAGAACATTTCAATTATTCTTAGCTACACGGGTCTTGATTTTGCGCTAAGGAAAGAACAACCCTCACCTCTCACTGAAGAAATTTCCCCTGAAGCTAAAAAAAAATATGAAAGGTGAGACCGTTCTAATCGCATAAATCTTATGATGATCCAACGCAGCGTTCCGGAAACATTTAGGGGTGGTATATCCAATGAGGTAACTGTTGAGACATTCCCTAAGAAAATAGAAAAAAAGCTTTGTAAAAAACGAAAAGGTAGAGACAAGTACACTTTTGGCTAATCTTGTCTCGATAAAGTATAAAGAAAAAGGAAACGTAAAGAAGTACATTATGAAAATGTCCAATGTCGCTTCGGAACTAAAGGCACTAAAGTTAAAGCTGTTTAAGGACTAGGTCGTGTATTTAGTACTCATTTATCTTCCTGTACAATATCGTCAGTTTATGGTGAGTTATAATACTTGAAAGGATAAATGGACTCATAATGAGCTCATATTTAACTGTGTGCAAGAAGAAGAAAAGAATTAAGCGAGAAATGACAGAAAGTGTTCACTTAGCTACTACTTCTAAGGGTAAGAAACAACAAAAAGATAAAGATTAGGAAACTGCAACTAGAACATGACAGTCCAAATTGCAAAATAATCAGGATCAGAAATTTACCTATTTCTTCTGCAAGAAAACTGGACATATGAAAAGGGAGTGTTCCCAGTACACCACATGGCGTGTGAAGAAGAGTATATTTCTCACTCTGGTCTGTTTTGAGGTTAATTTAGCTTCCATACCAAGTCACACTTGGTGGGTAGATTCTGATGCTACTACTCATGTCTCATGTAAGTCTGTCTATGCAGGGTTGCCTGTGGAGCCAAAAGCCAATTGATGCTGAAAAATGCATCTATGTAGGGCGATGACAAAACAGTTGTTGTGGAGGCAATAGAGACTTTTAGATTATTTTTAAAGGCTAGTTACTTTTTAAATTTGAAATAGACATATGTTGTACCGTCATTTAGACGGTATTTGGTTTCTATTTCTACTTTGGACAAATTTGATTTTTTTGTTCATTTGGAAATAATAACCTCAGTCTTTTTCGAGATTCAAATATTATTGCAACTAGTTCTTTAATTAATAATATATAATTATTGGATACTATTGCTTAACATAATAAAACCTTGCAAACGACTATTCGTGGTACAAAACGCAAATTAGCTAATGAGAATTCCACAATACTTTGGCACAAGCGTCTAGGACATATCTCTAAATAGAAAATAGAGAGGTTTGTTTCTAACAGAATTCTCGATCCCCTTGAGTTAAGAAATCTCAAAGTTTGTATTGAATGTATAAAGGAAAAACAGACAAACATAAGTAAATTGGGTGCCAATAGGAGTTCCGGTGTCTTAGAATTAATACATACTGCGGATTATTCCCTACGAAATCTTAGAATGGACAACAATATTTTATTACGTTTATAGACGACTACTCTCGTTATGGGTACATATATTTAATTCATGAGAAGTCTCAATCCTTGGATGTATTTAAGTTTTTCAAAATTGAAGTTGAACTTCAACTTGGAAAAAAAATTAACGTCGCATTGCTGAGAGACGAAACAGAACACTTAAGGACATGGTAAGAAGTATGATAGTTCATTCTTCTTTACCAGAATCCCTCTAGGGAGAAGTGCTTAAGATTGCAGCATATATCCTTAACAGGATACTAAGTAAAGTGGTGCATAAGTTATTTACACATTTGGGGTTGTCCAGTTGAGGCAAGGCCTTATGGGCCAAATAAAATAAAACTGAACTCAAGAAGAATTAGGTACTGCTTTGTTAGGTACACTAAATGGTCGAGATAATTTAAGTTTTTTTTTTATCCCTCGGATTAGACATTTTTCAAGACGGGAAACACGAGATTCTTTGAGAGTATTGAGTTTGAGAGGGAAGGAGAACATAAGGAATGCTATCTTTGAAGAAGAATATGATATTGATGGTGATCAGATCTCTGTAACTATTGTTGTTCAAGACACAATTTTCTTCGAAGAGGAATCTGTTATTGATGTTAATCAAGTCTTTATAACTATTGTTGTTTAAGACATATCTCCGACTCTAGATAACAATGTTCAGGCTCCTATTCCTGACATTGTCCCAAACCAAGACAACAATGAGATTCTTCCTCAAACACAACCTATAGAACAAATTTAACAACCTCAAGAAGTGTCATTAAGGAGATCCACTAGGGAGATGAGAAGTGTGATTTCGGATGATTATATCGTCCTTCTCCAAAGACATAAGTTTGACATAGGGACTATAGAAAATGATCCAATCGACTTCCATCAAGCCAAACAAAGTCCAGACTCTCAAAAGTGAATTATAAAGAGACTTTTTCTCAAAGTTCATCAAGTAAGCTTCACGTCAATGGTGTCACAAATTTTATCTAATCATTATCTCATATGATTTTGAGGTAAATGCAGTTGATGATTGTGTATACCATAAGTTCAATGGGAGTAAATTTCTTTTTCTAGTGTTATATGTCGATGACATATGGATTGCTAGCAGCGATATAGGCTTAATGCACGAAACCAAGAGATTTCTAACTAAGAATTTTGAAATAAAAGATCTTGGGGATGCCTCTTTTGCATTAGGAATAAAGATAAACCGGGATCGCTCTCGGGGTATCCTTGGGTTATCATAAAAGTACTATATCGATAAGGTGCTTGCTAAATTTGGCATCTAAGATTGTGTACTAGGAAATACTCTGGTCGCTAAAAGAGACATGTTTAGTCTCACTCAATGTCCCAAAAATGAGTTAGAAAAGAAAGATATGCAAAAGATTCCCTATGTATCGGCAGTAGGAGTCTTGTGTACACTCAAGTATGTATGCGTCCAGATTTAACATTCATATTTGGAATGTTGAGTAGATACTTAAGTAACCTGGGATGGATCATTGGAAACTAGACAAAGGGGTTATAAGGTATTTATAGAAAACAAAATATTACATGCTCACATAGCAGAAGACAGATTATTTGGAGATCATTGAGTATTCTGATTTCGATCAAATTTCTAGTTGCTAAAGAGAGAATTCAAAGTAGGATAGTATCTATAGAACATATTGGAACAAACGCCATGATTGCGGATTCCCTCACTAAAGGTTTGCCACCTAAGGTATTTCATGAGCATGCTACTCATATAGGTGTGATTTTATCTGATGATGTGGGAGTTTAGTAGGAGTTTGTGTTTGTTGAATGTTTTTTTATTAGATGTGTATGTCTGATTTCTATAGAATAAAGTATATGGATTAAATTTTATTTACTCTGAATGTATTCTTTCTAATTAGGGTTTAATATAAGGATAGAAAGATTAATGATTGATCTCACTAAAGATTAAAGAAGGACCAGTTGGAAATAGTCATGTCTGAGATCACATTGTATGTAATTTCCATGCTACTCATCCACATTTAATCCATGTCATTAAGTGTATTAGTATGGTGATCATCATGATTTAGTCACGACTGTATTGTGACAAAAGCCGCGATAATTCCATTGTCAGGATATAAAATAGACCAGATTGTTTAAGGAGAAATTTAAGGATAAATATCACATGGATGCGTGCCTAATGAATTTTGTGATATAATTGCTTCAGGAATAATATGTAGTCCAAGTGGAAGATTGTTAGTAAATTTTTGTTTCCTAATTTATATTGAACAACATATTATTATTTCTTAATTATATTTACTATTTAAATTAATGGGCTAAATTAAGTAATCTAATTAATTTGGGTAAGCACATAGACAACTCGAAAGATTGTGGGTTAAATATGTAGATACCGGATTATTATGGATTGATTAGGGGATTATGGAAACCCTAATCACACCATATATAAAGAAAACATTAAGGTTGTAGTCCCCAATTAGGGGTGTGCAGAATATCTGACAGGCCCGGCCCGCTTGAAAAACCCGACCGGCTTGGACCGTAAAATTCGGGCGTGATGTGTTTAACAACGGTCAGATCGGTTGAACCCGATTCACTGTTACACATTCTGATCGGATAGCGGTTCTAGTCATCGCCCACCTAAACATATCCGACCCGACCAATTTCTTGCTATTTATATGATTTTAGGGTTTTTAGGGCTCATTTGCATGCCTCTCATGACGCATCTTCTTCTCCGAATACGATTTCCTCTTCTTTTTCTTTTTCTTTTTCTTCTTCTTCTTCACAATATGTATTCAATTCTCATCTAGATCTACTAATACCATCTGAAGGACAAGAACATTGTGAAGAAATATGCGTAATGAGGGTCGCAATCGGCGAAGAAATATGCGTAATGACTACGGAGCGCCAAAGATTTAGCACAGGTACGTGAAAGTTTTGTTGTAATTTCCTTCTCGTTTTTGTTAAATATGTTCTAAGTTTTGTTCTAGTCCGATTTGCGCTTTGTTTCTGTTGAATCTATCTAATTTTCGTTATACATTTGAATGCCTTGTATGTTTCTTATACTATTTGTCTACGTTGTTGTTTCTGTTCTTGATCTGACCTCACCCGATCGGAATCCGACAGAATTCAACGACACCCGAAGCCGTCGGATTATCCCTCATTTCAATCAGCAGCGGATCCAGAAATTCCAAACCCGACAATTGTGGGTCAGGTGTCGAATTTGTCCCAAAAAATCCTTACCCAACCCATACACACCCCTATCCCCAATACACCAAATCATTTTGACGACTCTCTTCTCCCCATCTACAAGAGAATCGATAATCTCAATGAGGAACTCAAGATATTTGGTTAAGGAAGATCACGTACCCACTCGATCTGTGCTCTACTCATGATCGATCATCGTAGATTTTCGCATCGATAATTGATTATTCATAATGGATCCAAGTACACAATTTACGTGTTAATATAGAGTTCTTAATGATTTGAGATGTTGCGTTAGGTGTTATAGATTCAAATCTATTGGGATTAAATCCCAACAAAATATGCTTGTAACTTTTATTATAAATTACAACTTGCTTGTGTAAAACAACTTTGAGAATGTAACTTTGATTCTTCAAAAGTTGATGGAATGGACATGAACGACGGGGATAGAGTGACTTGGATCTTCATGTTAGAAAAATAATTTAAATTAAATATTTTATTAATTAAACTAGATACAAATTATATTATTTTATTTAATAAAATTATGATTAATATTGTTGGCCTAGTGAGCTACCCAAGAGAGGGGTGAATTGGGCAGATAAACAATTATCAGATAAAATACTTCAAAAATCTAAATAATTAATTTTAATCATAAATTAATTATTATCTTTATATCACAGCGGAAATATAATATCAACTACGTGCATACCAAACAACAAAAATAAATAATGAAAAATAGCAGCACACCAGAAATTTATACTAATTCATCAAATTACTCTTGGCTAATTCAATCCCCCGAGCTCCATAGAGAGTCGCACCTACTAAACTCAAGATTTCTTTAAAGGTAGGAACCAAACTCTTACAAAGATTCTTTTCACAGGTTCAGAATCAACCTTTATAAATTTATTTTTCTCAGGCTCCAGAATAACCTCTACTTTTTACAGGCTCAAAAATAACCTAATTCTTTTTATACCTTAGACTAAAGAATCAAAACCTCACAAACACTCCAAATATCCTTTTACCCGGTATGAATTGAACCATTACAAAATTACTCACAAATCAATTTAATTAAGGAAGAATTACTACCTCAATCTCTTTATAGGAAGAGACTAAAACCAGCTACTCTTAGATTAAATATTCCCAATAGTCACTCAACTCACCAATTACAAATTGATAAGAGATTTTTCTCACTCGAAGCTTCTATCATCCAAGATAAATTAGAACTCAATTAATATCCCAAAACTAGTGATAGAAAAATGAGATATTCTAAATCTGATTTTAAACAAAAATTGGGTAGCATGTAATCAGATTTTTTCAAGAAATTATTTCAAAAATATTTTTCAATTAAAAATTAAAAGATCAAATTTCAAATATACTCAAGCAACAGATAATAGATAGTAATTTGAAAATATCTCACCAGGATTTTACCGAAAAAATAATGATTAGAGATAGCAATGAAACTTCAGATCGGTAGCAGCAATAATCCACAACAAATAATTCTCAAGAATAACTCTCAGAAAATATCTCACAATTCAATCTGTAAGATAGCTCTTAAAAACCTCAAAAGTTGAATAGCTCACAATAATTCACTTGATGTGTCTCTCTTAAATATGAAAAAACGCAGGTCTATATAAAAGAGAATAAAACAAGCTCTCCAACGGTTAGTTCCTACTTGTAATGACATTTAATTGTTCTTATAGACCCCTTATATCATTAAGACTTTATCCTGGTTCAAATCACTTAATTATGACTTTTAAACTTCTCAATTAAATCTCCCAAATATTTCTCAATCACAATTAAATAGGATAGAAAGAATTACATGTACCAAATTGAGAAATATTCAAATTTAATTAACCATATCTATATGGATATCATAATATATGTTGCATATCTCAAATAATATCAAATTCCAAAGATATCTTTCAAATCCTAACCATAAAATGGCTTGTAACGACTACTTTTAGAATAAAATTCGGAATTCCACAATATCCTGAAACAGTCCCATAAGTCGACCGACCAAGGGTCACCGGTCGACTGATCAATTCAGGATGTAGCCAAGCCAAAAATTCTCTGCCCATCGGTCGACCCATCTGTCAACCTAGAGATTCAGAGAATTTCATTTCTAGTCACAGGTTGACCTCCCTGTCAAGTTATCGATTCAGAGAGTTCACCATTTAAGCTCATGTGTGATCCTAATTGGGATATTAAGAGTTAAAATTTAACCTGAATTATTTTCCCTTGATTCTTCAAATTCTTCAACCTCTTAATCCTTCATCATCTTTGTTATCATCTTTTAGCATCAATTCATTACTTGTCATGATATCTTCATCATTGGAACTAATAAACTGAAACACTCAATTAAACCGTTAGTTCCACCAAAAATATCAACATTTAATTGTTCATCAAAATCTTAGGATCAACAATCGCCCCATTTTTTATGATAACAATTAATTTTGATATTTTCTTGAAAATAATAATGTAACCACACTCCCCCTAAATCCGAGGACATGTTTTATAACTCATTAAAGTATAGTAATGAAGATAATAATAAGATTTTCAACAACGCACAAATTTCAAAATATAATAAACTAATTTCAATATATATATAAAAAAATAAAAAAATAAAAATAAAAAACTCCCCCTTAAGATATTCATTAAAATATCAATTAATTCTCCCCCTTTGTTATCTCAAAAAAAAATGGGGAGCGGGGAACACAAGAACTCTACCCTAGGCAAACATCATTATGCTTAGCCATACCCAAACCACGAATGATTTTCATAAACTGATCTTCCGCTAGTGGTTTGGTAAAAATATTAGCAAGCTGGTCAGAGATATCAATATACTCAATAACAATGTCCCTTTTCTAAATATGATCACGAATAAAGTGATGTCTAATCTCTATGTGCTTAGTTCGTAAATGCTGTATAGGATTCTTACTTAGAAAAATAGACTTTTATTATCATAATAAATCGGGACCTCCTCCATGCAAATTCCAAAGTCATTTAACTGTTGCTTAATATATAAAATTTGAGCACAACAGTTACCAACTTCCATATACTCAGCCTCAGTAGTGGATAAGGTTATCGAATTCTGTTTCTTTGCTTGACCAAAAAACCAATGCATGTCCTAACAAATGACATGACCCACTTGTGCTTTTTCGTTTAACTTTGCAATAGGCAAAATCAGCGTCGGGGTAACTTATCCATTTAGAATTACTCTCCCTAGGATACCATAATCGTAAGTCAGTCATCCCCTTTAAGTATCAAAAAACTTTCTTAACCGCAGTCAAGTGCAATTCTTTAGGACAAGACTAAAATCTAGCACAAAGACAAACACTATACATAATGTCAAGTCTATTAGCAGTTAAATACAACAGATTACCAATCACACCTCGATACATTTTTTCATTAAAAGTTTTTCCCGTATCATTTTTGTCTATCTTCGTAGTCGTTGCCATGGGAGTTTTGTACTCTTTAGCGCCATCCAAGCCATATTTCTTTAACAACTCATTGGTGTATTTAGCTTGGTTTATAAGTATCCCTTATTTGGTTTGCCTAATTTGCAATCCAAGAAAAAATTCAACTCTCCCATCATACTCATTTCAAATTCTACCTGCATTATCTTAGAAAACTCTTGGAAAAGATCCTCATTAGTAGATCCAAAAATAATATCATCAACATACACTTATAGTAATAGGATATCAGAATCAATTTACTTCACAAACAGTGTCATATCACAAATACCCCTTCAAAAATCATTTTCGATCAAATATCGGTTAAGTCTCTCATACCAAGTTCGAGGAGCTTGTTTGAGCCCATACAAAGCCTTGCGAAGTTTAAATACGTTATCAAAAAATTTATCACTTTCAAATCCCGAGAGTTGTTCCACGTAAACTTCTTCTGCTAGAAAGCCATTTAAAAATGCACTCTTAACATCCATTTGATATAACTTAAAATTACGTGAACATGCAAAAACAAGTAGAATTCTAATTGCTTCTAGTCAAGCAACAGGAGTATAGGTTTCATTATAATCAATTCCTTCATCTTGATTATAGTTCTGTGCTACTAATCTTAATTTGTTTCTAATTACCATGCTAGACTCATCCTTTTTATTTCTAAAAACCTATTTAGTACCAATAACTGGATGGAAATCTGGTCTCAGAACAAGACACCATACTTTGTTCCGCTCAAATTGAACTAACTCATCTTGCATTGCGGAAATTCAAGATTCATCGGTTAACGCCTCATTTACATTCTTAGGCTCAATTTGAGATAATAAAGCAAGATTAATTATATCCCTAAGAGAAGAACGAGTACTTACACCTCTTTCGAAATTACCAATGATTTCTTTTACCAAATGTCATGGTACTACCTTTATAGCTCGAGGAAAAGTCGAATCTTTTTTCTTAGATTCCTCCTCTTGTTGGGACTCCTTAGGTACATTATCACCTTGGCTTTGGTTATTTGAAATACCTGCATCACCATCATTATCCAAAACCTTTCTCAATAGGAATGGATCAGCTTCCTCAAAAATAACATACATGGTTTCTTCTACTACTGACGTACGTTTATTATAAACTCTATAAGTTTTACTATTAGTAGCATATCCAAGGAAAATTTCATAATCAGATTTAGCATCAAATTTACCAAGATTATCCTCGTCATTCAAAATAAAACACTTACATCCAAATACTTAAAAATAGGAAATATTAAGAGTCTTATCATTTCATATTTCATGTGGGGTTTTGTTAAACCCTCTACGAATCGATACCCAATTCACCACATGGAAAGTTATACTTACTGCTTTGACCTAGAAGTAGGTTGGTAAGTGATTTTTATTAAGCATCATTCCGGCCATCTCTTGAAGCATCTTGTTTTTCTTTTCCACTACACCATTTTGTTGTGGTGATCTAGGTGCAAAAAAGTTATAAGCATAACCACACTCATCACAATAACTTACCATATTATCATTCTTAAAAACTTTTCCTATGTCACTTCGAATGTTAATAATGGAATATTATTTCTCATTTTGAACACATTTACAAAATTTAGCAAGAACAGAAGCAACCTCACTTTTCTTAGCAAGGAAAAATATCCAGGTAAGTCTAGAATAATCATCAACTATAACGAAAGCATAAAACTTACCACCAAGACTAGAAGCAGAGTTTGGACCAAACAAATCAAGATGCAATAATTCAAGACATCTAGACGTGAACATGTGCATCGTTTTCTTAA
The DNA here is from genome assembly GCA_016647705.1 of Eucommia ulmoides. Lineage (NCBI taxonomy): Eukaryota > Viridiplantae > Streptophyta > Magnoliopsida > Garryales > Eucommiaceae > Eucommia > Eucommia ulmoides. The sequence continues at coordinate 31,420,539 of CM028332.1, read as the reverse complement.
ATGATAATTTAGTCTGCTTGCCTAATTGACATGCATCACATACTTTATCTTTCACAAATTTCAAATCAGGTAGGCCACGTACGGGACTCTTCTTAGATAAATTAGAGATTAACTTCATACTAGTATGCCCAAGTCTCCTATGCCATAACCAATTATTTTTAGACAAAGCATTCAAACAAGATAAATTTTGAGAATTAAAATCATCAAATGAGAAAATATAAACATTCTCAAAACGTGATGCAACTAACAAGATACTATTATCATGACTATTTTTAATAATGTACTTATCATGATCAAATATAACGTTATAACCCTTTGTCACATAGTTGACTAATACTAAGCAAATTATGTTTAAGTCCATCAACTTGTAACACATTTTTAATAATATTATTACCATTACCGATATTACCTATACTGATAATTTTACCCTTTGCGTTATCTCCAAAAGTCACATGACCTTCATCCTTAATTGTCAAAGATGTAAATTTTATTTTGTCTCCCGTCATGTGTCGAGAACAACCACTATCCAGGAACCATTTATCCTTACTTATTGAAGTTTTTACAATAACTTGCAAAGAGCACCTCAAATAGTTACTAAGTAGTACTCAGTCTAAGTGGGTCCGATCTTGTTAGTCAGGACAATTTTAGTTCTTTTTGGAATCAAAACTTGTCTACAGTTAAATATTTTAGCAAAACATCTACGAATAGTATGCCCCACAATATTACATTTAAAACATCTAACAAGATCCTTGGTTTCATAAAAGAATTTGTGAAAACGTTTTTATTTAAGATTTTTCTGAAATCTAATACCGACTTTATCAAAAATTCTACGTAAACTTCAGTCAACTTGGATTTCAATTCATTATTTTCAGACTCGTAGTCCATCACTTGCTTATTTAATGTATTAATTGTACTTTGAATGGCATTTATTTTAGAAAACTGATTTTTATAATCATGAGAAAGTTCTTGATAAGCATCAAATAATTCATCAAAATCTAAAGGACAAGAATTTGAACATTTAGTTACCTCACCACTAGTGGCCATCAGTGCAAACATGGACATATCTTCACTATCTAATTTTTCGGAGCTACTTAATTCAGTATCATCCCAAGTAGCCTTCATGGATTGCTTTTTACTCTTCTTTCCTCTTTTCTTTTTTTTCTTCTTCTTTTCTTTTTCTTTATCCTTCTTCGGTTTAGGATAATCATTTTGATAGTGACCGGTCTTATGACAGTTGTAATAGTCCACTTCAGTCATGTTAAAGTTTCTTCTCCCGGGGAATGTGCGCCGAGACATTCTTTTAAAATTCTTTGTGAGAAGCGCCACATCTTTTTCTTGCTTACTATCAAGACTTTCATCATCACTGTCATCCTCTTCTTCAATTTTTTGAGCTTTTAGCGCCAAGGATTTTCTCTTGCTATTTTCGGTATCATCCTCATATCCTTTAATTACCGCTTCATAAGTCATCAAGTTGCCTATGAGATCATCAATTTCGTATTTACCAAGATCTTTAGCTTCCTCAATTGTCATCACCTTCGACTCCCATACTTTTATTAAAAGATCTTAGGACCTTTCGAACTCTATCTTCCATGGAGTATGGATTTCCAAGTTGACTCAAGTGATTGTAAATGTTGTTTAAGCGAGTATACATCTCTTGAATCAATTTAGTTTTTTCTATTCTGAACAATTCAAATTTTCTCATAAGAGCTTTGATTTTTTATTGCTTCACTTGACTTGTCCCTTCGTGGGTAACTTGTAGCTTGTCCCACATCTCCTTTACAAATTTACAACCTAAAATTCTAGAATATTCATTAGCATCTAATGAGTAAAATAGAATAATAATAGTCTGAGAGTTTATAGAGAGTTTCTGCTTATCAGAAGCAGATAGTTGTTCCTTCTTCTTCTTGACTCCGTTTTCTATTGGAACAAACGGACCATCCTCAATTGTTAGCCATACATCGTAATTTGTAGCCTGAAGAAAAGTTATCATTCTGTCTTTCTAGAACGAATAATTTTCACCTGCAAACAACGTTAGTCGGTGCATAGACTGTCCCTCAGCTAGTGTGGCTATTATGTGTGTCATGTGATCTTTGTTAACTAAGTGTGTCGAGCTAAACCAGCTCCGATGCCAATTGTTAGCCCAATAAGCTATCCAAGAGGGGGTGAATTGAGTAGACAAAAAATTATCAGGAAAAATACTCCAAAAATCCAAATAATTAATTTTAATCCTAAATTAATTAATATATTTATATCACAGCAGAAATATAATATCAACTAGGTGTACACCAAATAACAAAAAAAATAATGAAAAATAGCAACACAACATAAATTTATACTGATTCACCAAGTTACTCTTGGCTACTCTAATCCCCCAAGATCCACGGAGAGTCGCACACACTAAATTCAAGATTCCTTTAAAGGTATGAACCAAACTCTCACAAAAATTCTCTTCACAAGCTCAGAATCAACCTTTATAAATTTCTTTTTCTTAGGCTCAAGAATAACCTCTACTTTTTACAGGCTAAAAAATAACCTAATTCTTTTTATACCTTAGACTAAAGAATCAAAACCTCAAAAACACTCTAAATATCCTTTTACCTGGTATGGATTGAACCATTAAAAAATTGGTCACAAATCAATTCAATCAATGAAGAATTTCTACCTCAATCTCTTTATAGAAAAGACTGAAACCAGCTACCCTTAAATTAAATACTCTCAATAGTCGCTCAACTCACCAATTACAAATTGATAAGCGATTTTTCTCACTCGGAGTTTCTATCATCCCAGATAAATTAGAACTCAATTAATATCTCAAAACTAGTGATAGAAAAATGAGATATTCTAAATCTGATTTTAAACAAAAATTGGGTAGCACGTAATAAGATTTTTTCAAGAAATTGTTTCAAAAATATTTTCAATAAAAAATCGAAAAAAAATTTAAAAGATGAAATTACAAATATAATCAAGCAACAAATAGTAGAAAGTAATTTGAAAAGATCTCACAAGTATTCCACCGAAAAAATAATGATTAGAGATAGCAATGAAACTTTAAATCAGTAGCAGCAATAATCCACAACAAATAATTCTCAAGAATAACTTTCAGAAAGGGTTTCACAATTCAATCCGTATAATAACTCTTAGAAAGTTCAAAAGTTGAATATCTCACAATAATTATCTTGATGTGTCTCTCTTAAATGTGAAAAAACGCAGGTCTATATAAAAGGGAATAAAATAAATTTTCTAACAGCTAGTTGCCACTTGTTATGATATTTAATTGCTCTTATAGACCCCATATATCATTAAGACTTCATCCTGATTCAAATCACTTAATTATGACTTTTAAACTTCTTAATTAAGTCTCCAAAATATTTTTCAATCACAATTAAATAGGATAGAAAGAATTACATGTACCAAATTGAGAAATATTCAAACTTAATTAACCATATCTATATAGATATCATAATATATGTTTCATATATCAAATAACATCAAATCCTTAAGATATCTCTCAGATCTTAACCATAAAATAGCTAGTAACAGCTACTTTTAGAATAAAATTCGGAATTCCACAATATCCTGAAACAGTCCCATAAGTTGACTGACAAAGGGTCACCGGTCGACCGATCGATTCAGGATGTAGTCAAGACAAAAATTCTTTGTCCATCGGTCAACCTATCTGTTGACCTAGAGATTTATAGAGTTTCATTTTTTGTCACAAGTCGACCTCCCTATCGACTTATCGATTTAAAGAGTTCACCATTTAAGCTAAGGTCGACCTACCTGTTAATCGAGAGATTCAACAATTTCATATTCAATGTATTGGTCAACTTACCTGTCGACTTACCAATGCTGGAATCCTCTCCTTAATATGTTTTGAATTCATTCTCATCGACGTTTTCGCCCTTTTAACCGATTTCTTTTCTCGATTAGCTCCGTTAAATTCTTAAATTCAAATTTAATTAATTATCAATATTTCTTTTTCAATTTCACATAGGAGGAAATAATTTAACTAATTAAGATCCTATAAAAAACACACATATTTATAAAAATTATTTAAAAAACTTTTTGTATCATATGTGATCCTAATTGGGATATTAACAGTTGAAATTTAACTTAGGTTATTTTTTCTAAGTTCTTCAAATTCTTCAATCTCTTAATCCTTCATCATCTTTGTCATCATCATTTAGCATTCATTCATTACTTGTCATCATATTTTCATCATTGGAACTAATAAATTGAAATACTCAATTAAACCATTAGTTCCACAAAAAACATCAATATTTTATTGTTCATCAAAATCTTAGGATTAACAAATATAATTGAAAATAGGTATAATTATTAGACCTTATGATTGTGATTGAGTTAAACAAATATTGAAATGCTTTTAATTCCATTATCTATTTAGGATGATTTTTTTTTTTTAAATGTCTTTTCGTTTAGGGATGAAAATGATTTGAAGGGAATAGAAGGATAAAGTTCGATTATAAAAGAATTTGTGGAGGAAAGTTTTGCCAAAAAAAATTACATTTTACTTCTGAGATGGTTAAATCTATATAAGGGATACAGATTTGTTTAAATTCCTTTTTATTAAGGGTTGTGATTGATTTGAGAAAAATGAATGGATGAGATTGGATTATGAAAATTTTGGAGGAAAAATTCCTATCGAAAAATTTCACACCTACACTCTTAAGATGGTTAAACTAAGTTACATTATGTACCATTTAAGTTCTATATCTGTATGTAATTGACTATTTTATTATTATTATCATCATCATCATTATAAATATATATATATAAAAAAAAAAACATTGTGCCTTTAGACACGAAAAAATCCTAGTAATATATATGTTATAATGTTACTATTATCATATTTATATGTATAATTAGTGATTTGATTAATTATAAAAATATAAGTAATTAATATTACACTATAAGTTACATAATATATGCACTAAATATAGGTATGTGAAGATGAAAGAAAAATATGGAGAAAAAAAAATAGTATGATAATATATGTTAGACAATAAGTGATTATGAAATATTGACATGGAAGATCATAAATTTGATACATTTATTTAAGTTACGAGCAATTGAATTTACAATCAATTCAATATGGAAATTTTTCGCTATTACCTTAACACTCTGGATCTTTGTATTCACTTCTAAGACTAGTTATTATATATCTTGATCTAACAAATATGTTTTCTCTATATATTAGATTTTTATTTTATTTATTAAAATTGTAAATATTGTGATTTGTTTGAAAAAATTAAATAACCTATAGAATATTTGCTTAATATTTTATTTGAATTTATATAAATATAAATATGTAAAATTTTCTTAACAAAACCAAGATTGCTCCTTTTGTTTAGTATTTAAAAATTAGTGTTTGTAATATCCAAACCATTTTTTTTTATTTTTTTTTTTCAGTGTCAAAAAAAATGACTCCAAATTGATGTGATGATAACTTCAGCGGCATCCCTGCCTTCGCTTCATGAATCATGCTTACGCTTTGGGTGACGACATTAGTTAAGGCGCCTACATTTTCGAGAAACACTTTTATGGGAAAATTTGGTTATGTTTTAAATAATTTTTAAAAACAAATAAAAACATTATGTAATTGCAAATTTCGGTGGGAGTCCTTATCTTAAAAACTATTATGGAACGTTTATTTGGGAGGATTGAAAAAGAAAAAGGAAAAAAAAAATTAGAGAACAATATTTTTATATATTTTAAAATTAAAATTATTTTTCTTATAGTAGTTTGGTTATAAAAAAAAAATATAAAAAATAAAAAATAAATCATTTTAATATAATTTACTATTTTACATTCATATATTATAAAAATAAATTAAAAATTTTATTATCAAAGATATAATTGTAATTTTATTCTCTTCTTGAAAAATTCTCTCTCATTATCTCTCATTTTTCTCTCAAATTTGTGTATAAAAAAATTGCTTTGAAAATTACATAATTTTCCTTTCTATTTTTTTTTTCCTCTTATTTTCCCCGCATACGGAATAAGTTTTTTTTTTTTGTTTTTTTCATTTTCCATCATCTTTTCCTTTTTCATTTTCTTATCCATCATTTTTTTTATCCAAACAAATGCACCCTTAGTACAAAATATCCATGAGCTTTTTCATAAATTAATGCCTAAGACATCTCCTGTTATTTAGGGTGCGTTTGTTTGGGTGGAAAAAATGATGACTGAGAAAATGAAAAAGAAAAAAAAACTTCTTTAATATGGAGGAAAAATAGGAAGAAAATAAAATAGGAAAAAAATGCACAATTTTCAAAATAATTTTTTTTCCACGCCAATTTAGGGAGAAAAATAAAGCAAAATGAGGAAGTTTTTCGGGAGTAAAATAATAATTATACCTTTCATAATATATTTTTTAATTTATTTTTGTAATATATGAGAATAAAAGAGTAAATTTAAATTATTTTCTCTTCTTTCATTTTTCTTTCCTAACTAAATAACGGAAAAATATTTTTCTTTTCTGAATAAAAATATTATCTTGTAATTCTTTTTATTTTATTTTTTTCATCCTCAAACCAAATCATACCTTTAATATTATATTGAAAGACATCTCTTATTTGAATAACACCGGAAATCCCTTTTATCATTTCAATTCAATTATTTGAGACAACTCTATCACATTCCATTGATAAAATATTCTTCTAATATAATATTTTTCAGTTTTTACGTTTTAGTATTTATTTTTATTTTAATTTCCTATTTTTTATTCTCTATCTTTTTCTTATTCTATATTTATTTATTTCTTTATTATTTTTATTTTTATTTTTTATATGGATTTTATTGAAATTAAAAAAAAAAAACTAAAAACCCGAAAAAAAAAGGGCAAAAAAAAAAAATAATAATAATAATAACGAAAAGCAAACTTTCAAATTGAATAAGAAATAAAGAAAAAGAAAATACTTTTTTCCTGTTCTTCTTTTTAAAATTTAATTTTTTATTAGTTTTTAATTTTTCGTTTTTATTGTTTGCTTTTTTATCCTCATTTTTTAATTTTGATTTTAGTTTTCTTTAAACATCATATGCAAAAACTAAAAAAAATAAAGATAAAACCTAAAATAAATAAAATAAAAAATATGAGAGAGAGAGGGAGCACAAGAAAATTAACACAAAAATACAAAAAAATATTATTATGTTGTAAGGTATTTTTGTCAACAAATATGATGAGAAATATTTTTGGTATTATTCAAACCGGAGCATCTAAATGCACACCCTCTTTTACTAACCTTATACCCCTTAAAAAAATAAATTAATTCAGCTATTATGTTAGGCTTTAAATTATTGACAAATATATCCCTTCAATTTTATTTTATTTTACTCTGTCTTCTCTTTGTCTTTCTTCCCCCTCAACCATCATCTCCGACAATTAACATCGCTAGTGGGTGGCCAACGACGGCGATTGTTTTTTTTCTCCCCCTCTCTCTCATTACCTAACGCTCCCCCTCACCCTGGCGGTCCCCCTAACATCCCCACCTACCACCACCACTGGCGTGACCCACTACCCTTATCTTCTTGATGTTGCTAAAAAATTCACAGTATGGGTAACAGCTCCTCACGTGTCAAAAATCTCCCCAACCTGTATATTCGACCTGACAACCTGTAAAACCGATTAGTTCTAAGGGGACACCAGTGTGGTACTAACCCAAAGAACCTCCAACATTAGAATAAATTAGTCTGCTCTAGAAAATCAGGCAAAAGACTGTATCATAAAAATAATGTGATACATTTTCTTTATTTATAGACTGAGCAGATCACGACCGTTGGGTATGAGTGACCTAGTCTTTAATGACTTAGTCTTCCCCCCGTTATGTTGCTATTCAATGGGGAGTTACAATTCTTTTGGCTCCTCCATTATGTGGTTATTTAGTGGGGAGTTACGCCCTTTTGGCTCCCCCATTAAGCCTGAATTATGTTATTTGGCCTTCTTCTCTTTGATGGATCCGTGCATGGATCATCGGTTTGGACCATCGTCTACAACCCGGCTTCTTTAGAGCATTGGGCTTATTGTGATGAGCTTTTTCCGAGAAGTGAGAATTGCTCCCGTATTATTTGCCCTCCCTGACCTGAGTGTTGATTCAAATAAGTAAGACAAAATGTCACATTCTCTTCTTACACTCAGTTATTGTCAATTCTAAAAGTTTCTTGAGTGAGCAGCTGATCTATGAGTAAGCTGATGAGCTTTGCTCTGTGAGTGAGCTAATAAACTCTTCTGTGAGTGAGCTGATAAGCGAGAAAGCTAACAAGCACTTCTACGAGAGAACTGTCAAGCAAGAAAGCTAACGAGCTCTTCTGGGAGAGAGCTGACGAGCTCTTTTGCGAGTGAACTGACGAGCATTGAGTTGACGAGCTCTTCTGCGAGTGAGCTAATGAGCTCTTCTGCGAGAAAGCTATCAAGCGATAGAGTTGACAAGCTCTTCTACGAGAGAGCTATTAAACGAGAGAGCTGACGAGCTCTTCTGCGAGAGAGCTAACGAGCAATTCTACGAGAGAGATGTCGAGCGAGAGAGCTCGGAGTGAACTGATGAGATGATTTGCTCTACTCTGCTCCCTTTGATATTACACTTTACATTTGGTGATTTTTATCACTACAAGTGTTTCATTATCGGGGAGGAATCCTCAGACCCGTCTTCTACCACAGAGGAGTTATCCTCATACCCGGGAAATTTGTTAATGAATCATCCTTTGTCGCCGGGGAGTCATCCTCATACCCGAGAAATTTTTTAACGAATCATCTTCTGCCACCGAGGAGTGATCCTCATACCCGTCTTCCTCCGCCGGGGAGTTAACCTCAAACATAGGGAACTTGCAAACGTACACTTGGTGATATTTATCACTGAGTGTTTCATTATCGCGGAGGAATCTTCGGATCCGTCTTCTATCGTCGGGAAGTGAACCTCATACTCGGGAAATTTGTCAACATCCACCAGGGAGTTACCCTCAAACCCAGGGAATTTGTAAACATCCACCGGGAAGTTACCCTCATATCAGGAGAATTTGTAAACGTCCGTCAAGGAGTTACCCTCATTCCCAGAGAATTTGTAAACGTCAACCGGGAAGTTACCCTCAAACCCGAAAAATTTGTAAACGTCCGCCAGGGAGTTACCCTCATACGTAGGGAATTTGTAAACGTCCATCGGGGCGTTACCCTCATACCTGAGGAATTTGTAAACGTCTGTCGGGGAGTTACCCTCATACCCGAGGAATTCATAAACGTCCGCCGGGGAGTTACCCTCATACCCGGGGAATTTGTGAACGTCCACTGAAGAGCTATTCTCATAACCGAGGAATTTGTAAATGTTCACTAGGCAGTTACCCTCATACCCAGGGAATTTGTAAACGTTCGTCTAGGAGTTACCCTCATATGCGGGGAATTTGTAAACGTCCACCGGGGAGTTACCCTCATACCTGAGGAATTCGTAAACGTCCGCCAGGAAGTTATCCTCAAACCCGGGGAATTTGTAAACGTCCGCCTGGGAATTACCCTCATACCTCGGGAATTTGTAAATATCTGCCGAGGAGTTAGCCTCAGACCAAGGGAATTTGTATGTTCTTTTCTTCCTCTTTGCTTTTTTCTTGCCGAACAAGTTATGAATGCGAAATCGTCTTAACGCCACTTTAAGTATTAAATCAACAAAATATAATATTATATAATTCTTTGGGGCTTTAGTGTATTTAGCCCTGAGTCACATATGATAGTAAGTTTATTTTCAAAAATAAACTTTTAGGGGACAAAATTGTAAATTTAATTGTTACCTCAGATTATCGGGGAGGTATCCTCAAACCTGACTTCTTCTGCCTGGGAGATACCCTCATACCTGGGGAATTATAATTGACTTTTCAAGACATCAACAATAATTTATAAGTTTATGTTAAAAAAATAAACTTAAAGGTAGAGACTGTAAATATAATTGCTACCTCAGGGAATTTAATGTATTTAGCCCTGAGTCAAAAATAAACTTTAAGGCGTAAAAGTACAAATAGAATTGTTACCTCAGGCACCTCAATGCATTTAGCCCTTAGGTTAACTTTTCCATAGGAATCCATACCCATTTGCACTGCACAGCCACCGCAACAGGTTTGCCTTTCTTTGCAGCAACAATATCCTCATTATGCCCCCCGCCTGACTCACCGGATTCCGATGGTCGATCGAATAACGTCGATGGAAACGACGGATAGCATGGATGATGACGGAGATGACGGTGAGTGTGGACTACGATTTCGGCAACGACGATGTTCTTTCTTCACCGCAGGTCTCTATCTCTCTTTCTTTTCGCGTCTCTCTTTCTATATCTTCTATCCCCGATGACGACGGGGACGACGGATGACGACGGTGACACAAGCGATCGTGGATGATGATTTTAGCTTCGGCGAGAGCTTCGGCAGCGTCGTAGTCCTTTCCTCACCAGTCACCACAGGTCTCTCTCTTTCTCTCTTCCATCGCCTACAAATGACGAGGTGGTCGTAAGTAACCACCGACGATGTGGTTGTTGTTGAATCTGAGAGATTAGCGGTAGGCGAGGTAGAGATCGGACGCCTCTTGTTTTTCTCTCTAGCCTCTCGATTCTCTTAGACCTAACCTCCTCTTCGAAGGCCGCCGCTGCAAAAAGGACGAACACCTCGGCGACGAAGGTCTGGAGCTTTAGCTCAATGAGCACGCAGATTTCCAACGGGTTTTCCTAGGAGGAGAGAAATCTGGTGCGAACATAGTCCACGACGTGGCGAACAGACCCAGCGCCAGGAAAACCGAACGGCCTCAATATTGTCGATCTGTACCTGAACAGTATCATCGGCAATTTGTTGCACCTTCGTATGATACGCACAAAGATCCAGGCTTTAAAACCTTGTAAATCTCGGAATACACGTAGTCGAGCTTCGACGCATGGCCAGTCGCTTCGATGGTGTACGCTTCGTCGAAGTTGTTATCGGAGAAGGGCATCGCAGTGTGAATTTTCGGAAGGGGAGAAGTTTGAACCCATGTAAACGAAAGGTGAAATCAAGCGTGAAAATCTTTTTGCTCATTTCCCACAATTGGCGCCAGATGATATTGCCAAAAAATTTCCGACACGGATAATAGCTCCTCACGTGCCAGAAATCTCCGCAACCTGCATCTTCAATCTGACAACTTGCAAAATCGATTAGTTCTAAAGAGACACCGATGTGATGTTGGCCAAAAAATCTCCGGCGTGAGAATAAGTCAGTGTACTTTAGGATATCAAGCAAAGGATTGCATTGTAAAAATAATGTGATACATTTTTCTTATTTATAAACTGAGCAGATCACAACCATTGGATATGGGTGACCTAATCTTTAATGACTTGGTCCTCCTCCATTATGTTACTATCCAATGGGGAGTTACAATCCTTTTAAATCTCCATTATGTGGTTATTTAGTGGGGAGTTACACAATTAGTGGGGAGTTATGTCCTTTTGGCTCCCCCATTAAGCGTGAATTACGTTTTTTGGCCTTCTTCCACTTGATGGATCTGTGCATGGATCATTGGTTTAGACCATCGTCCACGACCTAGCTCTTTTTGAGCATTGGATTTATTGTGATAGGCTTTTTCTGAGAAGTGAGAATTTCTTCCGCATCACTTCCCTCTCCCTTCCTATATGTGCTCAGATTCGCCGCAAAGTAGCGGCAGATCCGCTACAGGTTTGCAACATATCTGGGCACATATAGGGGGAGAAGAGAATGAGGAAAGAAGATAGAGAAAAAGAGTAGGGAGCGGCCAATTGTTTGGGCTTGGGTTGTGTAAGTTTCAACAAATAAATGGGGAAAAAATTAAAAGGTAAAGTTACTTTATTAAATAGCGATATACATTTATTTAAAAGGAGTCTATATATAGAATTATACTATTCAAATTATAAGGGAGAAAATTTATTTTTTTGTTCCTTAATTTGGGGTCGATGATTAAGTAGCCCTTGAAATTTAGCACTCGACAGATTTGGTCCCTAAACTATTAAATTGGTTTTAATGTGATCTGAATTTTTTATTTTACTCTTAAAATTAATTACACTTTCCCAATGAACTTTTTACTTTTTATTTTTCTCCCCTTTCTTCTTCCCCTTCTCCGGCGAAAACCACTACCGGCGTGGCCGTTGGTGATAGCTCTGGCATAGTTTTATTTTTTCATATTCTATTAGATAGACATGCGATAAATTGATTTCCTATTTAAAAGAAAATTAATCCGTATACATAAAATATTTTACAATTTTTGTCTGCCGAATAAAAATTAAAATGAAATTGGAGATGCTATTATGAAGTGGTCTATTTATTTATTTTACTGTTTTTTGCTATTTTAAAGCAATTTATTTTTTTAGTCATTTTAACTTACTTTTTAGTCCTAATTGATATTAACCATATGATTTTAAGAGTGAATTTCAATTAAACTCCTTATCCTTTAAAAATAACAACCAGACTGGTTATTTAAAATGTTGACCTCTTCTCATTTGTTAAAGTAGTAGGGACCATTATCAATTTTATTTTCTAGTCAATTGGACTCATATTATTATTTTTTTTAACGAATTTATCCCTATTGAAGTCGCTATTGCAGAAAAATAATTATTTTCTTTTACTAACTTTTTTTTCCTTTCTGTTTATCATTTTGTTTAATTTCCATTTTTAATTTATTTTTGAACGTAATTTTTTATTATATTTTATTTCCATTTAACTTCTTTTTTTTTTTTTCTTTATTGCTTCTATTTTTTGTATTGTTTTCAATTTTCCATACACACGCATATATATATATATATATATATATATATATATATATATATATATATATAAACTCAAACTCAACCAAAAAAAAAAAGAAAAAATATGAAACAAAAACAAATCATAAGTGAAAATTTAGATAGCAAAAAGAAAAAAGAAAAAAAACAGATAAAATAGAAAATATAAACAAAAAAATGAAAAAAAAAATAAAACAAAAAAAAAATCAGATAATAAGGGGGGGAAAAGAAAATCGAAAGCCAAAAAATAGTAAACAAAACAAAAAATAGTAAACGAAAATCCAAAACAACATAAATAAATAAATTTATAAGCAAAAAAAATAGAAAATCAAAGCAAATAGTATAAGAAATAATGCATAAAATAGGAAAACAATAAAAAAAAACTAAAAGGAAAATGAGATATTGAAAATAAAAAATAAAAAGAAAGAAATAAAATACAATACAAAAAAAAAAATTAAAGAATGCAAAACAAGAAAAAAATAATTAAAATATAAATATTAAATATTAAAAATAAGAAGAAATATACGAGGACAAATGAATAATTTTATTTTATCATACATGGAGTAGGGCCTTACGACATGTTTGGTCGAAGGTAATGAAATCGAACTATGATATAATGGAATCAAAATTTAAATGGACGTACATTCAAAATTCAATTCCATTCCATCGAAACGTGATTCCTTTCCCTCCAACCAAACATATTATTAATTAGAGTTATTGTTCAAACGACATGAGATTTGGTTCTTACTTTTGTAAGGACTTTGGGTTTGATTGAAAAATTTATTAATTAGTTAATGCTAAATTAACTAAAAAATAAAAAAAAATAAAAATAAAAAATTAGATGTGACTTATTTCAAGGATAACCCAATAATTTCTTCAATAATATTATTATTTAAAAAAAAGGATAAAGGAAAAGAGAGGCTTAAAAATAAAGCGTTAATGGTACTTTACCCTCTATGGTTTACCGGGATTGCAGTTTAATCTCTTAAGTATTTTGGTAAGCACTTTATCCTCTTGTGTTTTAAACTAAAGTGTAACCATTAAATACCTAACAAAATCATATGAAATGAATAATTTATCCTTATATATAAACCCAACCTATCCCTTGGGTAAAAGAGTAAAGGAAAAAAATATATGAATATTATTCGACCCGACCTACTGATCAATTTAGACTTTTTGAGATTTGACTAATAGTTTCAACATAAAACGTAATGGTTACATTTTAGTTCATACCCTAGGGAGGTAAATTGCTTAACAAAATAATACAGGGGAATAAGCTACAATTCAGTTAAACTACATGAAGGTAAAATATTATTAACGCAAAAAAATTAATAAAAGATTGGTGTAGGATTTAGATACTTGCCCACTTATTTTGCAAATGTTTCTTAAAAAAAATGTTTTGATATGTTTGAAAAATGTATACCGAGATGTTTCCTATTTTAAAATCGAATGGCTAATAATGTCTCTTAATAATATCATTTGAAAGTATATTTTTTTTCATTTTGCTATATAGATTATGAAATATGAAAAATAGACAAATAAGAATGGAAAAAAATATGAGGTGCAGAATTTGTGTTTCTTTTGGATTTACAAAAAAAAAAAAAAAAAAAAACAATGCTTTGGAAAATAAATAAGTAGAAAATAAAGAGAGGAATAGACCGAAATATTGTAAGAAATGGAAAGAAATGAGAGAAAACACGTTATTTCTTAAAATAATTTCTCAAGACATGAAAGATTCTCAAGATATGAAAGGAAAATATGTAGACAAAAATGTAGTATGAGTTATTTTATATAATAGATTTTTTCCCTTTTTCCCTTCAAATAGCAGCAAAATTTATATATATATATATATATATATATATATATATATAGACTTTTTCTAGGCAGTATTAAAAAACATGAATGATACATAAATAGCATACCCCTCAACTTCTGTCATGTAGGGTTGTTTGTCTTCGTCAAATGAAAGGTCATGAAATTTTAGGGCATGAGAAACGTGAAGATTTGGTCCCAAAAAGGAGAACGGCCAGGGATGCTAACTCTTACCAAACTACCATGTGAAAACACCTAACTTTTGTGCTTTTTTATTAGGAAAATTATATTTTTTGTCCCTAAAGTATGGCATGGGTGTCTATATAGACCCTTAAGTTTGTCAAATTGCACATTTAATCTCACAAGTGTCATATTTATTATAATTCCCTAGGATAAAAAAATTTTGTTAATGATTTTGGAGATTCTTAATGAATAGAATTGAAGTGAAGAGAAGTAAATTGGAAAAATATAATGGAGTCATTTGTCCTAAAATTTTGGGGAAGTTCAAAAAAATTAAGGATGGTGCTAAAAGCTACTTTGTCATTTGGGCCGGAGATTTAAAGTTTGAGGTTGACAAGTTTGAAAAGACTTATGTGGTTGCTTTAGGTGCTAAAACTTGTGGTTGTAAAATGTGAGAATTGTTTGGAATTCCGTGCAAACATGTTGTTTCTGCAATCAATTACAATAGAGAACAACCAGAAGATTATATGGATGAATATTATAGGAAAGACTTGTACTTGGCGACCTACAGCCACATGAATAATCATGTTGGCCTGATCTACCTTAGAGGTAGGGTAAATTGGATAGTTATAAAAATTTAAACAAATTTTTATCTTCCAACACTTAAATTATCAAATAATAAATTTAATCTTAAATCAATTATTATCTTTATAATGTAGTGAATAAGTGTTATTAATTCTAGGTGCACACCCAAACAATAAAAATATAAATAATGTAAATCAATGCAGCACACAAAGATATATCTTAATTCACCAAGCTACTCTTGGTTAATTCAGCTCTCCGAGCTTACGGAGATCCGCACCCATTAAACCACTTGATCCCTTTAACAGGTAGGAATCAAACATTTACACAATGATTCTTTTCACAGCTTCAGAATCAACCTTTACAGTTTTCTTTTCATAGGCTGAGAAATAACCTCTATCTTTTTATCAGGTTAAAGATTAACCTAATTCTTTTATACCTTAGGTTAAGAATCAAACTATACCCAAAAATACTCCAAGTTTCCTTTTCATTGGTAAGAATGTAACCGTTACAATTCACTCAATTTTAATTCTAATCAGGAAGAATCAAGTCTATCTCTTTTCACGGGAAAAAGATTAACTTAATCTTTTTATATAATAGATAAAGATTAAATATCAATATTTTTACTGGAAGAGACCGAAACCCAAACTACCCCTGACTAGATACTCCTAACAGTATCTAATCCGCACAAACTCACCAATTACAAAAATCAATAAAAAAAATTTTCACTCGGAGCTTCTACCACCTCAAACCAATTAAACTCAATTAATGTCCCAAATTTATTAGTGATAGAATTTATGTGAGGAATTCAAAATTTGATTATAAAAGAAGTGGGTAGCACAAAAATAAGCACGTAATCATATTATCACAAAAATTATTTTAATAATAATATATATGCTCGTTAAGTTTGCAAACAATTTTACTATGATCTTATCATCCAAGAAAATATGATAATATAAAATCACAATTAAGAATAAAAGTTTGGAACAATCTCACCAGGAATATCACCGAAAGATTGAATATGAATCGCAAGACAACATTGATCGGTGACTTTAAAACACCTACTTAGCACTTTAACTCAAGAACTTCTCAAACAATTGAACTTATAATTGATCTCTCAATATGATATCAGAATAATGACTCTTAGAAAGCTCATGAATTGAAAGTTCTTAATAAATGTGATGTAGTGATCTCTAAAAACACAGATCTATTTAAAATGATTTGGAACAGGCCCTCTAACGGATAGTTCACACAAGATATGACAATTAAATGAACATATAGACCCCATATATCAATATCATTTAATCCTGATCCAATTCACTTAAATATGGCATTTAAAATATTCAATTTATTCCCCAAAATAATTATCAATTTCAAAACAAATAGATATGAAGTATTAAATAAACTAAATTGAGAAATACATTAATTTCATATATCATATCTATAGGGATATCTAAATAAGAGTATCATATTTTCAATACATTTAAATTCCTAAGATATCTCCAAAAGATAAGCCAAAATCTCAAAATTCCTCAAAATCTGAAACATCATAGTTGGTTGACCAGCCTCTACCCATTGGTCAACCGATCGATACAGGATGCTAGCCAAGCCTTTCTCAAACTCTGGTCGGTTGACCAATCCCCCATGGATCAATTAACTGATCAATACATAATGCAATCTCAAGCCAAATTTCAGCCCTAGTCAGTTAATCAATCATAAATGGTCGGTCGACCGATCGATTTAGAGAGTTTCATATTGGCCATCAGTAACTGATCTCCCTGGTCCAATTAATCGATTGATTCAAAGACTCATCATTTTTCAGCTTACGCCCATCGGTTGACCAATCCCTTATAGTCAGTTGACCGATACTTGATGGAACAATTTCTCCTCAATTTGTTCAACTTCAATCTTCAATGTTTTTTACCCTTTAACTGATTTTTTTCTTAGTTAACTAAATTGACACTATTAATCAATTTTAAACACTAATCTTTCTTAGGTCAAATTTTCTTCTCAATTTCACATTGGAGCAAATAATTGAACTTAATTAGGACCTTAATATAAACACACATAAATATAAATCATTTAATTTGTGTCGTGTGTGATCCTAATCGGGATACATTAAGAGTAAAATAGATTTAAGTTATTTTCACTTAAATTCTTCAGAATCTTTAATCTTTTAATGTTTGTCTCTGTATCCTTCACAATTACTTCATGATATTATCTTGATTGGAACTCTTTAGATTGAAACATTAAATTAAAACGTTAGTTTCACAAAAAATATCAACACTTAATTGTCCATCAAAATCCCGAGATCAACAAATCGTGTTCTTAAGTGCATGATTGGGTTGTGTATGGTGGTCTGGGGCCTCACTCTACTCCAGAAGTTAGCTCATGCGGTGAGCCTTTCCTTCAAACTTATAACCTAACCACCAGCCCCTTTCACATTCAATATGGGATAAATCCAACAATCTCTTCCGCACATATCGGGCTTTTGATCGGATAGCTCTCGAACAGTCTCTCTCTTTGTAGCTATTGAACCAAAATTGTAACGACCCGATTTCCCAAGGCCGCTGCGCGATTTCTCCTATTGGAGAATTTAACTGAAACCAAATCACTAATATTTTTATTCTATACAATTAGATAAATTTTAGAAATAACGGCGATAATTTTAGTTGTTGATTTTACAACGATAACTAATAAATATAATATTTACAATTTAAATATTACCATTTTGAACGAAATTTCGAGGATGAAATTTATTTAAGGGGGTAGATTGTAATATCCTGAAAATTTATATTTTTGAAAAATATTATTTTATATAAATTTAATATTTTTGGGGTTATTTTTGTAAATTTATGGTAAAAATAATTTTTGATGATTTTTGGGATTTGAATATTAATTTCAAATTGATTTAAAAATTTTAGAACTATTGTGTTTTTTAAAATATACATTTAAGAGTTTTGAGATATAATTAATATTTTCTTTATTTTAAGGAGGATATTTATGTAAATAATAAAAAATAATATAAATATTAAAATGTGTTGTCTTCGTGAAATGAAGACAGCACATAATAAAATTATATATATATATATATATATATATATATATATATATATATATATATATATATGCGTTTAACATGACACGTTTCATCACGATAATAATAATAATAATAATAATAATAATAATAATAATAATAATAATAACCATTCTGCTTTTATATATATATATATATATATATATATGCATTTAGAGATTAAAAGGAAAAAAAGAAAAAAGAAAAGTTATAGTTTACTAATACATAGAATGTTTTGGCGAGAAAATTATTCCGATTCTATTTCTGATTTCGGGGCAGATTTTAGGTAAAATTTCTAACTCTTTTAATATATGTATTTAATTTTCCTATCGTGTGATTTATATTATTATTATGGTTGAATTTTAACGGTTAAATTTTATGAAAATTTTATGATTATGTGAAAATTATGTGGAAATCATGCCAATATCGTTTATTTGTCATATTAATTAAATACATGTATTAGATAGGTTAAAGTTCTACTGAGCGTTGGTTCACAACCCCACAGTTTTGATTGTAGGGCCAGTGAGAACAAGAACAACACATAAGAATTTATAGTGGAATTTCTATTTAAAATTGTAATAGTTATATTTATTATTCTCAGTTGTAAAATCGAATCGATAAATAAAAAAATTCGATAATTATCATTATTGCTGCCGGATTGTAAATTAAAATATTTTTATAAAATGAATTATTAATTACTTTTCGCCGATGCATTTTAAAATTTATCGGATTTTATATAATGAAATTTTGGTCAATCGACTTTAGTGTTAATTCTTCAAAAGGAGAAACAGGGTCATCACAAAAATTGTTGTAACATGGTATAACGATCCGGTTTTCCAAAGCCGTCACTAAATTTCTCCCATCGGAGAATTTACACTAAAATTGGACGACTAATATTTCATTCTATAAAATTAGATAAATTTTTCAAACTACGACGATAATTATATTTATCGAATTCATCGGTTCAATTTTTACAATAGTAAATCATACATATAATTACTATTATTATACCAACTACTTAATCTCATATTCAAGATATTATTCAATTGGTAAATAATTCCACAAAATTAAGTGACTAACTAATTAGATTAATATTACTGCCACAAGCAAATTTGAAGGTAATTAAGTTTCCACAAATTTGAAAGTAAAATATTAGCGAAATACAGATTCCATTTTCACGGCTAATCGTCTCGTCAATTTTACAATTATTACAAATTAAATAGAAATTCAAATAAAATTTATGTCGTCATTCTGCTCTCACTGGCCCTGCAATCAAAACTGTGAAATTGTGAGTCAACGCTTTGTAGAATTTCAACCCCTCTAATACATGCATTTAATTAATACAACGAATGGAACACATAGGCATGATTTTCACATAATCATAATTATTTCATGAAAATTAACAGTTAAAATTCAACCATAATAATAACATAAATCTCATAATAGAGACAGTAAATACATATATTAAAAAAGTTAAAAATTCTACCTGAAATCCGAAGCCGAAATCCCAAACCGAAAACCACATCTCAGCAATTATGAAACCACAAAATTTGAATACCCACCAAATAGGCCCTTAAATTCTCTCTATTCTCTCCAAACATATATATAAATATATAACTTAGTATGATGCTTGCTATTATTATTATTATTATTATACAGATGCCATGTGCCTATGCCAATACACATATATATCAATTTACTTGGGTGATTTTTTTGCCTTATCACGAAGGCAACGATTTCATCGACCTATTAATTAATTTATTTATTTATTACATAAATATCCCTCTTAAAATATTAATTATATTTCAAAACTCTTAAAAGTATATTTTACATAACCTAGTAGTCCCAAAACTTTTAAAAGTCAAATTAAAATTAATATTTAACTCCTAAAAATTATCAAATATTACTTGTATCATAAATGTATAAAATAATCTCAAAAATATTAAACCTATATAAAATAATATTTTCCAAAAATATAAATTTTCAAGAATTAGAATCTACCCCTTTAAATAAATTTCGTCCTCGAAATTTCGTTCAGAATATTAATAATTTAACATCGTATTTAGATAAAATACCCGGATATATATTGGTCCAAGGATGATAACGAAAAATCACTATCACACTTTCGCTGCGCTATTCTAATAAAAATAACAATAATATCTATATATATAATGTTTTGAGAAAATCTCAACAATCATTCTACACTTTAATCCTACCTATCGCTAATAGTGGACTAATATTTATCTAAATATTTTACTAGTGTACTGTCTTCATAATACGAAAACCATTTATGGATAAAGTGTTTTTATCAAAATTTACTTTTCAAAACAGAATATAGCCACTTGCTTAACAATATTAAAATCCCAACAAAATATCATCATAATAAAATAACTAAATTTAAATCGACTGGTTAACACATGTTTATATAATAAAATACCATACTTTTTTGTCAACCATAAGATTGTTTTACCTCACAATCGGGAGTTATCATATCAACTACCTATAGGACTTGCCCTACTGTTAAGTTCGATACAACATATATCCACCCTGCAAGACTGACCCTCCTGACAGGTAACAACATATATCCACCCTACAGTACTGACCCTCTTAACAAGTAACAACATATATCTACCCTGCAGGACTGACCCTCCTGACAGGTAACAACATATATCCACCATGCAAGACTTACCCGACAGGTAACAAAATATATCTACCCTGCAGAATTTGCCCGACAGGTAACAACATATATCCATCCTGCAGGACTTGCTTGACAGGTAATAATATATATCCACCCTGCAAGACTTGCCCTTTTGACAGGTAACAATATATATTCACCCTATAGGACTTTTCCAACAGATAACAACATATATCTACCCTACAGGACTTACTTGACATGTAACAACATATATACACCCTATAGGACTAACTCTCTTGATAGGTAACAACATATATTTACCCTACAGAATTGGCCATCCTGATAAGTAACAATATATATCCACCCTACAAGACTGACCCTCTTGACAGGTAACAATATATATCCACCATGTAGGACTTGCCCAACAGGTAACAAAATATATCTACCCTGCAGGACTTGCCCAATAGATAACAACATATATACACCTCGCAGGACTTGCTTGACAAGTAACAACATATATCTACCTTGCAGGACTTGCCTTCCTGACAAGTAACAACATATATCCACCTTGTAGGATTTGCCCAACAGGAAACAACATATATCCACCTTACAGGATTTGCTTAACAGGTAACAATATATATCCACCTTACAAGACTGGCCCTCCTGACAGGTAACAACATATGGCATAGCAGGATAGTAAAAATTATTTGTTATCCTTAAAAAATTTACTTAATTCATTAATCATCGTAAAACTATCCATTTTTATCAACACTTTTTTTTTTTCATAATTTTAATTCGAAAATATAATTTTACAATTTACACAGAAGACAGTATCCATATGGTCCATGACTCACACAACACTTACCGAATCCACATAATCTTTTTTTTTTTTTTTTGAAAACAAATAGGTTTTTGAGGTTGTTATTTCTGATTGCTGTACTCCTTTGGTTGCAGTAGTGCATTGCTTGCGTTCTTTGCTTCTCCTATTGCTTAAGGCTGTTGAAGCTAATGCTTCTAATAAATCTATTGATTTGTAAATTTTTACATTTCACTTTTTACTAAATTGATTCTGAGTATTCTGGAATCCAAAACGGGGGTTCAACACCTTTACAAAGGGCCACAACCAAGAAAACAAAATGAAGAGGTAGTCCACCCCCACACAACTACAAAAGGTCACACCTACAAACAGAACACTAAAAGTTCAAAAACTATCTGAAAAGAAGCTTAAAACCAAGAAGCTCCCAGCGATAAATCAAGCAATAAACCAATGTGAGACAAATAAAAAAATAAAAAAAAATCCAACTTTGATTTCGCCAGATCTAATGCCATTGACATTCATAGTAGGAAGCACTAATGACATTCATGATTGTTTTTGCCTTTCAGTTTTATTTCACTTTATTTTATTTTATTTTTGTGAAATTTGCATCAGATTCTTTTTCATTTGTTAGTTGGGGAATATATATATATATATATATATATATATATTTATTTATTTATTTATTTATTTTGCTGCAAGCCACTAGAAAATCCATATAAATAAATATAACCCCTTTCGTTTTATAAATCAGCTCATTTCGTCTCTTAAACCTATGACTAAATTTTCATTGTAATTATATTTTGTTGTCAATACTCAAACACTTTCAATATTTTTTTTTTCTTTTTTCGAATTAATGAATTATACAATTTTTTTCAATTATTACTTCGTTTATGATGAATAATAGACACTATAACTCGAGCCTAGAGTGGTCGCAAACCCGCTCTGTACCAACTGTAACAACTCGGTTTTCTAGGGCCACCACTAGGTTTTTCCCCTCGGAGAATTTACACTAAAACGGAACGACTAATATCTTATTTTATAAAATTAGATAAACTTTAGAAACTACGGCGATAATTATATTTATCGAATTCATCGATTCAATTTTTACAATAGTAAATCATAAATATAATTACTATTATTATACCAACTACTTAATCCCATATTCAAGATATTATTCAATTAGTAAATAATTCCACAAAATTAAGTGACTAACTAATTAGATAAATATTACTGCCGCAAGAAAATTTGATGGTAATTAAGTTTCCACAAGTTTGAAAGTTAATTATTAGCGAAATACACATTCCAATTTCACGGCTAATCGTCTCGTCAATTTTACAATTATTACAAATTAAATAGAAATTCAAATAAAATTCCTGTCGTCGTTCTGCTCTCAACGGTCCTGTAATCAAAACTGTGGGGTTGTAAGCCAATTCTGTAGAATTTTAATCCCTCTAATACGTACATTTAATTAATACAATGAATGAAACACATGGGCATGATTTTGACATAACTTTCACATAATCATAATTATTTCATAAAAATTAACAGTTAAAATTCAACCACAATAATAACATAAATTTCACAATAGAGAAATTAAGTACATATATATAAAAGAGTTAGAAATTCTACCTGAAATCCGAAGCCGAAATCCCGAATCGAAAACCATAACTTAGTAATTATGAAACCGCAAAATTTGAATACCCACCAAATAGGCCCTTAAATTCTCTCTATTCTCTCCAAACAATAAAATATATACATACATACATATATATATACATACATACACACACACACACATATATATATATATATATATATATATATATATATATATATATATATATATATATATATATATTATACAGATGCCATGTGCCCATGCCAATACACATAGATATCAATTTACTTGGGTGATTTTGTTGCCTTCATCACGACGGCAACAATTTCATCTACCTATACACTAATATCCCTCTTAAAATATTAATCATATTTCAAAACTTTTAAAAGTATATTTTATATAACTTAGTAATCCCAAAATTTTTAAAAGTCAAATTAAAATTAACATTTAACCCCCAAAAATGATCAAATATTATTTATACCATAAATTTACAAAATAATCTCAAAAATATTAATCTTATATAAAATAATATTTTCCTAAAATATAATTTTTTGAGATATTACACTTGGGCTCTGATACTAATGTAGAGTGATCTTGAACCTTTCTCAACACCAAAAGGTAGCTCATGAGGTGAGACTTTCCCTCATAATTATAATCTGACCATCAGCCCCTTCTACATTCTATTTGGGATAAACCCAACAGGTTGAAATTGGTATGCCTTTCTTGGCCCACCAACAGGAACAAAACTGGTAGACCTAAGAAGCAGAAGAAAATGGATCGTGGTGAGCTGAGAGTTACACCACAGACAACCAAAAAAGGAAAATAAGTTGAATGCAAATGGTGTTTACAAAAGGGACACAATCAAAGAAGATACAAAAACAGCAAACATCCAAAGTCCAAATTAGTTAAAAAGGTAATACGTTACATATTAACTTTTATTTCTATATTCTATAATTTTTTCAACTATTAATTGTTCACTTTTTGGGGGGTATTTTAAGGAGAATTCTCAGGCAATTTCGGCTCATCATCGCAGGCAATTATTGGTTCATCATCTCAGCCAGTTGTCTTATCTCAGGCAGTTGTTGCATCTCATCCACTTGCTTTAATCTCAACCAATTGCTGCATCTCAATCGGTGATATGGACAAATTTGAGAGCCCGGATTGCAATTAGAGCTAAAGGCGAGGAAAATTTTAAAGCAAGATTAGGGATACGAAGTAAATGAGAAGATGAAGTGCAAAAGAAGAGGAAAAATAACAAAGTAACATATTAATATGGTATTTTGTTAACCTTTTTTCCATGCTTTGTTGTAATTTATTGCTAGATTGCTGTGCAATTTAGGGTCACTAGTCATTGGTTTGTTTTTTAAACAATTTATTGCAGTTTTCATTTTCGCACAGTTTAGGCAGTTCATTGCACAGTTTATTGGCTTTTTTTTTTTTTTTTTTTTTTTTTTTGTAGTTTAATGGTTTTTTTTTTTAAATGCAGTTTAGGCAATTCCTTACATAGTTTGCAGTTTAGTTTTTCTTTTTCTTTTTCTTTTTTTATTTCTTTTTTGGCACAGTTTGAGGGGGTAGGGGTAGGGGCAGGGGCGGGGTAAGGGTAGGGTTGGGGGGGGGGGGGGGGGGGGGGGGTTTGTAAAGGTTAGGGTAGGAGGGTTAAGGATGGCAATTAAAATTGAACCGATAGGTAACTGCACGAAACCGAACAGAGCTATCCGATTTTGAAACCGACTAAATAGTTTTGGTTTTAAATTTACCAATCGAAGTGGTTTTGGTATTGGTATTGGTTTTAGGATAGTAACCGCAAAACCAAACCACATGACCGGAATCGTGAACCAAACCGTGTAACCGGAACTGTTTTTGGAATTTTTGTTTTATATTTTAATTATGTTTTTGTTCATATAAAAGAAACAATGGTGTGCGGTTTCGTAGTTTTGATTTTGTTTTTTTGTAAATTTTAAAAATCTTAAACAGTTTCGCGATTTTGGTTTTGATTAAAATGGTCTGGTTTTAAAACCGTTTAAAAAAGCGGCGGTTTTGCTTTTGGTTTTATATATATTTAATGATTTTAGTTTTAGTTTTGTATGAAACCGAGCCAAACTTAGACTATTGACATCCCTAAGGAGGGTTAGGTAGGGTTAGGGGTAGGGTAGAGGAGGGGGAGGGAATGGTAGAGGGTAGGGGAGGAGGGAGGATTAGTGTAATACCCCAAAAATTTATATTTTTTAAATTATAATTTTATATAAGTTTAATATTTTTGGGGACTGTTTCGTAAATTTGTAGTATAAATAAATATTTGATAAGTTTTGGAGAGATAAATGTAATTATTGGATTTAATATGAATTATTTTATAATTATGGGGCTAAATATCATTTTGAAAATCTTAATAACTAAGGGCCCATTTGGTAACTGTTCCGTGCCCATCCCATGCAGTGGGATGGGAATAGGATGGGATGAGATGAAAATTTTGTTTTCTTCTTGGAACAGAATAACGTTTGGTAACGACATTTCTTTTTTTGGATCTAGGAACATAATCGCGTTCTGTAACGATTTTATCCCAGAAATAAAAAACGAACCCTAAACTACAAATTGAAAAACAAATCTAAAAAATCCAAGAACATATTCAATTTCGAACTCCATTTCCAGTTTCATTTTTAGTTTCGATTTCCAGTTTCGATTTCGATTTCGAACTCAATTTCTAGTTTAAATTTCAAAAAATCAATCAAAATCCTATTGATTTTGATAAAGGCGACGACGATGGCGACGAAATAGGATTCGACGATGACAACGAAGGCGACGGCGACGGTGACGAAGGCGAACATGACAGCGACGGCGACAAAAGCAATGGCGACGAAGGCGAAGAAGATGGAGCAGAACTAAGGTTATGGCAACGATGGCGCACAACGAAGACGATGACGACGATGGAGCAGAACAAAGGTGATGAAGGAAATGGCGACGAAGGAGTAGAACGAAGGTGATGAGGAAATGGAAATAGAATCGGAAGGAGTAGAATCGGTTTCTTTATGTTTCTCAATCCTAAAGAAAAAAGTGGGATGAATTTTCAAATGGGAATGAAATGGGAACGGGAACAAAAATTACCAAATACTATTCCCAGACAAAAATCCCAAAAATATGAAAATGGGATGAAAATTTTTAGGATGAGAATGATTACCAAATGCCACCTAAGGAACCATTCGCAACCATGAAAAAAAAAAAAAGTGGCCACGGAATTATCTATCTATCTATATCTATATATATATATATATATATACAATGTCAATTTAAAAAGGGTACAGCGAAACGTAGATATAGAAAGGCTGATCAATCTAGGAATAATGAAAAAAAAAAAGGGGGGGGGGGGGGGGGAGGAAAGGAAATGGAGCCAAAATGAAGTTGGGGCCGCAAGGAAATTCGATTGCGAATAAAATTAGGATTCAAAATATATATACACATATATATTTTCTGAATGTTTTGTGGATTCCGGTTCGAATTTTGACTTTCGTAGAATTTTTAATATTTTAATATAAATATTTAATTTCTCCATTGTGTGATTTATGTTATTGTGATTATTGAATTTTAACTGTTAAATTTTATAAAATAATTATGATTGTGTGAAAATTAAATTATGTGAAAATCATGCCAATGTGTTTTATTTGTTCTATTAATTAAATTCACATACTAGAGGGATTGAAGTTCTACTGAGCGTTGGCTCACAACCCCACAATTTTAATTACAGGGCCGGTGAGAACGAAATAGTGATAGGAGTTTTAATTGAATTTCTATTTAAAACTGTAATAGTGATATTTATTGCTCATCGTTGTAAAATCATTTCAATACATTGATAAATTATAAATTCGATAATTATAATTATCATCGTCGCATTGTAAATTAAAATAATTTTAGTATTATCTGAAAATTTATTTTATAAATATTTGATAGCGCTTCTACTTTATTTATTTGAGGTGCTACCATGTTAACTTTCATGGTTTAAATTTTTATAACAGTGGAATTAAAACTATTCGCAAGTTTTGATTACCTAAAGCTATACATGTATGGTTATTATAATTTGAAAGCCTTGGCAATGGAAGCATTTGAAATTGGATTTTGAAGTGTATAAATTATGCACTTAATAAATTTCCCAGGTGCTAATAAAATATATTTATTAGCAGTTGAATTTTTATTCGAGGATTATATAGAATTATCTGTGATTTATAATTAGAAATTATCATTGGCGGTTGAACTATTATTTCCTCTAATATATATATTATTAGCGGCCCTAAGAATTTGAAATATTAATGTTTGAGTTATAATGGAAAAGTCATTGGTTGAATTAAAATGGAAATGTAGTGATTTGGTTTTCCTGATAATTCTTCATAGGAAAAACCAAATAACGGCTCTGAAAAATCGGATCGTTACAGGTGGTATCAAAGCGGAGTTTGCGATCACCCTAGGTTTGGATTATGGTACCTATTACCTATAATAAGAGAAGTAATTTATTAAAATAATAATAATAACAATAATAACAATAATAATAATAATAATAATTTTCGTATAAATCATTAAAAAAATATTAATATGAAAAGTAGCATTAGAACACTTTGAGTCATTAAGGTGGCGTTTGGTAACCGTTTCTGTTTCAATTCCAGCAGTGGGATGGGAATGGAATGGGATGGGATACGGCGGCGCCGTCGCCGGCCGGCCGGCAACGGCCGGCGACGGTTCTTCGGCGTCGGAGACGGCGGTGCCCCCGCCGGCGATGACCGGACGGCGGTGGCGCCGTCGCCGGCGACTGCCGGAAGTGGCCGGAAAAATTCCGGCCGGACGGTGACCGGCGACGGTCGCCGGACGGTGACCGCCGGCGGCGGCGGACGGTGACCGGCGACGGTCGCCGAAATGACCGGCGGCGGCGGCGGACGGTGGTCGGCCGGTAGGTGAATAGTGATCTTGGATTTTGGAAATAGAATGGGAATAATGAGAAACAACTTTTTTTTGTTTCTCATTTCTTAAGAAAAAAGTGGGCACAATTCTCAAATGGGAATGAAATGGAAACGGAAACAAAAATTACTAAACGCTAATCCCAAACAGAATTCCCAAAAATCTGAGAATGGAATGGGATGGAAATGGTTACCAAACTGGGCCTAAGTAAAAAGAAATAAATAAATAAAAGATATGATTCGGATGTATAACTGTGGCAATGACCTTTATATATGTTGGTGGAAAGCACTTTTGAGTATTAAAATTTCAATTGCTTAAACGTTGAACCCTCAAAAAAAAAAAAAAAAATAACTTTCTCATTTAAGATGCAGGAAGCATCCAAGGAAAATTAGTAATTTAAGGCTAAAAAAATATTTGATAATCCTACTGTGAAGTGAGAAATAAAAAAGATTCAAATAAAGTAGAAGATAATATTACATTTTGAATCCCTATGACTAAAAACTATTGCCAAATATTAGATCTTATTTTTAAAGTAAACCTCGACAGAGTTTAGATTTGTGAGCACTCTGAATTTAAGTTGTGGTATCCACTATCCATAATAAGTGAAGTAATACTTCAAAATAATAATTCTCATATAACTCATTAATTCCAAAAAAAAAAATGATATGGAAAATGTTATAAAGATTTGGGTGCCTAAAATTTAGTTGTGAATCTTAAGAATATCACGTAAATCAATTTTTTAGTGTATACATTCCGACTCATAAATTACTATTTCGGTAGATATTTTACTAATTCCCGACATGTGAATTTAGGCACATTAATTTATTTATATATGAGTGTTACTGTTAAAAAAAATTAATAAAAAAAAATATATATTATTGATTAATGCAACTTTGCATTAATTGGGTGATAATATCAACTTTACATTAAACTTGCATCCATATGTTATTACCATTATTTCACTTTGGTCCCTACAAATTTCAAATTGAATTTACTAAAATTTTAGGTGGCATTCGATTAATACAACTCACCCATAATAAGTTAAATAAGACTTGGTGAGTGTCATGTTAGCCCTAAACCATAGGAATTGTTGATAAAGTGAAAATATTAATTTAAAGGTGTTTGTCGTCTTCTATATAAATTATCAAATTATATTTTTGTATTAAATTGGAAAAAAAAAAAAAAAAAGGTTATTGAAACTGGATAGTTTTATGATGCTAAATGGATCGAGAAAAATTTTAAAGGTGGAAAAATCATTTTATTATCCTGTTATACCATAGTTGTCTTCTCATTAGGAGGACATGTCCTGCGAGATGTGGATATATTGTTACCTGTCAAACAAGTCCTGCAGGGTAGATATATGTTGTTACCTATCAAGCAAGTCCTGCAGGGTAGATATATGTTGTTAACCGTCAAGTAAGTCTTGCAGGGTAGATGCTCATACCATTGGAGATATTAAATGGCCCTAGCACTGATGGCCACATTAGATGACACAGTTGTGCAGGTTACGGAACTATCGTAACTTCCGATCATAAGGTGAAATGATCCTATGGATAAGAGAAAAATATGTGTGCGATATTTTATTATATATTAAAATAATTTGATTGGTTGATCTAAAAGTATTATTTTATTGTAATGGTAGTAGTGGAATTTTATTTCGGCTTGGTGTGCAATTATATTATATTATATTTTGAAAAGTGATGTTTGATAAATATACTTGGTCCATAAATTCTTTTTATATTATAAAGACAGCATGTGCATTGTCTTCCATATAAATTATCAAATTATATTATCGTACAAAAATATAGAAAGAAAAAGGTTTATTAAAATGGACGGTTTTATAACGTTATGCGGTCAAGTAAATTTTTAAATGTGAAAAATGATTTTTATTACCTGACTATGTTATAGTTATCTTCTCATCAGGTGGCCATGTCCTACAAGATGTGAATATGTGTTGTTACCTGTCAAGTAAGTCTTGTATGGTGGATATATGTGTTACCTATTAGGCAAATCCTACATGGTGGATATATGTTGTTACCTGTCAAGCAAGTCTTGCAGGGTGAATATATATTGTTACCTATTAGGCAAGTCCTGCAGGGTAGTTGCTCTTACCATAAGAGATATTGAATGGCCCTGACACTGATAGCCACCTTAGATGTCACAGTTGGATATGTCACAATATCGTTATAACTCCCGATCGTGAGGTAAATGATCATATGGCTGGCAAGGAAGTGTGTTATTTTATTATATACTAGTGAGTTGACCAATTGATTTAAATTCGACTGTTCTGTTACGATGATATCTTTGTTGAGATTTGGATATTACTCAGTGTGGCTATATTTTATTGGAAAGTAGATTTTGATAAAAATACTTGATCTATAAAATACTTTTATATTACGAAGATAATACACCGATAAAATATTCAAATAGATATTGGTCCACTAGTAATGAGTTTTATCTTATACAACATCTATATAAATATTATATACAAATCTATAACATATCACGTGACTTGTTGATCAACAGTGGCTTGCATTTACTACTTAACTTACTTTTGAGAGTTCCCATGATCATAGCTGCCCCTACTCAGCGTGGTTCTTCTTCTCCGCTGAATTTGTGTCGCCTCCATAATCGTAGACTTACTTTTGAGACTTACCATCACCATAGCTGGCTCTGCTTAGCGTCTTTCTTTCTCTCCGCCGAATTCGTCGCTTCCAATCCTCCACTGGTTCTTCTTCTTCTCCTCTGAATTCGTCGCCTCCATAATCTTCGCAGATCTCAAGGTAAATCTACATCCCATCTCCTTCCCCACTGTTTTGGGTTTCCTTGTCGTCATCTCCCACATCAATCGTGCCCTAATCTCTACCCTAATCTCTGCCTATTAGTCATGTGTTAATCGAAGCCCTAATGGAATCTTTACATCTCGCATCTATAAGACCCTCGCAACAACAATCGTTCCTCACAACAACACTAATTTGGTTCCTCGATTCAGACGATTGTTCCTCGCAACAACAATCGTTCCTCGCAAGGTTAGTTTAAATCATGTTCAGATTTGGAGTTTTTGTTTTGTTTACTGTTTTTGTTCCAAGGTAGCATTTGGTTCCCATTTCTGTTTATGTTCAAACCCATTGGATGTCTAAAAAAACACTGTTTTTGCTCTCATTACTTTAGGAATTTTTGCTCTCATTGCTTTAGGAAATATTTGTGACTTAAGTTCAGACAAAATACATGCATAATAGCAGTTGTTTTTCATTTCTGTTCCCAGTGTTCGCATTTTCTTTTTTGGGGTTTGAGAACAAAAAGAAAAAGAAACATAAAACAATGCCTTTTTTTTCTTTTTTTTTTTTTCATTTTTTCATTTAGGTGGCATTTGTTCAGTGTTCAAATTAAAAATCTGAGAACAGAACAAAAACAATGCCTTTTTTTTGTTTGTTTTCATTTTTTTATTTCTGTTCCAAGAAACCTAAAAAGTGTTTTTGCTCTCACTTCTTTAGGAATAATTGTACCTCTTTCCTTAATTAAGGCCTCTATCATGATGTTGGGACTAATTAAGGTCTCTTTCCTTCATTTATTACGTTTTAAAAAAAAAAGCGTCATGAGAACAAAAATCATGCATCTTCCTCTCTAAAATTGAATTCATTTAGTTTCATTTTTTCATTTATGTTATGTTCCCTGTATCTATTTTTGTTCATGTTCCCTGTTTCTGTTTCTGTTTCCGTCTCTGTTTTCCATTCCTGTTTCTGTTTTTGTTCATTGGTTCATGTTGCCATATGTTTCATGTAGATGCCCAGGTAGCATTTGGTTCCCACATTTCTGTTTATGTTGAATCTCAAGAACAACTTTTTTATTGTTTTTGTTTGGTTCCTAGTTTTCTGTTTATTTTTTTAAAGAAAACTTGAAACATAAACAAATATCGACAAAAACAAATTTCTGATTTTTAGAACGAATTTGATGAGAACGAATTCGTTTATGTTTTTTGTATTTGAATTGTCGTTTGTTTTGTGTTTTGTTATCAAATTTCTGTTTCTATTTGAAATTTTTTGGGAACGGAATTGAAACATATTTTTTGTGCTGGAATGGTGTGATTTTTCTCAAATCTTGAATTCGGTGAATTGTTCTGAATTATCTGTGAAACACAGTCTATTGAGTTGTTCTTTTATTCACATATTTCTCTGTTTACCTTGCTCAATCTGTTTATGAGAATTCTAAGTAACCTAATTCTATCGCTCAGTGTAAAAAGAATAAAATAGAAGCCAAATCTAAGTGAAAATTCAGATGAATTCACTAACGTTGGTCAAACCCTCTTCAAATTTTCTCATATTTTTATTAAATTAATCAGAAAAATCGAAGTAAAAGTGAAAGTTTTTTGTTTCCAATTCTTCACATCTTTGAACACAAAAGTGGGACGAAGGAGTTTTCAGGTATGTTTGAATTTCTTTCCTCCAAAATTGGGTTGATTTTAGGTAATCTTATGCTGGATTTTAGTTTTGCTTCATTCGGTAACTAAAACTCAATTTAAAGCTCAAGCATTTGGGCATTTACGATATGAATTTTTAACTTGGACTCTTAATTTATTTATTTGTTTTAAATCTAATTGGTAATTTTTGTATTTCTTATAGTAGGGGTACCTAGATTTAGTTCTTGATCAATTGAATCTCAACTTTCCAAGATCAGATTGAAATTTGTAGAGAAAAGGCTGTGTAAGACTGTTTTCTTCTCTATATTTTTGTGTTAGGTTTCATCTGTATTAGTTTCAAAAGAATTTTAATCTTAGCCATTGCTATCAAATTATTCTTTATGTTTTCCAACTCAGCGATTTGTTCTCTTTTTGTTATGTTTTGATTTTTTTTTTCAATAGAGTTGCATCTGCTCCCGGGAAGGTTTTGATGACTGGGGGTTACCTTATTCTCGAGAGGCCTAATGCTGGGATTGTGCTCAGTACAAATGCTCGATTTTATGCAATTGTGAAACCACTTTATGAAGATGTTAGACCTGATTGTTGGGCTTGGGTTTGTCCTTCATAATTCATTTCTTTATTATTCAGTTAATTATATATATGAATTTTTCCCCTCATCCGCCTTCTAATATTTTGCTAAAGCGTGCTGATTAATGGTTGATATTTTTGTTTTGGATCACATCATTAACTATAAGCACAACAAGGCTTTTTGTCCCAGATTTCCTTTGAAATGATTACATTTAATTTTTTGAAAACTAAATTTGTTTTCTATTTAGTGTTACATCAGGTTGTTACCTAAACATGAATGAATAATGTTTGCAAGTTTTTGATCTTTTACTTTTACTTGGTGTTTGCGACTTTTTGATCTTTCAAGCAAAACTGAAGATCTTTCTTTTTTTGTCTTTTTTTCGATAGCACGGAGAAGCTGATGAAGTTTTTAAGATCGAGGTTTCAGATCTTGAATTCTAAGGTTTTGTTCCCATATTTCTATTACTATTATTGTTCAATTAAGATTGTATTTATGTTTTTCTCTTTATTTGTGTTCTTAGGTTTGAAAACGAACTCTGATTGTTCCCAATTTACTATGTTTGGTGTTCTTAAAAATCATAGATTAAAAAAAATAGACTTAGAGCCACTGCTCTAAATCTAATTCTTGAAACTTGAATGTGAATAATGGTTTAACATGGCCATGTATATTTTTGCGTCAATTTCTATGTATATTGATTGCTTTTTCCTTACAAGTTTTTTGTTCTCAATTTTTTTCCCTGCAATGGAAACACGAAAGAAATGGGTTTCTGTTTTTGTTTTTTGTTTTTTGTTTTTGTTTTTGTTTTTGTTTCTATTTTTTGTTTCAAATTTTTTGGGGAACAAAAGCTAAAATCAAGGAAGAGAAACACTAAATAAATGCCACTAAACAGCTGTGAATTCCATTTTGGGAACAGAGAAGGTTATACGGAAACCAAAAAAAAATTGGGTTTCCGTTTTGGAACGAAAATATATGGGTTCTGGAATGTAATCGTTTATGGATTTCTATTTTCTCTTCTTCCAAAAAAAGCAAAAATAGAACTCTCGGAACAGAAACGCCACCTCAAACATCTGTCTCTATACACCCAAAATTTATAAATGAGTTTAAACAAACAAAAAAAAAAAAAAAGTTAGTTATGGAGGGTTACATTTTTATGTTGAATTTAAGCTATTTTCTCTTGGACTTACTCAATTTAGGCATAATATTTGTTTGATATTCTGTTGGAAGAAGTGGCGGGAGTGAATAGAAGAAACACATATGTTTTCGGTGTTCAAACCTCCAGAAGGCGAACAATGAGCTGAGAGCTACGGCGATGACATTATTTTTGGACGCCCTTCCATTCAAATGCCCTATTCTCTGTTGCCGAAAGGTATCTTCGATTCCTTTATTTTTCATGTTTTTTATCATCACTAATATAGAAAAATTTGTTTACTATTTCTGTTCATTGATATAGCAAAAAATTATTTGTTGTTTAGTGTTTTAATAGGTTCTCTTGAAGATAATTGTTTTAATAGGATTGCATAAGAGACTCAACCCTTATTTTTGTCTAGGTGCCACAGACATTTGACGACGTGCATTTTTCTTTTCCCTATTATATGTGGATTAATAGTTCTTGAGTTTTGATTTTGTTTGCGTATTGATTTCAATAGCATTTCCATATTGTAATTAACTACTGTTATGTACAACAATTTGATTTTAATTTTTCCATTTGGTTAATTGGTACGGTGTAGTTGAGTTCTTATTGTATGTAGATAATTTCTTCTAATTGGATTGTAAAAATAATTTTTCCGAATTATTTTTTGTACGTGGATATTTTTAGGCTAAGTTCATATGATAGCAAAACAAATTGATATAATTATCCCAGATGGTGATGTATGTTTTACGCCCGTGCCTTCAGGCACGGGTTATACACTAATATATTATATACAATGTCAATTTAAAAAGGGCACATGGACGTGGATATAGAAAGGCTGATCATCCTAAGAATAATGAAAAAAAAAAAAAAAAAAAAAAAAAAAGGGGAAAGGAAAGGAATTGGAGCCAAAATGAAGTTGGGGTCGCAAGGAAATTCGATTGCGAATAAAATTAGGATTCAATATATATATATATATATATATATATATATATTCTGAATGTTTTGTATATTTCGGTTTCGTATTTCGGCTTCGAATTTCAGGTATAATTTCTAACTGTTTTAATATATGTATTTAAATTTTTTATTATGTGATTTATGTTATTATGGTTGTTAAATTTTATGAAATAATTATGATTGTGTGAAAATTATATAGAAATCATGCCAATGTGTTTTATTTGTTTTATTAATTAAATGCACATATTAGAGGGGTTGAAATTCTACTAAGCGTTAGCTCACAATCCCGCAGTTTTAATTGCAAGGCCGGTGAGAACGAAACGTCGACAAGAGTTTTAGTTGAATTTCTATTTAAAATTGGAATAGTGATATTTATTACTCATTGTTGTAAAATCAATTCGATACATTGATAAATTATAAATTTGATAATTATAATTATCACCGTCACATTGTAAATTAAAATAATTTTAGTATTATCTGAAAAATTTATTTTATAAATATTTGATAGCGCTTCTACTTCATTTATTTGAGGTGCTACCATGTTAACTTTCATGGTTTAAATTTTTATGACAATGGAATTAATTTTAGTTAGAGCTATAAATGTATGATTATTATAATTTGAAAGCCTTAGCAATGGGAGCGTTTGGAATTGGATTTTGAAGTGTATAAATTATGCACTTAATAAATTTCCCAAGTGCTAATAAAATATATTTATTAGCAGTTGAATTTTTATTCGAGGATTATATAGAATTATATGTGATTTATAATTAGAAATTATCATTGGCGGTTGAATTTTTATTTCCTCATATATATAATATATATATATATATATATATATATATATATATATATATATATTATTAGAAGCCTTAAGAATTTGAAATATCACTGTTTGAGTTATAATGGAAAAGCCATTGGTTGAATTAAAATGGAAATGTAGTGATTCGGTTTTCGTGATAATTCTCCATAGGAGAAACCAAATAGCGGCCTTGAAAACCGGGTCGTTACAATTAGGATTGGGTTGGAGGGTAGGGGTAGGGGTAATAGAGAGGTAGGGTAGGATAGGCGTAGGGGTAAGGTTGGAGGAGGAGGAGGAGGGGGGGGGGGGGGGGGGGGGGGGGGGAAATAGGGGGTGGGGGGTTTGGGACACTGATCGAAGGCTTCATTTTTAGTATGGAAACTACCAATTCAACCTACTATATTTTATTTGCACTAATAACCTCTTTTGCCATGTTGGGGACTAATATACCCTTATTTAATGAGATTTTAACTTCCTATTATGTCCAAATCATATCTAGTAACTTCATAAAAAATATGCGGCATTATAATTCAGTTTTTATTACTCCTAAAAACGTGAAAACAAATCTGATAACTTGTTCAATTAAAAAGATTGAACATGAAACATGCGATTTTATCATGAACCTATTATTGAATTTTTTTTATTTATGTTTTTACACAATAATCATTGGGGGATAGTTCTCTTTAAAAAGAGATATTAAATACTTTTTTTTAGAGATATGAATCGTATTTCATGTAAATATTACATGTAATATTTTATAGTTCATGTGGAACCAATGTTGAATGTAATATTCAGTGATTGATATTAATATTTTTTTTTAGAGTTTTAAATTAGGATGCATGTGGATGTTACATAAAACATTAGTATCACTACATTTTCTATTCTCCATGATGTTGAATATAGCATCCAATGTAATAGAAAATAATATTAATTAATGTTGATAATAAGACAAATTTTATGTGTGTTGATTTACTGATAAAGGTGATTTTAGTGTTAAATGCAACACGTGAAAACTGAAAATTCTGAAAGTAATATGTTGAATATAACATGAAATCTGAAAGCTAAAATTTTTGAAAGTACAATATTGAATGTAACATGAATGTAAAAACTAAAACTAAAGAAGAAGAAAAAAATCGTGAATTTGATATCATTTTGTAGATCTTATTTAGATGAATCTAAATATGTAATTAGATTCTGAAAAAAAAATGCGTACAACAATAGTCATTTTGATTTTAATAAAATGATTTTATTAAATATGGGAACTCTCAATCCCTATAATCTTGTGAAGGGCAAATTTGTCTACTAAAATAGGGGATTCTTGAATCTAGTATTAAACGGTGCATATAGTCTGATTAATAAAAGTTTTTTGTCTAATCTAAACTACTTAGAATATATTGGTAATAAGATACTTAATATAGGCTTAAGTGGTAATTTTTTTCGTAGTTTAATGGCCTTTTTGTGCAGATTTTAGGAGTTCTTTTTGTAGATAAATTATAATTTTGGTTTGTGCAAGGTTTGAATTTTTTTGTGCAGTTTTTGGATACTTTCAGGGATATTTTTTGGAAATCTGCAGTGTCATGGATATTTTTTGTGCAGATTTTTGGGTTCTAGTAACATTTTCTAACTTTAAGGGTAGAAACCGATGTATGCAGTTAAGATGGTGCATTATAATGAATTGTAGTTATTGATTGTGTATTATGGTGAATTGTAAATTGTATTATTGATGTATTTTGATGGGAAATTATATATTAACGTGATGTATTATGATGAATTATAGTTATTGATGTATTTTGGCGTGGAATTATGTATTAACATGGTTAATATTTTTAGATGTTGTATTAAATTATTATGTATTTTGAACTTCATGAAAAATAGGTCAGTAGACAAAAAGATTGGTAATTTCATTTTCATTACTTCAATGATTGCACACTTATTTCATTGCCATAAACATAACTAAAATTGCAATAACAAATACATAAAACACATTTTTTTGGGGAAAATGACACGATTTACTTCAATGATTTAAACTTTCACTTCTAACTTCTCCAAATTTTTTTGAGAAAATAATCTCCATCACTAACTTCTTTAATTTCATCTTTTCCTTTATATGGAGCCTTATCTTCATACCAACCCAAAAAAAAGTTACATCCTTTGTTGCTACATCCATCATACCACTTCCCCATTGAAGGTCTTTTACTTTGATCAATTTTCAAAAGTCTCGCAATTCGGTCACATTTGCATTTTTGTTTTCGAAACTCAACCCAATATCACCACCATAAACACTTGAAGAAGACATGAAAAATAAAATAAGAAAGAGGGGGGAGAAAAAGAAATTAAATGATTGATGAGGGTGAGAAATTGTGTGAAATGTGTATAAAGGGTTGGATAGCATATAGGGGAAAAGTAAGGGTAAAAATGGGAACAACAAATAAGGGATTTGGAGGAAAATCACACAAAAGAGAGCTCCAAATTCGGAATCCGCGCGTGTGGCACACAGATTATTATCTTGGATGCAAAAAGTTAGAGTTGCACTTAAGTCAGAAGCACATGGAGTAAAATGTATACGTGCTGACAAAAATACCATAGGGGTGCGAAGTGCAACTAGACCTAACCCTAGACATGAGATTTGGTTGTTACTTTTGTAAACGTCTGCTGAATTTACCTACGAATTTGACGTTTAGTTGGTATTTAATTGAAAACTTTAATAAGTAGTTAATATTAGAGAAACTTTTTGAGTGGTCCCAATATTCCAAAAATAACTTTCTAAAAACTATCTCATGTGTAAAAAAATTACTGTTATAGGACTCCATAAAATGGTGTTTTTATGGGATGAGACTTTTGGGAGAATTTCTCTTAATATATTAACTTAACTAAAAACTAAAAGAAAGAAAAAATAGGAATAAAAAATTACTTATTTCAAGGATAACCCAATAATTTCTTTAATAATAAGTTTATTTGTATTTTAAAAAAATAAAAAAATTGAAAAACAAAAAAGAGGTCTAAAAATAAAGGGTTAATGGTTCTTTACCCTCTATAGTTTATCTGGGTTGCACTTTACCCTCTTTAATATTTTGATAAGCATTTTATCCTATTGTGCTTTAAACTAAAGTGTAACCATTAAATACCCAACAAAATTGTATGAAATGAGCAACTTACCCTTATATATAAACCCAACTTGACCCCGGAGTACAAGATTAAAGGAAAAAATAAAGGAATATTATTTGATCTACCCCGACCAGAGAATGTAAATGTCAATTAATATTAAGCAACTTGTTAATTTCAACTTTTCGAGATTTGACTAGTAATTTTAACGAAAAATGTAATTATTGCACTTTAATTTATACCCAAGAGTAAAGTGCTACCAAAATAATACAAGGGAATATACTGTAATTCAGTTAAACTGTAAAAAATATTTGGGTTAATTATATTTGCACCTTTATGGTTAGACCTAATCTCATTTTGCATCTCTATAATATTTTTGTCACCACTTGCACCCCTTGAACTTTATACTTAAGTAGAATTGTTAAAATTTTAATAGATTTGAGGGTATTTTTGTTACTTCACTTTAAAAATAAAGATAGCTTTGTTATTTCATTCTTACTAATTTAATGAGTCTATTTGAATATTTTGTTAAGTAAAATTGTTTGTTTGAACCTTCGCTCTTCCTATGACCTTTCACTCTTCTAAACTAACCCCATGTTCGTCTCCCCATCCCACCTCTGCTCTTGCGACGGTGACAACAACAATGAACCCCCTCGTGAAACTTGTTCATCTTCCCACCCCCAACCTGCTCCAGTGACGGCAACAGTGAACCCACCCCCACCCCCAGCGCGTAACCTGTTTGTCTACCCCACCGCCACCCCTACTTTGGCGATGGCGGCGGTGACGGCGAACCCACCTCCCCACCCTCGTGCATAATCTGTTCATCACTCCACCCCCACTCTGCTCTAGCTCCAGCGATGGCGAACCCACCTCCACCCCTCGCATAACCTGCTCTTCTTCCCACCCTCACCCTTGTGGCTTTGGTGATGGTGGATCCAAAAATATTGCTTTTGAGACCTCCGAGTTTTTCAACATGACATACCTAGAATTGGAGAGAGAGAGACTGGAATCAAATGTGATCGATGGAGAAAGTGAGGTCGAAATTGGGGTGACAATTCTGGAAAATTTATTATTTCATGCTCGGATCTAACTTATATATATAGAGAGAGAGAGAGAGAGACGGTGGTGGTGGTTAGTTATTGGGGCAGCAGTGGTGGTTGGTCATTGGAGTGGTGGTGGTGGTGGTGGCTGTTTTCATCGGTGAAGGAATATGTACTAGTAGTGGTGGTCTGTTAACGTGCAGGGAGTAATTTCGCTGGTGAAGTGGATGGAGGGAGTCTGGATCATTTGCAGAAGAAAAAAAAGGGGTGATGATATGTCAAATTGAATTTTGTACCCTTCAACCTTCAACTTTTAAATGTGTTTAAAAATAATTAAATTTAATTTATTCAATTTCAGGTATAAATATCATTTAACATTAATTAACAAAATAATATAGATTTTTGCACTTTGACCGTTAAAGTTAACGAAATAGTTAACTGATGCACTTAAGTTAGAAGTACATAGAGTGTAAATGATGACGAAAATACTTGCCCACCTATTTTGAAAGCTGTTCTCCGTCGGCAACATCCTTGCTGCTACTCCTTTCGGTCTTCTAAAGGATCCGGACTCTGGTCTTCTTCCGTGTATAGCTCGCGACCTTCTTGAAGAATTTCCCAGAGGTGGTCGAATGGTCGTTGTCGGTTAGACCGTCGACCATCCGGTCAATTTGGACGCTCTCGAGAATCCATTTTGTTGAGTCTCCAGTTGATTCTATATTTGCAGTTGTTCCCATGAAAGTTTTTGGGTTCGTTTCTTCCTTTGTTTTGCCCCTTCTGTGGTTGAGAAGATTGCAGGTTCTTTTGTTCCAGTGGGGGTTAAAGGGACAAGAGGGAAGACTCTTGGTCAATCTGTTTGGTTGCGGGGGTAACCTTATCCTTGGTTAGATCAACCTATTATTTTATTTCATTTCATTTATTTTCCTCTTTTTCCATAAAATAAAATAAACAAAAAAAAAAGTTAAAAAGTGAGTAAAAAAATTCTGAGTCTACTGGGATTAAATCCTTTCCATTTGTAGTTCAATTTGAAGGTGTTTTTAATGCATAAATCACTCTTACTAAATCAAATTACGATATATAATCTCAACTGATAGAAATAAAAATTTTTGAGAAAGACAAAATCTCATATATTCGTGGCATGACTAAGCCACATGTAGAATTTGATGAAGGCTATGAAAAATA
Source organism: Eucommia ulmoides (assembly GCA_016647705.1). Taxonomy (NCBI): domain Eukaryota; kingdom Viridiplantae; phylum Streptophyta; class Magnoliopsida; order Garryales; family Eucommiaceae; genus Eucommia; species Eucommia ulmoides. Next base: position 31,378,926 of record CM028332.1, on the reverse strand, counting down.
ATATGCTGAAAATCAAAAGGTCAAACGGTTGTTACTAATGTCTATATCTCCAGATATTATGTGGCGTTATTTTTGCTTACCCACTGCCTACGACATTTGGACTGCCCCATCCACAACATTCTATGATGAAAGTGATGAGTTATAGGTCTTTACTCTAAGTCAGAAGGCCTTTTCTGCTAGACAAAAGGGGGCAAATTCTCTTTGTGTATTATAGAGATTTGACTGAAATCTTTCAAGAGTTGGACCATCATGATAAAGTGGTTATGAAAGATCTAGATGAAGTCAAAGTCCACCACCAGTCTTTCGAACTATTAAGAGTTCATATCTTTCTCGCTGGATTGGATAAGGTATTTGATTCAATCCGACTTAAGATTTTGTGAAGAGACTCAATACCAAACCTAGAGGAATGTTACTCATTAGTTGGACAGGAGGCAGTACGCAGTATTACCTTTAAAGGTGATTCCAGAGCATCTGAACCTAGTGCCATGGTAGCTTGGAATTGATCTAATCAGGGTCAAGCATAACGCAACAATGGTAGATCAACCAATTGTGTTGATAAGTCTTCAAAGAAATGCACTCATTGTTACAAGACTGGTCATACCAAAGGTCGTTGTTTTGAACTGGTGGGCTATCCAAAATGGTGGAATCCTAGTCGCGAGAAGAAAAATTACAAAAAGCCTTCCACTACAATAGTTGTTCAAACAAAAACAGAAGATGAAATCACTGACAATGTCTTAGCATTGGTAATAACTGCAGACAATGGTAGTAAGATTTTAAACATGTCAATACCTATTTCGAATAGTGCATGGATAATTGATTATGTTGTAATAGATCATATGACATATGATTCTAGACAAATCTCACTACTCAATTACTCTACCCAAAAATTTGTCTCTATTTCAAATGGATCTTCGACCTCAGTTATTAGGGAAGGACCTTTGACTTTTACCAATACATTAAATTTAGATTCAGTTTTAGTTGTTCCATCTTTAGATTATAATCTTTTGTCAGTTTCTTAAATAACCACTACTTCATTTTGTGTTGTAATTTTTTGGCCTAATTTTTGTATGTTTAAGGACATCAAAACCAGGACGACGATTGGTTGTGGTATTAGATGAGGGAACCATATATACTTGGACTTGGAATAAAAACGTACTGAAAGCCTACGACAAGCTTCGGCAATGGGTGGTGATAGGTGGAATTTGTCTATATATTTCTAAATCGATTTTGATAGTTTTCAAATATTATTATAGTGCTTTAATATGTGTTAATACGTTTTTATTTGTTTTGTTATAAATTAGGTGTCTAAATTAGGTGTTTGTGACGAAAATGGATGAAAACGGTTCATAAACGAGCAAATCGATGGAACATCGTTGGAAGAATGGTGGAAAAACAAGCAAAAAAGTCATCCAGCATCTGCAGCTCTATCGCTGCAGCGGTGAAAACCACTGCTGCAGCGGTCAAACAACAGGATCAAGAAAAATGTTTCTACTTGACCACTGCTGCAGCGATCACCCGTCAGAAAGGCTACTAACTTCCTATCGTTGCAGTGGTGATTTCCACTACTACAACGGTTCGACACCAGATTTTGTTGATATTTTGAGATATTTTGGATCCCTTATATAATCTCTCTTCGCCCAACATATCAAGACCATTTTTGGGATGGTTTTGAGAGCTCCAAACCCTATCAACCAAGAGAAGATCACAAAGCCAAGAAGAGAAAACGTTCTTGAAGCGGTTTTAGCGTCGATTTTTCGGATAACGACTAGTCTCCTTATTTCTCTCTTTATTTCTTAGTTTTGGTTGATAGTTTTGTATATGTTTAGCTTATATATTATTGTATATATGGTTATAGCCATGAGAAACTAAACATATATTGTCTAGGGAACGATTCTTGTATGAAAATGTTGTTTGTTTAATCCTTGTTTCGTTGTCGGTTGTTCTTGCATATTCAATTGTGTTTACCGTTCTTCCATTTTTATATGTTTATTAAGATATATTGAGAATATGGGGTTTAACACTCGGGAGAGGTAATCCCGGATTCGGACTAAGGTTTAAACACAACGCAATAATCTAATGACCCGGGAGGGTATTAGAAAGTGTGCAATCCGTGAGGTTGAAGCGAGACTCATGTGATCAAGTGTCATATAGACGCTAGAGGAGGACTTTGGTGTTGACGCGAAATCGCATATTCATTCACTTTACACTCGGGAGAGGTAGTGCGTGAATTTTTGATACTTAGATTATCGAATAGTTTGAATACCGTTAATGTAAACTAGATTAGATCAAACACGTATAAGTAAACGAATTTAATCCATAGATAATATATTCCCATATAATATATTTAGTATTATAGTCTAATTAATTGTTAATTTAGTATATTATTTATAAAAACAAAAACTCAATTTTTATCTCCTAAATAAAGTTCGGTTATGATAATCGCGGTATTTAGCGACAATTTAATCCAATCCTTGTGGATACGACAACCTTTCTCATTCACTATTTTATAAAACTTGACTCATCCAGTGGTGACGTAATATTCCGCTACCAGGTGGTTCTGAAGATAATATATATATATATATATATGATTAAGACATCGACGGTTTGGGTATGCTTCCTTTGGATATCTCAAAAGATTATTTCCCAATTTATTTACAGATGTTGATGTTTTTAGTTTTCAGTGTGATACCTATGAACTTGTAACAAGCCATCGTGCTTCGTTTACATTACGATTGAATAAAAGTTCACTTTCATTTTTGATTATTCATTCCGATGTCTGGGGTCCATCGAAAGTCACTACTTTGGGTGGGTCACATTGGTTTGTAACGTTTATTGATGATTGTACTAGGATGACATGACTTTACTTGATGAAATCCAAAAGTATAGTAAACTTGATATTCCAAAAGTTTCATAGAAATACTGAAATTTAGTACAATAGAAAGATTCAAATTCTTCGAAGTGACAATGGTAGAGAATATCAAAGTAATGAATTAGAACATTATTTGGAAATACAAGGAATGATCCATCACTCCACTTGCTCCACCACACCTCAACAGAACGGGGTGGCCGAGCGATAAAATTGGCATTTGTTGGTTGTTCTTCGACCTTTGCTAATCGAAGCCCATATGCCTTTGTCTTATTCGGGAGAAACTTTAACTTTTGCGGCTTATTTAATTAATCGAGTACCTTCCAACACCCTTAATTTTAAAATACCGTTCCAAACTCTTAATGATAGGATTGTTGCTCCAATTGTCTCAAGTTTAACTCCTCATGTCTTTCAATGTGTGGTGTTTCTACATCTATACAAGTATCAACACACCAAGTTAACTCCTCAAGCATTGAGATGTGTTTTTGTTGGGTATGCAACTAATTAAAAACGATATCGGTGTTATCATTCTCCAACATGTCGATTATTTATCACTATAGATGTTGTTTTCCATGAAGATACAATGTACTTCTCCAAACCTGAATTTTAGGGGGAGTATTAAAAGAAATTTCGAAGTCTAAATTATGATAACCAAGATGTGGGTAACTTAGAGATAACTGATATGATATTGGATTCTAGTAATAATAACTTGTAGACTAGAGTAAATAAGAAAATAGGTTAATTGAATTTAAGTGGTATGATATTAGATCAAAATAGTGATGAGCATCAAATAACTAAAAAGATTGATCATTCCCTAACTCAGCCAGAGGCCGAGGTTCTAGAAAATATAGATCCATCCCTGGTTCACATATCACACCAATCATTTACTAAGCCACATAGAAGACAATTACCACAACGTCATACGAGAGGTATTCTTAAATCCACAAAAGAACCTGAACTCTCTAGTAAAGTAAAATATCCCACAAGTCATTATGTGTCTAACCATTGTTTTTCATAACCAAACATGTCATTTGTGAATTAATTACATACTGTAACTATTCCTAACAGTATGCAGGAAGCCTTATCTGATCCTAAGTAGAAAGAAGCGCTATGAACGAGGAAATGAAATCTCTGGAAAAAAAAATAAAATCAAACATAGGAACTAATTGATCCTCCACCAAGAAAGAAATTAGTTGGATATCGATGGATTTATACCGTGAAGTACAAGGCTAATGGCACAATTGATTGCTTTAAAGCGAGACTGGTAGCAAAGGGATATACACAAACCTACGGGATTAATTGTACTGAAACATTTGCACCTGCAGCCAAACTCAACACAGTTCATGTATTGGTGTCTTTAACTGCAAACTTGGATTGACCCTTACAGCAATTTGATGTGAACAATACATTTTTACATGGTGAATTATTTGAAGAAGTCTATATGGATCTCCCACTGGGATGCATGCTACCCAAAAGACACAGTCAGAAAGTTTGCAAACTAAAGAAATCATTATATGGGCTAAAGTAGTCTCAGACCATACTATTTTTCTCAAAATAGAGTAAGGTAAGATAACTGTACTCATTGTATATATATGTGGATTATATGGTGATTACAAAGAATGATCCTAATAAAAGAAAGGCCTTACAAAATTACATGTGCAAAATTTTGAAATAAAATATCTAGGCCCTCTGAAATATTTTCTTGAGATTGAAGTATCCTAATCTAATAAATGGATAATTGTGTTTTAAAGAAAATATGCTCTAGATTTATTACGAGAGATTGGTATGTCAGCATGTCAACCAGCTGAGACACCAGTAGAAGAAGGTCTAAAGCTATGTATTGAGCCCAACTAGGTACCAGTTGACGAAGGAAGATATCAAAAACTTATAGGGAGATTGTTGTACTTATTGAGTATTATCATCCAGTTTATGCATAATCTTGGAGAACAATATATGAACGCAGTTATTCACATTTTGAGGTACCTAAAGTCTGCTCCAAGAAAAAAAGTATTATTCACTAAAAACACAGATCATCAAAGTATAGAAGCCTATATTAATGCTGATTGGGTTGGTGATGTGGGTGACAGACAGTCTACTTCTAGATACTTTACCTTTCTAGGAGGTAACCTTGTGAAATAGAAAAGCAAGAAATAAAATGATGTAACTCACTCAAGTGCAGAAGCTAAATTCAGAGGTTTGACAAATGCACCTTGTAAGACATTATGACTAAGACTCTTTTTACTGGAATTGGGTTATCTACCTAAACAACCTATCCAACTGTTTTGTGACAATAAAGCAACATGTGACATCGCGCACAATTCAATCCAACATGACCGTACAACGCACGTCGAGGTCGACATATTTTTCATTAAAGAAAAGTTGGACGGAAAGATTGTGTAATTACCTAAAATTCGATCAGAAGATTAGTTAGCTGACATTCTCACCAAAGCAGTCTCAAATTGGGTATTCTTAAAATTTTTAGACAAGTTGGGTATGTAGAACATCCATGCACCAACTTGAGGGAGAGTGTTAAATAAGATTAAAATTAAATGTGATTGTTCCCTTCCAAATTTAGAGATTTAATTATGTTGTAATTAGGGAGAACATTTCTGTAACAGCTTGATTCTAGGGATGCCTTATAATCAAACTATACATACGCTTATATACTATTTAAGAAATATATGAAATTGAGATACTATTCAATAACCTCAAACCTATTTCCTCATAGCAATATCCATTGCCTATCGAACCGTTCATCTCCGAAGACTTCATAGCCAATTCAAGATTTCATCTTTCTCCTCAACTGTGTGATGTCGGACTTGAGCTCCGCCTCTAACTGATCAAAATCTTCTGCCTTCGCTCACAGTTACGCAATTTTCCCAGCACTCAAGTTGATCTGCTGGAGAAGCTTCTTCTCCTCCTAATGCCAGGTGTGTTGGTGGTTCGGGAAGATTTCCACGACCCTCACGTTGGCCTTCAAGTCCTTTTTTTCTCCGACCATGAAGTTGTTTGAGCTGTTTTTCAGCATGGAAGAGTCTTAGGGAGAGCTCTTTGCTTGATCGGTTCATTGTCGCCGGAGTAAGAAGGTGTGGAGATATAGATGGGAAGCAACGAACAGAACATAAGAGAGAAGAAAATTAAAGAAAAAACATTTCTTACCCTTAAATTTTGGATGACCTTTTAAATTGACCTTACTAGATTAGTTTTAGGAAAATGACAAAATTAGCCTTAATTTTAAAATGAACTGACGAAATTACACTTACTTCCGTTACATTTTTAATCGTTGCACTTTAGTCCACCAACACATGGGGCAAAGTGCTGACGAAAATAACACATGGGGTAAATTACAATAAGGCCTAATGGTAGGTGCGTTTTTGTGCACGCCTACTTACGCTCGCAAGTATACGAGGTCTAAAGTTTTAATATAATGGATCTTTGAAGATCGGATATCGTTCCCACAGAGAAAAGTGTGAATAATTGAATTGAATACCGCATTTGACGTAGTCTCGTGTTATCCTGACAACGGAAGACGTGAATTGAAATTAAACTAAGCTAAATTACAATTAGTGGGTTAATTCTAACTAGGTTGATTAATTAGGGATTGATTTCGTTCACTTAATACACAATTGATTTTGTTCGGTTAACAATAACGGAGTTTAGGTATCCAACAATCTCAGTTCGTAAGCTCCTCCGCCACCTCTTCCAAGTGTAAGACGAGGGAATACGTGACTTCGAGTCGACGCCGAGGTCCCCCTCAATGTCTTAACGACTCTAGGCCGCATAAGTCTTGACCCAACATCATCGATTGCATACTAACTAACGCCCTCCCGGGTCGTTAGGTCGTAACGATGTGTTTACCCTAGTCCGAATCCAGGGTTACCTCTCCCGAGTGTCAAACCCTAGATTCTCAAGTCCAATCCTAATACCGTTACAAGCATATTAAGATCGTCATCAAATGATAAACACAATCGGACTTAAAACAACAACCGTTAAAGAAACGTATATTAAACCAAATGAGTATTTACACAACTACACATTTCTCTAACTAATCTCTAAATTACACTAACATGTTCTTAGCCAATACAACATAAATCAAGAGGAGATCATCATTACCAACTATAAATATTAAATACAAAGATGAAAGCAAGGAAAGAAAAGCCAAATCTCAAAGTGGAGTATTCCACTTTCGCCAAAGAACGATTCTCCCGAGCTTCCTCTTTTCCGTTGATGAACTTCCTCTTTTGGCTCTTCAAGGATTGGCCAAGAACATTCTTTACAACTAATCTAATCTACATCCTAAACTAATCTAATCTAACTAAGGTGGAAGAGAGCTCCTAAGAACAACCGGAGCCTCCTCTCACGTCTAAGGGGTTCTAACCTCCAAGAGCTTTTTGGTTTGGTGGAGAAAAGGGTTTTATAGGCAAGGGTTTGGAAATATTTTCAAAATATCTGAAAACAGATATTTCTGTGCAGAGTGTCACCGCCTAAGCTGTGGTCACCGCTTAGGCGGTGGACTTAAGTCGGTTAAGTTCTGTCGGTTAGTTCACCTAAGCGGTGGTTTTTTCGCTTAGGCGGTGGCTGCTGGCAAGATATTCTGTTGTTTTCTCGCCTAGGCGGTGGTTTTCTCGCCTAGGCGGTGGTTCAGCCCTTCAACACTCCAACATTCTGCCTCTTTTCCGCCTAAGTGGTGGAACTTCCACTTAGGCGGTGGTCTTCATTCACCGAAACCCTGTTTTGCACATTTTGTTCACCGTTTCTCCACCGTTTTTACTCGTTTCTCGCCCTTTGATATCATTTCCCTGTTCTACACTAAAACACAATTAAATATAACTAAAATGCTTGAGAACTAACAAATCCGGTTTAGAAATAGATAGGTTTCTCACACTTATCACCTAACCACATGGGCAAGGAGTAATTAACCCCAAAAAATATAGGATTAATTATACTTTACCTCTCCGTGGTTAGGTCGTTTTGCAATTTGGTCCCCTATAGTATTTTTGTCACCATTTACCCCCTATAGTAGTGGACTAAAGTGCAACGATTAAGTTTTCTATTAACTCTAACAGTCAATGGCAAAAGTCAACAAAAATATATTAAATAGTGTTAAAATGACATTTTATATCCTTAAAAATATTTTAATAAAGACTGTTTGTATGTATTCAAAAACTTAAGAGGTTATTGTGTATTTTTTTTATTTCATCTTCTTCATCCCCATCTCCGGCGATCCACCCCCTCCCTTGCTCCAACTCCGGCGACCTACCCACCCACATCGTTTCGCACTCGTATCCCAACTAGCAAACACAAAACAAGTTCACTATCAAAACTTGAACATTACCCACAAAAATCTAAAGAGACTCATCAGGGCACAAGGAAGCTAGAAAAGATAATGAAAGCACAATTACTAATGAATTCCAAAGATCAAATTTTACAATTTTCTAGTTAGAAAGAGCCCAAGCTTAAAACTGAAATTAATGATCCAAAAACAAGTTGAATAATCGAAATTGAAGGTTTTTGCTTCAATTTATAAAAATCCAAATTCAATGAAGCTTAACGAAACAATTTCAAAGACAGACAGAGAAAGATAGGGATGGAGATAGCGCAAGCCATAAGGAAGATGAGATGGGTAAGTCCGGTTGCTGGAAGGTTTTAACAGCCTAGAATCAGTCAAGTGGGTCGACATTTAGAACAATTTGTTGCGCATTTAAATTTGTTCTCTGGATCATTGCCTTCAACTCTATCATTATGTTCAAAACTGGAGTGATTGATCTTCAAAACATATCATTGATATCAATCCCCTCTCTCTCTCCTCCTTCAGGTGACGATCTCATCTATGGATGATTCCATAGTTGGTGACTCCACAGAAGATGCAAAACGAATTGGTGAGGTTCGATTCTAGCGATGAATGATACTGAGAAGATGATGTTGGTCATCAGTGTTGACGCAAAGAACTACCCAAGAGGGATGAATTAGGTAGTTACTAAATTTAAACAATTAAATCCTTTAAACACAAATAGTTAATTTTTTTAAATAAATTATTATTTTGTTACACACCCAAACACAATATATAAAAATAAATAATGCAACACAAAAAACTTTATCATATTTCGGCAAATTACCTTTACTTACGTCTAATCCTCTGAGCTCCAAGTAGGAACCATTGTTTTAAAAACCAGTCCGGACCGGCGGGTCAAACCGGTTGAATCGTCGACCGGCCCTAATTCCGGTCCGGAAAACCCCTAAAACTGTTTTGCCCTAAAAACCGGCCAACCGGCCGATTCGAACCGGTTCGACCACCGAACCGGTGAACTGGAACGGTTTGAACAGAACCGGCCAAGTTTTCGATGTTTTTGGATGGCAGACCAGATTCAGAAGAAAGAGGTAGGAAGAGCGTCGACGATAGCAGAAGACGCGAGAGCGGATAGTTGTAGGGGTGGTATGCGGCTGAGATAGAGAATAGAGAGATAGGAAGAATTGTTCTTGTTAGCTTCAAAACCATTCCTGCACCTGCAACTCTCTCTCGCTCTCTCTAGGTTTAGAAGCTGAGAGAAACGGCTGAGACTTGCAGAAGATTAACAAAAGGGTCTGAGAATGGGTTGAAATGAGTGGTAGGAATGGTAGCACGCGTCTTGGCAATAAAGAATTTAACAATTTATTAAAGAGTTTATAAAGTCACTATTATTTTGATAATATCTTTCACAATAGTTACAGGGTATATTTTCTTTAGTAGTTGGATATATTCTCTTACTTGGGTATAATTGTTGTGAAATTTGAATTACATATATATATAATAATATTTTTTATTTAAATATATATTAATAACGTAATTATGACGTTACGGTTCGACCACGATTCGCCTACCGGTTGAACCAGTGACTCGTGACCCAATGACTTTTCCGATTCGATCTCCGGTCTGGTTTTAAAAACATTAATAGGAACTAAACTCTTACAATTCTCGATTCTTTTCACATACTCCGAATCAACCTTTACAATACCTTAATTCTTTTCGCAGGCTGAGAATCAACCAAACACTCTATAAATTATCCTTTTCACAAGTTTAAGATGAGCCTTTACAATTCACTCTTTAATTCAACTACATATTGAATTAAATCCTAGTTCTTTTCGAAGAAAAAGAATAACCTAATATTTTTACAGAACAAAGATCAAATCATAATATTTTTTACAGGATAAAGTTCTAAATCTAGCTACCATGACTAGACATCGTCCCAAACATGTCTAATATTCTCAAACTCAAAAATACAAAAAAAAAAAAAAAAAAAAAGTTTATTCTCATAAGGAGATTCTATCACCTCAATACAGATATACTCAATTAATAACCTGAATAATTACTATGTGATATATACAATGTGAGACAAATAAAATTTGATTAAATAATAAAGTGGGTAGCACAAATTAAGCACGTAAACAGATAATCAAACTAAAAACCGTTTTAAAGATTTTTAGACTTCTAAGTTCAAAATGACTTTCTGAACAATCCTAAACCAACTAATCAATATAAACATATCTTAGAAGGCAAATAAAAAGACTTGGAAGGATCCCACCGGGAAACACCGAAGACAACAACTATATCGCAATTCAAACTCAAACCGATGAAACCAAATAGCAAGCGCTTTAAATCAAGAACTTGAATATAATCTCTTGTAGAAATCTCAGCAATAATATCACTCTTATAATAACTCAAAACTGATATTCTTGATGTCCTTAATCTTATTGCCACAAGTCTTCTTAAATAGATCTAGAACTAGCCCTCCAATAGCTAGTTTTTTAAAGATATGTCATAAAATGACAATTTAAGACCCTATATAATATATTCTATCAATATAGGTATATTTCATTTAAAAATATTATTTGAAACTATTTAGGTCCATAAAACTTTTCCAATTTGAAATCCATAAGAATAGGAAGTATAAAAATAGCTTTAATTAAGAGAATATAAAAATATGTGGACCAAATCAATAAAGATCATATAATAAGTCATGTATATTTGAATTACACTCAAATCCCCCCAAATATCTCTTTTGAAATCATAAAAAATGGATAGTTGTTGACCAAGAGATCAAATCAATTGAAATGATGACTGATCCATTCAGTTGACCAGGCCCCTACCCTCGGTCGACCGCCCTATGTCAAATGCTGAAATAGCGCGTTGGCCTTATACCCTATCGATTGAGCAACTTGATTAATGGCTTTCCCAATTTCTTCAATTCAGCCACTATTACTTTCGGTTGACTGACTCAAACCTGTCAGTTGACCAAATCGATCAGAATCCTCACTCTTTTATTCATTTCACCCACAATTTCAATTAGTTGACTGATTGCTTTTCTCAGTTGACTGATTAGATTAATAGGGCTCTATTTCTATTCCCAAAACTGACTATTTTGATAAGTTAACCGATCCTTTTTGCCGGTTGACCGAATTGACCCGAAAACATAACATTTTATACTTTAAAACACATTTTTCACTTTAGTCATTTATCAATACCATTTCACATAAAGAGCACATAAAATATCTCATTTTATGATCTTAAATTTATTACTTCTTATCAAGACACACATAGAATTAACTCATTTTAAGTGTCGTGTGTGATTCTAATTCGAACTGCATTAAGAGTATATAAGTAAAGAGTTATTTTCACATAGTTTTCTTCAATGTTTTCAAAACTCTTTGCATCTTTATCATGTTCATTTTGCACCATTTATATTTTCTTCAATGATTATTCTTCTTAATAAAAAACATGAAATTATAAATCTGAAACACTCAATAAAATCATTAGTTCTACAAAAAATATCAATATTTAATTGATTATCAAAACCTTAGATTCAACTATGAGTTCTGTTTTTTTTTTTTTTTTTTTGGACATTCGCTCCGGCGATGAGGAGACATATTTCGCAGCCTCCCATGAATCTTTTGAGCTGCCGAAGCTAAATGATGTGTCCATAACTCCTTTAAGGCTTTTAGGAATTGATCCAAATTGGTGTTTGTTTGATGATTGAAACTGGTTTAGTGATGAAACCTCAGAGAGAGAGAGAAGGACGAACATGGGAGGGGTGAGGGTGTGGAACAAGGGAGATGTGTTTGCAGGAAGAATATGAGGAAAGGTTGGGAGATTGTGGGTTATAAAAATACATTTTGACCCTTTTAGTTTGAAATTTTTTGCAAATAGATCCCTTTGAATTAGTTAGAACAAAAATGACGAAAGTTTCTTTAATTTTAATGTGAAATAACATAATTACTCATGATTCTATTAAATTTTAACCGTTGCACTTTAGTCCATCACCACAAGGAGGTAAGTGGTGACAAACATACCACAGGGGGCAAATTGCAAAACAACCTAATCACAAAGAGGTAAAGTGTAATTAACCAAACAATATAATAGAATTAAGGAACAAAAATGAAATGTATATTTGCATACATATTTTTTGGGTTAATTATATTTTTTGCACCCCTCTAGTTAGGTCAAATTGCACTTTGCACCCCTATATTATATTCGTCACCACTTATACCCCTGTTCTTTTGACTAAGTGCAATAGTTAACAATTTTGTTAACTTTAACGGTCAAAAGTCATATTGAACTTTGCATCCCTATATTATATTTGTCACCACTTACACCCCCTGTGCTTATGACTAGGTGCAACAGTTAACTATTCCGTTAATTTTAACGATCAAAGAGAAAAATTCAACAAAAATTTGTTAGTTAGTATTAAATGACATCTATATCATTCAAATTAAATAAATCATATTTAGTTAATTTTAGGGATGATTTAGAAACTCATAAAGAAGTATAAGGCTACAAACTATAATTTAAACAATGGGTTTATACCACTTACCTCCCCATTCATTTTGTCCTAAACTAGATATCTTCTTTGTTATTTTACAAATACTAGTCAATCCCTTTGACCATAATTTCCTTGTAAAAAGACATAAATTCTCTTTACTTTTAATTATATATATATATATATATATTATTTTTATTTTTATTTTAAATTCACTAAAATTCTTGTATTCAAAAATATACTTTTAACCCCTATTTTTTAAATAATTTTATTATTCCATCCCCACCCCACTCTCCCTTCCCACTGCCACTGTACCCCACTCCATCCATCGCCGCTGGCGGAATCCTAACATTTTGAAGATAGAGAAGCTCATTTCAAGGCTAAGTGAATAGAATTTGATTTTCTATATGTTTGTTTTTTGGTTTTTTTTTCTCTCTCCCATCCAAAACCCTTTTTTCACACCCACCCCCAATTCCAAACCACCATCTATATCTCTATGTTTCTTCAAAACTAAATCAACACACCTTCTCTCTCTCTCTCTCTCCTTCCTCCTTTTCTCTCGCCCCTTCCTCTTACCCAGATTTGTCATCGGCGACGGATCTGAGAAAGAGAAAAAAGAGGGACAGAAAGAGAGGAGGAGGAATAAGGAAGAGGGGAGAATGAGGCACTTTGAAGGAGAAGAAGTTTTTATACATTAGGGTTAGATTTTAGAGATGTAATAATATGGGTGTTATTGTAAAAAAATAAAAGAGGAAAATATATATATACTAAATTTAAAGGGTTCTTTATGCATTTTAATGTTTAATTATTTAATCATTTTTAAATAGTTAATGGTAAAATTGTCATTACAATTAAAAAAAAAAAAAAAATTATTATTATTATTTTATCTATAAGGGATGTAAGTGGTCTTTGACCAAAATGATAAGAAAATTGACTAGTATTTGTCAAATGACAAGAGAGATATCTAGCTTAAGATAAAATGACAGGGGACGTAAGTGGTATAAACATTTTAAACAATTATCATCATCATCTCCGTCCTTGAAAATGAACCCAATCTCATGTCTAAACCCCTAAACTCTTTCACCACCGAACTAACCAACTGGCACCACTACTCCGACAAACCACCACTGTTGGACTAGTAGAATACCCAAGAAGGAGGGTGAATTGGGTAATTAAAAAATAATCAGAATAAAAATTAATAAATCAACTAATTAATTTTATGCCTAAATTAATTATTATCTTTATAACACAGTGGAATTAATCAATCAATTAGGTGCATACACAAATAGCAAAAATAGACAAATTAAGAAAGCAGCACACTAGAAATTTATACTAATTCACCAAGTTACTCTTGGCTAATCCAGTCCCCCGAACTGCACGGAGGTCGCATCCACTAAAACTAATATTCCTTTAAAGGTAGGAACCAAACTCGCACACCGATTCTTTTACAGGCTCAGAATCAATTTTTACAATTTCCTTTTCAAAGGCTAAGGAATAACCTCTACTTTTTACAGGTTAAAGAATAACCTAGTTCTTTTTAACACTTAGGCTCAAGAATCAAAACCTCACCAAAATACTCCAAATATCCTTTTACCCGGTAAGAATTGAACCGTTACAAAATTACTCACAAACACGCAATTCTTATCTAGGAAGAATCACTACCTCAATCTCTTTACAGGAAGAGACTGAAACCCAGCTACCTTTGATTAAATATCCCCAATGATATTTAACCCGTCACAACTCACCAATACAAAAATTGATAAGTAAATCTCACTCGGAGCTTCTACCACTCCAGATATATATAAACTCAATTAATATCCCAACTAGTGATAGAATTATGTGAGATACAGAAATCTGATTTTAACAATATATGGGTAGTAAATTGGAGTATGTAATCAGATTCAAGAAATTGTTTGAAAGAATATTTTCTTTAAGAATCAAAAATAATTTTTAAGATCAATTTCTAAAATACAATAATAAACAAGTAATAATCAATATGGAAATATCTCACCCGGAATCCACAGAATTAATGATGAAAACAATGTAGCTTCAATTTCGGTATTAGCACAAATTGATCGCAGTTGATTATCAAAATCACTCTTAGAACAACTCACAGTATCGTTGAATGATAACTCTTATAAACGCTCTCTCAAAAAGATATAAACTGATTTTTTTTTTCTTAGAATGATTAGAATGATTAGCTCTCTTAGAAAATTCGAAGGTCTATATAAGGGCACATGTAATCAGCCTCCTAACGGTTAGTTTACAAGTGTTATGACAATAAAATACTCTTATAGACCCTTCATAACATGAGGACTTTATTTAGATTCAATTTCACTTAATAACAACTTTTAAAACTCTCAATTAAATCCCCAAAATATTTCTCAATCAAAACAAATAAGTATAGAATCCATTTTAAGTATCAAATTGAGAAACTTTAATAATTAATGAACCATATTGAAAGGATTTAATTAGTATATGAACCATATCTCAAATGTTAAGAATATCGTCGAAATCTCTCTTAAATCTTAACAAAAAACGGCTATTTTTGGATTTAAAATCGGATCAACCAATATCCTGAAACTGTGCGTTCAGTCGACTGCCTAGTCGACTGAAGGATACTGGAAGTAGCTCATGCACTTAATTGGTTGACTTCTCAGTCGACTCGTAGATTCAGAGAGTTTTCCAAGCTTCTATTGGTCGACCGCTCTGTTGACTTGTAGATTTAGAGAGTTTATCTTCTTTCTCCGATCAACTCCTCAGTCAACTGCGCCCTCCTGAATCTCTTCTCTGATCTCGTTTTTAACTTCTTTTTTTTTACAATTTTGCCCCTTTATCCATATTTATTTTTAAATGAACTCCACTAATACTCTTATATTCTATTTTAGTCATTCAAAAATATTTCATTTTAATTCACATAGGAGCAAATAAATATACTCAACCAAAACACACATAAATGATAAAATTCATTTTGTGTCCCATGTGTGTTTCTAAATGGGATATTTAAAAGTTTATATTTATCTGGATTGTTTTCCCTAATGTCTTCAAACTCTTAATACTTTTTCATCATCTTGATATCTTCATTTAGCATTCATTCCTTTGACATCTTTATTATTGGAACTTTAAGTCACTGAAACACTTGATCAAACATTAGTTCCACCAAAACATCAATACTTAATTGTTCATCAAAATCTTGGAATCAACAACTACCTTGCACCTTCTTCCTTCTCCGCTCTCTCTATTTCTCTCTCTTCTCCCATCTCTTCTCCTTCTATATATATCCAATCCCACTACTATATGTCTATCATATATATATATGGTGCTTGCTCGGATCAGTAGACTGAAACTTCAAATTTATAGATCTAAAGCTAAGATATTTATATATGTGTGTGTGTGTGTGTGTGTGAGAGAGAGAGAGAGAGAGAGAGAAAGAGAGAGAGAAAGGAGATGATAGAAAAGAGCTAGAGAATATATATATGTAGAGAGAGAGAGAAAGAGAGACTGTGTGTATTTGTCGTCGTTGTCGCCATCGCCAAGAGGGCAAAGGGGCGGGGGTTGTGAAACATGGACTGGGATGGGCGGGTCACAAAAATGGGGAATGGGGAGGGGGTTTGGAAGAGACGAGTGAAAAGCCTTTTTGACGTTTTAAGTTTGAAATAATTTTTAAATAGATCACATTTAATTTGTTAGAAAAATGACAAAATATTCCCTTTTTTGAAGTGAAATGACGAAATATCCCAAATTCTATTAAATTTTTAGTTGTTGCACTTAAATCAAAAGTAGAGAAGGTGTAAGTGATGAAGAAAGTAATATAAGTACGCAAAAACCTAATCACAGGCGTATAAAGTATAATTAAACCTATTTTTTTAGACAGTACTCAAGACATGAATGATATATAAATAGCATACCCCTCAACTTCTGTCATGTAGGGTTGTTTGTCTTCGTCAAATGAAAGGTTTAGGGCATATGCCCAACATGAAGATTTCCCAAAAGGACAACGGCCATGGAACACCTAACTTTTGTGTTTTTCTATTGAGAAATTTATATTTTTTGTCCCTGAAGTCTGGGGTGGGTGTCTATATAACCTATTTCAATTCCGTGGTATTAAAAATATTGTTCATGATTTTAGATAAGAAATGAATTGTGTTTACTTAGCACGTAACCGTAACCAAATCTAAGACCCTTTTTTTTTTTTTTTAATAACGATTAGTTTGAAAAATGAGAAATCTAAATGTTTATTAGAAAAAATGTCTTACGTACCTACATTAGAAAGCTGCGTATCGAGAAAAATCCAATTTCAATCCAAAAAATATTGACAACATTTTTAATTTTATAAAATTAAAATAAAATAAATCTAAAACTTGAAGAATCAAATGTACAATTTGACAAATCCCAAAGTCTAAATAAACACTAACACTGGTTAAGCTAGGTTTGGTGAGTTTAAAAAAACCAACGAACTTGTAAGTGTAATTTTGTAATTTGCCATTTGTATTTTCAAAAAGGTAGTATGGGCCTAGAAGTTGGTTACATAACTTATATTACAGTCCCATTAGCCTCAAACGAGGCCCACTCAAATTGTTCTCTTTATACCCAATTATCGCCTTCACGGACCCCGATTCATTTGGGCAACCCGATTGAGTAGGTCGGCTGGGTTTCGGGTTTGGTACTAAACCCTAACCATCCGCCAATCGAAATTCGGATCCACACGAGTTTCGGGGTGGACCCTCCGGCAGTCGATTGGCTGGGATCGTCACGATCCACAGTCGGTGTACGGTAATTTATTTTGCTAAATATATAAGCGAAGAAATTTGTATGACGTTTTCTTCTTCTGTCTCCTTCGTCGTTCTGCACAGGAAAATCCGAGAGAGGAGCCCCTCGACCCTCATGACTTCAGGTAAGTTCTTAAAAACCCCAGGGTTTCCATTAATTTTGCTTGAATCAGGCTGCCAAACAATCATTTTTCCGTCGTAGTTGTTGTTTTGAATGGAAATTTTGTGAAAAATTGTGATCTCTATGAGGTCAAAATCTCTAATTTTCATGAATTTTATCGTTGTTATTGGATTTGCCCATCTGGGCGTTGATCGAACTGTTGAAATTGTCATTTATCTCTTAGGGATTTCCAAAATTTGAGAGTTCCGTGTAAATTTGGGGGACAAATCCGGACAATTATCCTCGAATTCTTCTTGACCTTGTGTTGAATTGATGTTGTTCGTTGTTTTCTCACTGGGCGATCATTTCCTGCAGATTACGCCTTAAAGCTTTCAGCTGAGCTCGAATCAGCTTCACGGTTGAGGGCTGCACAGTACCTTGTGACCCAAAGGCCTTGGCTTGGTATAGATATTTTCTTTTGCTGTTACTTATATTTGTTAGTGGCTGTTCATCTTGTTTATACTTGGCGAAATGTAATCATTTACTTGAAAATAATGAGTTTCTATCATCCATTGTGCTTGGAAATGTTGATACAGATCTGTACGGAGTCAATGTAAGACCAGTGGCTCCTTTCGGGAGCTTGAGCAGTAAACCTCTTGTTGATCCTGCTCTGATTCACCGATGCTTGCCTGATGAGCTACTCTTAGAGGTATATTGCCTATTTACCGTAAAAGGTGTATGAACTATGAAGCTGTCCATTTGAATGTTCTCTAGGTATCAATTGTGAATGAAGAAGTTCCAAGTAATTGAAGGTTGTGGCTTTTTATGAGCAGGTCTTTTCAAGGATGACCCCGTACACCTTGGGGAGAGCGGCTTGTGTTTGTCGAAAATGGAGATATACAATTCGCAACCCAGTATTTTGGCGGAATGCTTGTTTAAAAGCTTGGCAGGTTGGTTTGTTATTGTTGATCGACATTTCTCACCATATTTCTATGTATGTGTAAATCTGAAATGAAATTGATAATTTTCTTTGAAGCTCTCTGGAGTGGTTGAGAATTATAAGATTTTGCAATTGAAATATGATGGTTCATGGAGGAAAATGTGGCTTTTAAGACCTAGGGTACGAACTGATGGTAAGGCGAATCTTTGGATACTAGTTTCAATGCTTGCTGTTAACTTTTTTCCTTGGCGTTTGTTGTAAGTTTGTATTTGTAGTTAAGTACTAGTTTTATGTTATAGGCGTTTGTGTGTGTATTTGGCTTAAGGTACTTGTGATATGGCCATATGTGATTGATCTCATTTTCTTGAGGTGTACGTTTAGCTCTTGAAATTAGGAAAACGTATCCTATATTTGGTGGCTTTCTTATTCGAGTTACAGTTTTTCGCCCATATGATTGATTAGGCAAACTCGGGTAGGTTCAAAACGATTGAATTCTAGATGATATCATAGTTACCATTATCAAAATACTCTAAAACCTTCTGGTCCATTTGTTGAAGCATTTGGAAAAGGGATTTGATTTGCAAAAGGGATTTGAATAGTTTTCATTAGAAATTTTATGAAAATATTACATATTCCTTTTTCAACTCAAATTCCTTCTTCAAATACTTCATCCAAACACATCCTTCATGAGTTGTGAACTAGTATATGATCTCATTCCAAATCGTGGTCCACTAACATTCGGGAACTCTAAATTATGCAATCCAACACTATTAACTAGAATACCTTAAATTTTGTCGAGAAATTAAGTAAAAAACTCTCAACAAAATGTATTTCCATGATTAATGTATTGAATTAAAACTATTATCTTTAGGCACGGATATATACGAGTATGTATATATATATATTTGTATATCCTTACTTCACTTTAAAGTTTATATTGAGTATCAGGTGGGGTGTAGGTCTTACTTAATTCTGTGCATGAAGCCAACACAGTTCGACTTATATTTTGTGCTTGGTTTGTAATGTAATTTTGGTTATCCAAAATAAAGTTATCTTCATTCCTCAGGTCTTTATGTGAGCCGGAACACCTATATCCGTACAGGAATTGCCGAGTGGAAGATTACCAATCCAGTTCATTTGGTATGCTTCTCTTTTCCATCCTTTAAAGTTGACAAATGCACTTGTATACCAACAGCCAAATTTGATTTCAATTTTTTGATAATATCTTCAAGTTGTAAATATATAGCCAAATTTAAGTTCTTCCTTTGTTTCAGGTTTGCTATTTCCGCTACTTGAGATTTTATCCCTCGGGCAGATTTCTCTATAAGGTTAATCCTCAGCCATCTTTGTTTTCAATTGTGTCTGTGTTACCAATGGAGATTTTTTTTAATATGTCAATTATAACCTTTTTCCAATCTTTTATTGGTTAGAATTCATCGCAAAAAGTTAAAGATGTGGCGAAATACATGAACTTTCGATCTTCTAAAGGGGACTGTGTTTTCAGCGGCAATTACACACTGACTGAAGAAAAGGTAGATCTTTATATCTTTTCCAAGTCTAATGCTACTAAAATTCTGTAAAGAAATGAATGATCATGTTCAGTGATTTTCCACCGGTGTGTGTGTGTGTGTGTTGGGGGGGGGGGGGGGGGGGGGGGTCTCTGACCCGTAGAACTGTGGCTTCTTGTGTTTTTCCTTCAATGCTTCACATTTCACATTTGATTGCCTTATTTATTTTCTCCTCTTCGCAGGTTGAAGCTGCTCTCTTATATCCTGGCGCTCGGCCTACAGTATGGAGAATCCGCGTAAGGTATTTTGTCTTTGAAAGTCTTACTAGGGTTGCATAAATAGGACTCCCTCTCCCAACTTCTACCTTTTGGTTTTTAGTCATCACTTAAGTCAAAATTGCCTTTTAATACGCAGTGAAAAACTGCCAGGTGCTTCTAAATTTTTTTTTTCGACCCTAATTTGTTTAAGCCCAAAAAAAAAAAAAAAAAAAAAATCCACACACCAACAGACACCATATATGAATTTTGTGGAGACGACAGTTATCAAACCTGGTTCGGACAGCGACCCGGCTGAAGCAAAGGGTTAGGGGTCATTGGTTTAACTAGTGGGTCAATCGTTTAAACTAAAATTAATGTTAAAAATATAACCATTTTACTTATATTCACGGAATAATGGTTGGATAAAATAATTTGCACGCAATTTGCACGTGTGTTGAGTTGGTCCACATGACAACTATTTTCAAGGGAACTTAGCCAAAGTGTTTGGCCTGTTTCTCGTAGTCAGTTCAAGTCTCATTGGCAGCAAAATGGATGTACTGGGTTTGGATCATCGGGTTTCCGGTGAATACCATCATCATACCTCTTACCTACCATCACTGTCCCGTCTACCACCACCGTTTGCCACTATCGTTGTCTAGTAAGCAATCACCATTCGCCACCGTCCAGCTGCAACCGTTTCCGTCCAACACCTTTGTCACCATCCATGCCTAAATCTGATGAAGGAAAGCACCACCACCCCACCACCATAAAGCCCACCGTCACCACCATCCATGCCTAGATCTAAGGAGATCTGTCGCCAATCGCCACAAACAACCACCACCCTCCATTATGAAGCAACCCATCACCATTGTTCGTTGGAAATGCAGGCGAAAGTGGGGCACACGACCATGGAGTCTTGCACATTTAGATTGAGCTGTGGTTTAGGATTCTTGGAAATAGAATTTCAAAAGTAAATTTGGTGATTTGATTTTTAATTTAGGGCTTTGATTTTCGATTAGGCATGCTATTTTGAGGTTGATCTCTATATTTAGGATTGTTTTTTTTCACTCTAGGGTTCTGTGGTGGTGGGAATGTT
Organism: Eucommia ulmoides; assembly: GCA_016647705.1. Taxonomy (NCBI): domain Eukaryota; kingdom Viridiplantae; phylum Streptophyta; class Magnoliopsida; order Garryales; family Eucommiaceae; genus Eucommia; species Eucommia ulmoides. The sequence goes on along the minus strand of CM028332.1, from coordinate 31,357,599 downwards.
GACCAATGGTGGCTAAGGATAGGACTAGCAATTTGTGTCATCAGGTCGTGCTTTGTGTCGTGTCATAGTCGGACACGAACACGACACGATTATTATTATGTTACATAATAACACGAACGACCCAATTAGACAGCATGTCACAATAAATACTTATTTTACCCATTACACATTAAACACCTATTAACACAATTTATAAAACAAAATTTAAGGAAGTTACACAATTTCAAACCGAAGAAAACAAAACAATTAACCATTGCAATGGAACAAAACAAAAAAATATTCACCAATATAGACATATCATTCACATGAGCACCAACATATATGAAATATCTTAAAACTTTCAATAAATCCATAATACAAATCGTAAACTAGTAGTGACTTTCTCTTGTTCCTTGAAATTGGAGGTGACATAATACCGGTGTTGAGAAATGGCCATGATTGGAGAAGGGCCCCATACATCAAAGTGAAATAGGTTAAAGGTACTAGGTGCTCTGTGCATACGAGGAATATAAGAGGTGTGTGTGTTTAGACAATTTACAAATCACACAATTTAACTTAAAGTTTTTGCAAGCTTTATTAAGAGATGGGAACAACTAACATAAATACTAAAAGTTTTTCGCCTTCAAAAATCACTTTATGGAATCAAGCAGTCTCCAAGAACATGGTTCAGTTGAATTAGTAAGGTTATTCTCGTTATGGGGTTTGTGCCATTCTGACCGTATTGCTTTATTGACCGTCATCCTTACGTGCATCATTATCTCTGTATATGTGAATGATATCATTATTACAGTAGATGACACGTAAGGAATTTAATTGTGTAAAGAATAATCTCGGAAAGGTCTTCAATATTTAAGGACTTGGATCCGATCTAGTTCTTCCTCGGTAATGAAATGGCTCGGTCTTAGCGGAAATTCATCTCAGCTTGAGGGGGAGTGTTAATATTTAATATTTTCACCAATATATTATTTATTATTTAGTTTGAATATCTATTTTATATAGGTTATATTGACCGATTCTTGTTTTCTTATTTTCATGTTGATCGAGTCTTCTTTTCAGGTGTTTTAGGATTTTTGCTTTGATTTATTTTCCTATTTTAGTCTCTTGTTTTATGAGATATCTTTTCTTCTCTCTATTTTTTTCCATCCTAATGTAGTGTGAAAGTTGAAAATGTAAAACAGAAAAATCAAAAAAAGGAAAATAAACTCAGATCCCGTTTGGTAATGTTTGCTTAAAAGTAAATGCAAAAAATCAATAGTGTGTTTGATGATGTAGAAGTAATATGAATAATTGGAGTTAACTCCACTTTTAGTTAATAAAAATGGGCCACATGGCCAAAAAAACTTACGAATACTATATATACAAGAAATCTTTAGGGTGCGTTTGGGTAAGAGATTTGATAAATACCTAGAATTTGTAAATGATATGATTTTATCTATCGTTTACAAATTCTTTGTTTGGATAATTATTGTAAATCAAGAATTTTGTTGTGTAATTTTGTAATTATCTTGTTTGGATACACAAGTATATGTACACAAAATTTTGAAATCCATTGAAATTTAATAATTAAAAATAGGAAAATATACGTAATAATATAATTTTTTATTTTAGTAGTTTATTTAAATGTACCAAAAATGCACTTTACCCCCCACCTGGCACCCCTCCTCCCCCACCCCCGCCGTCGCACCCAGACACCTCTCCCATCGGCACCCCACCCTCTATTCTCTTTCTCTCTTCTTCTTCCTTCTCTATCTCTTTCTCTATACTTAGATATGTATGTATATATTTATATATACATATACTTGAACTGTGCGTCAGATTTGTAGAACTACCGCACAGCTCCCACTGATCTGCAGATTTGTGGGATGGCAGGAGTTGGGAGGAGGACCATTGGGGCAGGGGTAGGGAGAACGGCGGGGACAGGGGGTTTAGGACATGAGAGAGAGAAAAACTAAAGAGGGGGGGAGAGAGAAATCCGGCGCCCGTATTGATGTGGCATTCACCAGAAGGAGAAAGGGGAGAGAGAAACTTGAGAAGTAAAATCCCTCTTTCGAGGGATTTGGGGTTTCATTGGAAAAAAGAAATAGAGATGGGGAAACCTTGTATGCAGTATAGGCGTTGGGGCCTATATCAAATCATCTGAGATAATAGCTTAGTATTATCCTCATAAATAATAACTTAAAGTGGGTGGAGAATTAGTCCATCGATCTCTTATAATATTTATAAAAAAAAAAATAGCTACTATTTTAGTTTTAAAAATGACTCTTTTATTAGTTTAAAATATATATATATATATATATATATATATATATATATATATATATATATATATATATATATATATTTGTTTTGTTTTTCTTTCAAGAAATTTCGCTTGGAATGTTCTTTTTTATAATTTGCTTCTTCAACAGATTGAGAGGGACAACACCGGGTGCCAATAACCGAATGGATCTAGTTTCACTGGTCACTAGTGGCGTGAATGATCACGAGGTTAATGGCCCTGACGATGACATCCTTGGAGTCGTCGAAAGGTGGGAAGATGACGAAACTCACAATCCCGATGTTCCCGCTACTTCCCACAGGAGGGGCTTGACTCCTTTTGTTTTTGTTCCATTCGATGAGGTATGTTCCATTATTTCGGATTCAATTTGTCGCATAATCTATCTTCTTTTCTAGGATAATAATGAATTGGAAATAGAAGGTATTTTTTTTCATTTCTCATTTTCCCATAAAGTAGTAAAAAATCTGCCATGATATCTACATATTCATTCTTCTTTCTTTTTTTTTTTCCCAGGTTGACACGTCTGTTCTGAATTTGCCAATTGATAGAATGGATTATTTTGTTCCTGGCTGATGGCCTGTATACATATTCCCAAAATGTAAATATTAAAGTATTGTTTTCTTCCCCCACTCCAAAACAACGCGCGCGCGCACACATCAATGGAAAAAAAAAAAAACTCTATTTAGCACCATGTTCGGAAGGTGTTTTGAGATTAGTGCTATAAGATGTTTATTATGAATCTTGATGGTCTACTCCATGTCTTTAAGGTGGTGTAATATATTTTATATGAATTTCTTGTAGAACACTGATTATGTATCTAGTGTTGTTTATGGATGATATGTGATTTGCCCCTTTGTTTCCCCAGCAATGCTCTATTGCAAAGCTCTTACCACCAACTATTAGAAGCTCTAGGTGAACTTTTGAAACTTGTGGATGCTTTGGCAATGTACTATGAAAGATTATTTCCCTTTTTGCAATGCACTTGCTCTGACGTTTTGATGGGCTTTCTGCTGACATCCAAAGTGCAATACAACACTGAAAAAGGATTTTAACACATCCTCAGGTACATCCTCACGGTTAAATAAACAAAAGAGAGAATAAACATTCAAACAATAAAAAACAAACAAATGAGATTTTTCAAATCTATCTCTGATATTATATTATGAAGTTTTAATCTAAAATTATATGGTATTAAATGGAGTAATTTTTTTCATATATAAACTATTTTGAAAAATCTTATTCGACGTGAAATTCTAACAAATCAAACCCCAGGAACTAATTGAGAGTGTGGCGATGGACAAATGTGGTGCCGCCTCTTCCCTCTTCTCCGATCATTGGACTCTCTCCTCTGGCAATTGGAATGCTTTGAGCATCAATCAAGGACAACCCACAAATTAATCATATGAATATCTATGTATATGTCTGTGTGTTTACATGAAAAGACTTCTATCATGTGAAGTATAAGAAAATATGTACATAAAAGGATGCAAACAATGTTGTTCTGAGCTTAACAATAGCCATGAAAAGTCCTTTGGCTTGTGTTTCTATTTCAGGAGAAAGCAACACAACAAGGTGCTTGCGTATTCCTTCCATTGAATAGTTGGGTTTGAAATGCTTACAAAGTGTGAATTAGACAAAACTAAATATTCTTTAAGATATCTTAACACAATTCTGAATGAAAATGAGAATTAGCTGAAAGAATAAATATATAAAGCCAACACAAACATTTTGAGCCAACTCCTACATTTGTGTTTCAAAAGAAATCCAAAAAGACATAATTAAATATAAAAAACTATATATTTATGTACCAAAAAATATATATTTAAGGAGGCATTTTATCAAAGGGCCAAGCTCAAATTGATAGAAGCAAATGATAAGGAACAACTTGTAGTAGAGCATGAGTGCAACATAGAGAAAAAAAAAAAAAATAGTAAATTATCTTTTACACTCCTCTACTTTGTCTAATTATCACTTTACACCATCCACTTCAAAAAATTACACTTTACTTACTTTTACTTTTGAACAACGGAACAAACTAATATTTTTTCATTTAATTAACGGAATATGCTTAAAAATTGATGAAATTAAATTTTCCATCTAATTATTAGATGAAATGAAATTGTCCCTTTATTTTATTTTTTTACTTTTTTTTTATTTTAAAAGCTTAAATTAAAATTAAAATAAATAGGCAATTTTGTCTATTTCATCCAAAAATCGGATGAAAAAATCAATTTCATCTATTTTTAAGCATATTACATTAATTTAAATGAAAATAGTTAATTTCTCACTTTGTTCAAAAGTTAAAGTAGGTTAAGTATAACTTTTGGAAGTAGAGGGGCTAAAGTGATAATTATGAAGGATAGAGGGGGCAACGACAATTTACCTAACAAAAAACATAAACGAAAAATGTGGAATTGTTGACATCTATTCTAATTTCTATAAAGTTTGAAAAAACAAAATCGAAATAACTGACAAAATTCTTCTTGTACCAAAAAAACAAAATATTAGACAATAGTACATCTTTCTTAAATCAATATGAACAAGTTTGCATTCTACTTCAAAATGTCTTCCATGCATAACAAAAAATACACATTTAAATTGTAAGAACACACCAAATCATCTTTGACAATCGAATAAAAAAATATGGATCATGCTTCTCTATGTTTTCAAGAAAATAGAGAAGAATCTCGGAATTTAGACAATCAAATCATACTAATGTAGGATGAAGGAATTTGACAAACATATGGTAAAATAGGAAAAATATCGACAATTGCTAACCCGAGGATAGGTTAAAATCGGTTTAACAAGCATCACAACCAAATTCAATGGATACACTTCTTAAAATCTCAAAAGATAGATTCTTAAATACGATAAAAAGAAAAAGGAAAAGAGACCACAAAAAAATATTCAACTTTGCCTTTAAACAACAAAAAAGTAATACTCCTTGTTGATGTCGGATTTTGGACTACCTCAACGGGATGATCCGGTCACTTATTGATGGAGATCTATGTTTCTGTTGGGATAGGGATGGAGAGGACCAAAATCAATCTATATGGCCTGGATGGGCAGAGGTGGAGTGATCTAAGATGGGAACTGAGCAATGAGACAATCTGGAGGTCTTTCGATCCGTGGATAGTCTTCTAGTCGAGAAGGGATGAGTCTGGGCTGGAATGAGGTAGCATTTCGACACCTGCACAAAGGACTTGTCGGGATGGTCCTGGCATGTCCCCTTTAGCATGAGAATCAGCACTCCGGGAGAAGATGTATAAAAATGCTACCAAGAATGGGGAGCAAATTTTGTGTACTTTTGGGTATTGGTATGCCCTCCTATATATAGGTATGAAGTGGATTAGTTTAAGGGTTTAAGTAAGGATTAGTGTCCCTTCAAAGTCCTATCAACGTCATATCTCGGTATGTGGCTAATGGGAGGGAGACATGAGGGCATCTCTATGTCGGTTATGGGCTTTTTAGCATTGTTGCTGAGGCCCATGGCAGAAGATATTTGTAGTTGGAAAAGTAACCCAACCTATGATCTGAGAAGAACACTTTTCTACTATACCTGAGAAGAGGAATTTAATCCCTGCCCTTCCCAAATAGCAGGAGACGGGAAGGGGGAGTTTTGCTGAGGAGCTTGTGGAGTTGATTTTCGAGATGGACAATGCCGCTGTAGAGAATGCTAAGATGGGGAAAATTTCCCCATCCTGACGATGGCTTGCCAACACTTCCTGGAGAATACTGCTGGTGAAATCTTGGAATGGCCGACGTGGGTAGAGGTGTGCCTTTGTCCAGAACAATCTTCATTCTTAATTCCAGGTATAAGTTGACCTTGGTGTAGACACAGTATTTTGACCGTCCCGCAAAAAATTTATACTTTATTTTTAGATGACTTTGTATTGTTTAACTTTGTTTTTATTTTATTTCTTTTCAAAAAAAAAAAAAAAAAAAAAAAGAAGAAGAAGAAGAAGAAGAAGAAGAAGAGGAAATTGAAAGAAGAAAAATGAATGAAATTGAAAGAAGAAAGAAATTGGGGTTTGAAATTGAATAAGGAAAAAGGGTTGAAATTGAAAGAAGTAAGGAAGCGGGAGTAAATTGGGATAAAAGGAAAGAAGCTGGTCCCTTGTTTTTGGTCAAAATCGTAGAGAGAGAGAAAAAGAAAAAGCGAATCTGTGGGTCCCTATTTTAGTCCAAATTGTGTATGTGTTGAGCTATATATGTGTGTGTATGAGAATCAGGGAAGAGAGAGAAAGAGAAAGCAAGTATGTGGGTCCCCCTATTTTAGTCTAAATTATGTGGGTTGAGCTATGCATGTATGTATATGAAAATCAGTGAATTGTCGTGTGTGTGTGTGTGTTGTGCACGTGAGAGAGAGAGAGAGGAGGGGGCAATGGGCTCCGCTACGTGTCAGATGAACAGTAAGGTGGTGAAAGGCTGCAACCCTAGAACTGATTTTTTAGCTTTTTTTTCAATTTTACCCTTTCCCAGTTCAACTTGGACTGGAATTTGGCAGCCAGACCTAATTTTTAGGGTTTCCTAAATGTTTTTCACATCCGATCTTTTCCTATAAATAGGACCCTCCTCCTCCCACTTTATTCATTCAAAAAATTTAGAGGAGTCACCCCTTAGAAGAGTAATTCTCAAACACCTTTTCGGGAAGCCGTCTGCAAGAGAGAAAAAACCCAAGTATCTGGATTCTTGACCTAGAACAGGTATATTTTTATTTTATGTTTCAGTTTATTTAAATATCTCCATAGTTTAAATTCTTGCGAACTTTAATCCTTTTAGTAGTCTGATGACTCGATGAAAAACGCTGGGACGAGGTTCCCCATTCTCAATCTGAACCTTTGAACTTTTAGATGGGGACATCATCTCGCTGTATTTTTTTAGTTTCTGTATTTTTTTATTATTTATTTTGCTTACAAATTCATAAATAAAAAAAATAAGTCGTCCGATGATCCGACGAAAACGTCGGGATGGATTTCTCGTGCTTGAACTTAATCCCCAAGTGTTAGGTGAATGATGTTTTTCATTATTTATTTTTCTGTATTTTTTATTTATTTTATTTTCATTCTTGTCATCAAAACCCTAAAAAAAAAAAAAAAAAAAATACAAAATACAAAAAAAATAATAAAATTTTGATTTGTAGAAATTAATCCTTACGAATCTTAAGTTGAATCCGATAATTCGATAAATCGTGGGAGAGATTTTCATAACATCGTTTCCATTTCCCAGCTCGAGTGGAATTTAAAAACGTTTGGTTTTAGGAAATCTCTTATCTCGGTAAATTTTTTCGTGGGATTTCGCTTAAGTTTTGGAAAGATTAATTTTAAGAAAATTGTTTCCGCGAACCTCCATCGATTCTCACATCTATAGAATTTCAGGGAATTTAAAATCACGATTTCTTTAAATTAATCGAGCAAACTTATAATAGACATTTTCTTTGCATATTTATTTCTTATATTATTTGGACGGCATGTTTATGACACTTTCACCACTTACACTTCGCATACATGTAGTTTTTATTTTTATTTTTAAATTTTTTTATATATTTTTTTATTATTTTTTTTTCATGAATCCACGCTACTTTTTCACAACTAGTCACGACATGTGCACCACTTATATTTTTTAATTAAATCATTGCCACATATAATCACGTTAATTCACTTAGTGTTCCCTATTTGATTCCCGTATTCGTATCAGTTTGCATTGACATATTTAAATTAAATATTTTAGTTCTTTATTAGTCATTTTTGCATAAAAATAAATAAAATTCATTTAGATGTTAGTTTTGCATTCATATTTCCAATCTTATTTATCTATTTTAGTTTGCATATTTAAATTAAAGAAGTCCCTCGGAAACATACATAAAAAACCCCGGGGACTATCCTTATCGAATTTTTAATATTCGATAAAAAGTTATACCGGGGGGAGCATTCCCAAAAATCCAAAAACTTGTCTCACCTTATTTACGAAAAATACCAAAAAACATTTATAAGAAGGGAATGATTTCAAGATAAAATAAAACACTCGGACTAAATTAATTGGACTTAATTGGACATAAGGTACCATTTTCGGACAGGCGTCTTGGGGTGCCTAACACCTTCCCCAAGCATTACCTACCCTCGAGCCTTTAAATGAATCTTTCGATTGACCGTGTTTTTTTTTTTTTTTTTTGAGTCAATTTTTTACTTAGGTCTTTTAAATTATTTTCTAAAAACTCGATGACCTAGCACACCATTTAAACCCAATGTTAGGTGGCGACTCTTTATTTTTAAAACGGCATAAATATATTTTTTGAGAAAATCGGCGATTAAAAAACCCCTCTCTTTACGCATCTTATTATTTAATATTATTTTCCTTTTCGAAAAAACGGGGGTGCGTCACTTGGCGAAAAGTTGTGGACACATTGTGGTCTTCAATTAGTTGCGTTGGAGTGGTTATTTTCACACTCATCACTCCCCTAAATTCGTTGAATTTTGATTTTGATAAATGTAAAATATAAATAAATTGTTATATACATAAATAAATATATAAGCATGTATATATACCTTGACTAACATAGTGTGACTCAAGCAACAAGACATGCTTGAATTTAAGCAGTTGAGGGGCCTCTGCAAGGTTAAGAGTTTGAGCCTATGGAAAAGCATTTGTTTGGAGGGGTAGCCACGGAACCCCGAAGGAGATTATTCTCACTCTGTATGGATGTAGGAATACTCGTGAGTATACAAAAAAACTGTATATATATCTTACGTTTTTGGACAATGTAGTTATGGCAGCCTTAAGAATATAAAAGAATTTGCAAAGTTAGACATGTTAATGAAGGTAGAGTTACAAAAAAAAATCTATGAAACAAATTATATAGGCTTACAAAAAAAAAATCTAGAAAAGAATAGAAGTATATTTTACCCTTAATACTAAATAAATATAATAACTCTAATATCCTCCCTCAAACTCATAATGGCATTCAATTGATATAGAAGAAGAAACGAGAGGAAAAATAATAGTGATAAGATGATAATCAATCTCGATGTGCTTAGTTTGTTCACGAAAGACTGATTTATCATAAATATGAATTGCACTCATGTTATCACAAAACATAGAAGTGGTATGAGAAAGCGAAATACATATATCTGCAAGTAACCATTGTAACCAAACTATTTCAGTGGTAGTAAATGTCTCTCACTTGATACTCAACTTCATTGGAATATTTAGGAATAATAACCTCTTTCTTTCTCTTCCAAGAAATAAGAAAACCACCCAAAAAATATACAAAAACCAGTGATAGACTTGTGATATGTGGGATCACTTGCCCAATCAGCATCAAAGTCACATAACTCCAAAAACCATATCAATAGATTTAATAGGCTCTATCATAAGATGACCCGAAGATACCGTAAGATACAAAGAACAACAACCCAATGAACTGTAGTAGGAGAAGTAACAAACTAAATGACGATGTGAACAACGTGGGTGTAAGACCCTGATTTTTGACATACGCATAATTTAAGTCGTATGTTGGAACATTTGAAAATAACGGGGTGGACGGCGCCATTAATTGTGTGATTTAAAATTTTAGGGGTTGAATTGTAATTTTTATAAATATTAAAAGTAGAATTTGGATTAATCAGTATCCTAACAAAAATGGAGGGGAGGTTAGTGCAAATTAAATATATTATATATAGAGAAAGAGAGAGGCGGTGGAAATAGATGGAGGAAAAACGGCCACTTGGCGGGCCCCTTTTGGTCACACACACACACACATATATATATATATATATATATATATATATATATATATATATATACGGAGGGGAACAGAGAAAAGGGAGAAGAATCGAGAAGCGACGAGAGAAAGGAAGAGAGAGAGGTCCGCCGGTGGGTTGTTCTATCGTCGATCGTGTAGGGTTCGCCGGCAGTGGGTTTATGTGTTCGTCGTGTGTGTGTGTTTCCATGTATGTGTGTGTGGTTATTGTTCTGTTCAATTGTTCGGTCCAGCAGTGTTCTGTTCATGGTAAGGAAGTCATGGGTTGGGGTGTGTCGTTGTCAATTAGTTTGGCTAGCGGTGAGTGAAAGTTAGAGAGAGAGAGAGAGAGAGCAGTGGTTGTGTGTGTGCCTGCTGAGTGTGTGTGTGTGTGTGTGCGTGCCGACGGTGCTGTGCAAGTATATGTTTGTTATATGTGCCATATGTGTGTGTGTATGTGTTCTGGCGGTAACGGTGGTGTTGTTTTCGCTAGGGTATGAGCTTGGTCCGACGATGGTGGCGGTGGTGTGAGTTGGGCGTGCCGATAGTGAGTTGTGTGTGTGTTTTATTTTTCTGCCGACTGCGTGTGTATGTGTATATGTGTGTTCAATTGTTGCGGGGTGTGTGTGTGTTGTTCATCAGTGTGTGTTGAGGGTAGGGACGTTCGTGGGCAGTGGTTGCCAGAGTTGGCGAGGTGAAGAGAGATAGAAGGTTGGTAAAGCTTCAGTGGGCAAAGCCGAAAGAAAGGGGGAGCGAGTTCACCTAGGTGGTGAGAAGTTCGCCTCGGCAGAGAAAAGTCAGAGAATCAGGAACCTAGTCTGTTGCGTGTTCGCCTAGGCGGTAGAGGATCAGTGTGCTTAACATAATAGAAGGTGGATCTTTCGCCTCGGCTGTGCAGCGTTCGCCTAGGCGGTGGGTCTGGATACAGGAAATCAGAAAATAAAGAAACATAAAAATCTAACAATCAAATCTCTCGGTGGGCGGACAATTCGGGCCAGGTAGAATTCTGAACTCTACTAATATATGTATTTAATTGTATTTAGTTGTCTCATGGGCGATTATTTAAAATTATTTGGTATATCGTTGTGGAAATCTTACCTGTCAAATTATATGAAATGATTTGGACGATATGGGAATTATGTGACGAGCATGCTAATGTGGTTTATGTGTTAGATTTATGTGACGAGTATGCTTACGTGGTTTATGTGCTATATTAGTTAAATGCATGTATTAGAGGGGTTGAAATTCTACTGAGCGTTATCTCACAACCCATAGTTTTTGGTTGTAGGGTTGGCGAAGAGAAAACGAGAGAAGAGATAAATTATTAAAATTTCTAGTTGTATAAATTATAATTATTATTTATTGTTGTAATCGGCGAAAACGGTAATTATAATTATCATAGTTGTTATAAAATATTTCTCCCAATTTTAATGTATTGAATATTCGGTTAATGATATTGTTGAATATAATTGGTTGGATAAAAGGTGGAAATTGGGTTTCAATATTTTGTTAAAATAAATTATTTAGAGAAATGAAATAGAAATATCTAGCTTAAGTAATAAAGTACTAAATTATTAGTTTTGTCGCCACTACCTATATAATCCACAGGCTAATTTACAAAAGGATTGGTTGGTGATTTGGTAGTGTATAAATAGTGATTATTATATGTAATAAATTTCCGTTATAAAATCGGCAGTTAGAATTATTGCCATGATTTATAAAACTTACCGAATGTTGTAAATTGGAAAATTTGACTAGTCGAATTTTAGGTTAGGATTTCTCTATAGGAGAAACCGTAGTAGCGACCCTAAAAAATCGGGTCGTTACAAGTTTGGTATCAGAGTGTAGGTTATAGATTCTGCAGAATTAGAACTTAGATTGGCGAGCACTTTAAATCAGGATTAGGACACCCATCAATCATAATAAACTATTAATGTTAGTGGAATTGCGAAATAAAAGTAAAATATGTTTTATGTGTGTATGTGTAAAGTTAATATAATGCGTGATTTATGTGCTTTTCATGGATTCATTATATGTGATCTACATGTCCTATTTGTCCCCATCTAGAATTACGTGATATTATCAAGTGGCGATGTATGTGCATGAATATTTTCATATGTACACCAATTGTTCACACATATATACGTAGAAATAAAGGTGGAGAATATTATGGGGTCAATAATATATATACAGGCATTGACATTTTCGTTAGGTTGTGGAGGGTTGGATATTTTGCGCTAATGTGTTATTACCATTATTTCACTTTGATCCCTATAATTTTAATTTGAACATATTAACATCTGAGGTGACGGTGGACTAATAAGTTGAATATATTAACATTTGAGATGACGGGTGACGAGAGTAAACTATCTATAAAGAGTTAAATAAGTCTAGGTGAGTACCGTGTTAGTCGTGGACCATTAGAAATTGTCGCTAAATGGAAGTTATTAATTTAAAAATGTATACTGTCTTCTATATAAATTGTGAAACGATATTTTCGTATTAAATTATGAAAAAGAAGGGATTGATAAGACGGATGATTTTAAGATGAGTCATGGATCAAGTAGAATTTTAAAGGTGAAAAAAATGATTTTATTATCCTGCAATGCCACAGTATTATCTGTACAGAGTGTTGATTATCTGCTTCGGCAGAGTGTTGACTATCTGCTTCTGCAGAGCGTTGATTATCTGTTAGGCATAGTCCTATAGAGCATTGATTATCTGTACAAAGTGATGATTATCTGCTTCGGCAGAGTAGTGATTATTTGCTTCGGCAGAGTAGTGATTATATGTTTGGCATAGTCCGGTAGAGTGTTGGCCCGTCTGGACTGCAAATCCCACGAGTGTACCCCTATCATTGGGGAAAATAAATGGTCCTGACGTTGTTGATCACATTAGATGACACAGTTGTGAAGGTCACGGTACTGTCACAAACTCTGATCATGAGGTTAAATGATCCTATAGCTAGTATAAAATGGTGTGCGGTATTTTATTATATGACGTACATGTTTGGATTGGTAGATTTAAAATGTTTGGAATGGGTTGACTTAAAAATATTTGGATTTGGTGTTTTAAATATATTATTTATTATATTGGTGGTAGTGAAAAATTGGTTTCCAACATGGAATACAATATATGATAGTATCTTTTGAAAAGTGGTGTTTAGAAAAAAAATAAAATAAATAAATAAATAAATAAATAAAACAAACAAACAAACAAACAATACACTGTCTTCTATGTAAATTTACAAAATCATATTTTTCATATAAATAGTAGAAAAATGTGTATTAAAATTGGACGATTTTATGACTTATGTGGATCAAGTGGGTTTTAAATATGAAAAATTATTTTATACTATGCCATAGTTTTCTTCTCGTTAGGCCGAAATGACATGCGAGATGTGGATTATCTGTTAGGCATGGTCCTGCAAAGTGATGATTATCTACATAGTGAGTCCTCCAGAGTGATGATTATCTGCAGAGTGAGTCCTGCAGAGTGGTGATTATCTGCTAGGCAAAGTCTGGCAGAGTATGGACCCATCAGGAGTGCAAATCTTGTGGGTGGTTGCCCCTACCCTTGGGGATATATAAGGGCCCTAGCACTGGCAGTCGCTATGGGTGGCACCAGTCGTACGAGTTGCGACTGCTAGTCACTGTAGTTGGCGCAGTTGTATAGGTTGCAATACCGTCGTAACTCCCGATCGTAACGTACACGATCATACGGCTAGTAGGAAAGTATGTTATTTTATGATATATATATATATATACACGTGAGTTGTTTTGTCGATTGGAAAACCAGTGCTATGTTGAAAATATTTGGTTGAGATGTTGATTTTGACAGTGAAATGGTTATATTTTGTTGAGATTTTAATATTGACGGTGTGTTAGTGATATTTTGTTGAGATTTGGATACAGCCGGTGTTGCTACATTTTATTGGAAAGGGGATTTTGATAAAAACTTAATCCATAAAATATTTTTATACTACGAAGATAGTACACCGATAAAAAAAAATTAAAAAAAATAACTCAACTGTATGTATTGGTCCACTACTAACATTAGGCGGAGTCGGAATGTGGGGTCATTAGGATTTCATGGGGAAAGGATAATTTGAATTATCCTTGAGTCGATGAGTATTTTAGAAATTTATGAATATAATATTTTTATAATACAGTGATTATTGATTTTTGTGACGTATCAGATTTTCGTAGTTGAGACGTATTTAAAGCGTTTGTCCTTGTCAGGGATTTGATTAAATATGGAGGCATGAAGGAAAATCTTATAGATGACCCGTTTGACATATTTAATACGTATTGATGTGGTTTTGTGATATTTATGTGTTTTGCGGGATATTTATATGATTTGAAAACGTATTTATGTGATTTGACCTATTGCAAAAAATTTATTAGTTGACGTTGGATTGTGGTATATTTATAAAACGGTTACGAGATTGTTGAAAATTTTGATATAGATATTAAGATTGATGATTTTTGGTCTCACGGGCCAGTTCACGTGGATTTGGGTTATCTGTTGCTTACGATATGGGTTGCGAGCATTGTTGGTTTAAATGTTGAAAGGAAATAATATTACGAATTGGTAGACTGGAAATGTTGGATATAATGGATAAATATTGGGTATAGAAAAATTATTGTCGGAATGAAATAGACTCAATCCAGTGAGACTACCGTGATATTTTAAGAATTTATTGTATTTATATTGTTATTTATTATTATTTTTATCAGAGTAGCGTAGCGGAAGCAGTTATAGACATGAGATTCTTTAACAGTTGGTTGTCTGTGTTAGGTGTTACCCACCAAAGTGCACCCTATTTGTTGGTTATTGGATATAATGTTGGTCACTGCGAATGAAAATGTTGCAATGTTGGAACGAGAATTGACGGTTACGAATTAAGGGTGACTTTCGGTTATGGGACCCTACATAGAAAATGATTATTTTAGAATCAAGTGTGACTAACATGATCATGCAGTTCGAAATATTATTGTTTTGACCGGAATTTTAATTCCTATTGTTTTGCACAAAAATTTCTAGACGAAATTTCTTTTAGGGGAGAAGGGTTGTAAGACCCTAATTTTTGACATACGCATAATTTAGTCGTATGTTGGAACATTTGAAAATAACGGGGTGGACGACACTATTAATTGTGTGATTTAAAATTTTAGAGGTCGAATTGTAATTTTTATAAATATTAAAAGTAGAATTTGGATTAATTAGTATCCTAACAAAATTGGAGGAGAGGTTAGTGCAAATTAAATATTATATATATATATATATATATATATATATATATATATATATATATATATATATATATAGAGAGAGAGAGAGAGAGAGAGAGAGAGGCGGTGGAAACGGAGGGAGGAAAAATGGCCACTTGGTCGGCCCCTTTTGGTCACACACACACATATATACGGAGGGGAACAGAGAAAATGGAGAAGAATCGAGAAGCGACAAGAGAAAGGAAGAGAGAGAGAGGTCCGCCGGTGGGCTGTTCTGTCGTCGATCGTGTAGGGTTCGTCGGCGGTGGGTTTATGTGTTCATCGTGTGTGTGTGTTGCCATGCATGTGTATGTGGTTGCTGTTTTATTCAATTGTTCAGTCCAGAGGTGTTCTGTTCATGGTAAGAGAGTCATGGGTTGGAGGCGTGTCGCCGTCGGTTAGTTTGGTTGGCGGTGAGTGAAAGTCAGAGAGAGAGGGAGCAGTGGTTGTGTGTGTGCCTGCTGAGTGTGTGTGTGTGTGTGTGTGTGTGTGTGTTTGTGTCGACGATGCTGTGTAGGTGTATGTGTGTGTTTTCTGTTTCTGTTTGGTACTGCCGTGTGTGTGTGTTGTGTGTGTCGTGTGTGTGTATGTGTTCCAGTGGTGACGGTGGTGCCGTATTCGCTAGGGTGTGAGCTTGGTCCGACGGTGGTGGCGGTGGTGTGAGTTAGGCGAGCCGATAGTGAGTTGTGTGTGTGCTCTATTTTTCTGCCGACTGTGTGAGCGTGTGTGTGTGTGTATTGTTCATCAGTGTGTGTTGAGGGTAGGGATATTCGTGGGTGGTGGTTGCCGGAGTTGGCGAGGTGAGGAGAGAGAGAAGGTTGGTAAAGCTTCAGTGGGCAAAGCCGAAAGATAGGGGGAGCGAGTTCGCCTAGGCGGTGAGGAGTTTACCTCGGCAGAGAGAAGTCAGAGAATCAAGAACCTAGTTTGTTGCGTGTTCGCCTATGCGGTGGAGGATCAGTGTGCATAACAGAACGGAAGGTGGATCTTTCGCCTCGGTGGTGCAGCGTTTGCCTAGGCGGTGGGTCTGGATGCAAATCAAAAAATAAAGAAACATAAAAATCTAACAATCAAATCTCTCGATAGGCGGACGATTCGAGGTAGGTAAAATTTTGAACTCTACTAATATATGTATTTAATTATATTTAATTGTCTCGTGGGAGATTATATGAAATTATTTGGTATATCATTGTGGAAATCTTACCTGTCAAATTATATGAAATGATTTGGACGATGTGGGAATTATGTGACGAGCATGCTAATGTGGTTTATGTGTTAGATTTATGTGACAAGCATGCTTATGTGGTTTATGTGTTATATTAATTAAATGCATGTATTAGAGGAATTGGAGTTCTACTGAGCGTTGACTTACAACCCCATAGTTTTTTGTTGCCAGGTTGGCGAGGAGAAAACGAGAAAAGAGATTAATTATTGTAATTTCTAGTTGTATAAATTGTAATTATTATCTATTGTTGTAATCGGCGAAAACAGTAATTATAATTATCGTAGCTGTTGTAAAATATTTCCCCCAATTTTAATGTATTGAATATTCGGTTAATGATATTGTTGAATATAATTGGTTGGATAAAATATGAAAATTCGGTTTCAATATTTTGTTAAAATAAATCATTTAGAGAAATGAAATGGATATATCCGGCTTAAGTAATAAAGTACAAAAAATATTAGTTTTGTCGCCACTACCTATATAATTCGCGGACTAATTTACAAAAGGATTGGTTGGTAATTTGGTGGTATATAAATGGTGATTATTATATATAATAAATTTCCGTTATAAAATCGGCAATTAGAATTATCGCCATGATTTATAAAACTTACCAAATGTTGTAGATTAGGAAATTTGACTAGTCGAATTTTAGGCTAGGATTTCTCTATCGGAGAAACCATAGTAGCGGTCTTGGGAAACTGGGTTGTTACAGTGGGTATTATCTAAGCGAGTAGTATAGAGATATACCAAGTTGGTTACAATAGTAAGATATAAGGTAGGATCTGAAAAATGTGTATAATTAGAAGGTAAATATAGAATATTCACCTCTGGAGAAGTATCAATTAACCTAGTATCAACTAGGCAAGTACGCTAAAAAATGTCAACTACATACTTAGATTGATAGATAAGATGGTCTTCTAGAGAAGATGCTACTTTAATACTCTGAAAGTAGCATAGAGTCCCTAAGTTCTTTGTTTTAAACTAATGAGATAATTTTAACCTCACTAATGCAATCTCATCAACATCATCACTGGTTATAATCATTCCATCAACAAAATGTAGAATATGCCCCGCAGTAGTACGTTTTGTAAAAAAATAATGAAATCTTAATTAAATAGTTAAAAACCAAGAGAGTAATCACAATAGAGAACTTCTCAAACCACCAGCGTGCCAATTTAAGATCATATAGAGCTTTCTTGCGTCTGCAAACTTCGCTAGAATTATAGTAACACTAGGAGGGGAGTCACGTAAACGTCTTCTTGATGATCGTCCTTTAACAATGCATTTTTAACATTCATCTGAGAAACCTACCATTAAAGAACACATGTAACGACAATAATAATATGAACAAATATCATTTTTACAATTGGAACAAACGCCTCATCATAATCCATACATTATTGCTAAAAAAAATCATTTGGCTACCAATTGAGCTTTGCACCGATTAACTGACTCACCAGACTTGGTTTTAATTTTGTAGACCCATGTAAGACTAATTTTACTTTTACCAGGAGGTAAATATACCAAATCCAACTAGTTGTTTTATGCAAAGCAGAAAGCTCCTCAGCCATAGCGTGTTGTCAAATAGGAGTAAGGGTTATCTCTTTATAGGAGAAAGGCTCAGATAGGTAGTAAATATAGGCTAGAAATACAGAAAAAGAATTTGAATAACATGAGTAAACAAAATTTGATATATGATTGGACTTACGAATGCACTAGACATAGAGACGATGAAGATTCACAATCCCAAAAAGTGCTTAAGCGGTTGTTAGAAGGCAAGAAATATCATAAGCATCAGTATCTGTAGAACTAAAAGTGCAAACCCTATGTGAATAATGTAGAAGAACATATGCAATAGGAACATGGGGTCGAGAAGTAAGAGGTGAGTCAATATCTGTAGTGCATGGGTTTTAGGAAGACAAACTATTTGTATTATTAGTAGAAAAATCAATGTAAATAATATCAGACTGAATCAAGTTGTGTGTACTAGTAAGAATAGAGAATAAATGTATATGCTCAAGAAACACAAGATAATGGGACATATATCGTTTTTGTCTAACTAGATCAAAATAGTGATAATCCTTTTGTTCCTCACCATAACTTACTCGTTCGGAGAATAAAATAAGTACGCTCAAATATTCTAAAGGAAAAATAATAAAAAGCATGACCATACAAATTTTTAAATGGAGATAGACCTTAAGAGTGAGTGATAGGATCTTATTAATTAAGTTCACGAAAGGAAGACAGTAAGAGGAGATGATAAATTTCAACAATGTGACTATGTTTTCTTTCACTAGCACGACTCAAATTACATCTAAATCACTTGATAATAACATAATATTGAGTCTTAACAAGTGCTCAAAACGTTTGAAAAATACTAAAAAATTTAGAACTACATTTCATAAGATAAACCCAACAATAATCAGTGTAATCATCGATCAAAGAAATAAAATATGGTTACCCCCACAGAAATTGGGGAAGGCCCCCACAAATCAACATTAATCAAATTAAATGGTGCAAGAGAATAAGAAACAGTTCGATTAAAAAATAAAAATAGAGAATTTTGCGAGTTTAAAACTACTGCAATCATTAATATCACAAGCTCACAAATTTCCTAATGGTCCTATAGACACTAAGCACTTTAAACAAGATGCTAAAATATGACGAATATGAGAATGCCAAAAATAAAAATTAGAAGAATTAAAAGTCAAATAAAAAGACGACAAGTCAACACTAGAAGTTATAACACCGTATACCTTAGCTCGTCCAAAATATCTAGTCCCATTGCCTATGGCCTGTCCCACCTCAACCACGTCACGCGAGACACACTTAGTTACTACCACGCCTGCTCGGAGAAAATTGTAACATCCTCTTCCTATTTAGGAAAGAGCCATTATAATTCCAGAAATAACCTCTCGTTACTCTGTGTCCTGCAATATTTTATAGCCTTAATAGGGAATGGATCAAAATTCATGGAAGACTTGCCAAACTAGTCTTCCATCTCTTATAAATACTACAAAAGAGGCTTAGCCAGGTATGCACACTTTTTCCTAGCATACTCCGCTAAATTTCAACAAAAAAATACTATTGATTCTCACACTGGAGGTGCAATGCTCGCAGACTCAGCCGTGGTGCATTATTTTGCAGGAACAAAAGCTAGAAAAATCATCCATTCTGAATCCCAAAGTATCATTCATAACGAATCATTTTTTGGCTATATCATCGGTTATACTGATTTGAATTTATAATACGATGTAAATGATCAAAAGTCAACTTTGAGATGTGTATTTATCCTAACAGGTGAAGCCTTTAGCTGGACGAGTCGTATACGAACTACAACTATAGATTTTATAATTGAGATCGAGTAAATTATCGCATCACATGCAACTAAAAAGGGTGTCTTAATTAAGAAGTTCATTACTTAATTTGGCGTGGTTCCAACCATTGAATCACTAATACATTTATATTGTGACAACAATAGTGTTATAGCTTAAGAAAGAGAACTCAAATCTAATCACAAATCCAAATAAATAGAGTAACACTTTCATTTGATTCACACGATTGTCAAAAGAAATAATATAAATATTAAGAGAGTTGACACGGGGAATAACGTAGTTGATTCACCCACTAAGACAATAACTTTGCAGCAGTTAAATCTGAATCTTGAAATGATATGTATTAGATATTGTACCAATTGGCTATAGTACTAGTGGAAAATTATTGGATATAAACTCTATAATCAATCATGTTTTATATCATTTAGTGTTTTTATGTAAAATTAAAATCTCAAGTATTATTATTAAAATGTATTTTTGATATTATTCTATATTATATCATGTTGTTGTACAATCCTGGACATTAAGTTGAAGATGTTATTACTTTTAATGGTGAGTAAAAGAAATGAGATTATAGATATTTTGATATCCTAAATGTTCCCAATTAGGTTGGATTATTAAAACGGGTCTTTAACAATTTGGACTACCTTGTAGAGTTTCTTTTTAAGAATAAGAGTCTCAATCATTAGTGTGAGACACTAGAACAACCATAAGGGAACTTACTTGTAATACCCTGAAAATATATATATATATATATATATATATATATATATATATATATATATATGGTGAACATCTCGAGTATAGTCCAGTCAGATGCCACGTGTACTTTTCTTGTTGAGGTGGGATGCTGACCTGAGGTGGGGTTCCAAAAGAAAAGGAAATAAAGAGGTCAGCTCATCAATTCAGTTCTCCTACACAAAGGAGGTTAACTCAGCAATTCAGTTCTTTTTTGCAAAAGAGGCCAGCTTAGTAGTTCAAACTCCCATTTAATTAAAAAGGTCAGTTCATCAACTCAACTCTCATCCGCAAAGGAGGTCACAAGAAAATGATGATGTGGTTATTGATGAGTCATTACATATATGTCCCATTTAGGTAAAAAAAAATAGAAAAGGTAGATATGATCATTATGAGATAGGAACTTGAGTGGGTCCCATTAGTATATAAATTTATGTGTGTTTGTGTTTTAGGGAGGCTTTTTGGGAGGATTTCAAATGAAGAAACAAAAAGAAAATAAGAAGATAAAAGAATAGAAAAAAGAATAAGAAAGAAAAAAAAATCAAGGAAGAGAGACAAGGAAGCAAAGAAAAAGAGGAAGAATGAGAGAAATAATTTTCTATGACCGAATATAATTTGTGATTTCAGGTAGAATTCTTAATCCTTTTAATATTTGTATTTAACATCTCTATTTATTATGTATTTTATGTTATAGTAGTTGTTTAATTATAACTGTTGATTTACATGGATTATTTATGAACATGTTTTATGTGACAATTATGTGAGATACATGCTTATATGTTATTTGTTAGATTGATTGGATGCACATATTAAAGAGGTTAAAATTTTACTGAGCATTGGCTCATATCCCTATAGTAGTTATTGCAGAATTTTCGAAAAAAGAGCTGCGCCAAAAATTATAATTAGATTTGGATTAAATTTTTGTAATATTTGTATTTACGGTTTGTTATCGTAAGATTAACCTGATTAATTGGTAATTATAATTGTCAGCATAATTTGAAAATTTTATCAAATTTGTAGAAAATAAAACATTTGATATTCAGTTTTAGTTTTAATTATCTTTAAGAAAAACCGAGTGGCGTCCCAGGAAAATCAGGTTGTTACATTACTAGAATAGTAAGGGCCTTGAATGTGATCATCCTACCTAGGAGTGTGTAATTGATTGGCTCAACGCTCCCAAACCAAAATACCTGTACCAAAATACAAACTGCCCATAGTAACACGTGCATTATTAGGTAGTTTATGGTTCAAATTAGCTCAACCCGCATAGTATTAATTTGATCTGCGGTTTTAGCCCCAACTGTTACAACCCGCTGCCCACCCATTGTGTTAACTATATTTGCAGGTTTAGACTTTATTATTTTCGTTTGTAATTGTTCTTCTTTTTTTTTTTTTTTTTTTTATGGTTTACAAATTACGTTGTAGCGTTTTTTCTTGTTTTTATGTTACTGTAATTTTATAGCAATTTTTCTGCAAGTTTTAGTGATGCAACGACTTTTCTTTTTAACTTTATTTATTATACTTCGAGGTCCAACCCGAAAATATTTAAGCAACCCATAGTTTTCATCAGCCCAAATCTTACATTATTAGGCAACCCACAGTTTAAACTAATCAACCCGCGTACTCCAACTCGCCTCAACCAGCATATTATTAGGCGTTCTACGGTTCAAACTCGTCCAACCTACATACTATTGGTTTGTCCATAATTTTGGCCCATACCGCCCTAACTCGCCCACTGCCCATTCTTTCCTACATGGTAGTTTTGATAAATGTTAAAATGAAATATTGGAATTGTAATTGTGCTTGTGATCTTAAAACTTGAGGTACTAGGTATCACATATGCACATTTCTCTACTTTGATAATACTAAGTGTTGTATTTTACCCACAAAACTTCAAAACTATTTATTTGGTATTGTTAAACATATGTTATTGTTGTTGTTGTTGTTATTAAACATATGTGAGAATATTTGAGTATGCAAGATAGTATCTATCTCTTAACAAAGAAGGACGTGTCCTATGTGATTAGATTTAATATAATTGAATAAAAACTTTGTCCAAGGCAGTGCCACGACTGGGACTAGATTTAAATTGGTATCATAAAGAAATTATAACATCAATTGATATACATATAATTAAACTATGGATTTTTTACTTTATATATATCATGTTTCCTTTTCAAGAACACAAGATAGAAATATTGCATAATAGAAAAATTACAACTTATGAGGTTCTATTGTTGAAATTCCTATTGGTCATTCCCATCTTCATATCGATTTTATGAAGGAACCGGATATTAAAATCAAAAGATTTACATGGTGAAATATAAAAATTTAAATCACATTTAATATCATGTTTCTTAAGACAAATTTATATGTATCAACACAAAACAAAATAAATTAGTAATAGATTAAATAACTTTGAATTGAATACATCTTCAAGTGCTTCAACCTCAAAACGATAGTTTCTAAGGCATTATTTGAGTAGGCTCTTCTAAGAGTGGTTGGATCTGATCCCGTTCTTGCATTTGAGAAAAATCTTGTCCTAGAAGCAATTCAAATGTCTTGTCTCTAACAGTATCCATACATAAATCTCTGTATGGGTAGTGGTCTTGAGATCTCTAAGAATCTAATTCCAATCTTAAGATACTATGGTAGCTTTGTTTTGATTCAATGGGATAGTAGAATCAAAATAGTGGAAGGAAAATGAAAAAAAGAAGAAGGTTATTGAAATTTGGTCCTTGGCTGAAAATCACATGGGGGAGTAGCCATTATGACCTTCCCTTTATATAGGTATTGTCCAAGATTCAAAATCCTGAACCCATTCTTTTCATAATTATACTTTGGTCCCCGTACTTTCAAAATTTTAACATTACTATCTATTTCTTTTAAAATGACTTTCCAAACTTTCATTTCTCATTGTGTGTGACATATTAGGTTTATACCGAAAGCTAGATTGTGGAAACAATTAATTAATTAAAATTGAAATAATTTTTGCTGGCCCAAAGAGCTACCCAAGAAGGCGGTGAATTGGGTAGTTACTAAATTTAAACAATTAAGTCATTAAAACACAAATAATCAATTTTTCTAAATCAATTATTATCTTGTTACGTAGTGAAAGTGTGTTTGATACTATGTGTACACCCAAATACAATATATGAAATAAAGGAATGCAGCACACGAAAATTTATCCTGGTTTGATAAGCTACTATTACTTATGTCCAGTCCCCTGAGCTCCACAGAGATTCTCAATCCACTAAACCCCTTGATTTCTTTAATAGGTAGGAACCAAACCCTTATAATTTTTTAATGTTTTCACAAGCTCAAAATCAACCTTTATAATACCCTAATTCTTTTCACAGGCTAAGAATCAACCTAATACTCTCTCATTTATCATTTTTAGAGGGTTGGGAAAACCTTTACAATTCAGTCTTTATTTCAATTACAGGCTGAATCAAAACCTAATTCTTTTGAAAAGAAAGAATCACCTAACCTTTTTTAACAAGACAAAGATCAAACCTTATTCTTTTACACTGGAATAAGATCGAAACTCTAACTACCCTTACTAGACACCGTCTCAAATGTGTCTAATCCTCTCAAACTCATAAATATAAAAAATGTAAGTTTCTTCCCCACAAGGAGTTTCTACTACCTCAATACAGATATACTCAATTAATGATCCGAATAATTACTACGTGATATATAATGTGGGGTAAATAAAATCTGATTAAACAATAAAGTTAGTAGAACAAATTAAGCACATAATCAAATAATTAATCAAAAAATCGTTTAAAAAAATTTCAGGCTTTTAAGTTCAAAACAATTTTCTAAATAATCCTAAATCAAGCAATTAATATAAACATCTCTTAGAAAGAAAATAACAAGACTTGAAAGGATCTCACTGGAAAACAACAAAGTCAAGAAAGATATCGCAATTAGAACTCAAACCGGTGATGCCAAATAGCAAGCACTTTAGATCAAGAACTTGAATAGAATCTCTCGTAGAAATCTCAGCAATAATAGCACTCTTATCAAAGCTCAAATTGATGTTCTTGATGTATATAATCTTTTTCTTGTAGGTTATTAAATAGACCTAGAACTAGCCCTCCAACGGTTAGTTTTTCAAAGATATGTCATAAAATGACACTCTAAGACCCCATATAACATCTCCTATCAATTTAGGTATGTTTCATCTAAAATTATTCTTTGAAACACTCATTCAAGTCCATCCAATTTAAAATCCATAAGAATATGAAGTATTAAATTACTTTATTTAAGAGAATATCACAATATATGGACCAAATCAATAGGGATCATATAATAGATCATACATATTTGAAATACACTCAAATCTCCCAAATCCCTCTCTTGGAATCAATATAAATTGATAGTTTTTTACCAAGAAATCAAATGAGTCAATCTATTGACTGAACCAGTCGCTTGACCGGCCGAAGCCCTCAGTTAACCGCCCTGTGCTAATTCTGAAAATAGTCGTCAGCCTTATGCCCTGTCGATTAACCGACTATCCTTGTTCGTTGACCGATCCGATTAGTGTCTTTCCTAAATTCATCAATTCAGCCACTGTTTGATTCAGTTGACCGACCCGAAACCTGTCGGTTAATCGAATTGATCAGAGTGCCCACTCCCTTACTCATTTCAACTACTATTTCAAATGGTTGACCGATTGCTTTTATCGGTTGACTTATTGGATCAGTAGGACTCTATTTTTACTATCAAAACTCTTTTTTTTTATAAGCCGATCGATCCCTTTTTACCGGTTAACCGAATTGATCCAAAAACACAATATTTTATACTTTAAAACACATTTATTACTTAGGTCATTTATCAAAACCCTTTCACATAAGGAGCACATAAAATATCTCATTTTAGGATCTTAAGCTTATAATTTCTTATCAAGACGCACATAAGATTAACTCATTTTAAGTGTGGTGCATGATCCTAATTCGGGTTGCATTAAGAGTATATAAGTGAAGAGTTATTTTCACCTAATTTTCTTTGACGTCTTCAAAACTCTTCACATCTTCATCATGTCCATCTTGCACCTTTTATGTTTTCTTCAACAAGTCTTATTTTTAATCAGACGCATAGAACTATAAATTTAAAACACTCAATAAAACCATTAGTTTTACCAAAAATATCAATGCTTAATTGATCATCAAAACCTTAGATTCAACAATTTTAATTATGTGATTCTAAAATAAACACTTTCACTAAGACATTTCCTGTGACTGTAAAGCATATCTACCCACTTACCAAGGCCCCATAAAGTTGATAAGAATTTCACCAAGAGAACCTCCTTAGGTATGATTTCCATCCCATATGATCTCTCTATCTTGTGTTCTCGAAAGAACCAACAGAATATGAATATAGTCAAAAATTCCTAGTCCAATCATATGTACATTGATTGAAAATATAATTTCTCGTATCACCAATTGAATCTTATCCCAATCTTTATATTGCTTTGGCTAGATACTTGAGTGAATTATATTAAATTGAATTATGTAGGACACGTTTTTCTTTCCTAAGAGTGATAGATCATATATTTCATACTCATATATTTTCATGTATATTTCAGTATACCCAATGAATACGTTTAAAGTATTGTGTCTAGAAAACAACACTGACTATTATCAAAGTGTAACAATCTATCCATGTATTATACTGTACCTCAAGTATAAATATCACAAATACAATCACATGTCAGACATTCTATTTTGACATATGTAGCATATCAATGACGATTACGTTCGGTCCCTTATAACAATAGTAAGTCCCCATGTGATTGTTTCTAGTATCTCATGCTATTGGTTTGCGATTTACCATTCTCATAAGAGAAAAATACCCCAATAAGCTAGCATAGATCATGAAAATAGTTTCAACAATCCAATACCAACTAGGAATAATTTAGAATACAAGTTACCAAATATCTTTGGTCTTCACATTTTAATCACATTAAAGAGTTAAAACATTTAAACTTTATATTCAATGTCTATAACAATATTGATAAAATATAAGAATAATATCAAAGCATATTTTATTAATACTTGAGATTGAAATATTAGACAGATAAAATCCACTAAATATATAAATACAAGATTGATTATAGGGCTTACATCTAACAATATCCCACTAGCGCTATAACCAATCGAAATAGTATATAATACCCATTTTTTCAAGATGTCGATCTAACTACTGTAAAGTCATGGCATTAATGAGTGGATCTACTACATTATCCATTGTGTATGCTCTCTTAATGTCGACATCATTTCTCTAGATGATTTCACGAATCAAGTGTGTTAAACCCAATATTTTGATAGACAATTAAATGTTGATGTTCTATGGGGTCTAATGTTCTTACGGAGTGATTTCAAATTTAAAGTTTCATGTATTTGATTAAGAAGGAGAATCATTGAAGTATATATAGCAGGTGCAAAATGGAGATGATGAAGGCTTGAAGAGTATTGAAGACATTTAATAGAAATAGGTGAAAATAACTCTTTATTTATATACTCTTAATACAACCCAAATTAGGATCACACATGACACTTTAAAATAAATTAATTTTATGTGTGTTGTGATAATTTTAGGGGTCTAAAATGTGCTTTATGATGTGTTAAGCATTTGAAATGATTTTGGTTAAGGCCCTGATTGAAAAAATAATTTTAATGCTTAAAATAATGGTTTTTTTTTGTCAATTCAGTCAACCAGTATAAGGGTCGGTTGACTAACCAAAACAGTGTATTTAGAAAGTAGAATGGGTGACCTACTGGTCAATTTCGTAAACCGAGAAGTTGGGTCAGTCGACTAACGAATTCGATAGTCAAAATAGGAAGAATGAAAGACCTTATGGACCAATTGGTCAACCGACCAGACCAGCACAATGGCCAAATTAATAATCGTTGTGAGGGGTTGGTCAACCGGCGATGTAAGTTGGTCAACCTATAAAGCCTAGTTCTTACGCATGCATATTTCTAGTTGCATTTTAGAACATTTAGAAAAATAGTGGGGTGCGTTGTGCTATTTAATAATTACTTTAAAAAAAAATAGGGACTACTTGGATATTTACAAGGTTGAATTTAAAAATTTTAGGGGTTAATATATTATTTAAAATATGATTTTAAAAGTTTTGGGATATGATTAATATTTTCATTATTCTAAAGGGTAGTTGATGTAAATAAATAAATAAATAAAAACAATATATATATATATATATATATATATATATATATATATGGATAGAATTCGTTTCCTTCCAAAGGAAGGAAACAAACTCGATCCATATGGATAGATATATTGTCAAGATGACACATGTCATCTTTAAAAAAAAAAATAAAAAAAAATTGAAGAATGGGAGAGGCAGTGTTGTTCTCATATAAATGTTTGTGTGTGTATATTATACATATACACACACAACATTAAAAAAATAATAAAAAAAAAAATAAAAATAAAAAAAAAATTGTGGCAAGAACTGAAACAAGTAAATTACATTTTTTTTTTCCTTTCCTGCTTCATTCACGCATGTATGTATATGTGTGTGTGTGTGTGTGTGTGTGTGTGTGTGTGTATATATATACATATATCATGTTTAATTTATTGGGCTATTGGTACAGACATGAGTATATGTCTATGTCAAAAACGTATTTGTGAGTTCGAGAAATATAGTAGGTATAAATATATCTAACTTGTGAAAAATATAATTTAAAATAAAAATTGTAAATTTCGTCAAAATAAAAAAATTTAGTATTTCGTTGACTAATAAATTTTTAACGATCAGTCAATATTTTCTACAAATTACATTATTAACAGGAAGAGTTCAATAATTTCGTGTCATCAAAAAAAGATTGGGAATGGGAAATGGTGCATTTTAGGGCCACGCATTGCATAGTAGATTTATTTTAAATAAATTATTAGTTTAGGCCTTTGGTTGTTAGGTTCACAGGCAACGACACCCGCGTAGTATTTCGGCAACAGTATTTTTGTAGCGCAAAAATCGAGGTGAGTGTATTATCTTCTATGTAAATTGTCAAATTATATTTTCGTACTAAAATGCGGAAAAAAAAAGGTTTATTAAAATTGATTATTTTATAACGTTATGTGGATCAAGTAGATTTTTAAAGGTAAAAAGTGATTTTTATTATCTGACTATGTCATAGTTGTCTTCTCATCAAGAGGGCATGTCCTGCGAGATACGGATATGTTGTTGTCTGTCAGGTAAGTCCTATAGGGTGGATATATTGTTACCTATCAAGCAAGTCTTGCAAGGTGGATATATATTGTTACCTGTTAGCCAAGTCCTGCAGAGTGGATTTGTTATTACCTGTCAAGCAAGTCCTGTAGGGTAGATATTTGTTGTTACCTGTCAGACAAGTTATGTAGGGTGGATATATGTTGACATGTCAAGAGTGCAAATCATGTAGGTGACTGTCTTTACCATTGGGGATATTAAATAGCCCTGACACTGACAACCACCTTAGATGGCACAGTTTTACAAGCTACGGTACCGTCGTAACTCCCGATCGTGAGGTGAAACGATCCTATGGCTAGTAGAAAAATATGAGTGTGGTATTTTATTATATGTCAAAACATTTGGATTAGTTTATTTAAATACATTATTTTATTGTGATGATAGTAGTTGAATTTTATTTCTGCTTGGTGTGCGGTTATATTATATTATATTTTGAAAAGTGGTATTTGATAATTATGCTTGATCCATAAAATGTCTTTATATATATGAAGACAGTACAATGATAAAATATTTGGTTTCAGGTGCCGCGGCTAGAAACAGGCTCACTACTAGCACTAGGTAGATTCAGGAGGTGGTGTCATTTTGGAGGGTTAGCTGAACGGGTGTGAGCTATGGAAGGTTCAATTTTTGTGGTTCTATGGTGAACATTTGGGACACGTGTATTCTTGAATTTTGAAATGGATAAATATATTTTGAAAAAAAAAAAATGTATAGCGCTTCATGTATATAGATATATAGGTATGTATATTTGTTTATCGGTCAGGTAACGTCAAGTCGACGTTACGCCGACCTCGGGCGATGGGGGCTCAGGGAGGGGTGTAACAGTTTTGGTATCAGAGCTTAGGTTATAGGTTCTGTAGAGGTGCCAGATTGTCTAGTCAGTAGTGGACCATGAGATAGGGTATCGATAGGTGGGTTCGACACATAAGTGGTAGTTATATCATTGAATTAAATAGTACATTTGCGTTATACACTGTCATTTGCATTGCTAGACCTGTTTCTTATTGAATTTCACTTTAGATCGTGACTATGGAGCGTGAAAATGAAAGTATTGGGAGTACTGGACCCCAAGGGAAAAGGGATGGGATGTAGGAGAGATTGGATGTCGTTAAGCGAATTTTACAAGTTGCTGCGCAACTAACAGAGCAGTAGGCAAAGATGATGGAATGTCAGAAGGCCCAAATCAAAACAACTATTACAGGAACTGCGGGTCCGGTGGATGCTTAAAATTGGTTAAAGAGCGTGGGGCACGTATTTGAGGCAATAGGAATTACCGATGACAGCCGAGTTTCTCTTGCCACCTTCCAGTTGAAAGGAGAGGCTGAACATTGCTAAGAGGAAATGAAGTAGTTAATTTCAGTTACAATCGAGGAGATTTCTTGGGATCGATTTGTTGCGGTGTTTGATGAAAAATATTTCGCTGAATCTTATTAGTTCGAGATGGAGGAAGAGTTCATATCACTGAAACATGAGAAGATGATCATTCTGCAGTATGAAATCAAATTTGATGCCCTATCCCGATTTGCTCTTGATCTGGTGAAAACTGAAGAAGCAATATGTAGAAGATTCCAGAAAGGAATCGATCTAGAAATACGTTCCAGGCTGACAGGCAGGCAAATCAAGAGTTATGCAGAATTGGTAAACACGGCAAAATTAATAAAAATGGATGTACGGAAAGCCACCGAGAACCACGAGCAATACAAAAAGAGTAGATTCGAGTCACCTAATAGATGTCCAGGTGGCACTTCTCGAGGAGCTGTAGCTCGACCTCCATTTGTTCGAGCCCCAATAATCGACCAATTCGCTAGGAGCTGAGGTCCACGGTAATCATACTTTAGGCAACAGCAAAATATATATGAACAGAATGTCAGCCAGCAAGGACCGGGAAGGAGCCAGGTGGTTAGCCGAGCCGGGATACCTGTATGCTATCAATATGGATCACTGGATCATTTCGCTAGGGATTGTCTCATGAGAGGCCCAATATGTTTCCGTTGTCATGAGTTGGGCCACATATCTCTGAATTGTCCGAAATCTACTGGTACATCTACACCCTCTGCGAGTAATGTGGGTAGTGTTGGCCCTAGCAGTGTTCAGGGGTGTGGTATAAGATCGGCCGGTAGACCTCCGACTCGAGGTCGTGTATTTGTTACTACCCGACAAGATGCCCAGGCTACCCCGGATGTGGTTACACGTATCATGTCTTTATATGATAGAAATACACGTATACTTATTGATCCTAGTTCTACTAATTCATTTGTTTTGGTGACATTTATGATGCATATAGACAAATTTCCTACTTCTCTGTTATATAGTGTCATTATCTCTACCCTTGTGCGTGAGTCCGTGTTGATAGATAGTACATATAAAGACAGTCCGCTTTATATTGATGATAGAGAAATGTAGGTGGATCTACTACCCCTGAGTATTCACGATTTTGATGTAATACTGGGTATGGATTTGCTATCCGGCTATCATGCTACAGTGGATTGTTTTAAAAAAAAAAGTTACTTTTCGAGCCGCAGGCGAGCCGGAGTTCGTATTTTTGGGGGACAGAATCATTACCCCTGTCAGTTTGATTTCAGTCTTGGAGGCTAGGAAATTATTTAAGAAGAGATGTCAGGGATACCTCACGCATTTGAGAGACACCAGTCAGAATGAGGTATAGGTAACAGATATGCCAGTGGTCGGGGATTTTTTCGATGTGTTTCCAGAAAAGTTGTTAGGGTTGCTAGTGGATAGGAAAATTGAGTTCACTATTGAATTACTTCCGAGAACTTCCCCTATATCAATTTCACCATATCGCATGGTGCCTACCGAGCTAAAGGAACTGAAAATTTAGTTGTAAGATCTGTTAGATCGTGGGTTTATCAGACCTAGTGTTTTTCCGTAGGGAGCCCCAGTGCTTTTTGTAAGAAAGAAGGATGGGACGCTGAGGATGTGTATTGATTACAGGCAACTGAATAAGGTGACAATTCGTAATAAATAGCCATTGCCTAGAATTGATGATATGTTCTATCAGTTACAGAAGGTCAGGGTATTTTCCAAAATAAATCTTCGATCGGGATATCATCAGCTTAAAGTTAGAGACAGTGATGTGTCAAAGACGACATTCTGTACGAGTTATGGACATTATGAATTCCTAGTAATACCATTTGGGTTGAAGAATGCCCCTATTGCTTTTATGGACGTGATGAATCGGATTTTCCAGTCTTACTTAGATCAATTTATCATCGTGTTTATTGATGATATATTGATATATTCTCAAAATAAAGAAGAACATGCAGAGCATCTCAAGATTGTGTTGCAGACTTTGCGAGAGACGCAATTATATGTAAAATTCAGTAAATGTGAGTTTTGGTTCGATAGAATTGTAGTCTTGGAGCATGTTATCTCAGGGGATGGTATTCAAGTTGACCCAAAGAAAGTCGAAGTCTTTATTCAATGGGAAAGGCTGAAAAGTATGACTGAAGTTCGAAACTTCTTGGGATTAGCGGGATATTATCGTCGATTCGTTCAAGGATTTTCTGTTATAGCTGCTCCATTAACCCAATTGACCCGCAAGGAATCTAAATTCGAGTGGACCGACAAATGTGAACAAAGTTTCCAGGAGTTGAAAAGTAGACTGATATCCGTGCCAATACTTTTTCTTCTGACAAAAGACGATGGCTTTATGATTTATAGTGATGCTTCGCACCAGGGGCTGGGGTGTTTACTGATGCAACATAGTTACGTGATTGCATATGCCTTCCGGCAATTAAAGAATAGTATAACTATCCAACGCATGATTTGGAATTGGCGACGATTGTGTTTGCCTTGAAACTCTGGAGACATTATCTGTATGGCGAGATATACACTGACCACCAGAGTTTGAAATATTTGTTTACTCAGAAGGAACTAAATTTGAGACAGAGGCATTTGATAGAGTTGATCAAGGATTATGATTGTACTATCTATTACCACCTTGGAAAGGCCAATGTCTTAGCAGATGTGCTGAGTCGAAAATCGTCAGGTTCGGCCACACACCTTCGAATTGTTCACACTAACCTATATGCCTAGCAGAGATCTCTGCTAGTTCAGTTGGCAGTTGGTCAGACGGCAGCATTGCTTGCGACTTTGACCATGAGACCGACGTTAATCGACCGTATTATAGAAGCACATAAGTCAGATATCCAATTGGGAAATATCATAGACGAAGTGAAAAAGGGTCAAAAAGCTTATTATTGTGTCAGAGAAAATGATGAATCCTTAATGTTTGAGAATAGGTTGTGTGTGCCTAATAATGTCGATTTGAATAAATATATCTTATAGGAAGCGCATAACTCAGCATACGCAATGCATCCAAGCAGTACCAAGATGTATCAGGATTTGCGAGAACACTATTAGTGGAATGGAATGAAACGAAAAATTACAGAATTTGTTGCTAAGTGTCGCGTTTGTCAGCAAATCAAGATCGAGCACTAACGTTCAAGTGGGTTATTGCAGCCTTTGCCTATCTCAGAGTGAAAATGGGAACATACCATGATGGATTTTGTTTCGAGATTACCCCATACTCAAAAGAGACATAATTCCATCTGGGTGATTGTTCATAGACTTACCAAGTCTACTCATTTTATGACTGTGAAAACGATGTACTCTCTGGATAAGTATGCAAAATTGTATATTGACAAGATTGTCCTATTGAACGGTACGCCAGTTTCCATAATATCAGATAGGGATCTGAGATTTACTTCGAAGTCTGGCCGAGTCTTCAAGCTACTATGTATACCAAGTTAAAATTCAGCATAACCTTTCATCATCAGTCTGACGGCCAATCAGAGCGTACATTTAGACGTTGGAAGATATATTGAGGGGTTGTGTTCTAGAATTTCCTGGTAATTGGGATGATCATTTGACGTTGATGGAATTTGCCTATAACAATAGCTACCATTCGACAATTGAGATGGCACCATATGAAGCGTTGTATAGTAGAAGATGTAGAACTCCAGTTTGTTGGACTGAAGTTGTAGAACAAAAGTTATTGATGCCGGATATAGCCCAGATGACGGCGGATAAGGTGAAAGTGATTCGAGAAAGACTGAAGACTACTCAAAGTCGGCAAAAGAGTTCTGCTGGAAAACGTAGGTGTGAGTTGGAATTTGAAAGTGGGTGATTATGTGTTTTTACATATATCCCCGTGGAAGGGCATAATGAGATTTGGCAAGAAGGGGAATCTAAGTCTAAGGTATATCAGGTCATACAAAATTCAAGAACGTGTTGGTACGGTGGCCTATCGACTAGTCCTACCACCAGAATTATCCAGATTATACGATGTTTTCCACATATCAATGCTTAGGAAATATGTGTCAGACTCTTTGCATGTGTTGACTTCTCAACCAATCGAACTAAAAGAAGATTTGACATACGTTGAGGAGTTAGTCCAGATTCTAAACCGTAAAGATAAAGTGTTGCAGACGAAAATGATTCCATTGGTGAAAGTGCTATAGCGCAGTTACTCTGTGGAGGAAACGCCATGGGAAAGAGAAGAGGAGATGAGGAATAAATATCCGCATCTATTCGAGTAAGGTAACTAAAATTTCGGGACGAAATTTCTTTAGGGGGGAAGGATTGTGAAGCCTAATTCTTACGCATGCATATTTCTAGTTGCATTTTAGAACATTTAGAAAAATAGCAGGGTGCATTGTGTTATTTAATAATTACTTAAAAGAATTTAGGGGCTACTTGGATATTTACAAGGTTGGATTTAAAAAATTTAGGGGTTAATATGTTATTTAAAATATGATTTTAAAAGTTTTTGGATATGATTAATATTTTCATTATTCTAAAAGGTAGTTGGTGTAAATAAATAAATAAATCAAAACCAAAAAAAAAAAAACATATATATATATATATAGAGAGAGAGAGAGAGAGAAAGAGAGAGAGAGAGAATTCGTTTCCTTCCAAAAGAAAGAAAACAAACTCTATGCATATTGATAGATATATTGTCAAGATGACACATGTCATCTTCAAAAAACAAATTGAAGAATGGGAGAGGCGGTGTTGTTCTCATATAAATGTTTGTGTGTGTATATTATACATACACACACACAACATTAACCAAAAAAAAAAAAAAACAGAAACTTGCGGCAGGAACTGAAACAGGTATATTACATTTTTTTTCCCTTTCTTACTTCATTCATGCGTGTGTGTGTGTGTGTGTGCGTGTGTGTGTATATATATAATGCTAAAATGACATATACATATATCATATTTAATTTATTGGGCTATTGGTACGGACATGAGTACATGAATATGTATATGTAAAAAATGTATTCATGAGTTCGAAAAATATAGTAGGTATAAATATATCTAATCTGCGAAGAATATAGTTTAAAATAAAAATTGTAAATTTTATCAAAACGACAATTTTTAATATTTCGTTAATTAATAAATTTTTAACGGTCAGTTAATATTTTCTACAAATTACATTATTAATGGAAAATTTTAATAGTCGTTATAATAATTTTTGTACAGTTAATATTAATTTAATAAATTAA
Organism: Eucommia ulmoides; assembly: GCA_016647705.1. Lineage (NCBI taxonomy): Eukaryota > Viridiplantae > Streptophyta > Magnoliopsida > Garryales > Eucommiaceae > Eucommia > Eucommia ulmoides. The sequence continues at coordinate 31,322,219 of CM028332.1, read as the reverse complement.
GCATTCAATAATTTCATGTAATCCAAAAAAGATTGGAAATGGGAAATGATGCATTTTAGGGCCACGCATTGCATAGTAGATTTATTTTAAATAAATTCTTAGTTTAGGCCTTTGGTTATTAGGTTCACAGGCGACGCCGCCCGCGTAGTATTTCGGTGACAGTATTTTTGTAGTGCAAAAATCGAGGTAAATGTACTATCTTCTATGTAAATTGTCAAATTATATTTTCGTACTAAAATGCAGGAAAAAAAAAAAAAAAAAGGTTTATCAAAATGGATTATTTTATAACATTATGCGAATCAAATAGATTTTTAAAGGTGGAAAGTGATTTTTATTATCCGACTATGCCACAGTTGTCTTCTCGTCAGTAGGGCATGTCCTGCGAGATTAGATATGTTATTACCTGTCAAGCAAGTCTTGCAAGGTGAATATATGTTGTTACCTGTCAGACAAGTCCTACAGAGTAGATATATGTTGTTACTTGTCAGGCAAGTCCTATAGGGTGGATTTTCTGTTACCTGTCAGGCAAGTTCTGTAGGGTGAATATTTATTATTACTTGTCAGACAAATCTTGCAAGGTGGATATATGTTGACTTGTCAGGAGTGCAAATCCTGCAGGTGGCTGCCCCTACCATTGGGGATATTGAATGGCCCTAACACTAACAGCCACCTTAGATGGCACAGTTATACAGGTTACGGTACCATCGTAACTCTCGATCGTGAGGTGAAAAGATCCTATGACTAGTAGAAAAATATGAGTGTGGTATTTTATTATATGTCGAAACGTTTGGATTAGTTGATTTAAATACATTATTTTATTGGGATGATGGCAATTGAATTTTATTCCGGTTTGATGTGCGGTTATATTATATTATATTTTGAAAAGTAGTATTTGATAATTATGCTTGATCCATAAAATATTTTTATATATATGAAGATAGTACACTGATAAAATATTTGGTTTCAAGTGCCACAGCTAGAAACGGGTCCACTACTGGCACTAGGTAGAGTCAGGAGGTGGTGTCGTTTTGGAGGGTTAGCTGAACGGGTGTGAACCGTGGAAGGTTCAATTTTTGTGGTTTTGTAGTAAATATTTGGGACACGTGTATTCCCGAATTTTGAAGTGGATAAATATATTTTGAAGAAAAAAAAAATGTATAGCGCTTCATGTATATAGATATATAGGTATGTATATTTGTTTATCGGTCAAGTAACGTCAAGTCGACGTCACGCCGACCTCGGGCGATGGGGGCTCAGGGAAGGGTGTGACACAATCGACGTGTTCCAGCAAAACATTAACTGGTATGTTTTTTGGTCAAATTAATTCGATTTTGATGATTCCAATGGAGGTTTTTAAGGGAATTCAAAGTATTTTCGAAATATATCTTGTATTATAAGATTCTTATTTAATTAGTCCATTTAATTAAACATTCTTTTTAATTAAAGGGATTAAATGCTTCTTATTTCTATGGATTTCGATTTGAAAAAGTTTTTTAAGGACCAAAATGAGTTTTTCCGAGAGTTCTTTTTAATGAAACATATATATTTTGAATATATATTACATATGGGGGCTTGGGATGTCATTTAGAGTCATAATATTTGAAAATGCCTAATTCTAGGTCTATTAATATATACTTATGGGATTGAATTTTGAGTATTCAAGAACATCAACTTCTAGCATTCTAAGAGAGATTTTATCGTTGAGATTTATAAATGTGATTGTACTAAAAGTTCTTGATCTAAAGCGCTCATCCTTCTTGTCACTAGTTTGTGTTCTCTGTCACGAAATCATTATCGTTTTCGATGAATCCTGATAAGATTCTTCCAATCTTTTGTTATTGCTTTCTTAAATTATTATTGATTAATTGCTTGGATAAGGTATTTTTTTTAAAATCGTTTTGGAACTTAATTCTATGAAAATCTTTTAAACAATTTTTATTTGAGAAATCTAATTACGTACTATTTGTACGTTAATTATTTTAAATCATTAAATCTATCACGTAGTATTATTCGAGACAATAATTCAATGTATTTGTATTGAGGTGGTAAAAGGTCCTTGTGGGAAGAAACTTATTATTTTTTTGTATTGACGAGTTTAATAGGATTAGACACATTTGGGTCGATATCTAATCAGGGTAATTAAGTTTTAATCTATAGCCTGAGAAAAAGATTAGGATTTAATCTTTGGCCTGCAAAAAATTAGGTTAGTCTTTTTCTTTTGAAAATATTAGGTTTTAATTCTTCATGTAATTGAATTAGTATGATTGTAAAGGTTATTCCTAACCCTGCAAAAATGATAAGTATAATAGTGGTAGGTTAATTCTTAGCCTATGAAAATAATCAAGAGTTGTAAAGATTGATCTGAGCCTGTGAAAAGAATCAAGATTGTAAAGGTTTGGTTCCTACAGGCGAAAGGAATGAAGGGTTTAGTGGATTACGATCTCTATAGAGCTCAAGGGACTAGGTGTAAGTAAGATTAGTTTAATGAATCAGGATAAATTCTTGTATATTGCATTGTCTATTTTTCTGATTGTTTAAGTGTGCATCTAGATAAACACATTTCCGTTGCTAATCAAGATAATAATCAATTTAGGGAAATTGAGATTGTGTGTTTAAATTTCCGTAACTACTTAATTCACCTATTCTCTTGGGTAGATTTTTGGGCCAACAAAGTGGAACTGTCGCTCAATGTGTTTGGATTTCTGATAAGATTTATTTTCCCTTGATTAAACTATAGCACCTTGTTTGACACAAAGGTATCAATGAGTCAATAGTTAGAACCACTTCAAGTTCAATGACAAATTTATTAATTCATACACATTCTTAGCCGTATCGAAAGAGACATTGTACTCGACCTTAGTTGTGGAATCTATAGTTATAGTTTACTTACGACTCCTCCAATTTAATACATGTAGATGTGTAGTTCATCATATGTTCTTTCCATTTGCATTTAGCTTTCTTAAATAGAATCATGATTACATAGAATTTAAGGCCGTGTAGTTTTTCTACATGTTAGCCAAGGTCAAGTAGATTTGATGTCACATTAGTTCAAATTCATCATCATTATTCTTTTGCATCATGTGCATTCATAATCCATTTAAATCGATTGCTTCGTTTAAATTAAAGAAATTAGTTCAAATTAACCATCATTATTCTTTTGCATCATGTGGATTCACAATCCATTTAAATCGATTGCTTCATTTGAATTAAAGAAATCCATCCAGTCCTAAATAAAACTCTCCCCCTGGAAATCATTCCTGTTGAATTTCTCGATATTTGTAAGAGTTTATACAGGAGAAAACATTTTCTTAAAATATTAAAAACTTGTTCTACTTTATTTCGAAAACACCTAAAAGATTTTTCAAAAAAAAAAAATTAAAAACCAATAAAACATTTAGATTTAACCATAATTAGATACGGTGCCATTTTTCGGATGGACATCTTGAAGTGTCTAACTCCTTATCCAAGAATAACTGACCCCCGAATTCTTTTAAAATGAATATTTAGTCGGATCGTATCTTTCGAAGTCAAAATTTTAGTTGACTCATTTTTTTAATTGTTTTTTTTTTTTTTAATCTAATGACCAACACACCATTTAAACTCAATCATATGTGACCATTTTTATTTATTTTTAAATGACTTAAGTTCTTTTATTAGAAAACTAACCTTTTAAGAAATAGGTTTTTATTACTTAGTTCTGATTTAAAAAAGCAGGTTGAGAAAAAAAAAATTAATGTATTTAATTAAACTTTTAATCTTTTTGGTAAACAAAATAGGAGATAGGTAAACAAAATAGAAGATAAAAAACATATATAGTTCCGAACATCAATGTTTCCTCTCTCACTATATTGTCTCTCTCTAAATTGGTTGGAACTCTCACTCTTTAGCTTCTCTCTCTCTCTCTTCTCTAACAGCCGACCACCGCAAAAACCAAAGCCACGGCGAAGAAGAAGCTATTATTACCATTCGTGGCCTTTGATTGATCGATAGGGTTTTCTGCCGGCGCCATGGACGCAGCCCCTTCAGCTCCCGATTTCAACTGGCCTCGTTCCTCCATCTCTCTCTCTCTGTTTTTTTTTTATTTCTCTTTTTCACAGTGGCGGTTAAATGCAAAGACGATGACACCATCTTCAGATCTTCTTGTGGACTTCTATTTTTCGTTGTCATCTTCAGATCTTGAAGGTTGAGAGCTCCGATTTGCAGGTATAGGTAAATGGGTTCAGTTATTGATGTTTCACTTTGCGTAGATTGGGTTCTCTCTCTCTCTCCTCTTATAATCTTATATATGGGTTTAATTGACTATATCACTTAATTTAATCGCAATTTTATCTGAATCATGGTTCAGGATATTAGGTTTCAGTTTATGAACACAATTAGGGTCTATGAGAAACCATTGAACTTGACTTACATTCACAATAGAGGTGATAACCGTATAATTCTGGACGGAACGCTACTGTTTGAATCGGCTAATAAGGTTTCGGCTAATCATGTGCTTGGTCCGGGGAATTGTATGTTGAAATACACATATGTTCATGGTGGGTTGATCACTTTCGAGCCCAGCTACGATTTTGCTAAGAATTCATGGGATTTTATGATGTTACGGAAGGTTTATGGGGATAATGTGGTTCGAGCTACTTATCAGACATCCAACAAGATGTTGGGGGCTCAAATGGTTAAAGAACACCAAGCTCAACGGATCTTTCAAGGTATATACATTGATCCTGGTGTTCTTGGGATTTTCGTGATGTTCTTCGGCGGTGTTGATGCTCGATTCGGCGGTGTTGTTTGGCGGTGGTGACATTCATTTTCGATTAGAACAACCATCAGCCACCACAAGCTAGATCCGGCAACCACCACAGGCAACTAGCCAGATTAACATTAACGTTAGTGGTTGTGTGATTTTTGCTCGATTTATGGTGGAGGTGGATGGTGGGGTGTTCATTTTTTTACGTTAACATTAGTAGCTATGTGATTTATTTCACATATGTGTTCTGGAACAACGTGAATGTGTTAATGTTAACACAGAAGAGACCTCCCAAAAATGTGCATTAACGTTAACGCAAACACAATCTAAACATACATTCAGATTTGAATTGGAAAATATTTTACGGCTTGTTTCGTTCTTGATTTTTTTAGGGAATTTTCATATCTGAATTGGTTTTCTGTTGTGGCTATGAATAGTGGTAAAAATGGGGGGTGTTAAATTTACGTTAGCGTAGTGTGTTTTACATGATTTTTGTCCACATATTTTGTGGACAACATTAAATGCGTTAACGTTAACACACAGAGGCAACAAAATGTACATTAACGTTAACGCAAATCCAATCAAAACTCATATTCAGCTCAAAAGGACAAATACCATATATGACAGTTAACGTTAACGCATACTAAATTCTAATTTTTGCACATGTGTTTTTTTGACAATACTGACATGTTAACGTTAATACAAACGAGCCCCTAAAAAATGTGTATTTAACGCTAACGTTAGTGTTTTGTTTTTTATTTATTACATATGATTTTTCAGACAACATGAATGCGTAAACGTTAACGCAGAAAAAACCACCTAAAAATATGTATTAACGCTAACGCAAATTGAACCCAAACATACATTCGACTCAAATGATAAAATACTACATATGGTAGTTAACGTTAATGCGTACAAGATAAAAATATATGGACGTTAATGTAAATATTCAAATAAAATATGTTAACACACAAAATCACTAAAAAATAAAATACGTTAACTTTAAAACTCACAACGTGATAGTAAAAAATGCGTTAATGTTTAATGTACAAAAACAGATGAAAAAAGATATGATGATTTGAAACACACACAAAAAAATAAAAATAAAAATATGAAAATGCGTTAATATTAACGCACAAAAAAAAGAGTTAACGCGTACAAAATGAATTAACGTTAACGCTCAAAAATAAGCTAACGCATACAAAAAAAAATAAAAAAATAAAGCACAAGTAAAGATATATTGCTGAAAATGAAAACTGGGTTAACGTTAATGTGCATATTTTGTCTTTTTGTATAGGACAAAATGGTAGAAATCGTAAATAAATGTTAACAGGGAGACTAGAATGAAAGATTTTTTTTTAAAGATTTAGTGAAACCTGAATTCTCAATAGGGTCTCTATGGAGGACTAAATAATAAAATTCTCTTTAATAAACCCCTTTCATTATTTGTATTTCCAAAAGCCCATTTTTTAATCTTTCTCCACAAAAATCAAGAGTGCCTCATGGTGTTTTTCAAAAACACTTTCAGAATCAATATGAAAGTTCAAAGTTCCAAGAGAGAGATTGATTTAAGATTAGAGTATTGGACCGAGGCTTAAAAATATTTCTTTTAAAGTGAAACTCCCTCGAATAACGCACAGAGAACAAAGAGAGACAAATTCCACAGAAAGAGAGAGAGACGACAAAAAGCTCAAGGTATATCAATTTTTAAATTTTGAACTGCAAAATAGTAGTAAATATTAAAAAAAATGCACTTATGAAACTTAATAAAGTACAACATATAACTTAACCCAAACGCTTTGAAAGCGGCGATCTGAAAATTTCAGCCAGAATTTTCTCTTAAATATTTCTTCCATTCATCCAAACCATTCATTTTCCTCAAATTAATTCAGTGAATTTATTAAGAGATTGTCTTAACCATAGCTCATTGGCCCTTGCAATCTAATTGAAAATCTTGATTTTATTGAAATCCAGCTGAACATGGATACATTTAGTGATGATAATCGTAGTTCACACTGTAGCAACAAGAATTACACTGCCCCTTCAGGTACGCCAAATGAAATTGAAATAACACTGAATAATAATTAATAATAATAATAATAGCACCAAAACCAAGCACTTAGTTTAGTGCACTGCAGATTCTTACCCTTTTCACGTAGCTATACTGGTTTTGCTTGAAAATAGTCTCTAAATTTTTGAGTTCTCATTCGGATCGTAAACACGATTGTGGCAAGTTTTGTCACACGGGTACGGGCAATCTATGGTCTGGAAAGGACTCCGCTCGAAATACCAGTCTCCAATGGCCTTTGCAATGCTCTGCATAATACATAATCAGCGTATATTATGGGGTTTATTTTACACCTTTTACCCTTGAAGTTCGACTACTATTTCACTTTGGTCCTTGCGGTCATAATGCAAATGCATAACACAAGTTTTCTAATCATCCCACTTTAGTACAAATTACTAACTACATTATAATTTTATCCATCACATTTTACTGATTTTAAGGGGCTTTATGCGTATCTCTAACATTTTCCTATATCCCATTCTCCTCCCCACACAAACAATGGAATATATGTGATGAGTGTACAAATCAGTCATCCTCAAACTTGAAGACCGCCACGTGTATATGAGTTCCAAGTGGGACCCGGTTTTACTGATGGCGAAGCCCAAAGACTCCACCGACTAGGGACCCAACCCTGCTCTAACCGGTCACGTTCAAGAAAGCATCCTTGGTGACATAGGGCAAAATCCCCTGCAAGGTTGGAGAAACCTTTCCTCTTCTCGAGATATTCCCAGGCCAGCACTCCCCAGGTTGGTAACCTGATTCAGCGAACTTGTCTGTGAAAACATCCCTTGCTCATCTCGTTTTGCCGAGCTGAGCTGGGGAGAGAACTTTATGGACCGAAAAGAACAAAGGGAAAACCCCTAAAGCACCATGGGCTAGGCCATCTCTCCGCTTCTGTACATGAATCACCCATGGGCCTCTCCTTAGAAGGCCAAAAAGCCCAAGCCCACAGGCTTAATCTCTCCACGTGCCCGCACAGTGGTCACGAGCCAAGTTTAGGGTAATTATCCCAGCTTAGGCCACTAATCCTCCAAACGCTAATCTGCCTTCTCACCTATAAACGGTAGGGTCATCAATGCCCACAGGTACTCTGAATAACCCGCTAATGCTCAGCTATTTCTCTGAAGCATACTGTAGCCCTTTTCCCCCGAGGACTTTGCCAAGCAAAACCCCGACGGGTCTTTGTGTAAGTACCAGCTCGTAGCTCATCCAAAGACAGACTAGGAATCATCTCAGACCTCAGGATTTTTCAGATTATTTGATTAAATAGAACGGATCTAGGACCTCTCCAATTTCACCTCAACAAAGAAAAGGCGAATATTCCCTAACCAGACCATACTGTTGTAATTAACTAATATTTGACATCAACAATATGTATATTTATGCGGCATTTTGCAGAAAACTTGTGGATGGGGATTGTTGGAACGCAATGGGCCTAACTCACTCTCAAAAGACGGCTCGTAAGATGAGGTTTGCCTTCGGTTTTATATATAGCTCAGGATCAGCTAACACAAGCGATGTGGGATTCAACAGGGATGGAAAAGGGAGGAGGTTGAAAGTGTTCATTAAACCCCTTAAAACAATTAGGTGCTGACCATTTGCGGTAAAAATCGTAATGGGTTTATAATGATTTGAACTGAAGTGGAATTATCAGAAAATATTTGGTTATTATGTATTCAACAGAGACCAAAGTGAAATGTTGGTCAAACTTCAGAGGTGCAAAGTGTCAAATATCCCGTATATTTGGTTAAAAAAAAAAAAAAGCCCTTGCCTTGTTTTTTAAGAGTGGGGAGTCATCCCTCAACCAGGTCTCCTGTGTCTCAGTTTGGCAGTGAGCATAGCAAGAGTTTATAAACATTCCTCGTGTTGTAGAGTTTCCCAATCCTGTTAAGGCGCTCAAAAATTGCAACCTGAAAGCTGAACATCATTCAATGCTTCAGGTATTCGGAACGACTTAACGACTTTGATGTATTTTTCGTGTTTTGTATAATTACATTCTACCTTTCATAAACAGGCTAATAAATGGAATAAAAGAAAATACCATGTTGGCCAACGGGGCCTAAAATAATAAACTGAAATAAATATTTTAACTATTTTGGTGATTGGCAGTCCCATGGGGGAACTAATGAAGGGTAAGGATTCAGATGCCAAACATATATAGCTGCCAAATTAAGTTCACTTATTCCGATTCAAGTGATGATAATGATGAGGAGGGGAAAAAAGGGCAATGATGGAATTTTAACAAATGAAAAGTCCGAGCCTCATCAAAATACGAGAAAAATTATATTTTTGCTCCCTAAAGTATGGGGTGGGTGTCTATATATGTGGACTCTGAGATTGCCAAATTGCACATTTGATTTCTCAAGTTACACATTTGTTTGAATCCCACAAAATTAAAAACGGTTTTAATGATTTTGGACAGAAAATTGATCGTACTCAACATGCAAACTTCTAATAGGGATATTTTCACCAGTTTATTACTATACTGAACCTAAGACGTTTTCCCTTAACTTTTCCTTCACACCGATTTAGCTTCTTTTCTCTCATTTTTCAAACAAATCGTTGTTATGGAAAGATTAGGAAAAAACATCTCAGATTTAGTGAGATGAGGAAATAACGAAAATATCCCATTGTACGGGAACAAGCTACGCATAACTCATTATATGTCCAAAATCATTACCAGCGTTTTTAATTTTGGGAGATAAGCACGAGCTAAAAATATTAACCTTGCATGGTTTGGAGTTGACTGGACGAGCACTTGTTTATATCAAGCTTGCAGCTGTGCCAGAGGCCATGAGGATCAGCAACACCTGGTGCCAAAATATTCTTTATCTGGAAAAAAAAAAAAAAAAAAGGCGGGGGGGGGGGGGGGGGGGGGGGGGAATATATCAACTTGTTTATTGACTGGTTGGTGGTAACTTTGATTATCGAACAATATATATTGTTGCAGAAAAATTATCTAACCTGCCATGCATCATACGCTGCATTTGTGAGGAAAAGCGGAGTCCGTATATATTGTGCCGCATATTGGGGGAAAAAACACTGCAAGATTATATAGCGGCATTGGTATAATTCTCTAGCGTGCAGCAGACATACTATATGTATATATATGTGTATAGATAATATATATAGATGGATAGATATATATATCCACAATTACACACAAATCTTTACCAAGCTTGGTCTCATTTTTGAAGTGCATGATGGAGGCAAATTCTTTGCTGATCCCTGAGGCCAATAAGAAAAACAAAAAGATTCATGGTCAGATACAACGTGTAATCAAATTTCAACGTGAAAGAGCTCAGTTTTTATCCAATGAGACATTTTACAATGTGTAATCAAATTTCAATCCAATGGTTGAGATCAAACCAATGTTTTAAAAACCAAATCGGACCGGCCGGTTCAACCAATTGAACCGTCGACCGGCTCGAATTCTGGTCCGAAAAACGCCCTAGCACCGTTCTACCCTAAAAACTGGCCAACCGGCCGTTCTAACCGGTTCGACCGGTGAACCGGCCGATTATTCACAATTTCCAATTTGTGTAAATACTTCCCCCAAAAAAAGCCCTAACGTCTTGCCAAGCAGCCCATAACGGTGCCTTCTCCTTGTCGATGTTTCTCTCTCTCAAAAACCCATCTCAAATTTCATCTATTCCCCCATTTTCGGTGACCTAAATCCCAAATCATCTCCGATTTTAACCATTTCCACTATCGATCTCAGCCACTCCCCTGTTTTTCTGTCCGATTCCGATATCAGTCGACGACGTCCTTGCTGCTGCAACCTCCCGACCGGCTCCGACAGGATACAGCGGACGGTGGACGGTGGATGACAGACGATGGACAACTGACGTAATCTTCTCTACTCCTTGCGTTGCATCGATTGATTTACAGAGGACAGTCCTAAGCGCGCTCTCTCTCTAGAAAACTCTCTCTCTCTCTCTCTCTCTCTCTATATATATATATATACACACACATCTGTCAACTGTCGTCTTCTTGTTATCTATCGCATTGCATATGCTTGTGCTTTTAGCATTCATCGCGTCAAAAGATAACATTTCACTGCCATGGAAGTTTCTGCATTGAAAGCCTAGAATTGCTTGTGTTGCTCTTATTTTTTTGTCAAAAGCTCTTATTTTTTTGTCAAAAATCTTAGTTCATTTGGTCAATTATACCAATTCCTAGTGGTTTTAAAAGCACGATTTGGTATATATTTTGTATTTTTTAATATTTTTTATTTAGCTAATATTATATAAATATTAATGAAATAATTATTACGTCACAGGTTCAACCGCGGTTCGTCTACAGGTGACCTGTGACCCTTTGACTTTCCCGGTTCGATGTTTGGTCCAGTTCAGTTTTAAAAATATTGGATCAAACAACATTTTAATATTAGGGTTTGTCGCATCTTTCTTTAATCTCACTTATGCTCACGTCATCGCCGTTCATGCTCGCTCCCGCCTCTCTCAGTTACATATTTATTCTATTTTATTTTTTTTATTTGAATCACCAGACTAATGCTTATTCTATTTTTATTTCTTTTAGTTTAATTATTCAAATTAAAACCGTTGCCTTCAAGCACAGAGGATATACTAATATAAATATATAGAGAGAGGGGGAAAGAGAAGGAGATTGTACATGTGTTGTGACGACATCATTGTAGAGGCTTTCGATGTGTTGTGCTCCGGAGACATCCTTTCTGTTACACAAGCCAAAAAAACAAAAAAAAAGACGGTGAGTCGCAAACAGAAATAGAAATCATGACGCAAGTTTTTTCCTAAATAAGTTGGAAACAAACACTCACGCATTAATAAAGAAACCGGCATCCGAAAGGCATTTTACTTTAGTATGAGTGGGTAGGAGAGCTCGGAACCTATCGCAGTTCAATATTGAAGCTAGCCCACCGGCTGAACATCCTGATAGAATAGCCTAATATTTATAGGAAAAAGAATTTATCAGCGACTAAAAACGAGGGTATATATATATATATGTATATATATATGGCGATGAGAGATGGGATTGTACATTTTCAGCATTCTTCATTCCTTTAGCTAATAGATCGTCAATAACAGCTTGAAAAACCCTTGCACCCCTGAAGTGAAGATTAGTAGCCTGCTCAGTTCAAATTGTCATATCAGTGAGATTTTAAAAAAAATAAGGATGACGCCAAATGTACGTTGATTGAACATAGAAAAACTCTCCACAATTTTCTCAACTATTTTGTTTTAGCTTCTGTTTTTTCTTTTTTGGGGGTAAGGATTAGATCTTTTAAAAGAATAGAATAAATTTGTATATTTCGAGACTATTTTTCCCTGTTGAAAAGGCCACCAAGGCATTCGCCTCCCCTTCAAATTGACCCCTATATATTATTGAGATAATTGGCTAATAATCCCACTTGGAGAGTTTAATTCAGAATTTTTCTTATTTTAGTTTTAAGTTGAGCATAAATCCTTTAATTATGTTTTTAATTATGTTTTGTCTTGTTTTAGTCTCAGAGTCGATGCTTTCTCATATATTCAATCAAATACTTGCAATTAAAGTTTGCATCGTCGGTCGTCAGGACCAGCTTCCCTTGCCACCTGCCGCCGGACCACAGACCTCCAATTGCGAAGTCCGCCTACCGAAATTTTTTTTAGTTACATGTAACTATTTGTTTATTGTACTTTTTAGTTACATGTAACTTTTTTTTAATGCATTTTCCAGTTACGTATAACTATTATTTTAATGTATTTTTTATTTACTTTTACTTACATTTTTAGTCTATTTTTCAATTATATTCATGTAATTTTTCAGTGACCAGCAACCGAAAAATTAGTTGAATGCAACTAAAAATTATATTAAAAAGATGTTACTAAAAGATCAGTTAAATGTAACTAAAAAAATTACAGCAACCGACAATGGCCGAAATCCGACACAGAGTCTAGTGGTAAGTGGCGATGGAGCAACGGTTGGCTGCAATCCTAATTGGAACATTAGTGCATCCATGAACTCTAATAGATATGATTAAAACCAAAGTACTTATTTAGTTTTAGAATTTTTATTAATATGGTATCATTATTAGGACCTCCCACCAATTATCCACATATTTTTTTTATTTCAAAATATTTGTATTGATATCATGTCAAATAAAAAAATAAAAAAAAATCAATCTTGATTCATACACCATATAAACTATTTTTTTCTTTTTGACATTTTAATTTTATAAAATAATTATGAGAAGTTTCAAAAAACTATTTAACACCGACGGGCCCGTTTTTAAATTTTTCCTAGAGCCACTGATTCTCATAGCCAGCATGAATGAGTTAATCAATGGAAAAAAGAAATAACCAAATTGATCAACATGACATAAATAATACATTAATGTTAAATATTCCAACACTTTTAAAGTAAGTTAATAGAGATTAATGTGACTCACCGGATCAACTGCCTCCACATCTCCAGTAAATGATGCTCCATCACAGTACCTAACCTTTATCCTATTCCAATTATAGAAGTCTGAAAATTCAACTCATTTTTTTAAAGTGAGATTAGAGAACATATGAATGATAGCGACATGAATGTATGCATTGCAGACTGTAATGAGTAAGTATATAAACCTGGATTAAACTTCTGTTTGTTGCTAAAAATCCCAGAAAAGACAACTTGTTTCACCATTTTACTTGAGGAACCTAAGCGGGTATCAATTCGGGCAAGGCAAGTTGACACGTTGTTGCACCATCCTCCTCCCTAAAAACTCAAAATATATATATATATATATATGTTTATGAACAATGTCAAGAAATATGTGAAGCTATATTTTTTTTTAACAAATTAAGATGATGAAGGTTTGACTGATGAACAGACCTCCAGATGAACCAACCAATTGTTGATCCCTCCTCCAAATCCCTTGTCAATATGGTACGCTGGTGGACTTCCATCCAAACAAACTGTTCCATATCAAACATTCATACAATTAAAGCAAAAAAAAAAAAAAAAACAAAGGGAAAATGCTTTTAATTATCTTTTTTAATTATCTCGACACGCGGCCTAAAAATGCTTAAACCAAGTGGTAATTTGTATATCAAATAATCTAATACTTTAGATCTCTCACTAACTATATTGCTTAATTGCTTACTAAAATTACTGTTTTCAAGACCAAACAGGAGAAAAAAAAGACAATAAAAACATTGATTTTTCACCTGCTCCTTTAGCTACAGCATCCGGAAGATAAGTTATTCCGACAAAGAATCCTTCCGTTTGCAGAAAAATCAGAACACAAACAAGAGAAAATAGCAATTGGCCTGATCTCGCATTACCCATTAATTCTGCACGATTTCAGTGATTGTCAAAAACAGCAAATCGTAAAGCTACAATAATATATATATAATATATATATAGAGAGAGAGAGAGAGGATAAGATAACGCGAAGAGAGGGAGAGAAAACAGAGCTTAACATGTTCAAATCAAAATACAAACAACACATAATTTCAAAGAAATTAAATGTACACCCACAACTTGACATCTGTCGCTTTCGGTTTATATTTTACAGAGATCTAGAAAAATCTTAGCATAATTATTTCTTCAGCTAACAACTAAAACCTGTCGAATCTTTAATGGCGATCTACCTGCTGCGAAAAGAAAATTTAAGATATTGAAGTGCTTGAAGGATACCTGACCTGAGAGAGAGAGAACCCAAATGAGCTTCTTTTATTAGAATCTGGATTAAACACTGATGGGTATTTTAATTTTGGAGCTGGAAAATAGGACCCGCTATAGGCTGCAAGCCTGCAATCGACCGACAAGTCATTATGCGCGTTTTCACATGAAAGATAGTGATACACTTCTTTACCTTTTTGGGTCCGTTAAATTTGAAGAATACCAAAATGGATCTCCTTTTCACTTATTTATCAAATAGGGTCTTCCCAATTTTGACGTGGTCGATTTTATGTATTATATTTTTTTATTATTATTATTTTTGGAAACCGGCCTTGTGAAGGTCGGTTTCTAAAAAAGGGATTGCCACCTTGGCAGCCCCCTCTCCCCCACCCCCACCCCCATCCGATTATATATATATATGTGTGCACGTGCGCGTGCGCATATATATATTTATAATTTTAAATTTATTTAATATTTTATATATTTATCTATAATTATAAATAAATATATATATATTTATAATTTTAAATTTTGTTTAATATTTTTAAATTTTTATATATAATTTTTTAATGTTAAAATATTAAATATTAATTAGTTATATATACAAATTATATACAAAGTAATTAGTATAATTTGTATATATTTATACTAATTAATTTGTATATATAATTTGTATATATAACTAACTAATTTGTATATATAATTTTTAATTTTAAAATATTAAATAAATTTTAAAATTATATTTGATAATCACATCATTTGTTCTTCCACCATCAAAACGAGTAAGTGTGTCCTCAAGATGTCTAGAGGTTTTGCTTCGTTTTTTGTTTCTTCTTCTTCCCCATCCAAATCTAACATCATTTCTAGGTCATTTGTTGGTAATTTTTTTAAATGTTAATATATGTTTTTAGGTCAAATTTCATGTAATTATCATTTTATAGCTAATATAGTTATGTTTTTATGTTAATCACGTAGATTTAGATAAAAAGTTAAATTATTAACTTTAGTATAATATGTGATTTAACCTAACAAGTTCTATTATTTTTCAACAACAAAAAGATATATTAAATTAATAATCTTAATCAAAATTATGATTAATAAATTTTATTAGGAAAATTTGTTAAAAAAAATGGACAAAAAAAATTAGTTATTATTTATTAAAAAATGTTAAAAAAATTAAAAAAAAATTAAAAAAACTGAGTAATGCCCAAACGAAACAAACAAATAAGATGTTTATATATATATATATATACTTCCACTTACATCTCATGTCATGATGCATGCATCAGGTGATTGACACAGTAAAAAATAAATAAAAAATAGTAAAAATAAAATAAAAAATATATATGTTATATGGTGGGCAACCACCCCATCTATAAAAAAAACATATTATATATATATATATATATATATATATATATATATAATTCGTTTGTTTCTTAAATAATAACTAATTTTTTTGTCAATTTTTTTTAACAAATTTTCCTAATAAAATGTATTAATCATAATTTTTATTAAGATTATTAATTTAATATATCTTTTTGTTGTTAAAAAAATAATAGAACTTGTTAGCTTAAATGACATATTATACTAAAGTTAATAAATTAACTTTTTGTCTAAATCTAAGTGATTAACATAAAAACATAATTATATTAATTATAAAATAATAATTAAATAAAATTTGACCTAAAAACATATATTAACATTTAAAAAAATTACCAACAAATGACCTAGAAATGATGTTGGATTTGGATGAAGAAACAAAAAACGAACGAAAACCTCTAGACATATTGAGGGCACACTTACTCATTTTGATGCTGGAAGAACAAATGATGTGATTATCAAATATAATTTTAAAATTTATTTAATATTTTAAAATTAAAAATTATATATACAAATTAATTTGTATATATAACTAATTAATATTTAATATTTTAACATTAAAAAATTATATATACAAATTTTAAAATTATAAATATATATATTTATTTATAATTATAGATAAATATATTAAATATTAAATAAATTTTAAAATTATATATATATATATATATATATATATATATATATATATATATATATATATGCGCGCACACACATATATATAATCGGATGGGGATGAGCATGGGGTGAGGGTGAGGGTGAGGGTGGGGGGGAGGAGGGCAGCCAAGTTGGCAGCCCCTTTTTTAGAAACCAGCCTTCACAAGGTCGGTTTCTAAAAATAATAATAATAAAAAAATATAATACATGAAACCGGCCTTGCCAAAATTGGGAAGACCCTATTTGGTAAATAAGTTAAAAGATGACCCATTTTGATAACCTTCAAACTTTACATACCCAAAAAAATAAAAACTCATAGTGATAGCTTAAAGCTTTACATTATGAAAGCTTTTATTAATTACATGATTAAATTCTCTTTTAGCCCATCTACTTTGATTTTATTTTATTTTTACCACAATACTTTTAAAATCCACACATCACCCCTTCTATTTCTGCCTAAAGAAAGAAACTCAGCTTTCATTAGAAAAAAAAATAAAATCACTTAGGTGGCGTTTGGTTAGTGTTCCCATTTTTCTCAACCCAATTGGGATGAGTCGGGTTAGGTTGAATTGAGTTGAGAATTCTGTTTCCTTCTGGGAACAGAATTGCGCTTGGTAATGAGAATTTTTATTTTTTTTTGTGCTGGGAATAGAATCGCGTTTGGTAACAACATTATTTTGAAATTGTTTTTTCATCCAAACAAAAATCATTCAAACAAAATAAATCATCCAAACAAAAATTATCAAATCATCCAAATAAAATCATCTAAATAGAGAATTTATCAAATCATCCTAACAGAGAATTTATCAAATTATCCAAACAAAAAAATTGAAATCGAAGAAGAAACGTAAATACAGCAACCACTTACATTCGAGAACACTGCCTCAAGAAAAAAATACAGCAACCAACAATGCAAACACTGCCTGAAGAAGAAATACACACATTTCAAAGATCATTGGAAAACTGCAGCATGCATATACCAGATTTGAAACCAAGAACCTGAACCCTAAATCGATTTGAAACCAATAACCAAACCCTAAATCGAAATTGAAATTGAAATTGAACTAAACCTTACATCGAAATTGAAATTGAAATACACATACTGTAGGCATTGAAATTGAAATCGTGAGCTTCGAAACCCTGTTCGGCGAAGACGATAGCGATAAGTTTGGCGAGAAGCGATGGCGATGCGATGTACGAGGAAGACGACGGGGACGAGTTTGGCGAAGACAATGGCGACGACGATGGCGATGAGGAGGTGGACGGGGAAGACGACAATGGGAAGGAGAGGAATGCGATGTACGCTTACAACGACGAGTAGGAGGAACAATCAGAAATGTCAAAATAATGAAGCTTCGAAAATGAGTGTGCTATAATTCGAATAGAGGTCTCATTAACATTTCAGAAAATTCCAACTGCGTCCCTAAAGTTGGATTGGGTTTTTGGGCACAAAAATAAAATAAAATTGTTTCTCATTTCCTTAGGATTTTAAGAATCAATTCTCATTTTTTGAGTTGAGTTGGGTTGAGTTTTGTGTTACCAAATGCATTCCCGAAAACCAATCCCAGAATTTTTAGGTTGGGTTGGGTTGAAATGAAAACACTAACCAAACGGGGCCTTAATCTCCTTACTCACGTTTTAATATTGAATATAAAATTATTTTATTTTATTTTATTTTTTAATTTAAATTTAGTATTTAAAATTTATATAAAAATAATAATATTTTTCTCTCTAACTCTCTGCAGTTATCTTCTTTAAATAAAAACAAAATTAAATTAAAATATATGATAATTTTGTTGATGAATTCACGTAAAATTTAGATAGAAAACTTAATTTTATTTATTTTTAACCTATTATATTGAATTAAATGGAAAAATATATTTTTTTAATTTAATTCATCAATAATATTACTTTTTTTTTTACAGTAAAATGTTATCCGGACTAACTACGCGCATCTTGACTAATCACATTCCCGAACAATCTTAAGGGCGTACTCTCACATATCGATCTGATTCATTTAAGGGTAAATTTAAAATTTAATTTTTGAAATATTTTTTAAGAAAGTTGAACTCTGATGGATAAAGAAATTGGACAATTAACCCATCTAAAAGAGTAAAAATCCTGGTTCACATCTAAAAGGGTAAAAACAAAGTTAACCCACAATTACTTCTTATCCTTAAGTCTTGGGGAGTGGTGCAATTACGCGACCGACATTCGTTCCAAACCATTCAAAGTGAGAGATTTAATTAGGGCGTGAATATCAAAAACCTCCCCTTGATTTTTTCAAAATGTCACAAAATTTTACTTAAAATTAAAAAAATTTACAATTCCCCCAATCTTGGGAACAGACGGCGTGAAAAACGCAGAAACACAGCAAAGCACTTATTGCAAAAAAGGAAGCCAAAGAAAATTGTGCGTTAAAGATCTTGGAGGAGCCTACTCCGGAAATTGAGAACATGGTTGTAGAAGAGATGGAACAAAGGACTTCGGATTCTAGCTTATCTAGCTAGTTCGGTCCTTTTATGTTGTGTTTGTTTTTTGAGTTGTTTTATCTGTGTTTGTTGAACTGCTTTGTTTATGTTTCTATTTCTTTTCCCATCTACCAAAAAAAAAAAACATCGTTGTTCGAAGGTGTCACTGTTGCATGTAACCCCACCTCCCCTCTCTAACTTCATCCCAAATCAACCAGTGGAATCACAAGCACAGAGAGATTGAGTTATAGATTTGAAAATATAGCTTATTTCTAGTCAATCATTTTTATTTATTTTTTCATATTCTAAAAAAAAATAGGAATTCTGACATGAGATTAAACATTCATTTATCCCTTTTTCTAAATAATTAATTTTTTTATTTTACGGGTTATGTTCACCCTTTTTTTTTTTAATACAAAACGAAAATGAAAAAACTAAGGGCAACGATCTAAAGTCTTTGCTTTTACCTCTTTCAAGATTAAGTTTGTCATCTCAACTAGGTGCGAATCAAGGTACTTCAAATCCACTCCTCCATCCATTCCTTTTTTGGCGAGGAAATCAGTGCGGTTGTTGTTTTCTCTTGTGTTGAATTGGAGTTTGTGATTGTTATTTTGCAAAAATCTCTTGCAGTCTTCCACCTACGGCCTGTATCGATGAGTTTCCAAACAATCCTCAATTATGAGGGAAACCGCCTCTACTGAATTCTTTTCAACCATGACCATTGGGTAATCTCTAGCTGCCACAATGAGGATCCCAAAGTGTATACTCCGAAGCTCTGCTTCAAGACCGGTGCAGGAAGGAAGCTGTCCATACTAACTGACCAACCAGACACCCTAATGGTCCCGAATAAGCCCTCCTATGGCTCTTTTCACTGGGTTCCCTTTTGCACTTCTATATGTGTCTAATTTATAGAAACATGCCAAGAAAAAATTCCAATTAGAAGAGTGAAATCGTGTAGGACCACCTAGGGGGTATGCAGGATAATAAGCTTTCAAAAGATCTCTGAAAGCATAGATATTTTCAAAGCTACTTGAAATGATTCCTTAATAGAACCTTCGATCATTTCCTTATTTCTATCTTTTCACACCTCCCAGATGATTGCAATGAAACAATTAACTCTATGAGGGTTGAGAGAACTCCCTTTAATATATTTCATAATCCAATCCAGCACATCAAGACGAAGATCCCGCTTCAATATTTCAATCTAGGAAAATGGACCAAATTGCATGAGCCTTAGGGTATTTTCTCAGGGCGTGGTCCAGCGATTCTTGGGTACCTAAATATCTTTGGCATAAACACAGGGCATCATCGGATCATCTAGCCCTCAATTTATTTGTCAATAGTTTTCGATAGAAAATGGTCCAGATAAAGAATTTAATGTTCTACAGGGCTTTGGATTTCCATATTCATTCCCATTTCGAAATTCTATTGTTAGAATCCAAGATAAAAGAAATCGTATAAGCAGAGGTTGATAACAATATACCAGAGACTTCCAAGTACCATGTGGCCTTATCCTCCTTGGAAATGCCTAGCGAATCCAACTCAAGAATATACTTTCTTTGTCATCTACCAAGAGATAAATGATTGGTAACAGAAACAAACTATCCGAATAATCGATTATGTCAACAACTTTCAAGTTAAGTTCTTCTTGCAAAAGTAAATTTCTGAAAGGACCATTCCTATACCACCAGTCCGTCCAAAGGCACATATAGAGGTGTCATTACCCACAATCCATTTTAGGCCTTTACTAAGGGTATTCTTATATCTAAAGATTCATCTCCAAATATGGGAACCTGCTTTTTTATTTTCCCAAGAATTTGTGCTAAGGTCCGTGTTGATCCTAAGATTTTGATAAACAATTAAGTACTGATATTTTGGTAGAACTAATGTTTTAATTGAGTGTTTCAGTGATCTAAGTTCTAGTGATGAAGATGACGTAGATTAAATGGATGCTAAATCATGATGTTGAAGATATTGAAGAATTAAGAGTTTGAAGAAATTAGGGAAAATAACCCAGGTAAATATTAACTCTTAATATCCTATTTAGGAACACACACATGGCATGAAATGAATCTTATCTTTGATATGTGTTTTTGTTAAGTATATTTATTTGCTCATATGTGAATTAAAAAGAAATATTTTTGAATAACTAAAATGGAATATAAGAGTATTAGTGGAGCTTATTTAAATATAAAAATGGATAAAGGGACGAAATCGTAAAAGAAAGTAGGTTAAAAACGAGATCAGAGAAGTGATTCTAAAGGAGGCAGTCGACTGAGGAGTCGACTGGATAAAGAAGATGAAACATCCTGAATTGAAGGGTCGACCGACCGGTCGACCTATGAAAACATCTGAACTCTCTGAATCTACAAGTCAACCAAGCGGTCGACCTATGATCGCTGCGGCGATGGTTTGGCTGCAAGCGGCGTTGGGCAGTCGACTGAATGTGCTGATTCAGGATATTATTTGATTTGATTTTAAATCCAAAAGTAGCCATTTTTTGTTAGAATTTGAGAGAGATTTAAGAGATATTCTCTATATTTAAGATATGGCTCATACACTAATTAAATCCTTTCAATATAGTTCATTAAATATTAATGTTTCTCAATTTGGTAATTAAAATAGATTCTACACTTATTTATTTTGATTGAGAAATGCTTTGGGGATTTAATTGAGAGTTTTAAAAGTTGTTATTAAGTAAAATTGAACCTAAATGAAGTCCTGGTGTTATAAGGGGTCTATAAGAGTATTTTATTGTCATGACACTTGTAAACTAGTCGTTAGGCTGATTACATATGCCTTTATATAGACCTGCGAATTTTCTAAGTATAACTAATCATTCTAAGAAAGATAATCACTTTATATCATTTTGAGAGAGCTTTTATAAGAGTTATCTTTCTAAGTCATTGTGAGTTGTTCTAAGAGTTATTCTGATAATTAACTGCGATCAATTTTTGCTGATACCGGAATTAAAGCTACATTGTTCTAATCATTAATACTATAGATTTCGGGTGAGATCTTTTCATACTGATTATTGCTTATTCATTATTTTATTTTTGAAAATTGATCTTAGAAATTGTTTTTGATTTTTGAAGAAAATATTTTTTCAAACAATTTCTTGAATTTGATTACGTGCTCCAATTTGCTACTCATATCTTGTTAAAATCAGATTTCTGCATCTCACATATTTCTATCATTAGTTGGGATATTGATTGAGTTTTATTTATCTGGGATGGTAGAAGCTCCGAGTGAGATTTACTTATCAATTTTTGTATTGGTGAGTTGTGACAGATTAAATATCATTGGGGATATTTAATCAAGGGTAGCAGGGTTTTAGTCTCTTCCTGTAAAGAGATTAAGGTAGTGATTCTTCCTAGATAAGAATTGCGCTTTTATTTTGAGTGATTGTGTAACGGTTCAATCTTTACTGGGTAAAAGGATATTTGGAGTGTTTTGGTAAGGTTGTGAGTCTTGAGCCTTGTGTTAAAAAGAATTAGATTATTCTTTACCTTGTAAAAAGTAGAGGTTATTCCTTAACCTGAGAAAAGAAAATTGTAAATGTTGATTCTGAGCCTGTAAAAGAATCAGTGTACGGGTTTGGTTCCTACCTTTAAAGGAATCTTGGTTTTAGTGGGTGCAACCTCCGTGGAGCTCGGGGGACTGGATTAGCCAAGAGTAACTTGGTGAACTAGTATAAATCTCTGGTGTGCTGCTTTCTTAATTTATTTATTTTTGTTGTTTGGGTGTACACTTAGATTTATTTTAATTCCGCTGTGATATAAAGATAATAATTAATTTAGGCATAAAATTAAGTATTTGATTTATTCAAGTATATTTTGATAATATTTTTTAATTACCCAGTTCACCCCCCTCTTGGATATTCTACTGGGCCAACAGTCCGTATTATATTTTTTTCTTAACACTTCCACCCAAAGACTTTGGTCATTAGTAGCAACTTTCCAACCCAATTTAGATAAGAGTGATTCATTGTTATTTTTAGTCTCTCTTATTCTTAAATCACCCAAGTTTCGAGGGCTACAGACAGTATCCTATTTCACAAGATGGAATTTTTTTCCTAGAATCTATTCTTCTCCACAAGAACTTCCCATATGTTTGTCGAGTTTCTACATAGCTCTATGGGGAGAGGATTCGTTTGAAGTAAGTAAAATCTTTGCCCTTATTCAGAATAAGGGCAATGAAGATTCGGTTAGCTTTGGGGGCATAGACCTATTCATGAAGCAGGTTTGGTGAAGTTACACAGATCATTTCCCACAATCTCTTAATTCTTTTTATAATAAAAATGGCCTGGAAGCCATCATGACCCGGAGCCTTGAAATCCTTCATGACTTTGAGGGTGTCCTTGATCTCACCGTCACATGGCTCCTCAATTAAGTTCTAGTGAACCCTATCTTTAAGCATGGGATGGTTCTCACTCCAACCCTTATTTGAACATCTAGGGTTTGGGTCGCAGTAGAAGTTATTAAAAAAGTCATTTACGTGAATTTTAATTAGATTATGGTCCTCAATTCAAGTGTTCAAGGTTTACTTTTAGAGCAAGAATTGTGTTCTTCCTTCTTCTCTAGGTGGTGGTAATTTGGAAAAATCTATTATTTTTATTTCCCAGCAAGAGCCCTTAAACTCTAGATTTTTTATACTAGAATATCTCTTCTTGTCTAAATAAATTTATATTATTATTATGTAATTCAAGCTCCAAGATATCAAGAGATTGCGAGTAATTACATTCCTCAACTTTCTGGATTCATTTTAACCTAGCTAAGATGTTTTCCTATAAATACCTCCAGGTTCTTTTTTTTTTTTTTTTTTTTTTTTTTTTTTTTTTTTTTTTTTTTTACATCTTTAGTAAATTTTTCCAGGTTACTTTCCAAATTAGAGTTAGGTAGTTGTCCATGATTTGTTAATTAATCCATTAAATCCCGGGTGCGTTAGCCACATTGCTTCAAACTTGAATGGTCTAATGCAAGTGTTAGCTACCGGAGACCCCAAAACATGTATTACCATGTAAGAATGGTCGAAATATGTATATAGGATATTTTCAATCGTCACATCAGGGAATGTAGAACATCAATCCTCATTAGCCATGGCTCTATCTAAGCGTTTGTTAACCTTCATTCCATTCCTATTGGTGTCTGACCAAGTCATCCGGGGGCCACTGGCTCCAATATCGTTGAGATCGCAATCACTAGTATTCGTGTTCAACTTGTTCATACGGTTTATATCAATGGAACTACACGCTCCAGTCCTTTTATTGAGAGAAAATATGTCATTAAAATACCTCACAGCCAGCCAGAGGAATGAGTTGTTCAATGAGATTTCATTCATGTCGTTCCAAAATAGCTCTCTCTCCCTAGGGTTTGGGTTAGCGTAAATAGTAAAGAGAGCACAGGTGTCAAAATCATATTTTGTTATGGTAGCATAAATGACCTAGTTTTTTGCGAAGATCTAGTTAACTAAAACCTTATCAGAGTTCTACAGAAATCATATACCCCTAGCTCTACCTTGCAAATCTAAACGATAAGAGGTAGGGTATCCCAAAATGTTGAAGAAATTTCCCATGGAACTAATCTCCACTTTAGTCTCCAGGAGAATAGTGATATCAGAACTATAGGTGCTTATCAAATCTTTAAAAGCATTCTCGAAGTTGATGCTCCCTGTTCCACGACCGTTTCAGGCGAGTGTCCTCATTGATCTTTTACTTGGTAGACTTGGGAAAAACTCTAATTCCCTTAAACCTATCAGCAGTTTTCATCTCCTGATGTTTTGCATCCAAGGTTCTACTAGCTCCACATGCACCACGAGGAATGGATCTTCACTTATGCTCATTTTTGTTATTCTTGCTTCAATTATTACTATTTTTATCACCCAAAATCTCCACCATCCTCATCACCTCCTCCGTTTGTTCCACATAGAGGGCGAGAGGGTGTCTCAGGAGTAAGGTTAAGTCTGGATTTTACATAGGATAGTCTGAGGCTAATAGAATCGTCCATGGGTTTGGGAAGAAGATGTTTCTAGGATTCGGGATAAGAAATCTCAACAAGAGTTGGGTTTAGGGATTCAGGTAAATTAGAGATAGCGATAAAGGCGGTGAAGGGACAATCCTATGGTGGGACCTTGGGCCTTGTTCTCCTTTCCAAGAATTGAGAGGGGCTTAGGGCCTAAGGGACTGGGCAGGCATTGGGCAATCTGGGTCGTTGATTTTGGGGTAGTAATTTTTGTATTTGGTAGCTTTTGCAGGCTGGCATTTTGGGAGTTATCTTCTGCTCTGCATGTACACTTTGTTTTCTAGGTTGGGTTTTATCATTGTTGACGTGTCCTGATTTTCTGAAAGGTAAAAGAATATAAAATAATAAATGCGTAAAGAGAAAGGGTTTTAAAAGCACTGGTTTTGTAACAGCCCGGTTTTCCAGGGTTGCCACACGGTTTATTCCCTTGGAGAAGTAACACTAAAACCGAATGACCAATATTTC
Organism: Eucommia ulmoides; assembly: GCA_016647705.1. Taxonomy (NCBI): domain Eukaryota; kingdom Viridiplantae; phylum Streptophyta; class Magnoliopsida; order Garryales; family Eucommiaceae; genus Eucommia; species Eucommia ulmoides. Next base: position 31,296,779 of record CM028332.1, on the reverse strand, counting down.
ATTCTATAAAAATTCGAAAAATGTTACGACTACGGTGATAAGTTTACAAATTATAGAAATAATTATAGTTATTGATTTTCCGAGTCGATTTATCGATTATGTTAAAATAATCGATTACAACACAATGAATTGTGTTAAAATAATAAATAATTATGTCAACATCTAATAAAATAATTATACTCAATTTATAAAATGAGCTTAAATAATCGATTACATAATAGAATAATGATCACAACAGCATAATAAAATAATGATCATTTATAATAATCAATTAATAATCGTCGATTCTATTTTGAACATAAATAATCAATTACAATTATGGCAAGAAATTATACTGCTATGACGATAATTATAATTATCGAATTATCGTGTCGATTTTACAACTGTAAATAATAAATACAACTATTACAAATTAAATAGAAATTCAAATAAAATTCCTAGCGCAATTTCATTCTCACTAGCTCTGCAATCAAAACTGTAGCATTTTGAGTCAAAAGTAATAGAATTTCAACCCCTCTAATACGTGTATCCAATCAAATCCCAAATAAACACATAAACGTGTATCTTACATAATTTTTACATAATACGTACTCATAACTATTTCATGAAAAACAACAATTATAACAATAATAACATAAACCGCACGATACATGAAGAGATTAAATACATATATTAAAAAAATTAGAAATTCTACCTGAAATAACGAAAGGGATATAATTAATATTCTCGCCAAAAGCATTTTTTATTCTTTAAACTCTAATCTTCGTATTCATATTAATACGATAACCTTAATATATATGCACCATTAGTTTTTTTTTTTTTTTTTTTTTATTATTATTATCAATACACGTGTAATATATACACACAATACACATAAATCGCATATATAAGTTATATTTGGTTTCCTTCTAACTGAAGGAAACCCATTATTAGGCATTTGTATATTTAGGTGGCGTTTGGTTACTGTTTCTGTTTCCATTCCAGCAGTGGGATGGGAATGGGATGGGATGGGATGAGAATTTTGTTTTCTTTTTGGGAGTAGAATCACGTTTGGTAACGATAATTTTTTTTTTTTGTTTTGGAAAGGGAATTGTGTTTGGTAACCATTTTATCCTAAAATCTATTTTTTTTTTTTTTCTATTTTGGCCTGACGGCGGTGGCGCCATCGCCGGCGGCCGGCGGTGCTCCGGCGCCGGCGGTGCTCCGGCGCCGGCGACGGCAGTGCTCCAGGCAACGGCCGCCGGCGGTGCTCCGACGTCGGAGACGGCGACGCCGGCCGGAAGACAATGGCGCCGTCGCCGGCGACGGCCGGAGTGGCCGGGAAATTTCCGGCCGGACGGCGACGACGGCGGCGGCGGGCAGTGGTGGCGGCGGCGGGCGGTGGTCGGCCGGTAAGTGAATAGTAACCATGTGTTTTGGGAATGGAATGGGAATAATGAGAAACAACTTTTTTTTGTTTCTCATTTCTTAAGAAAAAAGTGGGCACAATTCTCAAATGGGAATGAAATGGAAACGGAAACAAAAATTACCAAACGCTATTCCCAAACAGAATTCCCAAAAATCTGGGAATGGAATGAGAATTTTTGGGATGGGATGGGATGGGTTACCAAACGGGGCCTTATTTATTTATTTACAGAATACCCCCTTAAAATAAAAAAATAAAAATATTAATTATATCCCAAAATTCTTAAAAGTATATTTTAAACAACACAATAGTCCCAAAACTTTTAAAAGTCAAATTAAAATTAACATTTGATCGTAAAAAATTATCAAATATTATTTATACCATAAATTTATAAAATAGTTCCAAAAATATTAAATTTATATAAAATAATATTTTTCAAAATATAAATTTTCTAGGGTATTACAATCTATCCCCCTTAAATAAATTTCGTTCTCGAAATTTCGTTCAAAACAATAATAATTTAGAATCGCATCGCATGGTTATGTTAGTCATACTCGATTCTAGGATAATCATTCTCTATGTAGGGTCCCATAACCAAAAGTCATCCACAATTCATAACTGACAAAATCCATTTCACACATTGCCACCTCCGCATTTGCGATGACCCCCATTATATCCAACATAGCAACATGGTGCACTTTAATCGGTAACACCTAACATAAATAACCAATTGCCAAAAAATATTATATTTCTAAATGTTTCTGCTGCATTACTCTGATAAAAATAACAATATATATATATATATATACAACCAACAAATATATTTTTAAAATATCACGGTAGTCTCACTTGGATTGTGTCTACTTCAATTCCAATTAGTCAACGACCTCAATAATTTTTTCACTTAGCATAACTTTTCAAGTCTATTTTCATATCTCATAACCAATATTTATCAATTTCATCCAACATATCGCAACAATCAGCATCTTAACCAATAGATAACCCAAATTCCTCGTGGACTGCCCCATGTGACTAAAAACAATCATTTCCAATATCCACATTAAAATTTCTATAATCTGGTATATTTTTCCATAAATATCATCACAATCTAAACTTCAAATAATAATTTTTTCCGCAATACTTCTGAAAACACGTGAATACTTCTCAATCATATAAATACTTCTTAACCACATAAATACATCTTAACCACATAAATATGTCTCGAGACACATAAATATATCTCAGCTACATAAATACAACTCAAAACACATAAATACACCCCAATCACATAAATACGTCTCAAAACACATAAATGCGTGTCAAGCACATAAATACGCTTCGAAACACATAAATACGTGTCAAACTACAAAAATCAATTACATCTCAACTATATAAATACGTTCTAATCACAAAATTATATCTCAAACATAAAAATATGTTTCAAACACATAAAGGATATTTCGTCTCAAAAGTTGAATACTCATGTAACATGACAAGTCCAATACTCAATCAAAACATGTATATAAAAATATTATATAAAGTCCGCCAAAAGTCTCAATAATTTTCCCAAACTCCAACTATACCAATCGTTAGTAGTGAACCAATATTTATCTGAATATTTTATCTGTGTACTGTCTTCATAATACAAAATAAATAATTTTATTGATCAAGCATGTTTATCAGAATCCACGTTCCAATAAAATATAGCCACACGCTAGGCTATATCAAAATAAACAACTTATTTTAAATCAACATATTAACTTTTATATAATAAAGTATCACATATTTCATTACCAGCCATAGGATCGTTTACCTCACGATCGGGAGTTATGACGGTACCGTAACCTGTCCATTTATACGATCTAAGGTTGTAATTAGCGTCAAGGTCATTTAATATCTTCAATAGTAGGAGCCAACACGTAGTGTAAACCACCACATCATAATGATAATCATCATCGTTAACAACAATAACGACAACAAAAATAACAAATATCAACCACCTGTAGGGCTTATCCTCCTATTAAATCACAATACAATATCCTACAAGACATGCCCTCCTGTAAAGACCAACTACATCTCGCAGGACATGTCCTCCTATCGAGACAACTATGGCATAATCGGATAATAAAATCACTTTTCACATTTAAAAATTTATTTGATCCGCATTACGTTATAAAATAATTCATTTTAATAAACTTTTTCTTTTTACATTTTAGTACAAAAATGTAATTTGACAATTTATATAGAATACAATATACTCACTTTATTGGTGTACCGTCTTTATAATATAAAAATAATTTATAGATCAAGTATATTTATCAAACACCACTTTTCAAAATAGAATATAACTACATAATGAGCAGTAGCAAAATTCCACAAATATCATTATGATAAAATAATTTAAGTCAACCAATCAAATCACTTTTATATAATAAAATACTTGAAACATACTTTCTTACTAGCCATAAGATCGTTTCACCTCACGATCGGGAGTTACGACGGTATCATAACCTGTATAACTGTATAATCTAAGGTTGTCATCAGTGTTAGGGCCATTTAGTATCTCTAATGGTAAGAGCCAACACGATGGTATAAACTACCATATCAACAACATATTCAACTACCTGCAGAACTTGCCCTCATGTTAGGTCTCAACTCAACATATCAACAACATATTCAACCACCTGCAGGACTTGCCCTCTTGTCAGGTCATAATACAATGTCCTACAGGACATGTCCTCCTGTAAGGACCAACAATATCTTACAGGACATGTCCTTCTGATGAGACAACCATGGTATAGTAGGATAATAAAAATAATTTTTCTACCATTAAAATTTTACTTGATCATAAAACTTTTAATTTTCATCAACACTTTTTTTTTTTTCAATTTAATATGAAAATATAATTTGATTATTCATATAGAAGACTAAACACCTTTAAACCGATCATTTTAATAACTTATCATATAGTCCACAACTAACATGACACTCACTAAGTAGGCTAACCGTTAAAGTGTTATATGTTTAAATTGAAACTATAGGGACCAAAGTGAGATTTTGGTCTAACTTCGAAGATACAAAGTTTCAAGACCAAAACAAAAACATTAGATACACTGTTCTTATAGGTATCACTTTTTCCATAACAAAATTCAAAGAACAAAATTAAGAACATACTTACAAGTCTCCAATATCCACCAAATTTTTCATTGCTAAAACTATATTTTTCTGAACATACTTACAAGTCTCCAATATCCACTAATTTTTTCATTGCTAAAACTATCTTTTTCTGAAAAAGCTATTACCGAATTGTTTTTAACTATGCTATTCTGATTTGCTAAACAACTACAATTATGGGTTCCACCATGATTTGTATATACAAACTCTGATGCTATGATTGGTATTTCTACAAAACACTTACTTAAAATAACATTATTAGGGGTTATTGTTACACTACCGCTCATATTGTTTAAAAATTGATATCCTAAAATAAATTTACAATTATGTTCCACTGGATGTAACCAAACCTGAGGTAACGAATATTTTTCCGTTCTACTACTTTGTGTAAAATTAAGCTATGCATCTAATAGTGATGTGTCATAATGCTTAGGTCTACCATCATCATTATTCTTACTCCTGAGCTAACTGTTTTTCTAAATTTTTCTGGAACTAAGTTTACATCTAAATGATTTCTAATTTCTCATATGTTTATCATACCTTCTATTGTTAATTATTCTAATGGGCTAAAGTGTATTGTGCACATTATCATTACGCTAGTATTTTTCTTATTTTGAATGCTCTTTTTTTTTTTTTTTTTTTGGATGAATTAATGAATTATATGATTTTTTATTTATTTTTATTTTTTTTAAGCATTACTTCACTTATTATGAGTAATGGGTACTATAATCCAAATCTAGGGCGATCGCAAACTTACTCTGATACCACTTTATAACAACTCAATTTTTCGGGCCATCGCGCGGTTTCTCCCTTTGGAGAATTAATACTAAAATCGAATGACCAATATTTCATCTCATAAAAATCCAAAAAAATTTACAAACTGTGGCGATAATTATAATTATCAATTTATCTAATCAATTTTTGTACTAAGAACTTAATATGTTCAAATTGAAACCAAAAGGACCAAAGCAAGATTTATGTCAAACTTCAGGAGTACAAAATGTTAAAAGAAAAACAAAGTCCAATTCCATGGATTTGGATTCCAATTCCATGGATTTGGATTCCAATTCCAACAGTAAGTAATACATTTAAATAGAAACTAAATAGAATTCAATTTCTATTAGGATCATGTGTATGGAATTACTATACAGTTTATATTAATTCCATATTCAACATATTATTTAATTGATAAATAATTTCATACAAATATAGGTCGTTGTGGTTTAATTGACAAATAACTCCATACAAATAATTTCATATTCCATACATATTATTTAATTGATAAATAATGAATACAATTATTACAGATAGAAATTCAACTATAATTATAATTTCTGGCGCAACCATTTTCATCGGCCCTGTAATAACAACTGTGGGGTTGTGAGCTAAGCCTCAATAGAATTTCAACCCCTCTAATACGTGTATTTAATTAATATAATAAATAAATACATATACATGTATCACACATAATTTTCACATAATCATAATTATTAATTATAATTTAACAATAGCAATAATATAAATCATACAATAGAGAAATTAAATATATATATTAAAAGAGTTAAAAATTCTACCTGAAATCCGAAACCAAAATTCGAACCAAAATCGAAATACTCAAAAAAATTTCAAAACCCATTATAGTTAAATAAATAACTATAATGATTATTTTAATGAAAACTCATGGTTTCAATTCTAATTCTTATTCTGCGGCTTCAATCCTTGCTATATATGATGATCCTAATGAGAATCACTCTTCTTCTTCTTCTTCTTCTTCTTCTTCTTCTTCTTCTTATTATTATTATTATTATTATTATTATTATTATTATGTATAACACATGTATCACACACACACACACACACACACACACACATATATATGTGGTCGCATTTGGTTTCCTTCTTTAAGAATGAAACCATTTTGGTCATATATTTATTTATTTATTTATACAATATCCCCTTTAAAATAAAAAAAATATATATTAATTCTATTTCAAAACTCTTAAAAGTATATTTTAAATAACATAAAAGTTTTGGATTTTAAAAGTCAATTTAAAATGAACATTTAACCCCCAAAAATTATCAAATATTTTTTATACCATAAAAATACAAAATAATCCCAAAAATATTAAACTTATATAAAAATAATATTTTTAAAAATATAAATTTTTGAGGTATTACAGTTATGGCTACAGACTTTAGGATTTTGAGAAGCGCAAAGTTGTCAGGAGCATGGATGTTGTGTTTAATGAGTCTGTCATATGCAAGGACAGACTTTGAGGTGAAAAAAAAGATTGATACTGAACAAGAGATAGTTAAAGTTAGATGACTCTAGGTGTGGGGGATCAAGAAAGGCCCTACGCCGATCCAACAAATCAACCAGAGCCATCAACTCTTCCTTTGAGAAGATCTACCCGTGAATTCAGATCATCACAATGGTATTCTCCTTCTCTTCATTATCTACTGTTAATAGATAATGGTGAACCATCTTGCTATGAAGAATCTCTGCAAGTAGAAACACACGACAAGTGGGAGCTTGCCATGAAAGACGAAATGGACTCCTTCTTGTTGAATCAAACTCGAGAGTTAGTTAAACTTCCAATGGGAAAGAAATCACTTCATAACAAATGGGTTTACTAGTTGAAGGAGGAGCACGATGGTACCCAGAGGTACAAGGTAAGATTGGTAGTAAAGGGCTTTAACCAGAAAGCTGACATTGATTACTCCGAGATCTTTCTCCAGTGGTAAAACACATGACTATCCGAATTATGTTAAATCTAATCGCAATGCATGATCTACACCTAGAGCAGTTGGATGTGAAAACTTTACTTCTTCATGGTGATCTTGAAGAAAATATCTACATGCATCAACCGTAGGGGTATGTGGTTGAGGGAAAAGACGAATTGGTGTGTAAGCTGAAAAATAGTTTGTATGGATTGAAACAAGCTCTGAGACAATGGTATAAGAAGTTTGAGTTGCATGAAGAACAATGGCTTTCGCAAGTGTAATTCTAATCATTGTTGTTACTTCAAGGAAATAAAGATTTCTTATTTGATTCTTCTGTTAAATGTGGATGACATGCTAGTTACAAAACCTAGCATGAAGGAGATATCTAGTCTTAAACAAAGATTGTCTGAGGAATTTGCAATAAAGGATCTTGGTGCGACAAAATAGATCCTTAGGATACGAATTCACAGGGACAAGAAGAAGAAGATCTTGAAATTGTCACAAGCTGAGTACGTGGATAAGGTACTCAGGAGATTCAACATGGAAGATGCCAAATCGATTGGTACACCTCCAATTGGGTATTTCCCACTCTCCAAGGAACAATCACTAATAACAGAATAAGAACATGAAGAGATGGCTAAAGTTCCATATGCTTCGGCTATCAGAAGCCTCATGTACACCATGATTTGCATGCATCTAGACATTGCTCATGTAGTGGGAGTTGTGAGTAGATTTATGAGCAATCCTAAAAAAAAGGTATTGGAAGGCGGTGAAGTAGATCTTTCGGTATTTTGTCGGTACTAAAGATTGGGTATCGTGTTATGGGGGTGACACTGTTAGCTTGCGAGGATATGTTGATTCGGATCTTATGGGCGACATTGATAGCAGAAGGAGTACCACAGGGTATGTCTTTACCCTTGGTAGTGCGGTGATAAGTTGGATATCTTGATTGCAAAAAATGGTGCCCATTTCAACAACTAAAGCGGAATATGTTGCAGCTACAGAAGCGTGCAAGGAGATGGTGTGGCTCAATCACTTGATGGAAGAGTTTGGGACAACTTCAGAATGATCCTAAGTTGTATAGCTACAGTCAAAGTGCTATACACTTGGCGAAGAACTCTGTTTTCCATTCAAGGACAAAGCATAACGACATCAAGTTCCACTTCATTCGATCATTGTTGGAGGAAGACTTGATTGCACTTGAGAAAATCCATACTCAAGAAAATTATGTGGATATGTTGATGAAGACGGTGACAATTAACAAATTGAAGTTGTGTATAACCACATTTAGCCTCGAACAGTAACTTCGAGGCACAGACCAGAAGAATTACTATGACAGAGAGAAGTTTCTCTGATAAGTAGGAGTTGGAGATAATAGATTTGCGGACAATCATGTTTTAGCCTCCAAAGTAGGAGATTGTTAAGAGTTGGAGACTAAAACAATAGTATTACCATGGATTATCATCATTAATGAGTAGTTAGCTAGTATTATTAATGAAAGTGGTTAGCTAGTATCATTAATGAAAGAGGTTGGCTGATATTATTAATGAGAATGGTTAACAAGTATCATTAATGTAGTGGAAGAATTGTCTCCCTCATTAATGATGTTATTGGCTAGCCCCATTAATGAAGTGGTTGGTTGTTGAACTCTTCCCCTATAAATGTAGTGGTGGTTGGTTGTTGAACTCTCATTCTCTCAGCACAGTAATTTCTTCTTGTGGCATAGATTAGACTTACGTCAAACCACATTAAATTCTTGTGTTGTTTCTTTCTTTGCTCGTGAATCTTTGGTGTTCCTTGTTTTTAAATCATTGTTGTATTGTTAGGAGTCGGTTTAATCCCCAACAAAGAATATATCAGTTGCACCAAGAGATCCTTTGTAAGTTCCAATTGGCTCAATAACAAGGGTAAGAGCTAAAAGATTCAAAGAAACATTTAATGGGCTAATTCAAGAGATTTGTGCCGAGTCTGCAATGGTGAAGTCCAAATTAGGCCCAAAGGGTGATTAAGGTGTGATCTATCTCATTAAGGCAACCAAATGGGCTTAAGCGTGAATCAGAATGGGCCTAGTCATAAGGCCCACAAAATTTTGGATTATTTATTTTATCAATTAGTCTTTTAATTTTAATTTAAGTTATTTATTTGATGATTTATAAGGTATGATTTCCAATTTGTCTTTTCTTTTTTAAACTAGGAGTGTAAAGCAAGTTATGAAGCTTCCTTATTCTTTTGTTTTTGTCTTGTAGTAACAATGCAAGGCATCCTAGGGTTGGTCGCACTATTCATAGTTAGGGTTACTGTTTATTGTTGCCGTGAACAGTGTGCGACCGTATACTGTTCATTAGACTAGGGTTTTCTTTATTTTATCTTGGCCTCTTATTTAAATACGTTTGTATCCCATGGGAAAATGAATTACAATACTTTGCTTAACACAATTGTGAGAGTTTTCTCGTAAGTTCTTCAGAGAAATTTTCTTGAACTTATCAAGAATTTCTTGTGGCTTTCAAACTCTCTATCTTTGGTTCGTGATTCGTTATAATCATTGGGTCAAGATTGTTACTTATACCATTGGTTCGCGTTTCATTCATAAACATTAGGTCAATGTAATCTATCCTAAATACTATATTTTCGTGTTCTTGTATTTTTGTTTATAAATCTGAATTTAGTTCGATCCTCGTGAAGAAATTCTAAGTTGGTTTCGGGTCTCACTAATTCTTGATGAGATTCGCATCACTAGATGTGAACCCAAACTGATGAATGGTAGTACTGAATTTTGCGAACCAGGCACGTAGAGCTTGTTTCAACCCATATAAGGCACAACGAAAGCGACAAACTTTATTTCGAGGGGAAACTAGACTAGGAGGGGTATGTATATAAACTTTCTCAAGAAGATCACCATTGATAAATGCATTTTTGACATTCATCTGAAAGAGAGTCAATTTTCAAATGGCAGCAACGACAAGAGGAGTACGGATAGATTTGAGCCTCGCCATTGGAGAAAACGTCTCTTCATAGTCAATGCCATATTCCTGAGCAAATCCCTTGGTAACAAGTCAAGCTTTATATCATTCAATAGAACCATCAGAAATTGTTTTGATCTTAAATACCCATTTGCACCCAATAAGAGTTTTCCTAGGGAGGAAGATCAACAAAATCTCTGGTATGAGTTTTGGCTAGGGCTTGTAGTTCTTCGTCCATTACTTTCTACCAAAGAGGATTAATACTACATTCCTTGTAGGATTGAGGCTCGTATATATAAAATATAATAGAAAAGCAATAATAATTAGTAAGATAAGGAGAATGATGAGTAACCATGGTAGACCAATGGGACTGATCTGGAGGATGACTCTCAAATGGAGTCGGTGCAGACTCATCAGAAATAGGAATATCCTTAGGCACAATCGATTGAGTCGAAGGGGTGAGGTCAACTGGTGGTTCTGGAGCTGGAGTTGGAAATGTGATACTATTTGGTGGTTTTTGGACTGAAGGGGTGAGATCAGTTGGTGGTTCTGAGATGGGTTCAACAGTACCTGAAACTGTATCCTTAGGAAATAATTCAACAAATGGATCAGTAAAGAATTTGGAGTTAGTGACGGTTGACATGTCAAATGACCGTAAGGAAGAGAACATTTGATGTTCCCAAAAAATGACATGACGAGAGATACAAAGAGTTTTAGGATCCTAGCACCGATACCCTTTATGTTCAATACCATATCCAATAAAACAACACAGGTGAGCCCTTGGTTTCAGTTTGTTGTGTTCACGTGGTTTGAGAAGAACAAAACAAGCACAACCAAAGACTTTGAATTCAGAGTAAGAGAGATGTTACTGAATAGACGCTCAAATGAAGACTGATGCTAGATCGTGGTAAAAGGGACACAGTTTATTGTATATACTGCAGTTAAGGTAGCATCACCCCAAAAGCGCTAGGACAGGATGAAGAAATGAGTAGAGCACAAATTGTGTCAAGAATGTGTCTATGTTTACGTTTGGCTCGTCCATTTTTTTGTGAAGTTTAAGGACACAAGCGGTAGGAGAGTGTGTCATTTTTGTGAAGCAGGTTGAGAAAACCACGGTCTTTGTATTCCATTGTATTATATGAAAGAAAAATTGTGATATTCTAAGAAAAATGAGTTTGAATCATAGAAGAAAAATAAGAATATAATTGAAATAGTTCAAGTCTATTTTTCATAAGAAACAATCATGCATATCGAGAGTAGTCATCCACAAATATAACAAAATAGCGAGCACCACCTATTGTTGCATGAGGAGAAGGCCCTTAAACATCGGAATGCATTAAATCAAAAGGTGTAAGGGAAACAAACTGACTCCCATTAAAAGGTAAAGTTGATTGTTTTGTAAGTTGACAATGAATATAATGAAAAGATTCATGCTGAATTGAACTTAACTAACTACTAGAAATAAGAAAATGAAGACGACTGGATAAAGTGTGACCTAACCGAGAATACCACAATTCCACGGGTGAGAGTGATAGGATAAATACGGCTGATTGATTTGGTGATGATGAGGATGACTTGGAGGTGAGTAAGCTCAAAGAGACGTCCAACTTTACAGCCAAATCCAAGGAGTTTTCCTGTCTGAGGGTCTTGCACACGACAACTAGTAGAAGAAAAATGCAAATCAAATCCAAGATCACATAGTTGTCCAATAGATATAAGGTTAAGCGTAAGATTAAGGACCAAATATGTATCAAGGAGAGATAAATGAGAACTATCAACATGTCCAGTATGCCTAACTGACATATTTGATTTATCAGCAGTGTGAATAGTAGGTGCACGCTCATCACGGGTTTTAGAGAAAAGATAGAGGCATCATATGTCAAGTAATTACAGCAGGCAGAATCAAAATACCATCGAGATGTACCTGGTGTAGCTGACATGACTATATTATTACCAGTTTTAGATAGAGTCTCGGTAAGCACGGTGCAGAAACCAGTTCAATCAAGTGGAGAGTTTGAAAAAGTCAAGGCAGCATCAGTGGCTGCAGCGGAAGCATTCTTTGGCTTGCGATAAGACCAATTGCGAGAGCCTCGAAAGCGATACAGATTCTCATTTGATTGATTTTCAAATGATGATGCTAGAAGTTTAGGGCAATCTACAATATAGTGGCTTGGTTCTTTACATACCTTACACAGGCGAGAAGAACATTTGAGCAATTCGTGCCCTTGTGAATGATAATACCTGCAGTATAAGGGTTTCTGGGATGAGTTTGGCTTGGCAACTAGTGTAGCAAAAGTAACTGGTGAGGCAAGAACACCATTTGTATTTGATCTCTATAATGTAGCAAGGCATGTTTCCTCGCTGAGTAGATAAAAAATGACATCATTTAGGGAAGATATCTTACCCCGGTAATGGATTTAAGCTCATACAGACTCAAATTCTTCCCTCAAAGCCTTCACGAATTGCATAATGTGCGTCTCATTTTGGTAGCTTATCTGAATGGTTGCGTCTTTTGTGCATTCCCAGATTGACTCAGTGATAGCCAATTGATCCCACACGATAGTTATCTAAGATAGAAAACTGTTGACGGTTTGCCTAAGTTTTTGGTGCATGATGTGGAGGGTGGAAATGAGGTGATATTGATACGATATGTCTGCCTTGGTGTAGTAGTGCTGGAGAAGATCCCAAACTTCCTTAACTGTCTGAAGTCTACCAAATTGGATTTTAAAAGATTGGATGATAGTAGAACAAAATCATGTGATAATCTGATGATTTTTGCTATCCCATTCTTCTAGAAGATTTGTATATCCTGCAACATCTTCATCGTCATTCTTCTTGGGTTTAGTAATTTCTCCAATTACGAAACGCCATAATTTATGTCCATGAAGAAAAATAGACATCTCTTGAGCCCATATAACATAATTAGATTCATTTAGAACAGTAGTGACAACCCAGGATGAGTCTGAGTTAACCATAGGTGAAAAGAAGGGGGTAAACCTGTGTAGAAACCACACGAATATAAAAGGAAGTATATTATGTGAGTCTCAAATCAGAAAACAGAGTCCGAAAACAAAATTAGAACATCTAAAAACCCTAGGAACTAATCTAACTTTGTAGAAAATCGGTCTAAAAAGGCCTGAACTGGTCCAAAGAATAGTACTTCTAAGAATAGCTAACGTGGCAAATAAGATGATTGGACACTGATGTGGTAGAGTCAACGGCTGACGTGGTAGTCAATGGCTGATGTGGGCATTTAATGGGCATTGATTAGGGCTAGCGTGGTAGGGATAAATCGTTGAATAGTAGCGTAGGCACGTATCGGATCAGGACACTATTGGTGGATTTGGAATCATCTCGTCGAGACGGTTCCGATGATATGGTTTGCAATGGATTTGGAACCTTGGTTGAGGCGGTAGAGCCCAAAATCAGTGACGATTTGGTGGGAGTATTGTTGCTAGCGTTGGTGGCACGTGAGGGCACGTTAAAACTCCATTGGCGTTGATTTTGATAGCGTTGTGATCGTCTCTTTGAGACAAAGGTGTTGCTATGATGAGAGTTAATTTTGGAGCAATGATGGGATCGTAGCAGTCAATAGATGTAATTGTGCAGTGGAAGGCTTAAGATTAGGGTTTCGAAAATTTTAACAGAAATAGAGTAAGGAAACATTGGCTCTTGATACCATGTTAGAATAATTGAGAAGTGAAATATATAGAGAACATGAACGATATATTGATGTGTAGGAAAAGTACTTTACCGAAATATACAATAGGAGTATTTATAAAAGAAGTGGGAAAATCTGGGGATAAGATTTTGACCTAATGAGCCAAGTGGGCCAACCCATATCTTACATTAACAGATCAATTTGAATCTTCTTGTGTTAATTTGTCCCTTGTTTGTATGTTTCGCAATGCACCACTCTTGTATTGAAATTTGGAAGTATTTAATTTTCATTCTATAAAATATATATATATTCTTTTGACAAACAAAATACATAGATAAAATCATATTATTTCTAACAACCACTTATTTTTCTCTTTATTTGTCCTCAATCACATCTTTCAATCCACAATTAATTTTACTTATACTTTGTAGTTTGTATGGTAAAAATATATGGAATTATCTTTTACACTATAATTTTTATTTTATCATATTATCTCCAAAAAAAATTAATATTTATGTTAAAATCATTTACGTTGAGTTTGGTGCGCTGAAATGGAAAAGAATGACAATAGAATTAAAATGAGTATGGTAATAGAATGAATGGTTATTACTATTCTTATATTTGATGACAAAAAAAATACATGTAGTATTGAAATGACATGGGTAAAATAGTAATTTAATTAAATTTTTGAACGGTATAATAGTTATTTTAATTAAATTTCATTTCAATTCAAATATTTAGTTAGTATTTGACCTTATTTTTTGGCCGATGAATGATTAAAATATAATCACATGTAATTGAGATTAACTAATACCAAGTTTATCTTGATATTAGTTAATTTCATGTTTTGTGGGATTAGCGCATCTTTGCTAATGAAATAAGATTTAATCTTATGTACCAAATATAAGAATGGAATGACCATTTCCATGGTCATTCTAATCCCATCTCGAATTTCTTGTACCAAACGCAACATTAATTTTTTAGGTAACTACTAAATACACCTGGCATGGCCAACTCTAATTTGTGTTTATTCTTCTATTTTTGAATATGGAACATATATAAAGATAAGAAAGAAAAAAAATTATTTTCGTCTACGGAATTAACTACAATTATCTAGAGGTAGAACAAAAAAATAATTTTTGTTTGGCTTCTTGTCTCATTCGCTCCATTTTTTAAGCCTAAAAAATGTATACTAACTAAACACAAACTAAAGATCTGAATAGGCCAACATTTTCTAGATGTATTAAAATGAGTGCCATTTTCCTCCTGCTCTTGCTCAAAACATGCCGACAAATAAGGAAATTGGGACCGAGTTGTGCTCGTTCAATCCAGGGGTGTGAGAGGGTTGTTAGTCCGCCAAGAGTTTGACATGTTGAAAGAAAAAACCTAAAGAAAGACTAGTTGGGGAATTCCCCAACAAAATCCCTCAAGCATAATCTCTAAACCGAACAAATAGTACGGTTTGAAAGGTAATAAATGTGATACTTGAAACCTCAAGGGTATGGCCATATATACAAGGAGAGACTCTGGGTTAGGGTAGACCTCAAGGCTAGTAAAGCAAGAGGATTGGCCCTAATCTAGCCAGGTTAGGGTTTAATCTGACTTGTTTAGATTTAAGAACTTTTTAGGCTAATACCCAATATTAGTCAACATATTAAAATGGGCCCTAAGGAATAAAGCTCATATCATCTTAAACCCATTAATTCATTTATTTTTTTAAATAAAACTCCATTTTATCAAAACACACATGTACGCGTTTGGCTAATGAAGAAGAATATATCATGCAAAGCCAAATTGGAAATAATAACACAGATTAAAAAAATGGAATCATTTACTCAAATAACATGAATCAAGTGTCAGAAATGAAAAGATTTTGGTTGATTCAATTTTTATTTTATTTATTTATTTTTTTATTTTCATGTGGCCCTAAGTTGCAAAATACTTCATTGTCAAGTGGGTACTTCAATTTGGGAGAGATCAAGTGTTGCGGTGGCAAGATTCTTCCTACGGGAAAGACGGTTGATGACAAGTTTTTTCAGTGGTAAGGGTGTCCGCGTAGAGTGTCCTGATGGTATTTTATGACAACGATACCTGAATTGTAAATATTTGTTGTGCATCAATTTTTTATGGATATGATTAAATATTTGTTACCCAATTTTTATTCTTAATACGACCGTCGATATGTGCTATAAAAGTTACTGCATCGTCAATATCTGATATAAAAGTTACTACATAGTAGTAATTACTTCAATGTGATTTAATTTTGCAAATATTGTTATGCAATAAATATTTGAAAACTCGGTGTAGACATTTTGCAACATGGTTTACAATATTGTTGTGTAGTAAAATATTACTGTGTAGCAAATATCATTTGGAAGATGAATTTTTGTTTAAATTAAGATAAATAATGGAGATTTTATGAAATTAATATTAGGCCTTGGGGTCTAGCCCATGGGCCAACAAACCTAGCCCACATGACTCAACACTATAGGCCCAACAAGGCCCAATTGAGTTGGCCTAACTAGTCCAATAAGATATTCAAGATGAATGTGTTAAATTAAAATCAATGTTATTTATGTTAGTTATATTTGAGATATTTTTACCATTAGAGGGTTGATTATATTTTTAATCGTTGATTAGATTTTGCTGAAAAATTAAATAACAAACTCCCAACAAAATATATTCTCACGATCAATTGATTAAAATATTTGAACTAATTATACGATATTTAAAATTAATATATTAAATATTATTATAATATTAAAAGTGAAAGACAAAATCTTCCACTCAACTACAATTGAGAATTATTTTTTCCTTTCATCTCCTTATTCCCACAAAATCAACGTCCAATATTATTTCTCCCCCACTAATTCTCTTCATTTAAACTTAGATAATTAATGAGTTTACAATAAAGGATTACTCAGACACGTCACCACCACCCAAATCAAATTTAAAGAAGGATAATTTTTTTATGCAACCCAAAATCTTATTTCACTACTCTTTTACTCTTAACACTGTTTATATTTTTTCAAATAACAAAATATTCATACATCAATTTTGCAAAGAAAAAAGTAATTATTCAATAGACTTATATTATAGTCTTTATGTGATATGAATAAAAACACTTAAAATGGAGTTATGGTGAAGAAAATCAATTTCAACATTTTCTGTCTCTATTTTCCCTAGTAATTTGACATTTCAGTACAATTGTCCTACTTTTCTTTTTCCTTTTTATATGTTTTTTTATTTTTATTTTTAGAAATAATTGTTCATCTTCTTAAGAAATTCAAATTATCATATTTTTCAAACTAACCTAAAATTCATAAAGTTTTGCAAAAAAGAATAAAATAAATTGAACACAAGGTTTTTTTTTCTTTTTCTTTTTACCCATGCATGAATACACAAATTATATCATATACTATATACTAAAAGTGGAAGTCAAAACTAAGAATGAACCACAGTTCAAAATAAGGCATCTCTCTAATCTCTTTATTTCAATCAAATCAATGGCCAAGATTTTTTTTCCTACAATTAATATTCTTACTCTACATTTTCTATCAACTAATCATCCCTAATTTTTCAAAAATATATATTTTTACCCCTTTAGTTATAAAAATAAAAATAAAAAATCAATTACAATCTTTAAAATTTCATATACTTTTTTAATTTAGATAAATTTCAAGTGAATATCTAAAAAATTTATCTTTTAAAATGCTCTATGTTTTCTATTATATGTAAATCAAGTGGATAAAAAATGCTGAATAACACGAGAAGAAGAAATATATGCAGAATACATATCAATTTATGACGCAGGATCATAAATTTAACATTAACCTAAACATAAGATTGGGTATTGCTTTTAATTTAATGGAAGTACGCATTCCTTTTTATGGCTTTACATGTTGGATTTGCGATCCTCTGCATGGAGAAGAAGAGCATTCCAAGATGGATTCCGAGGAAGAAAAGTCTCCTGCATTACAGAATCATAAAATTCGAAACGAGAACCTGAGTTT
Source organism: Eucommia ulmoides (assembly GCA_016647705.1). NCBI lineage: Eukaryota > Viridiplantae > Streptophyta > Magnoliopsida > Garryales > Eucommiaceae > Eucommia > Eucommia ulmoides. The sequence continues at coordinate 31,278,842 of CM028332.1, read as the reverse complement.
AAGTATTCAACGGTTTCCAAACAGTCCATATATCATGGTTTGTAGGATAGAATATATATTCAGGTGTAATAGGCAAACCATATAAATCATAGATTTACATGGAGATTAGTTTCAAATCTTTGTTTGATAGAGAAAGAAACAGCGTGTTCCAAAGTTGTACCCGTCTTTGAAGAGGGTGTACTTCAATTACAAAAACAACTTGGGTTTAGGCACCGTTTTAACAAACGTATTTTTAAGTGCTTTTTGAAAGCGAAAAATTTAAGGCTCTGTTTGGTAAAAAAAATAAAAATTAAGTACTTCTTAAAATTGAAAAATTTAATTCGACAAAAATTACTTTTACAGTGTAGAAATAATATATTAGTATTACCTCTATAAATAATCCCTTAATCCAAAAAATATTTCTAGGTGATTGAAAAAAAATACGTGGAGAGATTCTAATCCATAGATCTCCATCGATCTATTGAAGAAACAAAAATAATTATTTTTACTCTTGAAAAAAAAAAATGCTTAAAATCATGTTTTTTAAAAGTACCATTTAAATGCGAAGCAAAAGCTACCTTTAGAATTAAATATTTTTTTGCTTTTAATCAAAAAAGACATTTGAAAAAAGATTACCAAAGGAAAAAAAAAAAAAACATATTTGATAGAGTAGGGATTATATCTAACTATTATTCCTAATCTCTTTATCCAAAAGAATTTCATCAATGATGTAAAAAAAATTACTCATGGCATTGTTGATAATGCTTAAATTTTAAGTGCAATTATAAGTGCTATTAAGTATTCAATATTTTAATACTTTTAACTTCAAAAAAATTATCTTTGTACAATTTTTAATTACTAAAATAATGTTTACATCTTTATTTTTCCACAATATTCTCTCTCTATAATTTTATATCTCTACTTTTTCTCAATTAGTATTATCTCTATCTATAATTTTTTGTATATAACTTTTTTCGTGTGATTTTACAGTATTTGTGTAAAATGTTAATTGTGACAATTAGATATTTTATGGTATCTAGCAACTTAGAGACTGACTTGCTGAAGTACAGAGTCCTGCCCTTTAGGGAGCTATACCTGTACAAGGCCTTACCGGGATTTGTCCCGATGAAACCCATCCGGCATGAGAGCAAGAACTCAAAGAGAAAAAGTTACAAAAACATGCTAAGTATGTAAATGAGCATTGAGCGTCACCTCGAGCTTGCATTTTTAGGCCTTGGAGATGATTAGTTTCACCTAATCGGGTCTAAACGTGGTTAATTAGGCGAAACCATGTGTTTAGCCAATAATCTGAGGGCATTTAGGAGATAATCACTGAGCTTGGGCTTTTAGGCCCATTTGGAGAAGCCCACAGGCCATTGTCAGGCCTGTGGAGGTGAGATAGTGGAGGAGCAGAGATCCGTGAAGTTTTGGAAGATAAACGAACTAAAACAGTATGCCGATTGAGACAAACGGCTAAGTCCTTGAAGTTGGCTGTCTAGAAGCACGGCATAGAATTCTGAGTGACAGGGTCCTTACGAGGCACACTGCTCCTCCTTGGGTGCAAACGAAATTCCAGAAAATGAACATTGGTCGATGTATGCTCCTGCGTGGCACTTACGGTTAGGAATACCAACTTTTGCCTGGAATGGGCGTTCCGGAGACTTCGAAACATGAAAAACAACATCCTCAGTCGGTTCTCTAGAAGTTTTTGCCGACTAGAGGTCAATCCTCTTGGCCGGCATACTTTGATTCCATGTCAGAAAATTTTCTCAATTTTGTGGAGCTCAGGCCATCACGTCTTTTGGGCGGCACTCCTAATGAGGAGCAGAATTCAGAACAACACTTTTCAAACTGTTAACATATTCTGGGGGATCAATTTGGAAAGGGCCCCCATGTACTCGTGTGCCAGGTAGAGATAGCACGTCAAGGCGTTAGTAAATTTTTTCAATTTTTTGGAGTTCAGGCTATCACATCTTCAGGGAGCTCATCGCACGCGTTGGCATCTCGGTTAAAATGCTTGACATAATCTCCCAAGTATTCACCCGGCTCCTGATGGAGAGTAAGGACATGGGCCATACTCTTCGGTCTCCACCGAGAGCAACTGAAACGAGCAAGAAATAATTGCACGATCTCCCGGACTGTAGAGATGGATGTTGACCCCAAGCCCTGAAACTAGGACCCTGCTGCCCTATAAGGGTGATAAGGAAGGCTTTGCACTACAGGGCTATAGAGGTCACCTGCATGTCCATATGAGACTTGAACATGGACAGGTGGTTGATCGGATCCATTATCCCGTCGTATGGATTCATCTGGGGGTGAGCAAAGCATCTCAGCACTGCCTTTTCCAAAACTTCTTCCACAAATAAAGATTTTACCTCCATAATAACGCCTTGTCCTATCCAGTTTCTGTTCACCTCTTGAAGGCGGGTTTCTATATCAGCTAAGTGGCGCTCCACGACTTCCCTTGCTCGGGGCTCCCCCGTATATAACTGCCCACAGCTCGAGCCGCAATGTGACGGGAGAGAGGCGAGCAAGAGTTGATTTCGCGTTCGCTCTGTCCCCTAGGGTTGGACTGGGCTGGTTGATGGAAAACTTGACTGTCAAGGAACATTGACAGGTCCCTTACTGCATGTCCGCGCAGCGGAGGAGTTAGGGATCTTGGCGCTGTCAGGGGGGCCCTATCCAGTCTTGCAGACTCGTGGTCGCGAGGCGAAGGGCGGTCCCTGAGCGCGCTCCCATTCGAAGATTCCATACAGACATCACGGTCTTGGGGTCGCCCTTCGAGCACTGCAGTCTAGAGAGCTCGTCCCCTCTAGACGAGAGGCAGCGACAGGCGCACTAAGAGGAGCTACACACACGACTTAAACTTGTCCATCTGGCGCTCAAAGAGATCAATTTGAGATGCTTCCATAGCTCCCGAGGTTTGTCCCGCTGCCCCAAGTGGCAGGGTAGATGGCCTTGCCTAGTCTCGAAGGGCAGTTATCCACATTGGTGGGAGCTAGGAGGTGTGGCCTTGGAGTTTTCGACATATCTTCTGATCCTTCTATTCTGTATCTGTCTGTCTAACCAGACTTTATGATCATTCAGGCTCAACTGAACAGAGATCAATGATCAGGAGAAGACTTTTTGCAAGGTTCTCACAAACGGGGCCAAACTGTTGGTGTCCCAAAGTGGCGAACACCTCAAGTATGGTCCAGTTAAGGCTAAATGTGTCCTACTGCTGAGGCGGAGTTGCTGAGATAGAGGCGGAGTTGAAAATTCTTCAAGTCAACCATATCTGGCAACCTGGGGGACTAATTTGCTGAAATCTAGAGTCCTGCCCTTCAGGGAGCTGTAACTACACAAGGCTTGGCCAGGATTTATTCCGACGAAACCCCTCCGACATGAGAGTAAGAGCTCAGAGAGAAAATATCACAGAAACGTGTCAAGTATGTAAATGAGCATTGAGCGTTACCTTGGCCTTGCATAGCCTCTGGTACTTATAGGCGTTAGAGATGATTAATTTTACCTAATTGGGCCTAAACATAGTTAATTAGGCGAAACCATGTGTTTAGCCAATAATCCAGAGCGTTTAGCAGATAATCATTGGGATTAAGCTTTTGGGCCTATTTGGAGAAGCCCGCGAGCCTCTGTCAAGCCTATGATGGAGGAGCTTGGAAATCCGTGGAGTTCTGGAGGAGAAACGAACTGAAACGGTGTGCCAGTTGAGACAAATGGCTAAGTCCCTGATGTTGGAGGCACGGCACAGAGTTTTGGATGGCAGCGTCCCTGTGAGGCACACTGCTGCTCCTTAGGTGCAAAGGAGATTCCAGGGAAGGAGCCTTGGTCGGTGTATACTCCTGCGTGACACTTTGAATTCCTAAATGTGGCCACGTCACGATAATGATAGACACGTGGTTGGGACACTGATGTTGACTCAATGATGCCCCAAACACCCTCATCAGGGTTAACCTATTTTGTATTTTAATTATAGTTAGGAATGTTTATTGTAACAATTAATAGTTGTGTTGTTTGGTTTTGTTTTTTGTAACTTATATTTTATATTATAGTTATGTTTTTGTTTATATATAAAAACAATAGTTTATGGTTTCGCGGTTTTAGTTTTGGTTTTGGTTTTTTATAAAATTGAAAAATCTTAAATGATCTCACGATTTTGGTTTTGTATAAAGTTAAATCGTTCAGTTTTAAAACCATTTAAAAAAGTAGCGATTTTGGTTTTGTATAAAGTTAAATCATTGAGTTTTAAAGCCATTTAAAAAAATGGTGGTTTTGGTTTTTGGTTTCGTTTGGTATATGTCTACCGGTTTTGGTTTCGGTTTTGTATGAAACCGGACCATTGATATCCCTATTCCTAGTAGAGATGAAACTGAAAAACCATTATCAACTATTTCCCAGCACGTCTGTCATGACAAATCTCACAATCAGCCAGTATTTACTCTCAGCATCATCTACTCCGCCAAGCCCAGTTCAGGAACAGCAAGATTTAAGAGGTGTAGTTTGTATAGATTGCAAATTTCTGCAATTAATCTAACATACTTCAATGAATAAGAGAATGATATTCAGACATCATTTCTTTAATTTAGACGCCGTTTGTTAACTCCATTTCTTTTCTTTTTTTCACTTAGACACCATCTGCTAACTTTTTTCTTTTAAGTAGCATTTGTTTTTTTAAGTATTTTTTTCAAAAAGCATGGTTGATTTTTATTTTTTCAATTTTTATATTATAAGAAATCGACCAATGGCGTGAGACCTCTCCACCAACATTTTTTAGACATCTATGGAATTTTTTGGATTAAGAAAATATTTTAGGGATAAAACTCAAATATAATCCTTACATTATCAAATACCTTTTTAATTATTTTTTTTACTTTTAAATAAAGTACTTTTTGTTAAATTAATTTTTTTGCTTTTAAAAATAGTGTTACTTTGCACTTAAGAAAGAGTAGTTTTAAAGATAACAAAAGTAAAAATATAATTTTAAATACCTCTTGAGAAGAGAAAAAGAGTTGCTTTTTGCATTTTTACTTTTATATCAGACGAGTTCGATTGACTTGGACGTCTTCACGGGCTTTTTTCAATAATCTATGCTTTTTTCTGTTGATTAAACGATCATTTACAGGGATTATACTAATAAAATCTCTAAAATATCAAACACACTTGCGCATTCTTTTGTCAAATTAATTTATTTTATTTTATTTTAAAAGGTACTTTGGAAAGAAAGGCCTTAAAAGGGTGCCTAAATCCTGTTCTTCATTTGCATAACATCTCTTTCTCAGTTTCAAAAATTTCATTGCATGATTTGCAAGGAAATATATCGATTTCTGTTCGGGATTGAAGAATAGTATGGTTCTGGGATCTAGCATCCATCTAGACAAAATTTATTGAATTGATGCTGAACAATTGGACCTTACTCGAGCCAATTTGACAATTTTGTTCAGCCATTAGTTCAAGTTTCTCGCAGGACGCAGATCCATTTTCATTTGTTGCCTATCTATTTCTAGAGGTAAAAATAGAGAAACATTCATCACATGTAATTCATTATTGCGTTCATAAAAGAAGAAAACGATCAAATTGAACCCTAAAAGACGTACTGCAAACCAAAATAACACGAAATTGAAATCGAGAGAGAAGGCTTACGGAGACGTAAGAGCAGGTCGGGATGACGGACATGGAGCGGTATTGAGCGTGATTGAAGGCGGAGACGCAGAGGTGAGAGGCGAGCCCTAAGCCTCTCTTGCTGGAGGGGACGAAGGTGTGAACTATGTCCATCACTTTGCCTCCATCTCTAACCACGTACTGCAAGTACACTTTCTTGTCCTCCGTTTCGAACCTCCGATCGCTCTCGTTCCACAATATTCTCGGCGTCTCCGCCGCTCTGGCGCCGGCTGCCGTCGCCATCACTGCACGTATACAGGAAAACAGAAAAAGAAAAAAAGGCAAAAAGCAACTGATGATTCCCGACTGGACGCAATAAAGAAAAAGTTAAATTACACTTTGCATCCCTAAACTTTATGAGTGCTTTCACGTTTCTTTCAATATTTTAATTTTCTGATAGTTGGTGGGGGGTGATACTAAATTAATAAAATTTCTCAAACTAAATAGGTAATTTAGTTTTAGTTTTAGTTTTATCTATTAGAATTTATAGAAATATTAATGTTTTAATTAGGATTGCGTCGCCAATTACTGTTCTACCGCTGCCGATTAGTAAACTTTGATCGTTGAATTTTAACCACCTTCAATTAACAGTAGTCAGAACTATGTTCACCGGTCGTTGAATTTTTTTATAATTACATTCAATTAATCTATTCAACAAATTTTTATTAACACCTTTGCAATATACTTTTTAGTTATTTCTTTAGTTACATTTAACTATTTTTTTGTCAAAAAATAAAATAAATTTTAAAAAATTACATTAGAAAATAGTTACATGAAACTAAACAAATACACTAAAAATAATTATATGGAACTAACAAATACACTAAAAAAAATAATCACATGTAACTAACAAAATTTAGTGGCTGGTGGCAAATTTTGCCAGTCGGAGGTCTTAGTCCGACGATGGGAAACGACAGGTAGGGACAAAGAGTGGTGCTGAAGATCGCCGATACAAAATCTTGAATAAAAGCATTTGATTAGAGATATAAGAGAACATTGATCATATGACTAAAACACAATGTAAAACATAATTAAAAGATTTTTACTCAATTTTAAATTAAAATAAGATAAATTATGAAATAAACTCTTTAATTGGAAGTATCCTTTTTGATTTGACAATTTAAATTAGAATTAATTAATTAAAACAACAAATTTCTGAAAAATGATCGAAAAATTAAAGGGACATAATGTGGCTACGCCCAAACTTTATAGGTGCAGAAATGTAATTTGAATAGAAAAAAAGAAAAAGGATTAATTAAAAGCTTGGTCGGTTTTGGTGCCTTTTTCTGTGAAGAATCTTGGAATTGAAAATTGAGAAATAAATAAAGGAAAAATTACCATATAATCTAGTTAAAAGGCTCAAATTACAAGATGGCCCCACAAATTTTTTTGTGCACCGAATAGTTCTATAGTAGGCGGCAGTTGTTATCAAATAGTCTTGTTTTTTAAGTAGGCTTTTTCCTTGGACGATTTTGCCCTCCCGTGAGCTTCACAGTCAACTTCAAGCTTCGTCTTCGTCGTCGTTGGGTTAGACGAAGTTCGGCGGACAGAAATTGGTTGCTGTGACGAGGATCGACGGACTGCCGGGATGACACCATTTGGGGTCGTTGGCACACTTTATCTCGAAACAAGCCCCGCAACTCAACCCATTGTTGAACAGCGCCGCCGTGTTCACGCCGTAACCCTGAATGTACATGTTACCATACCCACAAGCTCCACCTAGAGAGAGAGAGAGAGAATGTATCACTAATCCTTTCAAAAACTGAAAAACCCAGAAAAACATAACAGAAAACGCACCAAAAATATTTTAAATCGCGAAGAAATTGTTCTAATTAGGGAAATACATTCTACATTTCTACCCCAAATCAAATTCCTCAGCGAAATTCTAGTAGAATCTAAATGGCTATAGAATATGTAAGTATCTACAACAATGGAGATGAGTTTTGGTTTGTTTTCTACGTCGATTGATGAAGGTTTGTTATCATTACTCATCGTTGATCTGATTTTGGTTTTTTCTTTTGTTTCCAGAAAGTTTTGGTTTGTTTTCTCTGGTTATCAATGATTTGATTTTCTTTGCCGAACGGATTTGTATGTGTAGTTGAAGATTGTGTTGAGATTGTTTAATACAACATGATACCGTGTTGAATATAACACGACCTCATGTTATATTCAACACGGTATTATTTTCAAAGGAATTTGCGTTGATCAAGATTTAATTGCGTAGATCAAGATTTTTGAATAGATTGTGCAACAATATGATGTTGAAATACTTGTGGAGTTTCCAAGATTATAATTACGTGAATCAAGATTTTTGAATTGATTATGCAACAATGTGATGTTGAGTATAACATAATGTTATTTTTTTTAATGTGATGCATTAATTTTTTGAAAGAGTTTTGCTATAATTGTTTTGTGTTTTTATGATAATATGTGATATTGAATATAACATCATATTATTTTTAACATGATGTTGATTTGTTGTATTTATTTTTTCATTTGAATACAACATGATATCATGTTGAAATATAACACGATCGTGTTATATTCAACAATGTTTTATTTACAAACATTATTTATTTTTTTCAAAATATTTTTCGTATTTTTTAAGAATTATCATGATTTAAAATATGATGATATCATGTTGAATATAATATGATATTATATTCAACATAAATCTGGCAGTATGAAAATATTAAACCATTTTCAATTCAAAACTTAATAATGTTAAATATAATATGATCTCGTGTTATATTCAACATCAACTTGTATTGCACATAAGAATTTCATTCAGATGTTCGATTTTTAATTTTGTTTGTTAGTTTAGAATCGACCTATCCATAGTTATTATCGATTTCGAATTTTTCCAAAATCGTCGTTCGTCGTTCATATCTGTTCGTTTTTCATCATCTGTTCGGATTTTTTCAAATCGATGTGTTTGATGAATTTTCTGCACAGATTTATGCAATGAATCTCTTTATTTTTGTTGATTAAACAATGGATTTGGAGTTGCAACGAGGAGTTTTTTCGTAATGGATCTTGGATGAACAGTAATGCAGGGGTAAAATGGTCCAAAAAACGAAAATGACTATTTGGTAACATGTTTTTGGAAAAACATTATATTGTAGTTTTCTCCTCCTTTGAGGACCATCTGGTAAGCGCCCCAAAAATAAATAGTAAGTTTGGAATAAAATAAGGGAGGGTGTAAGTGCAAACCGCGTCATGAGCATTGCATTTCCCCAACTACTTAGTAACCTTGAAACTGACAACAATACTATAGAAAGCACCCAAAACATGAGTTGTTTACACAAAAAATATCTTTTTTAAAAAAAAATTTGGAAACTTGTGTATTGTAACTTTAATACGAAACCCACGCTACCCGACGTTCAGAACACCAGGTATATATTTATTTTATTTTTTTAATTTGTTGAACCCAGCGTTCATAATGTCGAGTTCAATTAAAATACAAATGGTACAAATATACCATTTGACCAACCCAGCTGCAAAGACTGCCTGTAAAGGCAGCCTTTGCAGCTAGCTTTATAGACTGCAAAGGTACAGTCTGCAAAGCGGTCTCGACGTTGTGAACGCTGAGACCAAAATGCTATAAAAACCCCTCACGTTTTAACTTACATTTGCCTTCTTCCTACTTCATACTTTTTGTTGCTGTGTCTGTTTATCAAAAAATTTATAATTTCACAACTTCTTCCTTCTACTATAAAAGTAAGTTTAATTTATTTTTTTTGTTTAATTTATTTGTTAGTTTGATTACTATGTTTTTTTTACTTGTTTTAATTAATTAGTTAATCTGTTTGTTAATTAGTTAGTTTACTTATTTAATTTGTTAATTAGTTGTTTAATTTCTTAGTTAGTTTGTTAGTTTAATTTGTTAATTTAGTTGTTTAATTAAAAATTATACACGTTGGCCCCTCAAAATTTGAGTAAATTATACATTTGAGATATTATAAATTGAAATATAAATTATAATATATTATTTTTTTTTTTAAGAAAAAATTGTTAGTTAGTTACTTAATTTGAGTTTAATTTGTTAATTTAGTTGTTTAATTAAAAAATGTGCACTTTGGCCTTTAAAATTTGACAAATTATACATGTAAAAAAATATAAATTGAAATAAAAATTATAATAGATTGTTTTAAAAAAAATTGTTAGTTAGTTAATTAGTTTAAAATTTTAATTTAGTTATTTAATTAAAAATATTTAATTAAAAATGTGCACTTTGGCCTCTCAAAGTTTGATAAATTACACATGTAGAAAAATATAAAAAAAATTATAATATATTGTTTAAAAAAAATTAGTTAGTTAGTTAGTTAGTTTAATTTATTAATTTAGTTGTTCAATTAAAAAATGTACACTTTGGCCCCTCAAAAAATGTTAGTTATTTAATTAATTTAATTTGTTAATTTAGTTGTTAGTTAGTTTTTTTTTTTTAATGTCTTTGAAAAAACTATTTTATTATTTTTAAAAAATATATTTTTAGTCTTTTAATATTTTAAAATGAATTTTAGTATTTCAATTAAAATCAAATTAATTAAATCTATCGAATTAATATTAACTTGATGTTGAAATTATATTCCATTGAAAGTTAATTAAATTATTGACTAAATTAAAAATAAATAAAATGAAAACGATTGAAAAATGTACATGGTGAGAAATCTGTATCGTTCAATAGGACGTCACTGGCTTTTGGAAGACGAATTTTCATACTCTTTAGATCTAATAGTTCGTTACTCTTCACGATGGGTTGCAAGGATGCGGGAGGAATACACTTATCGTGTCAACCAAACAGAGATTATGGTGGACGAATGCAAGCAATATAATATTGCAATAGTGTATCAATTGGTCAGAACAATGCCAATAGACACGCCGCATAATCTTCAAATGGCGTTGCATCGCTACCGCAAAGAAAATAACCGAATGCAAATTCGAATTTTTCTACACGAGATTAAAATGATGGCACGTGAGCATCTCGAATAAGGTTTGGTTGCCGAAGCGCATACTTACATGGGATGCGCAAGACAACCTCAATATCATTAAGATATTGAAATGTCTGATGATGAGAGTAATGTTTAATATTTTTGCATTGATGAATTGCAGTTTAACTATGTATTTCCTTTTAAGTCTAATATATCATTTTTACGTTAAATTATAATAACGCTACTTCTACCAAATAGCTGACTTTATCTCTTTCAATTGATAAGTGGTGTTGGGTTAGCTTTTTTTAGTTAAGTCTCCTGTACATAAGTTCTAAAACATCATTTTTCAGTAATTAGGTTTTAAAAAAAAACTATTTTTTTTTTTTGTAAATTCGTAATGTGCAGTATAATATTTGTAAAGAAATTACTCAACCTATAATTTTTGTGATGTCTTCAAATATTAATTCAAGTGAAGAAAGCTCATTTGGTTTTTCAAGTGAGGAGAACTCATATTGTGTTTGGGGTTGGCCTGGACCCTGGAATCACCAAAGATGTTGGGTTCTACAATTATATTATGATGACTAGTGGAGTGATCAAAACACCAACCCGATAGAGTATCGCGTCGGTCTATGCCAAGAATGGGAATACAGGGTGAATGAGTTTAACAACCTCGTATCTTGTTTGAGAGATCTTAATGCACCTTTTCCGTATCGTCAAAGTCTTCAGATGCCTAGATGATGTATAATTGTTGACACAACCGAGATTGAAGATGCTATTACACGAATTCGCCTGGAGAATAATCGAATATTGTTGCACAGGAATTGATATTATCTACTACAACTAACCAATGAAATGGCTACCGCAACTAACTGAGTACTCTTTCCAAACGAATACCATAACGTCAGAAATAACAATGAATATTTGTTTAAGGGGTACATGTCCAATGAAGAATAAAGAATTTTTGGCAATTCAATTGTCTTTTTAAGTGTTTTCTTATCACTATTTCCGTGATGTTATGTATTGTATTTCTTATTTATTGTCTTTGTTATGAGTTTTTTAACAAACACCGTTAAACATGTTTCTAATTTATGTAATATTTTTTTCTTCTTTTTATAATTAATTGTACTTGTTAACATGTTTAATTTCAATATGATGTTTATGATTATATTAAGTTGTTTCGTCTTTAATATTATACTCTTTCAATGTGCTCTATAATATATTAGGTGAAATAAATGAAATTATCCTTTAGTTAAGTGTTGTTTCAATTAATAGGTGGTGGTGTTTGTTATGTATTGTCTTTAATATACCTTGTCTATATCATGTCTGCCTTCGAAAAATAATCTTTCAAATTTACGATGAAAATATACAAGTCTCGAAGATGGAGTAGAAAATTCAACAAACGTGTATAATAATGTACATCAATATGTATTTATATAAAAAGCTGTTGATCTACTGTGTATATTGCTTCTGAAATGGATAAAACATTTAAATAGGAGATCGAGTAAGCTGTCTAAGATTCCGAAGAAATTCTTAAAAAGTATACAGAGTGGAAAATGGTTGAATATATATATATATATACACACATACTCAACCATTTTCCACTCCGTATGCCTTTTAAGAATTTCTCCAGAATCTTAGACACCTTCTCGATCCCCCATTCAAATGCTTTATCCATTTGCGAAGCAATATATACGGTAGATCAACAACTTTCTAAAATTACAAACATTACAAAAAAAGGTATTTACTAACTATGTACATTCCTATATAACTATGTGGAAAAAAAAAAGTATTTACATAACTATGTACCACAACCTCTACGTCGGATGTTCTTCTGCCCTCGGCGTTGAGTAATAGGAGGTTCCTCAGCCTCTTCATAAACCTATGTAACCTGTACAAACTCCATGAACGGTTGTTGCATCATCCCCAGGTGGTATCCTCGTCTTCCCCGAACTACGGCACCAGTGACATTTGTCTTTCCAATCTTGTGGGTTGGAAAAATGCCATCGGAGGAATCACGCCTGAAGTAGACACAATTTCGCCCATTGCCGGAGTAATAAATAACGATGATGGTTGTGTACGTAGCTGTAATGTGTAATGGGAATAAGGGTCATGCATCTGGTACACGTCGAACGGCTCAACATCATCACCCATGTCGTACGTACTAGATGGTTTGACATTAGCACTCATATTGTACGTTGTAGAAGATTTGGCATCATCTACACTACTTGGATGGTAGGTGTCACAAATCCATGGCTGAGGAGCAGGCTGAGGAGATAGATGAACGTCAGTTGGCTTGACAAGTCTCTTGGTATGAGTCCAGAGTATGCGTCCGTGGAGAAAGATGACCCAAGCGCATCAGATACGATATTTTTGGATCCTACGAAACACATGTGATCGTTAAGTTAATACATTAATAATAGCAAGAAAATCAAACTCATATAAGTAAATAGATGGTATACTCAATGTGATCATACATCTAACTGCGCTAGTCCTCCTGTTGCTAGATAACTGAACTCAAGTCGGTACCCCAGGTTGACCAATAACCTTCGTGTGATTCTCCAATACCAGTCCATGTATTCTTGGTTAACCCCTATCTCTTACTCGAAGCTGCCCACATTTGATGCTCGTCGCCTATTCCACGCAACTATATGTGTGTGGTGCTTCTCAGTCCAGTTCGCACCGAAGTGTCATCGCCGAGTAATTTTGTGCAACTTCTTATCTATAATTATCGGTTGAGGAATCCCTTGCTGATAACTAAATTGTCGTATCACGCACATGGGATACGTATATTCGACGATCTTTTAGCAAATAGGGGGCGACATTGTCATCCATATATCTTCTCTATCTCTAGTATATAGAGGTAAAGTCGACAGGAGATAGGGCATCCAAATGACCTGTAAAAAATATATAAATAAACAAATAAAAAAATTAAAATTTTGATGTAAATAAATAACTAAGCTCGTTATTCTGCAACCGATCTAACTGATCGCGCAATAGACCACCAAAACATGCATCGACACATTTTTCAAATTGAACTCAAGGGTCCACCTGTACACAAAAAATATAAACCATAAGTTTAATATCCATTACATGATAAATGAAATTAAAAAAAAAAAAAAAAAATACTAATTACTTCCTAAGCACCCCACGGAGTGGCTGGGAACGTCAAGCTCTCATCGTAGTCTAGCTCTCTGAATGATATATTATAATGGGAGAAAAGGACAACTTCAGGTCGAAACCTCGGTAACCGTTCTTAGGCCCAACGCTCTAACAAAAATAGGCAGTCGACTATGTATTTCGTCATGGCCTTTGATGCCTTACATAGCTCGCGTTAGAGGACCACTAGTGTCGCACTGCCCTAGCTATACTTGACGGTAGGTGTCAAGTCGCTGAGCAATGGGAGGTAGGCTAGCTTGATGTTGTTATGTGATTTATTAGGCAACAACATCGTGCTAGGCATAATCAAGCAATACGCACGTGCGTAGCAATGCATGGCCTCTTCATCGGCCTCCTCAAGAACTTAGGAGAAGGTTCTCCGTAACCAATTGAGCTTCAAACAACCATTCCTAATCTTATCCACTGGCGGTGCCACTCCAAGGAGACCATAACAAAGTGTCTGCCAGCTATCTACCAGTCACGTGTCCTAAGGGCCGATAATTGGTTGCCCATGCACGGGTAACCCCAACAAGACGGCCACGTCTTGTAGTGTGATGGTCATCTCCCCAACGGGTAGATGGAAAGTGTGTGTCTTTGGACACCATCTCTCTACAAACATGGTTATAAGGGACCTATCTAACCACTTCGGCCACAACTTGAATGGGCCGTACAAATCGGCTAATTCTATCAGCTGTATAACTCGAGGGGGGTGTTTTCTCTCTATCCCTCTACATCAAATCCAACACAATCAAGCGCACCAATATTCTGAAACATTAATTAAGACACAATAAATAATATTAAATATTTTAAAAACTAAAATAAAAAAATTAATGTAATAACTTAAATATTTACCTATGCTGTGCAGACTAATGCGGACCTGTGCTCCGACTGCATGTGTAGAACTCAAAGATCTATGGGCCCAGAGTTTGACATAGTTGAAATTTTCCCCCCTCCCCCCCAACACTTGTGTCAAATTTGTTAGTATGAAATTAAAATTTAATCACATTTATAAACAAAATATAACATTCATTACAAAAAAAATATGTACAACAAGTGCATGGAATTTATGATACATAAAAGTTGACAAAACAAACAGATAAAGTAACATAAACATTCATTACAATGAACCGACAAGATCAATTGAGTGTATGGCGGGGTCGGGATGGATAGCTCTGCCTATCATGTCCAGTCTAGGAATATAAACCACACCGATTTGTTATTGTTTTTGGCGACTGATCCATCTCGTTTTGAATGTGAGTGGAGTTTGGTTAACCACGATACACAACTCGAAGTCTATTATGGTCCAGAATTAGGTTCGAAAAATTGGTCTGTGGCCAGTAGTTCGCGTGAATAATCGGCCAAAACGATGACTCCCACACTATAAATTGATTCGTCATTATCTACTCAGCTGCAATATAGCGTAACGCATCAATGCCACAATACTCGATGGCCGCAAGCATATGGGAGCACGGATATTGTCAAATTTTATACTTTCCACATATGCAATCAGTGTTATCCTCTAATGTGATTTGGTGAGCGATCAGGCCCCCAGTAAGAGTTTTTCTAGTTTTAACGTGGTAAATTGCATTTTCTCTAGAAAAATAATATCATATTTAATTAAAATATGTGTGGCAACAATTATATGTAATGTGAAAAAAAGAAAAGAAAAAAAAAAGTAAATAATAAATACTAACTTACTGATTGAATATTTGCATCTCGTATGTTTTGAACTTGACTTGAGATTTTTGTATTTTTTGAACGACGTGTTTAGTGTATAGGTAACCATCGATTGAGTCCTTTAGAGCTTCTTGTCAACCAATATCAAAGTATTTAACCATCTTATAGAACATAATCTTTACGGATGCAGTAATTGGAATATTTCTTACACCCTTCAAGCAATTGTTAAATACCTCTGTGTAATTGGTCGTCATCACTCTCCAACGTTTACCATTGTCGTGTGTTTTGGTCCATTTGTAAGTTAGAATATTGTTCAACCATGTATACGCTCGAACATCAATTTTTTTTATCTCTTCCATGATAGCATCGTACTTTTGAATTTATGTCGCAACACCCGTATTCCAAGCAAGATCTTTGAGATACTAATTTTTAGCAATCTTGTTGAAAATGCTGCAAAGGTGCTGCAAATAAAATCGGTGATATCAGAGGGGCTCGTTCTATTGATTAAGCCAAAGACTGTTAACCAACTAGTAATGCTGGCGTGTCTGTCAGATATCAATGTCACTTCAGAACGATCACCGACAATGTGACACTTAACTATGTAAATGAACCATCTCTATCATCGGTAGCCCTCGGTCGGTACGACCGCGAAAGGATGACACTTGTTGGACGACGTCATTCCAATGGCGATTAAGATATTTCCCTCGTATTTACCATATAAGTGGGTCCCGTCAATCATGATGACGGGCCGACAATAACACCATCCGTCAACTGAAGGTTTGAATGCCCAAAATACCATGTCAAACATCATATAACCAATTATATCATTCGGTACAATGCTCCACTAGACAATTGTACCCGAATTGTAGTGCTGCAATGCAACCATATACTTCATCAACTTTCGATATGATTCATCCCAATCTCCAAACAAGGTCTCGATGGCTTTAGATCTAGCCAACTAAACTTTTCAGTAGGAGATAATGAATTACTGAGACTCCTTCACATAAACTACAATGACGCCAATCTTCAATTCTGGATCCTGTTCAACTTGTCTAAGTATTAAATTTAAAATGACACCAGAATCCAAGTTTTTATAATCTACAGTAGTATGATTATAGAAACATATGTGTTGCCTTTCATACTGCCTAATCTGAAATATACCATGATTTTTTTTCTTCATAATCACCCGTAACATCCAATTGTATCCATGCAAACAATTAATTGACTAAATCTTCTTGTTTGTTTCCAACACACAATACTCTTTGTTCTTCTTAACATGGTAATATTTCACGGCATGCTGGACATGTTTCTTGTCCTTAAAGACCATAACAGTATGGAATTCATCCATCTCTGGTGTCTAGAAATTCTTCCACAACTTTGGCTCGTATTTTGCCATGTCGTCATCGTCACCCCCATCCAAGTTATTGAAAAATAGAATAACCATGTCCAACTCCAATTGTTGATTCTAACTCCCTTACCCACTAGGCCCATTATATCGATCTTTGTCTCCATCTCCATCATTCTCCTCTGGCTCCAACGCAACATCCACATCTAAGTCTTCTTCTGACATACCGTGACGACTATCAATTGTATCAAACTCACCACCATAATTATTTCTGTTGTCTTGCGGTGGACTACTTGGCGAATAATGGTGATGTGAAAGAGCAGAGCTGGTGCCATAATCATGGTCAATCATACTATGAGAATGATCTTATTCTGGAATATATGTGGTGGGACGGTGTAATTAGACTCAAGTAATTGGGGGTGCGACATGAGAATACTGTGGGAATGATATTGTTCTAGAATGTAGGGGGTGAGATGGTGTAATTAGACTAGACTACTTGGGGGTACGACATGGGAATATTATAGCTAAAAAATTATCTGTCAGATTGGGTACTGTGCGGATTAAAACTCTGAGTCATTAAATAGGTAAAATGACCACTTACGAGAAAAAAATTCGGACCATCATTAAATGCTTGTTCTACCTCTACATACACTTCAACAACAAGAATGGAGGGTATGTATAGAGGTAACTCAAACACTTAGTCTAATGCTGAGTCGTCCCCGATAGAAAACAAGGTATATTTAAAATTCCTCCCGAAAAGAGCCATCGACATCCTGCACTTTAATTTCAAACTTCCATTAGCGCTATCCTGAAGAATACATGGTCTGAGCATCTCAATTAATTTGTTTAAGGTTGTTCCTCGACGGACAACCAAAGATTTTACAGATAAGGTACTGTAAGAAACTCTGACATCGGTACCATCCAATATTCTACCACCCCAATACAATAATAACCTGACGTTCTCCATTTCAAGCGGCTATCATTTTACAACCCAAAACAGAACAAGAAAATATTATCGTCAACTAAAACTCAATCACAAAAGTATGTTTACATACCAATTGTTTATAGTGTTCATTTTTATATTTTTGAGTAATTTATTTTCATTCTTTATCATTTTATTTATTTTTAATTTATTCAATAAATTAATTAACTTTAACTTTGATCGAATAAAAATTCCACGTCTAGTTAATATTAACTCAATAATTTATTTTTTCCACATGTGTAATTTGGAAAACTTTGAGGGGTCAAAGTGTACATTTTTAAATTAAACATTTTTTTTTTTTATCAAACAACTAAATTAACAAACAAACTCAATTTAAAAAACTAACTAATTTTTTTAGAACAATATATTATTATTTCTATTTTAACCTATATTTTCCCACATGTATTAAAAAACCTATTTGGGGTCAAAGTGTACACTCTTTAATTAAACAACTAAATTAATAAATTAAACTAACTAACTAACAATTTTTTTTTTTAATACAATATATTATAATTTCTATTTTAATTTATATTTTCCCATATGTGTAATTTTTCAAATTTTGAGGGGCCAAAGTGCACATTTTTTAATTAAACAACTAAATTAACAAATCAAACTCAAATTAACTAACTAACTAACTATTTTTTTTTAAAACAATATATTATAATTTCTATTTTAACCTATAATTTCCCCCATGTATAATTTGTCAAACTTTCAGGGACCAAAGTGCACATTTTTAATTAAATATTTTTTAATTAAACAAATAAATTAACAAACAAACTCAAATTAAAAAACTAACTATTTTTTTAAAACAATATATTATTATTTCTATTTTAACCTATATTTTCTCACATGTATAAAAAAAAACTATCTGGGGCCAAAGTGTACATTCATTAATTAATTTTTTCCATATGTGTAAATTGTCAAATTTTGAAGTGCCAAAGTGCACATTTTTAATTAAAACAACTAAATTAACAAATCAAACTCAAATTAACTAACTAACTAACAACTTTTTTTAAAACATATATTATAATTTCTATTTTAAGTTATATTTTTCTACATGAATAATTTGTCAAACTTTGAGGGGCCAAAGTGCACATTTTTTAATCAAATGACTAAATTAACTAACTAACTAACAAATTAAACAAGTGGACTAACTAACTAACAAATTAAACAAATAGACTAACTAACTAACAAACAAACTAAATAATTAAATAAGTAAAAAATATGCTAATCAAACAAACAAATAAATTAAATAAAAAAACTAAAACAAACTTACCTTTATAGTAGGAGGAAAAAGTTGTGAAGTTGTGAAATCTTTGATGAACAAACACTATTTAGAGAAACTGTGAAGGAGGAACAAGAACGAAATCGGTATAAGGAGGAAGATTTGAACACTTAGGAGATACATTTGTCAAGAAGAAGAAAATTGGATTGGCAAATGAAGAATGTACACTCAGAAGTAAAAAATCACAAGAGGGAAATGAAACAAGAATGAGTTTCAAAAGCTATATATAGTGTTTTGGTCTTGGCATTCACAACATCGGGACTGCTTTGCAGACTGTACCTTTGCAGTTTGCAAAGCTAGCTGCAAAGGCAGCCTTTGCAGGCAGCCTTTGCACCTGGGTTGGTCAAATTGTACATTTGTACTGTTTGACTAACCCAAACGGTGTATTACTGTTTTGATCAAACGGTGATACACCGTTTGATTTTTAATTGAACTCGACATTATGAACGTCAGGTTCAACAAATTAAAAAAATAAAAATAAATATGTACCCGGTGTTCCGAATGCCAGATAACGTGGGTTTCATATTAAAGTCATAATACACACGTTTTCAGATTTTTTTTAAAAAAATATATTTTTCGTGTAAACAACTCCCCAAAACACTGCCCAAAATACGCCATGCCATGTGCAAGTTGTTTACGGAATAAATATTTTAAAAAAATAAATTAAAAAAATTACGGAAACAGTTGAGGTTTCAACTTATTTACCGGAGGCACACATTTCGGCGATCAGAACGCTGGGATCGTTTATATATATATATATATATATATATATATATTCCCAGCCTTGTAAAGGCTGGAATCAAACATTTTATTTTATTTTTTAAATGCAAACGGCGACTCGCCGTTTGCTTGGCCGGTTAAACGTGACCGACCAAAGGCTACAGAAGATGGCAACCTTCTTCATTTTTTGAAGAAGGCCGATTCCTTTGGTAGGCAGGCAGCTGGACCCCCGCTATATAAATATACCCTATTTCATTCCAATCTTGCTCATTATCTATCCAATTGTTTCGCTCTTCCTCATTCAAAATTTTTCTTCATTTTAATCAGAGTGTTCATTATTTATTTGACCAATTTAAGGTTGTTCCCCTACGGACAACTAAAGATTTTACAATTAATGTACTATAACAAACCCCGAACTCGGTACCTGTAATACCCGAATTTTAGCACGTACGTCATTTTAGTTGCATTTTAGAGTAATTGAAAAAATATGGGATAAAATTGTGTTAATTCATATCCAAATTAAAAGTTTATGGGTTAAATCGCAAATTTAAAAACATTTATTCTAGACTTAGGATGCAAATTGTCAATTAAAATCTAAAATTTAAAATGTTAGGGGTGAAATTACAATTTAAGAAAATCCAAAAAGGTTGAATTGGACTAAAAGAAGGATTTAAAGAAATTAAGGGAGGGAAAAGAGTAATTAAAACAAAGTTTATTTTATATATATATATATGTGTGTGTGTGATCGTGAGCTCAGCTGGAGACCAAGAGAGTGAGGGACGACGTGGCGTGTAGAGAAAATCCATCCACCATCTTCATGCATATAAATACCCCATGCATTGTACGATGATCAAACATCTCAAAAGAAGTAAATTTAGAAAATAAAAATCTAGAAATCTATAGAGAGAAAGAGAATCGGAGGGTGATCGGCGTTCCTCCGGTGGGTGTAGGTGTGGCATCGCCGTTCAGTGGGTTATTTTGTGCGTAAGGGTCTGTTCAGACGTTGGCTGGGTATGTGCATGTGTGTGCTCGTCCGTTTGTCCGTCGTACGTGTGAGTGTGCTCTATTTTTCTGTTTTGTGTCGACAGCATGTGCGTGTGTGTGTGCTTTCTCTTATGCTTGTAGTGTATGTGTGTGGGTGGATGAGTGGGGGAGCATTGGAGTGGTGTGTGGGTGTTTGATCCTTTGGGAATGGCAGTGTAAGCCGTCGAAGCTGGTGAGAAGAGAGAGAGAGAGAGACGGTTAGTTGGGAGCGAACCAGAAGCTGATCAAGAAAGATGGTCGTTTGCCTAGGCGGTGACAACTTCGCCTAGGCGGTGAAGCATCAGAACGCAAAATAGAGAAAACAGGGAGTGTGTTTGCCTAGGCGGTGAGATAACGGCCTAGGCGGTGATGAGTCAGTAAGCAAAACAAAGAAAAGAAGAAGTGTGTTTGCCAAGGTGGTGGATCCTTCGCCTAGGCGGTGAGTTCAGGAGCAGAAACTAAATTTTTTTAGGAAAAAAGAAATCGACAACCGTTTTGGAACGGGTAACGTTTCTCGTTAAATTTTATGATTTGTTAAATTTAAATATTAGCATCAAAATTTCGTAACCGGAATAATAAATTTTGGGACCATTCGTATTACTAAATTTTGTACAGTAAATTTTAGCGAAGCGAAACTAGCCTAATAATAAATTTTCATAGTAAAATGTGGGGACGGGAAAATTGTAAAACTTAGGGCCTACATTGCATGATTAGGTTATTTTAAATAGATTATTAATTTAGGCCCTATCACTATTAGCTTCACAGGCACCGGCGTATTGATAGAGGGTGATCAGTAGCAATTTTGCAGAGCGGATATCGAGGTGAGTGTACTGTCTTCTACGTAAATTACAAATTGTATTTTCGTATATATTATGGAAAATGTGTTTATTTAAAAATTAAACGAATTTGCAACTTATATGGATTAAGTGATTTTGGGTGCTTGTGGAAAAATATTTTGTGGATTACGTTGGTTTTAAAAAGGTAAAAAAATGATTTGTTGAATCTAGTTGGTTTCTAAAAAAGTGGAAAAATGATTGTGGACCGAGTCGTTTGTTGTTTGGCCTGATTATGCCATATTATTTCTTCCCGAAAGGGATGTGGATTATCTGTTAGGCATAGTCCTGCAGAGCGTTGTTTATCTACTAGGCATAGTCCTGGAGACCGTTGTTTATCCACTAGGCATAGTCTAGCAGAGCGTTGATTATCTGCTAGGCAAAATCCGGCAGAGCGTTGTTGTGACCCGCTAGGAAGGCAAATCCTACGGGTGGTATGGTACCGTTGCAACTCCCGATCATGAGGTTAAAACGATTATATGGCTAATCGGAGGGTGGTGTGGTTTTTTGTTGTATACGGTGAATCGGTTGAATAAATTTATATATATATATATATATATATATATATATATATTACTTTACCCTGGATTGGTATATCCATATATGTTGGTGTATCTATTATTTTGGTTGCTTTACACTATTTGGTTAGTGTACGCCGAAGGATTCTACTATCCTTCGCGTATATGACTACTTGCAAGTATACAAGGTCAAAGTTTTAGTATAGTGTGATCGTTAAGATCGGGTTATCGTATCCACAGGGATTGGTGTCGTTACTATCGAATACCGTGTTTGTCGTGACCTAATTTTATCTAGACGAAAAACAAATGTATTTAATTAATAAAACTAATACTAATATAACCTAAATTAACTACATTAATATGCTAATATGTTTTAGGATCAAGAATTGCCTAGGGATTAACATGTTTACAAATACGTGTTCGATCTCGATTTACTCACTTTTACGGTGTTCGACCTATTTGACAATCTCGGTACGTAAACTTCACCGCCACCTCTACTAAGTGTAAGACGGGGGAATACATGAATTCGAGTCAACGAAGAAGTCCCCCTCAATGCCTTAATGACCCTAGGTCACGTGAGTCTCGCCCAGCGTCATTGATTACACACAATCCAACTCCCTCCCGGGTTAATGGATCATCACGTTGTATTTACCCTATCGACAATCTCCATTCTAAAACTCTCTCACCACCACTCCCGAGTGTAAGAAGAGGGATATAATGCAACTTCGTGTCAACGAAGAAGTCTCCCTCAACGTCTTAACGACTCTAGGTCGCGTGAGTTTTGTCCCAACGTCATCGATTATCCACGATTCAAACCCCGACCAGGTTATAAAATCGTGGCGTTTGTTTACCCAAATCTGAATTCGGGGTTTGTCAAAACCCCGTATTCTCCATTTATCTAACTAAACATGATAAACAAATAATACGATAAATACAATCAAACTACGAAGAACAATCACAAACGAAACACCGATGTCATCCAAACATCGTATTTATAAATATAATATTAATTCCTATTACAATCCATATTTAGCTATGTCCATAGCTGCATTTACAATGAAATAATAAGCTAAACATGCTCACATGATCCTAAGATAAAGAAATAAGGAAAAACAATTGAAGAACTTAGCCTCGTCCGAAGATAAACCGCTAAGAACGCTCAACGATCGATTCGCCGTCTTCTCCACTTCGGGATGTGAGCTCCACCTCTAAAACTCCTAAACCTAGGCCTAAATATAGCCTAAGGTGCCCAAATGGCGGGGGGGTTCACAAGGAGAGGAGAGGGAATGGTATTTATAGCCAAAATATCTCAAAATATCTAATAAATATCAAGGCTGTGTCAGGGGTTTTCGCCTAGGCATAGGGTTTTTCACCTAGGCGGAGGTAGTTCGGTTAACTTTCTGCTGCTTTTCCGCCTAGGCGCTGGAATTCTCGCCTAGGCGAATGAACTGCAAGTGTGTATTTTGTTTTGACTGTAACTTCTTCAACCAAACTCCGATTGCGGTGATTTAAAAACCTATGGAAAGATAAGAAAAATATATGCAACTTCTATGTTTTGAGTGTTTCCAAAATAGGATTTTATAATAGTCTAAAATAGTCTTAAATTTACAACACCTGTACCAACTTTGCAGGTTTGGTGACCACTTAGGCGAAGAAGTAGGCGGTGGACTTGGAAATGTTTCTACTAGGGTTTCCGCCTAGGCGGAGGAATTTCCTACCTAGGCAGTGGGTTGTCAGTAACCTTTTGTCATTCTCAACATCTTCACTACTTAGGCGGAGGTCTAGACGCCTAGGCGGTGGGCTTTCTTCATATTTTTGCCTCTTTGCTTATTTATCCACCATAACTTCGACTTGCCTTCGGTTCAATCTTATCGTTTTTGTTCCAATTTTCTATCTTTTTGCCCCACACACCTGATTTAATACAAAAAGATAAAAACTAATTAAAACATAATAAAATACTATATAAACACTCGAAAACCAACTTAATTCGGTTTGGAAATACATAGGTAGATCACACCTATCAAATAGATATAGTATTCTGGTGGATTTTCACTGCTTGGTTGGAATGTTATAAATCTATGATTTTGTTTCTAAGGTGACAAGAAAACAGAGTTTTCCAATTGGTATGTGATTTTTGTATTACTATTTGAAATGCAATATTTAAATTATTATTATTATTATACTTTATCCATATATTATGAAGACAGTATACTAATAAAATTTTGGTTTCAGGTGCAGCGGCCAGGAGTCGGTCCTCTACTGGCACTAGGTAGAGTCATGCTGCAGCGTTGTTTTGGGAGTAGGTTGTTTAAGGCGAACCCATGGGAGGTTCAACATTATTATTTCGTTGTTACTATTTTTGTTGTATATATATTCAGGGACAGATGTTTCCCAATTTGAGAGGATGTATATGGTTGTGTGCCTGTATATGTTTGTATATATATGTCGTGGTTTCTAGTTGGTTGGTAGTTCAGGGGAGGTCATGTCGACGTTACGCCAGCCCCGGGGTGACGTGTATCCGGGGTGGGGTGTGATAATTTGTGGTATCAGAGCCTAGGTTATAGGTTTTATAGACTTGTTAGTTGTCGTGTCGGTAGTGGACTATGAGATAGGAAGACGTGCTAGTCGTCTAGTCGGTAGGGGACCTTGAGATAGAATGTCAGTGGGTGAGGTTGGCACTCACGTGGTAGTTATTTAGGTAAAATAATTACTATCATTTTTGGTCGGCCTAGTTGGGTGTTGAGTTGAATTTTATTACAGATAATGGGTATGGAGCGTGGAAACGAGAGCTCTGGGAGTGTGGGACCCTAGAGGTAGGTGGAACCCCCGAGGCAAGTGGAACCCCATGAACAGGGTGATAGGGTGTAAGGGAGCTTGGATGCCGTTGAAAGAATTTTGCAAGTTCCTGCTCAGTTGACAGAGTAGCAGGCGAGGATCATGGAAAGTCAAAGGGCCCAAAGTGATACTGCTACATCTCAGGCAGTACGATTGAAAAGATTCAAGGAGTTGGACCCTTCGATGTTTATTGGAACAGCGAGTCCAGCCGATGTTGGGAATTGGATTCAAGGCGTGGGTCACGTATTTGAGGCTATGGGGATTGTTGACGATAGTCGAGTTCCCCTTGCCACTTTTCAGCTGAGGGAGAAAGTCAACCATTAGTTGGAAGAAATGAAGAGACTGATTACCGGTTCTGGCGAGGAGATCACGTGGGATCGTTTCGTTGCTGTGTTTAATGAGAAGTATTTTCTTGAGTCTTACCGGTTCCAGATGGAAGAAGAATGTATAGTTCTGAAGCATGGGAAAATGACCGTTCAGCAATACGAAGTCAAATATGATGCTTTGTCCCATTTTGCCCCTATTCTGGTGAAAACGAAAGAGGCAAAATGTAGACGATTCCAGAAGGGACTTAATTTGGAGATTCATTCCAGGTTGACAAGTAGGCCGATTAAGAGTTACGCGGAGTTGGTGAATATGGAAAAACTAGTATAGAGAGATGTTCAAGAAGCCGCCGAGAGTCGTGAGCAGTACAAAAAGAGTAGATTTGAGTCGCCCAACAGATCTTTGGGTGGCACTTCTCGGGCGGTACCTCAATCGTCGATTGCTCGGGCCCCATCATTGGGCTAATCTGTTAGGAGCCGTGGTTCTCTGCAATTATACTCTGGGCGACAGCATAGTATATCAGAATCAAGTGTTGGCCCGCAGAGATAGGGAATGAATTAGCAGTCTAGCTAAGCTAGAGTAGGTAGATGCTATCAGTGTGGGGCACTGGATCTCTTCATCAGAGACTGTCCCATGAGAGTACCGATATGTTTTCATTATAATGAGTCGGGTCATATATCTACGAATTGTCCAAAATTTACTGTTATATCTGTACCTTCTGCGAGCAGTATGAGTAGTGCTGGTCCTAGCACTGTCCAGGGGTGTGGTAGAGGATCTGCTGGTAGACCTCCGACGCGAGGCCGTGTATTTGCTACTACTCGACAGGATGCCCAAGCTACTCCAGACGTGGTCACAAGTATCATGTCTTTATATGCTAGAGATGCACGTGTACTTATTAATCCTGATTCTACTAATTCATTTATTTTGGCAACCTTTATAACGTATGTAGGCAAGTTTCCCATTTCTTTATCATATCGTATTGTTATCTCTACCCCGGTGGGTGAGTCGGTATGGATCGATAGTGTGTATAAAGATAGTCCACGTCGGATCGGTGATAGAGAATTGTTGGCAGATCTATTACCCTGAGTATTCGTGATTTTGAGTTGATACTGGGTATGGATTTGCTATCTGGATATCATGCTACAATGTATTGTTTTAAGAAAGAAGTGATCTTTCGAATCTCAGGTGAGCCAGAGTTCGTATTCTCAGGAGACAGAATTATTACTCTTGTCAGTTTGATTTCAGCCTTAGAAGCCAGGAAATTATTGAAGAAAGGATGTCAGGGATATCTCGTGCACGTGATTGATACCAGTTAGAAAGAAGTTCAGATAGCAGATATTCTAGTGGTAAAAGATTTTCCCGACATGTTTTCGGATGAATTTCCAGGGTTGCCGATTGATAGGGAGATGGAATTCACTATCGAGTTGCTTCTAAGAATTTCTCCTATATCGATTCCACCTTATCGTATGGCGCCTACCGAGCTGAAAGAATTGAAAGTGCAGTTGCAAGATTTATTAGACCGTGGGTTTATCAGACCCAGTGTTTCCCCATGGGGAGCCCTAGTGTTGTTCGTGAAGGAGAAGGATGGCACGTTGAGAATGTGTATCGATTATCGACAGCTGAATAGGGTGACGGTTCGTAACAAATATCCGTTGCCTAGAATCGATGATTTGTTCGACCAGCTCCAGAGGACTAAAGTGTTTTCCAAGATAGATCTCCGATTGGGGTATTACCAATTGAAAGTCAGAGATAGCGACATGCCAAAAATGGCGTTCCGTATGAGATGTGGACACTATGAATTTCTGGTTATACCCTTCGGATTGACAAATGCCCCTGCTACTTTCATGGACTTGATGAACCGTATCTTCCAATTGTATCTAGTTCAATTTATTATCGTGTTCATTGACGACATATTAGTCTATTCCCAAAGTGAGAAGAGCATGCAGAGCATCTCCAAATTGTGTTGCAGACGTTGCAGGAGAAGCTGTTGTATGCGAAACTCAGTAAATGCGAATTTTGGTTAGATCATGTGGTATTTTTGGGGCATGTTATCTCAGGAGATGATATTTAGGTGGACCCAAAGAAAGTTGAAGATGTTATCCAATGGGAAAGGTCGAAAAATATGACTGAAGTCCGAAGCTTTTTCGGATTGGTGGGTTACTATTGACGATTTGTGTAGGGATTTTCTGTTATTGCTGCCCCGTTGACCCAGTTGACCCATAGAGGGTCTAAGTTTGAGTGGACTGATAAATGTGAGCAGAGTTTCCAAAAGCTGAAAAGAAGGTTGATATCGGCGCCAATACCGTCTCTCTCGACAGAAAGGGGTGGTTTTGTGATTTATAGTGACACGTCACACCAAGGGCTGGGATGTGTACTGATGCATCATGGTCACGTAATCGCATATGCATCTAGGCAATTGAAGAATCATGAGCGTAATTACCTGACGCATGATTTGGAGCTAGCAGCGATTGTAAGACCCCGACCTTTGGCATATGCATAGTTCAAATCGCGTTTTAAAATACTTTGGAAATAATGGGTTGATGGTATAACTTATGATTTAATTTTAAATTTGAGGGGCTAATTACGTAAATTTTTAAAAAAAATAAAAAAATAATAATAATAAAAAAAATCTAGGGCTTAAATTGTAAATTTTTATAAAAAAAATTAAAAATGGGTTTAATTAAAATCTTAACCAAAAAGAGGGGGAGGATTATGTAAATTATATATATATATATATATATATATATATATATATATATATATTATAAACATTATATCTATATGTACAGAAGGTGGAAATGAACGGCGAGGGAGAGGCCAGGTGGTCGGCTGCTGGATCACATATACACGCGCGCGCGTGCGTGCACACATACACACACACACTCACACACACACACACACACACACACATATATATATATATATATATATATATATATATATATATATACATAGGAAAGCGGAAGAAAGGTCGAGAAATAATCAGAACAAAATCGAAGAGAGAGAGAGAAAGAGGAAGAAGAAGAAAGAGAGAGAACAAGGAACAAAGGGGTTCGCCGGCGGTGGGTGTTCGGCCGTCGAGGGTGGTTTGCATGTTTGAAGTACATATGTGGGTTTGATCATCGGCAACAATGACGAAGAGAGAGACAAGATCGGTCCGGCGGTAAAGTGCAGTTCGTCGATGGTGAGGAGCGGCGGTCGGCGGTGAGTGTAAGTAATCTGTGACGGTGTATGTGTGTTCGGTCAGTCTTCGACGGTGGGGGTGCTCGGCCGACGATGAGCAGTCGGACGGGGCGGTGATCGTTCGGTGGTTGCTCTTCGGGGGTGCCTGCTCCTTGCTGTTTCTGTTGTTTTGTTGATTGCCGGCAGCGTGGATGCAATCGTCTGGCAAATTGCATATGTGTGTGGAGTCGTCGGTGAAGTATGGTCATCACCGGTAGGTAGGTGGGTGTTCAACTGGGTTCCGGTAGGTGCGGGTGTCCCTTGTTTCTGTTGCCGTGGGGTGATAATGAGGGGTGTTGGGTGTGTTGTATGCGTTGTGATGGTGGGGACTTCGCCGCAACAGTAGCGTGCTGATTAGAACATGGTAAACAGAAATGGGAAGAAGAAGTGGGAAGAAGAAAGAAGGAAGAAAAAGAAGGAAAAAAAATGGAGAAATTGCACAAAACACCCCACGAAAAATATAAATCCAATCTCGCGGCCGGTGGAAAATTCGGGGGAGGTAGAACTCCACACTTCTTTAGTAAATATATTTAATTGTCTCAATATAAAATACATGTTATCACTATCGTTGAATTTAGCATTATAGCGATAAAAAAAATAATAGTGAGATCGTCCGCATAAATAAATTCAATATAGTAAATAGTAATAAGGCAATATTAGTTAAAGAGACATAGTTTATAATAAAAGACGGGGAATATGAAATTATGTGGAAATTAGGGCCTACATGGTTCGAATAGAGTATTTTTTTTATATTGAATATTAATTTAGGCTTTGTCGCTAATAGGTTCGCAGGCACTGGAGTATCGGTAGAGAATAGGTGGTTAAAGTCTTCGAAAACGGGTAATCAGTTGAGTGTATTGTCTTCTTACCAAACTATTTTTCTATGTATATATATGATGAAATATGTGTTACCTAAACGACATGAATTTATAAATAATATGGATTAAGTAGGATCGGGTGAGTTAGTAAACTGAATTTTCAGAAGATTTCGATGGTTTTCGAAAAGAAGTTGAAAATGAATTTTTGTTGGATTCGGTGAAATCAGACGGTGTTTTTTAAAAGAGAATAGAAAACATCTGTTTTTCTAAAAATGCCTGGTTTTCTAAAAAAATAAAAGGTGGAAAAGTGGTGTTGATAAAATTAGACGTTTTCTTTAAAAGAAAGTGTAAAATATGGTTTTTGGATTTAAACGTTGGTTTTGAGGAAAAGAGATAGACGTGGTGAATTGACGATGTTGAGTAGACGATATTTATTGAGTTGTGATTTGATGATGCTGTATTTAATTTGATGATGCCATAGTATTTATCCGCTTCAGCGGAATGATGTTATCCGCTTCGGCGGAGTGATGTTTATCTGCTTCGGCAGAGTGATGTTAGACGTTTATACTGCGCAGTGATTATCGGCTTCGGCGGAGTGATGGGTGTTCGTAGGAAGGCATATCCTACGGATGGTACGGTATCATTGCAAACTCCCGATCGTGAGGTTAAAACGATTACTAGGGCTGACCAGCGTGTGTGTGTTTGAGATGATGTTTTGAGGTATGGAATTTTGCTTATACTGGGTGATTTATTATTTATTATGGTGATTAACATGATTCTTATACTAAATGATTTTGAATGGAACTTATATATATAGTGCTTTATTCTCACTGCTAATATTATGAAAACTTTTACGAGCTACGTGATGTTTACATACTTAAGTTTGATCCGTTTAGACGTTGCAGAATAAATTATTATTATTATAAAAATATTTTTACTAAGAAGGCAGTACACTCGCAGGTAAAATGGTTAGGAGTTGGTCGGTCCCCTACTGGCGCTAGATAGAGTTATGCGGATCTCGCGATAGAGTCAATTGAGAGAAATTTTGAGACAATGTGTCAGAGATGAATCTAAGTGAGATTCATGGGATTAGTTTGGCTGTTCTTATAATTGGGACGGTGTATCCTTATCAGATGGAATTGTGTATATGTGGTATAGATGTAAATTTATATATTGTCGTATTATGGTTGGTTAGTCAGATAGGTGATGTCACATCGACGTCATGCCGGCCCCACATGAAGGGTGTTCGGGGTGGGGTGTGACATCGATTGTGTTCGTCTTGAAGATTTGGAGGAACTACCTGTATGGCGAAACTTGTGAAATATACACCGAGCACCAGAGTTTGAAGTATTTATTTACTCAAAATGTGCTAAATTTGTGGTAGAGGCGTTGGATAGAATTGATCAAAGACTATGATTGTACCATCCACTATCATCCAAGAAAGGCTAATGTTGTAGCGGATGCGTTGAGTGAGAATTCGGCGGGTTCAGTCGCACACATTAAAGTTGTTCATACTAATCTGTATGTCGAGTTGAGATCATTGCGAGTTCAGTTAGTGATTGGTCAGACGGCAGCGTTGCTTGTGACTTTGACTTTGAGGCCGATGTTGGTTGACTGTATTATTAAAGCACAGAAGTCAAATGTTCAATTGGAGAAGATTTGAGATGAAGTAAAAAATGGTCACAGAGCTAACTATCATATCAGGGATAGTGATGAAGCTTTGATGTTTGGAAATAGGCTGTGTGTGCCTGATGACATTAATTTAAAAAATAATATCTTGGAGGAAGCGCATAGCTCAGTGTACGCGATGCATCCAGGCAGTACCAAAATGTATCGCGATTTGTGAGAACATTATTGGTGGATCGGAATGAAGTGGAAAATCGCAAAATTTGTTGCTAGGTGTCTTGTTTGTCAGCAAATTAAGATTGAACATCAATGTCCAAGTGGGTTGTTGCAACCTCTACCTATTCGAGAGTGGAAGTGGGAGCATATCACGATGGATTTCGTTTCGGGATTACCCCGTACTCAAAAGGGACATAATTCTATATGGGTGATCGTTGATAGACTTACCAAGTCTACTCATTTTCTGGCCGTAAAGATGACATACTCTCTTGATAAGTATGCCCAGTTGTATATTGATGAGATTGTTAGGTTTCATGGCGCACCGGTTTCCATAGTGTCCGATAGAGATCCGAGATTTACTTCGAGGTTCTGGCCGAGTCTCCAGACTGCTTTGGGTACCAAGCTAAAATTTAGCACCGCTTTCCATTTTCAGATGGACAGACAATCAGAGCATACGATTTAGATGTTGGAAGATATATTGAGGAGATGTGTTTTGGAATTTTCTAATAGTTGGGATGATCATTTGCCGTTGATGGAATTCGCCTAAAACAACAGCTACCATTCAGCAATCAAGATGGCCTCGTATGAAGCGTTGTATGGTAGGAGATGTAGAACCCCAGTCTGTTGGACGGAGGTAGGGGAAAAGAAATTGTTGATGTCGAACATAGCCCAGATGACATCAGACAAAGTAAATGTGACTCGAGAAAAATTAAAAATTGCTCAAAATTGACAGAAGAGTTATGCAGATAAGCGCTGATGGGAGTTAGAGTTTGAAGTAAGGGATCATGTGATTTTGCGTATCTCTTCATGGAAGGGCATAATGAGGTTCGGGTAGAAAGAAAAGCTAAGCCCGAGATACATCGGGCCGTACGAGGTCCTAGAACGAGTTAGTGTGACAGCTTATCGACTTATCCTACCGCTAGAACTGTCCAGATTACACGACGTCTTCCACGTGTTGGTGCTCCAAAAATATGTGCCAGACCCTTCGCATGTGTTGACTTCACAGCCGATCAAATTAGAAGAAGATTTAACATACGTTAAGGAGCCAGTCCAAATCCTAAGCCGTAAAAACTAGGTGTTGCGGATGAAAATGATCCCATTAGTCAAAATGTTATGGCGCAGTCATGCAGTGGAAGAGGCGACGTGGGAGCGAGAGGACGATATGAGGAAAAGATACCCGCACTTGTTCGATTAAGGTAATAAAATTTCGAGACAAAATTTCTTTAGGAGGGAAAGATTTTAAGACCAGAATTTCAGCACATACGTCATTTTAGTTGCATTTTCGAGCAATTGGGAAAATATGAGGTAAAATTGTGTTAATTCATATCCAAATTAAAAGTTTATAGGTTAAATTGCAAATTTAGAAACATTTATTCTAGACTTGTGATGCAAATTGTCAATTAAAATCTAAAATTTAAAATGTTAGGGGTGAAATTACAATTTAAGAAAATCCAAAAAGGTTGAATTGGACTAAAATAAGGATTTAAAGAAATTAAAGGGGGAAAAGAGTAATTAAAATAAAGTTTATTTTATATATGTGTGTGTGTGTGTGTGTGTGTGTGTGTGTGTGATCGTGAGCTCAGCCGGAGACCGAGAGAGTGAGGGGCGACGTGGCGTGTAGAGATAAAAAATCCATCCATCATTTTCATGCATATAAATACCCCATGCATTATATGATGATCAAACATCTCAAAAGAAGTAAATTTAGAAAATAAAAATCTAGAAATCTAGAGAGAATCGGAGACTGATCGGCGTTCATCCGACGGGTGTGGGTGTGGCATCGCCGTTCAGTGTGCTATTTCGTGCTTAAGGGTCTGTTCAGATGTTGGCTGCGTATGTGCATGTGTTTGCTCATCCATTTGTCCGTCGTACGTGTGAGTGTGCTCTGTGTCGACAACATGTGCGTGTGTGTGTCCTTTCTCTGATGCTTGCGGTGTATGTGTGTGGGTGGATGAGTAGGGGAGCGTCAGAGTGGTGTGTGGGTGTTTGATCATTGGGGAGGGGCGGTGTGAGACGTCGGAGCTGGTGAGAAGAGAGAGAGAGAGAGAGAGAGAGAGAGAGAGAGAGAGACGGTTGGTTGGGAGCGAACCAGAAGCTGATCGAGAAAGATGGTCGTTCGCCTAGGCGGTGACAGCTTCTCCTAGGCAGTGAAGCATCAGAACACAAAATAGAGAAGACAGGGAGCGTGTTCACCTAGGCAGTGAGACGACGGCCTAGGCGGTGGCGAGTCAGTAAGCAAAACGAAGAAGAGAAGAAGTGTGTTCGCCTCGGCAGTGGATCCTTCGCCTAAGCGGTGAGTTCAAGAGTAGAAAATAAAAAAATTTAGGAAAAAAGAAATCGACAACCGTTTCGGAACGGGTAATGTTTCTCGTTAAATTTTATGATTTGTTAAATTTAAATATTAGCATCAAAATTTTGTAATCGAAATAATAAATTTTTGGACCGTTCGTATTACTAAATTTTGTACAATAAATTTTAATGAAGCGAAACTAGCCAAATAATAATTTTTCATAGTAAAATGTGGGGACGGGAAAATTATGAAATTTAGGGCCTGCATTGCATGATTAGGTTATTTTAAATAGATTATTAATTTAGGCTCTATTACTATTAGGTTCGCAGGCACCGACGTACCGATAGAGGGTGGTCAGTAGCAATTTTACAGAGCGAAAAATGGTTTGTTGAATCTAGTTGGTTTCTAAAAGGGTAGAAAAATGATTGTGGACTGAGTCGTTTGTTGTTGAGGTGGAAATTGTTGTTTGGCCCGATTATGCCATACTATTTCTTCCTGAAAGGGAT
Organism: Eucommia ulmoides; assembly: GCA_016647705.1. Taxonomy (NCBI): domain Eukaryota; kingdom Viridiplantae; phylum Streptophyta; class Magnoliopsida; order Garryales; family Eucommiaceae; genus Eucommia; species Eucommia ulmoides. The sequence goes on along the minus strand of CM028332.1, from coordinate 31,244,901 downwards.
GTGGATTATCTGCTAGGCATAGTTCTGCAGAGCGTTGTTTATCTGCTAGGCATAGTCCTGCAGAGTGTTGTTTATCTGCCAAGCATAGTCTGACAGAGCGTTGATTATCTGCCAAGCATAGTCCGGCAAAGCGTTGTTTATCTGCTAGGCATAGTCCTGCAGAGCATTGATTATCTGCTAGGCAAAGTTAGACAGTGCGTTGTTGTGACCCGCTAGGAAGGTAATTCCTACGGGTGGTATGGTACCGTTGCAACTCCCGATCAGGAGGTTAAAACGATTCTATGGCTAATCGGAGGGTGGTGTGGTGTTTTGTCGTATACGGTGAACCGATTGGATAAATTTGTGTATATATATATATATATATATATATATATATATATATATATATATATTACTTTACCCTGGATTGGTATATCCATATATGTTAGTGTATCTATTATTTTGGTTGTTTTACACTATTTGGTTAGATATAGTATTCTGGTGGATTTTCACTGCTTGGTTGGAATGTTATAAATTTATGAGTTTGTTTCTGAGGTGACAGGAAAACGGAGTTTTCCAGGTGGTATGTGATTTTTGTATTACTATTTGAAATGCGGTATTTAAATTATTATTATACTTGATCTATATACAAAAATGTTTTTATTATGAAGACAGTATACCGATAAAAATTTTGGTTTCAGGTGTAGCGGCTAAGAGTCGGTCCCCTATTGGCACTAGGTAGAGTCCTGCTGTAGCGTTGTTTTGGGAGTAGGTTGTTTGAGGCGAACCGGTGGGAGGTTCAGCATTATTATTTCGTTGTTACTATTTTTGTTGTATATATATTCAGGGACGGATGTGTCCCAATTTGAGAGGATGTATATTGTTGTGTGCCTGTATGTGTTTGTATATATATGTCGTGGTTTCTAGTTGGTTGGTAGTTCAGGGGAGGTAATGTCGACGTCATGCCTGTCCCGGGGTGACGGGTGTCTAGGGTGGGGTGTGATAGTATCTTCCAATATACTACAACCCTAATACAATAACAACCGAACGTGATATATTTCAAGCAGCTATTATTTCACAAGTCAAAACAAAATAAGAAAATAATATCGTCAACTAAAACTTAATCCTAAACGTATGTTGGTTTATAGTGTTAATTTTTTATGAGTTTCAGTAATTTATTTTTAATCTTAACATTTTACTTACCAAAATTATTTTATATAAATTTAAACTAACTAACTAACAATTTTTTTTAAATAATAGCTAGATTAAAAAACTAAACTAACTAATAAATTAAACAACTAAACCAACCAATTAAATTAATAAAACAAACAAACTCACTAATAATTTATTTTAAAACAATATATTAAAAATTTATATTTTTCTAATTTTTAAATTTTTAGGGGTATTAAATAGCTAGATTAAAAAACTAAACTAACTAACTAACAAATTTTCTAATAATATATTAATTTATATTTTTCTACACATGTGAAAATGTGCCAAAGTAATTTTTAATTTAACAACTAAATTAATAAATTAAACTAACCAACTAACTAACTAACAAATTAAATTAACAAAACAAACAAACAAACTAATAATATATTTTAAAATAATATATTAAAAATTTATATTTTTCTAATTCTTAAACTTTTAGGGGTCAAAGTGTATATTTTTTTAATTAAATAGTTAGATTAAAAAACTAAACTAACTAACTAACAATTTTTTTAAATAATATATTAATTTATATTTTCCTACACATGTGAAGATGGGCCAAAGAGTAATTTTTAATTTAACAACTAAATTAACAAATTAAACTAACCAACCAACTAACTAATAAATTAAACAACTAAACCAACAAATTAAATTAACAAAACAAACAAACAAACTAATAATTTATTTTAAAACAATATATTAAAAATTTATATTTTTCTAATTCTTAAACTTTTAGGGGTCAAAGCGCATATTTTTTTTAATTAAATAGGTAGATTAAAAAACTAAACTAACTAACTAACAATTTTTTTTAAATAATATATTAATTTATATTTTTCTATACATGTGAAAATGGGCCAAAGTGTAATTTTTAATTTAATAACTAAATTCAAAAATGAAACTAACTAACAATTTATTTTAGAACAATAAGTTGAAAAATTTATATTTTTCTAATTGTCAAAATTTCAGGGGCGAAGGTGTATATTTTTAATTAAATTACTAAATTAGAAAATTAAACTAACTAACATACATTTTTTTTTTTAAATAATATATTGATTTATATTTTCCTACACATAACAAAGGGCCAAAGTGTAATTTTTAATTTAACAACTAAATTAACAAATTAAACAAATATATTTTAAATTAAATAATTAAATTCAAAAATGAAACTAACTAACAATTTATTTTAAAACAATAAGTTGAAAAATTTACATTTTTCTAATTGTCAAAATATCAGGGGCAAAAGTATATATTTTTAATTAAATAGTTAAATTAGAAAATTAAACTAACTAATATACATTTTTTTTAAATAATATATTGATTTATATTTTCCTACACATGTGAAGATGAGCCAAATTGTAATTTTTAATTTAACAACTAAATTAACAAATTAAACTAACTAACTAACTAACAAATTAAACAACTAACCAAATAAATAACAAATTATATTAAACTATCATTTAATGTTTTTTTTTTTTAATGTTTTTAGAAACTAAATTAACAATTAAACTAACTAATTATTTTTTTAAACAGTATATTATAATGTGTAAAAAAGAAGTAATCAATCAAACTAACAAATAAGTAAATTAATCAAACTAACAAATAATAGGTAAAAAATATACTAATTAAATTAACAAATAAATTTAAAAAAAGGCCAAAAAATATACTAACTTGTGAATGGAGAAGTAGAAGTCTGAATGGAAGAAGTATGAACGGAGGAGGAAACGCCAAAAATGAAGAACAAAAATGACAAAAATGAGGAAAATGAGGGGAGAAGTGATTTAGAAGTGGAACTCGGCATTGAGAAGTGGTGTAATTTATAGCCAAATTGGTCAAAAATCATATTGACATCTTCTACATTCTTTGAATCGGCCAAATTAAAAAATGAAGAAGGCTGCCATCTTCTGCAGCCTTTGGCCGGTCACATTTGACCGGCCAAGCAAATGGCGGGTCGCCGTTTGCATTTAAAAAATAAAATAAAATGTTTGATCCCGGCCTTTACAAGGTCGGGATCAAAAAAAAAAAAAAAATATTATTTATGATCTCAGCCTTCATAACACCGGGATCATAAAAATATAAAAATAATTTTTTTTTTTATCTCGGCCTTCACATGGCCTGGATAAAAAAAATATATATATATATATAACAACGATCCCAGCGTTCTGAACGCCGAAATATGTGCCTCCGGTAAATAAGTTGAAACCTCAACTGTTTCAGTAATTTTTTTATTTTTTTAAATATTTATGACGTAAACAACTCTGCCATGTGCACCCCATTATGCTATCAAATAATATTTTTTTAACCAAAGTGAGAGTAGTGTCATTTTTCAATTAGGGTTGAGTTTGCGATGATGTTTGTCCGCATTATTTTTATATTTTTTCTTGTTTATTGTTAAATTAGCTAATAATTATTTAAAAAAAATATATTTCCACACAATTATCTAATTATAAAAAAAGAAATTTAGAGAAGAAATATAAAAGTTAATAAATAACTTGTGAATTTAGAATGTGTAATCTCCCATCTCACCACATCTTTGTTAGGAATGTAGAATTAAGTTTTTTTTTTTTTTAAGTCTTTATTTGGTTCTCTCTCTTCAATTAACTTGCTTTTCTCTTTCTTGAATGAACTTGGTTTAAAAGTATGTTATTTTTTCAACATTCTTTTATGAATATTGTTAGAAAAAAGTCCCTAACGGTTAAAAATAGGTATGAGTAGACATTTATACCCCTGTATAAATAAATAATCTAACCCTAGTAGTTCATTCCCCTTCCCCATTCTCTCCCAAACCTAATATGTGATTTTTCCCAGTTGTTCTCTATCTTTCTCATTGCCACAATCGTCCTCTCGAAACCTATATACCATACTTGATTTGTGGGGCGAACAATGGTACTCGATATGTGGGCTAATGGGGGGATGATTGCGATGGGCGAACGTAGGGGACGATTGCGGTGCTGATTGATTCACAGCGTTGATGGAGGATGATTGTCTTTCTCAGTCCATCTCTTTTTCTCTCATTCTTTCTCGATCTATGGGGGAAATGTGGCGCTCGATAGCGGTGCTCGATTTGTGGGCAAACAGTAGGGACGATTGCGGTGGGCAAACGGCGGGACGAACAGGGGGTGAACAATTGAAGATGGCGTCAATGGCAGACGATCGTCTTTCTCAGCCCGTCTTTCTTTCGCTCTCTCTTTCTCTCCAGATCTGGATTTTTCTAGGTCTATTTGTTGGATGTTCCAGCTGGTTCGTGGACATTAGTTGGATGTCCAATTCATGTAAATGTTCTGGGTAGTTGTCGTGAATTTCGAATAGGTGAATTTTCATGTGATTTTCTAATCGTTGTGAATATTCGCACGGTTTTTAAGATCTTTTTTGTTAGGGGAGTTTTGGATCTATTTTATTATGATTTTTTTGTTGTTGATTTTTCTGTGATTGTTCGCATGAATTGGATTTTTTGTGAATGTTCTCTATGATCTTTTTAAGATCAGTTTTGTTGATTTTTTGTGATTTCTATGTGAATGTTCATTGTGAATCGGTATACGTTCATATGGAATTTGTGAGTTAATTATTTTTTTATGTGAATATTCAGATCAACGTGGATGTTCATGTGAATTTTTTGTTAATTATTTTATGTCAAATTTAGATTTGTGAATGTTCATGTGCATTTTTTGTTGATTTTTTGAAATTTATTATTCATTCATTTGCGAATGTTCTTTTTTTTTTTTTTTTTTTTTTCCAGCACAAATTGTGATCTGTCTCGATTTATTCAAAATGATTTTTTTTTGTTCTTTTTAAATGTACGTGCTTTTCTTTTTTGGATTTTGTTACATGGTGGCTACAATCAAGCGTCGCCACTTTCATCGCAAGCGTACGGGTCAAGTTTTAGTATAACTTGGGAGAGTAGGGGTATCTTGTTCACGGGGATTGGTTGAGAATATCATCGAGTATCGCGATTATCATAACTTGACTTTATCTAGGCAATAAAAATGGTATTTAATTAATAAATACTAATTTATCTAATTATACTAATATATTAGTAGGACTTTTATGAGAATTATTGCCTAGGGATCAATATCGTTCACTTAAACGTATTCGTTTCAATTTATTTTCATTAATGGCGTTCATCCTATTCGACAATCTCTGTATCTATAACTCGTTCACTCCCTCTTCCGAGTGTAAAGAGAATGAATATATGACTTCGCGTTAACGCCGATGTCCCTCTCGAATGTCTTTTAGAACACATAGTCACATGAGTCGTGAACCAACGTCATTGATTGCACATTCTCCAACTCCCTCCCGGGTTATTAGATAGTCGCGTTGTGTTTACCCTAGTCCGAAACCGGGGTTACCTCTCCCGAATGTCAAACCCCGTATTCTCGGTATATCGTAACAAACATAATAAACAATACAACATGTCAAACACAATTAGATAAAAATGAACAACCACTAACAAAATATTGATTTTATATAAACAACATTTTCATTAATTCAATCAAGCCCTAGACAATATATGATTAGCTAAACATAGCCGTAGCCCTACGTACAACTAGAAACGAGCTAAACATATACAAACATTCAATCAAATCTAAGAGAAAAAGAGAGAAATGAAGAAACTAGCCGTTTATCTGAAGATCTAATGCTAAAATCGTTCCGAGAACACTTCCTCCTTCTTTGCAATGTGATCTTCCCTTGGTCGAATGGCCTCGAAGCTCTCAATACTTTCCAAAACGTCTAACCCTTTGTTTGGAGAAGAAGGGAGGGTATATATAGGCTCCAAAATATCCTAAATATCTTAAAGTGTCTGCAGAGGGATCGCCGCAGCAGTGGGATTCATCGCCACGGCGGTGAGTATATTGGTTCAGAGATCGCCGCAGCAGTGGAGGAGGCGGTGAAATTGGAAAACATTCTGCCATTTCATTGCCTAGGCGGTGGAACAGTCTTCAACTCTCTAATTTTTTACTGCCGCGGCGGTGGAATTCCACTGCGGCGGTGGGACGCTGGGCTCATATAGCCCTTCTCTGTATTCTCACCACCGCGGCGGTGGTCTGGACGCTGTGGCGGTGGGCTTCTTTCAGAATATTGCCTCTTTGCTTGTTTTTCCACTGTCCGTCTACCGTTCTTGATCCAATTTAACCACATAAGGGCCGTTTTAGTCCATTTTCACTCCAAATACCTGTTTTATGGAAAAAAGAATATAAACGAATTAAAATGTAATAAAATGTACTAAACATACTAAAAAACTAACAAGTTTGATTTGGAAATAGATAGGTAATTTACACCTATCATTACACAATTGGTTCCTAAAAATTTAAATTATAGTTGATAGAAGGGTATTTTCACTAAGCACCCCGAACAATTAGTAGCGCAACATGTGGTAACATAGTGTCCACAATGGTCCCTCTTTGACCACCAATGGCTAACATACCAGAACGAGGATATTGGCCACATCTGGCCAACCATCGACCATCACTCGGACCATCCGATGACTCTTCTGCCCCAGGTTGACGATCAACTAGTGAGCACCAAACATACTTCTTTAACACCATCAGAAAGGCTTCCACGTCTCCATGGGCTAGGATATGTCTTATGTTCACTTGGACTGGCCCATGGGGCTCCACTTGGTATGCGGAAATACAAGGCCAAAAGTCATATTCACGCCATGCACCAGATCACGCCACTAATCCAAACTCAAGGCCCTTATCTTCCAGGACTAATTTAACTATTTTTCTATAAATAGCTAGATAATAAGTGCACCACCAAGTATGTGAGAAGTTTTTGCTTAACACACTTGAACTCCAATTTTCTTTTGAACTCCTACTCTCACGTCGGAGGGACTTTGCGAGGCTTCCCTGTGGGTATGTAGGTACTTGTTCGGACTCCAAATACATTGACTGAGGTTTTTTTCCCATGACAAGGAACACCATACACCAAGACAATAAATCAGTAGAAGATTATCACATGGAACTTAACTAAACCAATTGGGGGTGGTGTTCATTTTTTACACCCACAATTTGATATGTTTGTGAGAACGTTACTCAAAGCCTCCATTTGATCATCGCTCACTGATTTTATAGGACTTTATAATCACAAGATTTTGATAAATAATCAAACGAAGGAACGAAAATTGGGTCATAAACAGTCAATTGAATGAACAACCCCTATAGAGATTGCAATAATGTCTCCCTACCCTAGGTTTGATAGTCGATTCCCGACCACTTATGACAATCTACGACCCATCGGTCAGACCGGGTCTTCGGCATTACTCTCAGGCCACTTTGTGGGACAAACTTCGGGTGCCGGGGACGCCTTCCAAATTGACAACCTGGAATGACAATTTGGAGGGTTTTTGGTAGGAATGGCAATTCAACTTGAACCGATGGCTAACCAAATCAAACTAAACTGAACGATTTGATTTTGATACCAATTAAATGATTTTGGTTATTGTTTTTGTTTTGGAATTTAAAATCGAAACGATTTTGGTTTTGATTTTAATTTTGAGATAGTAACCATAAAACTAAACAGTTAAACTGAATCGCATAACTGAACTGAGTAAATGAACAGTGTAATCGACATTTTAGATATATTTTTATTATATATATTATCCTCACTTATAGGGTAATTAGGCTTAAATGTATTTTAGTTTTGTTTTTGTTTATATATGTAAAAAAAAAAAAAAAACAATTTGTGATTTTATGTTGGTTTTGGTTATGGTTTTATATAAAATTAAAAAACCTTAACGATTTTTCGATTTTGATATGGGTTTTGTATAAAATTAAATGGTTCAGTTTTAAAATAGTTTTTTAAAAAAATGACGATTTTGGTTTCGGTCTTGGGTTTGGTATATGCCTAACGGTTTGGATGTTGATTTCTAGTGAAATCGACCTACGACCAAACCATTACCATCCCTAGTTCATGGGTTATATCAAATCCCTTAGTGCCCGCCCGTTGCCAGAAGAGGGGCAACTGTCTTGCCTAATTGCAGGGCATGAGGAATAGTCACAACCATTGAGAGAATTGACTGTCTACTCCAACGGACAATTACTTGAGGATCGCCAGTCTCCCCGTGATCCTGAGCAAACAGAGTGAGAACTCACCCTCCCGATCGCACCTAGATCCCCGTTTCCACTATCAAGGTGCCAACATGCAAGGGATCGGTCACCTTCCTTGGTAGAATGATCATTGAGCAATTTGAGAGGTCTAATCTTAGAGATCAGCATGAGTGAAAGGTCAGTTCCTACTCAATGCCCTCTTTCCATCCTAGTGTCCAGCCAACGGACAACCAGGAGCACTTGGTGGGTCATCCCACCCCAAGGGACGATAATATGGAATGTTGCCTCATGCTATAGAGATACTATTTTAATAAATCCATCTTGGGGGACCCACGACGAGGCCTACCACCGAGGTGAGATCCCTGTTCACTGATAAGGTGCTCGAAGAGACCATCCATCACCGTTTTTTGCACCCACAAATGACAACGTATGATGGGACAATAGATCCCATGGACCACCTATCTATTTATTGTATATATGCCTTATAGTCAATCTTGTAATCTTATATTTAAGGCTTGTATTTATAAAACATTTCAATATCAAGCATTCATAAAAAGTTATTTCTTGATATTGTTCTTGTAATTATATATTTGTTATTGTAGACCTTGAATATTGAGTAAAATATTTGGCTATTTAATATGATTAAATCAGATGAGACTAAATACATTTGATAGCTCAATATTCTAAACTCTTTCTAGTCGGTATTGGATTGTTGAAAGGGTCTTCAATAATCTAGGCTAACTTGATCCAATTTCTCTTTGACAATGGCAAGTCTCAATCCATTAATATGAGATACTATAATATTTGCAAATGGACTTACTAAGAGATAGTAAGAGACCGAACATGATTATTCTTCATATCCTAGATGACAGTTTTGCCTGAATCAAAAATAGGATATCTGAAGTGTGATATATTCCATGAACTTGTATACTTGAGGTACTATATTACATGAACTTGTATGGGTTATGTTGATCCTAAGATTTTGATGAACAATTAAGTGTTGATATTTTGGTGGAACTAATAGTTTGTTAAGTGTTTCAGTTAATTAAGTTCCTGTGATGAAGATGCAATGACAAACTTATAAATGGATGCTAAATGATAATGGCAAAGATGATGAAGAATTAAGAGTTTGAAGAAATTAGGGAAAACAACTCAGGTAAATTTCAACTCTTAATATCCCAATTAGGAACACACACGGCACAAAAGTTTTTTTTATTGTTTATGTGTGTTTTGATAAGATAAAATTATTTGCTTTTATGTGTATTTGAAAAGAAATATTTATAATTGACTAAAATAAAATTTAAGAAATTAGTGGAGCTTCTTCAGAAAAGAAAATGATTAAATAGACAAAAACGTAAAAAAAGAAGAAGAAGAAGTTAAAAACGAGTTCAGAAAAGAAATCTAGCAGACATAAGTCGACAGACAAGTCGATCGGTGAAGAGAAGTTGAACTTTTTGTATCTCTAAGTCGACAGGTAGGTCGACCGGTGAAGGTAAATTAAACTCTCTGAATCTTCAAGTTGACAGATAGGTCATCCAATGAACGCAACAACATTGGCTTTACTACATCTTGAATTGGGCAGTCGACTGACCGGTCGATTGGGGGTGCTGTTTCAGGATACTGTTGATTCTGAAATTATATCCAAAAGTAGTCTTTTTTGGTTGGGATTTGAGAGAGATTTCAGGGATATTATTATATTTAAGATATGTTTTATCTATTATTTAACTCCTATTGATTTGGTTAATTAATTTTTAATATTTCTCAATTTGGTACATAAAATTGATTATATTCTAATTAATTGAGATTGAGAAATATTTGGGGGACTTAATTGAAAGATTTAAAAGTCATTATTAAGTGAATTGAACCAAAATGAAGTCATAATGATATAAGGGGTCTAAGAGAGCATTTAAATGTCATGATAAGTGTGAACTAGCCGTTAGAAGGCTGATTTTATTATCCTATATAATGACCTGCGTTTTTTTCATATATAAAGACTAATCATCAATCAATATCAAGAGAGCTAAAAGAGTTCAGATCATTTGTGAGTTGTTCTAAGAGTTATCTTTCTAAGATATTATGTGAGCTATTCTAAGAGGCGATCTTGAGAATTATTCATTGCTATTTTTTGCTGCTACCGGATCTGAAGTAATATCGCTCTATTTATTTATTCTGTGGATTCCAAGTGAGATCTTTCCAACTACTTTATATATTGTGCATTACTGGTTTATTTTTGAAAATTGATCTTTTGAAATTGTTTTTGATTTTTATTGAAGAAAATATTTTATAAACAACTTCTTGAATATGATTACGTGATCAATTATTTGCTACCCATATTTTGTTTAAAATCAGATTTTCAATCTCACATTTTTCTATCACTAGATTTGGGATATTAATCGAGTTTTAATTTATCTGGGGTGGTAGAAACTCCGAGTGAGATTATTTACTTAACAATTTGTATTGGTGAGTAGTGTGACGAATTAAATACTGTTGGGGGTATTTAATCGAAGGGTAGCCGGTTTTCAGTTTCTTCTTGTAAAGAGATTGAGGTAGTAATTCTTCCTGGATAGAATTATTTTGAGTGAATTTTATAACGGTTCAATCCTTATTGGGTAAAAGGATATTTAGTGTGTAAATGAGGTTTTGATTTTTTTGCCTTAGTGTTAAAAAGAATTAGGTTATTCTTTAACCTATACAAAGTAGAAATTCTTCCTTAGCCTGTGAAAATGATTTTATAAAGGTTGATTCTGAGCCTGTAAAAGAATCATTGTGAGGGTTTGGTTCCTATCTTTAAAGGGATCTTGAGTATTAGTGGGTGCAACTCTCCATGGGGCTTGGGGGACTAGATTAGCCAAGAGTAGCTTAGTGAACCAGTATAAATCTCTAGTGTGCTGTAATATTTACTTTATTTATTTTTGTTGTTTGGTGTGCACTGAGTTGATTATTTAATTCCGCTGTGATATAAAAATAATAATTAATTTAGGATTAAAAATAATTATTTGATTTATTGAAGTATTATTTTGATAATTTTTTTAATTACCCAATTTAACTCCCTTCTTGGGTATTCCACTGGGCCAACAATTGACATCAAAACTGGTTTAGCTCAAAATTTTTAGCTAACAAAGATCACATGACGCACATAGTAGGCACACTAGCTGAGGGGCAGTTTATGCACCGACCATCTTTGTTTGCAGGTGAAAGTTACTCATTTTGAAAAGATAGGATGATAACATTTCTTCAGGCTACAAATTACGATATGTGGCTAACAATCGAGGATGGTCTGTTTATTCCAATGGAAAACGGAGTTGAGAAGAAGAATGAACAACTAACTGCTTCCGGTAAGTAGAAACTCTCTATTAACTCTCAAGCTATCAATATTCTCTTTTGCTCTTTAGATGCGAATGAATATTCTAGAGTTTCAGGTTGCAAATCTATAAAGGAGATGTGAGATAAGTTACAAGTTACCCACGAAGGGACAAGTAAAGTGAAGCAGTAAAAAATCAATGCTCTTATGAGAAAATTTGAGTTATTCAGGATGGAAGAGAATGAATCGATTCATGACATGTATACTCGCTTTAACAACATATGCAACAATATGAGTCAACTTGGAAAGCCATACTCCATGGAGGATAGAGTACGAAAGGTCCTAAGGTGCTTGAAAAAAATATGGGAGTTAAAGGTAACGAAAATCGAGGAAGCCAAGGATCTTGGCAAATACGATATTTGATGATTTGGTTGGCAATTTGGTGACTCATGAATTGGCAATTAAAGGTTATGAGGATGATATCGAAAATGGCAAGAGGAAATCCTTGGCGCTAAAACTTAAAAAAAATTGAAGAAGAGGATGACAGTGATGATGAAAGTCTTGATAGTGAGCAAGAGAAAAATATAGCACTTCTCACAAATAATTTTAGAAGAATGAGTTAGCGCACATTCCATGGGAGAAGAAACCTCAACATGTCTAAAGTAGAATGTTACAACTGTCGTAAGACCGGTCATTTTCAAAACGATTGTCCCGAGCCGAAGAAGGATAAAGAAAATGAAAAGAAGAAGAAAGCAAAGAGGAGTAAGAAGAAATCCATGAAGGCTACTTGGGATGATATTGATTCAAGTAGCTCGAAAAATTCAGATAGTGAAGACACGTCCATGCTTGCATTAATGGCCACTGGTGGTGAGGTAACTGAATATTCAAGTTCTTATCCTTTAAATTTTGATGAATTATTTGATGTTTATCAAAAACTTTTACATGATTATAAAAACTTGTGTTCTAAAATGAGTGCCCTTCAAAGTACATTAACACATTAAACAAGTAAGTGGTGGACTACGAATATGAAAACAATGAATTGAAATCTAAATTGATGGATTTCTAATAAATTATTCTCAAATTCACCGGCAGTGAAAATAACTTGAAAATGCTTTTGGGAAGTTCACGTGGAGTTTTCGATAAAACCGGTATTGAATTTCAGAAAAATCTAAAACAAAAATATTTTCATAAATTCTTTTCTGAAATCAAGGATCTTGTTAAATGTTTTAAACGTAATGTTGTGGGGCATACCATTCATAGATGTTTTGCTAAAATATCTAACAGTAGACAAGTTTGGGTTAAAAAAAAACTAAAATTGTCCCGACTAACAAGATTGGACCCACTTAATCTGGGTACCACTTAGGAACTATTTGAGGTGCTCCTTATAGGTTATTTTAAAAGTATCAATAAGTAAGGACAAATGGTTCCTAAATAGTGGTTGCTCTCGACACATGATGGGAGATAAATAAAAATTTACATCTTTGACACCTAAAGATGGAGGTCATGTGACTTTCGGAGACAACCCAAAGGGTAAAATTATTGGTATAGCTAATATCGATAATGGTACTAGTATTATTAAAGATGTGTTACTAGTTGATGGACTTAAACATAATTTGGTAAGTATTAGTCAACTATGTTATATTTGATCATGATAGATGCATTATTAAGAATAGTCATGATAGTAGTATCTTGCTAGTTGCATCACGTTTTGAGAATGTGTATACTTGCTCATTTGATGATTTTAATTTTCAAAATTTATCTTGTATGAATGCTTTATCTGAGAATAGTTGGTTATGGTATAGAAGACTTGGGCATGCTAGGATGGAGTTAATTTCTAACTTATATAAGAAAAGTCTTGTACGTGGCCTACTTGATTTGAAATTTGTGAAAGATAAAGTATGTGATGCATGTCAATTAGGTAAGCAAGTTAGATCATCATTTAAGAAAAACATGTACACGTCCACGTCTAGATGTCTTGAATTATTACATCTTGATTTGTTTGGGCCTAACTCTGTTGCTAGTTTTGGTGGTAAGGTTTATGCATTTGTTATAGTTGATGATTATTCTAGACTTACCTGGATATTTTTTCCTTGCTAAGAAAAGTGAGGTTGCTTCTATTCATGCTAAATTTTGTAAACATGTTCAAAATCAGAAGCAATCCTCTATTATTAACATTCGTAGTGACAGAGGAAGATAATTTAAGAATGATGATGTGGTAAGTTATTGTGATGAGCATGGTTATGCTCACAACTTTTTTGCACCAAGATCACCACAACAAAATAGTGTAGTAGAAAAGAAGAACATGACACTTCAAGAGATGGCCAGAACGATGGTCAATGAAAATCGCTTACCAACCTACTTTTGGGCCTAAGCAGTAAGTACAGTTTGTCATGTGGTAAATAGAGTATCAATTCGTAGAGGATTTGACAAAACTCCATATGAGATTTGGAATTGTAAGAGTCCTGATATTTTCTATTTTAAAGTCTTTGGATGCAAGTGCTTTATTTTGAATAACAAGGATAATCTTGGTAAATTTGATGGTAAATCTGATTATGGGATTTTCCTTGGATATGCTACTAACAGTAAGGCTTATCGAGTTTATAATAAACGTACTATAGTAGTAGAAGAAACAATGCATGTTGTTTTTGAGGAAGCTGATCCATTCTTATCGAGAAAGGTTTTGGATGATGATAATGTAGGTATCTTAAATAATCAAAACCAAGGTGATACTGTACTTGAGAAGTCCCAACAAGAGGAGGAACCTAAAGAAAAGGATTCTACTTTACCAAGAGCTATAAAGACAGTACCTGGACATTCAATTAAATAAATCATCGGTAATTTCAAAAGAGGTATAAGTACTCGTTCTTCTCTTAGGGATATAATTAATCTTACTTTCTTATCTCAAATTGAGCCTAAAAATATAAATGAGGCGTTAATTGATGAATCTTGGATTTCCGCAATGCAAGATGAATTAGTTTAATTTGAGCGGAACAAAGTGTAGTGTCTTGTTTTGAGATCGAATTTTCATCCAGTTATTGGTACTAAATGGTTTTCTAGAAACAAAAAGAATGAATCTGGTATGGTAATTAGAAACAAAGCAAGATTAGTGGCACAAGACTATAATCAAGAGGAAGGAATTGATTATGATGAAACTTATGCTCATATTGCTAGACTAGAAGCAATTAGAATGCTACTCGCTTTTGCATGTTCACGTAATTTTAAGCTATATCAAATGGATGTAAAGAGTACATTTCTAAATGGCTTTCTAGCTGAAGAAGTTTATGTGGAACAACCCTTGGGATTTGAAAGTGATAAATTTCTCGATCATGTATTTAAACTTCGCAAGGTTTTGTATGGGATCAAACAAGCTCCGAGAGCTTGGTATGAGAGACTTAGATGATATTTGATCGAAAATAGTTTTCGAATGGGCATTTGTGATATAAATTTATTTGTAAAGAAAACTGATTCTGATATCCTATTAGTACAAGTGTATGTTGATGATATTATTTTTGGATCTACTAATGAGGATCTTTGCCAAGAGTTTGTTAAGATAATGCAGGTTGAATTTGAAATGAGTATGATGGGGGAATTGAATTTCTTTCTTGGATTGCAAATTAAGTAACCAAAGAAGGAATATTTATAAACCAAGCTAAATACACCAAGGAGCTGTTAAAGAAATAGGGCTTGGAATGAGTTAAAGAGTATAAAACTCCCATGACAACGACTACAAAGATAGAAAAATACGATACGGGCAAAAACGTTAATGAAAAAGTGTATCGAGGTATGATTGATAGTCTATTGTATTTAACTGCTAGTAGACCTGACATTATGTATAGTGTTTATCTTTGTGCTTGATTTCAGTATTGTCCTAAAGAATCACACTTAACTGCGGTTAAGAGAATATTTCATTATATAAAGGGGACGACTGACCTAGGATTATGGTATCCTAGGGGGAGTGATTTTAAATTAGTAAGTTACTCCGACGCTGATTTTGCCGGTTGGAAAGTTGAGCAAAAAAGCACAAATGAATCATGTTATTTTTAGGACATGCTTTGGTTTCTTGGTCAAGCAAAAAACATAATTTAATAGCCTTATCCACTATTGAGGCTGGATATATGGCAGCTGATAACTGTTGTGCTCAAATTTTATATATTAAGCAATAGTTAAATGGCTTTGGAGTTTTTATGGAGGAGTCATGATCTTTTGTGATAATAAAAGTGTTATTTGTCAAAGTAAGAATCCTACACAACACTTACAAACTAAGCACATAGAGATTAGACTTTACTTTATTCGTTATCACATTCAGAAAAGAGATATTGTTATTGAGTATATTGACAACTCCGACCAGCTTGCTGATGTTTTTACCAAACCACTAGCGGAAGATCGGTTTGTGAAAATCATTCGCGGTTTGGGTATGGCTAGGCATAATGATGTTTGCCTAGAATGAGTTATCTATGTGTTCCCCCTTCCCTAAATTTTGTCTTTGAAGATGACAAAGGGGGAAAAATTAGTTGATGTTTTATTATGGGGGAGTTTATTTAAATTTGTGCTTTATTGATTATGTTTTTTAAAATCTTCATTACCATGCTTTAACGAGTTAAAAAATCGGTCCTCAGATTCAGATAGAGTGTGGTCATATTATTGTTTTGAATAAAACATCAAAGTTAATTCATCATAAAAAAGGGGGAGATTGTTTATCCTAAGATTTTGATGAATAATTAAGTGTTGATATTTTGGTGGAACTAATGGTTTGTTAAGTGTTTCTATTAATTAAGTTCTTGTGATGAAGATGCAATCACAAATTTATAAATGGATGCTAAATGATAATGACAAAGATGATGAAGAATTAAGAGTTTGAAGAAATTAGGGAAAACAACTCAGGTGAATTTCAACTCTTAATATCCCAATTAGGAACACAAACGGCACAAAAGTTTTTTTTATTGTTTATGTGTGTTTTGATAAGATAAAATTATTTGCTCCTATGTGTATTTGAACAGAAATATTTATAATTAACTAAAATAGAATTTAAGAAATTAGTGGAGCTTATTCAGAAAAGAAAATGGTTAAAGGGGCAAAAATGTAAAAAAAAAAAAAAAAAGAGTTAAAAATGAGTTCAGAAAAGAGATCCAACAGACATAAGTCGACAGGCAGGTCAACCGGTGAAGAGAAATCGAACTCTCTGTATCTCTAAGTTGATAGATAGGTCGACTGGTGAAGGTAAATCAAACTCTATAAATCTTCAAGTCGACAGATAGGTCAACCGATGAACGCAGCAGCGTTGGTTTGGCTCCATCCTGAATTGTGCAATCGACTGACCGGTCGACTAGGGGTGCTGTTTCAGGATACTGTTGATTCCGAAATTATATCCAAAAGTAGCCGTTTTTTGTTGGGATTTGAGAGAGATTTCAGGGATATTATTATATTTAAGATATGCTTTATCTATTATTTAAATTCTATTTATTTGGTTCATTAATTTTTAATGTTTCTCAATTTGGTACATAAAATTGATTCTATTATAATTAATTGATATTGAAAAATAATTGGGAGATTTAATTGAAAGATTTAAAAGCCATTATTAAGTGAATTGAACCAAAATGAAGTCATAATGATATAAATGGTCTAAGAGATCATTTAAATGTCATGATAAGTGGGAACTAGCCATTAGAAGGCTGATTTCATTATTCTATATAATGACTTGCGTTTTTTCATATATAAAGACTAATCATCAATCAATATCAAGAGAGCTAAAAGAGTTAAGATCATTTGTGAGTTGTTCTAAGAGTTATCTTCCTAAGATATTGTGTAAACTATTCTAAGAGGCGATCTTGAGAATTATTCATTGCTATTTTTTGCTGCTACTGAATCTGAAATAACATCGCTCTATTTATTGATTCTGTGGATTCCAGGTGAGATATTTCCAACTACTTTATATATTGTGCATTACTTGTTTATTTTTGATAATTGATTTTTAGAAATTGTTTTTGATTTTTATTGAAGAAAATATTTTATAAATAATTTCTTGAATCTGATTACGTGCTCAATTATTTGCTACCCATATTTTGTTTAAAATCAGATTTTCAATCTCACATTTTTCTATCACTAGATTTAGGATATTAATCGAGTTTTAATTTATCTAGGGTGGTAGAAGCTCCGAGTGAGATTATTTGTTTATCAATTTGTATTGGTGAGTAGTGTGACGGATTAAATACTGTTGTGGGTATTTAATCAAAGGGTAGCCAATTTTCAGCATCTTCTTGTAAAGAGATTGATGTAGTAATTCTTCCTGGATAGAATTATTTTGTGTGAATTTTGTACCAGTTCAATCCTTATCGGGTAAAAGGATATTTGGAGTGTTGGTGAGATTTTGATTCTTTTGCCTTAGTGTTAAAAAGAATTATGTTATTCTTTAACTTGTAAAAAGTAGAGATTCTTCCTTAGCCTGTGAAAAGGATTTTGTGAAGGTTGATTCTGAGCCTGTAAAAGAATCGTTGTGAGGGTTTGGTTCCTACCTTAAGGGATCTTGAGTATTAGTGGGTGCAACTCTCCGTGGAGCTCGGGGAACTGGATTAGTCAAGAGTAACTTGGTGAACTAGTATAAATCTTTGGTGTGCTGCAATATTTACTTTGTTTATTTTTGTTGTTTGGTGTGCACTAAGTTAATTATTTAATTCCGCTGTGATATAAATATAATAATTAATTTAGGATTAAAATTAATTATTTGATTTATGGAAGTATTATTCGGATAAATTTTTTAATTACTCAATTCACCCCCCCTCTTGGGTATTCCGCTAGGTCAACAGGTTACTCTACTTAGATAATACTGAATGTTATTCTCTAACCATGGGCCTTCAAATGTATTCATTGAGTATAATTTCATATAAATTGTAATATACGAGTTTGCAAGAAATGATTTATCACTCTTAGTAAAAGGAGACGCGACCTATATGATTGGGGTTAATATAATTCACTCAAAACTCTAAATAGAGAAGTGTGATGATTGGGATGAGATTCCAATTAGGCATCATAAGAAATTATATGATCAATCAAATACATATAATTGGACTAGGGTTTTTTACTTAACCATACCCTGTCGGTCCTTTAGGATACACAGATAAAAAGATTGAAGAATGGACATATTATACATAAGGGGGTTCTCTTAGTTAAATTTTCCTACCAACTGGGCAGGAATGTGATAAGTGGGTAAATGTGACTCACAATTAGAGAAAATGTCTTAATGAGAAAATCATTTTCTTTGGAAGAGCAAAATTGAACTTGTTCCAATTCTTATTAATTAATTAATTAGTAAATTAATTAATTAATAATAATTCTCATCATCCAGCATGTAGTATAAACCTAATAGGTTACACACAATAGAGAACTGAAGTTCGAAGAGTTCTTGAAAAAAAAATGAGTAGTAATGTTGAACTTAAAAAAATCGGAAACCAAAGTGCAATTAAGGAAATGAAGGGATCTAGATTTTTAAATGCTAGATTGTATTTATTCTGAATTAAGTGTGCGAGGTAAGTTCCAAATTAATGGTGAAAGACTAGAAGTTTATTGATTTATTGTTTATTTGAATCAATTTTCATATAATTTTAAATGCTTACGTCTGTATTCATTGAAATTGATTTTCACCGTCTCCCCAAATTTTGAACGTTCACATAAAATCTTTTAAAAGTGGAAGTAAATATTTTTGAGATCAAACAATTTCTGGTACTTTATGAGTTATAATTTCAAAATAATGTCAATATTCACAATAATACAATAATAATATGAATGTTCACACTGATAATTCTATTCAATCTAGTAGTTTACTAGTTATTGTTTTAAAATGGTAAACATTCACAACAATACAACATTAATGTGAATATTCACACTGATATTCTATTAAATCTGGTGCGGTACGAGTTATTGTTGCAAAATAGTGTGAATATTCACAGTAGTATACAATAGTGTGAATATTCACAATTAAAGAAAGCATTTATTTACATATGCAAAATTTGATAATTTCCTAATGTGATAATGCATCTAAAACTTAATATTGTAGCAAATTATAAAAAGGGAATGTGAATGTTCATAATATAATTACGGTCGTTAAAATGGAGTATATTATTTGAATTTTTCACATTAACAATTTGATATTTGTCGTTAAGAAAAGTCACAAATGTGAATATTCACATTAGGCGTTATGAACATTCACAATAGTTTAGAATAGTTACTCTAATCATTGTATTAAATGTTCAAATAGCACTAAAAATTAATGTTCACTGTTAGAGGAAACATTCATTTACATATGCAAACCCTGAACACTAACCCAAAGTGGTAGTGCATCTATAAAATTTAACGTTACAAGTTATAATTAGGGAATGTGAATATTCACTTTGTTCAAATGGAGTATAATATTTGAATATTTCACATTAACAATTTAATTTTTTTTTAAAGAAAAGTCACATATGTAAATATTCACATTCTATACACAATAAATTGATTTTCAATATGGATGTTTGCAAAAAGCCCACAACTATGAATAATGGAATATAACCATTTTAGTATCCAAAACCAATAACAAAAAAGACATCCATGTACATATTCAAAAACTAACAATACTCTACTCTACATTCATATATTCAAGTAATAGTTTATCATAAACCTAAAGAAGAAAATAAGTCTCAATATGGAAGAGATTACTGAGTGGGGAACGTGGGTTTCAAATATTTTAAGAAAACATACTTCTTACCAAAACTGTCGAAATTGACAGTGGTGTGAATATTCACAAATTTGTAAAAATAAATTCAATATATATATATATATATATATATATATATATATATATCAAAATGAAGAGAGTGAATTGTATATTAAAATAGTATTTTTGTTTTTAGTTTTTTATTTTACATTGGAAACTGTTGATGCCAAATTTTGGTCAACACCAACGGTATGGTCTGATTAATGTGCTGATGGTGTTCTTCCATGCTAGGATGGAGATGTTCCAAGACCAGTCCTCCCTGCTGGGGATGGGATGGAGTTGGAGAGGTTTGAGATAGGTCTCGGATGGTGAAACAACCTGAGAGTCTTCTGATCCAAGGAGAACACCTATTCGAGAAGGATATCCGAGCTGGGATGAGTTCCAACCTGTCACCTGCATAAAGAATTTGTCAGTATGGACCTGACGTGTCCCCTCCGGCGTGAGAATAAGAGCTCGGGGAGAGGCAGTAAAAATACTTGAGAGTATTGAGAAAGTAAGTAAGCACCTTGTGTGTTTTTACCTCACATTTACCTTATTTTATATATGTAGTGTGTTGATTAGCATTTGGAGGATTAAGGGCTTAAACAGGGGATTAAGGGCTTAAACAGGGATCAACAGCTTAATCTAAACGTGTGGTCAATGAGAGGGCGAGTGGGGGAATTAAGCTTGTGGGCCTAAGCTTTTTGGCCTTTTTGCTGAGGCCCGCAGTTGAGGAGTACCCGCAAGTGGATAATTGGCCCGGCCCATGATGTGAGGAGATTTCTTCCCTACCCTTCCCGGATGGCCGAAGACAGAAATGGGGCATTTGTTTAAGGATCTTATGGAGTCAATTTTCGAGATGGGTGATATTGGCTTGGGGATTATGCCAAGACGGGGAAGAGGTTTCTTATCTTGGTAACGGTTTTGCCCTGTCTTCCTGGAAGAAAATATGAGTGACTCCCAAGGATGACCGGTATGCGTTGTGATGCGCATCTGGCCAGCACAATCTCTATATTCCATCTCCGGTAGAAGCCAGCCCCATTAGGGAGTTGTGAACACGTGGTAGTATTTCATTGGTTGCGCAGGAGTAACCAATTTTTGCACTCATCAGTTGCCCTCCAAGACCTAGTACCAAGAAGTAACTCATGCTACTAGGGACTCTGCTCTGTATTCCTTTCGAGTTCATAGAGCTTCTATGGAGTATCCCGGGATACTCGTCCTTTTTTGGACCTTAGAGGCGACCCTTGCGGGGGACAGATCTCTTTTTGAGAAGGAGAATGGGTCATCCCAAGATGGGAACAGACGGCCCAGAACTGGAAAAGGTTGGCCCGTCATAGGCCCGCGAACATCACGTCAGGCCTATGTCACTTCAATTTCCCTTACACACCGCTTTTTCAACCGACGGATGGTGGACATGTGTCCCTACGGCTCTAATCGGCGTACTGATATAGGCGATCTGGAACGTCCGCCTTTATGATGGTTCAGTAGGACATAGACCCTATATAAATAGGGCATCCCAAGCTCATGTTCATACTTGAGTAATTTTTGGAGCACCTTCCTCTTCCTGATAGGTACCCTTTCTCTTCTTGTCATATCTTCTATTTCTTCATCTTCTTCTTCTGGGTCTTCTTCTGGGTCTTCCTCTAGGTTTGGCATGGGTTTAGGGTCTCTATTACCCTTGACTGGACCCTATCGGTCTTTATGCTCTAGCGAATTAACCCTACCTTGGCACTACTCCCCTACTTAGAGGAACGGACAAGTTCTTCGAGTGGTGCAAAGCAATTGCACCCCATCTTGGGGGCTGGAACATCTGGTCGCCCTGATGGGAATGGTGGTGTTGGGCCTGCTCGTTGCCCTACCCTTGAGATTAGCTCAGATCCGGTAAGCGAAGCTGGGTTCGAAGTGAATTTGACAGAGGCTCTTCAGTCTAGGGTGGCTCATAGCAATGTCGTCCCTCTAAAAAGTCTTGTTTGGAGAGTCAAGTCAAAGTTGACAGCTGAGGAGCTTGGATTGGCCCAAAGCAACTTCACCTTCTTGAAAACAGTGGAGATTCGTCTTCCCTATGCCGGGGAGAGGGCCTGCACTGGATTCATTATTGTTGATGTCAAATATTGGTTGACTCAAACAGTATAGTCTGGTTACTTGTTGATGGAGATGATGTACTTGCTTTACCGAAATAAGGATAGAAAAGTCCGAGATAGGGATCTTCTTCCGTGCTAGGATGGGGACGGAGAGGTCCGCGATCTGTTTGCCTGACCCGAGATAGGCAGAGGTGGAATGACCTGGGATGGGTCCCAAGTATGGGTTGTGCCCGTCATAGCTCACTCCGAATTGCATAAGGGCCTTTGTGTCCACTTACGTCATGTGCCAGGCAGAAAGGATTGAGCTATCCATCGATCTCTTTAAGTCTCTCTTCTTCCTTAAGTCTATGCCATCCGGGAAGGGTTGGTGCTATGTTGCCGCTAGGAGGCAGTTCCTTATCGGCCTGGTGATAGGTGTAATTTGTCTATATATTCTCAAGATGGTTTTGGTAGTTTTTGAGTATTTTTATAGCATTTTAATATGTTTTAATACGTTTTTATTTATTTTGTTATAAATCATATATTTGGGGTGAAAAAGAACTAAAATGGTCCATAAACGAGCAAGTAAGTGGAAGAACGGTAGAGAAAAGGGGCAAAAATGTCAATATCCTGAACCTGCATCCACCACTGCAGAGGTAAAAATACAAAGAGTTGCTGAAAGCTCCATCGCTACGACGGTCACCCGCCAGAAAGCCACCGACCTCTCTACCGCTATAATGGTGATCCCACTGCTACAACGGTCAGTGCCAGATCTTTTAAGATATTTTAGGATATTTTGAATCCTATAAATATCGTCTCTTTTCCCCCAAACACGAGAGTAGACGTTTTCGGGAGTCTTGAGAGCTCCAAGGCCATTTAACCAAGAGAAGATCATCAAGGCCAAGAGGAGAAAGCATTCTCGGAGCGATTTTAGCGTCGAATCTTCAGATAACCGCTAGTTTCCTCATTTATCTCCTTTATTTCTTAGATTGGTTGAATGTTTTGTATATGTTTAGCTCATTTCTAGTTGTATATAGGGTTATGACCATGTGTAGCTAAACATATATTGTCTAGGGAGCGATTGACTTCATGAAAACGTTGTTTGAATAAATCGATGTTTTATTAACGGTTGTTCTTGTCTATTTGATTGTGTTTACCATTTCTCCACGTTTATATGCTTGTTATGATATATTGAGAATATGGAGTTTGACACTCGAGAGAGGTAATCCCGGATTCGGACTAGAGTTTAAATACAACGCGACAATCTACTAACCTGAGAAAGAGTTAGAAAGTGTGCAATCCGTGACGTTGGAGTGAGACTCATGTGACCAAGTGTTATATAGACGCTCGAGGGGGACTGCGGCGTTGACACAAAGTTACATATTCATTCACTTTACACTCGGGAGAGGTAGTGAGTGAGTTTACAATACCAAGATTATCGAATAGATTGGAATGCCGTTAATGTAAACTATATTAAAACGAACACGTTTAAGTGAACGAAGTTAATCCCTAGGCAATATTTTCCCATAAACATCATACCACTATATTAGTATATTAGATTAATTAGTTTAATTAACTTAGTTTAGTATATTTTATTATAAAAACTACTTTTTTATCGCTTAAATAAAGTTGGGTTATGACAATTACGGTACTCAACGATAATCTACACCAATCCATGTAGACACGACAACTCTTACTCTTCCCACTCTACTAAAACTTGACCTGTACACTTGCGATAAAAGTAGCGACATATTTACGCGCTACCTGATAGGTGTGATCTACCTACATATTTTCAAACCGAATTAAGTTAGTTTTTGAGAGTTTATATAGTATTTTATTACGTTTTCATTAGTTTTATTACTTTTTGTACAAATTAGCTGTGTGGGGAAAACAAATAGAAAGCTGGAGTGAAAACTATGAGATCAAACCAAAAACGGTCGAAGAATAGTGAAAAAACAAGTTCGGAGGCAAAATTGTGAAACAAGCCCACCGCTGCGGCGTCCAAACCACCATCGCGGCGGTGAAAATGCTAAGAAGATACAAATGCTACTGACAGACCACTGCCTAGGCGGTGAACCAATAGAATGTTTTCTAAATCCACTACTGTCCTCACCGCCGCAATGATCAACTAACCAACCTACTCCATCGCCGCGGCGGTGACCCTTTGTACAGCCTAGATATTTTTATTAGATATTTTGAGATATTTTGTTTATAAATACCCACTCCTCTCCCCTCATCTTGACCCCCCCGGCCCATTTGGGAACCTTAGGCCATACTTAGGCTAAGGTTTAGGAGTTTTAGAGGTGGAACTCACATCCTAAAGTGGAGAAGACGGCGAAGCGATCATTGAGTGTTCTTAGTGGCTAATCTTCGGACGAGGCTAAGTTCTCTGATTCTTTTCCATATTTCTTTAACTTAGGATCATATGAGCATGTTTAGCTCATTCTTTCATTGTAAATGTGGTTATGGCCGTAGTTAAACACGGATTGTATAGGGATTAACAATAAATTTATGAATATGTGTTTGGATGATTTCGGTGTTGCATTTATGTTTGTTCTTCGTAGTTTGATTGTGTTTATCGTATTATTTGTTTATTATGCATAAAGTGATAAATAGAGAATACGGGGTTTGACAAATCTCATATTCGGATTAGGGTAAACAAATGCCCCGATTCTATAACCCGGTCGGGGTTAGGATTGTAGACAATCAATGACGTTGGGGCAAGACTCACGCAACCTAGAGTCGTTAAGACGTTGATGGGGACATCTTCGTTGACACAAAGTTGCGTTTTATCCCTCGTCTTACACTCAGGAGAGGTGGTGAAAGAGTTTTAGAACGAAGATTATCAATAGGGTAAATATAATGCACGATCCAATGATCTGGTCGGGAGTTGGATTGTGTGCAATCAATGACGCTGGGCGAGACTCACGTGACCTAGGGTCGTTAAGACATTGAAGGGGACTTCTTCGTTGACTTGAAGTCATGTATTCTCCCGTCTTACACTTGAGAGAGGTGGCAGTGGAGTTTACATATCAATATTGTCAAAATAGGTCAAACACCATAAACGTGAGTAAATCGAGATCGAACACATATTTGTAAACACGTTAATCTCTAGGAAATTCTTTCCCCTAAAACATATTAGTATATTAGTATAGTTAATTTAGGTTATATTAGTATTAGTTTAATTAATTAATTATATTTGTTTTTAGCCTAGATAAAGTTAGGTCATGTTAAACGCGATACTCGATAGTAACGACATCAATCCCTGTGAATACGATAACCCAATCTTTCATGATCACACTATACTAAAACTTTGACCTCGTACACTTGCGAGTAGTCATATATGCAAGGGTGTAAATCTTCGACGTATACTACCACCTGGAGTGTTTCGTCAAAAACGGAAAGCCCCAGTTCTTTTTTCTTGGAGGCATAGGTTGGGAGTTTGGCTCGATGGAGGAGGATGAGAGAACCAACCAGATCCCAAGGGAGTGGGGTACTATAGGTGAGAATTAATTTGTCTGCAAAAGAGTTTTCATCTTGTAACTTTTTGTAACTTGATGTGTTATCTTTTGTACAATTCCCGAGAAAGTGAGTGGATGGAGAGTACAACCGAGTCTACTTATCCGACAACAAAGGAATATTGTCCTCAACACAAAGTTCAAGAATGTTGAGCAGCTATTAGAGTCAACACTATACAATCGTTACTTTTACCTCGCCCCAGGCTTACCAGTATCTGACATAGACCCAAAAACCACGAATGGTAAAACTTCTTCTATTCTCCAATTTTTTCGAACACTTTACCTTTTTGCGTGTCTTATTTTTCTTTCTCGCTTTAAATGTCTTGATACTTCTTTTGGCAGAAATGGACAAAGCTACTCTAAGAAGGATGATGAGGGAGAAAGTAGCCAAGGAGACTACTGAGAAAGGGCAGGCATCCCAGACCTAGGAAGGAGCCCCCCAAGAAGGAGTTCCTAAGGGAGGAGAACCAACTGCAGCGCGGGATTCCCCGTATGAGGCTTTGGGATGGGTTGAGATTGCACTGAGGAGAAGAACACCAAGAAGAGAACAAGTGAGAAGAGAAGCGTCGGTGTTAGCGAAGATGACGCCGAGGAGGAAAGAGACCCCACAGCTATAGTTGGCCTTCTCGTTTTTGGCAGAGTAGAGTGGTGTAGAAGAGGGTCAGGATAAGGAAAAGAGAAAGGTGGTGTATGTCGAGGCTGAGGGCCAAAGAAATCCAGGGTGGAACAGATAATCTCAGAGGTCCCTGTGGAAGAAGAGGTAACATCATATGCTCT
The DNA here is from genome assembly GCA_016647705.1 of Eucommia ulmoides. Taxonomy (NCBI): domain Eukaryota; kingdom Viridiplantae; phylum Streptophyta; class Magnoliopsida; order Garryales; family Eucommiaceae; genus Eucommia; species Eucommia ulmoides. Next base: position 31,218,289 of record CM028332.1, on the reverse strand, counting down.
TCAGCCGAGCACAACCCATGTCCCTGAGACCTTCTCAATGCTGAACACGGTCTAAGCTTTGTCCATCCCATCACATCGCCTTAGGACCGCGAGAGAATTGACTCCAAGACGGATGTGAAAATAACCTTCGAGTTGTAGAAAGACGTTATATCGGTAAGATTCTTCACGGCCCTGAGATTCTTCTTAGTCTCTTTTGAACTTTATTTTTGCTAAGTCTTTGGTATTTTTCATGCAGACACTTTTCAAGGCTGCCACAGTGTCCATGCGTCTCCACTCAGCTCTGAGGAGGGAGAAAACTCTCAAAGATAAGCACATGAAGCAAGTGGCTCATATAAAGAAATTTCACGAAAAATTCACAAAGCTAATAAAGAGTAACAACAGCTTTAGGGCTAAGGTGACCAAGTTATCTGACGAGAAAGAGGAGCTTCAATCCTAGCTTGGTAAGCCTAAGGCTGACCTCGCTGTCGTGAGAGAGAGGCTACATGAGGTGGAGCGACAACAAAGTAAGAACATTGCTAAGGTAGAAGAGGAGGCTGTGGCAAAATGAAAACTTACCCCAGCTTATGAGAAGGTGAAAATAGAGATGGCCATGGAGATGATGGCGGACGGCCATAGGTACACTATTCGTAATTTGCAACGCTAGTACCCAGGGTTCCCAGCCGAGAAGATCGGCATGGACGTATTTGACTCCAAAGGAGAAGCTGAACCCAAGTAGGAGAATACGGAGGCCAGATAGGATAAGGCCAAGGCCAGGCAAGGTGAGCCCAAAATTAGGGAAAATGAAGTTGGCCCCTTCTTTGATGCCCAATAGGCATCTCTATCTCATCCCTATTACTTCAATCCCAGAAACATTCCAACACTTGCACATTACTTTTTTTTTTCTTTTCTAGTTCCTCGGCATCCCTGACCCTCTTCCCCACAAGGGCACTTTGTAGTGGCCCTAGGACCCATCAATTGTAATGACGATTACATATAAATGAAGGCCTTTTTTGATCTCTGCTCGAAACATTTTAGATACTTGGTATTTTCTTTAACTTCTTTAATTTTTGTCTGTTCTTGGAGAGTTGTCCCCTATGGACCAACAATGATTCCTCTACCCAACGGTTAAGCCTTGCTCCTGGCCTGATCTCGACAATGGCCTGAGGGAATAAGGAATCTGGGCTCAACAAGATGCCTGAGCATGGAGATTAACTTCTACTCGGTGAAAATCCTGGGCTCATCTTGGTGATAGACCTGAGCCTAGCTCGGTCATTTTTGTAGACTTGGGCATTTTTTCTATTATGTTTGTCTTTTGATCGTTGCCTATTGATTAGGGGTGTGTCAAAGCTTTAATCTCTAAGCTTTTCCTAATTTTGGCTAAGCTTTGCTTTGGCTGGCCAATCCTTGTCACTTTGTTGTTTATTCATTTTTTTTTTCAAACTTTACGCCGGGTGTCCTTTTTGGGGTATTTTTTTATGACAATGTCGCTCAAAGTTTGAGTGTCCTAAGACCGGCATGAGGTCCGATCTTAGCACACAGCTGGTGTTGGATCGTTGTAAGATCCTAGCCATGTACCTGATCCCAGATGGACGTTGACCTCAGCTCACGTAGCCTAACTAGGGATTGATTTGTTGGGAACGTACCCTTTCCGGTCATAAGGCTCTGGGCCCGTCATGACCTAAGGTCTGCTGTTACACTGAAGTTTGCAATTTTTGTTTAAGAAATTCGTGTTTTCCCTTCTCGATTCACATCACTTCACCATATTCATATCTTTTTTGCCCCTAACCAATCATCCGAGTAGAGCTCAGGTGGTAGGGTTCAATCCAGGAGTGAAACTCGTATGGTTTCTAGCTCTCACAGTCCCTAGGGGAGGTGACCTTTGGTCAGCCCCCTGTGGCCAGTCATAGGTGGATTCTCCTTAGTAAGGCTCATTCCTAAGCCTTTTTAGGTTATCCCAAATTATCCTTACAGAAGCATTGTCCCCTTATGTCGCTTGAGCATAGCTCAGCTGTCAGGGATGGGATGCTTAGATGCAAGCCCCCAGACCCGATTGATGTTCCGTCATCGGAGGACGACCAAGGTCGATCCCTGGGCACAAACTACCGACCTATGCAGGGGGACCAATTATTTGACGACCCGGTTTTTCAGAGCTGCCATGCGGTTTCTCCCTTTGGAGAATTAACGTCAAATTCGAATGACTAGTATTTTATTACTCATAAATCCGAGAAATTTTACAAAGCAACGACAACAATTATATTTATCTAATTATAATTATCAAATCAATAATTATTATAATTTTTACTAATAATAATTAGTAACCACATCACTAATTAGTCTAATCACATTTAAATTCATTAGTATAATTAGTTGATAACCCAACATATCAACTGATAACATATCACCCACTTCCAGATTACTAATTATAATAACCATATCACGGGCTATCACTAATAGTATAATTTTATTGAGAATGTAATTATATGATTGTGGTTTAAATTAGTTCCACTAATATTATAATTATAATATAAGTGATAATTATAATATTAGTGTTATTATTTGATTATAACACTATAATTAATCAGAGTAGTAAATATGATTATAACAATATTTACAACAATAAACAATTATTACAAATTAAATAGCAATCAAATATAATTTTCAGTGCAGTTTCATTCTCAACGGTCCTGCAATCAAAACTGTGGGGTTATGAGTCAACGCTCAGTAGAGTTTCAACCCCTCTAATACGTGCATTTAATTAATATAACGAATAAAACACATTGATTTAATTTTCACATAATTTTTCACATAATCCTAATTATATCATGCGAACTAACAACTATAATTTACCGACAATACTAACGTAAATCACCCAATAGACAGATTAAATACAAATATTAAAAGAGTTAGAAATTCTACCTGAAATCCGAAGTCGAAATCCGAACCGTAATATTTTGAACCGAAAGATAATATTATAAATACCTCCCGCAGCCTTCCCTTTATCATCTTGTTCTTCCATCTTTAATTTTTCTATTATATATATACTATATGTAATATAAGTTGAGAGTTTTTCTTAACCTGTAAGGACTTTCTCATTATCATTATCATTATCATTGTTGTTGCTGTTGTTGTTGTTATTATTATTATTATTATTATTATTATTATTATTATTATTATTATTATTATTATCTTTTTGATGCCAAACATGGCATTTGCTCACTTTTCCTTACTATTTTATTTTTTTGTGTTTTCTTCTCATAATAAGACAACACAACCCTATGATATACATATATTTATATTTTACACTTATTACCCTTAAAGTAAAGATAATATTTATTATATCTCAAAATTTTTAAAAGCATATTTTAAATAACATAATAGTCCCAAAACAATTGAAACTCAATTTAAAATTAACATTCAATCCCAAAAATTATCAAATATTATTTATACAGTAAATTTGCAAAACAATCCAAAAAATATTACATTTATATAAAATAATATTTTCAAAAATATAATTTTTTGGAGTATTACAAGTTACACCCTCGATGCGATGTGCCAGGATGGGCTCTTTCTTGTAGATCACCCTCAAAATTGTGCATCGAGTTGCCGTTTTCTCTTGGCGAAGGGCTAGGGGCTGCACGTCCCCGTTTGAGATGGGACGAAAAGCTACTCATCCCATCTTCTTACTCTGGAGATTGTGAGAAGGGTTTCTTGTCCCTATCCGAGATGGTATGGAAGGCTGCTCTTCCCCGTTACTGTTCTTGCAAATTTTGGAGAATGGAGAATAGGTTGAACCAAACACTACTTCCATTAACAAGTAGTTTTATTACAAACTTTAAAAGCAAAATTTTTACAAGTCCACTAGAACTTCCTCTATGGGGTAGTAGCGCTTTAAATGCTCTGTATTCCCTGGATGTCTCGGGGGGAACTCATTTTTTCGTTTCCAACTCATAGGTGCCAGGACGGGCAATGCGAGTGATACGGTATGGCCCTTCCCTAGTTGGAGCTAACTTTCCTACTGTTTGATCCTTGGTAGCCGGGGTTACTTTTCGAAAGACAAGGTTACCAACGTCGAAAGATCGTGGGCGGACCCTTCTATCATAGTACCTGGCCGCCGTTTGCTGATAAGATGCTTGTCGCACATGAGCACATTCTCACTTCTCCTCGAGAAGGTCAATGTTAAGGGCCAAGAAGGCGTCGTTCTCATTCGGGCTGAAGACCACTGTCGTCCGGAAAGAGGGCATGCCGATCTCGGCAAGGATCACGACTTCTGATTTGAAGGTCATTGTGAAAAGGGTTTCCTCCGTGGGGGTCATTTCCGTGGTGCGATATGCCCAAAGAATAAGATATATGTCCTCAACCCAAACTCCCTTTAATTTATCCAAACTAGTCTTGAGCCGACGAAGGATGGTGCAGTTAGTCACTTCTACTTGTCTGTTGGCTTGATGATATCCTGGAGAGGCGAAGTAGCTTTAAATCCCCAGCTCAGCACAGAATTCTGCAAAGAGATCATTGTCGAATTGCTTCCTGTTGTCGGAGACAATGGCTCTAGGTACTCCAAAATGGCAAACTATGCTATCCCAAATGAAGTCTCTGATTTTTTCCTTCGTGATTCGTACAAGGGGCTTGGCCTCTACCCACTTTGTAAAATAGTTGATCACAACAACAATGAACTTCCTCTGCCCGGTCCTCTAAGGGAAGGGCCCTAGAAGGTCAATGCCCGACTAGGCAAAAGGTCAAGGACTCATCATGGGATGAGAACGGTTGGGGATAGCTGGAGATAGAAGGCGAACTTTTGGCATTTGTCTAATTTTTTTTGCAAATTCCGTGGAGTCTTTGTTCATATCCAGCTAGAAGTATCCATATTGGATAAGCTTGTGAACCATAGATCTTCCTCCTGAGTAGTTGCCACACATTCCTTCGTGAATTTATCTTACCATGTAATCAGCCACTTTCGGCCTCAAACATCGGGAGTATGGACCTGAAAAGGACCTTTGGTACATCACCTCGTTGATGAGGGTGTATCTTGCAACAGATATATGACAGACACTTGATCAGATACAGATGTGATCAACCCTTCTAAGTACTAGATGTGGACGCTTCTCTTCAAGTTACATTTCACCGTGGAGGCCAAGTTGGCCAAAGCGTCGGTGTATCTGTTCTTTTCTCAGGAGATTTGGTTCACTTGGACATTTTTGAAATTCTCCATTAGTGCTTTTACCTTCTCGAGATAAGCAGTTATGTTTGGGTCCTTGGTCGCGTACTCTTTATTGACTTGTTTTACCACAAGCTGTGAGTCGCAGAAGACTTGGAGATTTTTGCGTTGAATTTTCTTGCTAGCCTACGCCTGGCAACAAGGGATTTGTATTGGGCTTCGTTATTGGTGGCTGGTAGCGCGTAAATACGTCGCCACTTTCACTGCAAGTGTACGGGTTAAGTTTTAGTATAGATTGGGAGAGTAGATGTATCGTGTCCATAGGGATTGGTTGTGATTATTATCGAGTACTGTGTTTATCATGACCTAACTTTATCTAGGCGAAAAAAAAATGTGTAAATTTTATATTAAACTAAACTAATTAACTAAATAATCTATACTAATATAATGAGATGCTTTCGGGGAAATAATTGTCTAGGGATTAATGTTGTTTACAAAGACGTGTTCGATCTCGTTTAACTTATGTTAATGGTGTTCAGGTTTCCGACAATCTCGGTTCATAAACTCACTCGCCACCTTTCTCGAGTGTAAGACGGGTGAATGCATAACTTCACGTCAACGAAGAAGTCCCCCTCAACATCTTAACGACACTAGGTCACGTGAATCTCACCCCAACGTCATTGATTGCACACTTTCTGACGCCCTCCTGGGTCGTTAGATTGTCGTGTTCTGTTTATCCTAGTCTGAATCCGGGGTTACCTTTCCCGAGTGTCAAACTCCGTATTCTCGATATATCTAAACAAGCATACATGCATAGAAACACGATAAACACAATCAAACTTCAAAGAACAATCATAAACAAAACACCGAAATCATATGAATCACATATTTATAAATTTATTGTTAATCCCTAAACAAACCACGTTTAACTAACGTTCATAACCGTATTTACAATAAAGCACGAGCTAAACATGCTCACAAATTCCTAAGTTAGATAAATAAAGGAAGAAACCGAGGAACTTAGCCTATATTTGAGGATTTGGCGCTTAAACCATTCAACGATCGCTTCACCTTCTTCTTCTCCTTCGGGATGTGAGCTCTCATTCTAAAACTCTTCAACCTACCTCTAGATATGTTCTAAGGGTGGTAGTATGCAATAGAGGGCTAAAAATGAGGGAGAATGATGGATTAAATAGAGAAAATATCTAAAAATATCAAAATCTGGTGTAGAGCTGACTGCCGCGGCGGTGGAGTATGTCAATTACGTGATTGCCTAGGTGTTGAAGAAAGCGGTGGATTCAGAGACCATCCCGCAGTTTCACCGCTGCGATAGTATATGTCTAGCAAGATTTGGCCTACTCTGCATTTTCACCGCTGTGGTAAAGGTCTGGACGCCGCGGCGGTGGGCTTCTTTTCAGAATTTTGTCTTCGTGCTTGTTTTTCTACCGTTCTTCGACCGTTCTTGGTCCGATCTAGTCGTTTACGCTCTGTTTTCATACCTTTTCACCCCACACACCTGATTTATATAAAAAGAATAAAAACTAATTATAACATAATAAAATACTATAAAAATGCTCGAATACTAACTTAATTCGGTTTAAAAATAGATAGGTAGATCACACCTATCAAATACCCCCAAACTTAGAATTTTGCTAGTACTCGAGCAAAACACTCATACTAAAATGAAAAACATAACTAAATTAAATAACAAACAACCTAAAAACAATCTAAACATAATGATATGTGAGTTTTGACTTAGTTTATCGACCAAGTCATTTTTCCCTCAACAACCGCCAGTCATATCGAGTTCAGGCGGTAAAACACACCATGTGGTGTTCTAGAATTTCGACATTCAATAATGGTAAATGCCATTATAGATCTTTTAAATGTGTTGGTACGAGACTCAATAATATATTTATCCAAAATCGGATTGGATTATCCACCAACGAAACTCACGACTTAGACCATATAGGACTAGGATTTCCATATGCCTGATTGGGGTCCACTCTCCACTAATATAGGCTTGGAAGTTCAAAAAGATCAAAAGGACTTGGTTTAGTTTTGGTATATTTGGCCAAGGGTATTTTGGAATAGAAAACGGGTTAACGTTGTTAACTTAACATTACCCAAGGCTTAACGCTTGGCACACTCATTGTCGAAACCCCATAGATAAATTGGAAACAATTCTAAACAAACATTTTAGACCGACGTACTCACCTGTCAAAAGAAACGTAATTTAATTTTTTTTTAACAAACTATACCCTGAAACTTATTCAATTATTATGATTTCACAGGTGTGGTTTAAACGAAAGAACACACGACAAGTGAGTACTCGAATACCGAACCAATAAGAAGTTCACCCTAGACCCAACCGCTCACATCAAGGAGCATTTGCAATTGCTAACTTGATTTACTCAAATGTGCCTTTAATTCAGCGATATAGATTTTGAAAAAGATCAACTGGCCAGGGTATTTGTTCATGTGTTCAGAATTGAATTGGTAATTAGGCTTTGACAGGGTAACGAGGGATAAACATATAACAGGGTAGGCTTAAAAGCCTCAAGCGACAAAAATAATACCTAAATCACGTCTCCTGAGCTACCTCGCCTAGGATTTCGCCTCAAGCTTTCCCTTAATCAGGTTCTAGAATCCTTAAATTGTCATGAGTTTGGCTAATTGATAATTGTCTTAAAATCAATTGAATAGAAATACATTAAGTCTATGTGCTCGTGCAAATTAGAATCTATAATAATTTTCACTAAAATGCATTGTCAAGCACACTGAACACACATGCATGGGTATTACCCTTGACCTCGAAAACAACCAGGGGGTAATATCATCATCGGGTAATGGCCCAGATGAATGCAAAACTCAGCATGCAACAACAACAACAAACAAACACAAACTAATCTAAGCAAACATGCACACAAGAAAACAATAAAACATTTAACATACGATACTACACATCACTTTCGAACTTAAAACATATAATGTTCTCAGTGGCCCAATCATTAATCTCAACATATAAAATTAAAGCAATGCTGACGAAGGGGGTTTAGAACATGTATTTGAGAGGCAAGAGAATCTCACCTCTAAACATATGAAATTAATCAAGTTGGAAATGACATATTTAATTTATTTTTGACCTTGGGTTATGATAGGTGTGATCCACCTACTTATTTTCAAACCGAATTAAGTTAGTTTTCGAGCGTTTATATAGTATTTTATTATGTTTTAATTAGTTTTCATAGTTTTTGTATAAATCAGGTGTGTGGGGCATAAAGATAGGAAACTAGAGTAAAAATGATGAGATCGAACCAAAGCAAGTCGAAGTTATGGTGGATAAACAAGCTCGGAGGCTAAAATATGATACAGGCCCATCGCCTAGGCGTCCAGACCACTGCCTAGGCGGTGAAGAAGCTGAGAAAAGAGTAAAATGTTACTGAAGGACCACCACCTTAGGCAGAAATCCAGCAGAAAACAAAGATGGGCTACAGACAGCCGATCGCCTAGGTGGAGAAATCCACCGCCTAAGCGAAAATCCAACAGAATGTTCTTCCAAGTCCACTGCCTACTTTACCGCCTAGGCAATCAGCCAAACCAACCTAACTCCGCCTAGGCGAAGAATCCACCACCTAGGCAAAAATCCCCTGCACAGTCTTGAGATATTTTTAGATATTTTTTTGGATATTTTGGCTATAAATACCCCCTATCCTCCCCCTTCTCCGGCCTCTCTTGGTTTTTTGAGCACCTTAGGCTATATTTAAGCCTAGGTTTAGGAGTTTTAGAGGTGGATCTCACATCCCGAAGTGGAGAAGACGGTGAATCGATCATTGAGCGTTCTTAGCGGTTTATCTTCGGACGAGACTAAGTTCTTCGATTGTTTTTCCTTATTTATTTATCTTAGGATCATGTGAGCATGTTTAGCTTCATTTATATGTTTATGTGGCTATATCCACGAGTTAAATATGGATTGTAGTAGGGATTAACGGTATATTTATAAATATGTTTGTTTGGATGATTTCAGTGTTGCGTTTATGTTTGTTCTTCATAGTTTGATTGTGTTTATCGTATTGTTTGTTTATTATGCTTAGAATGGTAAATGGAGAATACGGGGTTTTGAAAAATCCTGGATTCGGATTAGGGTAAACAAACGCCACGATTCTATAACCCGGTTGGGGTTTGAATCGTGGACAATCGATGACGTTGGGGCAAGACTCACGTGACCTAGGATCGTGAAGACGTTGAGGGGGACTTCTTCGTTGACTCAAAGTAGCATTATATCCCTTTTCTTACACTTGGGAGAGGTGGTAAGGGAGTTTTAGAACGGAGATTGTCGATAGGGTAAATACAATACGATGATCCAATAACCCGGGAAGGAGTTAGATTGTGTGCAATTAATGACGCTGGGCGAGACTCACGTGACCTAGGGTCGTTAAGATATTGAGGGGGACTTCTTCGTTGGCCCGAAGTCATGTATTCCCCCGTCTTACACTCGAAAGAGGTAGCGGTGTAGTTTACGTACCGAGATTGTCAAATAGGTTGAACAACGTAAACGTGAGTAAATCGGAATCGAACACGTATTTGTAAGCACTTTAATCCTTGGGCAATTCTTCACCCTAAAACATATTAGCGTATTAGTTTAGTTAATCTAGGTTATATTAATATTAATTTAATTAATTAAATACATTTGTTTTTTGCCTAGATAAAATTAGGTCATGACAAACGCGGTATTCGATAGTAACGATACCAATCCTTGTGGATACGATAACCCGATCTTAACGATCACACTATACTAAAACTTAGACCTCGTATACTTGCGAGTATAAGTAGCGGCGTATTTTACGCCCTACCAGGTTACCTCCAGAGAAGTGCGTGGTTTAATGTCCTCGGCCCAACATACTCAGAATGCCCTCAAGTTTGGTGAGATATTGATTTGGATGGCTCGATCTTTCAACGACATGCCTCACCGGCTTATGTGTGTGGACACGCACTATAAAACGACTCGAAATCCCGTTGAAAGGAATACATCAATACCTGTCGATCTAACATTGGCAAGTACTCTGCATTAGAAATAAAAAGAAAACTACAAAACAAAAATTATATACAAAATAAATGCCTAAAGTAAAATCAGGTCATTTACTCACAATATCGATAATAACTCAAAAACACAATCCTCGGTAACGGCGCCAAAAACTTGGTAGTGCGTAAATACATCGCTACTTTCACCGCAAGTGTACAGGTCAAGTTTTAGTATAGATTGAAAGAGTAGGGGTATTGTGTCCACAGGGATTGGTTGTGATTATTATCAAGTACCGTGTTTATCATGGCCTATTTTTATCTAGGCGAAAACAAAATGTGTAAAATTTATATTAAACTAAACTAATTAACTAAATTATCTAGACTAATATAATGAGATATTTTTTAGGAAAGAATTTTTCTAGGGATTAACATTGTTTACAAATACGTTTTCGATCTCGTTTGACTTACGTTAATGGTGTTCGGGTATCCGACAATCTTGGTTCGTAAACTCACTCGTCATCTCTCTCAAGTGTAAGACGAGTAAATACATGACTTCGCGTCAATGAAGAAGTCCCCCCCAATGTCTTAACGCCCTGATTGCGTAAATACATGACTTCGCGTCAATGAATCTCGCCCCAACGTCATTGATTGCACACTTTCTAACGCCCTCCCGGATCGTTAGATTGTCGTGTTGTGTTTAACCTAATCCGAATCCAGAGTTATCTCTCTCGAGTATTAAACCCCGTATTCTCGATATATCTAAACAATCATACATGCATAGAAACACGATAAACACAATCGAACTTCGAAGAACAATCATAAACAAAACACCAAAATCATATGAATCATATATTTATAAATTTATTGTTAATCCCTAAACAAACCACGTTTAACTAACGGCTATAACCGTATTTACAATAAAACATGAGCTAAATATGCTCACAAATTCCTAAGTTAAATAAATAAAGGAAGAAACCGAAAAACTTAGCCAATATCCGAGGATTTGGCGCTTGAATCGTTCAACAATCGCTTCACCTTCTTCTTTTTCTTAGGCTCTAAAACTCCTCAACCTACCCCTAGATATGTTCTAAAGGTGGTAGCATGCAAGAGAGGGCCAAAAAATAGGGAAGATGATGGCTTAAATAGGGAAAATATCTAAAAAATATCTAAAAATATCAAAATCTGGTGTAGAGCAGACCGTTGCGGTGGTGGAGTATGTTGGTTAAGTGATCGCCTAGGCGGTGAAGAAAGTGGTGGATTTAGGGACCATCCTGCAGTTTCACCGCCACGACGGTGGATTCTTCAGTTTCTTCCTTTATTTCTTTAACTTAGGAATTTGTGAGCATGTTTAGCTCATGCTTTCTTGTAAATACGGTTATGGCCGTTAGTTAAACATGATTTGTTTAGTGATTAACAATAAATTTATAAATATGTGATTCATATGATTTCGGCGTTTCGTTTATGATTGTTCTTCGAAGTTTGATTGTGTTTATCGTGTTTCTATGCATGCATGCTTGTTTAGATATATCAAGAATATGAGGTTTAATACTCGAGAGAGATAACCTCGGATTCGGACTAGGGTAAACACAACACGACAATCTAACGACCCAGGAGGGCATTAGAAAGTGTGCAATCAATGACGTTGGAGCGAGACTCACATGACCTAGTGTCATTAAGACGTTGGGGGGAACTTCTTCATTGACGCGAAGTCATGTATTCACTCGTCTTACACTCGGGAGATATGGCGAGTGAGTTTACGAACCAAGATTGTCGGATACCCGAACACCATTAACATAAGTCAAACGAGATAGAGCACGTATTTGTAAACAATATTAATCCCTAGACAATTCTTTCCTCAAAAATATCTCATTATATTAGTATAGATAATTTAGTTAATTAGTTTAGTTTAATATAAATTTTACACATTCTTTTTTCGCCTAGATAAAGTTAGGTCATGATAAACACGGTACTCGATAATAATCACAACCAATCCCTGCTCTCCCAATCTATACTAAAACTTGACCCGTACACTTGCGGTGAAAGTGGCGACGTATTTACGCGCTACCAAGTTTTTGAACCTAGTCCAAAGATTATGTCGTAAAACGATCGCTTCCTTCAACTTCTCCTTCTTCGGGATGTGAGCTCTCCCTCTAAAACTCCTCAACCTACCCCAAGATATGTTCTAAGTGTGGTAGCATGCAAGAGAGGGCCAAAAATGAGGGAGGATGATGGATTAAATAGGGAAAATATCTCAAAAATATCTAAAAATATCAAAATCTGGTGCAGAGCTGATCGCCGCGGCGGTGGGATTTACCGCTGTAGCGGTGGAGTATATCGGTTAAGTGATTGCCTTGGCGGGGAAGAAAGCGGTGGATTTAGGGACCATCCTGCAGTTTCACCGCTGCTGCGATGGATGTCCAACAAGATTTGGCCCACTCTACATTTTCACCGCAGCGACGGAGGTCTGGACACTGTGGCGGTGGGCTTCTTTTCAAAATTTTGCCTCCGTGTTTGTTTTTTCACCATTCTTCGACCGTTCTTGGTCTGATATGATTGTTTAAGCTCCGTTTTCATACCTTTTCACCTCACACACCAGATTTATACAAAAAGAATAAAAACTATTATAACGTAATAAAATACTATAAAAATGCTCGAATACTAACTTAATTTGGTTTAGAAATAGATAGGTGGATCACTCCTATCAGTGGCCCTAAACCCCAATCGGAGGTCATATTCAATCTTTCTCGATTCGGGGCTACCAGAACCATCCTGGCCCCACAACCTCTTGCGTTTGAAGAATCATTCGTAAATAGCTATCACTTATCTGGGATAAAATCATTACTCGATCTAAGACGGGATGAGGTCCCTTCCAGGACCGGTGGCGCTTCCGGACCAAGTTGGGCCTTATGTAATGTACGGATTTGGTTATCCGAGACTTCCGGGAAGGTTAGCTCCGCAATGAAGTCGGCTAGGACCTGCCCCTTAATGGTTGTCTTGGGCCGATAGTCAATATGGAATTGGCCAAGCTTAAGGTTGTATTTCATGAGCCCGACAGAGACATCTGGGGAGTGAAGAATTTGCCTCAAAGGTTGATCAGTAAGGATGACAAATATCTGTTCTTGGAAGTATTGTCTCAACTTTATTGACGCAATGAGAAGGGTGTAGGCCAGCTTCTCAAAACGTTGGTATCTCGTTTCGGTATTAGTCAACACTCGGCTTGAATAATATATTGGCCAATAGATTCCATCTTCTTCCCAGACAAGGGCCACGCTGACTATGGTGTCCGAAGCAGCGATATATAAGAACAATTTCTCCCCGTCCCTGGGGTACTCAGCAGCGGTGCCAATGAGAGGTAAGCTTTAAGCTCTTGGAAGGCGGTCTCACATTCTGCTACCCATTCAAAGGTCTTGTTTCCCCGCAAAATTTTAAGAAAAGTGAGGAATTTTTTTGAGCGTGAAATGAAGTGATTCAGGGCAAACTGCCTCCCAGTGAGCATTTAGACTTCATTCTTTGTCCGGGGAAAGGCCATTCTGATAACGACATTTATCTGATCAGGGTTGGCATCAATGCCGCGCTGGGAGACCATGTAGCCTAGGAACTTCCCTGCTAAGACCCCAAAAATGCACTTAGTAGGGTTCAACTTCACGCAATGGGCTTAGAGCTTGTCAAAGCAGTTCTGAAGATGGGAAATGTGATTGGATGCTTTGGTGCTCTTTATGAGCATATCATCTATGTAGACCTTCATCGTTGTGCCGATCTTTTCCTTGAACATGTTGTTCACAATCCTTTGATAGGTCACCCCAATAGTACGGAAGCCAAAAGGCATAACCTTGTAGTAGTATGTGCCTCTGTTCGTGATGAACAAGGTCTTGCCCTTGTCAGGGAGAAACATAGGAATTTGATTGTATCCAGCGTAAGCGTCCAAGAAACTCAGGAGCTCGTGCCCTGCTGTGGCGTCTATGAGCAGGTCTATTCTTGGCAAAGAAAAAAAATTCCTTGGGGCATGCTTTGTTGAGATCCTTGAAGTCTATGCAGAGACTCTATTTACTTCCGACCTTGGGGGCGAGGACAACGTTGGAGTGCCAATCGGGGAACTCGAGTTCTTCCACTACGATAGATTTCACTAACTTGTCTATTTCTTACTCAATGATTTTCTGGCACTCCGGGTGGAATTTCCTTATTTACTGTCTCACAGAGACATGATAAGGATCGGCTTGGAGACGATGCATGGCTACACCCGAATCAATCCCAACAAGTTCGTTGTGAGACCAAGCGAATACGTCATAGTTTTTTATGAGGATTTCAATGAGTTCTTCTCGGCAGGCTACGCTGAGCTTGGCACCAATTCTGACAGTTCTCTCCTCGATGGTAGGGGTGAATGGATACCTCTAATAGATCCTTGTGGAGCTGAGGACGGGGTTCCTCATCTCGGGAATTGTGAATCAGCATGATTCCGGGATCGGACAGGGCCATGACCTCAGTCTCGCCATTCCCGATCCCTGCTATTGATTGTTATTTCTTTATCTCGAGCACCCTTCTAGCGTATGTCCTGGCTACCTCTTGGTTTTCTTTGACCTCTTACACCCCTTCCTCTGTGGGGAACTTTATCATTTGGTGATAGGGGGAACTCACGACCTTCAAGGCAGCTAAAGTTGGTTACCCCATAATTCCGTTGTACGACAAGGGTCTATCCACGATGAGGACCTTGGCCCACACCGTGGCCGACGTGGGCTTAGCGCTAACTGTGATGGGCAAGAAGATCCAGCCAATGATGCTTACCACGTCTCTCCTGAAACCGACAAGGGGAAAGGCTATTGCTACATAAAGCTTGAACTTATGCTCATCTTGTCGAATACCTATTTGAAGATAATATTCGCGGAGCTTCCTCTATCAACACGAATTCTTCCTACCTTGAAGTGGTTGATCAACGCCGATATTACCAAGGCGCCATCGTGAGGGGTGTATACCCCTCTAAGTTTGGCTTCGCTAAAGAAAATGGCATTGCGTGAGACAGCATCTACCACGCTCACCTCGTACATGTCCTCGTCGGTTTTCCTTTTTGCTTTACCCTCATACTTCTTCCAGGAAGAGGTCATCTCTTATTTGAGGCCGAGGCCGCTATGAATCATTCTTATCTCATTGTCCACCCACAATTCATCATCGTATTTTTTTCTTTCTCTTCTCGAAGGGGGTCGGCCGCGGTTTCCTCTTCTAGGCCACCCCATGCGCTTATCTCGGTCGTTGCCTTCCCCATATCCTGCGTTCTCTCTGTGAATGTAGTATCCAAGGTACCTCATTTTTATGAGGGACTCTATCTTCTCTCGGAGCTAAAAATATTCGTCCGTAGTATAACCTCGGTTATAGTGGAATTTGCAGTATTTCCTGACAGATTTTCCCATGGGTTTTTCGTTAGGGGGAAGAGTAGGAGGGAAGAATCCTCTTCCAGAATTTTTGGTAAAGATTATTGCTATGGACGATGTTAGGGGAGGTTAACCCTTGTCGAATCCTCAGGGGTGGACGAATGCTCGATCTCCGGGAAGGGGTCCTAACCACCCCTCAACTTGCAGCCTGCGCGAGTCTTGGACCCTGCTCGACACCTTTTCAGCTCAACCCTTTCTTTTATGGACTCCTTGTCGGTCCCTCTTCAAGGTATCCCTGAGGTCTGCCTCGTAGAAGCTCGTGCCCCTACCTAGGGTAGCAATTAGGTTAGGCGCAAGCCATGAACATAGGTAATAGGATAACTTTCGATTTCTCAGCCTGTTAATAAAGGTGTTTAAATCCACGACATCTGGGAGACGCTCACAGTATAGGCTTTCTCTGTGGAATCTGTTTACATAGTCACCCAAATTCTCTCCAATATTTTATTGGAGGGTGAGAACAAGGGTCGTAATCTTGGGCCGACGTCGGGAACTGTTGAAGCGGGTCAGGAAGAGCTGTTAAAATTGAGTAAATGTCAAGATCGAGGCTAGGGCTAAATCTCAGAACCAAGTGTTGGCCATCCCGGCAAGGTTGAGAGAAAATGATTTATACCTCACTACTACAGAGGCCATATGCATATCTATGAAGGAAACAAAAATAGAGATATAACTGACGGGGTCAATAGTCTCGTCATAAAGAGCTATTTGCAGACTGACGAACTTGTAAGAAACCACCTCAATGACTATCTCATCGACAAAAGGAGACCTTATCCCTGAAGGGAGTCCAACTGCCCCTCTAGGGCCCCGTTTCTGCACAAGTGCAACCTTCATCTCGGCAATACATCGCTCCAAGGCTACTTTTCCCCTGAGTAGCATTGCGACCTGGTTGGCGGCCGCTCTAGACCCATGCCTTTTGACTGGAGGGGAGTGAGAGTCCATCTCTCGAGCGCGATGAATTTTACGCTCAGAATGGGTGATGTTGATGTAAGTACTTGCCGGCTGGGGCAAAGAAATAGAGTCTGAAGCAATCAACGGGGCTAAATCTCATTCCCGGGCAGGGCGGCCGCGAGGACGAGGTTGATCCCTCGAGATATGCCCTTCAAAGTGAATCACACAATCTGACTTTTGGCGGCACTCTTTTTCCCTCGTATTTTAGAGAACCGGTCCCCCTGAGCCAGGGCTGGTGACATGCGGGAGAGGATGATTTTGAGGCAAGATTGAAATTGGCTTAGCTGGCGTTCTAAGTTATCAAGTCGCGACGTATCCATAGCTCCGAGAAGTTGGGCCAACGTAAACTCTTGAGGGCGAAATTGACAGGCCTGCTTGGCCAATGGGGTGTATGTTTTCTTCTTTTACCAAGATAGGGACTGAAGTCTTAGCATTCGGTCCGGGGACTCTTGACATCTCTTTGGCCGGGTTGCTATTCACCGTGCTATTCTGATTTCTCGGCCGTGTAGAATGACTAGACCTTGTGATTATCAAGCCTTAGCCGAGTTTGGGAGATGATGATTGAGGGAAGACCTTTAGTAAGGGTTCCCAGAAATAGTGCCAAACTGTTGATGCCGAATTTTGATCGACACTAATGGTATGGTCTGGTCAATGTGTTGATGGTGTTTTTCCATGTTAGGATGGAGATGTTCCGAGATCAGTCCCCCTCTGCCAAGGATGGGATGGAGTTGGAGAGGTTCGACATGGGTTTCGGATGGTAAAGCAACCTGAGAGTCTCATGATTCGCGAAGAACCCTTGTTCAAGAAGGGTATTGATTCGAGTTGGGATGGGTTCCAACATGTCACCTGCACAAAGGACTTACCGGGATGGACCTGGCGTGTCTCCTCTGGCATGAGAATAAGAGCTCGGGGGAAGGCAGAAAAAATGCTTGAGCGTGTTGAGAAAGTAAGTAGGCACTTTGTATGTTTTTACCTCATATTTACGTTCTTTTATATAGGTAGTATGTTGATTAGCATTTTGAGGATTAAGGGCTTAACTAGGGATTAGCAGCCTGATCTCGACGCGTGACCAATGAGAAGGTGAGTAGGGTAATTAAGCATGTGGGCCTATGCTTTCTGGCCTTTTCGCTGAGGCTTACGGTTGAGGAGAACCCGCAAGTGGACAATTGGCCTGGCCCATGATGTGAGGAGATTTCTTCCCTACCCTTCCCGGATGGCCAGAGATGGAAATGAGGGAATTTTGTTGAGGAGCTTATGAAGTCAATTTTCGAGATGGCCAGTGCTGGCCTGGGGATTATGCCGAGACGGGGAGGAAGTTCCCCTCTTGATGACGGCTCTGCCCTGTCTTCTCGGAGGAAAACATTGGTGACTCCCTGGGGCGACCGACATATGTTGTGACGCGCCTTTGGCCGACAGAATCTTCACACTTCGTCTCCGGTAGGAGCCGGCCCCATTGAGGAATTGTGGACACGTGGTAGTCTTTCATTGGTTGTGTGGGAATGATTATTTTTACAATCATCAGAAACGTTCACAATATTAATTTCTTTGTATGTAGTTTGTTTCATGATTTAATGGATTTTTCATTTTTATTTTGGTGGTTATAAATTTCGTGGAATGATATAATTTGTAAATTGACGATCACACATGATTAATTGATTAATGTAAAGGGATAGTTACTTATTAAAGTGTTTTAGATGATAAAAAATTTAATTACACCAGTTTAAGTTTTTTTTTTTTTTTTTTTTTAATTTTAATTTATGTTTAGTTTAGATGACTAAATAATAAAAATTTGAAGACAAAATATACTATTTATAAAATCTTAGGACCTTTCAAATATTTATCCCTAATTTAAGGGACTGGGACCAAAAGTGGATTTTATTGCTGCTTTATTAAAAAAGCGTCGATAAAAGGCGTCGAAAATGATTCCAACCCATCCCACCCCACCCCCCACCCCGAAGGCCCCGACCCTCGTCTCTTCTTTTAGTTGATATTTTTTCTTGTTCTTTATCTGTTGTAGTTGACATCTAATTCGATTGTTATGAGCCGAATTAGCGATTTAATAGTCAATCTCACAATAGATCTTGTGATTTCCTGTAGCCCGGGCTCCTGGTCGAGTGAACCTTAACCTGTTCTCAGCAATTTTAATTTTGGGAATTTTCTGTTGCGTTTTTACTACTTGGATCTAACAATAAAGCAGAAATGGCAACCGATTCGAAGGTGGAGACAATATCGAGATTAGCTCAATGGAGGATCGAAAACTTCGGGCTTTGTACTTCCAAAAAATCCGATCCTTTCAAAGTCGGAATCTGGAACTGGTAATCTCTCTCTCTCTCTCTCTCTCTCTCTCTCTCTCTATATATATATATATATATATATATATATCTGGATTCACGTTGACTGCTTGCTAGTCACTAATTTTGGACTCGTTGTAGGCAACTTTCAGTAGAGAAAAATAGGTATCTGTACATTCGATTGTTCCCGGAGCCTTCGAGAGTATCAAAAGAGCAGCCGCCGATAGCAAGATTTGTTCTTCGGGTCACGACCTCCGGCACTAACCGCAAACCCTACATCTCCCCCAGTATGTGTTTTCTTTACATGTCGCGTGTGCTTGTTCGATCTGATTTTTTTTATTTTTATTTTTTTTTGAAGGGATGCTTTTCGTTTATGGGATCTACTTTTTTGGCAATTAAATTTTTTTTTGACTTTTTTTTTTGTGCGTGTGTGTTTGTGTGTGCGTGATAAACAATATTTCTACCGATCAATGGTCATAGGGCATGGGGTCAAATAGTTGGATATTAAAGTAAGCTCAAGTTCTCGAGTTTATGATTCTCAAATGAACGATGATGATATCTGTTGTGGAATGAGATCTAAGATTTTAAGAAACATCATAATAAAAATTTGGAATAGTGGCCTAGATTGGTCTGGCTTGTATACCATGAATCTGAATATTTATTATCGACATGATGGAAAACTTATAATTCGTAAGTAACCGTTTGAGTCCTATTTAAGTGAAAGTGTTTTACCCTCTAAAACATAAACCCCCCAACAAAAAAGAAAAAGAAAAATCTAATATAGGAACTCAATGAAATCAGGAGTATATCTCACAACTTGCATATAAGAATCCACATCAAGAAAATAGAGATGATTTTGTTTTGCATCCATCAAGTGTGGTAACTGTTTTATCTTGTGTTTGGTGTTTCCTATGTTTAATTACTGACACGAGTATAAATATAATTAATTCTATAACTAATAATCCAAAAGAAGGGAGAACTGTTTTCAATCATGCATTTAATTAGTCTAGCAAGTCTGAAAATTTTATGATCATCCTGAACTAGGCATCTCTCTCTCTGTCTGTCTTTCTCTCTCTCTCTCACACACACGCATATTCACATATTCTCAGTGCACGCCCATGTCATTTCTGTGTGTTCCATTTGTTTATATCCCCTAACATTGTATATCTTTGGGCTGCAGTTCATGAGAGACTTCTGCGTGGCAGCGATGACTTTGTTTGGCCTGTTGATTCCACCTTTCAGGGTCGCTTCATCATTGATGTCGAGTTTCTGGACCTGAAGATATGTCAGCTGAATGTAAGCTAGTTTACATGCTTTATTCTACTTATATGCAGTTGAAAATATTTTGCATTTGCATATTCTTGTTCATAAAGAATTAATTGGTGTCTCAGTTTCTTATCCACATTGTTTCCTCACCAACACATTTTACTCTAGGAATTAAAGTCCACTAAGCCTTTGCCGACTTCACTATGGTCCAAGAGTAACTTACAAAATTTATCAATGTCTTCTTGCCCAATTGTATCAAGTTGTACTGCATTGAGTACAATGCTAAATGTCTAATGTGAGGAATCTCCTCTATGGCTAATCTCGTACTGTCGTTGACAGTGAAAACATTGGATTTTGCAACAAATTGAGCTAGATCATGCATTAGATAATGCATCTTGCAACTTATGACATCACCATAAAAATCTAACTCGATATTTTGAATCAAGGAACTTTGCACCAAAATGTTGAAGTACATATTCCCGATATTCTCTATTTCTATCTTATGTTCCTTATTAGTTGTAGATATCCAAGTGCCATCCAAATCTGAATTAATTCTTCTTTTTTAAATAAGATGATCTTTTATGAAAATTGAACAATATGTAAAACAATGCTTCAGAGATTGTGACTCCATGTTTTTCACAATTTCGCTTCCTTCAGTATCAAAGTCCCCATTTGATGGACTCCTCCTTTCAGAAAAACTGCATAAATATTGATCAACAATGATGAGTGGATCAAAGGGTATTTGAAAAAAAATAAGAATTAATTCAGCTTTGGTGACATTTGGATATCTTCAACCAAATAAGGGACATAAAATAGAAATGGAGGATATAGGGAAAATGTATTTCAACATTTTGGTACAAAGTTCCTTCTTTCAAGATATCGAGTTACATTTTTATGGTAATGTCGGAAGCTACGAGATGCACGATCTGATTCACAATCTTGCTCAATTTGTTTCAATACCCAATGTGTTCATTTTAAACGGATTTAACCATAGAGGAGATATTTGGCATTGTACTCCAATGTAATAAAACTTGATACAATTGAGCAAGAAGGCAGTGATAAAGCTTGTACGTGATTCTTGGCTCATACAACTGGGCAAGGAGGTGAAGAAATCCCCATTCAGCCGCCACTTTAGAGAGAGAAAGAGGGATTTTCTTCCTAACCGAATTTGAATGCTGATCGGGGAACCTCCCCCACAGGGCGGTGAAGGCACTTCTATATGGCCTTTGGATGGAATCGTGCAATCTCTAGCTACACGAAGCACCCTACGTTGCCTCTCTCGCATGCTCGATGAGTCCATCCACTCAGACGTCACCATCAACACTGCCGACGGAACCCTAAAAGCCCACAAGGCGATCCTCTCCGCCAGTTCCCCAGTCTTCTACAGCATGTTTCGCCACAACCTCAAGGAAAAAGAGTCCTCCACCATCAACATCGAGGACATGTCCACTGAATCCTGCACCGCCCTCCTCAGCTACCTCTACGGAACCATCAAACAAGCGGACTTCTGGAAGCACCGGCTGGCTTTGCTCGGGGCATCGAACAAGTACGACATTGTTGACCTGAAGGACTCATGCGAGGAGAGCCTTCTAGAAGATATCAACTCAGGGAACGTGCTCGAGAGGCTGCAGGAGGCCTGGCTTTACCAGCTGGACAAGCTCAAGAGAGGGTGTTTGGTTTATTTGTTTGATTTTGGGAAGATTTATGATGTTAGGGATGAGATCAATGGGTTCTTCAGGCAGGCCGACAGGGAACTGATGGTGGAGATGTTTCAGGAGCTGCTTACTGGTTGGAAACCTGTGTAGAATATCAGTTTGTGTATCTTTTAGGGTTGATGTGTGCATGTATGTATGTGTATATGCCTAATTTAGGGAATAAGTAAAAAGCATATTAATGTACTAGAACATGAGGAGAAAGCCCTATAGAATCATGGGCTGTAAAAGTTCCTTTGGTATGTATTATTACTGGTGTTGTCCCAGGAAGTTTCACACCAGAACCTGCAATTTTACGAAATTTGGGAAGGGTTATGTATCAACAACAGAGCACAGAAACCAGACAAAAATCAGGCCACAAATTCTTGACACGTCATTTTCATTAAAAAAAATTATAATACAAAGGACATTTTCATCATGTAACCGGTAAGAGACCGGCTACCTGATTTCATATTCCCTCATTTGAAGAGGCTAAAGAATAGAATAAAAAAAAAAAAAAAAAAAAAAAGGGTTGAAAACTGTACACATACACAAACAAAAAAAAGGATAAAAGATGGTGTACAGTTCTTCCATTTCTCAACCAATTAACAGCTTCCATTGGCTCGCTTAGGGAAAATTTTCTCCAACTGCTGAAAATTTTAGGCAGCTGTCATCACCCGAAAAATCCGCACGACTTTGGATGATCTATTGATCAGCATAGAAAAAGAGAAAAAAGGTTAAAAATGCTATGAATTAGCTTCTATTCTGGATTGCTGAAGGGTAACCGTTTTGCTCCTCTTTCCACGGCCTCTCTCCATAGCCTGTACCTTACTCCTAGCTTATCATAAGAAACGGGCAGATTCCAAACATTTTCTCCTTTGATCATTCGATCCTGTTGGCCAATCACAAGCCGTAGATCTTCATTCAAAACCTGCCATAAGAACCAAAAGTTAGGATTCCTGCCAAAAAAGTGGCGTTTGGATAGGTGATGTTTGTTTTAGTTTTTCTGTTCCCAAAAACACAATTAAAACCAAATTCTGGGAATCCAAGAAATTTTTTCTATCTGGAAACACAACAAAAACATAATTTTTATTTCAATACTTCTGGTTTTGTTTTGTTTTGAATTTTGGGAACAGAACCCAAAAAATTGTGCCACTTGTTTAGGGTTTCTGTGGTGTTCTAAAAAACTGGGAGTTGAACAAAACAGAATTCTTTTTCTCTCGTACGTCTATTTCTGTTCTCTGTTTTTCGAGAATAGAAACATAAATCTGTGAACAAAACACTAAACAAACAGAGCCTTAACGATCTGTTCCCGGGATTCTGTTTTTATTCCCACATTTCTGATTCTATTTCAATTTTTTTGGTAACAAAAACACTAAACAAACACCATATATGTAGAACAACCCGTTCAGCAATGAAGAGTACTATCTCGTTCAGCATACAGATACAAAATCACAATAAATAGACACAAACTTATATTAAACATGTATTTACCTTCTCCGCAAAATGCCTCCACAAGTACTGCATGAAGGGTACGTGCTGAAGCACAGGCGCAAAATCCAGTGACATTCGGTATAATAATCTGGTCTTCTGTTTAGAGGAAGGTAAGCAGACGTGGAGTTGGTGAAGGTGAGTAGAACACTGCCTCGTGCTCTGGCCCTCCAACTTCCCGGGCTTTGAAATTCCAATTGTTGACAAGACTATACACGGTGGTCTAAATTCCATGTCGATTGGATAGGGGTCCCAGTATCCTTGGAGTCCAGATGCAGGCGTCAAAAATTTAACCAAACTGCGGATACAAATAACATGAAACATAGTAAGCTACAAAGCAAAGTTGGTTTCTACAAATAAATAAATATATTAAAATCTTCCTTCAATCCCAAGATTCCCAACCCCTGTTGATATATAAATTTAAGCAAAGGTAGTGTTTGGTTTCATGGAATTAGAGCCTTGGAATTGAAATTAGAAATGAATTTAGGGTGTGTTTGGTGTCATGGAATTGGAATTCTTTTGTTTGGATAATTTATTTAACCTTGGATTTGGTATTCATTTTTAATTCCATGGACCTCAATTCCTTATTTTGAAATCCATAACCCAACTAAAGAATTCTAGAACTACTCTTTGGAATTCAGTCCATAAAGAAGAGGAATTCTTCGATCGGTTCATCGTCTTCACCCTTGTTTCGCATCTCTCTCTCTCCGACTTTGATGTCGACAATGAAATGTTCCCTCTCTAAAAAAACTAGGCAACGAAAGATTTTTATTTTTTATTTTTTTAACTTAATATATTTTTAGGACATCACACATTAACCTATTACCTAACATTTAGTGCAAAAAATAATTGATAAAGAAAAAATGTCTAAAATGTTTTTTCTAAAAATATGTGAAATATAATTTCTTATTTTAATGAACTTGTGTTATATTTTCTTTCTGACTTTGTGCGCAAAATAATCGATAAAAAAACTGTCTCAAATATTTTTTCTAAAAATATGTGAAATATAATTTCTTATTTTAATGAACTTGTGTTATATTTTCTTTCTCCATCACTTTCTACACTAAATTAGGTTAATGTGTCGTGTCGTGGCCCTAAAAATAGAATAAGATAAATAAAAATAAAATTTACTTTCATTGCTTAGTTTTAAAGAGAGAAGATTTCATCAATGCCGTCTAAGTTTGAGTGAGTGAGAGAGAGAGATGTGAAACGAGAGTAAAGACGATGAACCAATCGAGAGGAATCCTCTTTTTTATGGACCGAATTCCAAAAAGTTGTTTTAGAATTCTTCAGTTGGATTGTGGATTTCAAAACAAGGATTTGAAGATCATAGAATTTCTAAAAATCCAAGGTCAAATAAACGATCCAAACAAAATAATTGGAATTCACCCTTCCAATTCCAATTCCATGGCCCAATTCCATGACACCAAACAGATCCTTAGGCCGTGTTTGATTGTATGGAATTGGGGGCTTAAAATTTAAATTAGAATTAGAAATGAACGCATATAAATTTCTAATTTTTTTTTCACATCTTCATTTCAAATCCAATTCCAAGGCTCCAATTCCTCGTTGGGTAGCGTGGAATTGGAAAGGGAAATGGACACATTTGAATTTTCAGATTTTTACATGTTTTCATTTTTCATTCCAATTCCAAGGCTCCAATTCCACGGAATCAAACAGGAAAAGTTTAGATCTTTCATTTGTTCAATTCCAATTCCATGAAGCCAAATGCTACCAGAAGGGCGTCTAAAATCGCCTATTAAGACTCGATTTCCAATAAAACACTAAAAAACAATATCAATGTGCTATAACGGAGGATAAAAAATAAAAAACATAATAAAATTAATCGTTGTTTTGCGCATGGGGTGTGTGAATGAGGAAATAGTCATCCTGAATCTGGCTCGAATCTTTAGTGTTCTCTTGTCTATAATTTAGGCAGAACACAGAAGGTAGGACTAGAAACAAACCTGGGAACGCTCCATCCCTTTGCAAAGGTAGAGGTGTGAGTGAAAGGAGCGTGTGCCAAATCCAAAAGGTTGTCCAGAAGTAGCCCATGCTCAACAGGAAGCTCCATGACAATCTGTCACAATCATCAACATTCATGACTTTTGATTAAGTCATGCTTCATAATCTGTTTTTCTATCAATAAAACAAACAAGTAGAAGCATTTATAACAAACCTCGGCATGTATTTTAAAGCCTGTAGGAGGAAGTAAAGAAGGGAGGGTGGCCGTTGGAGGGTCACTGCCTGGCCAAATCCATATCATTCCTTCTTGCTCAAAGCACGGAAGTGCTTTTATCTTCACATTGAGTAATTTTGTTGATGGCATCTTCTCGCATTTTCCGTCCGTTGAATATTCCCACCCTGAAGTCCATGCCACATGACATTAAAAAATTAGAATATAAGGTAATTCACATTACGTTTAAGGTGCAAATTATAATTAAACCTTCTTGTGGGTTGGGGAGACACGAGGGAGAAGATAGGAACTGGGTGTCGAAAGTTGAAATTAACTACATACTTTGCTACACTTTTTTTTTTGTTTTTGGTTTTACGATAAAGTGTATAGAGACTAGCTTTACCCGCACCTCGACTAATCACCTTCTTAGGCGATCTTAAGGGTGCACTCTCCCACATCGGCCTTGTGCATTTAGGATTAAATTAAAGATTTAATTTCTGAAGTTCCCCTCATGAAAGTCAAATCCTAGTTGACAATGAAAGAAGACACCTCCCCTTACCAATCGGACTAACACCTCTTGGGTATAAGATTATGTCATATGAAGTTCACGCCTTAGTTAAAAAAATAAATAAATAAATTAGGATTCATGGCGGGAAGCCTTCTCAGCCCTTCTACATTCGTTTTGATATCAGTAAGATACAATTTTTTTTGTTAGTTCAAACTAAATTTCGTTGCTACAGCTCATAGACCTATCAAAATTCATTCATTCTTACCATGGTAAGGACATTGAATGCGGCCCTCATTTACTGAACCTAGGTCAAGAGGGCATGCTCTGTGAGCGCAGGTGTTCCGTACACAACCAGGTTTTCTATCTTTACCACGGAAGATGACCCATGGTTCCTCAAAACACTCAATTGGGATCTGACAAAGAAAAAGAGACAAAACTTAAAAATATATAGATTATATATATATATATATGTGTGTGTGTGTGTGTGTGTGTGTGTGTGTGTATACATTCATCATTAAAACCGCAATTGGATCATCTCCTACTTTGTAGCATCGCACAAAGTGAATGAATACATGCAATCAAAGAGGTTGGTAGTGAATCAAAAAAATAAAATAAAACTGAATCATCTCTTTTTTCACCCTTGTTTTTTTTTTTTTTTTTTTTATTCTTACCATGGTGTCGTCCTTCAAGTCAGCAGAGAAGGCCACAGGGTACCAGAAGTTCTTTAGACAGGGATGATAAGATTGGACAGGACCAGACACATCCAGGCTTTTCCGAGGAACCTTTCTTTTAACTGTATCCACAAATGCTGTTGAAGTGCTCGGAGAAACAGGGGAAGAAGAGCAGTCTGAATCTGTTGTTTGTCTATCTTGCAACAACCTATCGTTAACCAGTGCTTCCATATGAGCTAGCTTATCCAAAGCAGTAGAAACTCTTGCCTCAGATACATGTACCTGTAGGTTTATTCATGTGTTAAAAAAATAGAAGTGGCTTTGGGAAAAAGCTGTTTTTTTTTTTTTTTTCTGTTTTTATGTTTCGGTTCCAAGTTTTCAGGGAACAGAAACAAAAAAGAAACAGAAACAGTAATCAAACACTTTTAACCAAGGGAAATCTCAAGACCTGATTGTGAGCTTGTGCAAGCTCTTCTTGCAACACCGCAAGCTCCTTCTTCATGGTACCAATGGACTTATAGTCACGGGCTAAAGGATTTAGTACCTCCACAACCTACATTAATTTTTTTTTGAAAGCCAAGAAATACTTCAAAATCTCAAGTAGACCAGTTACTACTTACGAAAAACAACATTATCCCAAATTCGAACTTTAAGAAGTTCAAATAAAGATATTAGGATTTTTTGCCATGGGCCAAATTTTCTTGACCTGCTATTCACTCAGCCAACTCATACAGTAACTTTATGAAAAGTCCGCTAATTCTGTCAGAAGCCCAAATTACTGCACTATATGAAAATCACTGCAATATTTTTCATTTAAAATATTGCAGTGATTTTCATATAGTGCAATGACTTTGGATTTTTGACATAATTACTGGATTTCTCACTTACCACGAGCAAGTGGACTGCATAGATAGAAGGTTTAAATTTGTGGACTGTTCAACAAGTACTACAAGATATAATAGGTTATCTGCAAAAATGAACTTTTAACAAGACAATTATGATAAAGAAGAACAACAATAGAAACCTTTTCATGAAGGAGCATAATTGTGAGCACATCTTGACGAGCCCGCCAATCGCAGTATTGTAGATCATATCTAGCCACTTCTAGAGCTTGATTTACATCCAAGAACTTGCCTTTAGATTGTGGGACTTTAGACCTCGGATCTTCTACATCGAAGATTGTACCCCATGTGTTCTTCTTGTCCGCTAGTCCACTTTCCACCCCGTATATAGCAAATACTCCAAACCCGCCTTTGAAACCCTGAGATCCCACATAACATAACATATTTAGGAACAAGCAAATAGGAACCAAAAGAAACATAATTAAAAGCAATCGCAGAAGTTAGAAGGGTACACTTGTGATTCAAAAAAGGATAAAACATACAAAAATATATCTTTTAGAGGTGATCTTATATTATGGCAGTTGTATAGTATTAGTTTTGCTGTTTTTTTATTTTTTATTTCTATTCCCAGAAAACTTGGACAGAAACAAAAAATTGGGAACAAAAGAAAATTGTTTACGTTATTTTCCCAGATGAGATCTGCTAAAGTTGTAGGAATGTGAATGGAATTTTTATTCCTTATAATTTTGTTTCGTTTTCTTCCACGCTTTCTGGGAAGAGAAACAAAAAAATAGAAACAAAAACACTAAGGTGGCGTTTGGTTAGTGTTCCCACTTTTCTCAACCCACCTAGGATGGGTTGGGTTGAGTTGAGAATTTTGTTTCCTTCTGGAAATAGAATTGCGTTTGGTAACGACAAAATTTCATTTTCTGTTGGGAACAGAATCACGTTTGGTAATGCATAATTTTGGAATTGTTTCCTCAACAATTGTTCTTTATTTATTTATTTATTTCGATAATTATTTATTTCAACAATTTTGGTTGTAGCCTTATTCAATTAAGCTTCAAAAATGGTTTGAA
This sequence comes from Eucommia ulmoides, assembly GCA_016647705.1. NCBI lineage: Eukaryota > Viridiplantae > Streptophyta > Magnoliopsida > Garryales > Eucommiaceae > Eucommia > Eucommia ulmoides. The sequence continues at coordinate 31,189,756 of CM028332.1, read as the reverse complement.
CATGGAGATGAAGAAGGAAGAAGATTTGAAAAATGATTTCAACAATTCTGGATGAAGAAGGTTTCAACATGGAGATCAAAAATGGCTTCAAAAACACCAACAAATCCATAATTTCAGAATCGAAAACAACAATAGAACCCAAAATCGATTTCGTTAACGAAATGAAATCGATTTCGCGAACCCTGAACCTAAATTGATTTTGCGATTTCGTGAACCGCAAACCCTAAATCGATTTCGTTAACTAAACGAAATCGATTTCGCGAATCCTAAACCTAAATTGATTTCCCGATTTCGTGAACTGTAAACCCTAAATCGATTTCGCGAACCCTAAAACATTCTCGATTTCATCGACGAAATCGATTTAGCAAAGAGAGAGAGAGATTACAGACGACGATGATGGACACGATGGATGCGAGAAGACGAAGACGACGATGGCAAATGAAGACGAAGATAGAGACAACGATGGTAGCCAAAGACGAAGACGACGATTGATGAGAGAAATCGAGAAAGACACAGATCGAGAGATCGACAAAAAACGATTGAAGAGAGAGCGAGCTGAGGTTTTGGAGGAAAAAAGAAAAACAAAAATGTGCAAATCAAATGAGGTTACCAAAGGTTAAACAAGGGACTCACCAGCGTGTCCTAAAGTTGGGTTGAGTTTTTTAGGCAAGTTTTTTTTTTTTTGTTTCTCATTTCCTTAAAATTTTGAGAATCAATTCTCATTTTTTTGGTTGGGTTGGGTTGGGTTGAGTTTTGTGTTGCCAAACGCGTTCTTGAAAATCAATCTCAAATTTTTTTAGTTGGATTGGGTTGAGTTGGGTTGGGAACACTAACCAAACGGGGCCTAAACAAATGCTCCTAAATTCTAATCAAACGTCAGCTTAACTACTGAAATGAACATTATATCCTTTAGCAAAAAAGGCGTGGCAAGATTTCCAATTGAACTGAAGAACACCGATTTTTTTCCCAGGGTAATGAGGTGAACAATTTAAGTCACAATGTAATTTTTTTTTTTTTTTTCTTTGGTTTTACAACAAGGGATGTTCGAGCTAGTTTACGCGCATCTCGACTTATCACCTCACTAGACAAACTTAATGGCGCCCTCTCTCACATCGGTTTAGTGCATTCAAGATTTAATTCACGGAGTGTTCTCCAAGAAAGTCGAATCCTACTTGACAAGGAAAATGATACCTCTCCTTGCCTGTGACAATGTAACTAAAGATCCATAATGGTTTCCAAATATTGCTCTGGATTTTGATTATAACACCATTACAACCAAAGAGACATATATCATTTACAGTGATTTAATAGAAAATTTTCTTTTACAGAAACCCAATTGGCCTAACTCAATCTCAAAAGACATCAGACATCTTGAGAGAGGACGATTACCCCCAAACTTATATATAGCTCACGATCAGGTAACACAAGTGATGTGGGATTCAACAAGTAGCATTAGTACTTATTTAAGTAAATTACACACATGGAAATATAAATAATTTCAGGATTTTAGCACATAATGTAAGCAAAAAACAACTCAGTGACCATATTATGGGAATTTCCATATTGGTACAGCTATTTATGGCTTTAGGAAGCAGACAGAAAATGGATCAACCATAGCAAGCGCTTCTGGAAATCAAACATGGCTATTCGACCTACTCAATTAAATTTCACTCAACAGTAAGTAGATTTCCCACAAGACTCGCACAATTTATGGATAAATGAGCAAACAATGAATTACGAACTATGATTTTATATTTAAAGGAAAAAGAAATCCAGAATCAACACATCGAAAAAGTTTTAAAAAGAAACGAAATCATACCCTTTTGGAGTTCGATTTCGTAGAGCGACTGAGAGAGAACGGAAGAGAGAGAGTCGCAGCGGCGGCGATGGCGGACATGGCGTTTCAAAGGTGGCAACTGTGGAGATAGAAAGAGGGGGGAAGAGAGAGAAAACTGGAGTCAATTTTTGCGAGAGAGATTTATTAGTGGGCGAGGATTTTTTGCTGGATAAGAGGTTGAAGTTGCGCGCGATCTCAGCAGGCCTCCCGTTGCTCGACGTGTGTAGGACGGTGGGTCTTCTTGTGCTTCCCTCGTGGCACATCTCCCTTCCACATGCTCCCTCTCTCTCTAGAGTTGAGGAGAGAGAGTATCTTCTGCTAATGTCTTCCCAATTGCCAGCTAGGATGGTCAAGATATCTCGCCCTATCTGCTCAATGCCCTCTTTTTATGGGTTAATACCATTTACACCCCCTCAAGTATTGACTGAAATTACGGGAATCCCCTCAATTTTAAACAATCATTGGGAGGTCCCTTGAACCATTTGGTCAAATCATACTGAGGCCCCTTGATCATTTTTAATTCCGAAAATATCCCTTGAAAGTCAAATTTTTGTTTGACAATCAACTCATTTTTATCCTATTACTAATTTAATCTTCAATTTCATAATGAAAAGATCAAAATAACCTTGGACCCTACCCTTCTCCATTTCAATTTTACCCTTTTCTCTCTCTCTCTCCTCCCTCACCATCTACGGACGAATTTCTCCCCCCAACCAAGTTGAACATATTTCTCATCACCATCGACGGACAACCAAAACCCTGTCTCACCACCATCGTTGAACGAAATCCCTTACCACCACCGTCGGTGTAATTACAACGTGATTTCTCCTTCTTCTCTCTCTCTTCTATGTGGTTACGGTGGAAGATAGGGTGGTGGTGCATTGGCAGAGGGAGAAGAGCGAGGAGGAGTAGAAGGTAGTGGTGGTGGAGTTGTAAGAGTGGTTGCGTTTAGTTGAGATGGATGAGGAGTTGGCGGGTCTGACAGAAGATGATTTTTCTCTCTTCTCTCTCTTTTCATTATCAATCACACAATTTTCTGTTATCGTTCTCATGGAAGAAACTGTGGCTATTCACAAGTCTTGGGTTCCTAATGAGCATAGTGTTCTTGGATCCTCCACCCTCACCACACCTATGGTGCCGATATCGATGACGTCAGCGAAAATACTCAAGGGAGCGAGATGGGTCAGCGTTAGAATTGAGTTAAGACCCAATTGGAGGGGTAATAGGTCCAGATGTAGAGAGATTTCGATGATAATCCAAGAATTTTGCCGGGATTTGGGTAATTGAAGATGTAGGCTAAGGTGTTGGCTACGAAGATTAGATAGCTTACAATTGGTAATCTAAAATTTCATAATTTTCTTCTTGTGATAAATCTCTCATTATACGTTTGAAATTTGAAATAAAAACCCTAATTCTGTGGTTGATTGTGAAGAAGATGAAATGAAAACATACAACAATTTTCATATTCTTCCCAATTTCATATTTTTTGTTTCTGATCTGAAATAAGAACCCTAATCCTGTGTTTGATAATTGGGAAGAAAATGAGATGAAAAGATTATAATTTTTCATTTGACTATTGTTTGGTTCGGTGGTGGTGTTCGGCGGTGGTGATGTTTGGTTAGGTGTTATTGTTCGGCGGTAGTGTTTTGGTTTGGGGTCTTCGCGGATATGGGTTTGCAGATAGTGGTATTTGGTTTGGCGATGGTGGTGGAGGTGGTCTTTGGTTTAGCGATGGTAGAGGTGTTGTTGTTGTGGTGTTTGATTCAGTGGTGTAGTGTTTCACACAAAAGGGTGAAAAAAAAAAAGGGGGAAAAAATTATTAAAAAAGGGTGAGGTGAGGGTAATTTGATCATTTACCAATTTTGATTATTTTATTATTTTTTCTTTTGAATGAGTAAGGGTAATATGGTCATTTCATTAAAAATTACTCCAGCGAGAGGTTCCCGTGGTAATTTTGAAAGTTAGGAAGGCATATATAAAATATCAAAAGAGTTGAGTAAATGATATTAACCTATCTTTCTATCTTCTTTGATTTTCCCTCTCAAAAATATTTTTATTAAATTAATATATTTGAACTTCTAATTATACTTATGACCCCTCAAGTTTGTCCAAAAGCTAATTAGACCCTTTTATCTTTTACAAAAGTACACATTTTCTTTATTATTAAAATAATTATAAAAATATTCTTTTAATATAGTTTATAAAAATGGATTTTTATTATTTAGTCCCCAAATATATGTACTTTATTAAAAAGACCTTTCACTATTATAATTAAGTTTTTGGTCCTCAAAGATATTTTGGAAAATAGTTTCTAAACTTTGCATGCCATGTTTCCATGAATTTATGTGTCCTGCCACTTTGACCTCTGCAATCAACGAACAAGAATGGAAATTGACACTGAGCACTCAACCAAAATCGCCTTTGCAAATCCTTCCGCTGCAACTAGACCTCCAATTAAAAAAAGAGAAAAAAATCATTAGAATCATGTACAAAAAATCATCTTCGTCTTGATGTAATTGTTTAGTTTTTTAGACATCAACGGACCAAACGTGAACATTTACACGACGTGCGACGGTACAATTATTTGAGCGCACGATGGTTGTTTCCAAAAATAAATCGATCCATTATCTCACAAATCACTCCGCTTACCAAATATACGACACTTACCATTCTATTCTCTCACTCAACCAAAGAAACCCTAACCAAACTGCTCAGAGAATTCCTTCTTCATTAGACATCAATGGCGAAGATACGAGACTCAAAGGGATCATCATCAAGGACGAGAGAGAGTATCAGTCCACAAGGTGGGTCCTCTACTACTTTGTCAAAAATAGAAAATGACATCGACATATTACAGTGTTTCCGATTGTATTAGGGTTTTGTTATTTTTCTTTAAATGTTCACTTCTATATCTCTATGCATGTTGTCATTCCGATTAAAATTAGGTTTTTCGTCTATGTGAATGTTCATGTCCTTCTAGCTTCAGTAAAGCTACTAAATTGGCATTTTGAATGGTTGTATCCTATCGTTCTCTACAATTTTTAATTTTCCCTATCTAACATTAATGTTCAAATCCCTATAGAGTGCGAATAATTTGTTTGATTCTCCCTATGTGACAAAAAAAATTGAATGTCCACGTCACATTAGTGTGAGTAATTCGAAAATACATCTATCTTTGTCTCTCGTATCTTTATTTCTTATCATATGTAGTAGCGCGTAGATAACGTCGCTACTTTCACCGTAAGTGTACGGGTCAAGTTTTAGTAAAGTGGAAAGAGTAAGGATTGTCCTATCCACAAGGATTGGTTGAGATTACATTGAGTACCGCGATTATCATAACCTAACTTTATTTAGGCGATAAAAATTATAGTTTATATTATAATTATATACTAATCTAAATTAACCTAATTAAACTAATATTACTAATATAGACTTTTGTGGGAGTAAATTGCCTAGGGATTAATTTCGTCCATTTAAACGTGTTCGTTTCAATCTAGTGTACATCAATGGCATTCATCCTATCCGATAATCTCGGTATCGAAATCTCACTCACTACCTCTCCCGAGTGTAAAGTGAGTGAATATGTGATTTCGTGTCAACACTAAAGTCCCGTCGAGTGTCTATACGACATTTGGTCACATGAGTCTCGCCCCAACGTCACAGATTGCAAACTTTCTAACACCTTCCCAGGCCATTAGATCGTCACGTTGTGTTTAACCTTAGTCCGAATTCGGGGTTACCTCTTCCGAGTGTCAAACCCCGATTTCTCAATATATCTAAATAAGCATATAAACATGATAAAATGGTAAACACAATCGGATAAAGATAAACAATTGTTAACAAAACATCAATTTTATTCAAACACGTTTTCGTGGAGTCAATCGCTTCCTAGACAATATATGTTTAGTTACACTTGGCCATGACCCAATATACAACGAAACATAAACTAAACATATACAAACTACCAACCAGATAAGAATGAAGGAGAGAAATGAGGAGACTATCCATTTATCCGAATATCCGTCGCTAAAACCGCTCCGAGAGCGCTTCCTCCTTTTTGGCGTGGTGATCTTCTCTTGGTTGATAGGGTTTGGAGCTCTCAAACCACTCCCAAAATGTTCTCTGGTGTTAGGGGCGAAAGGTGGATATTTATAGGATTCCAAAATATCAACAAAATATCCTAAAATATCTAAACTGTCTGTAGAGTCACCGTTGTGGTAGTGGGCATGTCGGCAGGGTCACCACTGCGGTGGTGGCTTGATCGCTGCAGTGGTGGAATAGTAGGCAACCTCTCTGTGTTTTGACTGTCGCGGCGATGAGTTCACCATTACGACGGTAGTCCATTCAGCAAACTCTCTACATTTTCACCGCTGCAGTTGTGGGTGCAGGCTTCTGAATAATGTATTTTTGCTCGTTTTCCCACCATTCTTCCACCGCTTTGATTGTTTAGGACCATGTTAGTCTATTTTCACCCGAAATACCTAATTTAAGATAAAATAAATAAAAACGTATTAAAACATAATAAAACGCTATAAAAATACTTGAAAACTAACAAAATTGACTTGGAAATAAATAGATAAATTACACCTATCAAATACTCTCAAACTTGAAATTTTGCTAGTCCTTGAGCAAAGCACTCACACTAAAATGAAAAACACAACTAAATTTAATAACATGAACAACCTAAACACAAACAATTTAAACATCACAATATGCGAGTTTTAAATTCAGCCATTGACTAGAACATTTTTCCCTCAACAACCCCTAATTATATCGAGTTCAGGTGGTAAAATGAACCATATGATATTCTAGAATTTCGAAATTCAATAATGGTAAATGCCATTTTAGATCATTTCAACGTGTGTGTGCTAGACTCAATATTATAACTATCCAAGACCGGATTGGATTATCCACCAACGAAACTCACGACTTAAGCCATAAAGGATTAGGATATCCATACGCCTAATTGAGTTTTACTCTCCACTAATGTAGGCTTGGAAGTTCAAAAAGATCAGTAGGAGGGTATATCGGAAATATAGAGTAGGTTAACTTTGTTAACTTAACGATACCCAAGGCATAATGCTTGGCACAAAATCACTCTTGAACCCCCATAGATAAATTCCTCACCCCGAACAATCATTTAAGACCGACATACTTACTTGTCAAAAGAAACGTAATTTAACTATATTTACATATGTTTTTTTTTTTTTTTTTTTTTTTTTAACATGAACCATACCCCCAAACTTATTTGATTATTACAATTTTATGGGTGTGGTTTAAACAAAAGAAAAACGACAAGTGAGTACTCGAATACTGAATCAATAAAAAGTTCGTCCTAAACCCAACCGCTCACTTCAAGTAGCATACACGAATGTTAACTTGATTCACTCAAATTGTGCCTTCAGTTCAGCGATATAGGTTTGGAAAGAATTCAATTGGTCAGGGTATTTGTTGTGTGTTCAGAATTGAAACGACATTATGGGCTTCGACAGGGTAACGAGAGATAAACATATAGTAAGGTAAGCTTCAAAGGCTCAAGCGAATTAAATGAATGCCTAAATCATGTCTCTTGAACTACCTCGCCTAGGATTTCACCTCAAGTTTTCCCTCAATCAGGTTCTAGAATCCTAAAATTGTTATGAGTTTGGCTAATGGATAATTGACCTCAAATTAATTAAATAGCTATATATTGAGTCTACGTGCTCATGCAAATTAGGATCCACAATAACTTTTACTAAAATGACATGTCAAGCACACAGAACACACATGAATTAACGTTACCCTTGGCCTCAAAAAACAACCAGGGGATAATTTCATCATTGGGTAATGCCCCAGATGAACGCAAAACTCAGCATGTAACAACAACAATACACAAACACATTCTATACTAAACAAACATGCAAACAATTTAACTAAACATACTAACATATTAAAATACTACACATCACCTCCAAACTTAAAATGGACAGTGTCCTCAACAACCCATCAGGGATCCCAATGAAAGCATAAAGCATTATAATGAAGGTAGGGGTTTTGAACACGTACCTGGGAGGCGAGAGAATCTCGCCTCCGAATCAAGTCGGCGATAATGGATTTAACTTATTTTTGGACTTGGGTTGCCTTCTAAGAAGTGCATGATTTATTGTTCTCAGTGCCAAAAACTTGGTAGCGCGTAGATAACATCGCTACTTTCATAGCAAGTGTACTGGTAAAGTTTTAGTAAAGTGGAAAGAGTAAGGGTTATCGTATCCACAGGGATTGGTTAAGATTATCGTTGAGTACCGCGGTTATCATAACTTAACTTTATTTAGGTGATAAAAATTGTAGTATATATTATAATTATATACTAATCTAAATTAACTTAATTAAACTAATATTACTAATATAGACGATTATGGGAGTAAATCGCCTAGGGATTAATTTCGTCCACTTAAAACGTATTCGTTTCAATCTAGTTTACATTAATGGCATTCATCTTATCCGATAATCTCGGTATCAAAATTTTACTCACTACCTCTCCCGAGTGTAAAGTGAGTGAATATGTGACTTCATGTCAACACCGAAGTCCCCTTCAATCGTCTATACGACACTTGGTCACATGAGTCCCGCCCCAATGTCATGGATTATACACTTTCTAACACCCTCTCGAGTTGATAGATCGTCACGTTGTGTTTAATCCTAGTTCGATTCGGGGTTACCTCTCCCGAGTGTCAAACCCCAATTTCTCAATATATCTAAACAAACATATAAATATGAAAAAATGGTAAACACAATCGAATAATGATAAACAATTGTTAACAAAACATCAATTTTATTCAAACACGTTTTTGTGGAGTCAATTGCTCCCTAGACAATATATGTTTAGTTACACTTGGCCATGGACCAATATACAATGAAACATAAACTAAACATACACAAACTACCAACCAAATAAGAATAAAAGAGAGAAATGAGAAAACTAGCCGTTTATCCGAAGATCCGTCGCTAAAACCGCTCCAAGAACGCTTCTTCCTTTTTAGTGTGATGATCTTCTCTTAGTTGATAGGGTTTGGAGCTCTCAAACCACTCCCAAAATGTTCTTTGGTGTTGGGGGCGAAGGGTGGATATTTTTAGGATTCCAAAATATCAACAAAATATCCTAAAATATCTAAACTGTCTGCAGAGTCACTGCTGCAGTAGTGGATTCACCACTGCGGCGGTGGGTATGTCGACAAAGTTACCGCTGCGGCGGTAGTTTGATCACTACAGTGGTGAAATAGTAGGCAAACTCTCTGTATTTTAATCGTCGCAACAGTGATTTCACCGCTGCGACGGTAGTCTATTCAGCAAACTCTCTGCATTTTCACCGCTGAATCAGTGGTTTCACCGCTACGGCGATAGATGTAGAATTCTGAATAATATTTTTTTGCTCGTTTTCCCACCGTTCTTCCATCACTTTGATCATTTAGGACCGACTTGGGAATAAATAGATAAATTGTACCTATCAATATGCAATGAGAATCTTCATGTTCATGATGTCCCACTTTTACTTTTTTTTTTTTTTGAATTTGAGCTACACTTACTTAAACGAGAAGATGCGAATGTTAACATATTACTATTCTAACCAACATTTATCTATGAATGTTCATATATTTTATGATTGTCCAATGTGAATGTGAATGTATTTTGTTTTTCTAAAAATTCGCGACTATCTGCCTATTAACACATATGATTCCAATTATTTATCCGGCTTGTTTGTGAATGTTCCAGTATTTACATCTGGGCAATTTTATGGTTTTATGCTTACAATTATGAATGTTCATGTATGTTAACATTCATGTCTTCTAGATATACAAACATTATCTTTACTTTTGTTGAGTAGATTTGGGTTAATTTTTTTTATTATTATTTTTTATTTATTTTTGCAGCAATTCAAAAAACAAAACAAAAAACAAATAGCCTACATCAAAGTCAACCAAGATAGTTTTTATATTGTTGTAATATGAAGCAAATGTTCAAATTGGTAAAGGATTGCAACCTCAACGAACATCACAAGGTCTTACTCTTGAAGACAACCTTCGCAAAGTTCTTCAAGTCTTTCTACACAAAAAATGACCCTTGAAAACATTCAAAAGAATTTTGAATTACAATCATTCAAGGGGACCATTCGGGCTATGGAATAAGCTAATTAAACTTATCCCTAAATATACAATTGAAACTTTGGACTTATATCAGGTGACAAGCCAATAGTTCAAAGTCGGTACACGAAGTCCTATCTTCCTTCCTCAGCAGATTCAAATATCAACCGCGCGAATTTAGCTTCGTGTTATTAAGATCATTGATTGAGAAACAATTAGAAAGAAACAAGTGAAGAATATGCACATGATGTTATTCGTCTTCTTTACTTACACCTGCTCACCACATATTTTTTTCAACCACATGCTAACAAGTTCCCAAATGGTTGGTGCGATACATAGAAAACATTGAGAGAATATCTAAATACAACTGAGCAGAAGCAATCTAAACAGATTTGAAAATAAATCTTAAGAAATCGTATAATGAGCCAAGATCGATTACGGGGTGTATAATTGCATTACAGGTACGCAAACAAAATATAACGGTTCACCTGAGTGAATGTTCATGTTTGCTAAAAAAATTAGATATTTTCATACTGTATCATGTTTACACAATGTGTGAATGTTCATGTAACAACATTAAAGTGAACCTTAATACACTGATATTAGAACTATTACTGTGTATGTGAAAACTTAATCACAGTCTCACACAGTTGAATGTTCATGTTTACTAACATATAAACATTCTCATCCTTTATCATGTTTATGTCATTTGTGAATGTTCATATATTATTGTTAAGGTGAATGTTCACATATTAACGTCAAATATGAATGTTAGTAATATACATGTTCTTATTTATAAACATAATAAGAAAATCCTAATTGTTGTGCAACTTTTACTGTTATTCGTATTGGCTGTGGGAATACACTACATTGGTCAGCCCGATGCAAGGGAGGGAGTTGTCTCATGAATATAGCTTGAGTACTTATTCTTTTACTGTTGGTTTAACTCTCATTAGCCACCTGCTGGATGATCAGGTACAATTCATTAATGTAAAACCTATGATATTCAATGATTTCAATATGTAACCCGGTTCTTCATGTATGTTCAGGTAAAAGAGAATGTCATCGAAGAGACCTTGACGAAAATGCAATTGGGCATCGCTTCCCTTCACGACAGTGATGATGAACCAATCGTCTAAGAAACACCTGCTGAAAATCTACCACTAATTAACGAAGGAAAATTGCCAATCGAAGAAGACGATTCCGACATTGATTCAATGATTGAAAAAATCATGATCAATGATATGGCTTTCTTCATCAGTCAACCACCAAAAAAACCCACCGCGCCAAACTTCAAGTTAGGCATTGATTTTATCCTACCAAGAAGCATAGTTGAAGCATCATCCACTCAACACAATGCTCTTGGGTATGTTTATTGTTAGTTAGATCAAATTCAAGAGGATTCTGAAAGAAAGCAAATGAATGAACACAAGACAATAAAGGCTTATCACAAAATTGTGGCTAATGTAATCGTCAAGAATATCACACAAAAGACTGATATTGATGGGCTTAATGCTGCGATCACACAACAAAAGGGTCATTATGAAAATATCTTATATGATCTCAACTCAAAGATATCAAAACTTGAGGGTTGTAGACACTACATTTTGTCCCGCTCGTTTTTGCATAGTAAAAACGTTACGGGTTTAAAGTGAAAATTTTAGACAAACTTTAAGCCAATATTTAAAGGGACAAATTGTACCTTAAATTCTATATTTAAATTTTCATAATGTTTAAATATAGAAAAAAACAAAAAAAATCGACAATTCTGATGAATTCCCATTAAACAAAAGTTTCAGGTAAAAAATAAAATTTATAAAATGTTATTTTGGGACCAAATTGATTAAATTGAAAGTGATTTTCAAATTAATATCACTTTTAAGATAGCTAATTTTGGTTTTCACCCACCAATTTCAAGAAATTTTTCTTTTTGCATAAATTTTTCATTTTGACAGCAAAAGTTGCACTTTTCATCAATTTTGTTAAATTGACGGCCTTCACTTTATTTTTTGAAATTGAACATTCCAAAAATATTAAGAATGTTTTAATATTATTATTTAAATTTTAATTTCAAGAAAAAACAAAAAAATTACATTTATTAATAAACGGTGCCCAAAACACCAAAGTTTACTTCGCACACACCCCTTGGAATAAGGCGAAGGTTTGATACCTTCTTGGGAGTTTTGATAGCCATTTTTTAGCATTCCTAGGTCATTTTTATGAATTGAAATACTTAATCTAGTGCTTTTTAAAGGTCAAACACGCCATACCATTTTTAGGAAGCTTAAAGAATAATTTACATGAAATAGCTGGTAACCCTTCTCAATTACCATCAGGCCACATCTAGGGGGTCTAAGCTGGGGATGGAAAAAAAACCAAACCGATGGGTAATCGAGAGAAACCAAACCAAATGATCCGAGTTGAAACTGACTAAATGGTTTTGATTTTAAATTTAGCAACCAAAGTGGTTTTGGATTTGGTTTTAGGATAGTAACCACGTAATCGAACCACATGACCAAAACCATGAGATAAACCGTATAACTGATATATATATATATATATATATATATATATAGGCGAACGACTACTACGATTGTTTCATTCGCTCCGTCCGTTCTTAAATTTCTTCTTCACTTTTCAGCTCTTCTCTTCATCTTGCTCGATTGGTCTTCCTCTTCATATATATATATATATAGGCGAACGACTTCTACGATTGTTTCATTCGCTCCGTCCGTTCTTAAATTTCTTCTTCACTTTTCAGCTCTTCTCTTCATCTTGCTCGATTGGTCTTCCTCTTCTCTTCCTCTCATCTCTCAACCATGAATCGCTCATCAATTCATCTCCTCGATTTATCAATCACTTGATTTTGAAAACTGTATGATTTGGAGAATATTTACAATTAATAATTTTGTGCTTTAGTTTTTGTTTTTGGAATTTATGTTTTATATTTTAGTTATATTTTTATTCATATATAAGAAATAATGGTCCGCGGTTTTAGTTGTTTTTTTTTTTTTTTTTTTAATTTATAAAATTTAAAAATCTTAAACGGTTTTGCGGTTTTAGTTTTTGGTTTTGGTTAAAATTAATGGTTTGGTTTTAAAACCGTTTAAAAAAAATGGGCGATTTTGGTGTTGGTTTTGGTTTTGGTTTTATATATGTTAAATAGTTTTGTTTTTTTATGAAACTAAGCCAAACTCGGACTATTGACATCCCTAGTCTATGCACTCATAATTACATAGACCCGTAGTAGTATAAATAGGGGGCCTTCTACCCCCCCCCCCAAAGACACACAAGCTCAAATACTCTCACTCTCTCATCCCCAAATACTCTCTTGGGTTTGGTAGTTTTTATATAAAATCCCTCTCAAAATCCTTCAAAAGAGATAAAAAAGCAAAGCAAGAAACGAAAAACAAAAGAAGAAAAGAAAAAGTAAGAAAGAAGAAGTAGAAGGAGAATCTAGGGAAAAGACTTCCTCCCTAAGTAAGGTAAATCCAACCCTAAAACTCTCTAAAATATTTATTTTTTGTTTACCGCTTTAAAGGAGGACCTAAAAAATGACAAAAATCTGAGGGGACGTTCCCAAGTGAATACTTAAAAAGCGGTTTATTTTTCGCATTTACTTTTCGTTATTTACCTTCCTACATTTAAATACCCGTCATTTACTTTTCAACTCTGCACTTTTTGGCACTTTATTTTTTCATCATTTACATTCTGACATTTAAATTTCTATCATTTACTTCTCATGTTCTGCGCTTTACATTTTTGTATTTACATTTCTATCATTTACGTTCAATACTTTACTTTTTTCGTTCTGCTCATTTTCGCACTTTAAATTTGTTGCACTTCATATTTTAGTATTTTACTTTTTGTCTACGTAATAAAAAAAAAGTAAAATAAATAAATAAATCTTCTTAACTAAAGGCTTAAAAAGGGAGATTCTCATATACCTCGTTACTAGGTTTCCCGATTTTGCGTGAAACTTTAAATGGCAGGTTTAGGGAGACCTTTTTCTTTCTTTCTTTCTTTTTTTATTTTATTTTTATTTATTTTATATAACAAGTTAGTATTTTATTTTAGTATTTTATTTTAGTATTTCTATCATTTTAGTATTTTATTTTTATTTTTTATTTATTTATATAACAAGTTTTTTCAAAACTTTGTTTACTTTAAAAAAATGTTTTTTTAAGGAATTTGTTTTTCAATGTGTTTTCTTTAAAAAAGTATTTTTATAAGTCTTCAAAAATATTTATCTTACATAAGATTTTCTAAACCTATGTTTTTCTATTCCGGAAATTTCTTAATAATAGTTGTTTTTTTTTTTTTTTTTTTTTTTAAAAAAAAACCCTTGTTCCTTTTACTTTCCAAAGGAAATTCTATTTTTTTTTTTTTTTTTACTTTAGTATCTTCATGGAAAAATATTTTTTTTCTAAATTGTTTTATTGTATTCCCAAGATTCTTTGTAAATAGGATTCTTTAAAACTTATTCCCCCCCCCCCCCCCCTGAAACTTCTTCATAATAAAAATATTTTTATTATCCTACTACCGCATCAACACCACCGCCTTGCATTGACCTCCAAATAATAGAGGCAGAACCCATTTCAATTATTTTACCTACCGACCATCTATAACGGCCCGATTTTCTAAGGCCACCATGCGATTTCTCCATTTGGAGAATTAATATTAAAACCGAATAACCAATATTTTATTTTATAAAATCGGAGAATTTTTGCAATTACGGCGATAATTATAACTATCGATTTATCAAGTTAATTTTAAAACAGTAAATAATAAATACAATTATTACAAATAGAAATTCGAATATTATTCCTAGCGCAGTTTCACCCTCACTGACCCTGCAATAAAATTGTGAGGTTGTAAGCTAATGCTCAATAAAATTTGAACCCCTCTATTACGTGTATCCAATTAATACAACAAATAAACAAATAGGTATTGGTAGCACGTAAAATACACCGCTACTTACTCTCATAAGTATACGAGGTCTAAGTTTTAATATAGTGGATCTTTGAAGATCGGATATCGTTCCCACAGGGAAAAGTGTGAATAATTGAATACCGTAATTTACGTAGTCTCATATTATCCTGATGATTAAAGAAATAATTTAAAATTAAACTAAGTTAAACTACAATTAGTGGGTTAATCCTAACTAAGTTGATTAACTAGGGATTGATTTCGTTCACTTAATACATGTTTGATTTCATTTAGTTAACAATAACGGAGTTTAGGTATCCGACAATCTCGGTTCGTAAACTCCTCTGCTACCTCTTCCGAGTGTAAGACGGGGGAATACGCAACTTCGTGTCAACGAAGAGGTCCCCCTCAATGTCTTAATGACCCTAGGCCACGTGAGTCTTGACCCAACGTCATTGATTGCACACTAACTAACGCCCTCCCGAGTCGTTAGATCGTAACGATATGTTTACCCTAGTCCGAATCCAGGGTTACCTCTTCCAAGTGTCAAACCCTAGATTCTCAAATCCAACCCTAATACCATTACAAGCATTCTAATATTGTCATCAAATGATAAACACAATCGGATTTAAAAGCAACAACCGTTAAAGAAACATATATTAAACTAAACGAGTATTTACATGAATTACATCTAACCCTAACTAATCTCTAATTAAACTAACATGATCTTAGCCATTACAATATTAAATAAAGAGGAGATCATCAATATCAATAATAAACATTAAGTACAAAGATGGAAACAAGGGAAGAAAAATCAAATCTCAAAGTGGAGTAGTCCATTTTCGCCAAAGAACAATCCTCCCAAGCTTCCTCTTCTCCATTGATGAACTTCCTCTTTTAGCTCTTCAAGAATTGGCCAAGAACACTTCCTAAAACTAATCTAATCTACTCTTAAATTATCTAATCCTATCTAAGGTGAAAAAAGCTCTCGAAACATCATTCGGGCTTTTTTCAAGAATTGGGGAAGAAAAGGGTTAAAAAGCAAGGTTTGGAAAATATTTTCAAAATATCTAAAAACAGATATTTCTGTACAGAGTGTCACCGCCTAGGCAGTGGTTCACCACCTAGGCGATGGTTGAGTTGGTTAAGCTTCTATCGGATCTTCGCCTAGGCGGTGGTTCAACACTTCAGCACTCCAACTCTTTGCCTCTTTTCCGCCTAGGCGGTGGAATTTTCGCCTAAGCGGTGGTCTTCATGCACCGAAATCATGTTCTTCATGTTTTGTTCACCGTTTCTCTACCATTTTCGCTTGTTTATCACTCGTTAACGTCCCTTCACCTGTTTTACACTAAAACAAACTAAGACGAAATTAAATATAACTAATACGATTAAAAACTAACAAATTTGGTTTCGAAATAGATAGGCATTTTACACCTATCAATACCCCCAAACTTAGAATTTTGCTAGTTCTCGAGCAAAACACTAACACTAAACTAAACTAACTAATGAACTAACCAACTAAAAATGAAAAACTTAAACACAAAAGAAGTACATGCATGTGACTATAAAGTTCAATCTAAAGGACCAATTTATTCATCCCTCAATATCCCTAAATCTGATCAAGTTCGGGAAGTAACCTACACCAAGTGGTGTTCTGGAATTTCAACGATCAATATCAATAAAAACCATTCTAGATCCATTTGAAGTATGTGTGTGAGAACTCAAATGTGTAACTATTCAAATACTGGATTGGATTATTCAATCGTTAAGCTCATAACTTAAACCGTTGAAGGATTCAGGAAAACCATACGCTTGATTGGAGTCTACTATCCATTAATGTAGGCTCGGATATTCACAGAGATCAATAGGGCTTGGTTTGGCTTTGGAGAACAACCACGGGTACCACTAGAATTGAAAATAGATAATCGTTTTGATTGAACAATACCCGAAGTAAAATCGCTTATCTCTATCCTCTTTTATAACCCCACACATTTAAAGTATAACTCTGAATGAGAATTAAGGATCCTTGCATTCACTTGTCGAAAGAAAAGAAAATGAGAACTATATTCACGTTTTTTTTTTTTAACAACATATTCTTAAATTAATTCGAATTATTACAGTTTTAGGAGAGTGCAAAAAGAAGTTAGAGAAACACACCTCCAAACTTATTCAAATTTATAAAATTTTAGGAATATGTAAAAAAACAAAATGATAGAAACACCCCCCCAAAATTATACCGAATCAATAAAAATTTATCAGAAACCCGACCGCTCACTTGATTTCACTCAATTTTGAAAATTAGACTTAGCGACATTGGGTTAGGAAAAATTTAAATGAAAAGAGTATTTGAACGTTTTCAGAATTGATTATGTTATCGGCTTTGACAGGGGAAATAAGGAATGAAAATTTTCAGGTTAGCTACAATGGTTCAAGCGAAAAAATGACGGCCTAAATCACGTCTTCAAAATTACCTTACCTAGGATTCCGCCTCAAGTTTCCCCCAAATCAAGTTCTTGTTTCCTCATTTTCTATCATGAACTTAATATTGAATAATTAGCGTCTAATTGTTTAGATTATTATACATTGAGTTCAAATGTCGTGCGATTTTAGGATCAAGATAATTTTTACCCAATCGACATGTTAAGCACACAAAACACACAAGGAAGGCATTACCCCCGACCTTAATATGCAATTAGGGGATAATTCTCATCATCGGGACTTGGCCCAAATGAACTCAACAACTAAACATGCAAATACAACTTCATACATACACTATTCTAAACTAAATCTAATACTAACATACATTAATTAATCTAACACTACACATGCAAAAACAAAAATTAAACTAAACTAAACTAAAAATTTAAAAACTAAAACATTGATTAAAATAATAAAATACATACATAAACATAATTTTGTACATAAAAAATTTTGCATTTTGTTCAAAAAATAATAATGGTTCATCATTTTCTACAAAAACAAATCAAAATGGATGAACATCCACTAAACTAACATCCATTCCATACCAATACATGCTTGAACAAAATAAGTGTTCCACAATCAGCGAACCCAATAAACATATAACATTAATGTAAACAAAATGGGTTAAACACATACCTAAGGAATAAGACTTATTCCCTACTGTTCACCTGACGAGGAGTCATCACCGTCATCTCGTTGGAAAGGAGAGTGTGGTTTCTGTAGCAGATGTGGCGACACGGATGGCATCAGAGGGTAATCGCGTATCTCAAGGCCAAGGCCTTCGCAAATCATCCGTTGGACTTGATCTTACTGCCTCGAATATTGGTCTAGGAAAGAACCGATCTCGTATTGGTTTTGGAGGACAATCTGAAGCTTATTATATACCCTTTCCTGGGAGTTTTCATTTTGACTTCGGAAGGTCCCTTCGTCTCGTCGGTTGGCTCTTCCTCTTTCTCAGGCTCGGGCTCGGCTGTCTCTTGTGCCCCAATCTTCCACAAACGGTTTATCTTTGATAGATCTAGTGGAATGATAGGGTGGCACAGGTTTCCCCCGGATACCGTCACTCCAGCTAGTAGGAAAATGTGGGTCAAAAGTGACGAAAATGGGAGCCCACCCTTTACCGAATTCGCAGCATGCATGATCGATGAGTAGATCAGGAATCCAACGCTGATTGCTTTTCCAGTTTGAATTTTGTAGATAAAAAAGGCCCTATCCTTTGAGACTTCTGAAAGATGTGACGTCGGTAGGAGGCTTCCACAAATAAAATGGTGCTAGATTTTTGGAATTGGATTTAGGTATTTCACCGAGAAAGTAGCGACATTCGGTCCCTGGTGTTTCCACTTGACTTCGCCGGACGTGATCTTTTTAATGACCCTATACAAAGTTAGTTCTTGGCTTCCAGTGGACCTCAGTGTCGATAGTCCAAAGAGATCATTGATAAAAACAGGATTGAAGATGATCAGCCGATTTTGAACTCTTGCTTGGTAGTCTACTGCCTCTGTAGCGTTAGCGTAAAATTCCTTGACCCAAGCTACCTCACCCGGGGGTGGCAATTTATAGAATTACTCCCATTGGCGGCTTCAACTTTCTTGTTGAAATTCCGCTGGGAGATTCTCTATCGGACCGAAACCACGTTAGCATATGCAGGTTTGAAAGGTTTCGTGTCTATTGTAATGCTCCTCCACTTGTTTTTACACAAAAAGGTTGGCATCATAGTCAACTTCGGTAGGCACCCTGGGTTGCGAACTCGACCCTTCTCTTATTGCCCTCTTCTTAGCTACTCTCTTCGGTATTTCCTAACAATCACAATCACAAAAAACCAATACAACCTCATCATATATGAACAATTGAAAAACATAAACCTCCCAAATCACTTTGTCAAGAACACATACGTCTCAAAACAAACACCCATTTGAACTTTTCAACCAAATTTCACAAATGTGACATATTATCCTAGTTCACATACTTAACCAATCCATTTAAACATGCTCATCACCAAGAATCAAACCAAAAACCCAAATAACTTTGAAATTGCGAAAATAGGGTTAATGGGCTTTGGGCAAAACTTCAAAATCCAATGATTTTTAACATTATCATGTAAGCCAACCAATAATTTCAACAACTAGACTAAATGTAAGGTAAAAGAAACTTACTTTTTGAGAATTTACGGTCCAATCGAAATAGAATGAAGAAAACGCATCGTTCACGTAAAAACCCTAAAATTTCGGAAATAGGGGTGGAGATTCGATTCTTGGTGGTTGATTCATGATGGAAATGACTAATTTTGGTAATGGAAGGATGATTTTTGAGTATTGAAACAGTTTGGAAGTGAGGTTTTAGAGAGAAAGTGGAGGTTTTTGGGGAAGGTGTCTTGCGATATCAATTTTGAACGAATGGGTTTGTTTTAATTGCAGAAGGTCCACCGCTTAGGCGGTGGACCCTTTTTGCAGAAAAACATGAAACCTGTAGTTTTACCGCCTAGGTAGAATCCACCGCTTAGGCGGTAGGCCTGCAACTCCTTCTTTATGTTTTTCTCACATTTTCAAAATACGGCTCCACCCCGTACGTTTTCACTTTACTTGTTCAACGTGTTTAAACATGAAACACTTCCCCAAGCGTCCACACTTCTAAATTCACTTCCGAACACGTTCCGAAGCCATGCTGGCTTCCAAAAAGAATAAATAATAAAATAAATCGTAACAAAAATCGGGTAATTTGATATCTTGAGTTTCATTTCAAAAACAAATATAGCGCTTGCTTTACCGTCCCCAGCTGGACTTTCATGTTACTAAGAATTTTTCCCCAAAATTTCCCATAGACAAAGAATTTGAGCTCAAATGCTCAGTTGGATCAAGATCATGAATTAAAGTCGATTTCATCTCTCTACCTTTATCATTTGCAATATAAGCTCGATCTTGGGATTTAGAATTAAGAATTCCAATCTTCTTCATCGTTTCTCGCACGGCTTAATCACATTAACACAATGAAACAAAAATAAAAAATAAAAATAAAACAAAATAAATGTCAGGATTAACAATTGACCACTTAGTCGCAATATCAACTTAAAATTCACACAAATCCCCGGCAACGATGCCAAAAACTTGGTAGCGCGTGAAATACACCACTACTTACTCTCGCAAGTATACGAGGTCTAAGTTTTAATATAGTGGATCTTTAAAGATCGGATATCATTTCCACAGGGAAAAGTGTGAATAATTGAATACCGCAATTTACGTAGTCTCATATTATCCTGACGATTAAAGAAATGATCTAAAATTAAACTAAGCTAAACTAAAATTAGTGGGTTAATCCTAACTAAGTTGATTAACTAGGGATTGATTTCGTTCACTTAATACATGTTTGATTTTGTTTAGTTAACAATAACGGAGTTTAGGTATCCGATAATCTCGGTTCATAAATTCCCCCGCCACCTCTTCCAAGTGTAAGACGGGGGAATACGCGACTTCGTGCCAAAAAAGAGGTACCCCTCAATGTCTTAACGACTCTAGGCCACGTGAGTCTTGACCCAACGTCATCGATTGCACACTAACTAACGCCCTCCCGAGTCATTAGATCGTAACGATATGTTTACCCTAGTCCGAATCTAGGGTTACCTCTTCCAAGTGTCAAACCCTAGATTCTCAAATCCAACCCTAATACCATTACAAGCATACTAAGATCGTCATCAAATGATAAACACAATCAGATTTAAAAGCAACAACCGTTAAAGAAATATATATTAAACCAAACGAGTATTTACATGAATTACATCTAACCCTAACTAATCTCTAATTAAACTATAATGATCTTAGCCATTACAATATTAAATAAAGAGGAGATCATCAATATAAATAATAAACATTAAGTACAAAGATGGAAACAAGGGAAGAAAAATCAAATCTTAAAGTAGAGTAGTCCACTTTCGCCAAAGAATAATCCTCCCGAGCTTCCTCTTCTCCATTGATGAACTTCCTCTTTTAGCTCTTCAAGAATTGGCCAAGAACACTTCCTAAAACTAATCTAATCTACTCTTAAATTATCTAATCCTATCTAAGGTGAAAAAAGCTCTCAAAACATCATTCGGGCTTTTTTCAAGAATTGGGGAAGAAAAGGGTTAAAAAGCAAGGTTTAGAAAATATCTTCAAAATAGCTAAAAACAGATATTTCTGTACAGAGTGTCACCGCCTAGGAGGTGGTTCACCACCTCGGCGATGGTTGAGTTGGTTAAGCTTCTATCGGATCTTTACCTAGGCGGTGGTTTCTCTGCCTAGGCGGTGGCTGCTGGCACAACATTTTGACGTTATTTCGTCTAGGCAGTGGTTCAGCACTTCAGCACTCCAACTTTCTGCCTCTTTTCCTCCTAGGCGGTGGAATTCATACACCGAAACCCTGTTCTTCACGTTTTGTTCACCGTTTCTCCACCGTTTTCGCTTGTTTATCGCTCGTTAACGTCCCTTCACCTGTTTTACACTAAAACAAACTAAAACGAAATTAAATATAACTAATACGCTCAAAAACTAACAAATTCGGTTTCGAAATAGATAGGTATTTTGCACCTATCAAGTATGTATCACACATAATTTTCACATAATTATAATTATTTAATGAAAATTAATAATTATAATTCAACAACAATAATAACATAAATCGCACAAAAGAGAAATTAAATACATATATTAAAAAAATTATAAATTCTACCTGAAATCCAAACCAAAATCACCATGGTATAAATTTTATTTTTCTTTTGATCTTTCTTTTCTCGCCCCAAAAACCACAGCATCCAAAAAAAAAGAACATAGAATATATATGCTTAATATATTGATCAAAGTTGATATATACCGATCCCTTGCTTATTATATATTATTATTATTATTATTATTATTATTATTATTATTATTATTATATATACACACACGTGTCATCACACACACACACATATATATTTGTGTGAGTTGGGTTTGTTTCCATCTTTAAGAACGAAATAATTTTATCCACATATTTACCTCTTTTTGTTTTATTTACACTAATTATCCCCCTTAAAATAAAAAATAATTATATCCCAAAACTCTTAAAAGTATATTTTAAATAACACATTAGTCCCAAAACTTTTAAAGTCAATTTAAAATTAACATTTTAACCCCCAAAAATTATCAAATATTATTTATACCATAAGTTTACAAAATAATCCCAAAAATATTAAACTTAAATAAAATAATATTTTCAAAAATATGAATTTTCTCAAGGTGTTACACCATCACACCATTGACATTGTACCTCACTCTCTACCTCCCCTTAGGAACCCAAAGAAGACACTCAAAAAGGTTCAATGATCAACTATGTCAAAATCAAAATGAGACAGCCACAAAAAAGGGTGGTGATTTCATGTATCAAAAGTCTAAGGGAATAATGAAAACATATACACAATAAACCTCGATGAGCTTTTTGCGAGAGAATACGAGGACAATATAAAAATGCCTCCCCACAAAAAGTCAAAGGTGGCAATTATGCTCAACGATCAAGATTGGAAAAATCTCCAATTAATACATAAGGAAGAGGGGATAATGCATATGTTGAACTATAACACATGTGTTGGATAATGTAAGCATTCATATAATCAATCACTTGGATTCAAATCATTTTAAATTAAAAATATCCTAACCACATTTGCACATGCAGGTAATTAATTCATCGGTGAATACCTAGAAAATATGATGCATCCAATCAACGACATTCGAAACACATCTGCAGTAGGTCCGTTGGATCAATCAAAGTTTGTAATGACAAGGATCTGGGTAAGTAAAACCTTAAATACAATAATATTTTAACCATTAAACTTACATATATATCAATCGATGCCAAACCGTTCTCAAAGAAGACCATCAAAATCTCTTGGCCCATGTTAACAAAGAAATCAAGGATGTGTTCACAACCAACTGTAGATACATACATTTCCCGATGAATTTTGATGGATGCCATGCATACCATTGGATGTTGTTGGTTCTTGATATTTTTGAAAATAAATAGACATTCTACAACTCAATACGACCAAGGGACCTCGCCTCTGATTATTACTACAAAAATGCCCAAACAGTGGTATGATACAACTAATATGACTTTAAAAAAATTTATTGAATTTTAATTTAACTATAACTAATCTTAAATTAAAATAGAAAACTATAGACGAATAATGTATCACCATAAACATACTTTAGGGCTAAAGGGAGGCAAAAATCGAATAATGACTCGATTATCCACAACAACAATAACTGTATGTATAACTATTTATCCTCCTGTAATGAAAGTTCCATGCTATTACTTAATCAATCAAAAATATAATTTCTATTTTATATTTTATCAATCTTAGGATTAAATGCAAATTTTACATAATGTATATCATAAGACAGTATGCTGAAACAAACTTGTTGCAAAGAAGTTAACAACGGTCGAGACAATAGAGGTTCGAAAAACAATCATTCACTATCTTCTGAATGATCCAGCACGTAATTGGACATTATCAGCTGCTAAAATGAGGAAGGCGATGCAAGAGACATCGTAGATGGTACACCCCAAGATCCATAAAATTGTGACTCCAACTGTGACCCATGAAACAATTGTTCTGTAAATGTTTTATATTTTTTATTTTGATAAACATTACATATTATCATTCGCTCTGTCAAAATGTTTGAAATTTAGCCTATGCAGTGAATGTTCATATTATAATCGAAAGTTGATATAGTTAAAGCATTCACATTTATGACTGTGTGAGCATTCGCACACTTATTTTAAATGTTTTATTGTATGTAAATCTTCACATTCAGAATTTTTAGGATAACATCACATGCGCATAAACGTTTATAGTGTGTATATATATATTTGTGAGCATTCACATTTCACCTTATGAAACTATGAAATTACTCGTCGGCGTTTTTTTAGTATTCACTTGGTAGAAACTTGTTTTCTAATTTCACTTCTTGACATGACAATGGCAAATTTAAAAAATATCAAGATACTTAATACAACGTTTAATTGATCCAAAATCAAAATATAATATCATTCATGGAAGTCCGTATCAAAACAAAACAAGGGCCACTATTTCAGGTATGAATGTTAATGCAATCAACCCATAAAATCAAAAACAAAACAACACAAATTAAGTCCTTCTCGAATAGATTAATATAGGCAAACTCCAATTAACAAAAAACCCAATGCATATTTATATTATATATCAAAACTATACAAAACTAAAAAAAGCAAAAACAACTCAGCCCATATCAACTGAGGACTCGCTCACAACAGGTGCGACAAACCCAAGGCTGAGAAACCCTTGTAGCATTTCAATCTCTACTTCCAGGGAAACAATACGAGCATGAAGATGCTCGACTTCTTGCTTAAGTTCCCTATTCTCTTCCGCCATAGAATAATACTTCTACTTGGCAACCTCATCCACTATTGCATCTCCCTTGTGATGTCTGCAAGTTTGTTTGCATCTTTGTCCCACTTTCATACATTTTTGTCAAAAACATTATTGATTTTATTCGCCATTCTGATATAAAATTAACAACCCAAAAATACAGAAATGCAAACTAAAGACACTATCAACGAATTGATTAATGTTTTTTCCTCAATGAATCTTACATCTATATTTAGTAGTCGTCAGGATGGGAATTTGAAAGGTCTAAAATAATTAATGATACCATTACATAAACATAATGCAAAGATGCACGCCCTGAACCTAACCAAATCCATACATATCCTTCGTTTCATTACCCAACGCATACATTAAGAATCCCATGTGCCAATTTCTTCGTTTGACGTGAACATTGACACTGTCTTTTCTTTTCCCAATAAACCCTACCGTCATATATGGATTGTCCCTCTTTAGTCATAAACCACTGTATTATCAACACCAAGTCTACAACTACCCCCATTAATCACACTAAACTACATCTCGTACTGTCAATTTATTTTAAAACAAAAAGTAATCCATACCAACGTAAACAGAGAAACATGAATGTTCATATGCAATTATGAATAACTTAATGTGAAACATTAACATTAAGTTTTTAGAAGGATATGAATGTTCATGTTGCGTTGCACGAACTTTTTATGTGAATATTCATGCAAGTTTGAATGGACACATTTTTTGTGCGAGGAAAAATTCACTTCAACTATTAAACTAAGAATAAAACAAATAACAACTACATTAATTTAAAATAGTGATTTTACACAATGATCACACAAAAGATCCAATACATTAGTTGAAAATATTTTACATAACGATAATATGCCACAACAAACCAAAAGCTGCAAAAAGGAAAAAAAATAAAAATCAGTTCATGCCAGCTAACGATTCACTTCAATCAAGACCATAATATCATGGGTTAATGATGTCACAAAACATCTCCACCTCAGTTTCCAAAGCATCTACCTGAGCTCGCAAACATCCAACTTCTTTGTTTAATTCTTGATTCTCCTTCATCATGGTAGAGTATGACCACCTAATAGCCCCATAGCCACTGCATTGTTGTAATAGTATTAGTCAATTTTGTCATAACTTCTTACCATTGTAGCACATCCTCATCAAACGCATTATTTCTAATGTTCAACATTTTTTCACACACATACACACACACACTCAACACAAGTTCAAATAGTTTTTATTCAGTTACCTAGCATCTATTTTATGTTACAACATATATAATAAAATGAATAATCTTAACTACATAAACTTGAGCATTAATCAATTTAATACATTTAATACACAAGCATAATTTCAACCTAACCGCTTGGATCTTAATTACATTCTGGATCTCCTGCGAACAAAAATAATCTCGATTCTGATCTCTCATCGATAACTACAACCGTTGTTAAAAACCTTTTTTGGGGAAGTGTGAACATTCACAGTGGACTTTCGCGTTTTCAAAGGAACACTTCCACCTAAACATAAATGCTACCTTTTAATTCCACCAAAAAATGTCTTATCAAATAGTAATTAGACACCTATACCTTAATCATATCATGTTTGAAAAAAAAGTCCACATCAAAACAAAGATGCATCCAACTTGTTTAAGTTCAGCTTAATAAAGAAAATAAATAAAAGTAAATGTCAGTGCATGATGTGGTGTTCAAACATAATAAATGAATGTTCACATAATATTTAAACTGTAAAACTGAGTGTTCAACTAAAAATATGAAATCTAAATAGTTAAAAAGTTAATCAATAAAAATTCAACATACAAATGTGCTTCAAAACTTTATAACATTTATGAAATAAAAAAGACGCAACAAACATTGAGATTTAACAAACAACATATCATTTTATAATTATTGAACCATAAACTATCATATTGTAGTGGTACATTACTTCCTATTATGGTGCCCATATTTTTTACATCTTACACATCGAATATCAGCAACCTCGCCCTTAGAGAGCATAGGTTTCTTCCTCAGATGACTAGGTTGGTTCTTAGTAATTGGTGGACTGACCACAACTTATGATTTCCTCCATTCAGGTTTGTCAAGTGTTGGAACACCATAAATCCCTTTAGAATAACATCTTTTGTAGTAATCCTTCAAGACGTACACCTCTATAAATGAATATAAATGTTGACCACTCTTCTGTATAGAAACATAAGCATGCACACATGGAAACCCATTCATTTGCTAATTAAAATACGTGCACGATCTGTTGTCCACATATAAAAAAACAGAAGGATGCGAATGCACTTTTTACAGATTTTTTCCACACTCAACAACAGTCCATGTCATTCCATCTCTAATCATCTACACAATCATCTTATCACGACATGGATATATGACACCCATTATCAAGAAATAATCTCCATGTCTAATAGACATTTGTGCCATTAACTTACACCTAATCTTGTCAATCATTAAAATGACTGACAAGTGATCTAGTTCACGTATCCAAGCATTGAATCACTCTGCAAGATTGGAAAACATTTCGCCAATGTTACAAAATCAATATGGCGGAACCTCTACTAAGAATTTTTCAACTCGCCCCCGTCCTTTCATCTTTAACTCATACAGCAATTGATAATATTTTTCCTTTGTTGTAGCATACGTCGTCACAAAATATTTGTACACCAACCTCTCTTTAAATCCTTGCTTCATCCAGTAAGCTTATCCTCAAATTATTCTTCAAATTATTCAAACAATATGATTGGAAACAGTTCAAGAACATTCTACATACACCTTCAAGAATCCTATTGTGTCGATCTAATAAAATGCGTTCATGCGACATAATTTTAGGCAAATTACACATAAACCAATACCAATTGTCATCATTCTCCGCATCCACCATGCTAATGTAACTAGGAACATACCTTCACAGTATTAAAAAAAAAAATCAAATTATTGCTTTACATATTAACTTAATTTACATTAGCCACAATTATCTCTTACCATTTGAACCACCCTTGGCACTTGCACCAAGCAATCAACCCTTATATCGCCCCCCAAAATAAAGTACCATAAAAGTTAACATTAGTTGGCAATACTTGAATCCTTGTATAGTGGCATTAAAAGCAACAAACAATCTTTTACAGCATTCAGTTTTTGTGTTATAATCCAAAACCAAACGACTCCCCGGATTTGTACACATACAAGCATCCATGTACCATCGCAATTGATTATACGAGGACTCATGGTCACCATACAAATAATACCAAGCTTTTTATACCCCATTTCAAGCAATGTGATACCATAATCATTCTTAAACATGTGAACAACATCGATTAGTCGAGTAGTCGGTGTGTTACGGACTAAATAAATCAAGCAAGACTTCACCACACTCATATTCATTTCTTCATTCTTGTTCGTCCTAAATACAGCGTCACATGAGTGATTGTTTTCTAGCTCTCATATGTAAAAACAAAAATATTTCTTTGATCGACTCTTCCTATGGACTCTCTAATTGCAACCTCTTTCTTCCTCCAATCAACATTCAACAGTAATTCTCTTTTTGTATTTAAAGCTGAATCCTCATTGAGCAACATACTTTCTCGATATTTCTCAAAACTCTAGAATTCTACCCTTAAATGTCAGATCAACTTCTTTAATACAATCAACCCAATGATATGATAATAAAGCTTTTTGGGGGTAGGAGACAAAAAATTGGCAACAAATCATCATCCGTAATGGCATCACCCCTACCTTCTCGGCCTCGTGGGTGTCCAATTAGATATTAGGAATATTACTGTATGATTCGCTCTTACATCCACATACCTTGATGTCCACTCCCACATATGCAAGCTTCAACGCACGAGCAAGGCCGAAGACCACTTCTAAGTCACTTTGGCATGAAATTAAATACTTATCGTGACTAAGGATAGAGTAATACAACTCAAATAATTCTACATGCAACACAACCAACCTTATTATTATTATCTTCTAAATTAACAACTCGTACATAAAATCATCATTAACCCTTACACCCAATGAGTAACCAACAAACTTGCACATCAATACTAGCCGAGATTACATTTTTGCTATAGCTTTCATTGCACAATTTTTTTTTTTTTAAAAAAAATATAAAAATAATATAATTACATAAATCATGCAATTATCACACCAAGAAAATAATAATATAATCATACGCACCCATCGAAAAATAGTAAGAAATAGAAATAACAAATTCTGCAACAACACGTATATATTGTGAATGTTCACCAATTTGATACTCCATCCTCTCATATCATATTCTTTGATTATTCACTTATATATTGTCAATCAAGTTTCTGAATGTTCACATATTCGTGATGTCCTTTGTTATTGTGAATGTTAGCGTATATGATGATTCTTTCACCAGAATAATCCTATGTGAACATTCATGCATATGTGTACATTACGTTGATAAAATTGGTAAGCGTTCATGTATTAGTTATTTCCTTCTATACTGTGAATATTCATATATAAAAAGATTAATTGCCCCACGAATCATCCTTTGTAAAAGTTCATGTATACAATCGCTATTCGAATACGTGAACGTTCAAATATTCTTTTAATTCAACTTAAGTCTGCACTATTGATCGCATATTAATCCCAAAACACAACAATAATATAATTGAATAAACGGACTGAAATTGAATTCATAAACATCAAGCAAAAACACCTCAAAAATAATGTTCACCAATAATGTTTCTCATGTCATTTATAGATTTAGACAATGCAATCGAAAACAAAAAAAAAAAAAAAAAAAAAAAAAAATATTCTATACGAACAAAACAAAAAGATTTCCCCAAACTAAACTATAATTTCTTCACTCTCGAAACCTTTCGATTCCTAGAATCTCTTTCTCCTCCGTCTTAGATTCAAACCCCAATGAGCTAAAATTGAACCGCTTTGCCAAAAATATTGTGCATTTAAATGGTCACTACCAAATATAACTGAATAACAACTTACCTTAACCACCATTTCTATTTTGAACGACCGATCATTACGCTTGGGCAATGTCGTCCATACAACTCTTTCTATTAACTGTCGAGGACCATTTGCCAAGAGTTTCGTTCAAAAGGTCTAATTTACAACAAGACTGTTTAATTGGGATTTTTTTTTTTTCTATATGAACTCTTAAATAAGGTTTAAACAATAAAATTCTTTTATTATATAAAAAGAGTAAAAGGCAATTTTAATTTAAAAATATTATGCCAATCCCCTCTATTTGTTTTTGTGTTTTATGTTTATTCTTTGTTTTTTTTTTTGTTTTTTTTTTTCTATCATTTTATTTTTATATTTTTTTTTCTATTTTTTGTTTCAATTATTGGTTTTTATTATCAATTTTTTGTTCTAATTTATTATCTTTTAATGAGATTTTATTGCTTTATCATATATATACGGAGTTACACTAGAAAATTAACCTTAATTAATATTTTGTTATTCAAAAAAATTTCATAAACAATGTTCACTCTCTAGTCGGCGACATTCAATTAAAATCAACCATCAGACAGTATTGCCCCCACGGGATTCGTGGAAGTCAGCAATGAAAAAGTCAGTTAAGGTAAGTCATATTTCAATAAAGTTTCGAATTTTCCATTTGTGCTTGTTAGTTTTCAAATAGATTGTTGTTATAACATATGCCCAAGTCAACTATCTTTGAATGAAAAGAATAATACATTTATTATTCTATAAAATAACTAAATAACCATCCTTTACTAAATAAATAATAGAAATAATGTTTTTGAAAATATTAGGCATAAATAAACAATCTTTTAAACTCAAGTGAATGTTTTTAATGGCTAATAAAACAACTCTTGCTCTTACTTCCACAAACCTGAATGATATTACACACATGTGAACTTGTACCAGAGTCTAAAAACAGTAAGGTTATCAAACAACTACCAACAACAAGCACATCTGACATACCTTCAAAAGGTTTGTCCTTAAAACTTAGGAACTAAGAACAATTCTTTTTCCAATGCCCTTATTGGTTGCATTGAAAGCATTTTTCTGGTATTAGCTCTCTATTCCTTTTTTAGTTTTTGGTTCACTTTCACAAACAAGCTCGGTTCGCTCTTTTGCTTTTTTCCTTTTGAGGTCGAAGGCTTGTTCACTATGAGTAGTGAACCCTTAGACCTTTTCAAGGTCCACTCGGTGGTCCCCAACATGTCACAAAACCCCAGAAGTATGACTTCTAATTTGTTCTTATCGATGTTCACCACGAACTAATTGAACACATCATGAAGTGACTACAGAATAAGATCTACAGCCAAGTCGTGATCAAGAGGTGATCCCAACTTTTCCAGTCCCTCAACCTGACTAATCATATTAAGGCCGTGGTACCTAACGAATGATCCTATCGACATCTTGGATCTGAAAAGCTCATTTGAGACATTGTATCTACTAGTACAATTGTGTTCACCAAAGAGAGACTCTAGATGTTGCACAACTGCATATATGCTACCCAGTCTTTTGTACTTTTTTTGGAGCTCATTAATCATCGATACTATCATATAGCATGAAACCAACTTATCATCGTCTATCTATTTCTAGATTATGACACGTTCTTAAAGTTGGCATCTGATTCTAGAAGAACTGGACCATCTAGAACATAGTTCTATTTCTAAGAAGCCAAAACTAGCTTAAAGATTCTTCTTTAATCAAGAAACTTAGGTCCAGACAAAATATTTTTTTCATGACATAATGAAGTCAACATAGAAAGTAAATACAACGTATAAGTGAAGCAGAAAAGTAGTGTACATAAATTTTAAATCAAATGTCTTTTATGAATCTAAATATACTCCCGCTAAATTTTTTGAATATCACTTACCTATGGAGAAATGATTACATTCCAAATGTACCTAATAGGGAATTAAATAATCCCTTCTCGTCGATAGTTCTCGCCCAAGCTAGCAAATGAACTAGCTCTCCCACTAAATTTTTTGAATATCACTTACCTATGGAGAAATGATTACATTCCAAATGTACCTAATAGGGAATTAAATAATCCCTTCTCGTCGATAGTTCTCGCCCAAGCTAGCAAATGAACTAGCTCTCCCACTAAATTTTTTGAATATCACTTACCTATGGAGAAATGATTACATTCCAAATGTACCTAATAGGGAATTAAATAATCCCTTCTCGTCGATAGTTCTCGCCCAAGCTAGCAAATGAACTAGCTCTCCCAGGGATAGGCAACTCTTGCTTCTTACCTTGTGAGTAAGATTCAATTCAGGTTCGGTCTCTAATTTGATCATATCTTGCCTTAACTAGCTAAGGATATATCTCCCTAGTTAAGTCACACCCACCTGACATGGTTCAAACTAGTCCCAATGTGCACACTGCACTTACTAGCTAAGGATGCACACCAGTTTAGTCTTTACATGTTATAAATAAAGATAAGTTCATCATGAGCTCGATTTCCAAGACAATACCACCTAGTTAGCTAAGTAATAACTTTAGGCTTATGGAACCCCTGCCCGAACAAATTCCCATGGTGGAAGACCACAAAGACGCATATCTCATATGCTCTCATTTAAAACTTAATATTGTATTTTAGAGGTATTTATTTAGATATCATCTTTTAATTATTTAGTTTGTTTAACATGCATCATATACATATAACAAAATAAATAAGTGCCCCATAAGCGCATACTAATTTAGCCAAAATAAAGCAGCATAAAAGAAATTATCCCTTATACCCATATAAATGGGTTGGAATGATCATGGACTTATAGGTTGATTCGGCCTGAGCCACTGGGCTAGATCATTAGGTTTAATTTAGTTATGTAATTAATTAAATTGAAGACAACTCATCAAATGGCCTCTTTCTTGGGCTTTCAATTTTTTCGCCTCCAACGCTCTTCTTTGCTCCAGATTGGGTTGCTCAATTTTTCATCATCGTTGGGTCTCTTTTTTGTCTTCTCAAAATTATACATACAAATAAAATTAACAAAAATAAGAGAATACATTTTGGAGGAAGAAATGTGTATCTAGAAAGTGATATAA
Organism: Eucommia ulmoides; assembly: GCA_016647705.1. NCBI lineage: Eukaryota > Viridiplantae > Streptophyta > Magnoliopsida > Garryales > Eucommiaceae > Eucommia > Eucommia ulmoides. The sequence continues at coordinate 31,156,927 of CM028332.1, read as the reverse complement.
AAAGAAAAATGAAACAGAGTAAGAAAGCCATTGAAAAATCATCAAAAATTAATTACAACCTTGATTGGTTTTGAAATACCAATCTACAAAATTACAACCACTCCACAAGACAATCACATTGCTCAAAGAGGTTTAGTTCATGGTCATCCCTAAATAACATATATAATACATCGCATGTAAAATATACAAAAATCAGTTAATCCTATTATGAAATCAGATTAGATCGATAAATATTGACATTTTCTAATTAAAGTTGGAAATTATTCTTATCATATAAGAATATTAATTCAAATTAAATTAAATTCTATGTCTATTAAAAATTATCACATAATAATTATATCAGAATTGAATTTAAATTTTGAATTATCCAAATTCCATGTCTACTAAAATTATCATATAATATTAAAATAGAATTAAATGATGAACGTGTAAACTTTCAAAAATTATCACATATTTTTAAAATATAAGTCTATCCATATTTATCAACTATAATAATCATTGCCTATAAATTATTATCTAATAATAAGTTAAAATGATTAATTAAATATTTAAGCTAAGAAATTTAGATTTTAAATAATATACCAAATCTAATTTGATAGATATTTAAAAAAAATAAAAAGATATCAAATATGATATATGCATAATTTAAAATTCAAATTAATATGCCTAGGCAATTTTTGACTTGTTCTCCCTAATTATTCGAAAGATTAAATCTCCAGAATCTATGAAATCGTAGGCAATTCAAATTTTACCGAAACAAAAAATGAAACAATGCGTCAAAGAACAGCCAAGTCACCGTATCGCCACGGTGGTGGGTACTACTGTGGCAGCAACGCTTCCACGCCGAAACGTAGTAGTGGTGCGTGCACTACTATTGTTGCTCCGTGCCGCCAGCATTATTCGTTGTACTCCATGGCAAGGTGCTACTGTAGATAGTGGCGCACAGTAGTTGTACCACCGTCGTAGTCATTCGGAGTCTTAGGCTCCCACTGACATCGTTGTTTTAACCGCGACACCATTCCCTTGTTTCTCTGACTTTTAATTTTTTAAAATTATTTCAAAAATGATTTTACAAAATTAATGTCGAAAAGTATTTTAGATTTACACGCAATTGAAATCATCAATATTCAAGATCCAACAATTCATAAAACATGACCAATAATTATTTTAAGTTAATTACGGAAGGGACTCTGATACCACTTGAAGGGATCAGTTATTAAATTTTGCAAATGTACGCAACAAAATATATATAAAATCAAATACTAATTTAATATCCAATTCCTTAAGTTAGTTCTATACGTAACATTAAAATAAAGATACATGCAATATTAACACTATTTTAATATAAATATACCTCTTTTGATACTTCAGCCTCAAAGCCAGTAGTTCTCGAAGCGTGATCTAAGAAGGCTCTTCCAAGAGCATCTGAACATGAACAAAAGCAACTACAAGAGGCTTGTCTCACCTCTAACAGTATCCACACAGAGAACCTAATAAAGAAGAGTGTTATTGGGATTTATAAGATTAGATCTAATCCCAATACCCAAATATAGCTTTGATTTGAATCTAGATGGAAGCAAGATTCAAATTAGTGGTGCAGAAAAGAAACAAATCTCACAGACACAAAAGCCTAAGAAAGAACTAAGGAGAGGGTGACCAATATGGTTTAGCCAAATCTATATGGGATGGGCAGGCCATTATGGCTTCCTCTCCTTATAAATATTATCCAGGGTTCACAACCATCGACCGATTTCTTTCCTTAATTGTACTTTGGTCCATGAACTTCTTAAGTTTAGTATTACTACCATTCTTTTTTCAAAGACTCTTCTAACATCAATTTCCTATTGTGTGTGACCTATTAGGTTCATACCAAAAGTTGAATGGTGAAAATAATTAACTAATTAATCATTTTACTAATCAATTAATCAATAAAAGTTGTATAATTTTAATTTTGCACTTCCAAGAGAAAATAATTTTTCCCTTAACGGATTTTCTCCAATTGTGAGTCACGTTTACCCATATATCACAACCATGTCCATATGACATAAATTTAACCAAGAGACCCCCCTCAGGTATGACATGCATATTCAATTATCTTTCTATCTATGCACCCGAAAGGACCAATATGATATGGTTAATTCAAAAACCCTAGTCCAATCATATGTATTTGATTGATAATATGATTTCTTGAGATACCTTATTGGAATCTCATTCCAATCTTCAAACTGCTCTATCTAGAGGCTTAGGTGAATTATATTAACGAATCACATGTGTCAAATCTTTTTTTACTAAGAGTAATAGCCCCCTTATTGTATACTCATATATTCACATGTATGTGCCATTATATTCAATGACTAGTTTTGAAGGCTCGTGATTAGAGAACAACACTTAGTATTACAAAATATAACAACCCATACATTTAATATACAGTAGCTCAAGTATAACGTTCATGAATATAATCACACTTTAGATATTCTATTTTGACTTAAGCAACGTTACCATATAGATGTAGACATGCCAATTTTGTCCGTCCAAAATTTTATTGCAATTTATTTTATTTTAGAGAGAAAACCCTTCGGGGGTTGATTTTTAAAGAGAAAGCCTTTGGTTGGACACAAAAATTCAGAGATGAACTCTTCGGGTGACACAAAAATTAAGAGAAAAACCATTCGAGACACTTAGAAATTCAGAGAGAAATCCTCTTTAAGGAGCGATTCTTAGAGAAAACCCATCCAGAGAGTTGCCTTTGAGAGAGAAAAACCCATGTGTCACGGATCTTTGCCAAGACAAATATGTTTCTTCTCTTTTAATATTAGTTCTCTTTTTATTGTTGTTAGTTATGGCAATTTGAATTCCTGTAGATTTAATTCTTGGGCAAATCACCTTTTAAACCTCTAACTATTGACACATTTTTATGTGATCCATTAAGTTTGTGGCATTTCAGTTTAAACCCTCTAAGTATGTAGGCAGTTTTAATTAGTCCTTCTACTAGTTTTTTGTCATAACTAACATAAATGTCATTTTTAAGGGGTATAATTGCCCCTTTATTGCTTTTTATTTTATTTTTTTCTTCCTTATTTATTCTTTTTTTCTTTCTCACTTTTTCCCTTCTCTCTCTCTCTCTCTCTCTTTCGAAACCTCTGCAACATTTAACTATTCTCTTCCTCCACACTCAATTTTGGTCGCCCAGAACCACCACGAACAACTCCAAAATCGCACCTATCTGAGTCAGGTAGAAGACCAATACATTTTCTGTAGGGACATATTGGCGCTATCGTCTGACCCGAACTTCACTGGTTAGTGAGTGATCGCCAAAGACCTCCAACTTCCTACCTGTAAACCTAGCCCTTAATTTCATGGCTAGTTCCACTCTCTCTCTCTCTCTTATCCCTCTGCTCAACGCCTACACTTAAATCCTTCAAATCGTCCAATCAATTCAACATTTATATATATGTATACGAATTTTATAGATTGTGTTGATGCGATTCGTTACATTTTCGAGAAGGATTTCATTGGTGTGGGGCCTGTAGAAGTCATAGGTGATGAGTACGATGACGCCAGCGTCGAATGTGAAGTGAATGACCTCAATCATGTCGAATTCTGGCTTCCGAGAGCCGTAGAAGGCGGATAGGCCCATGCATCCATATCCAAGATTTTTCAAAGTGAAGACGTAAGACCTTATGCGAGAGAGAGAGAGAGAGAGAAAGAGAATGTCATATTAGAAAAGTAGACATTTGATGACATCGCATTTATATAGAAAGTAATGTAATATTTTATGTCGCTTTGCATGTTGCCTTTTGTAACACTTAAATTGATTTGTCCACTTAAATTAAAGAAGTTCATTGGAAACATATAACCCCCCCTCCCCCCCGCCGAGAATCATCATTTTCAAATAACTTAATATTTTATAAGAGGTTATACCTGGAGGAATATTCCAAAAAATACCATAAACCTGTTCGATCCTAATTTGGAAAATACCAAAAAAAAGTTTATAAGAAGGAAAATATTTTCAAAATAAAATAAAATATTTGGACTTAAACTAATTTATCTTAATTGGACATAAGGTATAGTTTTTGTGCGGGTGTCTTGGGGGGCCTAACACCTTCCCCAAGTGTAATATACCCCCCAACTCTTTAAATGAATCTTTGGTTTGACCTTATCTTTGGAATCAAATATACTTAGACCTTTTAAATTATTTTCATAAAAGATTTGATGACCTATCACACTATTTAAATCTAATGATAGATGGCAATCCTTATTTTTAGAATGGCCTAAGTACTTTTTGAGAAAACCGGTTCTTTAAAAACCTCCTTCTCTTTATACATTTATTATTTCATATTCTTTTGACTTTTTGAAAAATTGGGGCAGGTAATAGGATATCATGGATGATTATGTTTAGTCTCTTACTACTATTAGTAAGTCTTCTTGCAGAAGTTCTAGTATTTTATACAAATGGATTAAACCTCATAATTCTCAAATAGAGAACATCGGATCAAGGTAGCCTAGATTGTTGAAGATTATTTTTAACAACCTAATACTGACTTGGAACAATTTAGAATATCAAGGTACCAAATGTCTTTGATCTCCTCCTTTTTAAGAATATTAAGTAGTCGAACTTTCTTCTTGGCATTTCTTCATCCCTCTACATGGTGTTGTGTTCTTGTTCTCAAGCACTTGACACACATGTTAAATTACCCAAACCTAAAATATGTTGTTTTTTTTTTAATCAAAATCTCATTTATAGGGATTCAAACCCTTGGGGTCAACACCTATGATCTCAAGCCTTTCAATCTTCCATCAAAAGTTAAGATATTTCAACCGAATATCTATGGAATCTTAACAACTATATGATACACACGTGGTGATTTGTAGAATACCATATTGGTATATGACATACCAAGTTTTCCCTTTTCATTATTTATTTACTTGAGATTATTTCTGGAAATAAGTGAAAGTAGAGTAGTGTATAGGGCTTATCCGGAACATTTCTCACTAAAACATTGGTAACCTTAATACTTTTTAACTATTAACTAACATTAGAGGATACTGTTAGACAAAGGAATAATAAAGGGAGAACAATGTGATTTTTTCAAAAGATAATGGATTTAATTAGGTGGTGTTCGGTTAGTGTTTCCACTTTTCTCAACCCAACTAGGATGGGTTGAGTTGATGTAGGTTGAGAATTTTGTTTCCTACTAGGAATAAAATTGCGTTTGGTAACGATAATTTTTTTTTTTTGTATTAGGAATAGAATCACATTTGGTAACGCTATTATCCTAGAATTGATTTCATGAACCAACCCTAGAATTGATTCAACCAAAATTCTCAAATCAAGAACCAACCCTAGAATTAATTTCATGAAATTCAACCAAACCCCCCAAATCAAGAACCAACCCTAAACCAAAATTAAGAACGAACCCTAAACCAAAATCAAGAACCAAACCCTAAATCGATTTCGATTTCGAAATCAAAAATCTAAATGAAAATCGGAATAGAAATCGAAAATCGAAAATCGATTTCGTGATGAAATCTAAACCAAATCGATATTGAACCAAATCGAAATTGAAATCAAGAGCGAAATCGAAATCAAACCCTAAACCAAATTTAATAAGCAAAATCAAGAACGAAATCGAAATCAAGAGGGAAATCAATGTCGAATAGATTAAAGATGACAACGAATAGATCGAAGAGGAGGTGGACGACGAAGACGAGTTCGAAATCGATGTCGAACAGATCGAAGGCGATGACGAACAGATCAAAGAGGAGGTGGACGGCGAAGACGAGTTCGAAATCGATGTCGAACAAATCGAAGACGACGGCAAACAGATTGAAATTGAAATCAATCTCCAACAGATCGAAGACGATGGCGATGGCGATACGAAATACGAGGAAGACGACGATAACGGGTAGAAGAGGAGGAGGAGGAAGAGGAAAGATTCCGAAGACGAGGAGAGAAGGAGACGAGGATGGTGAAGATGATTGCAAGGAGAGGAGGAGAACGACGAGCTGGTGGTGGATGGCGAATGAGGAGGAGTTCGGCGAAGACAAAAAAGACAATAGAAATGGGAGAGAGAAAAATCAAAAATAAAACTTTCTTTGTTTTGAGCTTAACAAAAGTTGAACACAGGACACACTAACATCTCCAATAATTCCGAGCGTGTCTTTTCATTTGGGTTCATTTTTTTGGGCACAATAAAAAAAAAAAAATAAATAAATAAAAATTTATTTCTCATTTCCTTAGGATTTTGATAATAAATTCTCATTTTTTGGGTTTTATTAAACGCGTTTTCAAAAATCAATCCCAAAATTTTTGGATTGAGTTGGGTTGGGTTAGAATGGAAACACTAACCAAACGGGACCTTACTTTTTAGACAAACCTCGGCATCTAGATGTAATTATCCTTTAATTATATTACTAAGTTTTACATATGGGGATAATTTCTATTTTTTTTTAATTTTTTTTATAACATACTAATTTTATATTATATATTCAAGACTTTCAAAATATTTTCTACAAAATTATTTATTTTTTCTTCAAGTTCCCACATCTATTTAACGTGTCTTGATATGTTAAATTACATGGATCAGGTTACAATCAACAAAAATAAATATAAATATAAATATCAAATAATATGATGATATTAAACTTGTACAAAGTTCAACTCGTATAATAATTTCTTTTAGACAGTCAGAGAGTATTCGAGTCAACTAACATGCATATCAAGATTAATCTCCTTTCTCGGAGTTTGATACCTTTTAAACTTGTTTATGATTTTAAACACCTCCACAAGTGCAAACCATAGTGTAATTCAACACTAAAAACAAAGTGAATTTAGTCTTAAACTTGTTTAGTACATTTAGTGTTGTTATTATAAATTTATAAAATAATTATATTAATAAAAAATATGTTCATCTTGAGATTTTGATAGACAATTAAACGTTGATATTTTTTGTGAAACTAACGATTTGTTTAAGTGTTTCAGTTTATTAATTCCATATGATGAAGATTTGATGATAAAGATGATGAAGGATTAAGAGATTGAAGAATTTGAATAACCTAGGGAAAACATCTCAGGTTTAAATTTCAACTCTTAATATCCCAATTAGGATTACACACGGCACAATTTTTTTTTTTAAATAATTTTGATAAATATGTGTATTTTTAATAGGATCCTAATTAGCTACAATATTTGCTCCTATGTGTAAATTGAAAAAGAAATATTTATAATTGATTAAAATTGGAGTTAAGTATTTAGTGGAGCTAATTAAAAAAAGAAAATGGTTAAAGGGGCGAAAATGTAAATGAGAATGTATTAAAAACGAGTTTAGAAAATAGATCCAGTATCCTTAAGTTGACTGATAAGTCGACTGAAGCGTATAAGGCAAACTCTCTGTATCTCTAACTCGACAGGTAGGTCGACCGGTGAAGAGAAATGGAACTCTCTGAATCTCTAAGTTGACATATAGGTCGACCGATAGGCACAAAATTCTTGGCTTGGCTACATACTGAATCGAGCGGTCGACTGGTCGGTCGACTGATGACGCAGCTTCAGGATATCGAGAATTCCGAATTCATATCTAAAAGTAGTCGTTTTTTGTTGAGATTTGTGAGAGATTTTAGGGATTTTATGATATTTAAGATATGTTTTACCTATTATTTAATTCATATTAATTTGGTTCATTAAGTTTTAATATTTCTCAATTTGGTATATATAATTATTTCTATTCTATTTAATTGGGATTGAGAAATATTTGTGAGACTTAATTGAGAGATTTAAAAGCTATAATTAAGTGAATTAAACCAAAATGAAGTCATAACGATATAAGGGGTCTAAGAGAGCAATTAAGTGTCATGACATATGAGAACTAACCGTTAAAGAGCTAATTTATATCCCATATATATAGACCTGCGTTTTTTTCATATCATTTAAGAGAGATTAAGAGATCAAGAGATCATATTGAGCTTTTCTAAGAGATATCATACTAAGTTTTTTGTGAGAGCTATTCTAAGAGATAATCTTAATAATCATTGGCTGTTAATCATTGCTGCTACCGGATCTGAAGTAATTACGCTCTAATTATTTTTTCAGTGAATTCCGGGTGACATCTTTCCAATTACTTTCTATATTGTATTGTTTGTTTAATTTTTGAAAATTGATCTTTAGAAATTGTTTTTGATTTTTATTGAAAAAAATATTTTATAAACAATTTTTGGGATCTAATTACGTGCTAAGTTATATGCTACCTATCTTTTGTTAAAAATCAGATTTTGACTATCTTACATTTTCTATCACTAGTTTTGAGATATTAATTGAGTTTTAATTTATCTGGGGTGGTAGAAGCTCCGAGTGAGAAAAATCAATTGTCAATTTTTATTTGTAAGTTGAGTGACGGATTAAATACTGTTGGGTGTATTTAATCAAAGGGTAGTTGGTTTCAGTCTCTTCCTGTAAAGAGATTGAGGTAGCAATTCTTCCTGGATAGAATTGATTTGTGTGAATTTTGTAAAGGTTCAATCCTTACCGAGTAAAAGGATATTTGGAATGTTGGTGAGGTTTTGATTCTTTTGCCTTTGTGTTAAAAATAATTAGGTTATTCTTGAACCTGTAAAAAGTAGAGGTTATTCCTTAGCCTGTGAAAAAGATTTTGTAAAGGTTGATTCTGAGCCTGCAAAAGAATCGTTGTGAATGTTTGGTTCCTACATTTAAAGGGATCTTGAGTATTAGTGGGTGCGACTCTCCGTGGGGGCTCGGAGGACTTAATTAGCCAAGAGTAGCTTGGTGAACCAGTATAAATTTTTGGTGTGCTGAAATCTTTAATTTGTTTATTTTTGTTGTTTGGTGTGCACTTCATTGATTTCATAATTCTGCTGTGATATAAACATAATAATTAATTTATGATTAAAATTAATTATTTGATTTATTAAAGTATTTTCTCTCTGATATTTTTAATTACCCAATTCACCCCCCCTCCTTGGGTATTCCACTGGACCAACAAAATATGCACCACATTCACCACATGCTGTCTGACATGCCTAAATTAATAATTTAGTGTCTTCAAAATTATTAGAATAAAATTGAAATTCTAACACTTTCCACTTATTTGAAATATTACAATGATTTAAAAAAAAAAAATTGAAAAAAAAAATCATAATTCAAAAGTTGAAATATTCACATAACATATTTATCAATTTAGAGACAACATTGTGGTTTATTGAAAGTAGACAAATGAATACATTTTACTAGAACAAACAACAATAGTAGTTCTCCTTATTAAATAATTATTTTAGGATAATTTATAGAGGGGTTTATACTATTTACTTCCTTCGTCATTTCACTCAAAACCACAAACAACACTGTCTTTTAAAAAATATCAGTCACCCCCATTGACCAAATTTGTTTTGTAAAAAGATATAAATACCCTTCAAAAATATATTTTGTTGCTTTTTATTTTTTATTATTTTTTTTTTTTAATCACTAGTAATCCCTCTATTTTTTAAAATATATTTTTTGCACCTAATTTTTTAAATGTTTTCACCCTCAGTCCTCCACTCCATCCACCGCGTTGCCCTTCCCTTTTCCTCTTCCTCCTCCTCCTCCATCTCTAAATCCGGCATGAAATCACAATCATTAATCCCTATAAAGAAATTGTCAAAATCGATACTCGATCTTCTCTTCCTTGTTCATCGGACAACAAACATCGGATTAATATCACCATTTGTTTCATTTTTTTCGATTTTTCAATTACAAGATTCCAATAACCGGATAACTTCCCATAGTTTCTACATTTTCTATCAATATTTCTCATTTTTTGATCGTTAGAGTATTTCCCGTAGTTTCTACAATTAACGATTATTCTATTGGTTTTGATAGCATCGGATTTCGACAGGGTACAAAGTGACAATGCGGTAGCTCCATCCACTATCCCTACCCCATCTATCACCACTACCTTTCCTCTTCCTCCTCCTCCAAATCCTTCGACTATGCCAATTTGTGCTCTGGTGCACAGATCAACGACTTTCCAAAAAGTTGTGCACCACAAATAGGAACTAATCGATAGACTCAAAATCCCATAGAAAGACATTACAATCCCTTAGGGAATAAAAGGGATTTCTTGAGACGGAAAAAATGCTACCAAATTTCTACCATGATAACTGAAAGCTCAAACCAATAAGAATACTATTGGAACTAAAATAAGGGTCAAGGCCTAGGAAAAATTACTGATTTTTCGAGAACCCTTTATAAGTTCGATCCATATTTGTTCGATTTCCAACTCATATTTGATCTCGTTGCCATTTACACTTTACTAAAATGAAAAAAGAAAATAGAATACTGACATCGGAGAGAGAGAAAAGAAGAAGAACGTGTACTGAGAAAGATGGGTTTGGGTCTCGGTTGAAGAATGAAAGAAAGAATTTGATTTGAGGAAGAAGCGATCAAAACTAAAGGTTTGTTAAGAAATGCAGAAAATTGAAAGACTCGATCGCCATTTTTGTTGCGTATATTATGTTTTCTAGATGGATTCGTATAGTGCATGTGTTTTTCATTTGGGTATTCGTCAAAATCACCTCTCACTAGGATTTTTATCAAGGATTATTTTGGAGCTCCGATTACTCACATGAAAATGACAATGGCTTCTGGAGAGAGAAAGGAGAAAGAAACCACATTCATCACAGCCATATTACCGTCACTCTCTTCCTTGCCCGATTCTAGATTGGATTTGTGCTCTAGCGAATAGATCAGCGCCAATCTGTACACCAAAGCACAGATCTCGTCTGAGATTAGAGAGAGAGAAAAGAGAAGAGATGAAGGCCATAGGAGGGGTGGTCTGCTGAGTTGTTTTTTTTTTTTTTAAATAGGAGGTTAGTGTAAAAAAATAAAATAAGAAAATATATAAAATAAAATTTAAGGGGTTATTTATGTATTTTAGTTTTTAATTATTTCGTTATTTTAAATGGTTAACGGTAAAATTGCCATTACAATAAAAAATTTACTAATTTTTTATCTATAAGGGAGGTAAGTGGTCTTTGATCAAATATGATAAGAGGTTGACTGGTATTTGTAAAATGACAAGGGAGGAATCTGGTTTAGAGCAAAATAACATGGGAGATAAATGTATAAACCCATTATAAAGTTATCTCATTTTTATAATTTGTGTAAACCTAATCCAATCAATTTTAAAATTTAATCTCGAGTTCTATAACTTCATAATGCTAGCCCAAAGATCTACCCAAGAAGGGAAGTGAATTGGATAGTTACAAAAATTTAAGCAATTATATCTTTAACACAAAAGTTATCAATTTTCTTAATTGATTATTATCTTGTTAAGCAGCGGAAATATATTTAACTAAGTGTACACCCAAACAAAAAAAAATAATAATAACAAAGCAACACACAACGATTTATCTTGGATTGGTAAGCTACTCTTATCTACATCCAGTCCCCCCCGAGCTCCACATGGATTTCACAATCCACTAACTTTGATTCCTTTCCTAGGTAGAAACCAAACCCTTACAATCATTTTCACAGTTTCAGGATTAACCTAAGTATTTTCACAGGCTTAGAATCAAATCTTTATACTCTTACACTATTACACTTATCATTTTCACAGGCTGAGAAAAAACCTTATCTTTTTACTGGGCTAAAAACTAACATAATTTTATTACATGAAGAATCAAAACGAAATCCTTTTAAAAATGCTAAAAATCAAACATAATTTTTTTCACAAGGTAAAAATCAAACCCTAATCTTCTTCTCAGACTAAAGATTTACCTGAACTACCCTGATTACACATTGTACCAAATATGTCTAATCCACTCAAACTCGCAAATATAAAAAAATTAACAAGTTTCTTCCAGAGGAGCTTCTGCTACCTCAAAAAAATTATGCTCAATTAATGTCCCGAAAAATGTGTAATAACACTACGTAAGGAATAAATCTGATTTAATTCAATTTAAAGCACATATAATAGGTAATCATACTTAACAAGTAAAAATAGTTTTATAAGATTTTCAAGATATTAGATTTGAAAACAATTTTTCTGAAAAATAATTATTCAAAGTATTCAAATTGAAAATCCAAAAAAAAAAAATACTTAAATTAACTTGGAAAGATCTCACCGGGATTTCTTGAAAACAATTACGATAGCTTAGTTGCAGAACAAAGACTGATGAAGAAACCGTTTTCACACCTCGATCAAGAACTCTTTAAAATAACTCTCTCATAAAATATTTCAGTGAAGATTACTTTTTTTTAATAATAGCAAAGGCTGATTGTTCTTGATTGATTCATTTGAAAACACAGGTTTTATATATAGAATTCTAACTAGGCCTATAACAGTTAATTTTCAAATTATAAGACCTAAAATGTTACTTTAAGACCCCATATATCATATATTACCAAAATGGGTGTATTTAATTTAAAACTACTTAAAGATCGGAAGTAGTTTTACAAATTCAATTTAAAGAATTAATTATGGACCAAATAGATAGGATATTGGTGATATATTATATATAATAATAAAATACTCAAATCCCCAAAAAATATCACTTTTAAACTGTAGGACCTCAGGCACAATCACTTATCCTAAAACCAATTGGTGTTAGGAAAGGCACATACCCTAGCCTTATAGTGCATTCAGCATACACAAGTGCCCACGGCATTCGACTGTGACTTGACCCACACCCGGGCCTCCACTACGGGAAAATTGTTGTCAAAACCCTAACCAACAATCTCTCTTTCAGCAATTGCTCCTGTTGGAAATCGAACCCGTGATCTTGGCTCTAATACCAATTGCTGGCCTAAAGAGCTACCCAAGAGGGAGATAAATTAGGTAGTTACAAAATTTTAAACAAATAAATTCTTTAAATACTTATTATCAAATAATCATTTTTTCTAAATTAATTATTATCTTAGTTATACAACGGATAAGTGCTTAATACTAAGTGCATACCTAAATACAATATAAATAATTTAAGACATCAAGATCTATCTTGATTCAGCAAGCTAGTCTTGTCTAATCCAATCTCCTGAGCTCCACGAAGATTTACAACCACTAAACCCTTGATTCCTTTACCGGTGGAAACCAACAATGATTTTTTTATAGGTATAAAAATAACCTTTACAAATTTACCCTTTTTCTCAGGACAATGATGAAGTCCGTCTTTTTACTAGGCTAAAGACCAATTTAACACTCTCTCACTTATCATTTTCATAGGTTTAGGAAGAACATTTACAAATCACTCAAAAATAACAATTCAATTATAGGGATAATCAAAACCTAATTTTTTTCAAGGGAAAAGAATAACCTAACATTTTTACAAGATAAAGATCAAACCCTAATTTTTTTCATAAGAAAACGATCGAAAGCTAACTACCCTGACTAGACACCGACCCAAACTTATCTAATCTGCTCAAGCTCACAAATATAAAAAAAAAAAATGAGTTTTTTTTCCACAAGGAGCTTCTACCACCTCAATATAGATATACTCAATTAATGTCCCGAAAATTACTACTTGATAGATGCAATGTGAGGTAAATAAAATTTGATTAAATAAATAAATGGGTAGTACAATCTAGAACACCTAATCAGATAATAAAACAAAATCGTTTTAATTTTTTTTTTAGGATTTTTAATTTTAAAAAACGATTTTCTAACAATATCATAACCAAACAATCAATAAATATATGAATTCAAAATAAAGAACAAAGTTTGGAAAGATCTCACCGGGAAAACACCGAAGATAAAAACAGGATCGCAATAGAGCACAAATTAGTGACGCCAAATCAATAGCGCTTTAGATCAAGAACTTAGCACAAATCTCTCACATAAATCTCAGCATAAAAATCACTCTTATAAAAGCTCAAAACTGATTGTTCTTGATGTTTTTTTATCTCATTCCCGCATGTCTCTTTAAAAAGACCAAAATCAAGCCTTCCAACAGCTAATTTTCAAAAGATATGTCTCTAAAAGACATTCTTAGACCCCATTTAACATTTTCTTGCATTTTAGGTGTATTCCACTTAAAATATCTTTCAAAGATCTTAAATAAGTCCATAAAATAATTCTTAATTTAAAACCATAAAGATAGGAAGTATTAATCAACTTAAGTTAAGAGAATCACAAATTATGTGGACTAAATCAATAGGGATATTAGAATAGATGTACTATATCTCAAGTAAGTTCAAATACCCCAAATCTCTCCCTTAGAATTCTCAAAAACGGATAGTTTTTTACCAAGTTAGTCGCACAAAATCATAATCGATATTGTTGGTTGACCGATCCCCAGAATTCGGTTGATTAATTAATACAGAGCCGAAACACAACCCAAACCTTTAGGCCAATCGGTTGACCAAATTTCACCAATTGATTAACCTATTGATATAGGATGGATTACTTTCGCCTCAAAAAACACACTGACTCAAATGGTTAACCGATTTTTTCTAATCAGTTGATTGACTGCATCAGGTTGTCCACTTCCTTTACCAATTCGACCATTGTTTCAAACGGTTGACCGACCTCTGCAATTCAGTTAACTGATTGGATTAGTAGCACCTTATTTCTGCTCCAAAACACACTATTTAATTCAGTTACCCGATTGTTTTTCTCATTTGACCGAATTGACCTGAAAATGCAACTTTTTATACTTTAAACCATGTTTTTCGATTAGGTCAATTATCAATTTGAATTTACATAAGGAGCACATAAATTATCTCATTTTAGGATCTTAAACTTATCACTTCTTACCATGACACACATAAAAATAACTCATTCAAAGTGTTGTGTGTGATCCTAATTCGGGTTGCATTAAGAGTATATGAGTAAAAAGTTGTTTTCACCTAATTTTCTTCAATGTATTCAAAATTCTTCATCTCTTCATTGCGTCCATCTTGAACCCTTTATATTTTCTTCATGAGGTCTTCTTTTTAAACAATTATATGGAACTCTTTTCTGAAACACTCAAAAAACACATTAATTCCACAAAAAACATCAATAATTATCCATCAAAACCTAGGGTTCAACAATCTCTCTATTTTTTATGATGACAATTAATTTTGATGTTTTCTTCAATAAAGAATGTAACCACGCTCCCCCTAAATTTGAGGATGGGCATTTAAACTTATTTAAGCATAGTTATTGAAACATAAGCAATTTAATCAAACAATGATATTGAAACCACGTTCCCCTAAATCTGAGGATGAGTATTTAAACTTATTTAAGTATAGTTATTGAAACATAAGCAAACAATGATAAAGATATGCATATAAGATCAATTTAACCAATTTAATCAATAACGATATTCAACATAAAGCCCAATAGTGAGAGTCTCCCTTTAATCAAGACAATGCTTAGGCGAACAAATTCCTAAACATCAACTAACTCAATTAAACATCAACTTCTCTCCCTTTGTCATCTCAAAAAGTGGGAGCGAAAATCCAAAAATATCACTCTAGGCATACATGGTTATACCTAACCATACCTAAACCTTGAATAATTTTTATGAATTGATCTTCCACTAGAGGTTTGGGAAAAATATCGGTAAGCTGATCAAAGGTATCAATATACTCAATAGTTTCATTTCTTTTCTGAATGTGATCACGAATAAAATGATGTCTAATCTCTATGTACTTAGTTTGTGAGTGCTGTGTCGGATTCTTACTTAAGTATATCGCACTTTTATTATCACAATAAATAGGGACTTTCTCCATATATATTCCAAAATCATATAATTGTTGCTTAATATATAGAATTTGAGAGCAACAATTTCCAGCTACCATATACTTAGTCTCAGTAGTAAATAAGGCAATTGAGTTTTGTTTCTCACTAGACCAGGAAACCAAAGCTTGTCCTAAAAAGTGACATGACCTACTTGTACTTTTACACTCAACTTTGCATCTCGCAAAATCAACGTCAGAGTAACTAGTTAACTTAAAGTCACTCTCCCTAGGATACCATAATCCTAAGTCACTTGTCCCTTTTAAAGATCGAAAGATTCGCTTAACCGCAGTTAAATGCGATTCTTTAAAACATGACTGAAATTTAGCACACAAGTATACACTAAATATTATGTCAAGTCTACTAGTAGTAAGATACAACAAGCTACCAATCTTACCTCAATACATTTTCTCACTTACGTTTTTGCCCATATCGTCTTTATGATTAATGAAAATTCATTATTTGGTTTGCTTGATTTGCAACCCAAGAAAGAAGGTTAACTCCTCCATCATACTTATTTCAAATTCAACCTATATAATATTGGCAAACTCTTGACAAAAAATCTCATTAGTAGAACTGAAAATAATATCATCAACATATATTTGTACTAATAGGATATCAGAATCATTTTGCTTGATAGATAAAGTTATATCGCTAAGACCCCGTCGAAAACCATTTTTGATCAAGTATCGGCTAAGTCTCTCATACCAAGCTCTCGGAGCTTGTTTAAGTCCATACAAAGCCTTCTGAAATTTAAACACATGATCATGAAGTTTATCACTCTCAAATCCCGATAGTTATTCAACATAAACTTCTTCTGATAGAAAGTCATTCAAGAATGCACTTTTTACATCCATTTGATATAATTTAAAATTTCGTGAACATGCAAAGGCAAGTAACATTCTAATAGGTTCTAATCTAACCATGGGATCATAAGTCTCTTCATAATCAATTCCATCTTCTTGATTATAGCTCTGTGCTACCAATATTACTTTATTTCTAATTACCATACCAATTCCATCATTTTTATTATGAAAAACCCATTTAGTACCAATTATAGGTTGAAAGTCCTGTCCAGGAACTAGAGACCATACCTTATTATGTTCAAATTGAACTAATTCTTCTTTCATCGCGGAGATCCAAGATTCATCAGTTAACGCCTCATGCACATTCTTAGGCCCAATTTGAGATATAAAAGAAAGATTAATTATATCTCTAAGAGATAATCTTGTACTTACACCTTTTTTGAAATTACCAATAATTTCTTTTATCTAATGTCTTGGTACTTTCTGTATAACATGTAGTAAAGTAATATCCTTTCCTTTAGGTTCCTCATTTTGTGGTTCATTTGTCATATCACCTCATTGGTTTTGGTTATTTTGTGTACCTGCATCATTATCATCCAAAACCTTTCTCGATATAAGTGGATCAGATTCTTCATATACGACATGCATAGATTTATTTCACTACTAAAGTACGTTTATTATAAACTCTATAAGCTTTACTATTTGTAGCGTACCCAAGAAAAATACCATAATCAGATTTAGCATCAAATTTACCCAAATTATGTTAATCATTTAAGATAAAATATTTGCAACCAAAAATTTTAAAATAAGATATATTTGAAGACTTACTATTCCAAATTTCATAAGGGGTTTTGTCAAAACCTCTTTGGATAGATACCCTATTTACTACATGATAAGTTGTGCTTATGGCTTTGGCCCAGAAATATTTGGGAATATGATTCTCATTTAGCATTGTTCTGATCATTTTCTGAAGCGTTCTGTTCTTCATTTCAACAACACCATTTTGTTGTGGCGATCTAGGTACAGAAAAGTTGTGAGCATACCCGTGCTCATTATAATAACTAATTACCTCATCATTTCTGAACTCTCTGTCTCTATCACTACGGATGCTAATGATGCAACATTACTTCTCATTTTGAACAAGTTTACAAAACTTAGAAAATATAGCAGCAACTTCACTCTTTTTAACTGGGAAGAAACACCCATGTATATCTAGAATAGTCATCAACAAATACGAATGCATAAAATTTACCTCATAAACTAGTAATGGCATTCGGACCAAATAAATCAAGATGCAACATTTCAAGCCGTCTAGATATGGATGTGTGCAACTTCTTCTTATCTAATTGACATGCATAACATACTTTATCTTTCACATATTTTAATGCAGGTAAACCAAGTACAAGACTTTTCTTAGATAAATTTGAAAGTAATTCCGTACTAGCATGCCCAAGTCTTATATGTCATAACCAACTGTTCTCAGATAATACATTCAAACATGATAAGTTTTGAGAAGAGAAATCATTAAATGAACAAGTATAAATATTCTTAAATCGTGATGCAACAAGTAATATGTTACTATCATGCCTATTCTTAATAATGCATCTATCATGATAAAAAAAAATATTATAACCTTTATCACATAATTTACTAATACTAAGCAGATTATGTTTAAGACCATCTATTGATGTTTTTAGAGTAACCTGCAAGGAGCACCTCAACTAGTTCCTAAGTGGTACCCAATTTATGTGAGTTCTATCATGTTAGTTAGGACAATTTTAGTTCATTTAGGAACTTAAACTTGTCTGCATTTAGATACTTTAGAAAAACATTTACTAATAGTATGCCTCCACAACATTACATTTAAAACATTTAACAAGATTCCTGATTTCAGAAAAGAATTTATGAAATCTCTTTTGTTTAAGGTTTTTTCTGAAACCCAATACCAACTTTATCAATGATATCTCGTGAACTTCCAAAAGGAATTTTTAAATTATTCTCGCCACCTGTGAATTTGAGAACTATCAAATGTAAATCCAACATTTTGGATTTCAATTCAATGTTTTCAGATTCAAATTTTATCAATTGCTTATTAAGTGTGTTAATTGTGCTTTGTAGAGCATTAATTTGAGAACACAAGTTTTTATAATCATGTGTTAGTTCCTGAGAAATATCAAATAAATCATCAAAATCTAAAAGACAAGAACTAGAACATTTCGTTACGTCATCTCCAGTGGCCATCAAAGCAAGCATGGATGAATTGTCATTGCCTAATTTTTCTGAGCTACTTGACTCAGAGTTATCCCATGTGGCTTTCATCAATTTCTTCTTACTGTTCTTTACCGTTTTCTTTTCTATTTGTTTTTTCTTTCTTTGGTTAGGGGATAGTTGGATTAGAAATGTCCGGTCTTATGGCAGTTAAAGCATTCCACATTACTCATGTTGAAATTTCTCTTTCCTTGGAATATTCGTCGAGTCATTTTTTTGAAATTTTTTATGAGAAGCGCCACATCTTTTTCTTGCTTGCTATCAATACTGATATTACGTTGTTATCCCCTTCCTTATTTTTTTGAACTTTCAATGCCAAGGACTCCTTTTTGATATTTCATGTTTCGTCCTCACATTTTTGTATAACTGTCTTGTGTGTCATTAGGTTGTCAATGAGCTCATCAATGGTGTAGACTGTGAGATCTTTAGCTTCCTCTATCGCAGTTACTTTCGGCTCTCAAACTTTATTTAATGATCTTATAATCTTTCATACTTTATCCTCTATAGTATAGGGATTTCCAAGTTGACTAAGGTTGTTGCAGATCCTGCTGAATCTCGTGTACATTTCTGGAAAAGATTTTGCTTCACCCATTTTGAATAGTTCGAATTGACGAACTAAGGCATTGATCTTGGACTGTTTCACCGAATATTTCCCTTCATCGGTGATTTGCAATGTGTCCCACATTTCTTTCATCGATCCACAACTTGAAACTCTGGTATATTCGTTTGTATCTAAAGAACAAAACAAAATATTAATAGTTTGAGAATTAATAGAAAGTTTCTTTTTATCAGAAGTGGCAAACTGCTCTTTTTTCTTAATCACTCCATTCTCATTTGGAACGAATGGACCATTCTCAATAGCTAGTCACACATCATAATTGGTGGCTTGAAGAAAAGTAATCATTCTATCATTCCATAATGAATAGTTATCACTTGCAAATACAGGTGGACGGTGCATAGACTGCCCCTCACCTGGAGTGTCTATTGAGTGTGCCATGTGATTTTCTTAGTTAGGATTTTAATCCAAGTGAGCTAAACCAACTTTGGTACCACTTGTAGGACCTCAGGCTCAAACAATTATCCTAAAACCAATTGGTGTTAGAAAAGGCGCATACCCTAATCTTATAGTGCATTCAGCACATACAAGCACCCACGGCATTCAACTGTGACTTGACCCACACCCAGGGAGCTCTTTACACTTATGGGTCCCAAAATATTCAAAATTACCAACTTGGGTCCCTTTTAAACTTAATTACATCAATGGGTTTCTCCAGTCTTTCAACAACTGATTTCTAAGGCAATTTTTTTAAAAGAAACCGACCCTCACAGGGCCGGTTTGTCAACAATGGGGGGGTCCCCTTCCCCCACCCCACTCCCACTCCCACTCCATCCTTCCCGCAATTATATATATTTATAATTTTAAATATAATTTGTATATATAATTTTTAATTTCAAAATATTAAACTAATTTTAAAGGTATAAATATATGTATATATTAAAAAAAAAATTGATTCTCACCCACCCCCCACGCCTCCCCCACTCCCCTACCCCACCCCACCCAAAAAATAAAAAACTGAATCCCACCATAGCTTTGGACACATTCAGTTTGGGGAATTTCACTTAACCCCTAGGGGTTAAGTGAAATTACCCCCTTCCTCCCCCTCAATTTTACTTAACCCCTCAATTTTACCAAACCACACCCACTAACTCTAACTTCTTGTTTGCCTTTAATTAATTATATTAATTAATATAAAAATATACTAGGAGCCATTCATATATTAATATAATTAATTCTAGGTTATTTTGATAACCTAGGTAATAAATATCAAAATAACCTATATTTGGAGCCTAGTATTAATTATAAATATATATATAAAAAACCTATATTAATTAATATATAAATATCAAAATAACATAGAATTAATTATATTAATATATGAATGGCTCCTAGTATATTTGTATATTAATTAATATAATTAATTCTGGATAGTGCACATTTCACTAACTTATATTTGGAGCCATTCACAAATAAATTAACTAAAAATAACAAAAAGAAAATGGTTAACAATTAAATAAGAATAACCCAATTGTGTTTAATTAAAGGTAAACATGAAGTTAGAGGCAGTTGGTGTGATTTGGTAAAATTGAGGGGTTAAGTAAAACTGAGGGGAGGGAGGGGGTAATTTCACTTAACCCCCGGGGGTTAAGTGAAATTCTCCAAAATGAATTCAGCCAAGCTATGGCCGGATTCAGTTTTTTATTTTTTGGGTGGGGTGGGTGGTGGCCTCTAAATAAAGTGTTGCCACTTTCACTGCAAGCGTACGGATCAAGTTTTAGTATAGTGGACCTTTCGATCGGGTATCGTATCCACAGGGATTGATTGAGATTACTATCGATTATCAAGATTGTCATAACCTAATTTTATCTAGGCGCTAAAAATGGAATATAATTTAATACAAATACTAAACTAAAATACTAATTAAGTTAACTATACTATAAATACTAATTTGAGATTCTTTAGGGGAGTAGATTGCCTAGGGATTAACTTTATTTACTTAAATGCGTTTGATTTCGTTTTAGTTAACATTAACGACATTCGGCAGATCCGATAATCTTGGTTCGTAAACTCTCTCGCCACCTCTTCCGAGTGTAAGACGGGAGAATACGTGACTTCGTGTCAACGCCGAAGTCCGCCTCAATGTCTTAACGACTCTAGGTCACGTGAGTCTTACCCCAACGTCATCGATTACACACTTTCTAATGCCCTCCCGGGTCATTAGATTGTCGTGTAACCCTAGTACGAATCCGGGGTTACCTCTCCCCAGTATCAAACCCCGTATTCTCAATATATCTAAACTAGCATATAATCATAGAAAACACGGCAACACAATCAACATACGAAGAACAACCAAGAACGAAACACAAATTCAACCAAAACTATATTTTCATAAATAATACGTTAATCCCTATTACAATCCATGTTCAACTCATGGCCCTAACCATTTATACAATGTAAAACGAGCTAAACATACTCAATAATTACTAAAATGAAGAAAAAAAAAGAGAGGAAACGAGTGACTTAGCCGATATCAAAAGATTTATCGCTAGAAATATCGATGGATCGCTTCCTCATTGATCCTCCACCACGGGTTGAGAGCTCTCCCTCAAAAATCCCTTATCCTAACCCTAAAATATGGCCTAAGGCCTTAGGAGCTTAAGAAGAGGGAAGAAATGAGGAAAGAAGGGCTTAAATAGGCTAAAACATATCTCCAAAATATCTATTCTGCACAAAGAATTTCTCCTAGGTGAAGTTAGGTCGGTTAACTTTCTGCCGGATTTTCGCCTAAGCGAAGTTACTACAAGTTTGTAATTTTATTTTGACTGTAACTTCTTCATCCGAACTTCGATTGAGGTGATTCAAAAACCTATGGAAATATAAAAAAAATATATAAAACTTCCATGTTTTGAGTGTTTCCAAAATCGGATCGCATCATACTCCAAAATAGCCTTGAAGTTATAGCACCTTTACCGACTTTGCAGGTTTCGTGACCGCCTAAGCGAAGAAGTAGGCGGTGGACTTGGAAATGTTCTTAGCAATCTTCACAGCCTAGGCAGAGGTTTGGACGCCTAGGCGGTGGGCTTCTTTCACAATGTTGCCTCCTTGCTCATTTATCTACCGTAACTTCGTCCGCTTTGGTTCGATCACATCGTTTTCGCTCCGATTTCATAGCTTTTCACCCCACGCACCTATTTTAATACAAAAAGAATAAAAACATATTAAAACATATAAAAATAACTATAAACGTACTCAAAAACTAACAAATTCAGATTGAAAATATATAGGTAATTTACATCTATCAAATATTCCCAAACTCAAAATTTTGTTAGTCCTCGAGCAAAACACCTACACAATACGAGAAAGTATACAAACTAATTACGAAATTAAAAACTACAAACAAAAAACATTAAAAAAAAAAAATGTGTAAGTTTTGATTATCATCTACCGGCCGAAAGCTTTTTTCCTCATCGGCCCCTAATCCTATCAAGTTCAAGCATAAATCACACCATGTGGTGTTCTAGAATTTCAACGTTCAAAAATAGTAGGCGCCATTCTAGATCTTGTTTAAGTGTGTGTGATTAAACTCAAATATACTACTATCCATTGATTAGATGGGATTATCCCTAAATAAAGATCATAACTAAAACCTTTAAGGTATAGGGAATCCATACGTCTGACCTGGGATCTATTCTCCACTAATATAGGCTCGGAGGTTCATGAAGATCAGTAGGGCTTGGTTCGGTTTTAGAATAATGGCCAAGGATATTTTGGAATAGAAAATAGGTTAACGTCATTAACTTAACGTTACCCGAGGCACATTGCTTGGCACTCTCACATTCGAAACCCTATAGTTTAATTAGAAACAACCCTGAACAAACATTTAAGAACGTCGTACTCACTTGTCATATCAAAAAGAAACTATTTTTTTTAACACACCCCCAAACTCATTCGAATTTCTACAATTTTAAAAGTGTGCAAAAATGATTAACTAACACACCCCAAAACGTATTTGAATTCTTACAACTTTAGGAATGTGCAAAAATATATGAACGACAAAGGACAAGTGAGTACTCGAATATCGAACCAATTAGAATTTCGGCCTAAACCCAACCGCTCACATCAAGTAGCAAAATGCTAACTTGATTCACTCAAAATGTGCCTTCAGTTTAAGTGATAAAGGGTTGAAAAAAGTTCAATCAATTGGGGTATTTGTTAAGTGTTCAGAATTGAAACATCTTTTAGGCTTCGACAGGGAAACGAAGGGTAATGATTTAACATGGTAAGTTTAAAAGGCTCAAGCAATCAAATGAATGCCTAAATCATATCTCCTAAACAAACTCACCTAGGATTTCGCTTTGAATTTCCCCCAAATCAAGTTCTAGAATCCCTATTGTCATAAAATTGAGTGAAGGATAATCGGTTTCAAATCAATTAGATAGTGCTATACTGAGTTTACGTGCTCATGCATTTAGGATCCACAATAACTTTTACTAAGACGATATGTCAAGCACACAAAACACACATGAATGAGCTTTACGCTCAACCTCAAAACAATCAGGGGACAGAGTCATCATCGGGTATAGGCCTATATAACGTCAAAACGTAGCACAAAACAACATCTAAACTAACAAACTAATCCTAAACAAGCATGCACACGATAAAAAAAAATAAAAAAATAAAAAAAAATAAAAAATAAAATAAAACATGCTAAAAACATATACACATACTAAAACATACTACACATCACCACCAACTCAACACAGGTGATGTCCAAAATGAGCCGTCAGTGATCCCAATGACAGTATATAGCATGATATTGAAGACGGGGGTTTAGAACACATACCTGGGAGGCGAGAGGATCTTACCACTGACTCAAATTGACGGAGACATATCTAACTTATTTGTGACCCTAGGTTGCTTCCCAAGAAGCGCTTGATTTAATGTTCTTGGCCCAACACATGCCCTCAAGATTGGCGAGATATTCAATGATAGAACTGCAAGAGCACTTGTTAATATAACATCTTCAAGCATCCTGTCGGAAACAAAAACAAAACTACAAACGAAAATTATATACAAAAATGCCTAGATTAAAATCAAGTTATTTACTCCCAATATCAAAAGTAACACTCCTTCCAATCCCCGGCAACGGCGCCAAAAACTTGGTGACCGCTAAATAAAGCACTGCCACTTTCACCACAAGCGTACGGATCAAGTTTTAGTATAGTGAACCTTTCGGTCGGGTATCGTATCCATAGGAATTGGTTGAGATTACTATCGAGTATCACGATTGTCATAACCTAATTTTATCTAGGCGCTAAAAATGGAATTTAATTTAATACTAATACTAAACTAAAATACTAATTAAGTTAACTATACTATAAATACTAATTTGAGATTCTTTAGGGGAGTAGATTGCCTAGGGATTAACTTTATTTACTTAAATGCATTTGATTTCGTTTTAGTTAACATCAACGGCGTTCGGCGTATCCGACAATCTTGGTTCGTAAACCCTCTTTCCGAGTGTAAGACGGGGGAATACATGACTTCGTGTCAACGCCAAAGTCCCCCTCAACGTCTTAACAACTCTAGATCACGTGAGTCTCGCCCCAACGTCATCGATTGCACACTTTCTAACGCCCTCCCGGGTCGTTAGATTGTTGTGTCGTGTTAACCTTAATCCGAATCCAGGGTTACTTATCCTGAGTGTCAAACCCCGTATTCTCAATATATCTAAACTAACATAATCATAGAAAACACAGCAACACAATCAACATACAAAGAACAACCAAGAACGAAACAAAAATTCAACCAAAACTACATTTTCATAAATAATACGTTAATCCCTATTACAATCCATGTTTAACTCATGGCCCTAACTATTTATACAATGTAAAACGAGCTAAACATGCTCAATAATTACCAAAATGAAGAAAACAAATAGTGGAAATGAGCGACTTAGCCGAAATCCGAAGATTTTTCGCTAGAAACGTCAATCAATCACTTCCTCGTTGATCCTCCACCTCGGGTTGAGCGCTCTCCCTCAAAAATCCCTTATCCTAACCCTAAAATATAGCCTAAGGCCTTAGGATCCCAAGAAGAGGGAAGAGAGGAGGAGAGAAGGGCTTAAATAGGCTAAAAAAATATATCCAAAATATCTATTCTGCGTAGAGGATTTCGCCTAAGCGAAGTTAGGTCGGTTAACTTTCTGCCGGATTTTCGCCTAGGCGAAGTTCTTACAGGTTTTCAATTTTGTTTTGACTGTAACTTATTCATCCTAACTCCAATTGAGGTGATTTGAAACTTATGGAATGATAAGAAAAATATATACAACTTCCATGTTTTGTGTGTTTCCAAAATAGGATTTAATCATTGTTCAAAATAGCCTTGAAGTTACAGCACCTTTACCGACTTTGCAGGTTTGGTGACCGCTTAAGCGAAGAAGTAGGCAATGGACTTGAAAATGTTCTTAAAAATATTCACAGCCTAGGCAGATGTCTAGATGCCTAGGCAGTGAGCTTATTTCACAATGTTGCCTCCTTGCTCATTTATCCACCGTAACTTCGCCCGCTTTGGTTCGATCACATCGTTTTTACTCCGATTTCATACATTTTCACCCCACGCACCTATTTTAATACAAAAAGAATAAAAACATATAAAAATAACTATAAATGTACTCAAAAACTAACAAATTCGGATTGAAAATATATAGGTAATTTACACCTATCAGTGGGGTGTGGGTGAGAATCAATTTTTTTTTTTTTTGTATATATACATATATTTATAATTTTAAAATTAGTTTAATATTTTGAAATTAAAAATTATATATACAAATAAATTAATTATATATACAAATTATATTTAAAGTTATAAATATATATAATTGCGGGAGGGTGGAAGTGGGGTGGGGGTGGATGGAGTGGGGGGAGGGGCACCCTCTCCCCCCCACCCATTGTTGACAAACCGGCCCTGTGAGGGCCAGTTTCTTTAAAAATATTGCTTTAGAAACCGGCCGTTGAAAGGCCGAAGAGACCTATTGATGTAATTAAGTTTAAAGGGGACCCAGGTTGGTAATTTGAAATCTTTTGGGACCCATAAGTATAAATAGCTCCACACCCGGGCCTCCACCACGGGACAATTACTGCTAAAACCCTGGACAACATAAACGATCAAAACTATGTGATTTGGATCAAGAAATCGAAACACTCAACATTGACTGTCAATCAGCGTCGGTCGATTGGCCTCAATTGGATCGACCGGCCCTGCAACGGTCAATTTTTTTATTGTTGTACCGCCACCCATCGGTTGATTGATCCATTGGTCAGTTGACCGATTGGTCCAGAGGGTTTCTTACTTTTTTTTTTTTTTTTTCATTTAATCTACTAGATTCATTAGTCGATCGACCTCTTTTGTCAGTTAACCAAATTGGTTAGTAGGTTTACCCTTTTAAGTCCCTTATGCTACTGTTTTCGTTAGTCAATTGATCCATTTCGTCGGTTGACTTAATTGAGTAGAAAACACACCCTTTTATGTGTTAAAAATGTTTTCTCAATTTATCTATTTATCAAAAATAGTTTTATGATTTAAACACTTTATAAAAATCATTTTACGGTCTTAAACTTATCACTTCTTACCATGATGCATATAAGATTACTCATTTTAAAGTGTTGTGAATGATCCTAATTCGGGTTGCATTAAGAGTATAAAAGTAATGAATTGTTTTTACCTAGAAGTCTTCAACATCTTCAATACTCCGAAAATCGTCTTCGTTTTCAATTTGCACCCGTTCTGAATTGCTTCATAAAATCTTCATCTTCAACGTTTAATCCTTTTTGTTTTATTCTTTTTCTCATTAGAACACATGAAACTTCTAATCTAAAATCACTCGATAAAACTATTAGTTCCATAAAACATTAACGTTCAATTGTCCATCAAAATATTAGGTTCAACAATCACTCCTTTTTTTTTTTTTTTATGATGACAATTAATTTTGATGTTTTCTCAATAAAATATATAACTACGCTCTCCCTAAATCTGAGGACGGGTTTTAACTCGTTTAAGAACCTTTATGAGAACTAAAAACATATTTATCGAAAAGATTTTCAATATAAGCATAACACATTATTACTCTCCTTATAATAACTTCTCCCCTATATAATTGCAATGCTTAGAAGAACAAATATTATTTTAAAACATCATAGTTACTTCTCCCCCTTTGTCATCTCAAAAAATGGGGACTAAAGTTTAAAACCGTCTATTTTCAACCCAAAAAATTTCAAAAGAAACTACTCATTATAATTAGAAATTTTTTAAGAAAAATATTCATAGAGATAATAATTCAAAAATCAAATTTTCTATTTTTAAATTTCATTATTTCTCAATAAAACACACATTCTTAATTTAAAACATCAATATTCTTGCGTAAAAATTAAAACTCGTTAAAGTTCATTTTAAGAATATTTCTCACTAAATTATATTAACTAAAAATCATCAATATTTTAAGATTTTCAAATTAGCACATATTAAAAAGATAATATTTACATGGATCATTATGAGGAAATAAACAATTAAACATTAAAAGGATCCAAAGCCAATATCCAATACATCATTATCCAAACGAAATGGCACATACTAATTATTACAGACCATTAAGATCTCTAGATAATATCTAAAAACTAGTTATATTTAACCAATGAAAAAATCATAAGGAGGTGACGAAGGACTCTTGGATGATCTTGATGGTCTTACCATCATGATCTCTAGATAATATTTACGTGGATCATTTTTCTGTATTTTTATTTTCTTCTTGGTCTTCTGCTGAATTTTGCTTGGAGTTCTTCAATTACGTTTTTGCTTAACATCTTTGGAAGAAAAAACCATGAACTATTAAGACAAATCCAGTTAGGCTGTATTTATTTTAAGATTTTCGTAATGTAGTTTTAATTTCTTGTTCTATTTTATCGGTTTACAAGATTGTCTGATAAGGAATTCATGTTCTTATATTGTTATTGAAATCGATTTGAGTTTTTGTCATTTTATAAATATTGGGTTATATATAATACATGTGGTTTAGATCTAACTGTTATATAATCCGTATTTATTGAAATCGATATGGTTTAATAGGATGGGTTATACTTAGAGATTTATTCACTGTAGATTAGGAAGAATTTGAATCACGAAAATAGTCAATACCAATTAAATGGTTGATTAATCAATGTATTTGATATAATAAACTATACTTAGGGATTGGTTCACCATAGATTAGGAACCAAATCCCAAAGATCGTTCATGCCAATGATATAATCAAACTTTTGTTGTAATTTTTCCTGTAGTTAAATTACTTCATTATGCACAGAATCAAAATAGATAAAGAAGTAAAATACATTAAAATAATCGAAAGACCAATTCATGCCCTCAACCAAGTTATATATCATTTAGTATTTTAGTTTAATTATTTTTTCTATTTTTTTATTAAAAAATCCATAACCAATCTTGTTAAATTCAACCGAAGAATAAGATAAAAATTAAATATTACAATCCAATCCCTATAGTTTGACACCCGTACTTAAGCACTATACTCCAATAGTTGGCGCTTAAATTGAATATTAAATTTGAGCGGTCAGGATACACAGTTAATTAATAATTCATTATATATTTTAACCTTTAAATATCATAATTACATGATTATATTGATTACACGACAATATTTTGGGCTAGTAATTATGATTGTGAACAAATTTATTGAAGAACTAAAAACTTGGAATAAAGAAACCTTTAAAAAATTATTTAAAAGCAAGAGAATTCTTTTAGACATAATAAGGGGTATACAAATTGCTCAAATAAAGATAGATTTTGCTTACCCTAAAAAATCTTGACCTCCGAAAAGATTATTTGTCCTTCTTGAACCAAATGGAATTTTTTTTATCCCAGAAATCCAAAGTCCAACACCTTGAATTGGAAACCAAGAATAATAAATTCTTTAGTACCATGTCTCTCCAAAGAATAAGGAAAAACAAAATTTACGCTTTAAAAAATGGTAACTATTGAATTAAAATCTTAAATATCTCAAAATTCATATTAATAATCACTTCTTGAACTTGTTTAATGATGAAGGATTTAGTCATAACGGAGGTTCTTTAGAAGATAATTGTCATAAAATTGATAATTAGGACCATAATTGACTTATAAAGGAACCCAACATAAAAGAAATTTGGGAAACCCTAAAGTTTATGGGGGACTTAAAAGCCTATGGATCGGAGAAGTTTCAAGCTATCTTCTTCAAGAGAAATTGGGGGATCATTGGCCCTGATCTTTGTGATTTTATTAAAAGTTGTTTGATTTGTTTGCCGATGCCAAGAACAAATAACAATATCCTCATAGACCTTATACCTAAAATTGCTAACCCTTAAACCATAAGTAAGTTTAGACCAATTAGTCTACGTAACTCCTTAGACTAATTAGTCTATGTAACACCTCGAATAAACTGGCTACCAAACTCCTAGTTGTTAGGCTTAGACCTTTACTAAATAACTTGGTGGGGCCAAACCAAAGTGGTTTCATCCTTGGAAGAATAACTATTGATAAGATAGTAATAACCATAAAATCTTACAATCATTAAGTAAAACTAAAGGCAAAACTAGAGTGCTTATAGTTAAAATTGATCTAGAAAAATCTTATGATAGAGTTAATTGGGATTTCTTAAAAGAAACTATATTCTTCTTTAATCTCCTTAAACCTTGGATTAATTTGATTATGAATTGTGTTAGACAATCCACTTTATCAATCCTTTAGAATGGAGAAACCTTAGAGGAATTTAACCCATCTAGAAACCTTAGGCAGGGAGATCCTCTGTCACCCTACCTATTTGTTTTATGTGCGAAAAAACTCTCAGATATGATTAATGACATGGAAATGAAAAAGAAATGGAAGGGATTAGTCATTAGAAAAAATAGGCTTATGATAACACACTTATTTTTCCTAATGCTTGTCACTAAGGCTAATATAATAATATCAACACAATTCTTGAAGTCTTAGACCAATTTACGGGAGCCTTGGGGAAGAAAATTAATCACAGAAAATCAAAACTTTTTTGTCTCCCCAAGTGTTACTAAAATGCAAGCTAGGGATCTTAGTAGAAAATTGAGAATTAGTCTTTTGGATGATTTGGGAATTTACTTGGGAGTTCCCTTAATCCATGGTAGAAACTCCAAAAAGCACTATAACTGATGCGAACCTCATGAAGAATGAGTGAGATCCGAAACTAATTTAGGGTTTCTTAGCTAGGATCATTCTAAAATTCAGATTTATAAACGAAAAGAAAAACACTAACCTTGACCCAACATTTATAAATAAAACGCGAACCAAAGGTATAAAGTAACAAACCTTAACCAACGATTATAAGTAAATCATGAACTGAAGGTATAGAGTTTGAACGCCGCAAGAAATTCTTCTTAAGTTTTGGAAATAGTTATTTAAAGAATTGAAGAGAAAACTCTCTTAAATGATATATTATTCAAAGTGTAAAAGTGTTTTTCTCATGGCCGCACCATTTCTTAAATAGGCGCCAAGACAACTAAAGAAAACCCTAGGTTTATGTGTAAGTGAGCCCGCAAGAGTATCAAAGAAAACCCTAGGCTGCCTTAGGTTTGTCACACTCACTTGCCTTGATGAGATGGACTAGGCGTTGATTGTCATTTCAACTTAATTTGAGCTTCACTATTTTAGACTCAGTCCAAATCTCTTGAATCAATCTATTAAGTGCTTATTTGATTTTCTTAGATCTTGCCCTAGTAATAGGCCTAACTGGAACATGCAGTGGATCCTTTAATGGTGTTTGTTGATTCTCATCATTCTCCCTTTCTTCAAAAGTATTCGATCTCAAATCGTCACCAGCATAAAAATGAGAAAGATCAGAAACATTAAATGTAGCATAATATTATACTCACTTGGAACATCCAACTTGTATGTATTATTATTGATCATCTCAAGGACTTGAAATAGATCGTCCCCTTCACTATATACTTTGAACTGCCTATGGGCTGGAAATCTTTCTTTTCTTATATGCACCCAAACCCAACCACCCGGTTTAAAGATGACTTGTCTACGGCCTTCGTTGGCTTTGGTCGCATATTGATTATTTTTCTTCTCTATGTGTTAGCGTACACTTTCATGGAGTTTCTTCACCATATCAGCCTTTTTTTTACCATCCAAACTAGTCCTCTCATTAACTGGCAAAGGCAACAAATCCAAAGGAGTTAGTGGATTAAAACCATAAATAATCTCAAATGGTGAAAGATCAATAGTAGAATGAACACTCCGATTATATACAAACTCAATGAATGGTAAACAATCCTCCCAATTTTTTAAGTTCTTTTGAATTATAGCATATAATAAAGTAGATGAAGTTCTATTCACTACCTCAGTTTTTCCATCCGTTTGGGGGTGACAAGTAGTTAAAAATAGTAATTTAGTTTCCAACTTTCCCCAAAAAACTTTCCAAAAATAGCTAAGGAACTTAAAATCATGATTATACACAATTCTCCCAGG
Organism: Eucommia ulmoides; assembly: GCA_016647705.1. Taxonomy (NCBI): domain Eukaryota; kingdom Viridiplantae; phylum Streptophyta; class Magnoliopsida; order Garryales; family Eucommiaceae; genus Eucommia; species Eucommia ulmoides. Next base: position 31,125,038 of record CM028332.1, on the reverse strand, counting down.
AACACCATGGAACCGTACTATCTCTCTAAATAACAAATCAACGATATGGGTTGCATCATCGGTTTTATGACAAGATATGAAATGTACCATATTACGGAACCTATTAGCAACCACAAAAATCGAATCCCTGCCCTTCCTTGACCTAGGCAAACCTAAAAAAAAAGGTCTATGGAAAGATCTACACAAGGCACACTAAGTACGGGCAAAGAAGTATACAATCCATGTGGATAGATTCTAGATTTGGCATACCTACATGTAACACATCTAGCACAAACTCTCCACACATCACATGTATCTTTCGTAAAAAAACAATGCTCATGTAACACGTGTAAAGTATTCCTTACACAAAAATAACCTATCAAGCCACCCCTATGTGCTTCACGCACAAGCAACTCACAAATAGAACTATTAAGCACACAAAGTCTATTTTCTTTAAACCATTACCCATCTAGTTTATAGAACTTACCAAACCCTTTTTTCTCACATGCTGCATACACACTAGCAAAGTCATCATCATTAGCATACAATTTCTTAACATAGTCAATCCCAATAATTTTGCATTTAAAGTAGAAACAAGGGCGTAGCTTCTTGATAGTGCATCAATCACAATATTTTTCTTACCTTGTTTGTATTTGATTACACAAATGTAGGTCTCAACGAATTCTATCCTTTTGGCATACCTTCTATTCAACTTACCTTGTCCTTTCAAGTGCTTTAAGGACTTATGGTCAGTATGTATGACAAATTATGTAGGCCACAGGTAATGTTGCCAAGTCTCCAATACTCTCACCAATGCATAAAGCTCCTTGTCATATGTCAGGTCATTGTTTTAAAACCTAGATCGGACATCGAATCGGAAAAATCACCGAGTCACGGCTCACCGGTTCAACTAGTAGGTGAACTGTGGTTTAACCGTGACGTCATAATTATGTTATTAATATAAATAAATAAATAAATATAACATATGTCTATAATTCATAATCTATAACATATATAAAAAACTAATGTCAAGGTGATTTTATAATAGTGAGGCTGATTTTGTCATTTTTATTTGACATGTTTCTTCCTTTCTTTTTCCAATGTCAAGGATGTTATGGTAATTTCAAAAAATTGAATGGCAGAATTTGTAATTAATTTTAATCTCTGTCTTCACGCATAATTTACTATACCATTTCCATGTCCTTATTTGTAATTTACTACACCATACCCTAATAGTTGAGAGTTCTCTTTTCATTTCACTGTCATTCTCCATTTCAGACTTCATACTCTCTCTCTGTTTCATACAAACTCTCTTTCCGTCTTCATACCCTCTCATACCGCTGACTTCATACCTTCTCTCTCCATTTTATTTGAACTCTCTCTCTATCTTTATACCTTAATACTACACTGTTCGCTATATTTTAACGCTTTGATTTTACTCGCAACTACACGAGGTCAAATTTTAATAAAGTGGATCCGAAGATCGAGTGTTCTCCACTGGAATTTGTCTTAGGATAGTTAAGTACTACAATTTACATAGCTTAATATCATCTAGACGTTTCAAGATTTGAAATATTTTTACTAATTGAAAACTAATTAAATCTAAAAACTTGGAATCACTTCTATGAAAATGGATTACCTAGGGATTAATTTCGTTCACTAATACATGTTTGATTTAGTCTAGTTTACAATAACGGTGTTCAACCTATCCGACAATTTAGGTATCGTAAACTCACTCACTACCTCTCTCGAGTGTAAAGTGAGCGAATATGCACTCATGTCAACATCGATATTCGTATCTAGAATCTAAACGAGTACATGAGTCTTGACCCAACCTCACAGATTGCACACGTTCTAATAATCTCCCGAAACATTAGAACGCCGCGTTGTGTTTAACCCTAGTCTGAATCCGGGGTTACCTCTCCTGAGTGTCAAACCCCGTATTCTCAAACCAAACATAATACCATAGAAACCATACTATGGATGTAATAAAATGGTAAACACAATCAGATATAGCTGAACAACCGTTAATGAAACATGGATTCACTCAAACATGTATGTTCATAAACTAATCAATCCATAGATAACAAGTACTTAGCCACATATGATCATAACCAAATATTCATTAAAACATGAAAATAAAATCACCATTCAATACACAAAGTTTAGAAACAAGATAGAAACAAATAAGGAATGGAAAATCTGTAAAGTGGATGGTTTCACTTCCGCAAAAACTACTCTGAGATCATTTCATCTTCTTCAAATGAGCTCTCTTCTTTAAGGGTCTGATCTAGGGCTTCTAACAAGTGTTAAAACATTTTTAGGCAAGATTGGAATGGGTGGATACTAATAGAATCCGAAAATATCCAAAAAAAAAATATCTAAAATTATCTATGCTAGCTATTTGATTCATCGCTGCGGTGATGGATGGGCAATAGGGCTTCTGCCCTTTCATCACTGCAGCGATGAGGGCCATAATTGCAGTGGTAGTTGGGAAAAAGGTCCATTGACCTTTCACCACTATAGCGATGAAGGCCATCACTGTAGCGGTCAAGGGCTAGTGGCCCTTGATGCTAGCGCTGCAACGATGGGCTTCCGCTGCGGTGAGGCTGCAGGTCCATATTTTGGATCTTTTTCAACGTTTATCCATCGACGTCCTATTGATTTGCTCGATTTTCAATCGTTTTTGTCCCTACACCTGATTGACATAAAAACAAAATAAAATGATTTAAAACACTACAAGAATACTCGAAAACTACCAAATTTGGCTTGGAAACATATAGGTAAATTCAACCTATCAAATACTCCCAAACTTGGAATTTTGCTAGTCCTCGAGCAAAACACCTTTACACTAAAATAAACTATCACAACTAATTAACTAATTTCAATACTAAAAACGAAAAAAAAAAAAAAAAAAAAAAAAAAAAAAAAAAAAAAAACGAACTAGAAGTAATGACGTGTGAGTTCTGAATTCAACTAATCAACTAAAAAGTTTTTCCCTCAACAGCCCCCAATCAGATCTAGTTCAAAAATATAACGCACCATGTGGAGTTCTAGAATTTCAACATTCAATAATAGTAAACGCCATTCTAGATCCATTTCAAGTGTGTGTGAAAACTCAATTATACAACCATCCAAAGATCGGATTAGATTATTCACCAACAAAGCTCATGACTTAAACCATAAAGGTATAGGATATCCATATGCCAGACTGAGTTATACTCTCCACTAATGTAGGCTTAGAAATTCAAAAATATCAAAAGGACTTGGATCGATTTTTATTAACTGGCCAAAGGTATATCAGAAATAGGTAAACGTTACTAACTCAACGATACCCAAGGCACATGCTTGGCACTCAATCACTATCGTACCCACACAGATTAATTCGAAACAACCCTGAACTAGCATTTTAAAACATCGTACTCATGTACAATTTCACGGGTGTGGAAATACGATAGAAAAATGAAAAATGAGTACTCGAATACCGAACCTATCAAAAGTTCGCCCAAAATCTAACCGCTCACTTCAAGTAGCATTTACGAATGCTCGCTTGATTTTGACTCAAATTGTGCTTTAGGTTTAGCGATAGAGGTTTGGAAAAAGTTTTATTGGCCAGGGTATTTGTTACGTGTTCAGAATTGAAACGGCTTACAGATTTCGATATGTTAACGAGGGATAAAACATATAGCATGGAAGGTTTCAATTGCTCAAGCGATCAAAAAGAATGCCTAAATCATGTCTCCTGAACTACCTCGCCTGGAATTTCGCCTCAAGTTTTCCCCAATCAGGTTTTAGAATCCCTAAAATTATCATGAACTTGCTACTGAATAATCGGCATCAAATTGATTGAATAGCTATTACAATGAGTCTACGTGCTCATGCAAATTAGGATCTAAAATAACTTTTACCAAATCGAAATGTCAAGCACACAGAACACACATGAATGGGCATTACCCCTGACCTCGATAAACAACTAGGAGATACTTTCATCATCGGGTAATGATCCAGAAGAACTACAAAACTCAACACACAACTACTACTTCAAACATAAACACATTTATACTAATACTTAACAAACATGCATACATTACACTAAATAACCACAACACAAACAATTTACTACTAAACATGCATGAACAAAAACTACATTTTAACCTAAACTATAAAATGTTTAACAACTATTAAATTTAACTACATAACCAACAAAATGTCTTCAAACTAGAAAAAGCATACAATACTTAAAGCATACATAACAAAAAACATAAATATCCCAAAACATAACATAAACATCCTGCATAAAAAAACAACATAGACATCCTGCCAAACTTAGACTGGTCAGTGTCCACAATGACCCATCTATGATCCCAACAATAAGCATGTAGCATGATGATATAGAGGGTTGTGAATACGTACCTGGGAGATGAGACATTAAAGTCTCACCTCCTACTACCCTTCGCGAGGAATGTCGTCCCCACCACCATCGTGGTGGGATGGATTGTGTGGTAGTTGCAAAAGATGCACCAGAAGCGGGTGCATCAGGGGATAACCACTCATATCATAACTTGCTTGCACGCCGTAGTACCGGTGAGCCTGATACATCGTCTGATTGTACTGGTCCTGGTACATGCAAAATTCAATACTTTTATTTTGGATTTGAGATTGCTCATTTCGAATAGCAGTGGCGTCTAGTCGAAGAGCCTGGAGTTGTTCCCCCTGATACACCACCTGTTGGTGAAGACTTTCTAAAGTGATTCTCGCTCGGAGGGAAGCCTCAAAACTTTGGGCCACAGACGGCCCTTCTTCTTTTTCATTTGGCCCCTCAACCTCGGTGCTTCAGATTTGTTTTATTGTTGAGAAATCCATAGGTCATTTGGGGAGGCACAAGCTATCTCTAGAGATTACCACACCCGCCTTCCGAAATAGTTCGGTGAGAAGAGATAGGAAGAGCAGGCTGGTTTTAGTGTTTCAGATTACATATTGAATGGCCGAATTGACGAGAAACCCGACGTTCAATGGCTTGCCAATCTCAATTACCTATAGTATCAAGGCTCTGTCTTTGGTGACATCAATCAAATGAGATGTCGGGTGGAGATTAGTGCATATGAAATGGAACCAAATATTCATAAACTTGTGTAGGTAATTAGATGGAAAAATTGCTAGATATGGTCCCGTATGTAACCAATGAACATTGCCAAAACATAGGGTCCTGATCACCGTTTCCAGATCTTCCTGCTTCATTTTTTCATCAGAATCTTCTTCTGGTTCCTCAGAAACCAATCCCAATAGCTCGTTTATTGTTTCTGCATCAAACTTCACCACTTGAGTTCGGACCCTGGTCCGATGGTTCTCGGCTTCTACACAATTGGTGAAGAATTCATGGACCAAAGTGATATCGCCTAAGCCCGGTTGTCTACACAATCGCTGCCAACCTCTTTTCTGAATTACATTTGCAATTTCGGTCAGAAGCTCATCCAATTCGACAAAGCCGCGCTCATGAATGCAATTACGCCTGTGCTCAAACCGATTGAAATGTTGCTCCGCTCGTTTGGAAACAAATCGGCTTGAGTCATAATCCGAGGTGGGATCGTCGGATCGTGAATCGGATCCCTGACCCCTTTGACGCTTAGCAACGGATTTCTTCGGCATAGCTTCTATTCAATTCAACACACAAATATCTAACACCAAATCACAATGCATCTTCACAAATGAAAAATTAAGACCAAACCTTCAAGAACACCAACTATCCCCAAATGCACACACAAATCTCAAGATTTCAACAAATATTGCATAAACTTGGCAACAAATCTTCGATCGAACAAACAAACCACCACTAAACAAAGTGTTCTTCACTAAAAAGCGACCCAAAATCACAATGTCATGAAAATCGCAATAAGGGTTCAATGGTTCCACATCAACAATCCAAGTTCTCAACCAATCTTCAAATGAACAAGTAAATCACAACACGATTGCAACACATAAGTATAATGTAGTTTCAAAAAAACTTATTTGATGAATTTTGGAGCCCCCAATAAATGGAAATGGAAATGGAAATTTTCTCCTCTTTGAACTCTAACCCTAGAACAACGAATTTAGGGTTTGAAATGCGATTTTGGTGGTTGATTTGAGTGGGGATCTTTGTTTTTGAGTATGGAAGGATGGATTTGAGGCCATCAAATGGTTTGGAGATGAAATTTGAAGAGTTTTGGGAGTTAGGGTTTGATAAACGGTGCCCCTATTTATCAAAACAAGGGGCGCCATCGCTGCAGCAATGAAAGTCCAGTGGGCTTTCTATTGTGCCATCACTGCAGCGATGGTCTCCTTCACTGCAGTGATGGAATAGCAGAAGGTCTTCTGCTTAATGGTCGCTGCAGCGATGCTTCTCACCGCTGCAGCGGTGAAGGCCTGTAATTTCTTTTTTGTTTATCTGCATTATTTTCAAATGGCCTACCACCACTTTGTTTCCATTCCGCTTTTTCATCACGTTCATGATCATATAACTTCCCTAAATGTCCGAACTCCTTCATTCACTCAGAAACTCACTTCGTGATCACTTCAACCTCCAAAAAGTTACTATATCAAAAATTAGCGAAAACCAATCCGGTAGATTGTATATCAAAAAAGGCGCTTGATTTAATGTCCCAAGATGGACTTAGCAATGACCACATTAGTCATCAATGAGGGAGATACTCTCTACAACTCGTTCTTCATTTCCAAAATAGTGTTTGAGTATCTCCCCATTGACTCGAAAAATCTGTCCGTCGTCACCTTCCAATTTGACGGAGCCAAATGGAAATATATGTTTGATCTGGAATGGTCTAGACCATCTGGACTTCAATTTTTCGATAAAAAGTCTTAGTCGAGAATTGAAAAGTAAGACTTGTTGTCCCAGGTTGAACTCCCTCCTACCGATGTGCTTATTGTGCCATTTCTTGGTTTTATCTTTGTACAACTTGGCATTATCATATGCCTCATTTTGGAATTCCTCCATCTCATTGAGTTGAAGGAAACGTTGTTGCCCTGAAGCATTGAGATCAAAATTCAGCTTCTTTATCGCCCAATAGGCACGATGCTCCAATTCTACCGGTAGATGGCACGCTTTCCCAAACACCAACCTATACGGTGGCATTCCGATCAGTGTTTTAAAAGCCGTGCGGTATGCCATAGTACATCGTCCAATTTTATCGCCCAATCCTTACGGTTAGAGTGAACCGTTTTCTCCAAGATCTGTTTTGATAGCCTAGTGAGCTACCCAAGAGAGGGGTGAATTGAGTAGTATTAAAATTTAATCCAAATAATATAACACTTCAAAAAATCAAACAATTAATTTTATTCTAAAATTAATTATTATCTTTATAGCAATGGATATGTGTTATCAATTAAGTACACACCAAACAACAATATATAAGTAAAGTAAATAAAGCAGCACACCACGATATATCCTGGTTCACCAAGCTACTCTAGGCTAATCTAGTCCTCCGAACCCCACGGAGATTCGCATCCACTAATCACTAAGATTCCTTTAAACAGGTAGGAACCAAACTTTTACACGATGATTCTTTTCACAGACTCAGAATCAACCCCAATTCTTTTATACCTTAGGCTAAGAATCAAACTTCACAATCACTCCAAGTATCTTTTTCTCAGGTACAGATGAAACATTTATAATTCACTCACAATTGATCCTAATCAGGAAGAATCACACCTAAACTCTTTTTAGCAGAAAAAAAGTAACCTAACTTTTTTGTAATATAGGCAAAGATCAAACCTCAATCTCTTTACAGGTAGAGATCGAAACCCAATGCTATCATAATTAGATATTCCCAATAATATCTAATCTGCACACAACTCACCAATTACAGAATTGATAAACTTTTTCTCACTCAGAACTTCTACTACCCCAAATTAATTAATACTCAATTAATATCCCGATACTAGTGATAAAAATAAAGTGAGGAAACAAAATCTGATTATAATAAAGAATACAGGTAGCACAATTAAACATGTAATTAGATTAACACACAAATCGTTTTTAAAAGATTTTTATGCTTTTAAAGTTCAAAAACGATTTTTCAAAAAAATCAATTCACCAAGAAAATAATAATAAAATACTCAATTAAAGAATAAGCTTGGAGTGGTCTCATTAGGAAAACACCGAATATATTGCACGTAGTATCGCAAGACAACTTTGATCGGTAATGCTAAATCAAATAGCGCTTTAACTCAAGAACTTCTCAATAATCGATCTCACAATTGATCTCTCAAAATAATATCAGAATGATGACTCTTAGAAAAGCCTAGGAACTTAATAGTTCTTGATATTGTGTGTATTGTCCACTTGTTATGTGAAATCCGCAGGTCTTTATATAAGAAATTAGAACAAGTCTTTCAACAGCTAGTTTTCAAATAATAAGTATCTAAAAAGCACTTATAGACCCTCTATATGATTATACCTTAATCCTGGTATAATTAACTCAATAATATCTTTTAGAATATTCAATTACGTCCCTCAAACTTTTACTCAATCTCAATTAGATAAGATAGAAAGAATTACATGTACCAAATTGAGAAATATCAAAATTACTTGAACCATATTTATAAAGATATTTAAATATTAATTAAAAAGGTCAAAATATATCAGATCCCTAAGATATCTTGCATATCTTAACCATAAATGGCTAGTAACTGCTACTGTTTTATTAGAATCCTCAAAATCCTCTAAATCTGAAACAGATCCATCTGTCGACCGTCCAAGGCTCGTCTGTCGACAACCCAATTCAATATGTGGCCAAGCTAAAAATCCTTTGCCTATCGGTCGACCGTCCACACTCTATCTATCGACCGGATGATTCGAAGAGTGACACAAGTCAACTCACTTGTCAACCGGAAAATTCAGAGACTTCCTATTTTGGCCCTAGGTCGACTTACCTGTCGATCGAACGATCCAACAACTTCTCCTTTTAAGCATTTATTGACTGACCAGTCGACTACTCAAGCTGGAACATCTCTCCTTAATCCAATTTTAATTCATTTTCTTTGACGTTTTCACCCCTTTAGCCGATTTCTTTTCTCGGTTAGCTCCACTAAAATCTTAAATTCAATTTTAATCAATTATCTTTATTTATTTTTCAATTACACATAAGAGCAAATAATTTAATTAATTAGGATCCTATAAAAACACACATAATTTTTGAAAAATATTTTGTGTCGTGTGCGATCCTAACCGGGATACATTAGGAGTTAAAATTTAACCTGAGTTGTTTTCCCTAGGTTCTTCAATTTGTTCAAACTCTTAACCTTACATCATCTTTGTCATCATCTTTAGCATTGTCACAATATCTTCATGATCATTTTCATCACTGGAATTAATAAATTGAAATACTCAATAAAATCGTTAGTTCCACAAAAAATATCAACATTTAATTGTTCATCAAAATCTTAGGATCAACATGTTTTATTTCTCAATTGGACACTTCGACTTAACCGTTTGTTTGGGGATGATAAGGAAACACCACCTTATGCCAGACTCCATACTTTGTCAACAGAGTATTGAACATTTTATTGCAGAAGTGGGTTTCTTCATCACTGATGATGGCTCGAGAAGTCTCAAACCTTGTTATTATGTTCTTTTGAAGGAATTTCAGAACCACCTTAGTATCGTTGGTTGGCATGGCCACAGCTTCAACCCATTTTGAAACGTAATCTACCGCTAACAAGATATACTCTTGACCAAAGGACGATGGACACGGTCCTATGAAATCAACCCCTCAAACATCAAAGAGCTCCAACTTGAGAATAGACGTCAAGGGAAACTCATGCCGTCTTGAGATGTTTCCAACCCTCTGGCATCGATCACAGGTTTTTACAAATATATATGAATCACGAAAAAGCGTCGGCCAATAAAAACCTGATTGAATCACCTTAGCAGTCATCCGTGTTGCTCCAAAATGCCCCCTACATGGTGATAAATGTCAATGATATAGAATGCTTGCCATTTCCTCTTTTGGAACACATCGCTGAATGACTTGATCAACGCATTTCTTGAACAACATTGTGTCATCCCACATATAATGCTTCATATCGAATAGGAATTTCTTCTTTTGGGCACTTGATAGGTCCGGTGACAACACCATGTACGCAAGATAATTGATTATATCTGCGAACCACAGAAGTTTAGCTTCAACATTGAATAATTGCTCATCTGGGAAAACTTGTGTGATACAAGAATCATCACCAACATCTTCTTGCACGAACCAGGAGAGATAATTGACTACCACATTCTCAACTCCTTTTTTATCTCTAATTTCAGCATCAAGTTCTTGAAGCAAGAGAATCCACTGGATTAGACACGGTTTGGCGTCCTTCTTCGCAAATAAGTACCGGATGGTGGCATGGTCCATATAGATGATCACCCTAGACCCTATAATATAAGAACGAAACTTATCACATGCGAAGACCACCGCCAACATCTCCTTCTCAATGGTGGTGTAATTTTCTTGAGCGTTATTCAGTATTTTGCTTGCATAGTATATGGATTAGAAAATCTTCTCCTTGCATTGGCCTAAAACAGCTCCAACTGCATAGTCACTCGCATCATACATAATTTCAAAAGGCTCATTCCAATCCTGAGCGACTATAATTAGGGCCAAGATCAACTTCTCCTTCATGGCATTGAACGATCCCACACAAGCTTCATAAAAAATGAACGGGGCATCATTTTCAAGAAAATGACATAACAGCTTTACCGTTGTAGAAAAAAAAATTATGAAACACTAGTAGAAACCTACATGGTCTAAGAAACTTCAGACTCCCTTCACATTAATTGGTGGTGGAAGTTTCTCGATTGTCTCAATTTTCGCCCTATCCACCTCAAGCCTCTAAGAAGAGACCCAATGGCCTAAGACAATTCCTTCCTTGACCATGAAATGGCACTTCTCCCAATTAAGAACTAAATGATTCTTTTCACATTGGTTGAGAACAAGTGACAAATTGTAAAGGCAATGGTCAAAGGATGAACCAAGATTTTATGCATGCAAGTTGTTGGGCTAATTTCCTTGATGTCGGAAATAGACCACGCGAAGGCGGATTTGTGCCGTTTCAGGATACTATGCAGCTTGTTTTCTTTTTCTTGATTCAAAGAAGATGAGATGATGATCAAATCGGTTGAGTTCTACCCCAAGAATGTATACCGAAGGTGATCTGGTAATTGCTTAAGAATCAAGCCACCGTGAGGTGGATTTGAGGGATCCGGTGAACTAACTTCGTCATCAATGGTCTCCACTTGAACCAAATCCACAATGTCTTTAGGTATGGATTCCAAAGATAGAACGTAGTTCATAACACCTTCATTCGTGATTGAGCTCTTTGCACCGAAATCCCCTATAGATAGGAAATTTGTGATAGCATGCTCCAATGGATCCCGATTCAAGTTTTCATGAAAAAATTCCCTAACGCACGAGTCCACCACTTCCACTCGATTGCATGTTGGGCATTCATCCGAAAACTTTATTTTATTGAAAATATTGAATTTCACTTCATCATCATTCACCCTCAACGTCAAGTTCCCATTATGAACGTCAATCAATGCATTCCCGGTGGCGAGAAAAATCCTCCCAAGTATTATAGGAATCTCTCGGTCCTCCTCCATTTCCAAAACAACAAAATCCACCGGAAATATGAATTTGTCCACCTTTACTAACAAGTCTTCAATTATGCCCTTTGGATAGGTCAATGAGCGATCCACCATTTGTAGAGAAATTGTAGTCGGCTTTGCATCTCCAAGCCCCAACTTCTGGTAAACAGATGACGGCATTAGATTGATACTTACTCCTAGATCACAAAGCTCCTTCTCAAAGTGAGATTTCCCTATGAATCAGGGAATAGTAAAACTTCTAGGATCTTTCAACTTTTGAGGTAACTTCCATTGAAGGATCACACTACATTCTTCCGTTAACTTGATGGTCTCATATTCCTCCAATTTCTTATTCTTGGTCATGATATCCTTCAAGAACTTTCCATAATTGTGCATTTGTTCCAAGGAATCGACAAACGATATGTTGATATAAATTTTCTTGAAGATGTCAAGAAATTTAGCAAATTGCAAATTGGAAATCCAATTTCTTCTTTTGAAACCGTTGCGGATATGGTAAAGTCAGAGTGAGTATTAGTGGATTGTCCATAAATTAGGTTGAACCCGGATTCACTCTTGGTGCTTCCTTCTTCTCCTCAACCAGAATGGCTTTTTTTTTTTTCTTCTCAACTTTCTCCTCAACTTTCTACCTTGGCTCATCCTCCGTTGGCTTAGTTGCTTCGACTTCCTTTCCGTTCCCCAAGGTAATGGCTTTACACTCCCTTGGGTTAGTCTTTGTATCACTTGGAAACTTCCCAAGGTTAGTCCTTTGATGGTACTAGCGAGCTGACCAATTTGAGTTTTCAACGACTTCACAGTTGAATTTGTATTGGTACACATTATCTCAATATTGTCAAGCCTCGTCTCATACTTGTTGAGCTGATTATACGTTTCTCGCATAATGTTTTGCATTTCCTTCATGAATGAGCCAAGCAAATCTTCAAACAGTGGCTTATGGATTTGCACCGGATTTTGTTGCATAGGACGATTTGGTTGCAGCGTCTGATATCCTTGAGATTGTGATGAGTATTTGGAAGGAGGTCGCAATGTATTCTGATTATTCGTATAAGAAAAGGTCTCATGATTCCGAATTCCAGGGTCATAATGAGTTGGGATATTGTTGGCGGGCCAAATGGTATAGGCCCAGTTGTTGACAAAATGGCATTTCTCAAACTCACTATCAACCCCCAGTTGCGAAGTACTTATCACATTTTCCATTTCTCGACTGGGTGAGACATCTCTAGTAGAAAAGGCGACTAGCTGCTCCGTGAGCTTTGACACTTGAGCCGATAAGGTAGCAAGAGGATCGGCCTCATGAATTGTGGCTATCTTTCATCCCATATTTCTCTCATTAGGGCACTGGTAGTTGTTGGCCGCCATCTCTTTCAAAAGTGCATAAGCTTCATCCAAAGTTTTAGATAACAAAGAACCTCCCGAGATGGCATGCACAATTGTTCTTATCTGTTCATCCAACCCGTTGTAGAAGAGTTGGGTTTGAAACCAATCTTGATACGCATGTTGGGGGTACTTTCTTAATAAGTCCTTGAACCTTTCCTACGCCTTGATGAGTGGCTCAAATTCCCGTTGGTGAAATTGAGCAATCTCACCTCTCAGTTGTGATGTCTTCGAAAGTGGAAAGAACTTGGTGAGGAACCATTGATCCAGTTCCTCCCACGTAAAAATGCTTATCGGTTGGACTGGGTAAAACCAACCCCTTGCTCTGTCTCAAATGGAAAAAGGGAATAACCTCAACTGGATCACATCTTATGCGACTCCATTTATTTTCACCGTATCACAAATCTCCAAGAATGTCGCAAGGTGGATATTTGGATCTTTGTGAAGATTCCCATCGTATTGGTTCTACTGAACCATGTTAATTAAGGCGGATTTTAACTCAAAGTTGTTTGCTTGGACCGGCTGTCTCCAAATCTCAGAATAATTGTAAGACCCTAATTTTTGCATACGCATAATTTTAGTTGCATTCTAGAACATTTAGAAAAATAACAGGGTAAATTGTGTTAAATCATACTTATTTTAAAAAATTTAGGGGTTAACTAGTAATTTTAAAGATATTAATGTTAGATTTTGGGTTTAACTAATAACATAAATATAATTGAAGGGAATTAGTATAATAAAAATAATAAATAAGTAAATCAAGTAGTGGGGGGTGAGATCATTTCCTTTATTAAGAAGAACATAACCTCTCTCTTTCTTTCTCTCTCTCTCTCTCTCTCTCTCTCTCTCACACACACACACACACACACACACACACACACATATATATATATATATATCCATATGCACACATTGCATACAACTTAAAAAGAAGAAAATAAATAGAAAACGAGATAAGTGGGTTGGCAATATGTCCATTCAATCGGCGTTGTAGGTGTGCTTGGTCGGCGGTGTGCAGTCGACGTGGGTGTGTGTGTATTTTGGCGTGTATGTGTGTGTGATCGTTGCAGTCCAACCAGCGGGAGGTGTGTGTGTGTGTCGCTGTTCGTCTGGTGGTGTGTGGGTGTCGTCGATGATTGTGTATGTGTGTGTGTGTCGTCGATTTCGTATGTGTGAGTGTGGTCGACCGTTGGCCGTGGGCTGACTGTGTGTGTGTATGTGTGTGTGTGTGTGTGTGTGTGTGTGTGTCCGGTCGTACAGACGAGGCAGTGTGTGTATGTGAGATAGAGATCTATGACTGTGGGAGGGGTTGTTCGGTCGTCGGTTGTGTATGTATGTGTTCAGTCGTCAGTGTGTGTGTGTGTGTATTGATCGGTCGATTGTGTATGTCTGTGTGTCGTTCGATCATCAGTTGTTTGTGTGTGTATTCGGTTGTTTGGTTGCCGGCGGTGTGTGTGTGTGTGTGTGTGTGGTCAACTGAAACCCAGCAAAAAAAAAAGTAATAAAAACATAAACCAAACACCAACCTCTCGGTCGACAGAGGATTCGAAACAGGTAACGATTCCGTTGATTAATATTTTCTTCAAATCAAATTGTTAGCATTACATTTTCGTAATCGTGACAATAATAATGATTACAACCGTTAATTTTAATAATGTTACACAATGAATATTAATATAGTGAATTAGGCTAAATAAAATTTTTGCATAATTAAATTTGGGGAATGGAAAATTGTGCATTTTAGGGCCACCCATTTCATATTAGGGTTATTTTAATTAAAATGTTAATTTAGACCCTATCGTTGTTAGGTTCACAGACGCCAGCGTCCCGGTAGTTTTGACGACGATATTTTTTTTGTAGTGCGGAAATCGAGGTAAGTGTACTGTCTTCTATGTAAATTTATAAATTATATTTTTGTACAAATTGTGGAAAAAGTGTTTATTAAAATTGGACGACTTTATGACTTATGCGGATCAAGTAGATTTTAAATGTAGAAAGTGATTTTTGTCCGATTATGCCATAGTTTGATCCCGTCGGGAGGGTATGTCCTGCGAGATAATATTGACCTGTTAGGAGAGCACGTCCTGCAGGTGGTTGGTTATGTTGTGATATATTATGACTTGTCAGGAGTGCCAGTCCTGCAAGTGGTTGATTATATTATGACCTAACAGGAGGATTAGTCCTGCAAGTGGTTGATTATTTTGACTTGTCAGAAGGATTAGTTCTGCGGATGGTTGATTGACCCGTCAGGAGTGCAAATCCTGCAGGTGGTACCCTTACTATTGGAGATATTAAATGGCCCTGACACTGATAGTCACGTGAGATGGTTCAGTTGTACAGGTTACGGTACCGTCATAACTCCCGATCATGAGGTAAAACGATCCTATGACTAGTAGGAAAGGATGTGTGCGGTATTTTACTATATGATGAACTGCATGAATTAGTTAATTTAAATTTATTATTTTATTGCATTAATGACTGTGGAAATTGATTCCAGTATAGTATGTAGTTATATGATATTATATTTTGAAACGGGATGTTTAATAATTATGCTTGATCCATAAAATATTTTTGTATTAAGAAGATAGTACACCGATAAAATATTTAGTTTCAGGTGCCGCAGCTAGGAGTGAGTCCACTACTGGCATTAGGTAGAGTCCGAAGGTAGTGTCATTTTGGAGGTGGGCCGGTCGGATGCAAATTGTGGGAGGTTCAGCCTTTTTGTGATTTTTGTTGTAAATATTTGGGACCGGAGTGTTCCCAAATTTTTTAAATGTGTAAATATATATATTTTTGGAGAAAAAAAAAATTGATAGTGGTACACGTGTGTATAAATATATATATATGTATGTATTTAATTGTTTGGTCAGGTTGGGTCAAGGGGACGTCACACCCGGCCTTGGGCAGTAGGGGCCCAAGGTGGGGGTGTGACAATAATTGTCAAACATCACGGGTCAATAGTAGTCCTTAAGGACCCACTGTTGAACTTCCGATTCCGGCGGCTGTTGCGGTAATGCCTGCGGCACTAGCGGTTGTCGTGGCATATAATCATCACTATCGTCGGCCTTGTCTTGACTTCGATTTCTCTTATCTCTCCTTAGTCTCCTCAATGTACGTTCAATCTCAGGATCAAGAGTTAGGAATTCCAAACTCCGGCTACGTCGCATACACTACTTGTCACCACAATAAATGAAAATAATTTAAACAATTTCAGTGAGTGGTATGGCTAGTATACATAAATATTTGACAAATCGCCAATAAAAACTAGCCAAATCATGAAAGCTTCTTACCTCCATGATTGACTTAGGTGTGGGCCATTCCTTAATAGCCTTTACATTTTTCTCATCCACCACAATTCCTTTTGTGTTAACAACATAACCAAGAAACGCAACTTTGTCCAAGCAAAAGGAACATTTCTTTAAATTGGCACATAGTTTTTCTTTTCTCAAAACATCAAGCACACAATACAAATGATGAATATGCCCATCTAAGCTCTTGCTATACACCAAAATATGATCAAAATAGACTACAACAAATCTACCTAGAAACACACCAATGCATGATTCATTAACCTCATGAATGTACTTGGTGCATTAGTTAGATCAAAAGACATAACCAACCACTTGTCCACTCGTACAATCCATATTCAATTTTAAAGGCAGTTTTCCATTCATCACCCTCTTTTATCCTAATTTGATAATGCCCACTTTTCAAATCAATTTTCATGACAATACATGACCCATGCAATTTATCCCACATGTCATCTAGCCTAGAAATGGGATGTCTATTCTTTATTGTAATATTGTTAATAATCCGACAATCAACACAAATTTTCGAAGTTCTATCCTTCTTAAGCACAAGTAGTGTAAGACCTAAATCGTAGAACGTACGTTATTAATAGTTGCATTTTAGAGTATTGGGAAAATTCGTGGTAAAATTTTGTTAATTAAAATTCGAATCAAAAGTTATTGGGTCAAATTGAAAATTTAGAAACATTTAATCTAAACTTTGGGATCCAAATTTGTCATTTAAATTCAAAAAATAAAAATTTTAGGGATAAAATTGAAATTTAAGAAAAATTATAAGTGGTAAATTGAACTAAAAAGGAGAATTAAAGAATTAGGGGGAGAAAAGAGCAATTTAACAAAATATTTTTTTTTAAACACATATATATATACATATAATTGTGTGTGTGTGCAGTAAGAAGCTAGAGACAGAACAGAGAAAGACCGGCGACATGGCAATCGAAGGATCAAGCCCAAACCCACTATAATCATGCATATATATGCATCCATGCAGTAGTGATCATCAATCGTCAGAGGAAAAATCGAGAAATCACTCCAAAAAAAAATCTAGAGAGAGAGAGAAAGAACCAGAGGAGGGGAGTCGTCGGAATTTCGTGATCACCTGCGAAAGTGGGTTCTCCGGTGATTGTGTAGGTGTACGTGGGTGTGCCATTCGGCTGTGCTGTTGGAGAGTGTGTGTAGGAATTTTCTACCCATTCAGTGGCGTGTATGTGTGTGCTCTATTTTTCTGGTTCGTGTCAACAACGTGTGTGTGTGTGTGTGTGTTGCCGCTACTACTACTGTGTGTATTTTCCGTATACATATGGGTGATCAGAGTGTGGGTAGGCGTGATTGTTGTGTATATGTATGTATGTGATCAATCGTTGAGTCCCTGCCGTGCATGTGGGTATGTGTGTTCCAATTTTCGACGATGAATAGTCGTCGATCCTCAGACACCGTTCATGTGTGTGCATGTGTGTGTTCTGATTCAACGTGCATGTGGGTTGGGTGATCGTTGGTGAGCTATGGTGGGTGTGTTTATTGTCATTGGGTAAGTGTATGTGTTTTTGTTCGTCGATCGTATATGTGCTCTGTTTCCTACCGATTGAGTAATCAGAGTGGGTGTGTGTTGTTCATTCGTCCGACGACCATGTGGGTGTGGGTGTGGGTGTGTGATCTGCTCGTCGACCCCTTTGTGTGAGTTTTTGGCTACTTAGTCGCCGATGAGCATAGGTTGGTGTCAATCGTTTGGCCGGCGTGTGTGCATGGGTTTTAGCTGAGTGTGTATGTTGATCGGTCGTGGATGTGTCGTCGGAGGAGGGATGTCGTCCGGTCGTGTGTGTGTGTGGATCGTGCATGTGGTTCGTCGTGGGATAGTGTGATCAGCTGCTGCAGGGGGGAGGATGTGAATTCGGTTCATCTCGTCGATGTGTGTAAGGCTGACGGTGAATGGCCGGCTGAAGCAGAAGCGGGAAAAAGAAAAAGAAAGAAGAAGAGGAGAAGAAAAGAAGAAATTACATAAAGAACCCCAATAAAATCCAAAAATTCATCTCGCAACCCTTGAACGAGTCGGAACAGGTAACGTTTTTTGTTAAGTTTATTTTAATTTATTAAATTAAATTTTAGCATCAAAATTTTGTAACTGGAATAATAAATTTGGGACCGTTCGTATTACTAAATTTTGTGCAGTAAATTTTAACGAAATAAAAATTAATCGAATAATAATTTTACATAATAAAATGTGGGGACGGGGAAATAACGAAACTTAGAGCATGCGTTGCATGATTAGGTGATTTTACATAAAATAGTAATTTAGACCCTGTCACTATTAGGTTCTCAGGCACTGAAGTATCGGTAGAGGATAGTCAGTAAAAGTTGTTCGGAGCGGATCACCAGGTGAGTATACTGTCTTCTAGTAAATCTATTTTCGTACATATATATATATATATGATGATGATGATGAAAAATGTGTTTATCTAAAATTGGACGACTTTATAACTTATATGGATCAAGCAATTTTGGTTGGTTGTGGAATTGTGGATTTCGTTGGTTTTAAAAGAAAGTGGAAAAAAATGATTTGTTGAATCTAGTTGGTTTTAAAAAAGGGTGAAAAAAATGATATTTGGATTAAATCAGTTTTGGAGATAGAGGTCAATGTTATTAATTTGTAGTTTGACGATGTTGTTATTGTTTTGATGATGTTGTTGATTTGATGATGCCATAGTATTTATCTGCTTCGGTAGAGCGTTGATTATCTACTTCGGCAGAGCGTTGATTATCTGCTACGGCAGAGCGTTGTTATGATGTGGTGTGGTGTGGTGTGATGTGGTGTCGTATATGGTGTTTCGTTGTATATGGTGATTAGAATGAGTATATTTATACATATTCTTTTATACTGGATTGATATGTTTTGATTTCATTATACCATATAGTTAGTTGAATTATTCTGGTTGATTTTCATTGTTTAGTTGGGATACTATATATATATATATATATATATATATATATATATATATATATATATATATATATATATATATATATAAACGTTGATTCTGTGGTGACAGGAAAAATGTGTTTTCCTTGTGGTATGAGACATTTATATATTATAAGATTTTTATTTGATGTGTGATATTTATATGTTTTATGCTTGATCCATCTAAAATATTTTTATTAAGAAGACAGTACACTCGCAGGTACAGCAGTTAGGAGTCGGTTCCCTACTGGCACTAGGTAAAGTCCGGCGATGGTGTAGTATGGCAGTATTTTGGGAGAAGCTGTCTGAGGTGAACCTGTGAGAACTTCATTGTTGTTATACTTTTGTTGTTATTATAATTCAGGGACGGGTGTCTCCCCAGTTAGAGAGGATGTATATGGTCAGAATTTGTGGTTGTATATTTATGTATGCATTTTATCGTTTGCTAGTTGGTTTGATGTTCAGATGATGTCATGCCGGCCCCAGGGTGATGGGTGTCCGGGGTGGGGTGTGACAAGTAGCACCAGAGCTGTGCGCGAACTCATGCTCTCTCTTATGTGTCCTTTGGCCATCAACTCCTCAACTTACCTTCGAAGTTCCTTTGTCTCCTTCGGATTACTCCTATGGGCTGGTCTGTTAAGAATTGTCGCACTCGGCACAAAGTTAATTTGATGCTCTATTTCTCTAATGGGTGGCAATCTACTAAGCACATCGCTAGGAAACACACCCCCATATTCCTGAAACAAATAGACAACAATACTAGTAAAGATTCGTCAAATTCATTAGTACTAAAACATGTTTCTTTGTACAAGAGTACAAATATATGTTGGTTTGTATAAAAAAAAAAAATACTCTTGAAATCACTTGCCTCAGCATAAAAACTCACTGGTTTTTTTGTTTTTCACTTATTTCCTTCGCTCTTTTTTTTTTCTTTCACTTTTTTTTTTTCTTTTCACTCTCTTTTTCATCATCTTTTTTTGAACTCTCGGTCTCACAAAATATTTTTTCAACTCATTTTCTCTTTTCAATTTCATTTTATCCTCATACATCTGTCTTGGAGTAAACGGTACAAGAGTAATGGACTTTCACAAAAGAATGCCTATTCTTGAACCCATCATGAGTGACCTTCCTGTCGAATTGCCATGACCTGCCCAATAATATATGACCCGCATGCATTGAAACAACATCACAAAGTACTTCATCCTTGTACTTCCTAATTGAAAAATAAACTAACACTTGTTTATTTACCTTAAGCTCCCCACAGTCATTCAACCAATGTAACTTGTACGGCCTAGAGTGTTTCAAGGTAGGTAAATTCAATTTTTCAACTAAAGTAGTGCTAGTCATATTAGTACAACTGGCCCCCATCAATGATCATACTACATACCTCATTGTTGATTTGACATCTAGTATGCAAAATATTCTCTTTTTGTTGTTCCATATCATCCTCTTTGACTTGAGGACTTAGAGCACGTCTAGCCACAAGTGACTCACCATCCACTATGTACACCACATCATTTCACAAGCATTCTCAAGCGGTGGCATCTGGTAATCATCGCTCTCGCTTTCGATTTCCACATCTCTATCAACACGTGTGATCATGGTTCTCTTATTTGGCCATTATGAAGCTATGTAACCTACTCCCAAACAACAACACTATTTAATATCACGATTACGAGTTTGGGGTTCGATTTTACCTTTGTGGACGTTGGGAACTTCATCTCTATTTTTGGTGGTTTGGTTTTGGACTTTAAAACAACCTATTTATCTTTTCTCCCATTCGGCCTCCATGAAGTAGAGGAGCCCGAATTTTGAAATAACCGAGTTATTTTTCTTTTAAGCTGTTGTTCTACCTTTATTTCCATATGCACCATGTCCTCTAAATCCACATAGTATTGTAACTCCACCATGTTGGCAATGTCTCGGTTCAGCCCATTCAAAAACCTTGTCATGGTAGCTTCTCTATCCTCCTCCACATCAGCCCAAATCGTAATGATCTGCATCTCCTTGTAGTAGTCATCCACACTCTTATAGGCTTGAGTAAGACTTTGTAATTATGATACAAGTCCCTATAGTAGTTGTTGGCCCAGTGGAATACCCAAGAGGTGGGGTGAATTGGGTATTTAAAAATTATCAGAATAAAACTTCAATAAATCAAATAATTAATTTTAATCCTAAATTAATTATTATCTTTATATCACAACGGAATAATATAATCAACTAGGTGCACACCAAACAACAAAAATAAACAAATTAAATATTGCAGCACACTAAGATATATCCTGGTTCATCAAGCTACTCTTGGTTAGTTCAGTCCTCCGAGCCCTAAGGAGATTCGCACCCTCTAATCACAAGACCTATTTAAAGGTAGGAACCAAACCCTCACACCGATTCTTTTACAGACTTAGAATCAACCTTTACAATATCATTTTCCCAGACTAAGGAAGAACTTCTATTTTTTACAGGCTAAAGAATAGCCTAATTCTTTTTAATACTAACGCCAAAGAATCAAAACTTCACAAATCACTCCAAATATCCTTTTACCCGATAAGAATTGAACCGTTACAAATTTTACTCAAAAACACAATTCTATCCAGGAAGAATCATTACCTCAATCTCTTTACAGGAAGAGACTGAAAACTAGCTACCCCTGATTAAATATCCCCAACAATATTTAACCCGTCATACTACTCACCAATACAAAATTGATAAGCAGAAAATCTCACTTAGAGCTTATACCACCTAAGATAAATAATAACTCAATTAATATCCCAAATCTAGTGATAGAAATAATGTGAGATTGAAAATATGATTTTAAATAGAATATGGGTAGCAAATAATTGAGCACGTAATCAGATTCAATAAATTGTTTATAAAAAATTTCTTCAATAAAAATCAAAAACAATTTCTAAGATCAATTTCCAAAAGATAAACAAGTAATGCAATAATAGAATATAATTGGAAAGATCTCACTCGGAATCCACAGGAAGAATAATTATAACGATGTAACTTCAAATCCAGTACCACCTAAGATAAATAATAACTCAATTAATATCCCAAATCTAGTGATAGAAATAATGTGAGATTGAAAATATGATTTTAAATAGAATATGGGTAGCAAATAATTGAGCACGTAATCAGATTCAATAAATTGTTTATAAAAATTTTCTTCAATAAAAATCAAAAACAATTTCTAAGATCAATTTCCAAAAGATAAACAAGTAATGCAATAATAGAATATAATTGGAAAGATCTCACTCGGAATCCACAGGAAGAATAATTAGAACGATGTAACTTCAAATCCAGTAGCAATAAAGATTAATAGCAATTGATCTTCAAGATCGTCTCTCAGAATAGCTCACACAATATCTCAGAATAATGACTCTTATAAAAGCTCACAAAATGGTCTTAACTCTTTTTGCTCTCTTGATTTGATTGATCATTAGTCTTTATATATGAAAAACGCAGGTCTTTATATAGGATAATGAAATCAGCCTTCTAACGGCTAATTCCTACTTATCATGACATTTAAATGCTCTCTTAGACTCCTTATATCATTATGACTTCATTTTGGTTCAATTCACTTAATAATGACTTTTAAATATTTCAATTAAATCCTCCAAATATTTCTCAATCTCAATTAATTAGAATAAAATCAATTTTATGTACCAAATTGAGAAATATTAAAAATTAATGAACCAAATCAATAAGATTTAAACATCAGGTAAAGCATATCCTAAATATAATAATATCCCTGAAATCTCTCTCAAATCCTAACAAAAAACGGCTATTTGTGGATATAATTTCAAAATCCACAGTATCCTAAAATAGCTCCCTAAGTCGACCGACCAGTCAACTGCTGGATTCAGGATCAAAGTTGTTGCGTTCATTGGTCGACCTATTTGTCGACTTGGAGATTCAGAGAGTTCAGTTTACCTTCACCGGTCGACCTACCTGTCGACTTAGAGATATAGAGAGTTCAGTTTCTCTTCACCAGTCGACCTGCCTGTCGACTTAGATATATAAGTTGTTTCTGTTGCTTAATCCGGTCGACCTATCAGTCGACTTACATTTGCTGGATCTCTTTTCTGAACTCATTTTTAACTCTTTATCTTTTACATTTTTGCCCCTTTAACCATTTTTCTTTTCTAAATTAGCTCCACTAACTTCTTAAATTCCATTTTAGTCAATTAAAAATATTTCTTTTTAAATCACACATAGGAGCAAATAATTTCATCTTATTAAAACACACATAAATAATAATAAAAATTTGTGCCGTGTGTGTGTTCCTAATTGGGAGTTGAAATTCACCTGAGTTGTTTTCCCTAATTTCTTTAAACTCTTAATTCTTCATCATCTTGACATCATCATTTAGCATCCATTTGATTTGTCATCACATCTTCATCACTGGAACATAAATAACTGAAACATTCAAATAAACCATTAGTTCCACCAAAACATCAACACTTAATTATTCATCAAAATCTTAGGATCAACAGTAGTGACTAGGAACAAACCGCATTCTCATAATGATCTTCATTTCCTCCCACATCCCAATAGGCCTAGCATGGTTTCTCCTCCTATTCATCACAAGTTGATCCCACCATATAATATTATTGTTAATAAACTCAATAACAACGAGTTTTACCTTTTCTTCTTCGGAGTAGTTGTGACACTAAAAAATCAACTCCACCTTCTTCTCCCATTCTAAGTTACCCATCAGATGATCGTTTTTTCCTTGGAATGATGGTATCTTTATTTTGATGTTTTCTAGGTTTTTGTCAACCCCATCTCGCCATCTCAGATCTCTTCAAAAACCTCTACCACTCTTTTCTCCCCTTGGCACGAACCTGCACTCACCGTTCAATAAAGCTTATTTTTCTTCATCTTCGAACTCATTCTCGTGGTCGCCATCAGAATCTTCCACATACATACACATTTCGTGCCTTCTAGCATTAGGGACTCCTTGTGGATGCCCCTCATGCCAAGCGGAAATAATAGTGTCTTGCATATCCATCCGATCCTGTATCGTATTGAACACTACATTCATGCGTTCAAATTGTTGTTCAAAGCATACAACGCGAAGAACGACTCATCCCTTCCTTCATCGTTTGATATGTTACCCTTGAAAGACATATTTGTTTTTGAAACTATAGAGAAATGTTAGAAATAATTCCTCACAACATTTCCTCATGTGTTTGCACTAAAATTACATCACTCACACTCTCTTGTCTTTTTTTACTCCTAGCTTTCTCTTTTAGTTCTTTATCGAACTTAACCAATCTGAATCAGAATTTCCTACAATAATCCATACTCAACAATTCACTTTACTAAGAATGATATTTAGGAAATAAATACAAAGCGAACAAGGATAACAAAAGGATAAGTTATGGAATAAAAGAAGAATAAGGTAAATCTCAATTTTAGGGCTGCTGTTTTTTTTTCCTTTTTTTTTTTTTTTTTTGTATTTTTTTTAAAAACAACAACTTTAACGAGATCTGAAAATGCACTACAACTTTAAACGAGATCTGACCGGAATTGAATATGCAATTCAGCTAAGAAGAAATAAACGTAGAAATGAATAAAATAGATATCAATAAATGAAAAATATGGATATATCAAATCTAATTTTAGAACCTTACTCTGATTACCAAATGATGTGAACCTCACCAAGAATGAGTGAGACTCATAACCAATTTAGGGTTTCTTAGCTAGGATCGTTCTAAAATTGAGATTTATAAACGAAAACAGAACACTAACCTTGACCTAACCTTTTATAAATAAAACATGAACCATATGTATAAAGTAACCTAATGATTATAAGTAAATCACGAATCAAAAGTATAGAGTTTGAACGCCACAAAAAATTCATGGTAAGTTTTGGAAATAGTTCTTTAAAGAACTCAAGAGAAAACTCTCTCAAATGATATATTATTCAAAAAATATAAAAGCGTTTTTCTCATGGGCACACCCTTTCTTAAATAGGTGGCCAAGACAACCAAAGAAAACCCTAGGTTTGTGTGTAAGTGGCCGGTTAAGAGCATCAAAGAAAACCCTAGGCTGCCTTACACGTCTACTACAAGACAAAAACCAAAAAAGAAAAACTCCCTATGGCCATTCTTGCCTTTCACGCCTAATCTAAAAAAAAAAAATACTAATTGACATTTATGCCTTATAAATCAGCAAATAAATGACCTAAAATAAAATTAAAAGACTATAAATAATTAATTAAAATGTCTGAAATTTGCAACCCTCACGCCTAAGACCATTTTATATATACTATGTTTGTTACCTCTCTTCCCCATGAAAATTTGTGAAGAGATTGATAAAATCAACAAAAAATTTATATCCGGAGAAGCCTAATCAAACAGGAAATACCATTTAATGAATTTAAAAAAATATATATTAAAAATTCAAAGATGAGGGAAGCCTTGGGATTAAGGAAAGTAGAAAAAGTAACAAAACATTTCATACTAAAATTGCTTGGAATGTAGCCTTGGGGAAAGAGATTTGTTGAAATTATGTTTTATTTGGTAAATATAATGAGGAAAGAAGCCCTAACACGTGGTTCACCAAACAAAACAATTCCTTCATGTGGAAGGGTATTCTATCATCAAAAAATATTTTATTCAAGGGCATAAAGTGGAAAGTTGGTAATGGTATCAGTATAAATCTGTGTGTAGTGTGGTAAAATGGTCCCATTGACAACCATGACATACAAGAAGCCTACAACCTTAAAGTCTCTAACATCATAGATGAGAATAGAGATTAGTTTCTTGTACCAATTCTCCATCTTATTAATGACATACAAAAAAAAAAAAATTGATAGTGATCCCCCAACCCAACTAGAGAGGATACAACTGTTTGGCAACCAGAAGTCTTTGGTAAATTTTCAATAAAATACACTTATCAAATGTTGCATGTTAAGGTAAGGCAAGAACTAAATAATAAATGGAGTTGGATCTAGGGGTTGAAACTTCCACAAAATTTTTTATATTTTCTTTATATTGTCTTTCATAAAAAAATGGTCACTAACCAATTCAGGTCCATTGGAAATATCAATGAAACCATTATTTGTCAAAGATACTCTGGAAGCATTGAAACTATAGATTATGTGTTATAGATGTGCTCGAAGTTGCTTGTATTTGGTCTATCTTGCGAGAATTTTTGTTGGTTACAGGGATCAAAGTTTGGAGTTATTGAGCTCGTTGAAAAAATATCTTAGAGGGAGTCTTCTTAACCCCCCCAAACTTTTTTAATTTTGTTCTATCATTTAGGGGATATGGAGAGAAAGAAATAAGGACGTAATTGAGGGGATAAAAAATGATACCATTGTTACTATTCACCAAATAATTCGTCTTAGCAGGGAGTTACTACAAAAATTCTATAATTAATATCTCTTCAATAATAATTCAGTCTCTGGTCTTTCTCTTTGGAAATTTCTTCCTATAGGCTTTTTGCAAATTAAATATGGATGGAAGTGTTACAAAAAAACCCGGGTAGGGGAGGTATTGGTGGGCCTATTGACAACATGGGAGTATGGCTCGTGGGTTATTTTAGACAATTGGCATCTTGCATAAACTTAGAAGCTGAGCTGTGAAACATTCACACCAGAATTCAGATAGAGTTTTCGAGGGAACTACTTAAGATTGTGGTGGAAATAGACTCAATAGAAGCAGTGTTGTTGATTCTAGGAGGCTGTCCGAAAATTCACAGGTTCAAATCTTGGGTGGAAGACTTTAATTATTTTCTTGAAAACAATTATATTTTACAGTTTTTCCTAAAAAAAAAAAATGCCGATTATCTGGATGGAGTTTTTGGATACGAAATCCCTCCTCCCCTAAGACATGACCAATCTTGCATGGGCCTAAATAGACACCGGAGTTTTCGATCTTCCCCAAAAAAAACAAAAAACAAAAAATAAAAAATAAATAAAAGCGATTAGATGAATACATCCTAATATGCGTATGGCAGGTTAGGCGATCCTTAGAGGGAATACCACCAACCTGCAACCAAACACCACCTCATAGAGTTGCCGAGATCCTTCAGAGGAACGCGCGGTGTGCACGTCCTTGTCGTGCACGACCGCCTGTCCTTCAGCTTCTCCGCTCTACAATGGCGAAACTAACTACCGATTCTCCACTCTGTCGTCGCATCATTCTCTCGTTCTTAGACTTTCTCGATTCCGGTAAATTTTCTCCCTCGCAGTACACACCATCGATATACATATATGGAGCTTGCATTCGTGGCGCGTACGATACGTGTTCAATCGGACTCTGTCACTGGAATACCTAATTTCGGTCTAGTTCGATATTTTTCTCTTGGTTTTTTCCCTTTGAAGTTGTTTTTATGATTATCTTAGTGATGCAATTCGTCTCTTGTTAATTAGTTTTCAGTATTTTGTTGAATTGAATTTTAAATCTCTAACATTAAGTCATGATTCAATTTTGCGGTATTCAAACTTTGTGATTGATCATGGCGTATTCAAATAGTGGATGGGTTCTTTTAAGTTGAAGTCATTGGATGAATAGGTATTAAGTGTTTCCCGTTAATTATAGTCATAAAGAAGTATTGAGGGCTCAAAACTGAACCCAAAATCATGTAAGCTCAGTTCTTAAAGGTTCTAATTCGGAAAATGTTTTTTTTTCAAAGATGCATCTAATAGCAGCATTGGGGGAAATTATCTGTTACTGAAGCTGGGTATGGATTATGGTGTTGAATTGACTAATTGTGCTCTTGTTGGTTTTACATGAAGAGGATGGGGAGTTCTCTCTTGACGATAAGGGTTTCAGTCATATGCTACTGGGTTGATAGATGCAGTAACAATGACTGTTGACTGTATAATCTTTCTATCAAATAGGTTGCCTACCATGGAAGGCTGATCCTGTATTAAAAAACATGTCTTCTTTGCAAGGAATTGGGATTCTTTAAAAATTATGATGTATTTGGAATTATGTACCTTAAAATCTACTTTGAGTTGGTTGCTTTGTCCGCTGGTGTAGATATATTATGGTCGCATAAGCCTGTATTATCTGGGAGCCATTTTATTTATTCAAGTCGGGGTTTTGATATGTTTTATTATTATTATTATTATTATTCAACTTTGAGTTTTTAATCCTAGTTGTATGTTTTTCGGATTGATGCTAAATCTTGCAACAACACCATTGCTTCTGTCTGTCAAGCTCTATGAACCTTGGATTTTGAAGTTGTTCTAGCTGTGAGGAGAGCTGAGCCCGAATTTTGATGTTGAGTTTTTACTCGGACCTTGTTGCGGTTGATAACGAAGACGATAATATTTTGATCAAAGATTAGTTTCTCACTGCCTTGGGCTTCAACTTCACTCTATATGAGTTATGAAATAACTTTTTCTATATCCACCTTGCCTTACATTTCTTACTGTTTATTTATCCCCCCTTCCTTATTTTTTCTGTAGCAGTGCCTGAATTTGGCTATGGGTTTGCATATCAACATTGTTGTAGTTTACGATAAGGGACAATATTTTAATCAAAGACATGCACTTTGTAAGCTGTCTTTGTTTGGTTTCTCACTGCCTAGGGTCTCAACTCTGCTCTATATGAGTTATGATGCAATGTCTTTTTCTATATCCACAGAGCCTCACATTACTCATTCGTCTATTTACTCCCTGTTCTTTGTCTTTTCGCTACTCTAGCCTGAATTTGGCACTGAATTGCATATCCAAGTTGTTGTGGTTGATATGAGTAGGGAAACAAATATTTTAATCAAAGACATGCATTCTGTAACCAAACTACCCAAAGCTTTGTTTAGTTACTATTTACTAACTCCATAGGGTTTCAACTCCACTCTATATGAGTTCTTCATTATATATTTCCCTATCCCCCGAGCCTCGCACTACTCAGTTTGTTTATTTATTCTCTGTTATTAGAATATATTATACATTTTTTACTCCGACAAAGTCAACGGGACCTATTTAGGCACAAACTGTAATTAGAAGATCTCACAACAAAATACCTTTTTTTTGTGTGTACAGTTGAACGTGCTCCTGGTGTTGATCTCGAGGGTCTTGAGGTTGCTAAGGATTGCCTGTCAGAGGTTTTTAAGATTGATCTTCCGTTGGTTAATAATAGGTCAAAAACTGATTCGTTGGTTGAGATATTCAATTCATTAGATGCTGCTGAGCAAGTCGAAAGTAAGTCAGATATTTGTCATGAGGGATTTTCAGCAGATGCTCCTAGTACGTCATCAGCAAGGCCGAGGAGTGTTAGATATAATGATCTTGTATGTTCATCACTATCTCTGGTTCTTTTTTCTTCCTAATGTTTTAAGAGATTTCCTTAATCTATTCTATAATCTACTAATTTGTGGTGGTTAGTTGTTTTTTTTCTTATAGATCCTTTCTAAAATTTATTTCTTGTCTTCCGTCATAGTTTGCAATTCAATGCTAATTATCTATAATTTGTTTCTTTTTGATAAGCACTGAATGCATGCTCTACAAACTATCATCTCCTTGTTTGTAAGCAAGTAGCCGGAGACCTACGTCGGAATAGTGAAAGAAAATTATATGATGATTGTCATATAATATAATTCTTATTCATCCATGATCTTTACCTTTATTTTGTTTTGATTAATGGATTTGTTATTTTGTTCAAATTTGATGGTAGACTCTAAACATCTTTGGCATGGTTCTTTCGGTTGGAAATGATGATTAAAACACTAATTTTGATTAATATAATTAAATAATAATTGACATTAATTTCATTAAAGATATGTTACAAAACATATATATTGTGAAATAATACTCATAAATAATAAAAATTCATCTCTCAACAAAATTTGTTGTTGAATGTAACTTATAGCAAAGAGTTCTTTACGGATTAATTGTTTTTTAAATAACTAAATTTTGAAAACTGATATACAAAAACTTATTTACCAAACCATTGTAAAACACAGAACCATAATGTGTTTCCTATAAAAACGTATTTTCTTTATGCGTTTTTCAAAAAAAAAAAAAATTAGCAACGCAAAACATAAAACCGTTTATACGTTTTTGTTTTTTTTTTCTTTTTTGAAAAAACGCAATTTGAAGTTTCGTCAACTGCGTTTCTCTTTTGAGAAACGCAATATAAATTTGCGTTTCACCATGGTTGAGACTGGGAGTATGGATATCTCTGCTTGGATGATTCACATTCAGTTATTATGAGAGGTTTCTTTTATTTAAACTCCTTTTGATAAATAATTGTTTTTGGTTGTTGTTTTGGGGGAAATTAATAGTATTAAATAATAATAATTTAATAAATTGTCTTTTTTTTTTTTCTTTTCATGATGAGTTAAACAAAAATTTATATCTATATACTGAAAGTGGAAGACAAAACTTGAGAATGAATGAGAGCTCAATAAATATATTTCTTGCATTCTCATTCATTCTCAATTCACACCTTTAATCCCCATTAAATGCTCAAAAAATCCATTCATTTCAATTTTCTCTCTTTAATTAAAATTTTATTTAAATAAGTTTTAAATGATAAATAAATAAATAAATAAAAACTATAAGTGTTTCACTTACTAGACTTTTTATTTTTAAAAAAAAAACTCTTTTTATTTTTTATATTCTTTGTTTCTTGTGTAAGTGTTGATAGAATTAATGAACTTTTTTTTTTTTCTTTTTATGCAAATAATTTCATACTTACTAGACTTTTATTTTAAAAAAAAATATACTTTTTTTCTTTTTTATATTCTTTGTTTCTCATATAAGTGTTGATAGAAGTAATGAATTTTTTTTCTTTTCATGTAAATAATTTCATATACAAAACGAGATAAAAAGTAGAAACATAATAAAGAGTTAAAAAAATAACAATTAAAAAACCCACAAGCTCATTTTTTTTTTAATTTAAGTGAAAATATTACTAAATAAATTCTGAAAACTTCACCAAATAATTCAAAAAATATATATATAACTAAATAAAATAGTTTATATATAAATTGTAACTAAATTTTATAAATAAAAAAATATTTCGTTATGAGAATTTTTTGAAATTTTATTGTTACTGATTTTTTGAAATTTAAAATTATTCTAAGAACTAAATATTTTTTTATTTATGAAATTTAGTTACAATTTATATATAAACTCAGAGAATAAAGGTTCCTTTAGTATGTAAGGATTGCAAAAATCATACTCGGAGAGACTATTGCTACCCATCTTATATTGATGGTAACCTATTTAATGTCTGAGGGATGGAACCAGGAGTTTAAGGTAAGTAAGCAACCAAGGATATGATGAAGAGATTTAAAAGAAAAAAAAAATGAGAGATTTGTTTAAGGATAAAATTAGCAAGTAGTTATAGAAGAGACATGAAAAAATGAATAAAATGTGGAATCATATGATGAGTCAAAATAGTGAAATAGGAAGAGACATACATGCTAGGAATGGAAAGGAGGGAGACCATATGAGAAAAGTTGGGATGGAATGAAAAGGTTCAAAAAGTAGTTCGGGGCAAGAAAATATCTTTATGAGGATTAACGAAATTGTTGGAGTAGTGAGAGTTTGGAGAAGTATACACGAACAAAATAGAAGGCAAGAAGAGCTATTAAATAATCTAAATTTAGGGTTTAATATGATTTGTATAAAAAATTGGGAAACAGAAGGAGAGATACTATATAAGCTAGCTAAGAGACGTGAATGGAAGAATAGAGATCTAGGAAGTATTAGATGTATAAAAGACATGGGCCAACATATTTTAGTGAAGGGTGAAAAGATTATAGAACGATGGATTTATTTTTATGTTTAATCAATGAGAGCAGTGTTAGGGAATCAATATTAGAACTGCCTAGTTTGCCTTCAAGTAGAATTCGTAGGTTCCATAAGAAAATTAGGACTTTGGAAATTAAAATAACATTAAGGAAGATGAGTGATGGAAAATAGTAGGGTTAGATGAGATTCCTATAGAGATTTGGGAGGTCATTGGATAGATTGGTTGACTTAGCTATTGAATGACATATCAAAAAATAGGAGAATGCCGTATGATTGGATGAGAAGTATTTTAGTGCCTATTTATAACAGTAAGGGAGATGTCAAAAAAAATGTACAAATTATGGGGACACAAAATATCTGAGTCTTACCATGAAACTTTGGGAGAGAGCGACAAAATATAAAGTAAGACATGTGGCAACAATTTTGATTTATGCCCGGCCAGTGAATTAGTGAAGCCATATATTATTTGCGCAATTTAATAAGAAAGACAGGGATATGAAGAAAGATTTACATATGGTTTTTGTAAACTTGGAAGAAACCTATGATTGGGTACCCATAGATGTATTTTGATGGGTTCTAGAAAATATGCAATTATCCAATGATTGTATCAAGGTGATTAAGGACATGTGTAAAGGTGTAGTTATTAGTGTTCGGACCATAGGAGGTGATACTTGCGCCTTTCCAATTATTGCATCAAGGTTTGGCTTTCAGTTCTTACCTCTTTATTTTAGTGATGGATGAACTCATGACATATATTCGAGATGGGGAACCATGGAGTATGGTGCTTATGGATGATCTAGTGCTAGATGATGAAAGTAGAAGAGGTCTTAGCATATTGGAAAGAAGAGTCTAGGGCTGAAAGATCAAGAAAACTAAGATGGAATACATAAATTGTAATTTTGGTAATATTTGGAGAGATGATGATATGGTAAAAATTGGATGTTAGGAGGTCCCTAGTGTTGATAACTTAGATGCTTAGGTACCATTATTCAGGGAAATGGAGAAATGAAGGAGGACGTTTTGCAAAGAGTTAATGTAGGATAGTTAAAATGGAGAAGTGCAGTTGGGGTGGGTTGTGATCATAGGATACGACTGAAATTAAAAGATTTTTTTTTATAAAACTGCAGTAAAACCTATGATTCTCCATGGTTCATAATGTTGGGTGGTAAATAAGAAGTATGTCCAGAAAGTTGTTTTAGTGGAGATGAGAATGTTAAGGTTTGTTAGGAGGTTCCAATTTAAAACCATGTGGCATCAAGTGGATTAACTTATTTTATATATAGACTACTTTGGGAAACCTCACAAATTTGATGTGGTATTCTAACGATCACCCTCACGTGCAACCCTGCCTTACACTTGATGCGATTAGACAATCATAAAAAAAAGAAAAAGATAGACATCATCAGACAAAAGAGAGAAGACAAACAATGGTGGACAAACAACCAAGATTTTCCAAACCCAGCTCTAATACCGTGTTAGGAGGTCCCAACTATAAACATATGACATCAAGTGGAGTAACTCTTTCCATATATGAACTATTTTGTGAAGCCGCACAAATTCGATGTTGGATTCTTACAAGGTGGATGAGTGGTAAGACAAGGATGGATAAAATTAGGAATGAGATTAATCGGGAGAGATTCAGAATATCACCTACTGAAGATGAGAGAAAATGTTTATGATAGTTTGTACACGTGCATAAAAGAATTAAGGATGTACCAACTTGAAAATGAGATTCAATTCAAGTGGAAGGTGCTCCAAGAGGAATTGATTGATTGCTTTGAACTTAACTTGGGGAACGATCCTTGATCGAATGTATAGTGCGAACAGATTCATGTAGCTAACCCTATTTTGGCCAGACAAAGGCTTTGTTGTTGTTATTACATTGCCTCTAAGAAGTTGACCTGGATTTTTTTTTGTGCACTTGGGTACTTGTAATGAGTTGTCT
The DNA here is from genome assembly GCA_016647705.1 of Eucommia ulmoides. Taxonomy (NCBI): domain Eukaryota; kingdom Viridiplantae; phylum Streptophyta; class Magnoliopsida; order Garryales; family Eucommiaceae; genus Eucommia; species Eucommia ulmoides. Next base: position 31,091,105 of record CM028332.1, on the reverse strand, counting down.
TGAGATTGAAGAAATTAAAATATATTAAGGAACATCTGTTTCCTCATTTAGAGCCAAGTTTTTTTATAGAGGTGGTTCAACTAAAGGAAAGTAGAATGATACACACCGGGAAAAAAGGGAAACTGTACAAGCTTATGAAGGAAAATACAATAGCAAGATGGCAACTGAAACCATGAGATGATATTGTTTATTCAATCAAAAGAACACCAAATGATTGCTTCAAAACCCTTTTTTTGTTCATTAGACATGTGCTAGTATGCTTAAGAACTATGATAATGATGATGAATTAAATGACAAGTTCTATGTATAATAGATGGTGCTTTATAATTTGATCCTCTTTGATTTTTTTAATCACAGTAGAAGTTATGCTGTGAAACTTGTTTTAACTTTCTTTGTTTTTATGGCATTTTTCTACTTAATTAGGATGAGGACTGGACAAGAGAAGCTCACTCCTTCGGTATAATACTATTCTTTCTAGTCTTCTTGGTTTATAAAAACATGTTTTGTCTGCTGCACCTTTTCTGGTGGTTACATGCTCTCTGCACTATGATACGACGGTATCTATCAAAATAAACTATCACACTATGGTTTTCCGGAGTGTGGGTGATAACACCTGCTTGGCGAGAGAAAGGAAGCGGATTGTTGTTGTCCATTGAGAGATATAGGAAGCCAACTGTCCTTGCGTGGTGAGAAAGAACACGGAAGTTTGAGCGGAGCAGTAGGGGAAGCTCAAGTTTTTTGGTAGTAGGGTTTGAATTAAAATATTTTTACTGATGTCTGGTAATTTATCTACAAACTTTTTCATATTTTGACGCATACTTTTTCATGATGTCTAACCAGGGAATTCTAAAGATGAACTTTATGGGCGGCTTTTTGGTGCACTTGAAAAAATTGGTTATTTCAAAAGTACCCCTGATGGTCATGATGACCAGGTCCAGCTGGATAGAACAGCAAATATATTTCACAATGCTCTAACGGTATGTATCTGGTTGTAAATTTCCTTTGTGCAACTTTTCAGAAAGTCAGTTTTAAGAATTTAATTATGTTGATTTACAATTATTATTACATCGGGAAAAGCAAATCGCCACGTGGAAAACACAGGGTAGGACATGTACATTTTATGCTTCCCCAATCCGGCATTGCAGGAGACTGCCTTAATTTACAATCATAATGTTGTATCATCTAGTATATTGTGTTTGATCAAAACTCTATGTATTACATGGAGACACTGATGCTTTTATATACTGAAAAAGCATGCTTTTAATTAGGAGAACTTACTCGACTTTTGAGGATGACTCGAAAATATTTGTTGAAGAATAAGTGAACTTGTTTTCAAGAAGTTGCGGCTGTCCTTTTTCCTCTGTTAAAAACAACTAATAAAAAACAAGCCCTAACTTTACTTTCATGGTTTTACTTTGATTTAGGAATTTTTTTTTTTTAAAAAAAAAAAAAAAAAAAGAGAGAGAGAGGGTTGTGGAAAGTGACCTTACGGTCTGCCGTCTGCAAGGAGCTGGAACTTCGAAAGTGCCGAAGTGGACCAAGTGGTAACTGGTAAGTCTAAGCGGTGGTGGGGCTGCTGGCTAATATTTTATTAGGTCAATAAAAGGTCAAACATATAAATAAAGAACCAAAAAAAAAAAAACAGAACAATGGAATGTTATATTTAGGCGGTGCCAGCCTTGGGACTAAGTCACCTAAGCCTCGGGACCAAATACTAAAGGAGAGCGTTAAAGCAGTGGCCAGTGGGGGCCAGCACAATTGAAAAAAAAAAATAATAACATTGTAATATAAAAATAAATTAGTGGGGCCACTGCCCCCACTAGGCCTGCCTTGGATCCGCCTGTATCCTTTCATACAAAGAGGTTATTTCCAATATATCAACTCGGTACCTCAGATTATTATTTTTTTTGGGGGGTGATGGTGGTGGTTTGTAAGATGCTTGAGTTGGGATTTCTTTTCTTCTTTAACGATTTTGTTTCTTGACATTTATGATTTTATCATTCTTATTCCTTTATGTGCATCTGTTGACGAGTGACATCTTTTTACCAGGCTATGCATGAAAATGGATGCGTGACCTTTGATTCCAAAAACCTAGCTGAGACCTTAAAATCACAAGGTATAACATTTTTTGATATATTTCTTTTTATAAGTTAGAGGGTGGCCTTGGTGCAACAGTAAGGTAGCTCCCTTGTGACCTGGGTGCCATGTGTTCACATCACAGAAGGAGCTTCTCCTTTTACATGGTAAGGCTTGTGTACATGTGACACCCCTTTGACTCTGGCAATGCAAGATCCTTATGATTGCACTGGGTTTACTCTTTTTATTTATATTTATTTTTTTATATGTTGGGAGTTATCGATGCTCCAAATAAGCTTATTTTATAATTGTTTACTTTTATCATGTTGAGGATGATGGATAGCATTTTGGTTCTCTCTCTCTCTCTCTCTCTCTCTCTCTCTCTCTCGCATTTTATTTTTTTTGTTTTTATGTAGGCAACAAAGCAATGCACTCAAGTACATATTCTGATGCAGTCGAGCTGTATACTTTTGCTATTGCACTTTCTGATGATAATGTTGTTTACTATTGCAACAGGTGAACTACACAATTAACATACTTTTTTTTTTTAATTATTGTTTCTTCCTAAATACACAATTAACATACTAATGGATTTACGACGGCTTTGAGGTAGCATTTGGAAGTATGGAATTGGAGCTTTAGAATAGAAATTTAAAATTTACATGGGTTCCTTTCAAATTTCAATTCCAAGATCCCAATTCCATGCCACCAAACACGACCGAGTGTAAAGCCTTGGAATTGTTTTTACTCCTATTGTGTTCACTATGTTGTCACTACATAGATATAATGGTTTTGAGTGGTTTGGGGTTGATAATATAACTTTATTTCCTCTCTTCTTACTATCATTTCATATATTTCTTCTCTCTATTTTGTTTTTTATGTTTGAGGGGGCTATTGGCTTAATGGATTAAAACTTTTTCTATTTAATTTGTTATTATAGTGGACGATTTGTGATTCATGAGCATGGCATGGGATGCCTCATTCTCGTTTGAGTGCCCGTGGTCTTGAAATTTCTGGCCAAGAACAATATTATCACTGAAATTTCTCATGAAGAGATCTATGACTTCTAGAGTGCATTTGGGTGAGGTATTTGAAAAAGAGAAAAAAAGATTTTGATTTATAAAATTTTAAAGCCTGAATTCCTTGAAGATATTTTATAAATTTATTTCCTAAATCAAATTTCTTCTTCAAATACCTCATCCAAGCACACTCCCTACTATTTTTTTACATTAATCATTAACCCCACATGCTATTTAGGTATGTTTTTTTAGTTCATTTCTTAGGGCCATGTTTGATAACCTAGTGCTGAAAATTTTAAGTGCTGAATATAATAAATATTCAATTTTTTAATACTTTTAACTTCAAAAAAATTATTTTTGTATAAATTTTTATTCCTAAAATAATTTTTACTACTTTATTTTTCTAAAATATTCTCTCTCCCTCTACAACTCTCTCTCAAGTTTTTTTCAATTTAATATTTTCTCCATCTATAATTTTTTGTATATAACTTCTTCTTTTTTTTTGTGAGATTTTACAGCATTGGTGTAAAATATTGGTTGTGATAATTGAATATTTTATGTTATTAAGTGATAAGTGGTAAAAAATTAAGTGAATCATACATCACTTAAAATTTTGAACAATTTTTTAAGTGATGCTTATTTTTAAGTGATTGGTTAATTTTGTTATCAAACGTATTTAATTTGATAAGTACTTAATGCATTCAGTTATAAGTATTTAATTACGTTATCAAACGAGGCCTTAGTCTTTGATACCAACAACTTTAACGCTTTTCCTTGTTCCTTTTAGTTTTGATATTACCAGTTTGGTGATATATTTAGCTAATTGTTTTGATGTACTATTAGGGCAGCGGCTTACACACAGCTCCACCAATATCAAGAGGCGATCAGTGATTGTCTTAAAGCCATTGAAATTGATCCTAATTATGGCAAGGCATATAGCCGTCTGGGCTTTGCTTATTATGCTCAAGGAAAATATAAGGAGGCTATTGATAAAGGATTTATGAAAGGTCAGTAAACTTGGTACTCATCACTAAACAAAAGGAAGAGGAAGCTTTTCACTTCAAGTCATTGCAATAAGCTAGAAGGCTGAACATTCTTTCATTGCAGACCCCTCTATTTATTTTTCTTTTGTTATCTGATTTGGTAGTTTATTTATGCAGCCTTGCAGTTAGATCCAAATAATGATTCAGTCAAAGAAAATATTCGGGTTAGTTCATCTAGGATTTGTGATAATCTTTATGATTTAAAAGATAGATTGTCATGATTATCATATATTTTAATGTGATATTCATAGTCATTTTTGAAAGTAGGTGGCTGAGCAAAAGTTGAAGGAAGAGCAAGAAAGGACAAGACATGACCAGGTATATTATGATTACAATGGTATAGAGAGATTTATTTTGAATAGTATAAGAGTTTCTGTCGAAATAATGGCATTTGGAAAGATAAGTAATGAAATTGCGAAAATGGAAGTGCTATATTGTTCTTGTATTTGCTTTACCGTTATTTCTTGCGAGAAAGTAGTATATCTGAGAATCAATGCCTTCGTCGTTTCTCTTCCTTTTGAGGGAGAGCTTTATTGATTCTGAATAAATCACCAAAAATATTGATATATGAAGCTTGCGATTGTTTTGTATTTTTGTTTTCAGAATTCAGGGAACAAAAAAAAAAATACTTGTTCTTGTTTTCTTCTATATTTTGATGACAAATTTCTGGGATTGGCCCCAGATTTCAGTTTCTGTTCCCAGTTCTGAAAACAGAAATCTGGGTTCTGAACAAATTTGAAATCTGTTCTAACTGTTCTAGGAACAGACACCAAACGAATGCCACCTCTGCTGTCGCTCATTTACATTGGTATAGAGTTATCGATTTGAACCAGTGTGTAACGTGCATAAAACACTTGTTTAAAATGTAGGACTACAAACAAATTGAGATGTTTCTGATTCATGCAAGATGTAGAAAACCACAAATGTTCTAATGTCATGATAGTAGAGTTCAAATCTTTTTATGCTCATTGTTTTATTTGATCCTGTCCATTTTTTTTTTTAAGAATTTAAGTAATTCTATCTTTGATCGTTTCAATGTACAGAGCTCGAGTTCATCATCGAATCAGAGGGAATCAAGTCACCAGCCATTTACTTCATCAATGCCGTTCAATCCCAACATGCTTCCAGCCGATATTGCCAACATGTTTATGAATATGGCTTCAAATGCACACCCGAATGAAAATCGCTCTCGAGAAAGTGAGGGTCCGAATACATTTGACGAGCCTGAAATAAGAATAGGTGGGAATTTTAATATTAATTTAGGAGACCAAATGCCCCAGGACATAACGGGGACTCTGAGATCCGTCATCGAGATGTTTGGAGGAGCGATGCCACGTGGGAATTCGCAGGATAACACCAGTCGGGGTGGAGGAAGACCGAGTTAGAATTTTTAAATTGTGTTTTTGATATCTATTATAGAATCTAAGTTATGCATCTTCTGGGATAAAAAAATATATATTTCAGGGTTGTATTATACCAAAAGTAAAGCAGTGTGCTCTTCCCAGAACTCCTTTTACATTTTTGTCCTTGTATTTGAGAGGGATACCATGTACTTTTATCGTTTGTTTTGACATGGGGACGGGGGATGTTTCTGTGGCTGGGGATGGTGAGTATGAGGCTGAAGGGTTGGGGAGGTGGGGTTGAGGGATGAGGGGTAGTTTAGTCATTTGCCTTTTGAATTGTGAAATATAGTGTTTGGTTCTGAAGAGTTGTGGGAGGAGGTGGTGGTAGTGGTTATGCTAAAAAACTGTGAGGAAGCTTGTATCAGAAGTATTTCACTTGACACGTGTATTGCAAAATGAATCGCATGGTATTGAATGATATAGGGTTCTTTACTTTTTTAGTATAAAAAAATTTGACAAATTACCAGATTTGGGTTAATTTCAATATATTTTCGAAACTAGAGTTATCTGGTTGCGTCTTGACCAGTTTTAATTTTTTTTATTTTTATTTTAATATACATTAGAAACTAGCAAAAAAATCAGTGAGGCCTGCATTTTTGCAAGTCTCCCCCCCCCCCCCCCCCCCCCCCCCCAAAAAAAAAAAAAAAAAAAATTAACTCCCATGACCATAAATGTTTTCTTTTTTAAAAAAAAAAAAGTTTAATTTTAAAAATTTAAATCAAAAATTAATTTTTCAAAAAAATATAATTTCTAAAAGTTAATATATTTATCTATTTTTTATTTTTTGTTAATATTAATTAATATAATAATATTTTTTTATTTATAATGTATTTACAGTTATTGAATGAAAATCCTAATTCATCGTCTCTCTTTTTCATTTACTCCTATTTTTCTCCAAATTCTAATATTTTTTATTTTTATTTTAAAAATTATAGACACAAAAAAAAAAAGAAAAAAGGATTCATTAATTTTTAAGAAATAAAATATTTTATATTTAATTTCTTTAAAAGTTGACTATTTTCAAATTAACAATTTAAAAAAATTAAATTTAAACAGAGTTTTCAAATCATTCACTAATTTGTTTTCATTCTTGTAACTTGTGTTATGGAGCTTTATAAACAGAGTTTGTGTAAAAAAATTAAAATTGGTCTATTTACGCAATGAATAGGGTATCATTTGGGTGGCCAAAGGGGTATTGTTGGGTGTTTTGAGGAGACGGTGAATTGGTGTTTCTGTTGTTATTTTTTCAAAATCAATATCTTTAAATTCATTATAAATAAAAATAGATTATTATATTGATTAATATTAAAAAAAAAACTAAAAGTAGATAAATATATTAATTTTTAGAAATTATACTTTTTTGAAAAATTAATTCTAGTTTAATTTTTTAAAATTACTTAAAAAAAATATTTATGTTAGTGGGAGTTGGGTGTTTCTTTTTTTTTTTTTGGGGGGGGGGGGTGCGGGGAGGGGATGGGTAAAATTTGCTTTGGGTGCATGGGGGACCTGCAAAAAAACAAGTCCTACTGATTTTAGTGCATGAGCACCGACCCTGACAGGGTCGATGCTCCCATTGTGCTACAAACTAGCCCCTTTCGGGGCAATTTCTAACATATATTGATTTTTTTTTTTTAAATCGGTCGAGATGCAGCCGGTTAACTTTAGTTCCGAAAATAAGTTGAAATTAACCGTAGTAGGGTACTTTGTCAAGTTTTTAATTCTAAAAATATAAAGAACTCAATGATATACTTGTTGAGAAAAAAAAATAGTACAACATTGTTAAATCACAGGAATTTATAAAATGTTTTTTGAATAACATTGAGGATTCGAGTTTTTTTTTTTTTTTTTTTTTTTGTTTTTTTTATGTTTTCTTTTGTAGAAAGAGAGAGAAGAAGAAAAAGAAGAAGAAGAAAGATGAGGAGGGGGGAGTAAAGTTATTTGGGAATGTTTATAAAAACAAAAGGCTAAAAAAAAAGGGGGTAAAAAAGTAATCTCAATTTTTTTTTTCAAAGTAAAGGTGTACAGTTAAGAAAAGTTAGAATAGAATTACACTAAAAAAAAAAAAAAAGTTCAATGTACATGGAGATAAAAGGCAATTAACCCTACAATAATTGCTTCAAACACAACTTCATTCTTGTGTCATTGGAGGAAGAAATCAATATATATATATATATATATATCCGGTGTGCGAAAGCTTTTATCATTGTGGGTTTGGAAGCTTGGATAAATGCAATCTTATCTTATTCCTACATGAGATTTAAATCAATGACCTCCAAATCACTATACACGTATTGAACACGTTTGGGACACTGACACATGTTGGACACGTGTTGGAGTGTACATGTTTCGATCACGTTTTAGGCTAGGAAACACCAAAATTCTACCAGAGGTTGAGTATTGGTGTTCAACACGTATGGGAGCGTAACGATTTTTTTATTTTTTTTAGATTTCGACATGGGCTGACACACAAGGAGAACGTGTTAAAACACTTCGGAAGCTCTTTGTGATTTTTTTGGGTTAGTCTTTTAATTTTTTAATATCTTACTACAATTATTTATTATTATTTAAAGGATATATCTTGCAATTTAATATCAGTTCCTCTATCTTCCTTTCTCACTCTCTTTTTTTTAATTGTTTCGCTGCTCTGTTCAGGGGATCTATTGAAGTCAACCCATTTTTCATGTCATAGAGATACGAGCAATTATTTATGACCTTACGAACTTTATTTTCTAGAGAATATTTAATTATTTTTCCAGTAGACTTCCCTCCGATTTGAAACTTGAACAGACCTCTCATCTCAAACTTGATAAAATGACTAATATGTCTATACTTTTTTAAAAAAAATTTGCTAAATCAACCCAAAATACCTGGGTTGGGTTGCAAAGTTTTCAAATTGCTCTTGGTGATTCATTTACCAAATTTAGCAAATCTTCTCTCGCTAAGACTATTATCTCATATTTGTTTGGTTGGTTATGAACTTCGGCATCACTTTTCACCAATGTTTTAAAAATTGGACCGGACCGACCAATTTAACCATCATCCGAACTTGTTTTTGGCTCGATTAATTGCTAAAATTCACTTTAGACCGAAAATCGATGAACGGTTCAACCAGTGAACTAATAAACCGGAGTGGGTCTCTTCCATTGCAAATGGTATGACAGAATCGCGTTTGATAGCGACAAAATTCTGTTTCCTTCTGGAAACAAAATCGCATTTGGTAACGACAGAATTCTATTTCCTTTTGGAAACAAAATCACGTTTGGTAACTATATTATTCTAGAATTGTTTCCTTAACAATTGTTCTTTTTCTTCTTCTTCTTAAAATGTATAACAATAAATATCAAATTACACCAAATTCAAAAAAAAATATTAATAATTAAAAATAGATATTTAAAAATATTGGCATATTAAATATAAACACCATATATATTTTATAATAGATGTCCAATCTGATTATATATGATTTTTTACAATAAAAAACAATGGTATAACGGAATGTTTTGTCGAATGTGACTAATAGTGTTTCGTAGCCAATAGTTTATTATTCAATAGTGAAATCCTTTGGGAGAAAAATGCACATTCTCTCCATATATTAAAAATTAGGATTAATTACACGTTATCGCCTGTGGTTAGGCCGTTTTGCACTTTGCCCCCTCTAGTACTTTCGTCACCACTTTTCTCTCTATAGTAAGACTTTATTGCATTTTACCTCTTAATGTAGATCTAACGACAGGGGTGACAAAGTGTTGACGAGGGGGATAAAGTGCAACAAATGCCTAACCATAGGGGGGCAAAGTGGTGACCCGAATATCACAGGGGGCAAAGTGCAAAACGACCTAACTACATAAGTAAAGTGTAATTAACCCTAAAAATTATTACCTGGTTTATATTTGTGCATGTTTTCAAACCTAACATCATAAAGATCAATATACAATAAACAAATAAAAAATATACATTATTTAATTATCAAATTATACAACTGTATTAAAAACAATCAATTAATCTACACGACATTGTCAAACTCTTATCCGAATCAATATACTTGATTACAACCAACTAGGGGTGGTCATGGGTTGGGCTAGGGCTTTAGCTAGGTATTACAAAAAAATACTAGGTCTTAGCCTGGCCCAGCCATAGGGTAGGGCCCTATTTTCATGCCCAAGTCCGGTCTTACAAAAAAAAAATCATGCCCAAGACGGGCCCTATAATTTTTTTTAATTTAAAAAATAAATTCCAAAATATAAACGTAAACACAATACTAAAATATTAGTGTGTTTTGTTTGATGTCTATATACATACATGCGCGCGCGCGTGCGCGCACACACACGTATATATAATAATCAATAGTCTTCACTAAAAAAATTTGCCCTTGCTCAAGTCCGGCTCTAAATTTGACTGGGTCTAAAAATTAAGTCCAAACCCTAAAAAAATAGGGTCGGGCTTGGCGGGCCTCTGGGCCCATGACTACCCCTACAACCAACTCTTAACCATTAATTTAAAATAAACAAAATTCAATTAAAATTCATAGACTAAGGACATACTTGATAATTAAATTCAGTACTTAAAACTGATTATATTAAATATTTAATTAAGGGTTAATTACACTTTACCCATGTAGTTTGGCCCATTTGCACTTTACCCCCATGTGGTTCAAACGTCACCATTTACCCCCCTTGTGGTTTGTGGACCTAAGTGAAATAGTTACTCCGTTAACGGAAAGATCAAAATGTCGATTTTACCCTTATGTAATTATTTACTTTTTTGGGGGTGTAAAGTGAAATTAACCCAAAGGCTTTACTCTCTCTCTCTCGTCACCACTGAGAGAGGATTTATTCTCTCTCTCTCTCTCGTCTCCACTGAGAGCCTTCGCCGCCGACCTCGCCATTTCGTCGCCATCCTCGATCTGGTCACCTCCTATCGACACTACCACCATCGCCATCGTCGGACCATCACCATCACCTACCATCGACACCACTAACCATCACCATCGGTCTTCTTCGTCTGGTGTCCGTCACTGCTTCTTCGTCTTCCTCTCCATTTCGATTTCGATTTCGAAATTAGGTTTCGATTTTGAAATCGAAATCGAAACCCAATTTCGAAATCGAAATCGAAACCCTCACGACGAAGATGAAAACGTGAGGGTTTCGAAATTGATTTCAAAATTTGTCACGGCGAAGACGAAAACGAGGGTTCAAAATCGATTTCGAAATCGAAATGGAAACCCAGTTTCGAATTCAGTTTCGAAATTGATTTTGAAAACCACCCAAGCTCAACAGATTTGAAACCATACCACGATCTGGGTATGAAATTCGACGGTGGCGGCGGCATGAAATTCGAAGAAATCGGAATCCGGAGGCGACGGTGGCAGTATGAAATTCGACGTTATTGTTGTTCGTCTTGGTGGTGTTCGGCGGTGGTATTGTTTTTTGTTTGGGCGGTGTTTGTGGTCGTGGAAATGGTCCCTAGTGGCGGTGGTGGTGTTCCTGTGGTGTTTGGCGGTAGTGTCCCTGGTGGTGGCGGCGGCGGTGGACATGGTCCCTAGTGGTGGTGGTGGGGATTTGTGGAAGATGAAACGGTGGAGGTAGTGGAGGTAGAGAAAGTGAAAATCAGTGAAAATCACAGAAATCCATCACCAAACTTCTAGCGAGAGAGAGAGAGAGAGGAGAGAGCGAATGTGGGTTTGGTTTTTTTATGTATTTTTGACACTTTATACCCCTAAAGTTTGATTATTAGTTCTTTTATTGTTTAATAAAAATAAGATTATTTTTTTTTGGTCTTACACTTTTTTTTATTTCATTTTTTTAATTTCAATTGGATTCAAGTAAAAATATTTTCAATTGAATTGAATTGAAATTAAATTCAATTTTATTTAAAAATTCAATTGAAATATCTTTAAATGAAATTGAATTCAATTGAAAATATTTTTACTTGAATTCAATTAAAATTAAATTCAATTAAAATATTTTTAAAAATTAAAATTAAAAATATTTCTAATTGAACTCAATTAAAAATATTTTCAATTGATTGAAAATATTTTTAATTTCAATTTTTAAAATTTTTTAATTGAATTTAATTTAAATTGAATTCAACTAAAAATATTTTCAATTGAAATTAAATTCAATTTCATTTAAAAATATTTCAAGAAAAAAAAAATACATAATAACCCCTCAAAATATTGAAGATGAACTGTAACTCCAAATTAAGTATTCTGGGTATGGAAATAAATTACATTATCACATTTCAATTTATGTTTTAATTTTGAATTAATCACTAGAATTTTTATTTAGTTATCCTTGTATTCGGATTCAATAAATTAACTCTTGACCTTATTTACAAATGCATTTAGTGCTAAAAATATTTTTTTAATAAATAAATGATATTAATTAGAAGACATGAAAATCAATAAATACTTAAATAAAAAATATGATATTTGAATAATCAAATGAAATTAATAAGATTGATTTTAAATAAAAAAAAAATTGCATCCTTTGTTGCTACATCCGTAGTACCATTTTTCCTTTGAAGATCTCTCACTTTGAACGACTTTTAAGTCGGCTATTCGATCACATTTGTATTATTTTTTTTCGAAATCACCACCAAAAACACTTAAAAAAGACATAAAAAATAAAAATATTAATTATGGATGAAAAACAAAAGTGAAAAGTGTTGGTTTTGTGCAAAAAAAATGAGTGAGAATAGGTGAACTTATATAGAGAAATGTGGGGGTAAAATGGGAAGAAAGAAAATGTATTTTGGAGGGAAAAAGCACAAAAAACAAGCCCAACCTTGCTGCAGGTGCGTGAAGCTCAATTCTGTCAACTTTGACAGAAAATGTTAGTTTTGCACTTAGGTCCAAAATCATAGGGGGGTAAATGACGACGTTTGAACCACATAGGGTAAAGTGCAAATGGGCCAAACCACAGGAGAGTAAAGTGTAATTAACCCTTTAATTAATTAAGTTTATTTAATAAATAAAATTAGTATCACTTCATTAATTAAGGACATGTAAACCACTTAATTTTTAAGTAATGAAAATTTAAGTGCTGAAATTTAAGTACTGAAAATATCAAAATGTTATTTGGTAAAATTAAAATTTGAAGTGCTGAAAATTTAATTACTGATTTTTTTATTTGTTCTATAAGTATAAAATTTGAATGTTAAAAATTGTTTAATTTACATAGTTACCCTTGAATTTAATTACTATTTTAATCTTTAAATAAGCAAAAAATAAATAAATTATAGAACTACATTTTTTTTTAAATTTTTTTTTTTGGGTTAATTACACTTTACCCCATGTGGTTTGGCCCTTTTGCACTTTGCCCCCTGTGGTTTAAACGTCGTCACTTACCCTCCCGTGGTCTTGGGCCTAAGTGCAAATCTAACATTTTTTTATCAAAATTGACAAAAGTGCGCCTCGCGCGCCAGCAACGAGGACTCCAAAATATATTTTCCTTATTCCCATTTTACCCTCCATATTTCTCTATATAAGTCCAACACTTCTCACTCATTTTTTACACCAAACCAATACTTCTCATTTATTTATTTTTCATCCACAATTCATATTTTTATTTTTCATGTCTTCTTCAAGTATTTTAATCACAATTTCTTACATTCTTCAAGTATTTTTATTTTTTCCCTACACAATATTTTTTTTGTAAAATACACTATTTTAATAACAATAATACACCATAATAGATCACGTTAATATATTTTTGATATCTTATTCAAAATACACAATTTCATGAAAAAACACCATGTTAATATATCCAAATATATCAAAATACATAAAAAATAAAATAAAATTACATTTCATCGTGATATACCATGATATGAAACAAATATAAAAAAAATCTATTTTCAATTATATTATAATATCAATTTAAATTACATTATTTCACCATAATAATTCTTAATTTATTATTTATTTTCAAGACTTCAGTCATTAGGGATAAAGAACTTTTTAGTCCCTAACAAATGACCTGAATGTCTAATTGGCTCCTAATTTTTGTAACTTGACACATTTGCCTTTGACATTTTAAAATTGTGCCAAATTGGCTCCTGGTCGGGTTTTGTTAGTGAAATTTGAGGATTTTGGACGGAAATAGCCACGTAACAAGCATGTAATTATTTGGCTAAGGGTACATGCGTCATTTCAATCATATTAATATAATGGGATCTATTTGCATATATTGTTAAACTAAAGGGTCAAAAGATTTTTTCCCACACCTTCTCTTTTTCTTCTTTTTTTTTTTTGGGTTGTTTTGGCTCCTCAGTCCCCTCCTCCGTTTCTCTGCACCACCGAGCACCACCAAAACACCACCGCCAAACAACATCGCCGAACCAATCATCACCATTGCCGAACACACCTTCGAACCAAACAACAGCCAAATGAAGAAGAGAGAGAGAGAGAAGCTTATTGATCTCCATCGTCGCTCCATTTCCCATTACCGACCACCCTCAGTCCTCTTATTCTTCGTTTCTCTGCACCACTGAGCACCACCAAAACACCACCGCCGAACCAAACATTACTATCGCCAAACACACTACCGAACCAAACCAGATACCCTTCTGCTCGATATGGACAAGTAATTTCCTGACCTAATTTTTCATCTCTATTTGTTTGAATTTTGAAATGGGTTTTGTTTGTTTTTTATTTGTTTCATCATCAATGATATGAAAAAAGGTTCAATTGAAACCCAATTTTCGATTTCTAGAGAGAGAAAGATTGAAACCCAAATGAATTCTCATACCAACCATTCCTGCAACTCCACCACCACTGCCTTCTACTCTTCCTTGCTCCTCTCCCTCCGCTGATGTACCACCACCCCATCTTCCACCGCAACTATACCGAAACGACGGCAGTTCGAAAAGTTGACGACCGCCGGATGGTAGCCATCGCCAATCGTGAGAATTTCACAAGGGAATCATGAGAGGATCTTAGAGAAAGAGAGAGCTTCGGAGGTGGATCGAGGAAGGCGAACGGTGTAGAAGAACCAGAGGGAGACAGATCAGAGATAGGAAGAGACAAAGCTCGCCCACTCTAGATCTAGCCACTGCCAACCACCGCCGGCCATCGCCTCACTTTATCGACATCACCGCGACCTTTGATGGTTCAGATCTGGACATCTTCGCTAAATCCGACTGGTCATAGCCGAAAATCGCTTCCATCCACCACTGACCAACCACTAATTGTGAATAATTATAGAAGAGGGCAAAATTGACATTTCATATTTTTCGTCAACAGAGTTAACGTTGCACTTAGGTCCACAAACCACATGGGAGTAAGTGGCGACGTTTAAAATACAAGAGGTAAAGTGCAAATAAGCTAAACCACAAGGGGTAAAGTGTAATTAACCCTTTTACTTTTCTTAAAAAAAAAAAAAAAAAAAAAAAAAAAAAAAAAAAAAACTTTTAGAACCCTAAAACTAGATTTAGGAAACCAATTGTACTATAAAGTTACATTTTCCATGAAAAAAGGAAAAGAAAAATAAAAACACGTTTTTAAAACACCAAAAATATATATTGGAGATATTTAATTTGTTCACAATTAATTTGTCTACTAATTTTATTCACAGGCTAAGCGTGAGTTTTGAGATAATTTTTGCGTGTATTTTATTTGCTTATTTCAATATAATTTATAATTGTATTTAAATATATCCCTCAGTTATTTAGATTAAATTGTTGAAATATATGTTCATTTATTTCAATAAATATTATTTTCTCATTTAAAAAAATAAAACAAAAAAGTTAAGAACTATATGCTAATTTTAATTTCATATTTAAAAAATTAAATAAATTATTGTTAGAATAATTAACAATATATTGTTTTTATTTAAAAAAATAAAAAACTAATTTAAACTTTTACTTGTATACTTGTGTTTTTGTACGTGGTGCTTTTGTATGAGTGATACATATTTTATAGCATTAATTTTTCGTCATTTTCAATCACAATTGAATTCAATTATATGACATGAACGAAACTTAAAAACATTATTATTTTTCAATTTTTTTTTTTTTTTTGTTGGAAGTAGTTTTTAATTTTTTTTTTTTTTTTATATCTGTTTTAGTTCGTTGAATAATTTTTAATTCCTATGTTTTTAATAAAAAAAAATAAAAAAGGAAAACTATATACTAAAATTAAAAAGTCAAAAACTATATATTACGAATCACTTTATAATTTTTATTTTATATTTAAAAAATAAATCAATTGTTTTTACAATAATTGTCATGCAACATTTGTTTTTTTTTTTTTTGTTTTTTTTATAATTATGATTTTTTTAAATATATATATATAATACATCTTTCTAAACAATAAAATTAGAGAAATTATTTAGCTTCTATAATATTTTATTCTGTTATTTTGAAAAATAATTAATTTGAAAACAATCATAAAAATTTAAATACATCCATAACTTAGGGATTTAATAATATCATTATAAATTGATATAAAATTATTTTTGGTCGTGGTTTTGATTCTAAAATTAGCAACCAAGGCGGTTTTGGTTTTGATTTTGAGATATTAATCACGTTACCGAATCAAGTGATCGAATCGTGTAAGTTTTGGGATAGTAATACATACATACATATATATATATATATATATATATATATATATATTATTTTTTATGTATTTACAATTAAATAGCTAATTTATACAAGTAGTTTTTATTGAATATTTTTGCAGTTTATTCCGTTAATATTTTTTGCATGTTTATTTCAACTTTGTCTTACTTAAAAAAATGTTATTCTCATTTGTGTTATAGTTAGAGAAATATCGTATTTTAGTAAATTTATGTGCAATTTTTTTGTCATTTTTTAAGTAATATTATTATGAAGGCTTAATAATGTTAATGTAAAGTGTTATAAAATGATATTGTAGCCGATAATGTTTAATATTGAATCTTTCTTATTTTTAATATATATATATATATATATATATATTATTAAGAACTGACTTGTTGTTTATTTTGTTGCTGTGTATTTGTATTTATTGAATGATTTTGTTCGAAAATCGAACAACAGAATAATTCTGACATGCTGAAAAATCATAAAAAATTAAATTTGTGTCATACCAATTTTTCTATCCCTCAATTATTTTGATCATACTGTTAAAATATATGTTTATTTATTTCGATAAATATTATTTTCTCATTAAAAAGATAAAAAAAAAAAAAAAAAAAAAAAAGTTGAGAACTATGTGCTAATTTTAATTTCATATTTAAAAATTAAATAAATTATTGTTATAATAATTAACAACATATCGTTTTTATTGTATAAAAATAAAGAGATAATTTAAACTTTTATTTGTGTACTTGTATTTTCGTATGAGGTTATTTTGTATGGTGATATATATTTTATAGCTTTAATTTGGATTAATTACACTTTATCCTCTTGTGATTTGAACGATTTGCACTTTACCCCTTGTGCTTTGGACGTCACCACTTTGCCCCCTGTGGTTGTTGGACTAAAGTGCAACCGCAACTCCGTTGACAAAAAATGTAAAATATTGAATTTACGCTTATTTATATATTAAGACTTAAACAATTTTCAACCAAATATGCTTTCACTCTTGTTCTCACTTCTCAAACTCATCGCCCTAGATCTGGCCAGATCTGTTTCTCCGTTGTTCTCGATCGATTTCATGATCGATTTTTCTCCCTCTTGCTACGTTGACAGCGGCTGGAGGATTCACGATCAATTTCTCATCGTTCTTGATCTACCACCCTAGATCTGGCCAGATCCGCTTCTCCGCTGTTCTCAATCGATTTCACAATCGATCTCTCTTCCTTCCCTACTGAGATCGATCAATTGTTTGGATCAATGTCGGTAAATGGATCGTCTGGATCATTGCCACCTCCTTCGCTTGGATGGGTCCAAATATGGATGGATCAAATTATCTCTCTTCATTTCTCCAAAATTTCAGGTATCTTGAACCTTAACCCAAATTTTAGGTATCTTGATTCTTGAACCTCAACACAGTGGATGCGTTAATTTCAGGTTCTCTCTCTCTCTTTATCTCACTCTCTCTATTCTCTTAGTATTTTTTCTTCGATTAAATTCAGTGTGTAGTTTGGCCAGATCTGTGGTTTGAGTTGTTCGGATTCAACATTTATGCAGTTTGAGCTCATCTTCATGCTAACTATTTTGTGTTTTTGTCAATTTTGCTTCTCTTTTTTCGCATAGGGATTGAATATTTCATGTTTATATTGAAAATTTTTGGCCAGATTTTACTCATCAAGGTATTTTTCATCTTCACCTTCTTCTTTTATTCAACAAATCATCTTGCTTTTGAAAATAGTTTGGATTTGAATATAGTTGAATTATGGGATCAATTGTGTTTTGTGTGTGGGTGTTTGGGTGTTTGGGTTTCTCATCATCTTCTTCTTAATTTTAGTTAATTTTTTCAACCCTTTTATTAAGTCCAAAGTTTTGATGAACAATTAAGTATTTGATATTTTTTGTGAAACTAATGGTTTTATTGAGTGTTTTAAATTTATAATTCTATATATGTTTGATTAAGAAGAAGATTTGTTGAAGATAACATAAATGGTGTAAAATGAACATGATGAAGACGTGAAGAGTTTTGAAGACGCTGAAGAAAACTAGATGAAAACAAATATTTACTCATATACTCGTAATGCAACCCAAATTAGGATCACACACGACACTTAAAATAAATTATTCTTATGTGTGTCTTGATAAGAATCGATAAGTTTAAGATCCTAAAATAAGATATTTTATGTGCTCCTTATGTGAAATGGTTTTGATAAATGACCTAATTGAAAAATGTGTTTTAAAGTATAAATTGTTGTGTTTTTGGGTCCATTCGGTTAATCGGCAAAAAGGGGCCGGTCGACTTATCAAAACAGTAAGTTTTGGGAGTAGAAATGGAGTCCTACTAATCCAATCGGTCAATCTAGAAAATAAATTAGTCAACCATTTGAAACAATAGCTGAAATGGGTAAGAAAGTAAGTACACTGCTCGAGTCGGCCCACCAAATAAGAAGGGTTGGTTAATTGAATGAGTCAGTAGATGAAATGGAGAAAATTGAAAGCCCACCGATCGAGTTGGTCAATCGACTAGGTGGGTTGGTCAACTGACTGGTTGTAAAGCCAATGGTTATTTTAGCCTTGGCATAAGGCAGTTAACCAAATGGTTGTGGTCAGTTAACCGATTGTCTCAGTCAATATTTTGATTGATTTGATCTCTTGATAAAAAGCTATCCATTTTTTATGATTTCAAGATAGGGATTTGGGGCATAATATGTTTGACTTATTATGTGATAAGTCATAATATGTTTGACTTATTATGTGATCCTTATTAATTTAAATAATTTAATACTTCCTATTCATATAGTTTTAAATTGGAAAAAGTTTTATGCACCTAAATGAGTGTTTTAAAGAATATTTTTAAATGAAAAATACTTAAATTGATAGGACATGTTATATGGGGTCTTCAAGTGTTATTTTATGATATATCTTTGAAAAACTAGCTGTTGGAGAGCAAGTTCTAGGTCTATTTAATAAGACCTGCGCGAATGAGAGAAAACACATCAAGAACATCAGTTTTGAGCTTTTATAATAGTGCTATTGTTGTTGATATTTCTACGAGAGATTCTATTCAAGTTCTTGATCTAAAGCATTTATTGTTTGGCATCACCGATTTGAGTTTTAAATGTGATATTATCATTGTCTTCAGTGTTTCCCAATGAGATCCATCCAAGCTTTATTATATGCTTTTGAAAGTAATATTTATATTGATTGTTTGGTTTAGAATTGTTAGTAAATTGTTTTGAACTTTAAAGTCTGAAAATATTTTAAACGGTTTTTTACTTGATTATCCGATTACGTGCTTAATTTCTTGTATCCACTTATTTCTTTAATCTGATTTTATTTGCCTCACATTGTGATAATGGTATTTTAGGGCGTCACCGAGTCAGCACCAAGGCCATAACCACGTGTCCACCATTACCATGACGTGACCACATTCAAGAGTACAAAGGGTCACGCAGAAGCATACATCAGCCAAGGATCTTTCTCTAGAATCTCTTTTGTACCCAGGAAGGAGAAATGTGCCTCGTAGGGGCGTTGCCACCCAAAACTCTAGGTCATGCCCTTAAACGGCCTACTTTAGGGATTTAGTTCATTTTTCGCAACCGAGATTCCATACCAGTCTTTTTCTCTTCCAGAACTCTACTAATATTTGAGCTTCTCCATCAGCTCGTCTCCATAGGCCTAACAGAGGCTTGTGGGCTCCTCCAAATGGGCCCGAAATCCCAAGCCCAGTGATAATCTCCTAAATGCCCCCAAATATATCGGTTAAACATGGTTTTTTCTAATTAACCGTGTGTTGGCCTGATTAGGTAAAGCTAATCATTTCCAACGCCTGTAAATACCAAGGGCTATGTAAGCCCGAGGTAATACCCAATGTCTATTTACATAATTGATGCATTTTTGGAACTTTTTCTCTTTGAGCTTTTACTCTCACGCCGGAGGGGCTTCCCTAGGACAAATCACTGCCAAGCCTTGTGTGGCTACAGCTCCCTAAAGGGTAAGACTTTGGATTCTAGCTAGTTAGTCCTCAGGTAGTCAGTTATAGTTCACTTGAAGAATTTTCAACTCCAGCTTCAACTCAGCAACTCCATCTTAGCGGTAGGACCCATATATTCCTGACTGGACCATACTTGAGGTGTTTGCCACTTTAGGACACCAACAGTTTGGCGTCATCTATGGAAACTATGAAAAAGCCTTCCCCTGATCATTGCTCATTGCTCAACTGAGATTGGATAATCACAAGGTCTAGTTAGATAGATAGACATAGAACAGAAGCTCCCGCTGTGAGCAATTATTTTCCTCCAAAAAAATGAATGTCGAAAACCTCAAGGCCACACCCCTCAATTCCCGCCAACGAGGATAACCCCTCTAAAGGACCAAACATAGCCATCTATCCTGCCCCCTAGGGCTTTTGCGGGATAAACCTCAAGAGTTGCGGAAGCATCTTGAATTAATCACTTTGAGTGCCAGATAGGTGAGTTCAAGTCGTGCGTACAACTTCTTCTCGTGTGCCTGTCGCTGCCCTCTGTCCAAGGAGGACTACATCTCTAGACCATAGGGCCCGATGAGCGACCCCAAGACCACGACGTTCGTATGGCATCTGCAAATGGGCACGCACCTAGGGACTACCCTCCGCCTTGTGACCATGAGCCTACAGGCCTAAAAAGGGCCTCTCCAGCAGTGCCAAGATCCCCACCTCTTCCGCTGTGCAGACATGTAGCGAGGGTCCTATCAGCATCCCCCGATGGTCAAGCTCTTAATTGTCCAGCCAAGTCTGACTTTAGAGGCCGGCGCAAATGTGAAATTAGCTCATACTTGCCTCTCTCCTATCATATTGTGGGCTCGAACTGTGAGTAGTCACATATGGGGTAGAGTCCCAAGTAGGAAAAATTATGGAGAGCCACCTTACGGATATGGAAGCCCGCCTCTAGGAGGTAAACAGAGGTCGAGTAGGACAAGTCGTTATTATGGACGTGACATATCTACTTTTGGAAGAAGTTCTAGGAGAGGTAGTACTGAGAAACTTTGCTCACCCCCAGAGGAATCCATACAATAAGACATTGGATCCAATCGACCACTTGCCCATGTTCAAGTCTCATATGGATATGCAGGTGGCTTTTGTAGCCCTGCAATGTAAAGTATTTCCTATCACCCTTTTAGAGGCAGCGAGGTCCTAGTTTCAGGGCTTGAGGCCAGCATCTATCTTCACCTTCTGGGAGCTCGAGTAGTTGTTTCAGGATCATTTTAGTTACTCCCAACGGAGGCCAAAAACTATGGTCTATGTCCTTACTCTCCAACCAGGCGAATCCTTGGGAGAATACATCAAGCACTTCAACCGATAAGCTAACGTACATGATGAGCTCCCTGAAAGAATGGCACTAAACGCCTTTGTTGACGAGATCTGGAATCAGAGGCTATCTTATGACCTTTGTTCAAAATCTTGCCCCTACTATCAATTAGGCTCTGGATCATGGGACCAGATTTCATAATGCTGACCTTCGAGCTGCAAACAAAAGAGATAGGGAAGAAATGAACAAACAGAAAGAACTAAAGAATAAAGTTCCAAATCAAGCCCAAGGCTCAAGAAGATTACAAGTTAAAGGGAGATTGAGATCCCTGCCCGGGGACATGAGACCATTTCATCACTTAAGGAGTCGCCAACAAGGGTTCACTCTACTTACGGCCTCGATGGCCACCATTTTTGCAGAAAACTCAAGGCGTGATTTTTTCCTCTTCCGTTGCCCCTGAGAGGGAAACTGGCCAGTAAGTCAATGACCAAGTAATGCAAGTTCTATAGGGACCAAGGCCACTCCATAGAAAGTTGCTTCTAGCTTCGACATGATATTGAAGCCCCCATTCAGAGAGGCTATCTTGGGAACTATATCCGAAGAAAAGATCGAGAGCATCCCAACGAGAATGACCCCCAGGGAGAGCCTCGGGCCTAGAGAAGATGAGAAAACTATGACTGTCCTCGACCCTAGATGGTTGAGGTTATGGATGATCACTAGTGCGCGGACAATGAGATCAATGTCGTCTATGGTAGACTCAGCTCCGAGAGGGAAACGTTATCTTCTTGGAAGAGGCTGAGTGAATAGTCAAGAGGAAAACTAGCCCCCACCTCGAAAAGGGCCGTACAAAGTCACCAGGATTACACGTTCGAGCACCTACGATCTTGAGACAGAGGAAGACATGCCGCTCAGGCACCCGTGGAACGCTGAATATCTGAAGCGCTACTTCTATATCAAAGATTCAATTTTGTAACAATTTCAAGTATGTACGAGTATAACAATTTTGCTTATCCATAAAAGAGGTGTTCAAGGTAATGTGCCTCGTGCGATTCTCTAGAAAATGGAATCTCGACCCTTCGAGTCATGGATGATTCTCTAGAATAACGTCATAACCCTCAAAGCTGCTAATGATTCTCTAGAACAGCATCTTGGCGCTCAGTGTCGTAGATGATTTTCCAACAACGATATCTTAATCCTTAGAGTCGTGGATGATTCTCCAAAGACAGTATCCCGGCCCTCAAAGTCAAGGGTAATTCTCCAAGAACAACATCTAGACTTTTAGAGTCATAGATGGTTCTCCAACAATGGCATCCCGACCCTCAAAGTCATGGATAATTCTCCAGAACAACATCCTGACCCTTAAAGTCACTGATGATTCTCCAATAACATTATTCCTACCCTCAGAGTCAGGGATGATTCTCTAAAATGACTTCCCAACCCTCAGAGTCGTGGATAATTCTCCAGAATGACATCTCGACACTCAGCATCATGGGTGATTCTCCACAAGAAGTGATATCCTAGCGCTTAGCACTGAGGGTGATAACTGGACCCTCTCCACAGGTCAATAGTCTGTACTTGGAAAAAGACCAAGGTCATCCACCAAGGGCGGGGCATCGATCGGGTCTGAGGGCTTACAGCTAAGTACCTCTCCGCACCAATCGACTATTAGTTTGGCATTTAGAAGAGGAAGGTTCTCCTACATGGACTAAATTAGGATAACCTAAAAAGGTTCAAGAATGAACCTGACTATGGAGAACCCACTGATGATCGGCCATATGGGACCAACCATCGCGTTGTGCCCCTGAGGACCGAGAGGACCAGGCACCATGGGAAACCCTACTCCTAAGTCCGTGACACAATTTCCTTACAATTGACTCGTGTCCCAGAATGGGGGGCTAGTGGTCAATGTCCCTAGCCAGAGACGAGAAATTTTTAAAATTTTTACAACTCTAAAGACGATAATAGGCAAAAAGAAACTTGGCAAAAACGTTAGGTAAAATAGACAGACTCTGAAATACTATGGCAATGTCGCTCAGAAGCTCACACGCTCGAGAAAAGAAAAGCAATAATACACATAAATAAATTGATATGCTCAAAATGAGGTGTATATGTGGGGGATATCAGCCCCTTATAAGTCAGCAAAAAGAATAAGTGAAAAAAGGTTATAAAATCCTAAGTACTGAAGAAGTGACAGCCAAAAGTTCATTCCTCCCTGCCCTCATTCTGAGGGGCATCTTCTCTTTGGGAATGAGCGTCAATCTCGTCCTCTTCGACGTCCCCCTCACCAGCAACATCTTCTCCGGCATCTTCCTCGCTGACGTCTCCATGCTCGGTGTCGTCCTCTTAGTCCGTGAACTTCATCTCCACATGATCGGTGGGAAAGTTAAGGTACATGCGGTGAATGGCCTTCAGTGTGGCCCAGTTTCCTACCTCCAAAAAGTCATTAGTCATTTTCTACTGGAGCTTCACATATCTGGGTTCTTCCTCTACTGCTCTACTACCTCCAACCTAGTCTTCTCCCTGACCTGGTCAACGGCGTCCTGCCACTTCTACTCTTGGTGCTTCATGCATCGCTTGTTGTTAGCAAATTCAGTCTCGATCATGTCAACCGGGGACTTGAGATTCTGGTGGTCAACATGGAGACTGAGGTTCTCGATTTGAACAACAGACAGGTCAACATAAAGACTGGCCTTAACCTCGTTATTCTTCTAAATTATGGCTCGGTGAAAATCCAGCTCAGCAAGAAGTTCACTCTCCGAGAAAGTT
Source organism: Eucommia ulmoides (assembly GCA_016647705.1). Classification (NCBI taxonomy): domain Eukaryota; kingdom Viridiplantae; phylum Streptophyta; class Magnoliopsida; order Garryales; family Eucommiaceae; genus Eucommia; species Eucommia ulmoides. The sequence continues at coordinate 31,066,956 of CM028332.1, read as the reverse complement.
GGTTTACCAGCTATTTGAACCAAAAGATGGTCTGTCAGTGAAAATAAGTTGGGGAAAGAAGGTGGAGGACTAGAAAACTAAAAAAACTCCCAAAACAATTTAAGTGCTGAGATATCAGCAACCCGGGGTTCAAAAATTGATGATCAGAAAGATATCGCTAAAAAAAATGTCGTCTAGAGATCAACGATCGGAAATACATCATTCAGAAAAATATCGCCTAAATATCGCTGCTTAGAGGACACCATTCTGAACTCTGTTTTTTGGTCTTTGACCAGATATCTTCAACGTCTGCGCTCTCCGCTCTGTTCTCCTACAAAAGCTCTACATACCACCCAGGTGATGGGCAGTTTAGGTGACAAGCGTTGTAAATTTGTACAAGTTTGAGTTTTGTGCCGTTCAAAGGATGATGGTCAGATTAGCACCACTCAGAGGAGTATTGCTCAGATCTCACCGCTCTGAAGAATGTCGCTCAGAGCTTGCTGCTCAGAAAAGCAACGCCAAGAAAGTCATCATTGGAAAAAAAATCCCTGTACGTTGAGGTTTTTACACGCTCGCGTATTGACTACTCGCAAGTGCATGAGGTCAAGTTTTAGTATAGATAGATTGTGAGATCAGATATCATTCTACTGGGGATAGTGTAAATTAGTTGAATACCGTGATTTTCATAGTCTCATATTATCTCGACTTTTCAAGAATTGTTTGTATTTTAATTAACAACTAAGATAAATTACAACTATTGGGTTAGTTCTAACTATATTGATTACCTAGGTATTGATTTCTTTCATGTAATAAATATTTGACTTCGTTTAGTTAGCAATAACGGTGTTTATCCTATCCGACAATTTTTGTATCTATAACTCGCTTGCTCTCTCTTCTTAGTGTAAAGAAAATGAATATATGACTTCGTATTGATGCCAAAGTCCCTCTCAAACGTCTTTTCGAACACATAGTCACATGAGTCGTGAACCAACGTCATGGATTGCACACTCTCCAACTCTCTCCCGGGTTATTGGATCGTCGCGTTGTATTTAACCTTAGTCCGAATCCGGGGTTACCTCTCCCGAGTGTCAAACCCCATATTCTCTAATTATTTAAACTAGCATAATATCAAGAATAACGATAAACACAATCGGATTGAGACAAACAATCATTAAAGTAACGTATATTCAATCAAACTAGCATTTACATGACTTACAACAACACCTAGATTATATTTATCTAAACTACATGTTCTTAGTCATATAAACATACAAAACAAGAGGGATTCAACATCATTAGATATGGAAAAACAATTACAAAGATAAAAACAAAGGAAGAACGATTAAATTTGAGAGTGGAATAGTCTACAGTCGCCAAGGATTGGTCTGCAAATGCTTCGTCTTCTCAAATGATGAACCTCTTCTTCTGGCTCTCTCAAGAATGGATAAAGAACCCTAAGCTAAGGTTAGGAACGTTCAACAACATTTTTCACAAGTGGGGGAAAAGTATTTATAAGCTCAAGGTTTCAAAAATATCTAAAAATATATTTATGTCTGTGCAGAGCTGACCACCATGGCAGTGGGATTTACCGCCACGGCGGTAGGTAAATCGGTTAGCTCATTGTTGGGGCGGTGAGATCACGTTGCGGTGGTGGGCTAAAATCCTAACTCTTTGATCTTTTACCGCCGCAATAGTGGGACGTTGGGCTCAAATAGCCCTTCTCTGCATTCTCACCGCCGTGGCGGTGGTCACCCGCTTCGGCGATGGCTTGCTGTCCTGAAACCTTGTATTTTTCCATAGTTTGTTCACCGTTTTTCCACCATTTCACTCGTTTATAGGTCATTAACGTCCCTACACCTGAATTATATAAAAACTAATAAAACCACAATAAAACCTTAATAAAACACTTGAAAACTGGCAAATTCGGCTTAGAAGTAGATAAGTATTTTCAACCTATCAAGATCCCTTGCCAAAATCAACAATTTGTTAACGGTTCGAAAAGTGTCATTCAAAATTCTTCCCATTAGGGGTTGTTGCTCAGAGTTTCTTCACTCAAAAGATCGTTTACTAATAGTTTGAAAAGTGTTTAGAATTCTGCCCCTCGGGGGTTGTCACCCAAAATTTTGCTCGTAGAGGGTTGACGCGCTGCCTCAGCCCATTAGGGGAACACATGGCAACCATTTCCAAATTGGTCCTCCAGAGAACAATCGTATTGCGGTCCATCACCCAGATGTTCACCGCTTAGAAAAATGTCATCTAGAGAATTGCCCTCCAGAAGTCTGTCCTCCAAGGGACGACCTCCCAGGATTCTACCCGTTAAGGGTCATCGCTCAAAATTTCGTCGCTCGGGAGATTGCAGACCTTGAAATTGACAAAAGTTGAAAAATTTTCCTATCAGGCTAACGTGCTACTTTTGCTCGTCAAGAAGGTACATGGGAACCCTCCCCAAGTTGGTCCTCTAGAAGATGGTTATCTCGTGGTAAGATCAAGCTCTTGGAGGGAAGCCTCCTGGAGGTTAAGCCCAAGAATTTTTCCGCTTAGGAGATCACTAGCCCTGAGCCCAACAAAAGTTGAAAAAATACCCGTCGGGATGACGTGTTGTCTCTGCCCGTCAGGGGGGCATGTGGAATCCCTCTCCAAAAGGGTCACCCAAAAAATGGTCACTCAGAAGACTATCATGCAGAAGATCGCTACCTGAAGGATCGCCGGTCCCTTGTATTATTTCCCATGTTTCAAGACCTTCGGGGTCACCCGTTTCAGTCAAGGGAAGGGAAAAACTAATAAGGATGTTTTTGGGTATCACTAAGTAAGCATTAGGGCCCCAACCATGTGTCCACCTTCACCATGACGTATCCATATTCCAAAGTCTAGAGGGCCATGCAGAAACATACATCGGCCAAGGCTTCATCCTTGGAATCTCCTTCATACCCAAGAAGGAGCAGTGTGCCTCGTAGGAGTACTTCCGTCCATAACTCTACATCCTACCCCAAGATAGGATACTTCAAAGACTTAGCCATTTTTCTAAGCTGGCACTTCGTTCCCAGTCTGTTTCTCCTCCAAAACTCCACATATCTCCAAACTTCTCCACCAATTCGTCTCCACAGACCTGATAGTGGCCCACAAACTTCTCTGAATAGTCCCAAAAGTCCAAGCCAAGTGATTATCTCCTAAACGCCTAGGATTATCAGTTAAATAAATGGTTTCGTCTGTTTAACCGTGTTTAGGCCCGATTAGGTAAAACTAATCATTTTTAATGCCTATAAATATCAGGGGTTATGCAAGCTCGAGGTAATGCTTAATGCCCATTTATATACTTAACGCGCTTCTGTAACTTTTTTTCTCTAAGATCTTACTCTCACGCTGGAGGGGCATCACCGGGATAAATCCCAGCCATGCCTTGTGCAGATACAGCTCCTTGAAGGGCAAGACTCTAGATTCTAGCTAGTTAGTCCCCAGGTGTCAGTTATAGTTCACTTGAAGAATTTCCAGCTCCACCCCAACTGGATGACCCACCTATTCGTAACTGGACTATACTCGACGTGTTCTCCACTTTGAGACACCAACACATTGTATGTATCACGTACTAATTATTCAGGTCATTAATTGAGTATATCTGTATTGAGGTGGTAGAAGGTCTCTACGGGAAAAAACTTACATTTTTTTATATTTATAAGTTTGATCTGATTAGACACGTTTAGGACAATGTCTAGTCATGATATCTAAGTTTTGATCTTTTTCCTGTGAAAAAAATTAGGATTTGATCTTTGTCCTGAAAAAATGTTAGGTTATTATTTTTCCTTGAAAATAGTTAGGTTTTGATTCAGCCTATAATTGAATTGAATAGTGAATTGTAAAGTTTTATCCTAAACCTATGAAAATGATAAGTGAGAGAGTGTTAGGTTAATCTTTAGCCTGGAAAAAGGACATGGTTCTTCCTGAGCCTGTAAAAAAGATAATTGTAAAGGTTGATTATGAGTTTGTAAAAAGAATTGAGAATTGTAAGGGTTTGATTTCTATCTGGCAAAGAAATCAAAGGGTTTAGTGGATTGCGAATCTCTGTGGAGCACGGGGGACTGGATGTAGGTAAGAGAAGCTTACAGAACTAAAATATATTGTTGTGTGTTGCATTGCTTATTTTCTTATATGGTATTTGGGAGTGCATTTAGGGGTAAACACATTTTCGTTGTGTAACAAGATAATAATTGATTTAGAAAAATTGATTATTTGTATCTAAAGGACTTAATTGTTTAAATTTTATAACTACCCAATTCACCCCCTCTTGGGTAGCTCTTTGAGACAACACCTTTGATTTCTCTTCCATTATATACAAATTAAAGTAGGTTTTTTTCCATCATTTCACTATTATTTCATATTTGGTGTTTATCTGAAAAATTTTGTGTCGTCTGAACTTATGCATTTTGTTTTTGCTTATATTTGCTTTAGGAGAACTCTTTAAATGAGTGGGATTATTTATTGTAACTCTACTGATGATCTTCGGTTTTGGAATCAAGTTCAAGCGATGAATATATCGGATTATGGATGTGCTTTTCTACTCAATTCAATTGTTTGTTCGGTGAGAACAAATTTGTATATGCTTATCGTATTTGAATTGGCATTTTCTTTGTGTTTTTTTTCTCAAATTTCTATTTCTATTTGAAGTTTTGTGGGAATGAAAACAAAAAATTTGGGAACAATTATGTTCCGTTTCCAAAAAAAACACAAACAATTATGTTTCTGTTACAATTCTTTTCTCGAAATCAAATACCTTACTTAAACACACACTTAATGTTTCTTATGAATAATGATCAAATGAAACTGAGGGTGGATGAGATTCTCTTGGGCATAAAAGTGCCTTCAATTGCCCATTTTAAATTTCATCACAAATCGTAGGGAAAAAATGTTTTGTTTTGTTTTTTCAGTTCCCAGTTTTTTAGCACAAATTTTTAAGAATGGAGCATAAATAATTTAATTTTATAGAGCATTTTTTTTGTAGAAAATGCAGTGTATTTTTGGAAGTTTTTGTTGTATATTTTTTGGCAATTTTGTATAATTTTTTACAGTGTTTTTTTTTTTTTTTTGCAGAAACTGTAATGTATTTTTGGCAGTTACAATTTAATTTTGGATGAATTCCTGTGTTTCTAATTTTATTTTACAGTTTTTAACTTTAGTTTGATGGTGTTTCCAGGTTCCCAGGTTTAAGTATTACAATGGTGTTTTCAAATGTTAATTTGATGGTGTTTACAATTTTTAATTTGAAGTATTTTGATGAGAAATTATGTATTACAATGGTACATTATGGTAAAATGTAGTTATTGATATTTTGATGTATTTTGATAGGTTAACGTGGTGTATTATGGTGACATTGCGCATTTAAGATGTATCAAATTATTGTATATTTTGAACTCTACGGATACTTTCTCTTTGAAGATCTCTCACTTTAAACAACTTTCAAGTCAGCAATTCAACCACATTTGCAATTTTTTTTTAAGAAGACATGAAAAATAAAAATTAGAGAGACAAAGGAGAAAAAAGAAATGAAAGAGATTGGTGAAGGTAAGAAATTGTGTGAGATATGTATAGAAGGTTGAATATTATGTAGGGTAAAATATGAATAGTAAAATTATGTTTTGGAAGAAAATTATGCAAAACATAGGCCTATCTTGGGAAACTGCACATGAGCAGTAAACACTGTCAAATTGGATGGAAAATGTTAATTTTGCACTTTAGTTCACAACCACAAGGTGCAAAGTAACGTGCAAACACAAGGGGTAAAGTGTAATTAACCCCATTAGTTTTTCTTCATTTTCAATCACAATTGAATTCAATTATATGACATGAACCAAACTTAAAAAAATTATTATATTTCAATTATTATTTTTTTGTTGGAAGTTTTTTTTTTTTAAATTAGTCTTTTTTATATATGTTTTAGTTCGTTGAATAATTTGTCATTCCTCCGTTTTCAATAAATAAAAAAGGAAAACTATATACTAAAATTTAAAAGTTGAAAACTATAAATTAAGAATAACTTTCTAATTTTTATTTTATATTTAAAAGATAAATCAATTATTCTTACAATAATTACTATGCAAGATTGTTTTTCTTTTTATTTATGATTTTTTTTTTATATATATAATACAACTTTCTAAATAATTAGAATTAGAAAAATTATTTAGTTTCTATAATATTTTATTCTGTTATTTTCAAAAATAACTAATTTGAAATCAATCATAAAAAGTTAAATGCATCCATAACTCAGGGATTTAATAATATTATTGTAAAGTGTTAGAAAATGATTTTTGGTCGTAGTTTTGGTTCTAAAATTAGCAACTGAGATGGTTTTGATATTGGTTTTGGTTTTGGAATAGTAATCGCGTTACCAAATCGAGTAATTGAACCGCATAGCCAAATTGCTAACGTAGCATTGTTACCATTTTTTTTTCAATTTATTCCATTGTTAATATTTTTGCATGTTTATTTTATCTTTGTCTTAGTAACAAAATGTTATTGTTATATTAAAATGAAAGGAAAAAAAATGTTATTATGTTGAAATTTCAGCTTGGTAATAAAATGTGTTGATCTTTGTGAAACTTAGGTTAAGTTCAACGATTTGACAATAGGGATGGCAATTAAAACCAGAATCGACAGGTAACCGAATGAAACCAAATCGAGTGGTTCGACTTTAAAAACCGATTAAATGTTTTTGGTTGCGTTTTTTGTTTTCAATTTAGTAGTCGAAGCGGTTTTGGTTTTAGTTTTGATTTTGGGATAGTAACTATAAAACTGAACTGTGTATACTAAGTTGTAATCATGCACTCTTCTTTCCTTCTCTCTCTCACTTGGTTATACAAAGTAACCTAATTTCCTAATTTTGAACCATCGCCATCGTCCTCCAGCGCCGAGCCATCGCCATCAACGTGCCATCCCTGCTCCATCACCCTTTCACCAGAGCACAAAATCTTCACAACACCTAAGCACCCTCGATTAAATAATCAAGCACCGCCCTTTCGATGAACTAAACTCATTCCTTTCACGGTGAGTATATGTCCCATAATTTTAATTTATTTGATTTTTGATTTCTAACTTTGATAGTTTGATTTACTGATTTTTGAAACACCATTAGATTTCTAATTTTAGATTTATCATTTTCATTTTTATTTTGGGGTTTTTCTACTTAGGGATTTGATCGATCCCATCATCTTCATTCTCAATTCGTTAGGGTTCTTTATGTTCGTGTTCTCAATAATGTTGTTGTGTGTATATGTATTTGGTTTCTGCGGGGTTTATATTAAGATGATCATGGACTAGGAGAAAATAACAATATGGAAAGCATTACTGTTGGGTTTACGCATGCCTCCAATGTTCTAATTATTTACTCATTCATATCTGTTTGGTTTGTGGGAGGCCATACTGCGTTCTATTTATATTTGATCAATACTAATCATGTGTTTATTAGACTAATATCACATTCTTAGAGAATCTCTAAGATATGTGTCATCCCTTTGTGCCATTTTGGCATACCTGTAGATGAAGAGCCAAAAGTTGGGATTAGTGGGCGGATATGTTAATTAGTTAATTTGAGTTTAAATATGGTTAGTTAATATTGAATTGTTTAATTAGGATTGGGTAGGATTTGTCTGGTTAGATTTATATTAATTTTGGTTTAATTAAATTTAATTAGATTTAAATAGGTTTCGTTTATTTGTATTTAATTAGGTTTGGTGGAGATTAATTTATTAATTTATTTTATTTGGATTGAATTAGATTAATTGGTTAATTTTATTTTATTTGAATTGGATTAGATTAGATTAGTTTTATTTGAGTTAAATTTGATTAATTTTAATTTTAATACAAAAATAAAAATGGCACACCAAAATATAGCACCTCCCTTGGAGTGCCTTTGAGATTTTGGTGTGCCATAAGTATTTTGATGTGCTATTTAGGCAAATGGCACACCAAAATATAGCATCTCCATTGGAGATGCTCTAAATGATGTGTATTTTTTGTTTTTAGACTTTGTTTTAACTGGGAATATGCCACAGGTAATAATTAACTGGGAATATACATCCATACAACCATCATTATGCCGTAGGTAAAAATTTCTCCTTCTCCTCTCCCTATCCATTTTTCTCTCCAAATCTCTATTGCCACTCCACAAATGTGTACCTCCCACCATCCTCTTTCCATCTTCTCAACCCACAGACACAACAGAAAACTGTACATATAATCTTTCCATTTGATTGTGTGGTTAAATTCTGGCATTGTCTGATGCATATTTTTAAGCAAGGGGTTTCCATTCTGAATTTGTAATTGTTTGATGCATATCTCTAAGCAAGGGATTTTGTGAATTGTTTTGCTAGTCTCAATGCCAATAGTTTAAAGCAAAGTTTATCTAGGTGTATTTAGTGGTGATTTTTTATTTAATTAATTTCTTAAGGGTCATTAGATGTTGATATATGAAAAAACTTAGTTAGGATACTATTTGTGACAACTGAAGGTTGTGGGGGTGATAATATTGTTATTTTGAGGATGATCATAATTTATATATTGCAAGCGCTCAAGCCTAGTAGCCAAGCAGATAAAGGGTTGATCTGGCATAACAAGTTAACATTCAAGTTGTTGGAGAAGCAGTAGGATGAGCGTTGCAGAAGAACTGATGCTTAGAGATCGATGATATTCTATGGCTTCCCCTGGTTAGATTGATGAAACATTAATCAGATGATGAATAAGGGAATTAGAGTGAGAAGAATTTTGCTGGTGTTGTTGAGAATGGAGGTGTTGCAGACATGGAACCGTTTTGCTCCTGTCCAATGTAAGTAAATTATTTAATTGATAATTGTCATATTTTGTATCACGTTGGTTTTGTAAAAATTTGGAAACTTGAGATGTTTTTCTATTTCCTATTTCCAAAACAAAACATTCAGCATTAAGCGAATATGAGCTTGAGTTCATATTAGTTTGGTATTGAGTACTATTTGTCATGTTTTTATGTGTGATTTAATTGAAATTTTTATCAAATTGCAATGGATGTGGTAGAGATTTTTATGATTTTGGGTCTTAAGTGATATTTGTTGATCCCGAGGTTTTGATGGATAATTAAGAGTTCATGTTTTTTGTGGAAATAATGTATTTGTTGAGTGTTTCAGTATAAGAGTTCCAATTAAAGATTGAATCATGAAGAAATTATCAAGGATACAAAGATGGATATTGAAGAAATAAAGAGTATTGAAGATTCCGAAGAAATTAGGTGAAAACAACTCAAATACTCTTATACTCTTAATGTATCCCGAATTAGGATTACATATGACACAAATTGATATATTATATTTGTGTGTGTTTAATTTGATAAAGTTTAGGATCCTGATTAGTGTTCAAATATTTGCTCTAATGTGAAATTAAAAAAATGAAAATTGATCTAAGTGAAATGAGTGTTTAAAATTGAATATTAGTGTCAATTGTGTTAAGCGAGAAAAGCAATCAGTTAATGGGATTAAACGATAAAATTTGGAGTTGAAATAAGTTGAGAAAGAGAGCTTCCAATATTGTTCGGTCAACTGACCAGCAGAGGTTCGGTCAACCGAGTGGCTATAAGTTGGAAAATGGTAACTCTCTAAATCAATTGGTCAACTGACCAGGGGAGATCGGTCAACTAATTAGCCAAGTGAAAACTCTCTGAATCGATCAATCAACTAACCGTGGTAGGATCAGTCAACTGACCATGGCTTGATTTTAGCTTAGAAATATAACCTGAATCAATCAGTCAATCGATTAAAGGGTATTTAGCCAACCGACTACTATTCACGTCAATTTCACGCTTGATTTTACTCGCAAGTGCACGAGGTCAAGTTTTAATATAATAGATCTTATGATCGAGTGTCGTCCTCTGGGATTGGTATTCGGATTAGTTGAATACTACAATTGACATAGTTTAATATTATCTAGACGGTTCAAGAATTACTTTGAGTTTGCTAATCGAAAAACTAAATTAAACCTAAACAACTTTAGATTAAATCTATTAAAATGGATTACCTAGGGATTAATTTTGTTCACTAATACATGTTTGATTTCGTCTAGTTAACAATAAAGGTGTTTATTCTATCCGACAATCCAGGTTTCGTAAACTCGCTCACTACCTCTCCCGATCGTAAGGTGAGCGAATATGTACCTCGTATTGAAGTTGATATCCCTATCTAACATCTAAATGAGTACATGAGTCTTAAACCAACATCACGGATTGCACACTTTCTAATACTCTCCCGAGTCATTAGATCGTCGTGATGTGTTTAACCTTAGTCCGAATCTGGGGTTACCTCTCCCAAATGTCAAACTCTATATTCTCAAAACCAACCCTAATACCATAACAAGCATATCAAGGATGTAATAAAATGGTAAATACAATCGTATTTAAACAACAACTGTTAAAGAAACGTATATTCAATTAAACGTGTATATACGTAAACTACATCAACCTCTAGATAATATCTACTTAACCTACCATGATCACAACCATATAAACATTAAAACAAGAGAAATACATCATAATTGAAGATATAACATTTAAATATAAAAAAAGGAAACGAGGATAAAAAGGCAAATCTGAGAGTAGAGTGTTCTACTTTCGCCAAAACCGTTCCGAAATCACTTCCTCTTCTTCACAAATGAGATCTCCTCTTCTAGATCTCAAAATATGACTAAGAACAAGTGTAGAACGTCCTCAATAATGGGTAGGAGGAAGGGTATAAGACAAAGATAAAAAAATATCTAAAAAATATATATATATAATCCAACTATCAAATTGACCGCTGCAGTGGTGCGAAGTTAGTGGGCGTTCTGCCCTTTCACCGCTGTAACGGTGGACAAGCAGAATGTTTCAATTATTTTTGCTCATTCACCGCTGCAGCGGTGAAGCTACTGGCTCCCTCTTTGATCCTCTTAATCGTTTTTCCGTCAATTTCCTACCAATTTGCTTGATTATCAATTGTTTACGTTCCTACACTTGATTTATATAAAAATGAATATAAACACTTTAAAATATTATTAAAACACTAAAAAACTATTAAATTCGGCTTGGAAATAGATAGGTATTTTCAACCTATCAAATACCCCCAAACTTGAAATTTTGCTAGACCTCGAGCAAAACACCCTAACACTAAAATAAACTAACACTACTAATTAACTAACTTTAATACTAAACACGAAAAAACATAAATGAACTAGAAGTAACGACATGCGAGTTCCAAATTCACCTAATAAACCAATTTTTTTTCCCTCAACGGCCCCTAATCAAATCAAGTTCAGGAATGAAACACACTACGTGGTGTTCTAGAATTTTAACACTCAATATCAGTAAAGGCCATTCTAGATCCATTCAAAGTGTGTGTGTGAAAACTCAAATATATAACTATTCAAACACGAGATTGGATTATTCACTAACCAAGCTCATGACTTTAAGCGTAAAGGATTTAGAAATCCATATTCTTGACTGGGTTCGACTCTCTACTAATGTAGGCTTGGAAGTTCAAAAAGATCAATAGGGCTTGGTTCAGTTTTTGGAAAATGGCCAAGGGTATGTCAGGAATAGAAAATAGGTAACTGTTATAATTCAACGATACCCGAGGCACAACGCTTGGCGCTCAATCTTACTCGTTACCCCAAACATTTAAGAAACAACCATGAACAAACATTTAAGAATGTTGTACTCACTTGTCAAAAGAAACGAAAATAGAACTATATTTACATATGTTTTTTTTTTTTTTTTTTAACTCAAAACCACACCCTCAAACTTATTTGATTTGTATAATTTAAGGGAAGTGAGAATATGATAGAAAAAAGACAAGTGAGTACTCTAATACCAAACCTATCAAACATTTTCCCAAAACCCAACCGCTCACTTCAAGTAGTATAAACAAATGCTAACCTGAATTTCACTCACATTATGCCTTTAGTTTAGCGACTTAGGTTTGGAAATAGTTTTATTGGCCAAGGCATTTTTTACATATTCAGAATTGAAACGGCTATAGGCTTCAACAGGGTAACGAGGGATAAACATATTGCAAGGTAAGTTTCAAAGGCTCAAGTGATAAAAATGAAAGCCTAAATCATGTCTCCTGAACTACCTCGCCTAGGATTTTGCCTCAAGTTTACCTAAATCAAGTTCTAAAATCCTTAAAAGTGTCATGAACTTGCTACTGAATAATCAACATCAAATTATTTGAATAGCTATACAATGAGTCTACGTGATCGTGGAATTTAGGATCAAATGATTTTTACTTAATCAACATGCCAAGCACACAAAACACACATAAATGGGCATTACCCCTGACCTCGATATACAACTAGGGGATAATTTTCATCATCTAGTAATGGCCTAGAAGAACTAATTAACTCAACACACAATTACTACTTAACACATGAATACAATTAGACTAATTTTATACACTGAAGCTAAACACATATCCATATATTGCACTAAGCATTCACAACATTACATTTTACATCTAAACATGCATAATCAAAAACTACAGATTAACTTAAACTATAAAACATGTTTAACAACTATTAAAGTTTACAACATATCCATCAAAATGTCTACAAACCTTAAAAACTTAACATACATAAAACATTTATAACTACAAAACAATAATAATATCCCAATACAAAACATAAAAACATCCATCCTGCAAAACAAAAACATCCATATACATTCCCCAAAACTTGAACTGGTCAGTGTCCACAATGACCCATCAGCTATCCCAAAAATAGCATATAGCAATGATGACAATAATGGGTTGCGAACATGTACTGGGAGGTGAGACTTACTGTCCATCTCAGAGAATGTCATCTCTACCACCGTCACAATGAAATGGATTGTGTGGAGGCTGTAACAAGTGTGGTGGAAATAGTGGCATCGAGGGGTAGCCGCTCATATCGAAGCCTGCCTGAACTCCGTAGTACGTGTAAGCGTGATACTGCATCTGATGATATTGATCCAGGTACCTACGGAATTCGGTATTTTCATTGTGGATTTGATACTGCTCTTGCAGAATAACAGCAGCATCCAGCCGAAGAGCCTGGAGCAACTCCCCCTAATGAATCACCTGTTGGTGAATGTTGTCCAATGTGATCCTTTGGCGGCCGAGAATCTCAGCAACTAGTGCCTCAGACGGCCCTACTTCTTCTTTTTTCGGCCCTTCTTCATGTTCACCCGGCCCATGAACTTCGACGTTCCATATTTGATTCGTTGCAGCTAGATCCATAGGTCTTTTGGGGACGCATGGGCTATCGCATGAGATCACCACACCTACCCTCCTGAGAAGTTCGTTGAGAAAAGATGGGAAGGGCAGGCCGACTTTTGTGGTTTGGATGGTATGCTGAATAGACGAATAGTTAAGGAACCCAACATTCAACGACTTGCCAGTCTCAATAGCATAAAGCGTCAATGCTCGGTCTTTGGAGACGTCGAACAAATGAGATGTCGAGATAAGGTTGGAGCATATGAAGTGGAATCAAATCTTCGGGAATTAGTTTAAGAACTTGGATGGAAAGATAGTGAGACCCGACCCCGTAGGCGTCCATCGAACATTTCCAGTACGTAAGGTCTAGATGACCGTTCGTAGGTCTTCGTCCTCCTCTTCTTCATCTGAGCCTTGAGGTCATTCCGGAGGAACCAATCCCACTAGTTCATTGATTGTGTCCGGGTGAAATTTTACTGGACGAGTCCGGACCCAGGTTCGGTTGTTCTCAGCTTCAACACAATTTGCATAAAATTCCCGGACCAAAACTACATTGCCCGGGGTCGGTTGTCTGCACAACCGTTGCCAACCTCGCGCCCTTATAACATTTGTAATTTTGGCCGAGAGCTCATCCAAGTCATCAAATATGTGCTCCCGAACGCTTGTGCTCAAACCGATTAAAATGTTGTTCTACCCGTTTGGAAACAAATCGGCCTGAGTCATAGTCTGAGGCGTGATTGCAGGATTGTGAACCGGATCCCTCACCTTTTGGACATTTGGTTGTGGCCCTCTTCGGCATTGTCCCTATCAATTCAACACACAAAAAATGGCCACCCAATCACAACAGAACAAGACAATTCAATCTAATGATTCAAATCGTCAAGAACACCAACTATCCGCAATGTGCATACACCAATCACAACAATTTCAACAAAATTTTCAAAAAATTGGCATAAAATCTTGATTCACACAAAGAAACCACCCCTAATCAACATGTTCTTCACCAAAATCCGACCCAAAACCACAATATCATGAAAAATCGCAAAAATGGGATTCTAGGGTTTTATAAACAATACAAATTCAACCAATCTTTCTGTGTACATGCAAATCAACACAAGATTTAAACATACACATGTAATGTATGTTCAAAACAACTTACTTGTCGAAATTTTGAGTGCCCAACCGTTGAGAATGGTGAAAATCGCCCATTTTGAATCTCTAACCCTAGAATCTCTAATTTGAGGTTTGAAACTCGAATTTGGTGGATGATTGATGGTGGGGATCTATGATTTTTAATATGAATAGATGGATTTGAGGTTTTATAATGGTTTGGGAGGAAACAATCGAGAGGTTTTGAAATTAAGGGTTTGAGAAATGACGATCTATTGAAGCGACGCCTCTCTTATCTAAACAGGGGCGTCATCATTGCAGCGGTGAAAGCCCAATGGGCTTTCCACTGGCTCACCATTGCAGTGGTGATAGACCTGCAAAAATTTGATAATTCTCTGCATTTTTCTCAATAAGGCCTTCCACCACTCGCTTCCACTCTGCTATTTTAACGCTTTCATGAATGTAACACTACCCCAAATATCCGAACTCCTCAAATCACCCTCAAACATGCTTCAAGCCCATTTTGGCCTCCAAAAAGTACTAAATACCAAAATTTGGTGAAAACCAATACCATCGACTTTATATCAAAAAGTGCACTTGATTTACCGTCTCCAGCTAGACTTAGCAAATTTCTACCTTAGTCATCAACAAGGGAGATACTCTCCACAACTCGTTCTTTGTTTCTAAAATAGTGCTTGATCCTCTCCCCATTGATTCAAAAAATGCGTTAGTCATCACCTTCCAATTTGACGGAGCCGAATGAAAATACATGCTTGATCCAGAATGGTTCGGACCATCTGGGCTTCAATTTTTCGAGAAAGAGCCTCAACCGAGAATTGAATACCAGGACTTGTTGGTTCGAGTTGAACTCCCTCCTAACTATTTGTTTATCATGTCACATCTTCATTTTATCTTTGTAGAGCTTGGCGTTCTCATAAGCTTCATTCTGGAATTCCTCCATCTCGTTGAGTTGAAGGAGACGTTGTTTACTCGAAGCATTAAGATCAAAGTTCAACTTCTTGATTGCCCAGTAGGCACGATGTTCTAACTCCACTAGCAAATGACACACCTTTCCAAACACCAACCGATATGGTGACATGCCGATCGGTGTTTTGAAGGCCATGCGGTATGCCTATAATGCATCATCCAACTTCACCGCCCAATCTCTACAATTAGAATGAACCATATTTTCCAGAATTTGCTTGATCTCATGATTTGACAATTTGACTTGGCCGTTTGTCTATGGATGGTAAAGAAGCATCACTTTATGCTAGACCCCATACTTTGTAAGCAAAGTATTGAACATTTTATTACAAAAGTGAGTCCCTTCATAATTGATAATGGCCTGAAGTGTCCCGAACTGTGTCATGATGTTCTTCTAAAGAAACCTCAGAACCACCTTGGCATCATTAGTTGGCATTGCCATAGATTTGACCCATTTGGACACATAATTCACCGTCGATAAAATGTACTCCGGATCGAAGGACGGCAAAAATGGCCCCATGAAGCCAATCCCTCACACATCAAACAGTTCCAATTCAAGAATGGAAGTCAGTGGCAATTCATGCCTTCTTGAGATGTTGCCAACCCTTTGGTATTGATTGCAGGTTTTCACAAACATATAAGAATCACGAAATGATGTCGGCTAGTAAAAACCTGACTGAAACACCTTAGCAACCGTCCGCGTTGCTCGAAAGTGTTTACCACATGGTGATGAATGGCAATGGTATAGAATACTAGTCATTTTCTCTTCTGGAACACATCTCCGGATCACTTGGTAAACACACTTCTTGAACAAAATCGGTTCGTCCCACATATAATGCCTCGAATAGAATAAGAATTTCTTCCTCTAGGCAGTTGAAAGATCCGGCGGCAACACCTTGAATGCTAGATAGTTGATGATATCAACAAACCATAGAAGTTTGGTGTCAACTTTGAACAATTGCTCATCCGGGAACACTTCCGTGATACAAGACTCATCACCCACGTCCTCTTGCACAAGCTGGGATAGATGATCAGTAATGTATGACCCCGATCTGTGATATGCGTATGATTGAAATCGCGTTTTAAAATGTTTGAAAATATTGGGGTGGATGGTGTAAATTAATTATGTGAAGTTAAATCTTTGGAATCAAATTGTAATTTTTCAAATCATTAAAATGAGAATGGGTTTAATTAAAAGCTTAACTAAAAATAGGGGGAGGATTGTGTTAATTCTTTATATATATATATATAGATATATAGATAGATATAGAAATTAAGAGAAGAATCGCGAAGAAGGAGAGAGAGAAGAGAACGGAAGAGAGAGAGAGAGTCCGCTGGAGTGGGTTTTCGGTGTTTTCGCCGTCCAAATTTCTCCAACGGTGGGTTTGCGTGACTTAGTACGTGTGTGTGAGATTGTGTGTTGTTAGGACGTTTCGCTCCGGTGGTGTGTGCTTCGTCGCCGTTGTTCGGTAAAGGTATGTGGATGTGCGTGTGTATGTGGGTATATTTTCTGGTCGTCTAGTCGTGTATGTCTATGTGTGTGTTTAATGCTGTGGGTTTTGTTGGTCAGCCATGTGGGTGTCTGTGTTTGATGTTTGAGTATAGGATGTGTTCAACATGGTGTATGTGTGTGTGTGATCGGAGGTATCGCCGTCGGCGAGGAGAGAGAGAGAGTTATCGATTGTGTGTGTGTGCCTACTGTATGATGCATATGCTGCAATGGTGTGTGTGCATTTGCGGTGGGCAGTGCATGTAGGTGTGTTTGGTGTGTGTATGGGTGTTCAAGATAGTGGGTGTTGTCGGCTGGAGAGTTAGAGAGAGAGAATGTGGGTTTCGATTTTGGGTGCATGTTCCGTTCGACATTGTGAGTGTTACGTCTTCGTGGATGTGTGGTGTGATCGGAGCAAGATCGGTCGGCGGTGAATCCCAGAACAGAAACAAAAAATGAAGAGAGAGAGAGGGTCGGTGATGGTCCGGTTGATGGGGGTGGTGATTGTTCGGCGGTGGGTCTCCATGTTTGTCGTGTATGTGTTGTTATGTATGTGGTGAGTTTGGTCAGTGGGTAATCGACGAGGTCAGTGGTAGTTCGTTGAGGGTGGTCGTCGGTCATGGAGTTAAGTCAACAGAGAAGTGAGTAAGTGTGTGTTTAGTTGTGGGTATGTGATCGGGGGTGTGTGTGAGAGTTTTCTGGGTGTGTATGTGTGCTCGGATCGTTGGCGGTGAAGATCGGCGGGAGGAGTGAATGTTGGCCGACGTTGACGAATGAGATCGGCGATAGCTCCAACCCGAAACAGAGCAGGAAGCAGAAATAAAAAAGAAAGAAGAAGAAAAGGAAAAAAAAAAAAAAAAAGGGGGGAGGAGGGGGGGAATTACATAAACCACCCCACTGAAAACATAAATCCAATATCTTGGCCGGTGGAAAATTCGAGGAAGGTAAAATTTTGCACTTCTTTAATATATATATTTAATTGTCTCAATGTAAAATCCATGTTATCATTATCGTTGAATTTAGCATTATGTGTTTGCATGAAAAATGTCGAAATGGCGATAAGAAATAGTGAGACCGTTTACACGAATAAATTCGATATAGTAAATTTTATAATAAAGCGCAGGGAATAGGAAATTATGAAATTTAGGGTCCACAATTCATGATTAAGTTATGTTTACATAAAATATTAATTTAGGCCCTGTCACCATTAGATTTGCAAGCACCGGAGTTCTAATTGAGGCTAGTCGGTTAAAGTTTACGAAATCGAATATTCAGGTGAGTGTACTGTCTTCTTGCCAAACTATTTTCTATGTACATATATGATGATATATGTGTTTACTTACACTGTATGATTTCATAAATGATATGGATCAAGCAGGTTTTTGGGGTGAGTTGGTAAAATGAATTTCCGGGGAATTGTGTTGGTTTCTAAAAAGAATGATTAAAAATAATTTTCGTTGGATATGGGTGATTTTGAAAAGAGAGTGAAAAATATATAGTTTTCTAAAAATGCTTGGTTTTCTAAAAACAAATGTGGAAAAACAATTTTTACTGAAATCGATGGTACAAAGGTGGAAAACTGGTTTTTTTTACTGAAATTGGTGGTACTTTTAAAAAGGAGAGTGAAAAACGTGATTTTGAAAATTCTCCCCGAAAGGGGTGTGGTTTATATTCTCCCCATAAGAGGTGTGGATTTTTGACGATGTGGTGTGAAAATGTATTTCTTCCCGTAAGGGATATGGATTTTTAACTATACTAATGATTTTGACAATGCCATAGTTGTTCTCCCCGAAAGAGATGTGGATTATATTTTTCCCCGTAAGTGGTGTGGATTATATTTCTCCCCAAAAGGGGTATGGATATTTTGTAGGAAGGCATTCCCACGGATGTTACGGTACCGTTGCAACTCCCGATCGTGAGGTTAAACGATCACTATGGCTAGTCAGTGTGTGTTGTGTTCGAGGTGTGTGTTTTGAGATTATGGTGATTGGTATGGTTTTATACCAGATGGAATTGAATGGAACTTATCTATATCACTTTATTTTCACTACTTATATTCTTGAGATTTTACGAGTTATGTAGTGTTTTATATATTTAAGCTTGATCCAGTTAGATGTTGTATAATGAATTATTATTGTAAAATGTTTTTACTAATAAGACAGTACACTCGCAGATGTAGCGGATAGGAGTCGGTCGGTCCCCTACTGGCGCTAGGTAGAGTCCTACAATGGAGTTGTGTGAGGGTTTTCTTGATGAGCAGGCTGAGGGGAACCTAAGAGAGGTTCATGGGTATTTATATTTCGGTATTATTATTTTTGAGGACGGGTGTGGCTCCATAGCACTAAACTAATATTTGTTGTATAGATGATTTGTATATTGTTTTATGTTTGTTGGAATATATGAGTTGGTTTGACGGTCAGGTGATGTCATGTCGACGCCACACCGCCCCCACGGTGACGGGTGTTCGGGATGGGGTGTGACAAGTAACTACATTCTTACTTTATTTTTTGTCTCTAATCTCCGCATCAAATTCTTGGAGCAAAATAATCCATCGAATTAGATGCGGTTTGGCGTCTTTCTTGGCAAATAAGTACCGAATGGTAGCATGGTCAATATAAAGGATCACTTTGGATCCTATAATATAGGACTGGAACTTATCACACCTAAAAACCACCGCCAACATCTCCTTCTCAGTAGTAGTGTAATTCTCTTGAGCTTCATCCAACGTCTTGCTAGCATAGTATATGGATCAGAAGATCTTCTCCTTATGTTTGCCTAAAACCATTCCAATCACATAGTCGCTAGCATCGCGTAAGATTTCAAATGGCTCATTTCGATCCGGAGCGACAATTATAGGAGCCGAGATCAACTTCTTCTTTATAACATTGAATGCTTCAACACAAGCTTCATCGAAATTAAACGGCACATCTTTTTCAAGTAAGTGACATAAAGGCTTTACTATTTTAGAAAAGTCCTTTATGAATCGCCGGTAGAAGCCGGCATGGCCCAAGAAGCTTTGGACACCCTTTACATTGATCGGAGGTAGAAGTTTATCGATCATTTTAATCTTGCCTCAGTCCACCTCAAGCACCTTGGAATAGACTTGATGACCTAAGACTATCCTATCCTTGATCATAAAATGACACTTTTCCCAATTAAGAACTAAGTGTTTCTTTTCACAACGGTTGAGAACAAATGACAAATTGTATAAGCAATGGTCGAAGGATGAACCAAATACCAAGAAGTCATCCATGAATACTTTTATTTTGTCTTTTACCATATCCAAAAAGATAGCCATCACACACGATTGGAATGTGGCCGGAGCATTACAAAGACCAAACGGCATACGACAGTAGGCAAATGTTCCGTACGGACGTGTGAAGGTTGTCTTCTCTTGGTCTTCCGATGCAATAGCTATTTGATTGTATCCTAAATAGCCATCAAGAAAGCAATAATAATCATAACTGACAAAACGATCTAGCATTTGATCAATGAACGGTAGAGGGAAATAATCATTTTGAGTAGCTTTGTTCAACCTTCTATAATCGATACACACTCTCCATCCAGTGATGGTTTGTGTAGGAATTAAATCATTTATTTCATTTTCCTCCACTGTCATTCCATCTTTCTTGGGAACTACTTGCACCGGACTCACCCATTCACTATCCGATATTGCATATATAATATCGGCATTCAATAGCTTCAACACCTCAGCTTGAACCACCTCCTTCATTGCTGGATTTAGTCTTCTTTGGTGCTCAATAGAAGGCTTAAACGAGTCCTCCATCAAGATATTATGCATGCAAATTGTAGGGTTAATTCCTTTGATGTCGAAAATAGACCACACGAAGGCGGATCTATGTCACTTCAAGATACGTAGAAACTTTCTTTCTTTCTCTTGAGTCAAGGATGAAGAGATGATGACCGGATCAGTTAAGTTCTCTCCCAAGAAAGTATACCGAAGGTGATTCGGTAATTGCTTGAGAATTAACCCACCGTGAGATGGAATTGAGGGTTCGGGAGAACTAACTTCATCTTGAATGGTCTCCACTTGAATCGAATCCACTACGTCTTTAGGTATAGTTTCCATAGATAGAACGTAGTCCACAACACCGTCTTTTGTGGTTGAGCCTTTTTCACCAAAATCTCCCATAGATAGGGAATTTGTGATAGCATGCACCAATGGATCCCATTCCAAATTCTCATGAAAGAATTCCCTAACGCACGAGTCAACAACTTCTACTCGATTACATGCAGGGTATTTATCCGAAAAATTTGTAGTCTTAAAAATATTGAATTTCATTTCATCTTCATTCACCCTCAACGTCAAATTTCTGTTATGTACGTCTATCAACGCCTTTCCCATGGCAAGAAAAGGTCTCCCAAGAATGATAGGAATCTCCCTATCCTCTTCTATTTCCAATACGACAAAGTCCACCAAAAATATGAACTTGTCCACCTTCACCAATACATCTTCAATAATGCCCTTTGGATAGGTCAACGTACGATCTGCCATTTGGAGAGAAATTGTAGTCGGCTTCGCATTACCAAGCCCCAACTTCTGGTAAATGGATGATGGCATTAGGTTGATGTTCTTTCCTAGATCACACAACGCTTTATCAAAGAGATTTTCCAATAGTGCACGGAATTATGAAACCCCAGCGATCTTTCAACTTTTGAGGCAACTTTCTTTGAAGTATCGCATTACACTCCTCCGTCATCTTGACCGTCTCATATTTCTCCAACTTTTTATTCTTTGTCATAATGTCCTTTAAGAACTTCCCATAGTTAGGCATTTGTTCCAAGGCATCTGCAAATGGTACGTTGATATGAATTTTCTTAAAGATGTCAAGAAATTTAGCAAATTGAGAACCCAACTTTTTCTTCTGGAACCTTATCCTTTGGCTTATGATTTTCAACATCAAGTTTCACTCTCGGCTCTTCCTCTGTTGGCTTACTTGCTTCGACTTCCTTTTTGCTCCTCAGGGTTATTGCCTTGCACTCTCTCGGGTTAGTCTCCGTGTTACTTGAAAACTTCCCCTTAGTTTGCTCTTTGATAGCACTAGCAAGTTAACCGATTTGAGTTTCCAACGATTTCACAGTTGCATTCGTGTTGGTACACGTGGTCTCAATCGTGTCTAGCCTCGTCTCATGTTTGTTGAGCCGGTTATGCATTTCATACATAATGGTTTGAGTCTCCTTCATGAATGAACCAAGTATGTCTTCCAATTGTGGCTTTTGCCTTTGCATTAGAGGTTGTTGCATTTGACGGTTTTGTTGTATAGATTGATATTCTTAAGCTTGAGATCCATATCCGGGAGACAGTCGCAATGTGTTCTGATTATTCGCATATGAAAAATTCTCATGATTACGAATTCTGCGATGATAATGAGTTAGGATATTGGCGGTGGGCCTAAAGTTATAAGCCCAATTGTTGACAAAATAACACTCCTCAAACTCTCTATCCACTCCCGGTTGTGAACTACTTGCAACATTTTCCACTTCACGACTCGACGAAGCATCTTTGGTAGAAAAGGCGACTAATTGTTCCGTGAGCTTAGAAACTTGGGCCGATAAGGTAGAAAGAGGATCGGCCTCATGAATTGAGGTTACCTTTCGTCCCATATTCCTTTCATTAGGTCATTGGTAATTGTTAGCCACCATTTCTTCCAAAAGTGCATTTACTTCATCCGGAGTTTTTGATAACAACGATCCTCCTGAGGCGGCATCCACAAAAGTTCTAGTCTGGCCATCCAATCCGTTGTAAAAGAGTTGGTGTTGGCCCAGTAGAATACCCAAGAGGGGGTGAATTGGGTAATTAAAAATATATAAGAATAAAACTTGATAAATCAAATAATTAATTTTAAGCCTAAATTAATTATTATCTTTATAACATAGTGGCATAATATGATCAATCTAAGTACACACCCAAACAACAAAAATAACAAAATAATAATGCAGCACACAAAAGATTTATACTGGTTCACCAAACTACTCTTAGCTAATCCAGTTCCCTGAGCTCCACGGAGGTTGCACCCACTAAAATCAAGATCCCTTTAAAGGTAGGAACCAAACCTGCACACCGATTCTTTTACAGGTTCAGAATCAAAACTTTACCAAAAAACACTCCAACTATCCTTTTCACAGGTAAGGATAGAACCTTTACAAATTACTCACACTAATTCTATTCAGGAAGAATTAATACCTCAATCTCTTTACAGGAAGAGACTGAAATCCAACTACTCGTGATTAAATATCCCCAATGATATTTAACCCGTCACAACTCACCAATACAAAAATTGATAAGTAGTAAATCTCACTTGGAGCTTCTACTACCCCAGATAAATAAAAACTCAATTAATATTCCAATTAGTGATAGAAATATGTGAGATACAGAAATCTGATTTTAACAAGAATATGGGTAGCAAATTGGAGCACATAATCAGATTCAAGAAATTATTTGAAAGAATATTTTCTTCAAAAATAAAAAATAATTTCTAAGATCAATTTTTAAAATATAAAATAATAAACAATAAACAATATGAAAAGATCTCACCTGAAATCCATATAAATAATGAATAGAACATTATAACTTGAAATTCGGTATTAGCAAGAATAAATCGTAATTGATTATCAGAATCACTCCGGTATCAGCAAGAATAGATTGCAATTGATTATCAGAATCACTCTTAGAATAACTCACAATAATGTAGAATACTAACTCTTATAAAAACTCTCTCAAAATAATATAGAATGATTAACTCTCTTAGAATAATTAGCTTTTCTAATAAAATTCGCAGGTCTATTTAAAGGAACATGTAATTAGCCTTCAAATGGTTAGTTTACAAGTGTCATGACAATAAAAAGCTCTTATAGACCCCTTATAATATAAGGACTTCATTTAGGTTCAATTTCACTTAATAACAACTTTCAAAACACTCAATTAAACCCCAAAGTATTTCTCAATCAAAATAAATAAGTATAGAATCCATTTTAAGTATCAAATTGAGAAACATTAATATTTAATGAACCATATTGAAAAGATTTAATTAGTATATGAACCATATCTTAAATATAGAAAATATCCCCGAAATCTCTCTCAAATCCTAACAAAAAATGACTACTTTTGGATTTAAACTTGGATTAAACAATATCCTGAAACTACGCATTCAGTCGACTGAAAGATACTGGAAGTAGCCCATGCAGTTTATCGATGGACAGCTCGGTCGACTCTTTGATTCAGAGAGTTTGTCATGCTTTCACCGGTCGACCTGTCAGTCAACTCTTTGATTTAAAGAGTTTAGTTGTTTTCATCGGTCGACCTGTTGGTCGACTCTTCAATTCAGAGAGTTCAACCACCATTGGCTAGTCGACTTCTCCCTTCTGGGTCTTTTCTCTAATCTCATTTTTTACTTACTTTCTTTTACAATTTCACCCCTTTATCCATTTTCTCTCTTAAATAAGCTCCACTAATATTCTTATATTTTATTTTAGTCATTCAAGATTATTTCTTTTCAATTCACGTAGGAGCAAATAATTTTACTTAACCAAAACACACATAAAAGATAAAGTTCATTTTGTGTCATGTGTGTGTTCTTAAATGGAATATTAAGAGTTAAGATTTACCTAGATTATTTTCTCTAATTTCTTCAAACTATTAATTCTTCTTCATCATCTTGATATCTTCATTTAGCATCCATTCAATTTGACGTCTTTATCACTAGAACTTTAAATCTCTGAAACACTTAATTAAACATTAGTTCTACCAAAATATCAATACTTAATTGCTCATCAAAATCTTAGGATCAACAGTTGGGTTTGAAACCAATCTTGGTATCCGTATTGGGGGCACTTTCACAATAAATCCTTGAACATTTCCCAAGCTTCGAATAGTGGCTCCAAATCCTATTGGTGAAATTGTGCAATTTCACCTCTCAGCTGAGATGTCTTCAAATGTGGGAAGAACTTGATGATGAACCTTTGTGCTAGGTCTTCCCAAGTATTGATGTTCTCCGGTTGGACTGATTAGAACCAACGCCGTGCTCTATCTCAAAGTGAAAACGAAAACAACCTCAGCCGTATCACATCCTCTGTAACTCCATTAATTTTCACCGTATCACAAATTTCCAAGAATTTAGCAAGGTGGATATTTAGATCTTCGTGGATATTCTTGCCGTATTGGTTTTGTTGAACCATGTTGATTAAGGCGGGTTTCAACTCGAAATTATTAGCCTAGATCGACTGCCTCCGAATCCCAAAATAATTGTCAAACATCATGGGTTGATAATAGTCCCTGAGGACCCGTTGTTGAACTTCTGGTTCTGGCGACTGTTGCGGTAGCGCCTGATGAACCGACAGTTGTCGTGGCATATGATCATCACCTCCGTCGGCTATGGCTTGAGTTCAGATTCTTCTCTCTCTCCTTAGTCTACTCAATGTACGCTCAATCTTAGGATCAAGAGTTAAGAATTCTAGACTCCGACTACGTCGCATACACTGCTTGTGATAACAACAAATGAAAACTATTTTAAAAACAAATTAAAACGATATAGAACAAAAAGAATGTCAAGATTAATATTGCACTACTTGGTAGTAATATCAACCAAATCACTAAACTGATCCTCAGCAACGGCGCCAAAAACTTGTTTGCGTCAATTTCACACTTGATTTTACTCGCAAGTGTACAGGGTCAAGTTTTAATATAATGGATCTTATGATCGAGTGTCGTCCTCTGGGATTGGTGTTCGGATTAGTTGAATACTACAATTGACAAAGTTTAATATTTTTTAGACGGTTCAAGAATTGTTTTGAGTTTGCTAATCGAAAAACTAAATTAAACCTAAACAACTTTAGATTAAATCTATTAAAATGAATTACCTAGGGATTAATTTCGTTCACTAATACATGTTTGATTTCGTCTAGTTAACAATAACGGTATTTATTCTATCCGACAATCTAGGTATCGTAAACTCGCTCACTACCTCTCCCGAGCGTAAAGTGAGCGAATATGTACCTCGTATTAACGTTGATATCCCTATCTAATGTCCAAACGAGTACGTAAGTCTTGACCCAACCTCACGGATTGTACACTTTCTAATACTCTCCTAAGTCATTAGATCGTCGTGATGTGTTTAACCCTAATCCGAATCTAGGGTTACCTCTCCCAAGTGTCAAACCCAGTATTCTCAAAACTAACCCTAATACCATAACAAGCATATCAAGGATGTAATAAAATGCTAAACACAATCGGATTTAGACAAATAACTATTAAAGAAATGTATATTCAATCAAACTTGTATATACATGAACTACATCAACCCCTAATTAAATAATATCTACTTAGCGTACCATGATCACAACCATATAAACATTAAAACAAGATAAATACATCATCATTGAAGATATAACTGTTGATCTCAAAATTTTGATGAACAGTTAAGTATTAATATTTTGGTGGAACTAATGTTTGATCAAGTGTTTTAGTGATTTAAAATTCTTGTAATGAAGATGTCAAATTGAATGGATGATAAATGAAGATGTCAAATGAAATGGATGCTTAATGAAGATATCAAGATGATGATGAAGTATTAAGAGTTTGAAGAAATTAGGAAAAACAACCCAGGTAAATATTAACTCTTAATATCCTATTTAGGAACACACACATGACACAAAATGAATCTTATCTTTTATGTGTGTTTTTGTTTAAGTATATTTATTTGCTTCTATGTGAATTAAAAAGAAATATTTTTGAATGACTAAAATGGAATATAAGAATATTAGTGGAGCTTATTTAAATATAAAAATGGATAAAGGGGCAAAATCGTAAAAGAAAGTAGGTTAAAAACGAGATCAGATAAGTGATTCAGAAGGAGGCAGTCGACTGAGGAGTCGACCGGAGAATGAAGATGAAACATCCTGAATTGAAGAGTCGACCAACCGGTCGACCTGTGAAAACATCTTAACTCTCTAAATCTGTGAGTCGACTAAGCGGTCGACTGGTGAAGGCATGACTAACTCTCTAAATCTGCGAGTCGACTGAGCAGTTGACCTGTGCTCGCTGCGGCGATGGTTTGGCTGCAAGCTGAGTTGGGTAGTTGACTGGGCAGTCGACCGTATGTGCTGGTTCAGGATATTGTTTGATTCGATTTTAAATCCAAAAGTAGCCGTTTTTTATTAGGATTTGAGAGAGATTTCAGGGATATTCTTACTATTTAAGATATGGTTCATATACTAATTAAATCATTTGAATATGGTAATTAAATGTTAATATTTCTCAATTTAGTACTTGAAATAGATTCTATACTTATTTATTTTGATTGAGAAAAGTTTTGGGGGTTTAATTGATAGATTCAAAAGATGTTTTTAAGTGAAATTGAACCTAAATGAAGTTCTTATATTATAAGGGGTCTATAAGAGTATTTTATTGTCATGACACTTGTAAACTAACCATTAGGAGGCTGATTACATGTGCCTTTATATAGACCTACAAATTTTCTAAGAAAAGCTAATCATTCTGAGAGAAAATCAGTTTATATAATTTTGAGAGAGATTTTATAAGAGTTATCATTCTACGATACTGTGAGCTATTCTAAGAGTGATTCTGATAATCAATTGCGATCTATTCTTGCTGATACCAGATTTGAAGCTATAATGTTCTAATCATTATTTCTGTGGATTTCGGGTGAGATATTTCTATATTATTTATTGTTTATTATTTTATTTTAGAAATTGATCTTAGAAATTATTTTTAATTTTTTGAAGAAAATATTCTTTCAAACAATTTCTTGAATCTGATTACGTGCTCCAATTTGTTATCCATATTCTTGTTAAAATCAAATTTTTGTATCTCACATATTTCTATCACTAGTTGGGATATTAATTGAGTGTTTATTTGACTGGGGTAGTAGAAGCTCCGAATGAGATTTACTTATCAATTTTTGTATTGGTGAGTAATGACAGATTAAATATCATTGGGGATATTTAATCAAGGGTAGCAGGGTTTTGGTCTCTTATTGTAAAAAGATTGAGGTAGTGATTCTAATTGCATTTTTTGAGTGATTTTGTAACGGTTCAATCCTTACCGGGTAAAAGAATATTTGGAGTGTTTTTGTGAGGTTTTGATTCTTGAGCCTAAGTGTTAAAAAGAATTAGGTTATTCTTTAGCCTGTAAAAAGTAGAGGTTCCTCCGTAGCTTGAGAAAAGGAAATTGTAAAGGTTGATTCTGAGCCTATAAAAGAATCGATGTGAGGGTTTGGTTCCTACCTTTGAAGGAATCTTGGTTTTAGTGGGTGCGACCTCCGTGAAGCTCCGGGGATTGGATTAGCCAAGAGTAGCTTGGTGAACCAGTATAAATCTCTGGTGTGTTGTTTTCTTAATTTGTTTATTTTTGTTGTTTGGGTGTGCACTTAGATTTATTTTAATTCCGCTGTGATATAAAGATAATAATTAATTTAGGCATAAAATTAATTATTTGATTTATTCAAGTATATTCTGATAATATTTTTTAATTACCCAATTCACCCCCCCCCTCTTGGGTATTCTACTGGGCCAACAATAACGTTTAAATACAAAGAGGTAAACGAGGATAGAAAGGTAAATCTGAGAGTGGAATGTTCCACTTTTCGCTAAAACCGTTCCGAAATTGCTTCATTTTCTTCACAAATGAGATATTCTCTTCTAGCTCTCAAAATATGGCTAAGAACAAGTATAGAACGTCCTTAATAATGGGTAGGAGGAAGGGTATAGAACAAGGATGAAAAATATCTAAAAAAATATCTAATCCAGTTGTCTGCTTGACTGCTACAGCGGTGGGAAGTCAGTAGGCGTTCTATCATTTCACCGCTGCAGATGTGGATAGGTAGAATGTTTTAATTGTTTCTGCTTGTTCACCGCTGCAGCAATAAAGCTGTTGGCTCTTTCTTTGATTCTCTTTATCGTTCTTTCACCAATTTCCTACTAATTTGCTTGATTATCAATCGTTTACGTCCCTACACCTGATTTACATAAAAACGAACATAAACACTTTAACATATTACTAAAACACTCGAAAACTATTAAATTTGGCTTGAAAATAGATAAGTACACACTGTATCGTTTGGTCAACCAACTGGACATGGATCGGTCAACCGACGGTGTTGGTTAAGACTTCGAGGATTTTAAGATTTCGGTAAAAAACTAACTGTTACTAGCCGTTTTTGGCAAATCTAATGGAGATATTTGGGGGATTTGAATATATTAAAGATATGATACATCTATTTTAATATCCCTATTGATATAGTACATATAATTATAGATTCTCTCAATTTTAGCAACTAAATAGTTTCTATCTTTGTGATTGAAGTTTAAAAAATAATTAGTGGACTTAATTGAGAGATTTAAAAGATGTTTTTAAGAGAATTATACTAGGATTAAATAGTTATGATATACGAAGTCTAGAGAACGTTGGCTAATTTTAGGACGAGACGGCAACGGGCAGCGTTTTTGCACCGTCCCAGCATCTGCCTGTTGCCGTCTCGTCCTAAAATTAGCCAACGTTCTCTAACGTCTTGCCACGCCGCCTGCATGGCCGGAACGCGTAGTTGCACCCAACGACTGCCAACGTTCCGTGTGCATTTCTCGCACCAGAATGCACCACCGCCCAACGGTGCGTTATGCCTCTACATGACTCAGCCCAAAACGTAGTGTTGCGCCTACGTTCTATTTTGTTGCATCGTTCTGCCCAACGATATCTCAACACCGTATGCATTTTTCGCACCAAATGCACCATCGTTTCCAACAGTCCGTCTTGCCGCACACATGACACTGTTTACCCCGTATCGTTGTGCCTCCGTTGCACCATTTTGCCTCGGTACCGCATCAAAGTCTTCCTTTGGTCCCGTAACTCCCCACGACAACCCCATTATCAGCAACCTCTGCCAATGCCGCCAACGTGCGTTCACGTTGTCCAACAGCGCACCATTTTGCCAACGCCTGCCCAACAGCTTGGTCCAGCGCCTCCTCGCTCCTCTAACCATGTTGTCGCATCCAAGGCACCATTTACAATGTAGCGTTGCACCTACGTTGCACCATTTTGCCTCGGTCCCGCGCCGAGGTCTTCCACACTGCCCAACACCCGCCGGTGTTGTGCCACAACGCCTCTGCCCACCGACAGGCACCAAGTTGGTGCCTTTTTTGCCAACGAACCCATCTGTGCCGCATGCACCATGTCCGATAGCAAATCGCACCAAGTCGATGCTATTTAGTCCTCCAGCAATGTTAAGGTCTAGCAGTTGAGTATTATGAGTTGGTGGTGTGAGAGTCCATAAAAAGTCTAAAATATCAATTTTTACAATTTTTTATTGTTTTTACTTTTTTTTTTTTTTTTTTGCCTAAAGCAAAGTGTTGGTATTTAAGGTCTCTTACAACAATTTTTGTTCTTTTAAAAGTTTTCCTTTCTATAAAGAAATGAGCAATTTTATATTTCTTTCCTTTTATAGCAAGTTTCTGAAACGCATTTTAATATAATTTTGATAAAAAATAATTTTATATAATTTAGAATTATTTAGTATAAATTCTAAACTAATTACTTTAAATAAATATAGACAAATTAAATATCCTCAAATATATATTTTTGGGTTTGAAAAATGTGTTCTTATTTTTCTTTTCCTTTTTGTCATGGAAAGTGTAACTTTATAGTATAATTGGTTTCCTAAATCTAGTTTTAGGGTTTTACTTTTTTTTAAAAAAAAACTTTTTTTAGAAAGAAAAAAAAAGTTCAATCATTTTTTTCGCTTATTTAAAGATGAAAATCTTATCTTATATAATAAAAATGAAAAACAACTCTTAAGAGTTGAGAATTGTCAATCTTTATAATCTTATTCTCCTAATAATATGGTTGGTTGAGATTAACTCATTTTACCATTTAGTATTCAATGTTCATCCAATTGCTGCAATGCGTTGATCATTTATTCACACATGTATCAATGCTAATGTTTATCCAATTTGGTGCATACATTAGTTCAGCTAACCGTTTCCAATCCCCACATTGATGTTGTCAGTCCTGTCAATTAATGCTTCTCATTGCAAAAAAAACCTCCTCCACTTCCAACTCATATAACTGTTTCATCTCCTTCATCATCAGTGACATTATTTATTGCATTTATCTTGCCTTCCTCTCTCTCTCTCTCTCACTCTTCCTCTCTCGATATATATATATATATACCTGACGACAAGTGTAGTGATTGTCGCCGTTGTGGGCGTAGGGTTGAGCTTGGCCAATCCATTACTCACAAGTTCGCTCACGAATGGTATCACGTTTGTCTGTTTGATTTTACGGAAATTCATTTTTCAAATTTGAAATTTAACCACATCATCTTAATTTTCTGGTCCCAAGTAATGATAAGATGCAAAACAACTTAGTTTAATTTTGTTTAATTTCATTTATTTAGTCTCAATATGTTGTCTTGCTGCATTGAATTTTTCAAGAATTGTTGTAAAGAATCGAAAAAAGGTAGCTTCGGTGGTCACTTGCAAGTTTTGATATGCTTTTGCAATGTAACACAAAATGAGATCCTTGTGCTTCGTCATTCATTTTGATGCTTTTGTTTCGTTGTCCTTGTTTTTCTCTCATAATGCATTTTGGGTAGAATTGTTAGATAGAATCAGACGCTGCACCAGTATGTCGGGGTTGTTACTCTGTTTTTTGGAATTGAACCCGGTTTGTATGAGAGATACATGTTAATGAATATGAGAATACACATTAGTTTCTACAAACTAGTTGTTATTTGACACTTCATTTTCTCTGCTATGGTCAAATATGGTTGATTTATTTGCATTAACATGTACCTGAAATGCAAGTTTCCTATGGTGGATTTAGAAATCTTGGGTTAGTACTTCTTCTTAACAGAAGAGAATTAAGTAGATTATTCATTTTTTGCTTTTAGAATTGTGTAAAGATTTCAAATTGTTTATTGAAAAGATTTTCTCCACATGACAGATTTTTTCTATAACTGTATACAACCATTATAAAAAGATATTCCATTTCTTGATTGAGCTCTTTAGATCTTTGATGACCTACAGGGTTGACAGTTTCACCATCTCCCACTTCTGGAACATTTTTTTTGGCAGGTTTATCTTGACTATGTTGTGTTTAGTGTATCAATTTTAATTTTAATTAATATTTAAGAGTTGGTTGTAATTAAGTATATTGATATCTTATGATAAGAGTTTGACGATATCTTTAATTGTTTTTAATACAGTTGTATAATTTTAAAAATAAATTATTTATGCTTTTTTATTTATCGTATATATTAATTATTTATACTTTTAGTTTTGAAAATATGTACATATATAAGTTAGGTAATAATTTTTAGTACATAGAGAAAATATGTCTTTTTATCTAAAAGAATTTTAATATTGAAAGGTAAACAATTGACTATAAAATATGATTTGCCAATTTCGACAAAAAGATTTTGTTATACAATTATAATTTTGTTGTAAAAATTTATATTTAATTAAATTGAATATATATTCTAAAATATGTATGATGTTTATCTATATAGTAAATCAGAAAAGAGATAAAAAGAACCGTCGACAAACCCGTAGAAATTGTTAGATAGTTGGATCGGTATATGATGTAAAATGAAAATCTCGCTCTCCCGCGCTGAGCCGACCCTCCCTGTCTACCTCTCCCGCTCTCACTCCAGGCCCAAAACCTCAGCCCCTCCTTTCATCTCTCTCTCCATCTCTCTTTATGACACCAAATTACATTCGCCCCTCCCCCAAAACCTCTGCCTCACCATCGACGGAATCTCCGCGCCATCGTCGCCCAAGCACCGTCCAGGTTGGTAAGTTTCTCTCCCTCTCTTGCTCTCTCTTTCATCTGTATCATTCAGAAATTAGGGTTATCTCAACTTTCTCTATCCTCTCTCTCACAGCCGCGCATCCCTCCTCTTTCTCTTTCCGCTTCTCTGTTCCAATAGGCCAGATCAATGTCCGATTTGGCCAGATCTGGGTTTGAGTTGGTGCTATTCAACAGAATCCCACGTAAGGGGTTTCCTCACCGGCGACGACTATCGGTTGTGCCTCAGCATCCTCGAAAACCTTGGCGATCCTCTCGATGGGAACCGACGTCTAAACTCTCTTATGAGGCATTCTTAAACATCTGATGATCTCTTCCATAACACCTTCTGCAGTAGTGTTTGCATTTTATTAATTGTCCAAAATTAGTGATTATACTAGCGAAAATATTATTTTGACACCCGGCATGGACAGTATTGTGGCACTGGTGTGTGCAGTACAGATTTCTTAGTGCAAGTTTTGCCCAAATACATTACACGAATCCTTACATATAATACATCTACATACAAAAAAATGTCTTTGTGCCTTGTGTTGTTGATGCAGAAGGTGTCGTTGACAGGTCTTACATCGCATTAATCCTGAAAGTGGACAACGACCTTTTGTAACTATCACTTACGTAATCTATATGTGCATAGAATTGATAAACGGTTCAAATTCTCATATTATTTTTTATCTATGTATATGAATATTTGGTTAGGTTAAAGACATGATGGATTTAGTGTTATATAAATGGCAATAAAGAAGGATTTGTTTGATTTTTATATCATGTTTATGTATTGGGTGCTCTTCTGAGAATCAAGGTATGGGTTAATGTGTATAACATGCATCTTGATGTGATTTGATTAAGGTGTACAATACAAAATGAAGTCTGTATTCAACGTTAAATTCTTGAAAATGGTTTGAAAATTAAAACACAGAAATTTTGAACACTTGAGAATTTTTCGAAAAGCTGAGTGAAATATGAGAAATTTTAGCTTTCAGTCGATGGCGCAATAGTGCTTTTTTGATTTTTTAAATTCTTGAAGAACAATGTCATTAAGTTTTTTGTATTTGATTTGTCTCCGTAGCAAACCGTCTTTCTCTTGTTGATTGCAAGCCATTTCAAACTTTTTATTAGCCACTAAGTGCAGCATCTTTCAAGAACGCCATTTTTTACGGAGGCACAGACCATGCATTTTATATTATTTGCTCACTTTCTTCTTTTGTCCATCATTTGCAACATATGGACCCAATATCTTTAGCAGGGATTAGAAGGTAACTTGTAGAGATAGATGTGTGAACAACAAAGTGCTTGACCCACATCCAACTTAAACTTTAGTCCATGCTGTGGAACCTCACCAGAAAAGCTCTACCAAAATGATAACAGCCGACCCCCTTTCTTCACCATGTGTTGAATATTGTGCTGATTGTTCTTGCCCTTACCTTTTGCTTTTTGTGAATGGAGAACAAAAAATGGAATGTTGTGTTGGATTTGTCCCATATAGGATGTAAAATGGGCTGGTGGTCAAATTATAAGTGTGAGAGAAAACTTTATCTTATGAGTTAGTTTTTGGGGTTGAGAGAGACCCAAGACCACCATACACTAGAATTAGAGCTAGTTTTTGGGGTTGAGAAAGATCCAAGATCATCCCTATATTGGTATTATAGTTTAGCTCCAAAAGTTAACTCATGAGGTAGATTTTCTCTTACATTTATAACCTAACTATCAGTCTATGTGGAATAAACTGTTTATGATCAGTTCATCGAACCTTCATTCATTGTTTACTAGTAGAGATAATATTGAGGGAAGAATTTTTATTGTAATCCATGAAAAAACTAGACATGAGTACATGAATTTTTTCAAGAATACAGTTCAAATTAGTCTTAAAGGGCATGAGAAAAAGGTAGTACTAGCAGCTTTCAAACTCCCCATTTCCTAACTCATATGTATCTTTACATACTTGCCACAAGTGCCTATAGCTTTCAAATGTTAAATCATTTTATCCACGGATATGTGCAAGGGATACCCCGAGATACGTATCTGCGTAACTTGACCAAGTCAAAATTTAATTTTCAGATCGACATTGGCCGAGGACACGTGACGTGATGGATATGTCCGGACACGTTTTACAAACACTGTAGGGTTAGATTTAATATTTTAAAAATATAATGGGTGAAATGTGTAAATAAAATAAAGGGTCAAAAGTGAAATATCCTAAACTTTATAATTAAGTCGAAGACCCTAGCAGCACGAATCCTCCAAGACTCCAGTCCCTTCCAACTTCTGGTGTCGGTGACTAATTGATGGAGTTTTCAATCCTTCAAAGTTAAATTAACGTACTTTCTAATTGATGGAGTTTTCAATCCATTTCGCAACATGAATTAAAGGGGAGCTTATGTGGCATTTTTTTAGTGTTTCTGTTCCCAATAAGTACGTGGTGTTTGTTTACTGTTTATGGAACGAATTCTGTTCTGCTACCAAAACATTGTTCTAAAAATCTGAGTGTATACACACACACACACACACATATATATATTCCCTGTATATTTGTAATAGAAAAAAATTCTAACTAGTAACAAACACCACCTTGCTAGCCACATCTAATACCACATTGATTGAATTTTAGGTAAATTGAAGTCCCCTCCTTTTTTGGAGGTCAGTACGGTTTACAACCGTTCAGAAAAATTGTTAAGCGCTTGCCCCTTTTTTTCTTGATCAAAACTCCTCCCCAGTATTTTTTGCATTAAACGTTTTATGTTACGTGTATTCACCATTTGATACATATTTGATGAACATTTAATATTAAATGCAATGATAACTAATTTAATTTATTTTGAATCAATGTATTTGTATGAATAATTTATCTCATTTCTTCTCGACTTGTTTCACAAGTTTCTGACATGAACGATTTATACGATATGAATAGTTAATGTATTATTGTCATCTTCTTTAATTTCGAAATGATTATTCCTTTTAAAATTTGTCATCTTCTTTTCATTTTACACAGGTGGTTACAGATTTCCTCTTGTTTACAATTGATTTTCTTTCCCTCTGATGGCCTCTTGTGGCAAGGAGGTATTGATTGAAAAGGATGACAATGGATCTATAGATACTGTCAAATTCATGGAACTTGCTTTCCAACAAGCCAAACGCGCCCTAGACAATCTTGAAGTTCCCATTGGCTGTGTGATAGTTGAGGACAAAAAAGTCATTGCCTCGGGGCTAAACCGCACAACTGAGACACGAAATGCCACAAGACATGCCGAGATGGAAGCCATTGATGTTCTGCTTGAACAATGGCATCGAGAACAGCTTTCAGCCTCAGAAATTGCTCAAAGATTTTCAAAATGCAGTCTATATGTCACGTGCGAACCCTGTATAATGTGTGCATCGGCCTTATCGATTCTTGGTATAAAAGAAGTGTTTTACGGCTGTGCGAATGATAAATTTGGTGGTTGTGGATCGATACTATCGCTGCACCGGAGTAGCTCTGAGTTAGTCGCCAGTGGTGGTGGGGTTTCTCAGGGGAAGGGTTTTGAATGCAGGGGAGGAATAATGGCATCGGAAGCTATATCGTTGTTGAGAAGTTTCTATGAACAAGGGAATCCTAATGCTCCAAAGCCTCACAGGCCACTACAGGTCAACCGTGTGTGAATAATGCCATTGTTGTATTCAGTTAACGTGATTCTGTTCCCAAATATTTTAAAAATTTTGAGATTAATCCCAAAATTCTTGGGATTTTGAGAAACAAAAATAGATGCTTGCCAAAAAAACATTATTAGCTTATTTTTATTTAAATTGAAAACTTTTTTTTTTTTTTTTTAATATTCTAAATGTGGTCACTTCGATCTTTGATAGAAGTGATTTTCCCCCACCCCATTTTTTCCGTTTTATTTATCAGTTTAGGTTTAAGAGGAACTCAAATATTTTTTTCTTATAATTTTTTTCTTTAATTATAGTTAATCTTATACATGTACTTTTATTTTGGTATAATTTGCAAAAATTGATTGTCTAATTTTTTTATTTTTTTTTTTTTATTTTTTTTTTTTTTTATGTAAATCTATCTTTTACATTTAGGTTGTGTTTGGGTAAATAATTTGACAAATCTAAGAGATTTGTAAATGATAAGATTTCAAAATCTTGAATTTTGAAATTTCGTCATTTACAAATTTCTTATTTGGATAACTATTTTCGGCGAGAATTGATCGTGTAATTTTATAATTTCTTTATTTGGATAATCACCATCACTATTATGGGGTCGGCGGCGGTGGTTGAATATGAAATCCCTCATTGGATGTATTTGTAAATGACACCTAAAACAAAAAAATTTGAAAATCATCTATTTATCCTATTTTTTAGATTCAAGGATTTTACAAGTTCCTGCTAATAAATATCTAAATAAGGGATTTGTCAAAAAAGAATTTTGAAATCTTTTAAACAAATTAAATTTCTCTCCTAAATCTCTTATCCAAATGCAACCTTAAAGTAAATTTTAAAAAAATATATAAACTAATTTCGTAAAAAGATGTGTTTTTTTTTCCCCCATTAAATTTTGAAGCAATTTAAGAATAATTGTTGTTACTATATGCATTATTGTTTTAGGGATTATTGAGAACAAAAATATACAACAACAACAATTAAGCATTTGTCTTACTTATGTAGGGTCGGTTACATGAATTCATTTATACCATAGAGATCGATCAAGAGTTATCCCTTCCGTCAGGTTTAATGTCACAAAGTTATTTCTAATAGTCTCGTCTAAAGTTTTCTTAGATCTACCTCTCCCTCTAGTAGTATCTTGAATTTGAACTAAATCATATTTTCTCACTGGTACTTATATGGGTCTTCTATGCACATGCCCAAACAATTGTAAAAGATTTTCTCTATTTTTCTCTTTGATGGGTACTATTCCTAAATTCTTTTTAATAGTTTCATTATTAATTTTATCAATTCTAGTCTTCTCACTCATCCACGCAGCATCTTTATTTCTGTTACTCCAATTTTCTGGATATGATTCGTTTTTACCGCCTAACATTCTGAACCATAAAGAAGTGTTGGTCTTATAGCAGTTTTGTAGAATTTTCCTTTAAGTTTCAACGGAATCCCATGATCACAAATTACCCCAACTGCGCTTCTCCACTTTAACTAACCTTTCGTGATTCTATGCGTAATATCCTCCTTAATTTCGCTATTGTTTTGAATCATTGAACATAAATATCTAAAACGATCAACCTTCAACACCTCATTGTCTCTAATTTTGATCATACCACTGTCTCTCTGGGCATTACTAAAATTGGAATGCATGTATTCCGTCTTGCTTCAGTTAACCTTCAAACCTTTATACTTTAACGCTTCTCTCCATCTTTCCAACTTAGTATTAAGACATATTCTATTTTTGTCCACTAATACGATGTCATCCACAAATAACATACTCCAAGGTATTCCACCCTAACCCATTATTCACTACATTGGGGTAGTGGAAATGTATCGCATCGCTAATAAGGAACGCCCCAACGTTTAATATCTTTGGATTCATGTCATAAAAGTTCTAATAAAATTTTTCGCTGGCTGTCAGCTACGTAACGCAACCCTCCTCTTTTACCCGGGCTTGGGACCGATTGTGTGTAAGGAATAGAGCATCAAACCCCATAGGCGGAGTTTGAGAACAAAAATATAATTTTTATTTTATTTTTTAAATAAAAATTGGAACACCAAATAGTTAATTGAATGTGGATTTAGAATTTTAGTTTAGAGGGGGTTAGTGTAATTATATCATTTGATTTTTTTATTTTTTATTTTTGTTAATTATGAAAAAAGGACGACAATTATATATAGGTATATTCAAAATATAAATACATTAATACCAATTATATATCCAAGTAGGTCAATTTCTCTTTTGCCTATTTATACTAAGTGATGGGGGAGGTTAATGTTAATTATTAGTGGATGAAGTGTTAAAGAGATAATAAATGTATTTGATTATGATACATTAAAAGATTAGTAAATTGTAACAACAAAAATAACAACTAAGTCTTTGTCCCCACTTATGTAGGGTTAGTTACATGAATCCGTTTATGCCATAGTGATCGATCAAAGGTCATTCCCTTAGTCATGTTTAATGTCATCAAATCAATTCTAATAGTCTCGTCCAACGTATTCTTAGATCTATCTCTCCCTCTAGTAACCCCCTACACTTGAATTAAATCACATTTTCTCACTGGTGCTTCTATGGGTCTTCTATACACATGCCCAAATCATCGTAAATGATTTTATCTAATCTTCTCTTCGATGGGTGTTATTCCAAAATTCTCTCTAATAGTTTCATTCTTAATTTTATCCATTCTCGCCTTTCTACTTATCTATCGTAGCATCCTCATTTTTGTCACCTCAATTTTCTGGACATGTGTCGTTTTTACCGCCCAACATTCTGAATCATGCAGAAGCACTGGTCTTATAGTAGTTTTGTAGAATTTTTCTTTAAGTTTCAACGGAATCCTACGATCAGAAATCACCCCAACTGCACTTCTCCACTTTAACCATCATACCTTGACTCTATGAGTAATATCCCCCTCGATTTCGCCATTGCACTAAATTATTGAACCTAAATATTTAAAATGATCAACCTTTGGCATCTCCTTTTCTCCAATTTTGACATCACCAACATCTTTCTGGGCAATACTAAAATTGCAATGCATGTATTCCATTTTACTTCTACTAACCTTCAAACATTTAGACTTTAAAGCTTATCTCCGTCTTTATAACTTAGTATTAAGACCTATTATACTTTCGTGAACTAATATTATGTCATTCACAAATAACATACTTTAAGGTACTCCATCTTGAGTATATTTTGTGAGCTCATTCATCACTAGAACGAAAAAGTTAGGACTTAAAGATTAGTAAATTGTGATAAATTAAAATATATCCACTACAATTTTATAAAGTATCAAATAAAAAATATATATAATGGATAAATGGGTAAAATGGAGAGGGGGATTAGAAATTTAGAAATATAAAAAAAACAAAATCTATAGGTATAATTGAAATGAATTGAAAATTGGGGGGAAGAGTGAAGAGAAAAGCGTTTCAAACACTGACAGAATCAGAATTACTACTCCTTTCTCATTTCAAAGAGAGGAGGACGGGTTATTCACATTTCATTTGATGGTCACAGACGAATTAAAAGCTAAGTAGTAGAAATTCTAAAGATTTTCCGGGAGAAAAATAGAGATGTCTCTTATTTTACTCATAATATGTGGAAGTATCGACGTAATTTGAGTCATTCGATCTGAATACTACATGAAGGGGCTTGAGCCTCCTGGACTTTAATTGGCTCTGCCCCTGACAGAATGTCATCGCATATGTTTTTTTTATTCTATGTTTTTTTGGGAACAAAAGCATATGGAAAACAATTGAACTGAGAAAATATTTAGTGATCCTTTTGCACCACATCAGCAGTTGAACTGGTGCACCACAAGCAACTTGAAACTAACATTTAGGTATATTAACTCATATTATTAGGTTTGTCCCACAACTCAACACAATTTTCAATCTAACTTGGGGTTATCATTTCAAGGTATCCTCAAATTGGTTGTGAACCACATCAGCATGTCACATGATTTTGAACCAATAAG
Organism: Eucommia ulmoides; assembly: GCA_016647705.1. Taxonomy (NCBI): domain Eukaryota; kingdom Viridiplantae; phylum Streptophyta; class Magnoliopsida; order Garryales; family Eucommiaceae; genus Eucommia; species Eucommia ulmoides. The sequence goes on along the minus strand of CM028332.1, from coordinate 31,026,714 downwards.
TTGTCTTGTATGCTAAATTTAAGGATATGTTTGATTTGAAATTTGATAATAGTTGTTAATACAACAGTTTGTGAAAAATATAAAATTATTTTACACTTTCAGATTTAATAAAATCTACATACTAGCAATTTATGTTTTATTTACTTATTATTATTTAGGTACGTTTTTCTTCGTTAGGAAACCAAGAATAACAAAAAACTAAGGGTCGCAGTCTAAGGCATCCACACTAATTTCTGAAAAGAGATCGGTTGGCCTCTCTTAGAATACATTGTAGGGTGTAGTTGTTGTTTTCCAACGAAAGTGTATAGCGGTGGGTCTCCAAACAATCATTCGATATCAAATTGTTGGCTACTTCTGAGCCTACCTCCACTATAACCCATGGGATCTCCCTGGAAGTATCCAGTAGGGTTCTTTCATGGATACTTCACAGTTCAGTTTCACGGGGGAGTGTAAGAGAGCAGGTGCCCAAAGAATCCTCACATTTAAATGCCTTCATAATCCCTTATCAACCCACCAATGCCTCCCTTACCAGGGTTGGGCTTAGCACTCACATTCGTGTTGAATTTGTAGAAACTGTTGGCCGAGTGGAATACCTAAGAGGGGGGGTGAATTGGGTAATTAAAAATTTATCATAATAATACTAACACTTAAAAAATCAAACAATTAATTTTATCCTAAAATTAATTATTATCTTTATATCACAACGGAATTAAATAATCAACTAGGTGCACACCAAACAACAAAAATAAACAAATTAAATATTGCAGCATACCAGAGATTTATACTACTTCACCAAGCTATTCTTGACTAATCCAGTCCCCCGAACCCCACGAAGATTCGCACCCACTAATACTAAAGATCCCTTTAAAGGTAGGAACCAAATCCTCACAACGATTATTTTACAAGCTCTGAATCAACCTTTACAAAATCCTTTTTCCCAGGCTAAGGAATAACCTCTACTTTTTACAAGCTCAAGAATAACCTATCTTTTTACAGACTAAAAATTAACCTAATTCTTTTTATACCTTAGGCTCAAGAATCAAAACCTCACCAATACTCCAAATATCCTTTTACCTGGTAAGGATTGAACCGTTACAAAATTCACTCAAAATAGAATTCTATTCAGGAAGAATCACTACTTCAATCTCTTTACAGGAAAAGACTGAAACCCGGCTACCATTTAATTAAATATCCCAACAGTATTTAATCCGTCACACTACTCACCAATACAAATTGATAAGCAGATTTTCTCACTCGGAGCTTCTACCACCCCAGATAAATTAAAACTTGATTAATATCCCAAATCTAGTGATAGAAAAATGTAAGATTGAAAATCTGATTTTAAACAAAATATAGGTAGCAAATAATTGAGCACGTAATTAGATTCAAGAAATTGTTTATAAAATATTTTCTTCAATAAAAATCAGAAACAATTTCTAAAGATCAATTTTCAAATTTAAACAAGCAATGCACAAATAGAAAGTAATTGGAAAGATTTCACCCGGAATCCATAGAATAAATAAATAGAGTGATGTAACTTCAGATCCAATAGTAGCAAAGATTAACATCAAATATTTCTTAAGTTCTCCTCTTAGAATAGCTCACACAATATATCAGAATGATAACTCTTATAACAGTTCAAAAATGATCTTAACTCTTTTAGCTCTCTCTTAATGTGTTTCGCTGCAAGATGATATATGAAAAACACAGGTCTATATATATGAGAAATAAATCAGCTCTCTAACGGCTAGTTTCCATGTGTCATGACAATTAAATGCTCTCTTAGACCCCATATATCATTATGACTTTATTTTGGTTCAATACACTTAATAATAGCTTTTAAAACTTTCAATTAAGCCCCCCCAAATATTTCTCAATCTCAATTAATTAGAATAGAATCAATTTTATGTACTAAATAGAGAAACATTAAAAATTAATAAGCCAAATCAATATGATTTAAACATTAGGTGAAGCATATCTTAAATATAATAATATCCCCGAAATCTCTCTTAAATTCCAATAAAAAATGGCTACTTTTGAATATAATCTCGAAATAAACAGAATCCTGAAATAGCGCGTCCGGTCGATCGGTCAGTCGACTGCCCTATTCAGGATGTAGCCAAGTCATCGCTGCTATGTTCATAGGTCGACCTGTCTGTCGACTTGGAGATTTAAAGAGTTCGTTTTGCCTTTACCGGTCGACCTACCTGTCGACTTAGAGATACGGAGAGTTCAACTTCTCTTCACCGGTTGACCTACCTGTCGACTTAGAGATACAGGTTGTTTCTGCTGCTTGGTCCGATTGACCTATCAGTCGACTTACATCTGCTGGATCTCTTTTCTGAACTCATTTTTAACTCTTTCTCTTTTACGTTTTCGCCCCTTTAACTATTTTCTTTTCTAAATATGCTCCACTAATCTTCTTATATTCCATTTTAGTCAATTATAAATATTTCTTTTCAAACACACATAGGAACAAATATTTTCATCTTATCAAAACACACATAAATAATAAAAACTTTTTGTGTCGTGTGTGTGTTCCTAATTGGGATATTAAGAGTTGAAATTCACCTGAGTTGTTTTTCCTAATTTCTTCAAACTCTTAATTCTTCATCATCTTCAACATCATCATTTAGCATCCATTAAATTTACAAACTGAAACACTCAATTAAACCGTTAGTTCCACCAAAACATCAGCACTTAATTATTCATCAAAATCTTAGGATCAACAGAAACCTATCATATGAACACACCAATTAGAAATTCAGGTTTTAAAGCTTTCATCCTAGTTGGGTAGGTATCTTAAGGCTACCAAAAGATCAACCACTAGCTGAATGACTCTAGTGATAGTCTTAAGGAAGTTTTGAGGAGAGCTCTCAATAGCTTCTTTATTCCTATATTTCCAAATCTCCCACATGATGGCAACCAAAATAAATTTTTTACAGTAATCAGACTTCTTCCCTTTCAGGTTCTTTCTGAGCCATGTATTGACTTCTATCTTCCAACCTTTCCAAAGAGAATTACCATCCCTGAAAAGGTACCAAACAAGAGCAAATTGAAGACAATTTCTTAGGACATGTATATCGGAACCGAATAATAAAATCACTTTAATAGCATCAGAATATAAAAAAATAAATCACATTTAATATCATGTTCCTCTAAACTGGATCTATCTGTATCAACATATAATAAATATAACAAGCACTTAATTAAGTTGTACCTCTTCCGATGCTTCAGCCTCAAAGCTGATAGTTCCTGAGGCATGATATAAGAAGGCTCTTCCAAGAGTTTCTGGACAGGAACATGAGTTGGCAGCAGAGAAACGATTATCTTAAAAGTAACAGAAGTGTATTGCCTCTAACAGTATCCACACAAAAATCTTAGAAATAAAGTGTTCTTGGAATTTTTAAAAATATAATTCTAATCCCACGAAACTACGTCAGTTCTGATTTGAAAGTAGGTGGTAGTAAGACTCAAATCAGTATTGTAGATATAGAGATAACATAAAAACTTAGACAGTATGATAGGTAGCCAAATTCTTCATCAGGGTAGGCCATAATAGGTCTTCCCCTTATATATAAGATGTCTAGGGTTCAAAACCCTAGACTCTTTTCTTTCTGTATTTGCCTTTTGGCCCTCGATCTTCCAAAGTTTAGGATTAATTACTATCCATCATTTTTCAAGTGTTTTCCCAACTTTCATTTTTCATTGTGTGACCCATTAGGTTTATACCAAAAGTTAAATGGTAAAATTAATTAATTAATTTACTAATTCATTAACCATTGAAATTTCTCCATTTTAGAAGACACAATGTTTTTCCTAAGGTATTTTCTCCAATTGTGAGTCACGTGTACTCATGTATCACAACAATATCCAACTAGTAGGAATTTCACCAAGAGAACTTCTCCATGTATGATTCTGTATTATACAATCTCTCGATTTTGTGTACCCAAAAAGTCCAACAGGATAGAAGTAAAGGGAAAAATCCCTAGTAAAATCATATTTACATTGATTTATAATACAATTCTTTGTAACATCAATTAGAATCTTATCCCATTCGTCATACTACTCTGTCTAGAGGTTCGTATGAATTATATTAAATTGAATCACATAGGATATCTCTCTCTTTACTAAGAGTAATAAATCCTATCTTGCATACTTGTATATTCACATGTATGTCCCACTATACCCTATGAATACCTTTGAAATCTCGTGGATAAAGTACAACACTTAGTATTATTAAAGTAGAGCAAACTATACATGTAACATATAGTACCTCAAGTTTAAAGGTCACAAATACAATCATATCTCTAATATGACATTGAGCAAAATTACCATATACGATATCGAGAACAATCACATTCGTTCTTTTAATAAACTAGTAAGTCACCTTGTGGTTGTTCTAGAATTTTAGACTAATGGTTTGAGACTCACCATTCTCAAAAGAGAAAATAACAGAACAAGCTAGCCTATATTGTCGAAAATCCATTTTAAATAACTCAATACCAACTAGGAACAATTAAGAATGTTAAGTTACCAAATGTCTTTAGTCTCCGCCTTTTAATCACATTAAAAAGTTAAGATATTTCAACTTAATATCCAATATCAACAACATTAATACAATTAAATAGTAATATCAAAACACCTTTTATTATTTATTTGAAATTATTACTAGAAACATGCTCGTCTAGGATCATCTATGAGGCTTATCCCCAACAATTTCTACTATCACTATTTCCAATATGATAAACGATCTAATACTTCATTCAACTAACCGCTGCAAAGTTAGGGCCTTAATCAATGGACCTATCATGTTGTTCGTTGTGTATACTCTCTACTTAGATATATTACTTTTAATGAATACATGAAAGCGCCACTCCTAGTGTTTGGATATTGATGAGATACAGGTTTTTCGTCCCAAGCTATAGCCCCATGATTATTACAATACCTAGGTATGTAACTCAATGGCTAAAACCCATTTCATCAAATGAACTTCTAAATCCTTGTGCCATCATTGGTTGAATCTGATATGGCTCTGAACTTGGTCTCTATAGTAGAATCTGAACTTTAGGATCTCATTCACAACTTTTCTCACTAATGATCCTACCTATCAAGATATAAATATATTCTTAAAATACTAACAGACATTCAAATAGAATTTAGAAATCTAATTTTCTAAATCTATTAATTTGTTGTTCTTATTCTTCATATTCTTGAAACCTATCCTCAGTTCTTCCAAAGCACTTCAAGATATATTTCTACACCATTCAGTACTCACAGTCCGAATGAAATTGATATCCACTAGTCAAGCTAACAACATGTCCGATATCAATTCTAGTACATAACACATAATACATAAGAATTCTAATTGCCAAAGCGTATTGAATCCTACTCACCGTATCTCAATTAGAGTCTTTTGGACCCACGACGTTGAGAGACAAATCCTATGGCAGATTGATAGAGCTTCTTATTAGTAATTTGTTGTGCAGACCTTATGTACTAATATTTAAAATTTTAAGCATCATTCCATATCAATCTTTATAGACCTTTATTTATAATATTAAGGAAGCCCCTTTCTAAAACTTTATAGAGAAACTATATTGAAAATTATTCTATAACCAGAGTTAACATTCCATGATTGGAGTGTTGTTTATAAATTTGAAGTTTCTACTTATATATCCTATTAGTGAACATATTGGGATCATTCCTTCATTCTTGATATTGTCAAGAGGGCTTTGACTATCTCCTAAAAAACAAATGTTCTAAATATTGGAAACTTTACCTTAGTCCATAAATGAATGTTTGTAACTTATACATTCTTTACTTTCGTAAACCATTATGAAACCCTTTAGCTAATTAATGTAAATATCGTCTACAATGTTGCGATTGATATTTCTACATATATGCTGGATTTCGTAATCTAAACTTTACAATCATGGCTAAAAAAATCTTGAAGGTCTTTAACACAGTTATCGGCATCAAGATTCTATACAGTATCGATTTCTTGACGCTGTAACACTCCATTAACCTTGATTTTTGTATGTTTAACTTACCATCTAAGCTTAAGCTCGGCTAATTGTACATAAAATACATCTATAATTGTATACTCATTTTCCTTTCATGATGTCCAACATCATCATCTTTGTAACTAGTAAGTTTGTTACCTACTATTGGAAAGAATTCATTATCATTTTGATTAACAAATCTAATACATCTATTACATGACTTGGATGTCCTACTATCCATATAAAGAATATGTGTTCTAGGTGTATTTACTATTAAAGGTTCTCGATACACTCTCTTATTGGTTTTTACAGTGTCTAACACCTCATCTATTTCTATCTTTTATCAGTGCTAAAATCTTTGAGAAACTATTTCTCTTAGAATATAATATTTTCGCAAACAATTTTTGTTTACTTGAATGATAGAAGTGTTGTACCACAATTTTCATAGGCACATTTCAAACCTACAATTAAGAGCTCTCGATTCTAACTTATCGGCTGCGAGCTTGACCAACCAAATCTTAACAACTTGAGACTCAACTTCCACCTACACCATATCTCATATAGTAGTAGAATAAAATTAATAGGAACCTTATTTAGTAAATATGCTACAGTCAAATAGAGTAATTTCCCTATATGGGTGAACTAGTATGACTCATAATCGATGTGATCATATCTAATGGGGTCTAGTATCATATTTAAATTATAATTTATCAAGAAGAGCCCACTGTGAAATATATATTGATCCTAGAATGATCCTAAATAGATAAGTATTTTGCCTCATCGATCTAATCATGTACAACACCTTTCTATTGGGTTTTTCAATTTTATTCTGAATTATTTAAATTTCTTTAAGTACTTAGAATTACATTTTCAAGATACACCATCCCTCAGGTAGAGTAAGGATTGTGAAGTAGGAAAAACATATTGAGTTTCTAAAGCCCATGGGCCGACACACATTAGTATATATTGAGCACTTTTTGGGTTCATTTCTTGATCACTTATACCGAATGACATTATTTCCAAAAGTATGTCCTTGTAAAATAGGAACTTCGAGAGCTTCATTTTCGTTGCTCGATTTGAATGTACTAAAATCACTTTCCTTTCTCAATTTTTTTATTTTTTCTGACTTAACCTTTCGACTCTTGAGAAGAAACGATTTCATATCCTATTGCTTCTTGGAGGAACAAGTCTCGTTCCAAACAAGAACTGATCATTTTGATTTTTTAAGATTCTATGATTATCTTAACCAAATTTAGAAGCACAGGAAGAACGAATTCTAAATAGCTTGTATCGAAGTTTACTAAAAGCTGAGAGAATGAGTCTGACATTTTTATAGAAATTAATCCACTACCAGTTTTGGGATCCTAAGGAATCATGTATCCTTTAGCTCTTAGTTGTGGACAATCATCTTCAGCGAAATCCCACCTATAGATGATCGTCTCTCCATTCTTCCCAAAATAATTTATTTTGAGGTGTTTATCTTGCAAATGCAATTGTGCTTGCTATAGGTGTTCACTACTGCATACGTGTTTAATAGACTTTACTATATCTGAAACTTATTACTTGACATTATCTAATAACATTGAGTCCGCTTATAACCCTCTATTACTATCAAATAGTAACATATTCTCTTCAATGTTCCTCTTGTAAAAAAATTGGATCATTCAAAACTTAGCCCAACCTTTGTAAAGTTAAAATGAATTTTAATTTCTTAAATTAATCCGAGAACATAGGTCTAGTTAATTATTTTACTCAAGAACTTTATAGTGGTTCAGTTTATTAATATCTATGTAAAGAAGTATAACAACGAACTAAAATGAACAAAAATGTATTCTACATTTAATTTTAGAAAGAAGATCTTTAATGAATCTGAATGTATTCCTACTAAATTTTTCGAATCTCACTTCCCTTTGGAGAAATAGGTACATTCTAAGTATCCCTAATAGAGAACAAGATAATCTTAACATTGTCAGAGACCTTATGTCTTTAGCATATTGATCTCCAAACCTTCGAGGATAAGTAACTGTTACTACTCGCTTTAGGGGCAAGATCCAATTCATGTTTGGTCTCTAATGTGATCATCAACCCACTCATCAGCTAAGGATATATTCTCTAGTTAAGTTATGCTCACCCGACATGGTCTAAACTAGTCTTAATGAACCCCTCATATGTTTAGCGTATTGAAGCTTATTAGAATTTACTCTTTTCATGTTATAAAATAAAGATAAGTTCAATGTCAATTCAATTTTTGGGACATGGTCTCACATATTTAGCATATTGATCGACTTTAAACTTATGGAACTCCTACCTAAATAAATTTTCATGGTGGAAGACCATGAAAACGCATATCTCATATGCTTTCGCTTACAACTTAATAGTTACTTTGAGGAATATTCATTTACATATCATTTTATAGGTTATTTAGTTTGTTTCATATACATCTTGTACATATAACAAAATAAATAAATGTCTCATATACGCATGCTAATTGGGCAAAAAATAAACTACCATAAAATATTTGCCCCAAACGCACATATAAATGTGATAGGATGATCATGGATTTGCAGTTCAATTCGTCCTAAGCTACTAGGCTAAATTTTTGGGTTTAATTTAGTTATGTAATTAATTAAATTAAATTAATATGACACATTTCTTGGGTTTCATCCTTGTGCTTCCAATTTCTTGGTCTCCATCGCTCTATGCTCCTAATTGGACTCCTCAATAATTTTTTATCGTCGTTGGGCTTCCTCTTCATCTTCTTAAAATTATAAATACAATGAAAAATAATAAAAAGAGGAGGATACATTTCGGATGGAGAAATGGGTATTGAGAAGGAGATCAATACAAAGAAAAAAAAAACAGAACATACAAGCCCTTGAAAAAACCTCAATAATTAATTACAAACTTGATTGGAATAAAAAATTCAATCTGCAAAATTACAATCATTCCATAAATCAATCACATAACTCAAACGGTTTGTCCATGATCATTCCATAACTAGCATATATAATACATCTCATGCAAAGTATAAAGCCAAGTTAATCCTATTACGAAATCTACTTGTATCTATAAACATTGACATTCCATAATCAAATAGGAATTATTTTTATCTCATGAGAACACTAATTGAAATTATATTAAATTCCATATCTATTAAAAATTATCTTTTAATAATTAAAATAGAATTCAATGTAAATTTTGAATTATCCAAATACCATATCTATTAAAATTATCTCATAATATTAAAATAGAATTAATTAAAAAAAACATGTATACTTTTGAAACTATCCCACATTCCTATTCTAATTAGGAAAATATTGTTATCTCATAAGAATCATCCCAATCTGGAATGATTAAAATAAAACATGAATAATTTTTTAATTAAAAATCTATTTCTATTAATCATTATCTAATAATAATTGAAATAGATTTTTAATTAAAATAACATTGAATTAAAATTCTAAGTTGATTAATTATTATCTGATAATTAAGATAATAATTAAAATAGATTTTTAATTAAAATACAATTTAATTAAATATGGGATAGTATCAAACTTAAATAATTGGCGTTGATCATTATCTATAAATTATTATCTCATAATAATTAAAAATAATTTATCAAATATTTAATTCAAGAATTTTAAATTTAAAATTTAAATAAGATATTTAATCTGATTTTGTAAGATTTTTAAAAATATTTTGAAAGATACTGATTCAAGCGTAATGTAAAATTCAAATTATATAGCTTAGTCAACTTTATACTTTTTCTTCTTAAATATCCAAAAGAACAAATCTTGCAGAATCTAATAGAATCGAAAACACCCAAATACTACCGGAACAAAAAAGAGCCGTTGTGCTGGGAACTACAATCGTGCCACCGCCGCAGCCACGCCACCAAGATACAAAAGTACTGCGGTAGCACACTGCCCAGTTGAACAGTGCTGCTATGGTAGCACCCTTGAGGACAGTAGCGTTGCGGACGACAGTGCACTGTGGTGGTGTTAATGCCACTATCATTGTGCTACCATGGCTCTCACCTGTGTCGTGGTTTTTACAACGACACTATTCTCTTAGATTCCACTGTTTTTTATTTTTCAAAAACAATTGTAAAAAAATAATGTTATAAATTTAATTTAAAAATAAATCTTTCAGATTTACATGTAATCAGTATTGCTTTTGGGAAAAACCTAAAAATAATTTTTCATCAATATTACTACGATCCAATATTCCATAATACATAACCAAGAATTTGTTTTAAGTTAATTACGGACGTGGCTCTGATACAACTTTTAAAAATCAAATATTAAAATAACTAGATTAATCTAACGGCATATTAAAAAAATTAGATCACATTTAGTATCATGTTCCTTTAAACTGGATCTATGCATATCAACATATAATAAATATAAGAAGTATAATTAAATCATATTTAATTAAATTATACATCTTCCGATTCTTCAGTCTTAAAGTTGGTAGTTCTCAAGTGTGATCTAAGAAAACTCTTCTGATGTTGCCAAAAAATTCCCGGTGCGTGTTACAGCTCCTCACGCGCCAGAAACTTTCGTAACCTGCAATCCGATTTGCAAAATCAGTTAGTTTTATAGGGGAACACCGGTGTGGTGTCAGCCAAAGAACCTCTGAAGTGAGAATAAGATCATATTGCACTTTTAGAGAATAAAAGCTTTAGAGAGTATATTGAGTGTAATATTGAGAGATGTAGTGTAAAAGGTTGTGTCTTTCCCTCTGATGATGATCAACATATATACAATGTACAATACACATATATGTGGAAAATACCTAATGTAATTACTAGTGATTATAATTGGTTTAATAGGATACTTACATGAAAACATGCAACTAGGAAAATCAACTAGGTGACTTGGGGAATACTCATCCCCCATTTATATTGGGAGTTACACCCTAATTTAGCAGGGAATTATACCTTTTTGGCTCTCCCATTAGGCTGGAATTTATCCCGCATCATCTTCTAAGAGTTGTTGTACACAAATAGGAATCGGCAATAGAGAAACGATTCTCTTAGAAACAATATAGGTGTATTACTTCTAATAGTATCCACATGGAAAATTTAAAGAGAAAAGTATTCTTGAAATTTTTAAGAATCTAATTCTAATCTTAAGAAATTCAGATTGTTTTGATTTGAATCTAAGTAATATTAAGATTTAAATCAATAATGCAAATACTGAGAAAACCAAAATCTCCAAAACTATGGGACGTGTCTTTCTCTAGTATAAGCAAATATGTTTTTAGTGTCTAAGAATCATGCAATAGAATAGAGACTTTTATTTGCTTATACTTGAGAAAGACATTGCACATTTATAACAAGCTTAAGCTCAAGTGAAATAAATTCTAAAATTGAATATGTGCCCCCAAGAAAAGACACCTCTTATCCTAGCCCAAATGAAGTTAATTCAAATTGACGTTAAATATCAAAATTAACTCTAGCCTTAAAATGAATCAAGTGAAGCCTATTGGGTTGATATGAATAATAATTTAGCTGGTTGAAATGATAAACATGAAGGAAACATCAGTTTGGATCAAGGAAAAATCCTTAAAATAAAGAATAATAAAGATAATAGAAAATCAGGGAATATTAGTCGACTAGAATACTTAACCAGTCTATCGGTTAAGTCCGTAAAATATCAAAATGAGTTATTGACCGAATCAGTCGATCGATCATAACCTATAAGTCGACTGATTGTGTGTTGAAATATTCAAATTGAACTACTTAACAAATCAGTCGACCGATTTGCATAGTTAGTTGACCAACCATTGGGATTTTAATATCTATTGAACCCCAAAATTAAATCATAACGTCTTATTTCCAAATCCTTTCATATCCCCACTCTTCCCTTCGATTTATAAATAAAAAATCTCTTAAAAGGCCTTCATTGCTCAAAATCTTCGTATAGGAGTTTGTCAAAGGAAGAGTTTCACTCTATATCAAGTGTCATCGTATTCTAGCAAGACACTCCATATCTACGCTCTAGAATTCTAAATTCCAATAAGATTTACTACAATCCTAGTTGTTCTTAGTACTAGAATTGATTCCTTAATACACTCATCCCCTACGGCGTATTCCATTCAAAAATGACTTTCAAATCCATTGCTAGGAAATCAGGAGGTGATAAGCGCAAAAGGTAAAAATTCACCCAACCTCCATTTGATCCCACGTTGTTCTCTTCTGAGGAAAATCATAGAAGGTATATTAAGAATATCCCAAAGAGAATAATTCCCCCTATTAGACCAATCAATTTTACTTCACTTAATGTAAAGGGTGTTGACATTTTCACCCTCATTTAGAATCTCGAATGGGAGCGATTTGTTATAATCTGAGAAGCCCAATATATTGACTGTGTCAAGATGCTTTTATGCCAACCTCCAAAAAATCGATACCAAATTTGCTTCATTTGTTCATGGGAAGGTAATTGAAGTATCTTTGATCTTTTGGCAAACAAACTCAAAATCAATAATGTTTGCTGGCCCAAAGAGCTATCCAAGAGGGGTAAATTAGATAGTTACAAAAATTTAACAATCAAATACTTAAACACAAATAATTAATTTTTCTAATTCAATTATTATCTTTATACGCAGCGGATATGTATTTAACACTAACTGCACACCCAAACAAAATATGAATAATAAATCAATGCAGCACACAAGAATTTATCCTGATTCGCTCAACCTAATCTTGCATACATCCAATCTTCCGAGCTCCACGGAGATTCGCAATCCACTAAGCTCTTGATTTTTTTACTAGGTAGGAACCTAACCTTTACAACTCACGATTCTTTTACAGGCACAGAAACAACTTTGACAATTTACCATTTTCACCAGCCAATAATGAATCCTATCTTTTTACCAAACTAAAGATATATCTAACACTCTCTCACTTATCATTTTAACAAGGAATGATGAAATTTTACAAATCACTCAAAAAAACAATTCAATTGCAGGATAAATCAAAATCTAATTCTTTTCAATGGAAAAGAATAACCTAATTTTTTTACCTGAATAAAGATAAAACCCTAAAAAAATTTCACAAAAAAAAGATCGAAACCTGCTACCCTAACTAGACACAATCCCAAACATGTCTAATCTGCTCAAAATCACAAATACAAAAAAAAATAAAAATGCATTTCTTCTCACAAGGAACTTCTACCATCTCAATACAAATATACTTAATTAATGTCTCAAATAATTATTATGTGATAGATATAATGTGAGGCAATTCAAATCTGATTGATAAATAAAGTGGGTAGCACAAATTTAGCACGTAATAAGATAATCAGACAAAAATCGTTTAAAAAAGATTTGCAGGCTTTTAAGTTTAAAACAATTTTCTAGTAATCATAAACCAAGCAATCAAGATAACTATAACTTTAAAAATAAGTAACAAAGCTTATATGGATCTCACCGGGAAAACATCGAAGACAATAACAATGTAGCAAGTAGAACTCAAATCAGTGACGCCAAACAGTAAACGCTTTAGATCAAGAACTTATATAAAATCATTCTTTGAAATCTAAGCAAAAATATAACTCTTATAATATCTCAAACTGATGATCTTGATGTTTTAAATACAATACCGAATGTCTCTTTAAATAGACTTAAAACTAGACCTCCAACGACTCGTTTTCAAATGTTATGTCAACAAATGACACATATGAACCCCATATATCATATAGATTTATAATGGTTATATTTGACCAATAATATAACTTTTAAAATTCTCAATTTAGTCCTAAAAATAATTTGATCTTAGTCAATGAAAGTATAGAAAGAATTATATTTAAGTATATGGACTAAATCGTAAAGTCAAATAAAATTCCATAAATCTTTCACATAGATTTGACCCCAAATATTCACCACAAAAATAGTAATATCTAAATTTAAAATTCACAGGTTTTATAATATGTATTTCAAAGACCTCATATATCTTATAACGATTATTTTTCAAATAATATGTCATTAAATGACACCCCAAGACCTCATATATCATATATGTTCAAAATAGATATTTTTTATTTGAAAATATTCTTGAAAAATCTCATTTTGGTTCTTAAAATATTTTAAATCGAAATCCATCAAAATAGAAAGTATTAAGACACTTTAATTAAAAGAATATTTAATTAAATGAACCAAATTAATAGGAATCATATAATAAGTCATGCATATTTGAATTACACTCAAATCCCCCAAATTCCTAAAAAAAACGAAAAAAATTTTACCAAGAGATCAAATCAGTCAATCTGTTGACTGAACCAGTCGGTTGACCGGACCTTGCCCTTAGTCGACCACCCAATACCAAGGCTCAATGCAGTCGTTGGCTTTAAGCCCTGTCAATTGACCGACCACTGCTATCGGTTAACCGATCCGATCAATGAGCATCCTAAATTTCTCCATTTCATCCACTACTCATTCGGTTGACCAATTAGAACAATGTGCTCACTTCTTTACCCATTTTAGCTACTATTTCAAATGGTTGACCAATTGCTTTTCTCGGTTGACCGATTAGATCTGTAACCTCTATTTTAATTTCCAAAACTCATTGTTTTAATAAGTCAACCGATTGTTTTTCTCGCTTGACCAAATTAACCTGAAAACATAATATTTTATACTTTAAAACATATTTTTCAACTAGATCAATTATCAAAATCATTTCACATAAGAAGCACAAAAAATATCTTATTTTAGGATCATAAACTTACGTACTTATCATGACACACATAGAATGAGATCATTTTAAGTGTCATGCGTGATCCTAATTCGGATTGCATTAAGAGTATATAAGTGAAGAATTGTTTTCATCAATTTTTCTTCAGCATCTTCAAAACTCTTCATATCTTCATTATGTCCATCTTGCATCATTTATGTTTTCTTCATCAAATCTTCTTTTTAATCAAACGCATGAAATTATAAATTTGAAACACTCGATAAAACCATTAGTTTCACAAAAAATATCAATACTTAATTGTTCATCAAAATTTTGGGTTCAACATTGTCTATCCAAAAGAAAACACCGTTTGGCTAAATCATTGTGCCAACCGGAACCTTTGGAGCACTATATAGGGTCAAAGCCCATACTGTTAGTAGCATTTCCATAGATAATCGAATCCTATCAGTTATATGATTGTTCCTAGAAAAGGTAGCTATGCGGTCCTCACTCAGTTTGACTCTTATCTTTTTCACCATTTCATGTATAATGTCTTTGTTAATCTTTCGCATCTTATCCTAGAAATTATGGAACATCAGTTCAGCTATTCAGGTGGAATTCTCCCGTATGGGAATGTTCTCAATCTTTTATTCAAATACTTCAAGGTCCCCACATTCCTTTAGAATGAAGACACATTAATAACTTCCCTAGATGAAATCTTGTTTCGCATTATCTAGAACGTGCGTTTCCATCATATCAATGAAGAATGGATCAAGAAAGGCAAAATTGAAGATTGATTGTCTTCTAAATAAAGGAAGGGAAAAAAGAAAGTTACCGAGAGAGAGGAAGAATAAGAAAAAAAAAATGAGAAAGTTGGTGACAAAAAAAATCTTTGATCCTAGTTGTATCAAAGCTTTGATAAATTGGATGCTAGAATGCTCGAAATAGATAATCGCATTGGTAGGTTTGAAGGAAGAATGGATGGATTCACTCAAGACTTTTAGGAACTTGTGGTTCAAGTCTCATTGCAAGGTCAACACATGGATAACCGGTTCGATAACATGCAAGCATCCATTAGAGAGTTGTCTATGTACCTACACTTTATATGTCATTCCATTTGTAGTTGCCACTAAATTCCTAATTCATAGTCACTTATTTAGATTTTGAGTTTGGGTTGTACTATTTGGAACACTCTCTTATTAGCCTGTAATATTATTTGTTCCCTATACTCTATGAGAGATGTACTCATTTGTGATGTTTTTGGACATGTACTAAATTCGATTTGGCTTTATATGTGTGTGACTTATGTTCTCTCATTCTATTCATGTGATTTTCATTCTTTATGCTAAATTGTTATATATCTATCAACATATGAGAATATTGAGTTTCCCACATCAATCTCACCCCCAACGTTTTGACATGACAAATAGGGAGGGATAAGTGATTTGATGTTGTTTTCACTTATTTATTCATTCTTAATTAAGTAATTGCTCATAGTATATTATTCTTATTATTGTACTTAATTTTATGCTTTATCATTCTTGATTCTAATTACATACTTAATCGTTAATAAAAATATTATTCCCATAGTAAAGGAGAGTCTTGATGTTACAAAATTAGTAATACCATCAAATATCTTATCATCATAAAAAATGGGAGATTGTTGACCCCAAGGTTGTGAATTCCTAAATGATATTTTTGCTAATTACAATATATTTGTGGTTTTCGTATTTGATGAGGTTGTTGAGTGTTTAAACAAGTATAAGCTATACTTGAGGCACCATAAGAAATGATAAAAATGATGATTAATTAAGATGATTCACAAAGGAATAATCACAAGATAGATTCAGCGAATATGAACTCAAGAATGACGAGTATGTAGAAGATTCAAAATGAAGATAAAAGTTCATCAAAGACTCAAAGACATGGGCGAGACTAAAACAAACCAAGTTGTATATTCAAAGATAAGGTAGCACTCTATCCCTCTCATCTTAATACACGTTGACTCTTCTAGGACACACAAAATACATATTATTTGCATACTTATGTGGCCTCTTCAATTATGTGATATACATGTGTTTTATTGATTTTAGAATGTTTATTATTTAGGATAAAATAGGGAGAAAAAATTGAATCAAGTTAAAAATTAGACTTAAAAATGAAAATAAGCTAGAACCGGTCAATTTAACAGATTAACCGGTCAACTGTTCCCACCAGTAGCCTATTTTTCAAACAAAAATCCTTAACCGATCGACCAAACACTATATCTTATCAACCAATTCCACCAGTAGGCTGGAAATCTGAGAGAATTGATCACCAGGCCAACCGATGAGCACCAATTAGTCAATCGATTACACTAGTAGGTTCAAAACTAAAATGTTCAAAACAATCGATTAACCAAACCATAGAGCTTCTTGAATGATTACACATGTAGGTTGTCTAAAACACCAAATTATGAATATCGGTCAATCGATTCCCCTCATCAGTCGGTCAATTTACGAGATTGTTTTGATACATTGAGCAAAAATTAAAATTTGAGCTTGAATTGAACATTATATTAATTCATAAATGTTGAGAACTTGAATTAAACATTTTATATTTTATTTGAATTAATTAATTCAAATTAACAGACAAGATTGAGGGACCTAATCTCGAGTCTAAGAATTACCATATTTCTACCTTAAAATGTAGTATTTTTCATTGCTTACTTGTCTCCCAAATGCTATATGCTCAAATTAAGCTCAATTGGAACGTTGCAATTCTTGAATATCATCTGATTTATTGTGTCTGACATTCATGACATTAAATTACAACGGATTCATACCAATTTATTCAAATTGATACATTATATAAGAGAAACAATACTACTCTGTTTTTTAAAAAGATACACAAGAGAATAATATACGAAATTCCTTCACTCCTTCACACTTTGTATATTCTTAGAGATTCAATATTGTGTAAGATCACCAATTTAGCATTTATAAGGAAAATTATTCTTTCAATTGGTAACCTGCTTAAGGAATTGAGCTTAGGAACAACTTCACAATTGTAACCTTCATCTTTTAAATCTCTAATCATACTAGTGAGTTTATTACAAGTTGTAATTATATTACATTGTTATTATTTGCTCTTGTGTGTATAACTTGCATATATTTAGAATTGGGTTAATTTGTATATCTTGCTTCTAGATAATATTGTTAATCCTAAGATTTTGATGGATAATTAAATGTTGATGTTTTTCGTGGAACTAACGAGTTTATTGAGTGTTTCAGTGTAAAATTTTGGTGGAACTAACGAGTTCATTGAGTGTTTCAGTGTAAACGTTCCATTGATGATTTAATCATAAAGAAATTGTTGAAAATGGTTAAGGATGCAAGAGACTGATAAAGAGACAAGCATTAAGAGACTGAAGATTTTGAAGAATCTAGGTGAAAACAACTCAGGTTAATTTTTATTCTTAATATATCTCGATTAGGATCACACATGACATAAAAATAATTTTATATTATGTGTGTTTTTATTAGGATCCTAATTAGTTAACATATTTGCTCCATTGTGAAATTGAAGAATTATATTGACTTAAGAAAGATTAGTGCTTAAAAATAATTAATAATGTCAATTAAGTTAACCGAGAAAAGAAATCGATTAAAGGGACAAAAACGTCAAAGGTTGGAGTTAAAATGAACTAAGGAATAAGTAATTCCAGCACTGATCGGTCAACTAGCCTGGGAGAATCGGTTAACTGATGGGTAAAGGCTGGAAAATAGTGAAGTCTCTAGATCGATCAGTCAACCAACCAAAAAGGATCAGTCAACCTGTGTAATTCTCTGAATCGATTAGTCGACAGGTCATGGAGAATTGGCTAACAAACCCTAGCCGAGAAATGGCCTGGGGAGCATCCTGAATCGATCGGTCGACCGATGGAGGAGTTTTTTTGGCTTGGGCTACAACCTGATTCGATCGGTTGACTTATGGACTTTGGTCAGTCAACCGATGGGTCTGTTTCAGGATTCTTGAATTTGATCAAAATGTAGCCGTTACTAGCCTTTTTCTGGTTAACATCTGAGAGATATCTTAGGAATTTGATGATATTATAGATAGATGGTTGTTATTTTGATATCCCTAAAGATATGGCATATATATTTTAAGTATTTCTCAAATTTGTATATTAATTCTTTCTATCCTATTGATTTGAGTTTGAGAAATATTTGAGGAACTAAATTGAATGATTTAAAAGTTATAATTAAATGAATTGAACTAGGATTGAGTCATATCGATATAAAGGTTCTATAAGAGCAATTAAGTGTTATGATATATAGAAACTAGCCGTTGGAGGGTCTGTTTTAAATCCTTATATATAGACTTGCATTTTTTAGATCTAAAAAATTCCAATTAATTAATTTTCAAGAGTTATTCAATTCCTGAACTTTTTGAGAATGATTATTTTGAAATTATATTGAGAGTATTGTAAGATTATTCTTAAGAATTGTTCTTAAGGAAATTGTTGTGAATTGTTGCTATCACCAAACTAAAGTCTTATTGCAATTCAATTTACATTCATTCAGTAGTATCCTAGTAATATCGTTTCAAGTTTTTGCTTTTAATAGTTATTTGATAATATTATTTACTGCTTAGAATTTTGATCTTTAAAATCGTTTTTTTCTTAACTTTAAATTGATTAAAAATATTTTAAAGATATTTCTTATAAAAATCTTATTACGTGCTAAATTTTGTGCTAACCGCATTATTTTATAATTAAATTTTGATATTCTCACTTTATTTCCATCACTAATATATATCGGGACATTAATTGAGTTTAAATTAATCTAAGGTGGCAGAAGCTCCGAGTAGGAAAAACTTATCAATTTCTTGTAATTGGTGAGTTTTGTGCAGATTAGGTACTATTGGGAGTATCTAATCAGGGGTAGCTAGGTTTCAATCTCTTCCGGTAAAGAGATTGAGGATTGATCTTTTTCTAAAGTATAAAAAGATTAGGTTACTCACTTCCCGTGAAAAGAGATAGGCGTAATTCTTCCTGATTAGAATTAATGTGTGATTTGTAACGGTTTCATCCTTACCGGTGAAATGGAAACTTGGAGTGTTTTTGGTGAGGTTTGATTCTTATCCTAAGGTATAAAAGAATTAGGTTTGATCCTTAGCCTGTGAAAGGATTAGGTTAATCTTGAGCCTGAAAAATGATAAGGCTATTCCTGAGCCTTTGAAAAGAGATTGTAAAAATTGATTCTGAGTCTGTGAAAAGAATCAGTGTAATGGTTTGGTTCCTACCTAGGAAATGAATCTTGAGTTTAGTGGGTGCGAATCTCCGTAGGACTCGGAGAACTAGATTAACTAAGAGTAGTTTGGTAAACCAGTATAAATTTTGGTGTGCTACTATTTTACTTTATTTATTTTCAGTTGTTTGGGCGTGCACCTAGTTTACATAACACTTATCCCCTGCTATAAAGATGATAATTAATTTAAGATAAAATTAATTATTTGAATTTTCAAAGTGTTATAAGTTGATAATTTGCTTTAAATTTTATATAGCTACCCAATTCACTCCCCTCTTGGGTAGATCACTGGACCAACAAATATTGTTCGAAATCATGATAAACAAATTGGATATTTATACTTGTGTTTTCTAAGAGATTAATTCTATTGCTTGTGAAATCTAATATTTTGTGAAAACCAATAAGAGTTTTCTAAGATTAATCTAAAAAGATTTCTAACATAATCAAGAAATTCATTGCAATTGGTATATTGGAAATGTGAAGAACTCGCACCACTAACGAGATTAAGTTACTCATCGAAATCTTAAAACTCTAATGTACCATTCAAACAAGAGCTGGTGAGCTAATTGGACGTTTGCACTAAACCTTATTAGAGATTTACTTATGCTGAAAATTATCATAGATCATACTTTAAAAAGAATCAAACCACAATACTTTTGTTTCATTGAGTAAATTGATTATTTCATATATCATGCGATATTCTTATATCCATCTATCTTTACATGATTACTTGTGTACATGCTTAATTGTCATATAATTGTAGAAGCACTTCTGCTATCACCTAACAAGAGTCAATATAGGGTGTATTGAGATTGTAGGTGATTGATAGAAGTTTCGAGGGTTAAGCTTGTTAAAATCTAATAAGATCAAATTTTATATTGTGAGGTTGTGAATTGTAATTTAGACCAGGGTGTTGGCTTAAATGAGAGAATAGTAATTAGGCGTAAACGTAACTTGTGTACTTAGAATTATAGCAAGACATAAAGATAACTTGTCTTACGAGAGAGTTGTAACAAAGAATAAACGTACCTTATTTTTTGAGAGAGTAGAAAGGTCTTAACGTAGATTGCCTTGTGAGAGTTGTAGCAGAGTATAAATAGATCTTGTCCTATGAGGGTGTACCAGTTTGGTCTTCACCGGATAAGAAGATTCAAATTATAGTGGATTAGAATTCTCCGAAAGACCTCGGGGGAGTAAACGTAGGTAAGTAGGGCTTTACTGAACTACTATAAATTGTTGTGTCTCTTGTATTTTGCTCTCTCTTGTGTGTGCCTATTTGTACTTGCTTTAATATTCCTCTGCACTTATTTATCACTTTGATGACATTGATTATTTTCTAAGTGTTGAGTAAAAGAACAAATCTAAAAAGAGACTAAAAATCGCTCAAAATTATTTCCAATTCCCAATTCACCCTTGAGTATACTCGGGCCAACATTACATATTTAGAATTCCGCGTTAGCAGAGTGGAATCGAGCCTCTCTAAAAGCATTGGTCACCAACTTGCCATGATAGACTAGCCAACAATTTTATTTTTCCTCCTTATTGGGATTATTTAGGAGTTCATAGGCAGTGTGAACAATGAATTTCCTGATGACTTCAATTACCTTTATAGGAATATCATCTCCTGATTTTAATTTATGATATGAGTAATAGGTAAAAGGTCCTAGTTTCCATTTTAATCAATAACGTTTGAGACTTTCAAGTTATAGACAACTTGGATATGGGCATTCCCTAGCGGGCTATTACCATACCAACAATCCGTCCACAAATTAATATCAACACCATGCCCAACTTTTTACTTAATTCTCCTATGAGATTAAATTGGCGGATTTGGTAAAATTCTTCCCCAAACGTAAGAGCCACCCCCTTATTTAACCAGGAGTTATAGTTAACTTTCAATTTTATATTTGTTTCTCACAATATTAATGTTGGAGATAAGCCCTATAGATAATCCAAGATGTGATTTTTCCTAGTAATAATGTAAGACTCAGTTTTTGGTTGTGCATGTTTTTGATTGCATTTTATAACATTTGAAAAGTATTTGGATTTAGTATGTTATTTCAAAATCTCACTTTAAATTTTTTAGGGATTGTTATGATATTTAAAAATTAGTTTTAAGAAATTTGGAGGCCAATTGCTAATTTTTGAAATGTTAATTTAACTTTTTGGCTTAAATTAAATTTTAAAGATTTTAGTGGGGATGTATGTACAAGTTATCATTAGTAACCAACAAGGAAAAAAGGTGTCCTTGCATGTTCAAGCCACCAAATGAATACGTGTCCTTGCATATAGAGATTAATTTTATCATTTTTATCATCTTTTTGCTTTCTTACTCTAGGCATAACCTTTTTTTTTTTTTTTTTTTTTTTATCAATTGCTCTCTCTCTCTCTCTCCCACCCCTCTGTGTGTGTGTATATATATATATATATATATAATCAAATCAATTACTCTATACACTCTCTCTCATGAGATAACTTTTTCTCCTCCTTTTTGGTTTCCATTATTCATTTTGTATGTGCATGTGTATATATAAATATGTAAATTCGATATGTGTGTATGTGTGTGTGTATTTGGGAATATTGAGTTTATATTTAGATATAGATATATCTAATTTGTGAAGAATTTAATTTAAAATAAAAAAATTATAAATTTAATTAGAATGATATTTTTAGTATTTTATTGACTAAATTTATTGTTTATAGTCAGTTAATATTTGTTCTATAATTAAACTATTAATCAATATATTTTGCAAATGTAATTATAATAATTTAGTTATAAAATTAAAATTGGGCTAAGAAAATAGAACGTTTAATAATTAGAAAAATTTGGGAATATATCGGGTATATAGATATACCTGATTTATGAAACAATTCAATTTAAAGGAAAAATTATAAATTTTAATAATAATTTTTAGCATTTTGTTGATAAAAAATATATTATTAATAGTAGGTTAATATTTTTCTATCGATTAAATTGTTAATTAGAAATTTTTTATAATTGTTGGTCCTAACAAGAAATCATGTCCGGTAGGACGTTGTGTTGTGTCCTGACAGGATGACAAGTCTTACAGGTGATTGTTGTTGTTGTTATTGTTGTTGACGATGATGATTATCATCATAATATAGTGGTTTATACCACAAGTTGACTACTACCATTAGAGAAATTGAATGGCCCAGATATTGATGGCAACTTTAGATTGCATAGTTGTACAAGTTACGGTATCGTTATAACTCTCAATCGTGAGGTAAAACAATTATATGGCTAGTAAGGAAGTATATGTTTATGATATTTTATTATATAAAATTAATTTGATTGGTTGATTTATATTCAGTTATTATATCTTGATGATATCTATGAATTTTGATATTGTTCAGTGTGGTTATATTTTGTTCTGAAAACTATTACTGTGGTTATATTATGTCTTAAAAAGTTATGTTTGATAAATATACTTGATCCATAAATTATTTTTATGTTGTGAAGATAGTACACTGATAAAATATTTTATCTCAGGTACTCAAATTAGATACGGGTCCGCTACTAGAATTAGATAGAGTCAGAAGGTGGTGTGACTTTTAAGACTGTCAGGGCAGTTGTTGATCAGAAAGTGTTTGAATTTTGTAGTTTTGTTATGCAATAGTTGGTTATATATATAATCATTGAATTTTGAGTTGGTAACCATATTATATTTTTGTAAATTTATGTCAATTGATAGTTATTGTATATTTATTATTGGCACGCCTAACTTCGGGTGTAGGGTGTGACACTGAATGGCGTGATAGGTGCGTAGAAATATACACCGCTACTTATACTCACAAGTATACGAGGTCTAAATTTTAGTATAGTGTGATCGTTAAGATCGGGTTATCGTATCCACAGGAATTGGTGTCGTTACTATCGAATACCACGTTTGTCGTAACCTAACTTTATCTAGGCGAAAAACAAATGCATTTAATTAATTAAACTAATACTAATATATCCTAAATTAACTACACTAATATACTAATATGTTTTAGGGAGAAGAATTACCTCGGGATTAACGTGTTTACAAATACGTGTTCGATCTCGATTTACTCACATTTACGGTGTTCGACCTATTTGACAACCTCAGTACATAAACTCCACCGCCACCTCTCCTGAGGGTAAGACGGCGGAATACATGACTTTGAATCAACGAAGAAGTCCCCCACAATGTCTTAACAACCCTAGGTCACGTGAGTCTCGCCCAGTGTCATTGATTGCACACAATCTAACTCCCGACTGGATCATTGGATCGTGCATTGTATTTACCCTATCGACAATCTCCGTTCTAAAACTCTCTTGCCACCTCTCCCGAGTGTAAGACGAGGGATATAACGTAACTTTGTGTCAACGAAGAAGTCTCCCTCAACGTCTTAACGACCTTAGGTCGCGTGAGTCTCGCCCCAACGTCATAGATTGTCCATAATCCTAACCCTGACTAGGTTATTGGATTGTGGTATTTGTTTATTCTAATCCGAATCTGGGATTTGTCAAACCCCGTATTCTCCATTTATCATTTTAAGCATAATAAACAAACAATATGATAAACACACTCAAACATTGAAGAACAATCATCAAAGAAACACAACTAAACCAAAATTACATTTTTATAAACGATATTAATCCCATACATACTCCACGTTTAACCTAAGGCCATAGCCGTTTATACAATTGAAACTAGGCTAAACATGCTCAAACATACATAGAAGATAAGAAATAAAAGGAAAAACGGATGAACTTAGCCGATATCCGAAGATTAGCAGCTAAAACCGTCCACCGAACGATTCTCCTTCTCCACGTGTTGATCTTCTTCTTCGGATATGTTTGAGTACTTCCCATACTCTCTCTATATCCTAACCTAAGCCTTAAGGGCTGTAATAGCCGGAGTGGATGAAGGATGAAGGAGGAAATGGGTATAAATAGACAAAATATCTAAAATAATTATCTCCCACTGTGCAGAAGCCAGCACCTAGGCGAAGGGATTTTCCACCTAGGCGGAGGTATGTTGGTTAAGGGTTCGCCTAGGCGGTGGACTAGGAAAACAATTTGCTTGATTTTCGCCTAGGCAGTGAATTATCTGCCTAATCGATGGTCCTCCAGCAACAATTGTGTCTTCTCAACATCTTCATCGCCGTAGCGGTGGTCTGGACGCCGCGGCGGTGAGCTTGTTTGCAGAATCTTGCCGTCTTGCTCATTTTTCTACCGTTCTCGATACGAATTGATCGTTTATGCTCCGATTTTATATCTTTTCACCCCACGCACCTGTTTTAATACAAAAAGAATAAAAACATATAAAAATAACTATAAACATACTCGAAAACTAATAAATTCAGGTTGGAAATATATAGGTAATTTACACCTATCATGACGGCCATGGGAAATCAAGTCATTACAAATAATCTAAAGTAACTAATAAAATATATTTTTATATTATTATTTAATTGTATCAATGTTACTGTAGATCTTGGATGTTAAGTAGAATGTCCAGTTGTAACAACTCGGTTTCTCAGAACCCCCCAGCAGTTTCTCCCCTTAGAGAATTAACACTAAAACCGAATGATCAATAATTCATTTAATAAAAATCCGAGAAATTTTACAGTATGACGACGATAATTATAATTATCAATTTATCGAGTCAATTTTACAACAGTAAATAATAAATACAATTATTACAATTTAAATAAAAATTCAAATAAAATTCCTAGCGTAGTTTTATTCTCACAAGCCCTGCAATCAAAACTGTGAAATTGTGAGTCATGGCTTAGTAAAATTTTAACCTCTCTATTACGTGTATCTAATTAATATAACAAATAAACATATAGATATGTATCACACATAATTTTCACATAATCATAATTATTTCATGGCGATTAATAATTATAATTCAATAACAATTATAACATAAATCGCACAAAAGAGCGATTAAATACATATATTAAAAGAGTTAAAAATTATACCTGAAATCCGAACCGAAATCGATATTTTTCTCGTTAAAAAACATTAAATATATATAAACCTATAACTTTTCTTAATATATATATATATATTATTAATATGTGCACCTATCAACTTACAAACCTATATACATATATATATGGTTGAGATTTTTTTCCTTCTTTAAAAAGGAAAAATCTCAACCACATTTTATTTATTTATTTATTTACATTAATTATCCCTTTTAAAATAAAAATAAAATTAATTATATCTCAAAACTCTTAAAAATATTTTTTAAATAGCACAATAGTCCCAAAAAACTTTTAAATATCAATTTAAAATTTACATTTAACCCCAAAAATTATCAAATATTATTTATACCATAAATTTACAAAACAATCTCAAAAATATTAAACTTATAGAAAATAATATTTTTAAAATATAAATTTTTCAAGATATTACAATCTACCCCCTTAAATAGATTTCATCCTCAATTTTTTTTTCAAACTAGTAATAATTCAGAATTACACCGCACGATCATGTTAATCACATTTGATTCTTGAACAATTGTTCTCTATGTAGGATCTCATAATTGAAAGTCACTCACAATTCATAATTGGCAAAATTCATTACACATTGTCACATCCGCATTTGCGATGACCCACATTATATCCAACAACATACGGACCATGGTGCACTTTGGTCAGTAACACCTAACACAGATGACCAATTGTCAAAAAATCTTATATTTTTAAATATTTTCGTTACGCTACTCTGATAAAAGTAGCAATATATATATATATATATATACAACCAACAAATATATTTTTAAAATATCACGGTAATCTCATTTAGATTGGATCTATCTCGATTCCAATAGGTCTATGACCTCAATAATTTTTTCACTTGGCATGACTTTTTAAGTACTCTACCTATCTCATAACCAACATTTATCAATTTGATCCAATATTCAAATCAACATGTTCGTAACCAGCATCATAAGCAGTAGATAACCAATTTTTTGTGGACTGTCCCGTGAAATTAAAAATAATAATCTCTAATATCCACACTAACATTTCGATTTAATTTTATAATCTCGTAAACGTTTTCATAAATATTAACACAATTCAAACTTTAAATAATAAATTTTTCGAAATACGTCTGTAAACACATAAATACCTCTCAACTACATAAATATGTCCCAACACATAAATATATCTTAATCATATAAATATATTTCGAAACACATAAATACGTTTCAAACCAATTAGATACGTCTCAAAACACTTGAATACGTCTCAATCACATAAATACATGTCAAAACACATAAATACATTTCAACCACATAAATATGTCTCGAAACACATACATATGTGTCAACTATAAAACTACGTCTCGAAACATATAAATATGTCTCAAATATATAAATGTGTCTTAATCACATAATTATGTCTCAAACATAGAAATACGTTTCAAACACATAAAATATATTTTCGTTTCAATACCCACGTAACATGATAAGTTCAATACTCAAACAAAACATGTATATAAAAATACTTCATAAAGTCTGCCAAAAGTTTCAACAATTTCCCCACACTCCAACTCTACCTATCGCTAGTAGCAAACCAATATCTATCTGAATTATTTTATCGGTGTACTGTCTTCATAATACAAAAATAGTTTATAGATCAAGTATTATTTTTTTATTTTTTTTTATCAAAACCCATTTTCAACAAATATTACCACACTAAGAAAATCTCAAAATTCCACAAATATCATAGAACACCCGAATTCAAATTGACAGATCAACTCACTCTTATATAATAAAATATCATACTTCTTTACTAGTCATGTGATCGTTTTACTTCACGATCGAGAGTTATCATATCAACTACCTACAGGACTTGCCCTCCTGTCAGATTTTAATACAACATATCAACAACAACATATTTTAATCACCTGCAGGACTTGTCTTTCTGTCAAGTCACAACACAACGTTCTACGCGACATGACCTCCTGTAAGGACCTACAACATCTCGCAGGATATGACCTCCAGACGAGACAATTATGGCATAGCAGGATAATAGAAATCAATCTCCAGACTTAAAATTTTACTTGATCCATTAATCATCGTAAAACTGTCTATCTTCATCAACACTTTTTTTTTCACAATTTAATACGAAAATATAATTTGACAATTTATGTAGAAGACAATAAATACCCTTTAAACTGATCTTTTTAAAAACTTATCTTATGATCCACAATACTCAGAAAAAAAAAGATATAACGGGAGCAAAGTGAAATAATGATCATTTTTAACATCAGTGGTACAAAGTATCGAAAACAAAAATATCGGAATCTAAAATCATTTTTAACTCCAGTGGCGCATATGGAAATTAAATATATCCAAAAATCTTAGAAAACTAAATTAGTGTAAGTACATTAAATAATCCAAAACAGTAGTTGTAAGCTGCATTTTTAGCAAGGTCAGTCTTTTCACTTAAGTTTCGAGCAATTATTTTATGAATATTTCAAGGATAAACGTAATTTATAGCATATTATGGAATATGCATATTATCGAAATATGCACACATGAGGTTCAAATCAGATTAGGCCAAGAGAATTGAAATGTCCTAATTTGACCTTCTACAAGAAAAATTCTTCAGGTTGATTCATGGTTTCGATATCTATAAGTTTTCGACATGAAAAATATGATACTATTTTCCATATATATATTTTTTTAATTAACAAATTATACGAAAATTATTATTTTTAAGTATTACTTCACTTATATGACTTATGGGTACCATAATCCAAACCTAGGGTGGTCGTAATCTTTGCCCTGATACCACTTTGTAACGACTCAGTTTTTCAGGGTCGCCACGTAGTTTTTTCCTTCACAGAATTAACACTAAAATCGAATGACCAATAGTTTATTTAATAAAAATTCGAGAAATTTTATCATACAACGCTGATAATTATAATTATCGATTTATCGAGTCAATTTTATATCTTAATGTAGATACATATTATTATTATTATTATTATTATTATTATTATTATTATTATTATTATTATTAACCTATACACCTGTTAACTTACAAACCTATATACACATATATGGTTGGGATTTCTTTCATTTTTTAAGAAGGAAAAATCTCAACCACATTTTATTTAGGGAAAAGTACGATTTAGACCCTCTAACTATTGACACATTTCTAAGTGGTCCCTCTAAGTTTAAATGTTTCATTTTAAACCCTCTACGTATCTAACGTTTCAAATTCGTCCCTCCGTCAGAGATTCCGTTAAAACTAACAGAATCTCAGGGACAAAATGGTCATTTCATATTTTTTTAAATTTTTTAATCATTTTTAGTTAATTTTTTTTTCTTCCTCTCTCTCTTCCTCCCCTTCCTCTCTCTCTCTCCCGCCACCTCCCTCTCCCTCTCCCTCTTCCTCTCCCTCTTCCTCCCCTTCCCCTCTCTCCCTCCCACCCCACCCCCTGCAACAGAGGGTGTTTTCACCCCCTGTTTCAGGATGTGGAATCACCCCCTGCAACAGGGGGTGGTGCCACCCCCCGCAACAGGGGTGGTTCACCCCTGCAACAGGGTGTGGTTGCGCCCCCTGTTTCAGGGGGGTAGAACCACCCCCTGAAACAGGGGGTGTTTTCACTCCCTGTTGCAGGGGGTGGCACTACCCCCTATTGCCGGGGGTGATTCCACCCCCTGTTGCAGGGGGTGCAACCACCCCCTGTTGCAGGGGGTAGGGTGGGAGGGAGAGAGGGGAAGGGGAGGAAGAGGAAGAGGGAGGGGGAGGTGGCGGGGAGAGGGAAGGAGGGAGAGGGAGGTGGCGGGAGAGAGAGAGGAAGGGGAGGAAGAGAGAGAGGAAATAAATAAATAAATAATTAAAAAAAAATAATTAAAAATGATTAAAAAATTTTAAAAATGTGAAATGACCATTTTTCCCCTGAGATTCTGTTCGTTTTAACGGAATCTCTGACGGAGGGACGAATTTGAAACGTTAGATACATAGAGGGTTTAAAATGAAACGTTTAAACTCAGAGAGACCACTTAGAAATGTGTCAATAGTTAGAGGGTCTAAATCGTACTTTTCCCTTTTATTTATTCCTCTTGAAATAAAAAAAAAATATTAATCATATCTCAAAACTCTTAAAAGTATATTTTAAATAACACAATAGTTACAAAACTTTTAAAAGTCACTTTAAAATTAACATTTAACCCCAAAAATTATCAAAAATTATTTATACCATAAATTTATAAAACAATCCCAAAAATATTAAATTTATATAAAATAATATTTTCAAAATATAAATTTTTCGAAGTATTACACCAGCTATTTAATATGATTAAATAGGAGGAGACCACATATTTTTGGTAAGTTGATATTCTAAATTGTTCCTAGTCAATATTTAATTGTTGAAAAGGGTCATCAACAATCTAAACTAGCTTAATCCGATGTTTTTTCTTTGAGAATTGTATGTCTCAATCCATTAGTATGAGATGCTAGAACATTTGCATGGGGACTTACTAAGTGTAGTAAGAGATCAAACATAATCGGCCTTGATATTCTACATGCTAGGTTTGCTCGAGTCAAAATAGGATATTTAAGATATGATTGTATTCTGTGATCTTTAGGACTTGAGGTGTTGCATATTATAGGTATGGATTGCTATACTTTGATAATACCGAGTATAATTCTCTAACCACGAGCCTTCAAACGTATTCATTGGCTATAGTGGGACATATATGTAAGTATAAGAGTAAGCAAGAAATTATCTTTTAATCTTAGCAAAAGAGATGTAACATACGTGATTCGATTTAATATAATTTAAAGCTTTAGCCATAGCAGTATGATGATTGGGATTAAATTCAAATCGGTATCACAAGTAATTAAATTAGCAATCAATACATATGATTGAATTAAAGATTTTTTACTTTACCATATCCTATTGGTCATTTCGAGTACCCACATAGATCGTAAAATATGCTTATCATGCCTATAGAGGTTCTCTTGATTAAATTCTTACCAACTGGACATGATTGTGATATGTGGGTGGACGTGACTTACAACCGGAGAAACTGCTTTAAGGGAAGAAAAATATATTTTAGAAGGGTAAAATTGGATTTGTTTGAATTTTTATTAATTGATTGATTTAAATTATTTATTTATTTATTTTAAACATCCAGTTTTTGGGATGAGCCTAATGGGTTCACATACGATAGAAAATTAAAGTTTGAAGAGTCCTTAAAAAAGGAACAGGTAGTAATGTCAAACTTAAGAAATTCAAGGGCCAAAGTACAAATACATAAAATAATGGGTCCTAGATTTTGAACATTGGACAGCATTTATAAGGAGAAAAAGATCTCTATGGCCTCCCATCTCCTCAGAAATTTGTCCAGGCTCGTGTTTTCTCTCAAAGCTCTTTATGTGTGTGTGAGATTATGTTTTCCAATTTCACCTACTCATTAAATCTTACTATCTCCTAAATTCAAATAAGGGTTATCCTAGAGTCTTGGAATTAGATCTAATTATTTAAAATCCCAAGAACACTTCAATTTTGTAGATCCTCTGTGTGGATACTATTAGATGTCAAACATCTGTGTCACTTCTAAGATAATCGAATATCTGATGTCATTTTTGTTTGTGTTCAAACGCTCTCAGAAGAGTCTACTTAGATCACTACTTGGGAACTACCTGTTGTAAAAATTATAACGATCTAAACATACTCATACAACTAAAACAACAATTAGATCAATTCGGAATTTAAAAGACATATCAGACGCGTACCTCTTTCTATAGTCGTTCTCACTCACTTAAGGTTATGGAAAGTATTGGTTTCAGATTAAGGCTCTTCTAAACCTCAATCAATCTCTGTTTGATAGTGTATTTTGCATCTGAAATGAGATTGCAAGCTTAGGAAACTAAACCAGTCACACAACCCCTTTTATAGACTATATCTGTCACAGAGTCGTTCTTGAATGTGCATAAGTAGTGGGCAGTTAGGGGAACATATTTCTGAACGTTGGAGGGCCTTAACCATGTTCCTAAAATAATGGAATGAATTTGGACCACATTCTTAACTCATTCATTTGGTTGGTTACTGAATTTTCAGGGAAAAAAATCCAACATTTTCCCACTTGCTCCATATATATTCCATCATTTATCACAGTAAGAAATGAAATACTTGAATCATGGCAATAGGTCTTCTAAAACGAGTATTATCTTCCATGTATTACAATGTACCATATTTTTCATTGTAGCCCATATAACTTAATGAATAAACCCTATGTTTATTATAGGTTCCAACTTCAATGATATTTCTCAACAAATAAATAAATGTGTACGCAAAAAAACTCAAATATGAGAAAGCATCACAAATAAAGTTTCATTGAAAATAAAATCCGTTCTTAAAATGAAAATCACATAAAGGAACCAAGTCCTATCATATCTACATTATCCTTAAATTTCAATGGTGGCATACCTTTAGTCAAAGGATCAACAGTCATCAATTTACTGCTAATGTATTAAATAACCACTGTCTTATCTTTAATACATTCCCTTATAGCTAGATACTTGATGTCGATGTGCTTGCTTTGACTACTAACGTGCCTCGATTTTCCAAAAAGAAAAAGAATAATAAATAAGCTTAAGGAGAGGGTTTTTTTAAAAGCACCGGTTTTTAAAAAATACTTACTTAGGCCGTTTTAAAAAAAAATAAGGAGTTACCACCTAACATTGGATTTAAATGGTGTGCTAGGTCACCGAATTTTTAGAAAACAATTTAAAAAGCCTAAGTAAAAAATTGACTCCAAAAAAACACGTTCAAACCAAAGATTTATTTAAAGGCTCGGGGGTCAGTTACGCTCGGGGAAGGTGTTAGACACCCCAAGACGCCCATCCGAAAATGATATCTTATGTCCAATTAAATCCAAATAGTTTAGTCCGAGTGTTTTACTTTATTTTGAAATCATTTTCTTCTCATAAAATCTTTTTAGTATTTTCACGAATACGGTGAGACAAGTTTTTGAATTTTTTGGAATGTTCCCCCGGTATAACCTCTTATCGAATATTAAGAATTCGGTAAGGATGGTCCCCGGGGGGTATTTATATATGTTTCTTAAAGACTTCTTTACTTTAAATGGGTAAACTCAAATAAGTGAATAAATATGAAAATATGAATGCAAAAACTAAGATTTTATGAATTTTATTTTATATGCAAAAATGACAAAAAAAAAAAAACTAAAGGGTTCAATTTGAATACGTCAATGCAAACTGATGTGAATACTACGTGAATTAACCTGATTATATGTGACAATAATTTAATTATAAAAAAAAGTATCATGACTAGATATGAAAAAGTAGCATGAATTTATGAAATTAAAAAAAAAATTATATGTAGAAAAAAGAGTATGAGTGGTGAAAGTGTACTAAACATACCCTCTAAATAATACAAGAAGTAAATATGCTAAATGGATGCAAAAATGTTTATTTTAAGTTTACCCAATTAATTTAAAGAAATCCCGATTTGAAATTCCCTCAAATTCTATGGATATGAGAATCGAGGGAGGTTTGTGGAAACAATTTAGTTGAACTTAATATTTCCAAAACTTAAACGAAATCCCACGAAACATCTACTAAAGGAAGAGATTTTCTAAAACCATTCGTTTCTAAATTCTACTCGGGTCGGGGAATGAAAACGAGGCCACAAAAAACTCTCCCACAATTTATCGAATCGTCAGATTTAACTTAAGGTTCGTAAGGATTAATTTTTACCAATAAAAGATTTTATTATTTTATTTTTATTTTTTTAGGGTTTTGATAAGAAGAATAAAATTAAAATTAAAATTAAAAAAAATGCAGAAAAATACAAAAATAAAAAAATGCAGCAATATAAATAATAAAACATCATTTACCTAACGCTCGGAGTTAGGTTTAAGCACGAGAAACCCACCCCAGTGTTTTCATTGGATTATCGGACGACTTGCTTTTTTAAATTTTCCTCTTTATTATTATAAAATAAAAAAATGAAAAAAATAAAAAACAGCGAGATACGGGTGTCCTCGTCTAAATGCTCAAAGATTCAGATCGAGAATGGGGAACCTTATCGTGGCGTTTTTCATCGAGTCATCGGACAATAAAAAAAATAAAGCTTGCAAGAATTTAAATTGCGAAGAGAATAAAATAAACTGAAAAAATAATTAAAAATCAGAAAAAATACATGTTCTAGGCCAAGAATCCTGATACTCGAGCTTTTCTCTCGCGCAGACAGCTTCCTGAAAGGGTTTACGATAAGAGTCACTCTCTAAGGATTTTTCTCTCAATTTCTGAATGTCCCCGAAGAGTTTCGCTCTATTTTTTTTTATTTTTTATTTTTTTTTTGTGTAAATTATAAGGAGGAGGGTCATATTTATAATAAGGATGGGGAGTGAAAAATCCTAGAAACCTTAGAAAACCATAGTCCCAATTCGACGAGGAAAATGAAACAAAACCTAAAAGGAAAGAGAAAAGGAAACCTAATCCCATTTTGACAAGGAAACCTTTTCTTTTCCATTTTTTCAGTTTTATTTTTTTTTCTTATTTTCTTTTATCTTTCTTTTCTTTTTTCATTTTTTCTTTTCTTTTTTCTCTATTTTTTTTTTTTTTTTTTGAAAATAAAAATAAAATAAAGCATAAAATTTTTGGGGGACAGTCAAAATGTCGTGTCTACAACTACCACTTTATTGTTTTTAGTCATAGATACAGTAGCTGAATTGTCGCAATATATCCTCAATAGCCTTGAAATAGAATTCACAATTCTAAGCCCATAAATGAAACTCTTCATCCATACACCATGCGAAGTGGCCTCAAAACAAGATACAAATTTAGTCTCCTTAGTGGAAGTAGCAATCAATGTTTGCTTTGCTCTTCTCCAAGATACAACTCCACCAGCTAGCATAAAAACATATCTTGAAGTTGATTTTCGCGAATCAATACAGCCAGTATAGTTTGAATCAAAGTAGCCAATCACTTCCAAATTTTTAACCCGTCTATACATATGCATGTAGTCTTTGGTCCCTTGAAGGTACCTCACCACCTTTTTGGCAGCTCTCTAGTAGTTCATACCTTGATTACACTAATATCTTTTCAATATCCCAGCAACAAATGCAATGTTAGGTCTAGTACAAACTTAAGCATACAGTAGGCTTCCAACAACAGAAGCATAAAGAATGTTCTTTATTTTTTTCCCACTCAAAATCGTTCTTCGGGCACTGTTTAAATTGAACTTGTCACCCTTCACAATAGGAGCTATACTTAGCGAACAGTCCTTCATCCAAAATCTTTCTAAAACCTAGTTGATATAGTGATCGCACCACATTTTGTGTGATCTAATACCACTAAACTTAGTTTTGTTGATTGATTAAATAAATTAAAATATTGAGATTAACTAATTTTATCTGTTTTTGTAAGGTTTTGAAAGTAGACCAAAAATATGGTAATTCGGGCACAATAGACGAGCAGCCGAGAGAAATTTTGAAAACCAAGTTCAATCACGACTTGATGACACCTTGGTTGGCCCCACGTGTGACCATGGTCGGTTGCACGTGTGACCAACCCTTGGCTAGTCACACGTGTGACCAAGCTGGTCACACGCATGACCAGCCTAGGTCACGTTTGTGACCTGGTCACAAGTGTGACTAGCTGCAAAGAGCATATTTGCTCTCTACTTTGGTTCGCACGCGACCCAAGGCAGAGAACAAAAATTCTCTTTGCCGAGTTAAATCGAAAATAAAAGAAAAATATAATATCCAAAATACAGATCCATATATCCTAATCCAGTACTTATTTTTGTTTTTAATCCTAATATTTAATTTCGTTCCTAAAATCAAAACAAATCAAAAACCAAATCTTGTTCTCATTAAGGAAGAAAAATAATCGGAAATCAATATTTACATGACCGATTCCTATAGTTCGACACCCGTACTTAAGAACACTATACTATAATATTTTGTGCTTAATTAAGGGAATTCTTTTTGAGCGAACAAATTTTGGCACCGTTGTCGGGGTTCGGTATCGCTAATTGTCGATTTTTGTTATTATTTTTCTTTCTTCACTTGTACATTTTCATCTTCTTCTTTTTTTTTTTAGTTTTATTTTTACAGGTTAGCGGAGATCCAATCTTTCATTTCATATCTGCAAGAAAGGATTTAGTTAATCTGTCCAAAAAAAAACCAATATATATATATATATAATTAAAAAATATATATTAATTAATTTCACCTCTTTTTTTTTTTCTTAATTGAAACCAGTCGGCCAAGCCGCCATCATCTCTCTTATTTATTTATTTATTTATTTGAGTCCAGACAGGCTAAGCCGCCACTCTCTTGTTTTCTTTTTCTTTACTGTTGTTGAGACCAGGCGGCCAAGTCGCCGCCCTCTCGTTTTTCTTTTACATTACTATTGTTGAGACCGGACGGCCTAAGCTGCCATCCTCTTTGTCAATTAATTTTCACGTTTTGTCTTGCTATAAAAAGAAAAGAAAAAAAAAGTTAAAAAAGGGGGGGGTAAAAAGTCATAAATAAAATTTTGAAAGGTTGTGGGGTGTTCTTATTTTTATGCTTTGGGAAAAATCTGATTTACACGACAATCTTGACAGAATCTTGGGGTGTGCACCTAGGAGACCTAGAACTAAAAAGATCACAAAACTTGAACCCACCAAAATGACCAAACCACCTAGACCACTCCGGGAACATTACATTCCCTTAATCTATACCTCTCTCTCATGCATTAGGTTACCCAACTTAGAGGATGCAACTTCATCTGAAATTAAGCCATCCACTATCCAAATGCTCCCGTCTTTTCATGGGCTTAGTGTTGACCACACCTATAGACACCTCAATGATTTTCTAGAAATTTGCACTACTTTCAAATCGCCACATCTATCCGAGGATGTGGTTTACCTCAGACTTCTCCCGTTCTCTCTGAAGGATCGTGCAAAAGAGTGGCTCCATTCTCTACCTCCAGGATTCATCACCACCTGGGAAGGACTCTAAAAGGCTTTCCTACAAAATTATTTCCTATTTGCAGAACCAATCAGATTCGAAAGGCCATCACTTTATTCTCCTAACACCCTACTGAAGATTTTCATGAAAGTTGGGATCGAATGAAGTATCTTTTGAGGCAATGCCCGCATCATGGAGTGCCAAAATGGTAGATAGTGCAAAGCTTCTATGAAGGGTTGGTCGAACGCAATCACCACATGGTGGATGCGTTGTGTAGAGGAACATTCCTTGCAAAACGCGAGGACAAAGCATGGAGCATGTTTGAAAATTTTAGCGAAAACTCTTTGCAACATGCATTCGAGATTAGGCAAGAAAGCATCGGACATTCACAAGGAAGAATGCACGAGGTCAAGCAAGTAGATCTTGCTACACAAGTGGTTGATCTGATATCCCAAATATTTGGTCTGATTCAGTTGCAAAACCAACAACCCTCATCTCCTCCTCCAACTGCAGCATGTCCGATTTGCCTAAACCCATCTCATTCTGTTTTCGAGTGTCCTGCGGGAATACAATCCCTTGAATATGTCCCAAAACATATCAATACTACTCAAACATTTTCTTGGCAGGACAATAACCCGTATTCCAACACTTACAGTCCAGGGTGGCGAAATCACCCCAAGTTTTCATGGAGGAACCCGACGCAGGGACAACTGTTTACCTTATCATCTAGACCTCAATACCAAAACCCACCCCCAGGATTTAACCAATCCCAAGGGAAGAATCCATTGTCCCAACGGGCTAGGAACGTTCAGTCCACTGAGATAGAAGACGTCCTTAAATTGGTGAATTCACAAGTCCAATCCATAGCCAAGCTAAAGGCATAAATTGGGCAGCTTGCTGAAACCTTGAGTAAAAGGGACGAGGGGAAGCTTCCTAGCCAACCATTGAATAATCCTAGGGGTCAACACTTCATCAGAGAAATGTGCGAGCCTCATGGGCACGTTCAATCAATTACGACCCTTAGGAGTAGGATAAAAGTGGAAAATCAGATGGGTATTGAAGAGAGGAATTTGGAAAATGAGAGTGAAAACGAAAAAGCAATAGAAAGGACGATGTCAAGCAAGAAAGTTTAGGAACCCAAACAGTTGAATCCCGAGCTCGATAAACCAAAAGAGAATTATTTAGCACCTCGGGTGCCATATTCTCAATGCTTGAAGAAACCTTCACCGTTCAACCGAGATAGCACCAAAATAAAAGATATCCTAGAGATGTTTAAGCAAGTAAAGATTAATCTTCCATTTTTGGATGCTATCAAACATATCCCTATATATGCAACGTTTTTGAAAGACCTTTGTACATAGAAAAGAAAGTCTAGAACACATGTGTCGAAAAAGATCTTGTTAACACAGCAAATGAGTTCCATCTTAGGATGTAAAACTCCCCCAAAGTTTAAAGACCCGAGAGTCCTGACCATTTCCTGTGTAATAGGAGGTCAGCCTATTGTAAAGGCTCTTCTAGACTTAGGCGCAAGTGTAGATTTGCTACCATTTTTCGTATACGAATGTCTAGGTTTAGGGGATCTGAAACCCACATCGCTAACACTCCAGTTAGCCAATAAGTTAATTAGAAAACCAAGAGGGATTATTGAGGATGTGTTAGTAGCAGTAGAAAAAAATCATCTATCCAATGGATTTCATAGTCCTTGACATGGAACCAGTTCCCAACCCGAGTCATCACATTCCTGTGATTTTAGGACGACCTTTTCTTTCCATTGCCAATGTTTGCATTGACTATCATTCAGGAATCATGGATGTCTCATTTAGCAATATGAAGGTAGGACTCACTGTTTTCAAGGCGATTAATCAACCCCCAGAAGATAACACATCTGAGTGTTTTGGGATTATTCAAATCGATGAGTTAGTAGAAGCATTTTTACCTTCTATGTTGTCCCAGGAATCTCTTGAGACGACAATCATACCTGTAGAAGGTGAAAGGTTGCGTGCATATGAGCTGAAAGAAGAAATTCACGAATTACTCAAAATATCTAGCAATGATACCCCTTGGTTTAGAAAGATTGAACCATTGCCACCGTTGGTGGGTACCCCTTTAAAGCCATCCATCGAGTCCCTACCATAACTTGAGTTGAAACCTCTTCCGGATTTACTTAAGTATGTATTCCTTGGCCACAACGATATGCTCCCTGTGATTATCTCTGCCAAACTCACAAAAGAACAAGAGAATAAGTTGATTGATGTGCTTCAACGATATAAGAATGCCATAGGATGGGGTGTGGCAGATTTGAAGAGAATTGACCATTTGGTGTGTATGCATAAAATCCACCTCGAGGATGATGCGAAATTAACAAGGGAATTTCAAAGGGAGCTGAATCCCAATATGAAAGAGGTGGTAAAAAAAAGAAAACGTGAAACTATTAGATGCGAGTATTATTTACCGCATCTCCAATAGCAGATTTGTAAGCCCAGTTTAAGTGGTCCTCAAGAAGTCAAGGATCACAGTGGAGAAAGATTCCAGGGGAAAATTAGTCCCTACTAGAGAAACCACCAGGTGGTGAGTTTGTATTGACTATCAGAATCTCAACGCTATGACGAGAAATTATCACTTTCCGCTACCATACATTGATCAAATTATTGAAAAGTTGGCGGGCTTTCCTTACTATTGTTTCCTCGATGGATACTCGGGATATAACCAAATCCTGGTGTTTCCAGAAGATCAAGAGAAAACTACTTTCACATGCTCATTCGGCACCTTTGCATATAGAAATATGTCGTTTGGGTTATGCAATGCACCAGCGACTTTTCAAAGGTGCATGATTGCAATTTTCTCAGACATGATCGACAACTTCCTAGAAGTCTTTATGGATGACTTCTCAATTTTTGGGACATCATTTGAAAAATGTCTTAACCACCTAGAGAAGGTTCTAGCGAGGTGTGAGGAAACAAATTTGGTATTGAGCTGGGAAACAAACCACTTCATGGTTTAGCAAGGTGTTGTGTTGGGGCATGTCATTTCCAAAAAGAAGATCAGGGTAGGTCCCGCTAAGGTTGACGTTATCACGAATTCGCCACCGCCCACCATGGTGAAGCAAATTTGATCCTTCTTAGGTCATGCGGGATTCTACCGACGCTTCATCAAGGAATTCAGTAAAATTGCGTGTCCCCTCTGTAACTTGCTAGCTCTAGATGGGCCTTTCATTTTCGACGAGTCATGCTGGGAGGCATTTGATACACTTAAGGCAAAACTGA
Source organism: Eucommia ulmoides (assembly GCA_016647705.1). Taxonomy (NCBI): domain Eukaryota; kingdom Viridiplantae; phylum Streptophyta; class Magnoliopsida; order Garryales; family Eucommiaceae; genus Eucommia; species Eucommia ulmoides. The sequence goes on along the minus strand of CM028332.1, from coordinate 30,986,529 downwards.
TCTTCGCCCCTATCATTCAACCCCCGGATTACTCTCGACCCTTTGAGATTATGTGCGATGCCTCCGACTATGTTTTCGGTGTTGTTTTAGGGCAGAGAGTGGATAAGGTACCTCATGTGGTATATTATGCAAGGAAAATATTGGTGGATGCATAGGTGAATTACACTACCACTGAGAAGGAACTGTTAGCTGTGGTTTTTACATTGGATAAATTTTGATCTTACATTCTAGGGTCGAAAATTATCATCTTCTCAAATCACACAGCTTTGAGGTACCTATTGTCTAAGAAAGAGATAAAACCTCGATTGATTAGGTGGATTATCTTAATCAAGAATTTGATATTGAGATTAGAGATAAGAAGGTAGTAGAGAATGTCATGGCTGACCACATATCTCAGGTTTTTCTCGAGGAGAGTAAAGGAAATGAGGCTATCAGGGATTCATTTCTTGATGAGCAACTTTTTTCTGTTACCCAAATGTCCCCACCTTGGTTTGCTCACATCGCATATTATCTCGCTACAGGTGAGATCCCTGCCCAGTGGATGAAGCAGGATAAAGACCGATTCTTCTCACAGGTCAAATACTTTTTCTAGGAGGATCATCACCTATTTAAGCATTGCACAGATTAGGTGATAAGACGATGTGTGCCCGAGTGCGAATTTGATAGTATTCTTGACTTTTGCCCCCCGCAAGCATGCGGGGGACATTTTGGGAGGAAAAGGACAGTGGCAAAAGTGTTTTAATGTGGTTTTTATTGACCGAACTTGTTCAAAGATACGCATCGCTTCTGTTAGAAGTGTAAACGTTGTTAGCGCACGAGATCAATATCCCGTCGAGATATGATGCCCCTACAGTCGATCCTAATTGTCGAGATTTTTTATGTATGGGGTATTGACTTCATGGGACCATTCTCGACATCCTTTGATCATAAGTATATCTTGTTGATCGTAGATCGTGTGTCTAAATGGGTTGAGGCCATAACTACTCGAACAAATTACCATAAGGTAGTGCTTCGATTCTTGAGGGAGCACATTTTCAGCCGTTTCGATACACAGGGAGCAATCATTAGTGATGAGGGGTCACATTTTTGTAATCGTCCATTTGAGACACTGATGCGAAAGTACTCTGTGACTCATAAGGTGGCCGCACCTTATCACCCTCAAACTAATGGTCAAGCAGAGGTGTCTAATCGAGAGGTGAAACAGATTTTAGAAAAAACGGTACGTCCAGACCGGAATGATTTGTCGAAATATTTGGTTGATGCATTGTGGGCCAATCACACAACCTACAAAACCCCTATCGGTATGTCACCTTACCGATTGGTGTATGGGAAGGCTTTCCATCTACCCGTTGAGTTAGAGCATCATACTTATTGGGCTACAAGAGCCTTGAATTTTGAGATGAAACGGGCAGGAAAAGAACGCAAGCTTCAACTCTCATAACTAGACGAATTACGCAACGAGACCTTCAAAAATTCGAGAATTTATAAAGAAAGGGCGCAAGCTTTTCATGATAATATCATTAATAGAAAGTCTTTTCACCCCAATTAAAAGGTGTGGTTATTCAATTCAAAACTGAACTTTTTCCTGGAAAACTTCAATCTAAGTGGGATAGCCCACTTATGGTCGAAAAAATTTACCCTGGTGGGGTAATGGAAATCATCGATTTGAGCGACAGCCGGCAACTTAAGGTTAACGGCCAATGGTTGAAGCATATGGTAGGCTGCGAGGAGCAGGGCGTCATTGAGGAAGTCAAATTGGTTGATCTGATTTATACATGACACCCCATCGCGTCCAACTGAAGACGTTAAACTTAGCACTGAGTGGGAGGTAACTCACTGTTGTTTTAAATTTTCTTGTTCTTATTCTATTTTATTTAACTTGATGAGTTTCCTTAAGCATTGTGTTAGACAGGTTTACAACTACACCGACTTAGTCAAAATATGCAATTCCGTTATGGCAGGTTGTATCTCTCCTTGCCAAATGAATGTCATACTTTCCACATTGAGGACAATGCGAAGTTTAGGTTTGGGGGAGGGGGTAATTGCTTGTATTCCTTCAGTTTTTTATTCCAAACTTAAGTTTCTAAATCTATCCTATGATAACATGTCTGTCGAGTTCAAACTTGAGTTTGCTAAAATAATCATTGAAACATAGTACTAATTTTTAGAAATATTTTATTTTGACCCTTGCATGCTTGATAACTTTCTTTTATTTTCATTTTAGGACATGAGCTGATTTATTGAATTTTGACATGAAAATGATCTATCCCTGGAGTTTAAATATACTTGTTACAAAGAAAAAAAGAAAAAAATTATATATAAAATAAATGATTTTCTGTCTTAATAATGAACTTTTGCTGAGTAACCAGGCCTCTTGTCTCAGTAAGCTTTGGGAGTTCGCGTCAAAAGGTAAAAGTAATGTGTTAAGACAGTAAGTGGCGGCTAGTTAACTTTGAAGCCTAAGTTGTTCGAATTATTAAGCCTGAAGGGTGCTTCATCACCTAATGTCCCAAGCCAACTGAATTGGGATCATTGGCCCAACACTCGCTACATGGATATCTTAGAAAGCTTAGTGGAGTTAACATTGCACAGTCATTTATTTAAATAAAATTATTTATTCTTGTGAATATATATATATATATAATGAATGATATAGACAAATATATTTCTAATCCAGGGAAAAGATTATTTGATTGTTTAAAATCAGTAGTCAAGCTACTTGTACTAATTTTATTATAAGCGAGAGTTACACGTATGTTGTGGGTGCAAAAATGTATATTGTTAAAAATCACGTGGTATGAGATCAATTAATATTTTGGTAACTCTCATATAATCTCGACTTGATATATTAGAATTGGATCAGACGGATGAAACTTTTGTAAGGAATAAAATTCACAACAGGGAATTCAAGATGTTTGTGGGTAGCATCACTGTAAACCCTCACGAAACTAAACTCGTCCACTAGGCGTGACCTAGGGGTCTAAAGGCTTGTTGCATATGCTAAATGCAACCGTGTTCCCTACGAAAGTGAGTTTTTATTTAATTAGTTAATTTTGCTCAAGAACTAGAAAAACTTAGGTTTGGGGGTGTAATCCCACCACATTTTGTGCGATCTAATACCACTAAACTTAGTTTTGTTAATTGATTAAATAAATTAAAATATTGAAATTAACTAATTTTATTTAGTTTTGTAGGGTTTTGAAAGTGGACCGAAAATATGTTAATTCGGACACAATAGACGAGCAGTCGAGAGAAATTTCGAAAATCAAGTTCGATCAAGGCCCGAGGACATCTTAGCTGGCCGCATGTATGACCATGGTTGGTCACACGCATGACTAGCCTGGGTCACGCTTATGACCAGGTCACAAACATGACCAGTTGCCGAGAGCATATTTGCTCTTTGCCTAAGGTGCACCTTGCTTCTTCTTCTTTTTTCACACATTTTTTATTTTATTTTATTTTTGTCTGACTTTGTGATCATTTTGCAAGATTTTTTTGGCTCTTTTTCCTATACAAGCACTACTATATATAGGGGGAAGAAAGAGTTAGACGCGGGGAGGGAGGGGGAGTTTTTGGACAACATCTTAGCAAGAAAAAATTTTATCTTCATCTTCTCACCATTTTTCCAAGGAAGAGAGAAAGCTTGGGTTAAAATTGAGAGTAGTGTACGAAAATATCAATCCAGTAAATAATGAGTGGCTAAATCTTTTTCAACTGGTTAGGATCATGATGAGGTATTTTGGATCTATGTAATTTTGTATTTTCTTATTTAATTTTTAATTTTTGTGTAAATAATTGTATAACATGAATCTTGTTCTTGAAATGGATTATTATAATTGGATTTAATTTTAAAATATTTTTGTAGAGATTTTGGGTTGAGTCCAATTACTAATAGAACTTTAGATCGTGTACCTATGGTCTCGATCTAATGGTTATACAGTCGTATTCTTGGGGATTGATTATTTATATGAATGGTTTATATCTAGATGTTAATTAACCGTAGATTAGTGTAGTATAGGAATTAAATATCGAAGTTAAACCATACTAGAGAACAACAATTCATATCTTTCTGAGTAGTTCTGGTTTGTAGCTAGGATCACTCGTTTACAAAAATCTGAGTTAAATAGGAAATACCAAAAAAATATAATATTCAAAATATGGATCCATAGATCCTAATCCGGTCCTTATTTTTATTGTTAATCCTAATATTTAATTTCGTTCCTAAAATCAAAACAAATCAAAAACTAAATCTCGTTCTCATTAAGGAAGAAAAATAATTGAAAATTGATAGTTACAAGACCCATCCCTATGGTTCGACACCCATACTTAAACACACTATACTACAATATTTTGTGCTTAATTAAGGGAATTCTTTTTTAGTGAACATATAGGTCTCTTGAGATAGACCCAAAATCCCTCGAAATCTATCTCTATGTATCTTAATGCCAATGACATAAGACGCATCGCCCATATCTTTCATGTCAAAAATTTTAGACAGAAATTACTTCACCTCATATAGCAATCCTTTATAATTGATTATAAGTAAAATGTCATCCACATACAAAATAAGAAACAAATCTTACTTCCTGACCTTATGGTATATATATTAATCCATAATGTTCTCCACAGATCCAAATAAAGAGATAACATCATGAAACTTCAAATACCATTGACGGGAAGCTTGTTTCAATCCATATATGGATTTTTTGAGCTTGCACACCAAATGCTCACCCCACTAGAGGAAAACCCTTCTGGTTGTTTCATATAAACCTCTTCCTCTAGATCTCCATTGAGAAAGGTCGTTTTCACATCCATTTGTTGCAACTCTAAGTCAAAATGTGCAACTAATGCAAGAATGACACGAAAAGAATCTTTCTTAGATACAGGAGAAAAAGTCTCCTTGTAATCGATTCCTTCCTTTTGAGTAAATCCTTTAGCAACGAGTCTTTATTTATATCTCTTAATGTTGCCCATTGAGTCTTTCTTTGTTTTAAAGACCCATTTACATCCAATAGCTTTTGCACCATCAGGCAACTCAATAAGATCTCAAACTCTGTTTGATGCCATAGAATTCATCTTATCTTTCATAACATCATACCATAGTTTTGATTCTTTGCAACTCATGGCTTGTCAAAACATTTTAGGATCATTTTCGGCTCCAATGTTAAAGTCCGACTCTTGCAAATACACAACATGATCACTAGATATCGTTGATTTTCTCATTCTAGTAGATCTCATTAATGTTGTATCATTATCTTCTTGAGGAACTTGTTATTCAACTAGTTGATCAACAATTTCTTGTTGTTCCTCTTCAACAGCTTGATCTACTCGATTATTATCAACAATTTGTGGAGCTTCTGCAATCGGTTGTCCAACACCCGTTTGGACTTAAGGGATGTGAATGGCAATCAATCTGTCTGTTGAGCAAGAGGGTTGATCATTAATATGATCTTTCTCAAAAACTATACCCTGAGAACAATCACTCCCACTGATCAAGTCATTCTCAAGAAATTTTGCATTTCTTGACTCCACTATCGTAATTCTATAAGATGGACAATAGAATCTGTACCCCTTGGATATTTCTGCATATCCAATTAAATACCCACTTAGAGTCCTTAGGTCTAGTTTCTTCTCTTGTGCGTTGTAAACTCTTACTTCAGACGAGCATCCCCAAATGCGTATATGTCGCAAACTCGGTTTCCAACATTTCCGTAATTTAAATGGCGTCTTTGGGACAACCTTGGTTGGAACTTGGTTTAATATATACACTGTCGTTTTGAAAACTTCAGTCCACAAGGATTCAGGAAGTTTTGAGTTACTGTGCATACTCCTAACCATGTCCATTAAAGTTTGATTTTTTCTTTTTGCCACACCATTCTGGTCTGGGGAACCAGGCATGGTATATTGGGCAACTACCCCATGCTCTTGAAGAAACTTCGCAAATGGATCAAGTACTTGTCCATTCTCGGTAAATCTACTGTAATATTCTCCACCTCTATCAGTCCTTATGATTTTAATTTGCTTTCCGCATTGCTTCTCTACTTCAGCCTTAAAAACCTTAAAGACATCCAGTACTTCGTTCTTGTTATGAAGCAAGTAGACATACATGTATCGTGAGTAATCATTTATGAAATAAATGAAGTATTTTAGACCATTTATGTCCATATCTGGACAATAGATATCTAAATGTATGATTTCTAACATCTATGTACTCCTCTTTGCACCATTCTTGGGTTTGTTGGTCTACTTTTCCTTAATGTAGTCCACACAAATCTCAAAATCAGTAAAAACTAAAGCATTAAATACTCCATCATTTACTAACCTCTTAATTCTCTATATGGAGATATGTCCCAATCTCCGGTGCCACAAACTGGAGGATTCCTCATTCATAACACATCGTTTTATACCAATGTAAACATGCATAGCATTATTAGTGGCATAATTTTGCAAATCAATAGAAAAAAGACCATCAGACAATGCACCATTTCCAACAAGATTAGATTTATAAAACAAATTGAAAAATGTCTTATTAAAATTAAAGGAATAACCCAAATGTACAAGTCTTAAAACTAAAGTCAGATTCCTAATAAACTTGGAATATAAAATATCTTTTCTAAATTCAAAATAAAGCCACTACTTAAAACTAAACTGCATGTTCCAACAGCCTCCACACGTGAACGTATCTTGTTTCCTAAATAAATGTTTGAAACATGGATTGTAGAACCAGAATCAATCCACTATGTGTCATAAATAACATCGACTATATTAGATTCATACCAAACAAATAAGATTGGTTTATCTTTCTTCTCAAGACATTTTTGGAATTTGGTGCAACTCTTCTTCATGTGCCCTTTCTTTTTGCAGAAAAATAATTATTTCTTAATTATACCTCGGGACGGTATTTTACCTTTCCCCTTCCTTATGGCTTGGTTCTGATCCTTTCCTTCTGTTTCCATTAATGCACTCTCTCCTAATTCCATTGACAGCCTTCTCTCATCTTAAACACACATGGTCAAAAGTTCATTAATTGACCACTTATCCCTATGTGTGTTGTAGGATATCTTGAAGGATCCATATTACTATGGAAAAGTGTTCAAAATATAGTGCACAATGTCCATCATCTGTATGATGTACTCACGCACACCTCTCACAGTAATAAGCCTCAAGGATGAAAACTTCATAATTAGGGTGATAGCAAGTGCCTTATCTGAAGACTCAAAATGTTCATTAATAGCCTTTAGCAATGCCTTAATCTTGTCATATTGATCAACAGAACCACGAATACCAGTAGAGATCTTGGTCTTTATAAACATCACACTGAGGCGATTGGATCGCTCCCAACATTCATAAAGAGCATTTTCATCTAGAGTGTCGGTCAAAGTAATAACTGGTTCATCTTTCCTTATAGCATAATCAATGTTTATCCACCCCAATTGAATAAGAACTCTCTTCTTCCAAATCTTATAGTTATCACCCCTCAGTTCGAGAATGTCACATTTCATATAAGAGAAATTTACAGGTTGCATGACTGCATAAAATTAAACATACATATTTATAATTAAAATTGAGACTTATAAACTTATAACTTATATCATGTTCCAATGTATATCATGTTCCAATGTAAATCATGTTCCAAAATCTATGAATCTAGTGACATAAAACTTGTCTGTGGACTAAAGTTCTAATTCAATTAGATCCATCTATAACCTTATGATAAAACTATCAAATTATGCTTATTTCCTAATTCATGTGGGTAAATTAAGAAATATAATTTGATATTATATCCTAATTAATCATGTAAATATAATAAAAATTCATGTGGGATAAGATCTATTATATTACGTATAATTAATCACAACTAATCTCATAATGTGATCCTAAATACTTGATATATAATTCTAATTAATTAAAGATGTTGTGGCTACTCCCTAACTAATTAAAATTATATGGATCACTCAACATTAAATAATTCACAATAAAAACTCATATAATTGCATAAAACTATAAGCAATCTAAACAAAAAAATTGAACATTAATATACTAATATTATTCAACTTAATATTGCATGTATATTACAACAATAAATTATACACACAAAATAACATGATAAATAATATAAACACATAAATATCCAAAATTAAATTCATAAAGAGCCTTAAGGTATTAATTTCAATGTGCATTATTTAACCTAATATTGTATGTATAATAAATAACCAAAATTATACATATAAATAACTTAAATAAATAAATGATATAAACACATTAAAGACCATAAATTAATTTCATAAAAGGCTCCAAAAATTTATTTTAATGTGAATAAATTATTTAACTCAATATTGTATGCATAGATTAAAAAAAAATTACATACGAAAACAACAAAATGAATAATTTAATCACATTAAAATTTTAAAATATTAAAACTATGAAAAAGGATTTTAAAATATCCCAAATATGAATTTTTCCATGAAAATCCGTGTGTCAAAACCTTTCTAGAAATTCCCTTTTTTTTTTTTTTTTTTTTTTTGAATTTCAGCACGTACAAAAACGACTTGGATGCCTTCTGCAGGAAACAACGTGTCGTTTCTTTTTGATGTTGAGTTTCCGTCAAGTCATTTTTCTTGCTCAACTAAAACAATATGTCGTTTCAGTCGTCTTCAAGCTCTAATCGGGTTAAAATGACCCAATTTGCGACCCGTTTTACCCAGAATGAAAACCCGACTTTTTCTCTTGATTCCAATGACCAAAATCGGCATTTTTTATATCAAAATTCTCATAAATCAATTTCCTACTGATTAATGATCTCATTTTCCATAAAATAAAAATAAAATAAAAATAAAAGGTCTAGATCTGAATCATGAAATCTAAAAAAATTTAACAACATACACGAACTTCATAACCAGGAAAAACGAAATGCAAGAACAGCAAGACAGAGGCAAAATGTGCTCTAACCACATGTTGTAAAAATTATAATGATCTAAACATGCTCATACAACTAAAACAACAATTAGATCAATGCAGAATTAAAAAAACGAATCGGATGCGTACCTCTCACCATAGCCGTTCTCACTCACTCAAGGTTATGTAAAGTGTTGGTTTTGGGTTAAGGCTCTTCTAAACCTCACTCAATCTCTGTTTGATGGTGTATTTTGCATATAAAACGAGATTGTAGGCTTAGGGAACCAAAACTAGTCACACCCCTTTTCATAGACTATGCCTGCCCATCACAGAGTCGTTCTTGGACGTGCACAGGTAGTGGGAAGTTAGGAGAACGTGTTTTTGAATGTTGGAGGAGGTTAACCATGTCCCTAAAATGATGGAATGACTATGGACCACATTCTTGACTCATTCATTCGATTGGTTGCCGAATTTTCAGGGAAAAAAACCAACACTGCTAGCTTTTAAGTGCCAGAAGAGGTAATCACTGCATTAAATACAATTTAATATTTTCTGATTTATTATTTTAATGTTAATACGGTTAGATTCGGCTTTAAGGGATTTGATATTATTATGATTTAAATTTTATTTTTTTTATGTTCAGATGTGTAAATCAGTGTTTTTAATATTCAATTCCTTCAACTAACCCATAGATTATTAGTATTATATAGTAAGTTCCAACCAAGGTTAGCATATGAAATTTCTTTTGTGTTCGAATACCCAGCCCCCTATGGATCCTTTACTTGTAGACAATCTCCCAATTTAGCATATGGAATTTCTTCTATGTTATTGTGTCCCCCACAAGCATTTTCTACAAATTTTATCAATTTCATCACAATTTCTTAAGGGGATAACGGCATGTTTGGTTGGACGGAATGGAATGAGGGTGGAATGGAAAGGAAGAAGTAATGAAATGAGAGAAGGAATGGAATGAAATTATGAATGGAATAACTATTTCATTCTCTTGTTTAGTTGGTATGGAATGAAAGAAAGAATGAAATAGTGAAATATAGTAAAATTTCCATTTTGTCCTTATAAAACTATTATTCCATTCTCTTCTTGATTAGTTATAATAAAATTTTATTATATTTCACTATTCTATTCCTTTCATCATTTTATTATATTTCACTATTCAACTCAATTTTAAATTTTTGTTCTCTAATTTCTATTTTTGTTCTCAATTTTCAGTTTCTATTCTTTAATTTCTGTTTTTATTCACAATTTTTCAGTTTCCTTTTTCAATTTTCTGTTCTCTAATTTTCTATTTTTTGTTCTCAATTTTTTATTTTTGTTATCAATTTTTGGTTTCCGTTCTCAATTTTCTATTATCTAATTTTATGTTTTTATTCTCAATTTTCTGTTTTTGTCCTCAATTTTCTGTTTCTATTATCTAATTTTATATTTTTGTTCTCAATTTTTAGTTTTTGTTCTCAATTTTTCGTTCTCTAATTTTATATTTTTGTTCTCAATTTTCAGTTTATGTTCTCAATTTTTTATTTCTGTTCTCAATTTCCTGTTCTCTAATTTTCTATTTTTCTTCTCAATTTTCAGTTTATGTTATCAATTTTTTGTTTTTATTCTCAATTTTCAGTTTCTGTTCTCAATTTTCTAGTTTTGTTCTCAATTTTCTATTCCTATTCCCAAATTTATGTTCTCTAATTTCTGTTTTTATTCTCAATTTTTAAGAGCTTAATTACAAGGACTATCATGTAATTTAAGATATTAATTCCATTGGGTTGAAATCTCATTCCATCCAATTTCATTCCAATGGAATCACAAAAGTGATTCCATTGGAGAACCAAACAACGGAATAGGAATCGAGGGCGGAATGTAATTTCATTCCGCCGTCGATTCCATCCAACCAAACATGCCGTAAGTGTATTTTGCAGGGAGTAATTAGCAATCGTGGATGTTACTAATTTAGTGAGAGTTACTCTCCCAGTTAGAGACTAAACATTAGATTTCTTACTCGACAACTGTTTGTGGATTTTATCTAAGTTATGATTATAATGTGTCCTAAGTGGCCTTCCATGAATGAGGGAGCACCCAAGTATGTGCATAGTTCTTCTGTGAGATTGATTCCTAACTTCTTGCTAATGGAATTAGCTTGCAACTTAGGAATGTTAGGGGAAATGAAAAGTTCAGATTTTCCAAGGTTGACTTTTTGTCCCGGGAATTTCGTATAAATATCTAGAATTTCTATAACGGTATCACAATGTTTGAAGCTCACGTTAGTGAAGAGAAGAAGATGTGAGAAATGGAAGGCCCCGTTTCAGAGGCTTTGAGCCCTTTCTACTTATTTTTCTTACACTTTTCAAGGATGAGGTTCGATAGTCTTTCTTTGTAGATGACAAACAAATAAGGGGAGAGGAGGTCTCCTCGCCTAAGACCTCTTGAAGTTAGAACTTATGAAGGGATACCCCATTCCAAAGGGCCGAAGGTGAATATTTCATGATGAGTGAGATTTAGTCATGGAGGAGATTAAAACAGGTAAGCAAGCGTGTCCTGAAGGAAATCCCTATTAATGTGGTCATAAGCTTTTTCAAGGTCAAGTTTCAGGATCATACCCATAATTTTACTCTCGGATATTTTAAGGTTGTGGATAATTTCTTGGGTGAAAATGATGTTATCAGAGGTGATCTTCCCCGGAATGAAACTACTTTAGTAGGGACCTACAAGATCATTCAATAAAGATCTTAGTCTCCCAACCAGAAGTTTTAAAATCAATTTTATAGCTAATGTTTCATAGACTAATAGTCATAAACTGGCTAATTCTTCGGGTGGTCCACCTTGGGAATCAGGCCAATCAAGGTTCATTGTACCCGAGGGCATGCTTTCGGTTTTAAAATAATTAACGTTAAATTTACAAACATTTCCTCCCACAGTCTCCCAGTTCCTTTTTAAAAAGATAGTTTGGTATCTATCAGGTCTGTAGCTTTAAGGTCCTTAATATTTTTAAGTGCATATTTAATTTACTCTTTGGAGGGTTTCCTAGTGAGCATTTCATGCTCTTGGGAATCAATGGGCATATGATAAAAATAGTTATTTAGGAGCTTAGATCCCAACAATCCCTTATTAAATAAGTCAATGGAGTAATTTCTAATGTGGTTCTTAAGGCTCGAAAGGTCTATTATCTAAACATTATACTTGTCAAGAAGAGTCGTGATCCGGTTCTTCCTTCTGCGTTGGAGGGTAACTAGATGGAAGAAGCTGGCGTTTTTATTTCCTAGGATAGGCCACTGAACTCTCGACTTTTGACACAACAAGATTTTCTCTCTTATGAATTTCTTTATAATCCAACTGAAGTTTAGATTCCAAGTTTTTTAGATAATTAGAATATTTGATGTCATGGACTTTGTGGATGCCCCGGATCCTAGCCATGATATTCTTTTTTAGTCCTAAATAAATTGTTGCACACTTTGCTATTCCAGATTTTTTATATTCTTAGTAAAACTATCAAGGTTCCTGAAAAGTTTTGGATTATTTCCAACCCATGAATTCATAACGAAACCAGGATGGATGAGCCACATGGCTTCGAAGCGAGATAGTTTACACCGTTGCCTTTTGTCATGTGGAATGTAACTATGCAAGCTTTGAAAAATCGAGTTCGGATTGTAAATGACAGATGCGAATGTTTCAACTAGATAATTGACATGCTAATTTTTGTGAATATTTTCTCATTTGCATTCAAGCAAAATTAGTGTAAGAAATGACAGAGAGTGTGTATTTAACAAATGAATTATTGTCATATATACAAAAAGGTAAATTTATTGAGATATATCGTTCGGTGACTAAAGTGCGAATCGAGTTATAGTTAAAGGGTAAAAACTGAAATTTATTTAAACAAAACTAGCACAATTTTATATTGAGCCCAAAAAAGATATAACATAACCTTATTTATTTAATGATATAAACAATGGCACCCTCTTTGATAGAGGCATGTGTCTATATCTTCCCCTCCTCTCCCTTTACGTGTCTTCAGAACTCTCTCTCTCTCTCTCTCTCTCTCTCTCTCTCTTGTTACATAACTTAAGATCTCCCCTCTCTCTCATGAGAGAGGATGAAAGAAGAGAGAGAAGAGTACTACAAAGAGTACTGGTGTTATATCCATCCGGAAGAGGTGGTTGTAGGGGTATGTCACGTGTGCTTGAAGGAGAGGCTCCTCATGATCTTGGCTACAAAGAAGAGCCTCCTCACTATCACACGCACTAGGAAGCCCTCTCTCACGCTCCCCAACTTTTTTGCACTTGGTGCCGGATTCTTCAGCCGCCACCGGAGATCGGAGAGCTACTCCGGCGCCACCAATGCCTCCTCCAGTCGTGAAGGTAGGTAGATTTCCTCTTCTTTTTTGGGGGCTAAATTTCACTTTCAACCCCTAATGTTTTGATACAGTTACACTTTGCTCCCAAATCGTTTGATTCTGTTGTATATTGATCTTTTAACATTTCAATTTTTTGTCTAATAGACCCGATCATGCAACTACAGCCACTTTTATAAGTAAATTCTAATCACGCTCAAACTTCAAGGGTATATGTACAAAATTTATAAAATTAATTTTTATTATCTTGCCTTTTCTGCAATAAAAGTGGTCAAAATTATTAGGTTGAGCCAATTAGGCACAAATCGATACATTAGGATCAATTAGATAGCATAATACAAATGTGAGCAAACTTTAGGGGTATAAAATGCAATTTGACTTATTTTTATTGACAAAAGTTAACTAATTAGTAACTTCATGCCGACAAAAGAATAATAAAGGCTAATTTCTTACCACCCTAGACTTCGTGCCATTTTAATAATACGTCATATTGACAAATATGCTCTTTCAATATAATATTTTTTTCTAGTTTACTCCTCTCTTTTTATTTTTTATTTTTTATTTTTTATTTTTATTCTGTATTATTTACTCATATAGTTATTTTTGTTTTTTTTTTTAATTTTTTACTTTTTGTTTTTTTTCCCTATTTTTTTTGTTTTATGTTTGATTTTTTTTTTCACCTATTTTTTTTGTTTTATGTTTGAATTTTTTTTTCTACTTTTTTTTTCTATGTTTTTTCTTTCCTTTTTTTCTCTTTTTTTATAAGTACCATAAAAAAGTTAAAAAAAAAACAAGAAATACGAGAGGGACGGGAAACGAGAGAGTAGAAAATAGAAAATAAAATTAAGAATATGAAATAAAGAATAAAAAAAAAAAATCTACTTTTTTTGTTTTATGTTTGATTTTTTTTCTCCTATTTTTTTGTTTTATGTTTGAATTTTTATTTTTTTTTTACTTTTTTATCTTCTATGTTTTTAATTTTGTTTTTTTTTTATAAATACCTTCAAAATGAAAAACAAATTGAGAGAGGGAGGGAAAAGAGAGAGTAGAAAATAGAAAATAAAAATTAAGAATATGAAATAAAGAATAAAAAATGTGATGGGATGTCTTAGATAATTAGATTAAAAAAATAAGAAATATCTTAAAAATTATTGAAATGACATGAAATATAATTCGTATTTATGGAAGTCACATAGATATTTCATATGTAAATTCATTAATCTAATTTTAGTTATTTATTGAGGCTTTTTTGTAGACTCTTTTATATCAATAAAGTTTGAAGAAAATGGTGTTGCTTCATGGGAGAAGGGGAAGGCCTCCATGTCACTTGATCACGGGCCAAACCACAGCATAAGCCATGAGGACAAGGGGGTGAAGAGTGTATTAGGCCCTCTAAAGAAGACACGTGGCTCACTGAGGTGGCAAAAACGGATTGGACATTTGTTCCAAGTCATTAGACGGACAAGATCAAATCATCATCATAATAATAATTACAAAGGGAATGTGTGCCATGTGGGAAGTAGTAGTGGTAGTAAGGTAGAGGGAGTGAAAGTGAGACATGGATGGATAAAGCCACTGACAAAGAGGAGAACCAAAGAGTGAAAAGGGCTTTATACCCCTTTAATTTTAGTATAAGGATAATTTTCTTTTAAAGTAAGATATGCCCAGATCACTTTACGCGTATTTTGACTAAACACCTCTTTGGATTATCTTAAAGACACATTCTTCCAGATCGACCTACTACATTCAAGATCAAATTCAAAATTTAATTCTTAAAATATTTCTCAGGAGAGTCGAACTCTGGTTGACGAGAAAAAAAAAATCTCTCTCCTTGTCAATTGCACTAACACCTCTTGAGTCATATAAGCGTCAATTTGAATGTATAATATATATATTTTTTAATTGTAATGATAAAAGTTTGAGAGGAATATATATATATATATATATATATAGAAGTATGTTTCACTTGAATTCAAGGTTAAATGTTGAATTCAATGTTGTCTGAGCATAGTGTGATTTGTATCTATTATTGTAAATATGTGCGGTCACATTTTGTATCTTTTATTTAAATAAAATATTGAGTCTCAAGTTACTTGAACTTATAAAATATTATCTAAAGTTTGCATTATTTGTTTTGTTTTGTTTTTTTTTTTTTTTCCTTGCAACAGCAACCAACATTAAACATAAATAATAATTTTAAAATTTAGAGACTATTATTTCCTATCTCAAATTAATTGTCATATTTTCTTTTTTAAGGATATTCTCAATTGATTGTCACCTTTTATTTTTTTAATAAATCTATTTTATCACTTTTTTTTGCAAATTAACTTTCTCCTCAACCACTCATTTAAATTTTAAAAAATTATTAGTTTAACACTATTTCTAATAAATATAATATGGTAAAATTAAAAATATTTAAATATTACCTTTTTTTTGCATATTGCTTTTGTGTCTATTTGGCTCAACTGACCGAAGATAATCAATTTTACCAGAGAATATCACATCGTGGACTTGTACATGAGGGAAAATATTGGAATCTTGAAACGATTAAATTGTATTTTACACTAAATTTTGATCATAAGTACACTTTGTTTCTTATTCCAACAATACGAGTAGTAAAAATTGTGCAATCGAACCAATTAGGGGTGCAAAGTGAAACTTATCGAAACAGAAAATTTGATGCACACAACACAAGAGTATACCATTGCTAGATCCTTTTTTTTAATTTATTTTTTAAAAACATAGAATATATGCTTACAAATCTTTTCTGCTTGTATGCATGAATAGTGTAAATTCTTTGTATGTAAAAAAGAGTTTGCACACACACACACATGTGCGTGTGTGTGTGAGAGAGAGAGAGAGTGGAGACAAAGGCATGTGAGGAGTGAGGATATAGAAGGAACATGGCACAAGGGTTATAGGGCAATTGATTAGGGTTCTCAATGTTGGAAACAACAGAGGCAAGCAACCCATAAATACTGTGCCTATTACTTGTCTTCTACTTGTCTCTCTTGTAATCATACTAGGATGATGCTTTTACAAGCTAATGCTACTACTTAAAAACATAGATCTCTTGGGGCCCATATCTACCCCTTTTTTTGTTAATTTTATAGGGGAAAAAAATCATATATTTGGCCCCAAAAATAATCTTTTCATGGCCATAAAATTGGTTATAAGAGCGTACATTTATCAAATATTGCACATAATACACCTAATTTAGATTGAGTGTTTCAATAGATGTGACAAAATCGGTGTGCCATTTTTTTTTAAGTATTTTTATATTAAAATTAAAAATAAAAATTAACTTAGATTAACTGTAGTTTTTATATTTATTTTTGTATTAAAAATCAAAATAAAAACTAAGTTAAAAATATTTAATATTATGTATTTTTTTATGTAGTTTGATTTTTTTGACTTAAATTAAATCATAATAATAATTTAAATTAAAATAAAATTAATACTCTAAAATAACCCAAGATTAACCCAACCCTAATTAAATCTAACCCTAATTAAATCCATCCAAATATGGCACAGGGTACTTAGGGTTGCCAAAACGGGTATTTACAAGATAGCACGACACGAGACCGACACGAAATTATTGCATATGGGTTTAGCTTTTTGGATAACGGGTCGTTATCGGGTCTGAACCGATAAGCACGATAAGAAACAAATCTGGTTATCGGATTTACCTGATAACCCGATAAGTCACACGATAATAATTATCGGGTATCTAGGTTATACGATAACCTGAGATCTAATAGGTCACACGATAATTGAATAAATTATTATAAAAATATTTACACATAGCACCCTAAATGTATTTAATATTATAATTTAATTCATGTTATATATACTTCCTAACCCTAATCCTAATTCAGATATCAAAAGCAGTGGCCGCCTCTTCTTAAGTTTGAGCTCACATTCTCACTCTTCAAACCCTAATCTCAAACTCATCATATCCGTCGACCCTAATCTCAACTCAATCAGCCGCCGCATCGCTGCCGCGACACCGCATCTTCTAAGTTCTAACTTCTAACCCTAATTCTTCTCTAATCTCAAGCAAAGAGAATCAGCGACAAAGCCCATCCAATCCAAGGCAATCAGCAACGAAGTCTAGTGTCTGTTCGTCATCTACGAAGTCCATCGCAGGCTCTCCCATTGCCGTCTGTTTATCAGCTACGAAGTCCATCGTAGATCGTAGCATCGCCGTTTGTTCGTCAGCCACGAAGTCCATTGCAGCATCATAGAGGTTAGTAAGTTTCTACCCTTCTCTTTCGCCGTCTTCTTCGGATGGGGAAGATTCCCATTTTAGGTTCTTTCAGGTAATTTTCTTGATTATCTGTCTTAAAGATTTTGCTTTGATATCCTAATTTCAGTGGTCTTTGTTCAAATTATTTTTGGTTTTAGAAGTAAAATAAAAAAATACAAACACTATGTATATTAGGCAGTGTCCGTGTATTATGTATATATGCTTTGAACCGAAAAAAAAAAAAAATTGAACATCATTTTAGTAGATTTCTTGTTTGTTTTGATTGCTTAATCTATAATGAATCAGTGCCTAAAACAACAAACTGAACGTACTGACCATGAACCACTAACCATGAACCAAAAATAATAATAATTGAACGTACTGACCATGAACCAAAAAAAAAAAAAATTGAACATACACAAAACACCCCTAAGAATACCATTTGAATGCCCAATTAGAGTCTTTCAACTGTGACTAGACACACAACATGAACATCTAGAAACTATATCAATATTTTTTTACATAGACACCGCAAAATGAAGTTAGTACCAATTTCAATACTTTTTCACTTATAAATTATTCCTTTAATTTAATGACCTGGATTTTTTGAATGAAATATTGAAGAAAGAAGGCAGTGTAACAACAGCAAGGGGGATTGAAGCTGGTTTGTTAGCCCATTTTGCTCCAAAAATATGGAAATAGAATCAATCAATCAATGGTGGTTGGTTAATCCATTTTGCTCCAAAAATATGAAAATGGAATCAATGGTTTGTTGACTATTTTTTTAATACTTTCCTTAACTTGTTTTAATTTGTTTCTAATTATATCTTTTTTACATGTAAATGGATTCAAATGATGTAGCGATTATTGATGTGGAAATTGAAAATGAAGATGAGTTTCAAGAGGATAACAATGTCAAAAATGACATTAAAGGTAAGCGTAAAAGAGTAAAGAGAAGTACGGTTTAGAAATATTTTGAATCAATCAATGAGAAGAATGGTGATGGTAAGGAATTATGCAAATGTACTAAATGTGCGGGAAAAATGGTCGGGGATAGTAGACATAGGACGGGAAATATGGATTGTCACATTAAAACTTGTCCTAAAATTAAAACTTACGATATTCAACAAATGATATTAGGCCAAGAACAAAACTCATTATCAATCAGAAGTCGAAAGATTGATCTTGAGAAATTTCGTGAGTTGTTGATTTCTGCCATTGTCATGCATGATTTGCCTTTATCATTTGTTGAGTACCAGGGCATAAGAGATTTGTTATTGTATTTGAATGAGGATGTAGTTCACATCTCTAGGAACACTGCCAAAGCTGATCTTTTGAAAATGTATAAAAAAGAGAAGGAAAAAACAAAATACATTCTTCAAATAGCTCCCGGTAGAATTTGCTTAACCTCTAATTTGTAATCATCCCTTACTACTGATGGCTATATATGTGTTACGGCTCATTTTATTGATAGTGATTGGATTTTACACAAAAGAGTAATAAGTTTTTGTGTCATGCCACCTCCACATAATGGTGTTTGTTTAAGTGAGAATGCTTATACTATGTTGTCTGACTGGGGAATAAATCATAAGTTATTTTCTTTGACTTTGGATAATGCTTCGTCCAATTATTTGTTTGTGAAAATGTTGATTAGTCAATTGAATGTGAAAATTTCTCTTTTGTGTAAGGGTGAATTCTTTCATTTAAGGTGTTGTGCCCACATTTTGAATTTGGTGGTACAAGGTGGATTAAAAGAAATAACTTCATGCATTGAAAAGATCCATGTTAGTGTGAAATATATCAAGGGATCACAAGTAAGAAAACAAAAGTTTTTGAAATGTGTGAACTTTTTTTCTTTAGATCCTAAGAAAGGATTATGGCAAGATGTTCCTACTGGGTGGAATTCGACCTATTTAATACTTGACAGTGCAATATATTTTCGTAATGCATTTCGTCATTTGGAATTAAGTGATTCCAATTATAAGCATTGTCCTTCTACTAGTGATTGGGAAAAGGGGGGGAAAATTAGGAAGTTCTTGGCCATGTTTTATGATATAACTTGTCAATTTTCTGGAACCAAGTATCCTACGGCCAATTCGTATTTTCCTTCAGTTTTTATGTCATATTTGACGTTGAAATAATATAGAAATTCTAAGGATGAATATATGGAGAATATGGCTAAGCAGATACTTGAGAAATTTGAGAAATATTGGTCGAAGTTTAGTGTGATGTTGGCAATTACTGTGATTTTGGATCCTCGGTATAAGATCCAATTTGTTGATTTTAGCTACCAAAAGTTATACGGGAGCGGTTTGGTTGAGTTATCTCGTGTTCGGGATGGTTTGAATGTTCTTTTTAATGAATATATGAAATCGTCCAAGTCTTCTATCACATTACCCGATCCCAACAAGTCTAGTAGTCAAGGCGGCCTTGATGAAAATCTTCTTACCATGGAAAATCGAGATGTATTGAAGGTAACTCATTCATTTTTAACTATTTTTAATTTGTATTGATATACTATTTTATGTTAATTAGATTTATGTTTGAAAAGTAAATTATTAATTAGTTTTATTTTGACATGATTGTTTTGTTGACTTTTAATTATAGGAGTTTGATTCATTCGAAAGTGATGAGTTCGGTTTGGGTTCCCAAAAAAATCAATTAGAATTGTATTTGGATGAGCATAGAATGGAAAGAAATGTGAAACTAGATATTTTGGCCTTTTGGAAAGCAAATGAATTTCGTTATCCAGAACTTTCTTCCATGACTCGTGATGTGTTGAGCATACATGTGTCTACTGTTGCTTCCGAATTTGTATTTAGTATAAGTGGAAGAGTAATTGACCAATATAGAAGTGCACTCAAACCTGAAACAGTTGAAATTTTACTTTGCTCAAAAGATTGGTTATTTGGGGTTATCGGTAATCTTTTGTATTTTATTTTTATTTCTTTTTCATTATATTTTAATTGAGTTTATGTTTGTCTTGTGGTTATAAATATGTTATTAATGTCTTTGATGTGAGAATTTAAATGTAGAAACTGCAAGGATTCGATTGGAGGAACTTATTGAAGACATCTTGAATTTGGATATTAACAAAGGAGAAACGTTCACTTAGTGCTCCACCATTATTCAGTTTCACTATTTTTTTTCCTTGAATTTTGATGTATAATTGAATAATGATATTATAAATTGTCTTCCTATTTTTTTTTTGTTTTTTTTTTGTACAGGAGTAAAGTGCTTGAAAAGCCGTTTATGATTTGTATTATGGATTTGTTGACAGTTTATATTTGTTTGTTGATGCGAATGATATTTGTATTGGCGAATATTTTTGTTTTGTTTTGTTTTGTTTTGGTCTATTGAAATGATGGATTTTTTTTTTGTATTGTTTGGTTTGTTTTTGTTGATTTTGTATAATTATTTTTATTTTTGTAAATTAATAGGTGTTTAATGTGTAATAGGTAGAACAGATATTTATTGTGACTTGTTATCGTGTCGTATTTACCTAATAGGTTTCGTGTTATCGTGTGACACGAAAAATTATCGTGTCATGTTGTGTCGACACGATAATTTTCGTGTCGTGTTCGTGTTTAGGTAACCTGATACGATATCTTATCATGTCGTGTTCGTGTTTCGTGTTGTATTCGTGTCAGACCATGACACGACATAAAACACGACCTGTTTACACAATGTGCCACCCCTAAGGGTACTCCATGCGCCAAATATGGCTCACGCAGAGCATTTGTTTCAAAATGGTACAGATGATGACTGAGTTATTGGAACTCATTTGGGCATCAAAATTGTTAAAATTTAAGATGGCACATAGGATGGTCGAGTTATTGGAATTGCTCTAAACCCTTGTTTTTTAAATTACCCAATGACTCCCCAATTTTTAGCTAATTTCAATTTAGACACCTTATACTTGATTGATCTTTGTATTTAAGTCAACATCTAACCAGAAAATAAAGGACATTTAACCAAACATCCTTTTTTCCTGATTGGCAATGTGAAACAGAAGGTTTGTAGGGCAATTGGTCCCATTTGAAAAGGGTCCATTACTTAGAGGACCACCTTGAAAACATTGAGAAAATTAAAGCTTAAAATGGGGTGGCTGAAAATGACAAGGCAATAATCCCACCCAAAAAAAGGGTATGGGAGAAGTAGTTGTGTTCAATAGTGTTAAGAAATTAAATTAATCATTTAACCCTAAATTCTAAATATTTAATGTAGATAAATGATTCATTACTATTTTTTTATTATTATTATTTTTATTCTCTCTCTCCACCTTTCCAATCCTTCATTCACACAATTCACTAAAATATTACAGACATATTTGATCAGAATTACATTTTGATGAAATGAAATAAAATGATGAATAGACGTCCATTCAAATTTTAGTTATATTCCGTCAGAATTTAATTTAATTACCTCTAACAAACACTACAATTGTGATCAATAAAAGCAAAATACTTTTAAATTTATACTTGGAGGACACTTTTTTTTCATTTCGACCAATACTAAAAATAGTTCATATCATTTTTATAATATCTAAAATATCTCTTATCATATTTTGCTGACAAAAATATTCTTATAATATTTTTTTTTCTATTTTTTACTCTTTTTATTTTGTTTTTTTACTTTTGCTTTTGTTCCATTTTACTATTTTATTTGTTTTTTTCCTTCTATTTTTTTGTAGAAAATAAAAAAATTAAAAGTAAAAAACTAAAATATATGAGACTCTTCTTCCCAATTCTGTCTCTTCTCATGTATGTGATTAATATATTTTTTTTATTCAGAAAAATATAGGAGCCCACCGAGTTATTTACTTAATAAATATTTTTTTTTAAAAAAGAAAAATATGACAAAGGGTATTTTTTAATTTATTTACACAACCCAAATATCCCACTGTTCCGAAACACAGGGACTTCTTTTTTTTTTTTTGGGTCCCGGCATTTCAAAAAAACTACAAACGGTGTTTGATACACCGATTGCGGTTTCGGGGACCAAATGACCTAGTCCCGGCGTTCAAAACGCCAAGACTAAATCATTTGTTTCCCCGCTAACACAAAGAGAGATAATGAACTGGGTTTCTTGAAAAAAAATCAAGGGTTTTTGACACTTTATACCCCTAAAGTTTGATCACTATTTAACTTTGAACATTTATTTTATTTTTTTTAAGTTTTTACTCTTTTTTTTTTAATTAGAATTTTTTTTTTTGTTTGTTCATTTTAATTTCTTTGATTGTTGTAATTTTAATTTAAAAGTGAGGTCAAACGGTTGATCAAATAAGTCAAACGTTTGACTAGTTAAAGCAGTAACGTAAAAAGTTCTGAAAACTAATCAAGTCGGTCGACTGACTTAACAAATCAGTCGATCGTTGAAAATAGTGGATTTAAATTGCATGTATGGATCTAATCGATCAACCAAATAAGACATCCTATCAATCAAATTGAATTTTTACTTTAATTCAATTGGGAAAAAAAATATTTTGACTTTATTAATAATAAAAAAGTAATAAATAATAAAGTAAAAAAAAAAAAATCCATGATATAAAGTAACTAGCGTATAACCCGTGCCTGAAGGCACGGGCGAAAAAAGAAAACTTAATACTTACGCAATTAAGTAGAAAAATCAACAGACCCAACATAAAAAAAATATTACAGAATATACTGCCAGTAACCACAACCACAAACATAAAAAACAATAATGAATTTAAATTGTTAACACGTGTTTTCAAAGACAACAAATCCGTGCCTGAAACAAACATTACTAAAACAAATAACAATAACTTAATTACCTTATAATATCTCCACCAATGTAAAACTTTTTCACCCAATTCGTACAACAATCAACGAAATTAATGAATGTCTTTATACATTAAGATGGCGTTTCACTTACCCATGGTCCTTCCCCAATATTTTCTTAACCTCTTCGGTAGTATCATTATGTAAAAAACATTCAACTCACTATTAATTTGATCTGATTAATCTTATACAAAAGGTTCAATAACCATTCAATTAATGAGAAACAATCATCAATATACCCGAGTACAAATAAACAATCACCAATATAACCACTAACCAACACCTAATGTTAAGAACAGAAACGGAAACAGAAACAGGGAATGGGAACAGAACAGAAACAGGGAACAGAACAGAAACAGGGAACAGGGAACAGAAACAGAAACAGGGAACAGAAACAGAAACCGAAACAGGGAACAGAACAGAAACAGGTAACAGAAACAGAAACAAAAAACCACCAGATCAAACTCACCATGCATCATTTATTTGCACTCGAAAGACAGCAGGCTCGG
Source organism: Eucommia ulmoides (assembly GCA_016647705.1). Classification (NCBI taxonomy): domain Eukaryota; kingdom Viridiplantae; phylum Streptophyta; class Magnoliopsida; order Garryales; family Eucommiaceae; genus Eucommia; species Eucommia ulmoides. The sequence continues at coordinate 30,962,718 of CM028332.1, read as the reverse complement.
AGCATCAAATCTCTCCAAAACCTCTACCTTACAGCTGAAAGTGGATAAGAGACCGTCCCACACTGCAAAACTGTCGTCTACACCTGGATGAACCTGTGATATTAACCTAACTTGAACATTTTTAATTTTTACAGCCAAATTTTAAATTCAACAAATTCACAAAATTGTCAAATATTAAAAAAATAGTCAAATTTACTTAATTGAAAAACAACCAAACGGGTCATCTATATGAAATGAAATCAATGTAATGAAATTAGAATCAATTCAACAAAGAAGAGAATTCTGTGCGTGATAATCAAATTGAGAAAAACTCATAAAACCCTAATCAAAAACCCAATTCAGTAGATCTAAATGCGTATAGAAAAACCATTGAAGAAGATTTAATTTCTTCGTACCTCAACCAGAATCTGAAGAACACAGCCGGGAACAAAGAAAGATTGTTACAGTACCGGTCGTAAAGCCTTTCCAATCTGGTGTTTTGATCTCTCGGCAACCAAATTGTAGAGTTTCGCAACAATGCCCGACACTCAAGGCATATAAAATGAGTAGAATGAAGAATCAAATCAAGAATGGGACACAATCCCTAAAATAAATTAAATTCCTAGAATGAAGAAATGGAATCAAAATTCATAAAACTAAATCAAATTAATTCCTTAAGATAAATGAAATAAAAATCCCTAAACAAAATCCAATGGTTGCGAAAAAAAAAAAAAAAAAAAAAAAAGCAAATTGGAAATTAAATGCGGTAGATTTGAGAGAGAGGTACCATTTAAAACATGACTCCAGGAGCGGGAGTGATCTAGTGGTTCTAGTTCAGGGATTTCAAGGTCCTTCCGTTCTTGCACAGTAGATATCATCAATATGTTGCAATTGCCCCGCCTAAATGTTTTGAAACTAAAACATGTGTAAGTTTTAATATCATGGTTCATAATATAATTATGCAATCAAAGAAAAAAAAATCTTTAATAGGAAAAAAATTTAAAAACTCACCTAGATAATAACATAGATGAATAAATATAGTACTTGAGACAAATAATTAATTTATAAACTAAATCTCAAATGACCTGACATAGAAATAGCAACAAAACGCAACTGCTTGGTTTATTTACAGTAAACTGCCAATATTTTTGTGGCTTATATGATATAACAGTGTTTATGCAACTAAAATAATGTGTAATTTTGATTTGTAACTTTATTTTTTTCATTTAAGTGGTCAGCATTGATATTTGCATACACAAAATTCTGCTACAGGATTCAATATTAAGCGGTTAAAAGTTAGTAGTGATTAAAAGGTACTAATCAGATGAACTGAAACAGATGAATTTATTTGTTAGCATTAAGTGGTCAGCATTGTGGTTAGTAGTGGTTAAAAGGTACTAATAAATTCATATGTTTCAATTAAGTGGTCAACATTGTGGTTGAAAGGTACTAATCCTATTTGTGAAGTAAATAGTTAGTAGTGGTTAAAAGTTGAGGTTGAGAAAAATAAATTCATGTAACACGTCACTTCCCCACATAAATTCTATACCCATATAATTACATTATTTACATTGAATGAGAACGTCTTACCAAGTTCGAGAGGTAAGATTTAACTTGCTTTTACAGTCGCTTCTTGCCATCCTTGTTAGTTTCTCTCTCTTTCCTCTACTTCTATAATCGAACAGAGAAAGTGCAGATTAACACGTGTAGCAATATGAAACCAGAATGGAAATAGTTAGCAATATAAAATAAGAATATAAATATATATGTATCCTATAAATACAAATATCTATATGATTTACCTCAATTGAAGAAACAAAATGAATAATAAGAAAGACATATCCCATCTCGAAAAACAAATTCAAATTCAAATACATATCTGACAAACCACATCAACGACAATGGAATCGATGTGTCTACTGTTTTCAGCAAGAAGAGGAAAGAGCTGCTTTTCCCACACGGGAACAATGATGAAGCATAATAAAAGCTGAATACGAACTGTGAAGTTAAGAATATGAAGTGAACAAACATAATCTATATATTATGCAAAAAACTAAACGCGGTTGTGTTACTTTACTTCAGCAGACTTCAACTTAAATGATTTGCGGCTTGTTTAAATAAGAGCAAATGGTACAAACATGAGTAAGTGGTACAATGACTACACCCATACCAAAAGCAAGAGCGACATTCTAATGACTTGGTTCTCTTCTTGCCTAAGCAATTAAAATTTAAAATATAATAGAAATAAAATCCATCCAAATGGAATACTTTATATTCGATACAAAATAAAAAAAAATGTAAATGTTAAACCAAGAGGACCTCGAGTTCATACAAATTCGGGTATGAAATCAGTGATCTAATTGTTGTCAAACATTAGAAGATGGAAACAGAATGGAAATTGAAATTTGCAAACATCATAATAGAAATTCACGATGAAAACAGAATGGAAACTGAACATGGTTCATCAATTAGAGAATATGAAATCTATGGCATACGTCAGTAGAATATGAAACTGAACATGGTTCATCAATGGCATATGTCAGTAGAATATGAAATCAGAATACAAACACTCGTATAGATTTCGTCGCAATGTAAACTTGGTGATCTAATTAGGGAGCAATCAATATGAAATCAGATTGGTGAGTTCATACAAATTCGGGAACAGGAACAGAAACAGAGACGGGAACAGATCAACGCCACAATCGGTGTCCCAACTCAGATCAACTCAAATCGAGTGAGGGTTTTGAAAATCGAACAAACTGAAAAACGAAAGGCAGAGACGGAGAAGGAGAGAGAGAAAGACGAACCTGGAATTTTCTGCAAGATAGGAGCGTATGCCATTGATGAAGGTGACCTGATTGCGACGATGGTGGTGATTTCTTACAGGCAGCACGACCGAGATAGAGAGAGAGAGCTTCAATTTTAAGGGTTTCGAAACCCAAAATCAAGAGAGAAAGAGACCTTAATTTCAGAAACCCTTAAAAAAAATCAAATTCAAACCAATGAATTTCAAAACAAAGAGGCTTACCAGGGAATCTGCGACATCGGGAGCGAAGACCGTGAGCGATTGGAGGAGTCGAGAGCTAAGCCACCGTCGTCGTTTGGAGAAAGGGAGAAGTCGTCGCGAGGGAGAAAGAAGAAATCGCGAGGAAGGATGACGGCGTGGATGGCGAGGCGATGACATAGCGGCGACATAGCGGAGGTGGCAGTGGCGGTGGCGAGGGGATGGCGGAGGAGGCTGAGAGGGAGTGGACGGTGATGGCTATTGTCGGAAGTGGAGAGGGAGCGCGAGGAAGGAAGAGAGAGAGACAAACCTAATTTCTCTAGCAGCGGGTTCAGTGGAGAAGAAGACGGGAGTCTATGAAGTAAATGCAAAGGGCAGGTAAGGACATGACACTGTAGACGATGGTAAGTGTTAAAAAGTATGATTGATGGTAAGTGTTGAATATTGTATATTATTATAGATAGATATATTATATAGATATGTTGTATATAGATGTTGTATATATCAAAAGACATCCAACGGTTACGAATATCCAGAGACATCGGACGGCTGTGAATGTAAATGAGCTGATTTATTATATAGATAGTTGAATTACAAGAACATTTGGAAAAAAATTTACTTTCATTCCAAAATATTTTTACTTCCAAAATAGTTGAAGTAAAAAATAGAACTATTCCAAAATATTTTTATTTCCATTCCAAAATATTTTTACTTCCATTCCAAAATATACTATTAAAAATTACATAAATAATAAAATAAGTAAAATAATATTTCTATAAATTAATTTTTACTAATATACTATAAAATATTAAATATGCTATAGAATAATATTTCTATAAATTAATTTTTACTAATATACTATAAAAATTAATTTATAGAAATATTATTTTACTTCTTTTATTATTTATATAATTTTTAATAGTATATTTTGGAATGGAAGTAAAAAAAAAAAAAATTGAAATGGAAGTAAAAATATTTTGGAATGGAAGTAAAAATATTTTGGAATAACTCTATTTTTTAATATTTTGAAATGGAAGTAAAAAAAAAATCCAAATGTTCTTGAAATTCAACTATTACTTTATATCATGGATTTTTATTTTTTTTTATTTTATTATTCATTACTTTTTTATTATTAATAAAGTAAAAATATTTTTTTATTTTCAATTGAATTTAAGTAAAAATTCAATTTGGTAGACAGGATATCTCATTCGATTGACCGATTAGATCAAGACATGCAATATAAACTTACTATTTTCAATGGTCGACTGATTTGTCAAGTCAGTCGGTCAGTCGACCGACTTGATTAGTTTTTATAATTTTTTACCTCATTCCTTTAATCAGTCAAACGTTTGACTTATTTGATCGACCGTTTGACCTCACTTTTAAATTAAAATTACAACTATCAAATAAATTAAAATTAACAACCAAAAATTTTTTTTCTTAAAAAACAAAATTAAAAAAAAAAAAAAAAAAGAATAAAAACTAAAAAATAGAAAAAAATGTTCAAAGTTAAATAATGGTCAAATTTGAGGGGTATAAAGTGTAAAAAATCCTTGATTTTCCAATTCATTATCTCTCCTCTCCCTCTCTGTTAGCAAGGAAACAAATGACTTAGTCCCGACATTTTGAACGCCGGGACTAGGTCATTTGGCCACCAAAACCGCAAACGGTGTATCAAACACCGTTTGGTTCCGGCATTCTGAACGTCGGGATCAAAAAAATATAAATAAAATAAATTTTGGTGTTCGGAACAGTGAGATACTTGAATTGTGTAAATAAATTAAAAAGCACTTTTTGTGAGAAATTTTTTTTTAAATAATATTTATTACGTAAACAAGTCAGAGCCCACCCCACCAAGAATCAAGATAATGTGGATAGACCAGTGAAGAGTAGCCAGCTTTACTTGGCTTTGCTCCTTTCAGTAAAGGGCTGTTTGGTAGCTTAAGTCAAAACAACTTTTGAGAGCCAACTCCACATTGTTTTGTCACACATCATTGAGTGCTAAAGCATCCTTTTCAGACTTCCCAACTAATTACAATATAATAACAATTTCAAGACTTTACCCAAATTTTGGTAGGCCTATGTTCATGTTATTATAACACCCACCCAACCCCATCAACCCCCCTCCCCCCACCCCCGGTCCTCCTCTCTTGTTCTTACTTTTTCCCACTTCAAGCTAAAACAAGCCCACATGACTTTCTTTTCCTCCTCATTCATCTTTTGGGCTGAATTTGCCTTCTATTTTTATTTCCTTCTTTCCAAACCAAATAAATAAATAAAAAATACACTAGCCCCTTACCTTCATTCAAGTACTCCAATCATGATTTGAAAATTCAAAATAGTAATTTTGAAGTTGTTAAATTAATCTTTTGAATTGTTAGGATAATTGAGAAACAAAAAATTGGAACAACATGAATGATATATTGATATTTAGGAAAAATACAATAATATATATATAAGAGACTAGTGAAACTCTAGGGTTAGGGTTTTAATCTAATGGGATAAACACATATACATATATTAACATCCCCCTTCAAACTCAAGGCGGTAAATGAAACGCGAACTTGAATTTGGAAACCAGAGTATGAAAGCGTCTAGGCAGATGAGTCTCAGTGAAAATATTTGTTGTTTGATCGGCTGAACTGACGGATTGTAGACGAACAGTATTCTAGAAAATATGGTAACGGATGAAATGACAATCAATCTCGATGTGTGATCTGAATAACATTCCTATTGTCAAAATGTAGAACAATGGCAATAAGAGATAAGACTCACATGTCAGCGAGAAACCAACGAAGTCAAAGTAGTTCTTGTGTTGAATCAGCGATGGCACGGTATTCAGTTTCAGTGTTGGAGCCAGTAACCACAATTTGTTTCCTACTGCGCCAAGAAATGAGAGAGTTGCCTAAGAAAAAATAATAACCAGTGGTCGAACGTCTGTCAGTAGGATTTCCGACCTAATCGGCATCAGTCTATAAAGTGGGAGCGGATTGGGCTGAGAAACGAAGTCTATGAAATAAGGTACCTTTGACATACTGAAGATTGCAAAGAACAGTCGAGTAATGAGTGATTTCATCCTTATTAAAAGTTACTCACAAGTGTTATATCTGTTATATTTGTCTCAATTGCTAAGTATTAGTAGTTTATTATGTCGTTTAACTGACCGTCAGAGATAAGCGATTTGAGTCAGTTAGATGAAATCTGACCTAACCGAAAATGCCAAATATAGAATGGTGATAGTGGTAAAGGCAGTAGCAGAGACAAGGATGATGATGATGATGATGATGATGATGATGAGAATGAGGAAGGTGGTGGTGGTGGTGAGGCTGCACAAGTTGATGAAGGGACAAAGGGTGGTGGTGGTAAGGTTTGAAGTAAAAGGTGCAAACTGTTGAGTTCAAATAGATGTTCAACTTTACGACCAGTCCCAAGGCTTTCTCTTGTCCGAGGATCATGCACAGGACAACCACAATTAGAAAATATTACTTCAAATCCCAATTCACAGAATTGCCCAACAGATAAGAGAATTAAGATGAGTTTTGGAATTAAATACGTGTCAGGAATAGAAAGATGTGAAGTAAAAATCTGACCGATATGAATAACACGCATTTGAGAACCATCAGCGATATAAATGCTATGGACATTGATGACGGATAGTTTGGATAAGAAAATGTTGGGATCATAAGTCATATGATTACAACAGACATAATCAAAGACCCAAGAAGAATTACATATAGTAAGTGAAAGGGTAGGGGAAAAGTTTGTACCATTCTTAGAGAACATTTGGTGGAAGAGTGAAACCATATCCACAATAGAGATGGTAACAATAGTGGAGATAGGATCTGAACCCTCTTTGGCATTAAGAATGATCGAAGAAGAGCAACCCTCAGACATCGTTGTTGAACCAGATCAACAATATACAACAAAGTATACTGTATGATATGAATCAGGAGAAACTGAGGTCACAGATGAATTCAAAATACTGAAATTTATCAGGAACCGGTTTATAATCGTGAAGAATCGATTGATGAACCCTTGAACCAATCAAATCTTTGTGATGAACTAAATCAACAATATAAACAAAACCATATCGTATGATCTAAATTTGATTAAACGGAGGTCACAGATGGATTCGGAACATCAAAATTAGATAAGAACCGGTATTAGATCTTCAAGAACCAATCCACAAATGGGTGAACCGACGTAGAAACTCAGTGAACTAATAATGTGGCAAGGACCAAAGAGGTGGCAAAGTCAACGATGATGTGGCAGAGTCAACACTGATATGATAGTGGTTCAATGCTAACATGATGATGACATGGTAGAGAGTTAACGCTGATGTGGCGCTAACATGACGACGAGCTGGTAGCTGATATGGCGATTGGCAACAAGGGTTGGACTGTTGACTGTTGACGTGGCACCTAAGTACTATTGATGTGGAGGTACATTAGCAGGGTGATGTGGCACAACAGTAATGGCAACACGTGGTTTTACACGAGACAGCGCACTTGGCTTCTAACGGCGCGTGAGAGCGCATGAGCTGGCCGATTGGATTAAGTGTGAAGATTGTGCCAAGCAAGGGCACACCTTAGCCCATGTCAGCCACTCCAAAGACAGCTAGCAGTACTCTCCAAGAAGGACAGGCGAGCCACCGTCGGGATGGAAAAATCTTCCCCATCTCGGCATTCTCCACAACGGCATTACCTATCTCGAAAATCGACTCTACAAGCTCCTCGGCAAAACCCCCCCTTCCCGTCTCCGGCTATCCGGGAAGGGTAGGGATCAAATTCCCTGTCTCGGGTACAGCAAGAAAGAGTTCTTCTCAGATCATGGGTTGGGTCACTTCTCCAACTACAAATATCTTATGCCATGGGCCTCAGCAACAGTACTAAAAATCTCATGACCGACATAAAGATGCCCTCATGTCTCCCGCTCATTGGCCACATGCCGATATAGGACACTGATCGGATACTAATCCTTGCTTAAGCCCCTAAGGTAATCTATTCATTGCCTATATAAAAGGAGGACATACTAATGCCCAAAAGTACACCAAAATTGCTTACTCTTCCCGGTAGCACTTTTATAAATCTTTCCCCTGAGTGCTGATTCTCGCTCCAAAAGGGGATACGCTGGGTCCATCCCGGCAAGTCCTTTGTGCAAGTGTTGAGGTACTGCCCATCCCAACTCAGATTCATCTCTCGACAGTTTAGAAGATCCTTTGTGCAGGTGTCAAGATGCTTCCCATCCCAGCTTGGACTCATCCTAGGTCGAACCCATCTCTTCTCGGACCAGAAGGCATTCATGCTCATTCCAGCTCGTACCCATCCCTTCTCGGATCAGAAGATTCTCCACGGATTAGAAGACTCCTGGGTAGCTTCCCTACTTGGGACCCATCCCGGGTCACTCCACCTCTACCCATCTCAGGTCAGACGGACTGATCCCGAACCTCTCTGTCCCCATCCCAGCATGGAGGAAGATCCTCATCTCAGACTTCTCCATCTCCATTCCAACAAGAAAGCGCATCATCTCCACCAACAAGTGACCAAACCATATCGCTGAGGTCGTCCAAAATCCGACATCAATAGTTTGGCGCCATCTGTGGGAATTTTTACTAAAAGCCTTCCTCCAATCATCAGCTCTCATCTCGGCTAGAGGCTTGATGATCACAAGATTTGGTCATTCTACGCGGCCGAGAGACCCAAATAGCACAGTAAATAGCAACCCAGCTAGAAAAATGTCAAGAGTCCCCTGACCAAATGTTCGAACTTCAGTCCTCATCTCGGTAGAAGAAGGAAATGCACCCCCCACCAACTAGGCAAGCATATCAGCTCCGCCTGTAGGAGTTTACATTGGACCAGTTACTAGAGCTGTAGATGTAGTGCGAATTGATAACTTGGAGCGCCAAGTATGTCAGTTCTAATCTTGTCTTGAAACAATCCTTTCCCGCTTGTCACCGGCCATGGATTAGCGGGGACCAATTCTCCGGAATACAAGGAGAGAGGAGCGCCACCTGCCACCTGCCACCAACCATGGATCAGCGGGGACCGATTCTTCGGGATACAGGGGTGACGATTGCCACCAAAAATCGAATTGTATGATTTATTCTGAAGAGCATGTCCCAAAAAATCTACCTCGCCCGCGTGACCGACCGGTGAGGGAGCAAGATCTGGCCCCACCAGCCACTTCCCAATATACGTCTTTGTCCTCCCGGGCTCGCCGGATAGAGGATTGCCATGTTGCAACACCGCCTAGAGGACAAGCCGCATTGGAAAAACGTGTTGCAGAAATTGAGGCAACGCTCGTGTAGATACGGGGCCTTGGAGGGGCTACTAGACTCCTTTTGAGTATAAGGTCTCCCTCTGTTAATGAAATAGTACTCGAGGTGGTTCCATACAGGTTCCCCAGCCCGAAAATAGTTCCTTACGACGGTACTACCAACCTCTCCGTTTTTGTTGCTTTTATGGACATGCACACGGCCTCCATGGCAGTGAGGTGTAAGTCATTTCCTCTCACCCTCACTGGAATGGCCAGCACTTGGTTCTAAGATTTGGCTTCGGCCTCTGTCTCAACGTTCGCCTAGCTGGAACAACTTTTCTTGGCCCGTTTCGACTGTTCCCGAAGAAGGCCCAAAACGGTGACTCGTCTTCTCGCCCTTCAGTAGGACATCAGAGAAAACTTAGGCGATTTTGTGGCTAGGTTCCACAGGTAAAGTTTGTGATGCGAAGGCATTCCAGATGTTGTGGCCCTAAACGCTTTTATTAACGGATTGAGGCACCGAAGATTATCGTATGACCTATGCTCATGGCTCGCGCCTAACTTGACTCCCACTCTGGCCAGAGGTACTAGCTTCTACGAGGCACACCTCAGAGACACCGTGAAGCGGGACCAAGAGGGAACCCAAAAGAGAAAGAATCGAGCAAAGGAGATGAGCAGCCATCTGTCCTATCTCGAATGGAGATGAGTATCCCTCTAGCCTATCTCCATCAACGACATTCTGACCCCTTGAGCCATAAATAATTCTCCAAATCTGCATCCCGACTCTGGTGTCGCGAATGATTCTCCTCAACGGCATTCCGACCCCTTGAGTCGTGAATGATTCTCCAAATTCGCATCCCAACTCTCGGCATCGTGAGTGATTCTCCTCAATAGTATTCTGACCCCCTGAGTCTCATCTCAACTCCGGCATCGCGAGTGATTCTCTTCAGCCACATCCCGGCATGCAGTGTCAAGAGTGATCTCCAAAAAGAAACGACATCACAGAGATGAGAAATCCTTCGTCCCATCCCGGCGCACAGCGTCGAGGGTGATCTCCACAAAGAGAATTAATCCAGACCCTCTCCACAGTTTGGTAGTTTGAGGCCTGGGGACTGATAGCTATCATCCTCCGACGTCGTTGCACCGATCGGGTATGAGGACCTGCAGTGAAGCATCCCATCCCTAATAACCGAGCTTACTTAGGCGATACAAAGGGACGATACTCCTGTAAGAACAATTAGGGATAACCCAAAAAGGCTCAGGGATGAGCCCTACTAAGGAAAAACCACCTATGACTAGCCACAGGGGGCCGACCAAAGGTCACCTTCCTGAGGACTGTGAGGGCCAGATGCTATGCGAGTACCCCCCTTAGGCATTACCTGCCATGCGAGACTTCTTCTGCTCGGATGCTAAGCTAGGGGGCAGGGAAGATATGAATAGGGTGGAACAACATAGAACGATAGCTTAGCCAATAAGAAATGTGAACCGAGAAAGGAAAAGCCTGATCATGATCAATTCCCAGTAGCTTGGCCAAAAGAGTGTCCATAACTCGAGAAGGGCATAATTTTTTGAGTAAAATTGCAAACACCAGCGTAACAGCCGACCCGAGGACGTGACTGGGAAGGGTCTGACCCGAACATATCTTCTTCAAAACGGATTGTCAAGACAAGATCAAATAAGTATACCCTCGAGAACGGGAAGGGCTACACGAGTTGAGATCAAGCATCCTCTGGGATCAGGCAAAAGGCTAAGATCAGACAACTATCTGATCCCATCTATGCGCCGAGATCAGATCCCATGCCGGTCTTAGGACAAACTTTGAACAACATCACCACAAAAGAATACCCTTAGCAAGACATCCAGCATAAAACCTGAAGGAGAAAAATGGAAAATGAATAAAATAGCCAAGTAACTAAGATTGTCCAACCAGAGCAAAGTACCGTCGAGATCAGGCAACACGCCATGCCCAACTCAAGTTTCGTGTCGGGATCAGGCACCTTACTGAACTCGGACATCATGCCGAGCTTAGATCGTCCAAGCTTAGCCTTCGATCTAACTCTTATGAAGTACCTCGAAAAGAAAGAACCTTCGAAGACGTACTATCGAGGGGATCTAATTTTCAGGGCACAAGTGCTGCGAAAATGCACATCTGAGTTTTGTGTCGACCTGGGACCACTAACTTCCAGTCTGGCATCAGCGCCGAACGTAACCACCACTACTTCACAGTACCTCGTACCTCACTACTAAGGAGTGGAGAGCTACTAATAAGTATAAAAATGGTCACTCCCACGCAACCAATTGAAGAACGCCATATGTTCACAACTCTCCACCAAGATCAACTCCTAGCAAGGATTAAGTGTGAAGATTGTACAGGGCAAGGGCATACCTTAGCCCATGCCAGCCACTCCAAAGACAGCTAGTAGCACTCTCCAGGAAGGGTAGGCAAGCCACCGTCAGGATGGAAAAATCTTCCCCATCTCGACATTCTCCACAGCGGTATTGCCCATCTCAGAAATTGACTCCACAAGCTCCTCAGCAAACCCCCTCTTCCCGTCTCTGACTATTCGGGAAGGGCAGGGTAGGAAGCTCCACACAACTCCCCCTTCCCGTCTCCGGCTATCCAGGAAAGGCAGGGATCAAATTTCCTGTCTCGGGTATAGTAGGAAAGTGTTCTTCTCGGATCATGGGCTGGGTCACTTATCCAACTACAAGTATCTTCTGCCATGGGCCTCAGCAATAGTGCTAAAAAGCCTATGACCAACATAAAGATTCCCTCATGTTTCCCTCTAATTGGCCACATGCCGAAATGGGACATTGATCGGATACTAATTGATAGGTGTAAATTACCTATGTATTTTCAATCTGAATTTGTTAGTTTTCGAGTACGTTTATAGTTATTTTTATATGTTTTAATATCTTTTTATTCTTTTTGTATTAAAATAGGTGCGTGGGGTGAAAAGGTATGAAATCGGAGCGAAAACGATGTGATCAAACCAAAGCAGACGAAGTTACGTTGGATAAATATGCAAGGAGACAATATTGTGAAAGAAGCCCACTGCCTAGGCTGTGAAGATGTTGAGAACATTTCTAAGTCCACCGCCTACTTCTTCGCCTAGGCAGTCACCAAACCAATAAAACCAGTACAGGTGTTGTAATGTCAAGGCTATTTTGGACTACGATGCAATCCGATTTTGGAAACACTCAAAACATGGAAGCTGTAGATATTTTTCTTAGCTTTCCATAGGCTTTTGCATCATCTCAATCAGAGTTCAGATGAAGAAGTTACAGTCAAAACAAAATTGCAAACCTGCAGTAACTTCGCCTAAGCGAAGTTTCCTTCGCCTAGGCGAAAATCCGACAGAAAGTTAACCGACCTAACTTCGCCTAAGCGAAATCCTCTGCGCAGAATAGATATTTTGGAGATATTTTTTTGCCTATTTAAGCCCTTCTCTCCTCCTCTCTTCCATCCTCTTGAGCCCCTAAGGCCTTAGGCCATATTTTAGGGTTAGGATAAGGGATTTTTTAGGGAGAGCTCTCAACCTAAGGTGGAGGATCAACGAGAAAGCGATCGATCGATGTTTCTAGCGGTAAATCTTCGGATATCGGCTAAGTCGCTCGTTTCTTCTCTTTGTTTTCTTCATTTTGGTAGTTGTTGAGCATGTTTAGCTCATTTTACATTGTATAAACGGTTAGGGCCATGAGTTAAACATGGATTGTAATAGGGATTAACGTATTATTTATGAAAATGTAGTTTTGGTTGAACTTGCGTTTCGTTTATGGTTGTTCCTTATAATTTCGATTGTGTTGACGTGTTTTCTATGATTATATACTGGTTTAGATATATTGAAAATATGGGGTTTGACACTCGAGAGAGGTAACCCCGGATTCGAATTAGGGTTAGCAGAACACGATAATCTAACGACCCGGGAGGACGTTAGAAAGTATGTAATCGATAACGTTGGGCCGAGACTCACATGACCTAGAGTCGTTAAGACGTTGAGGGGGATTTCGGCGTTGACATGAAGTCACGTATTCCCCCGTCTTACACTCGGAAGAGATGGCGAGGAAGTTTACGAACCGAGATTGTCGGATACGCCGAACGTCATTAATGTTAACTAAAACAAAATCAAACGCATTTAAGTAAATAAAGTTAATCCCTAGGCAATCTACTCCCCTAAACAATCTCAAATTAGTATTTATAGTATAGTTAACTTAATTAGTATTTTAGTTTAGCATTAGTATTAAATTAAATTCTATTTTTGTCGCCTAGACAAAGTCAGGTTATGACAATCGCGATACTCAATAGTAACAACACCAATCCCTATGGATACGATACCCGACCGAAAGGTCCATTATACTAAAACTTGATCCGTATGCTTGCGGTGAAAGTGGCAACGCTTTATTTGCAGCCACCACTAATCCTTGCTTATGCCCCTAAGGTAATCCATTCATTGCCTATATAAAGGAAAGTATACCAATGCCCAAAGATACACCAAAATTGCTTACTCTTCTCAGTAACATTTTTATAAATCTTCTCCCTAAGCACTGATTCTCGTACTGGAGGGAACATGTCGGGTTCATCCCAGCAAGTCCTTTGTGTAGGTGTCGAGGTGTTGCCTATCCCAGCTCGAATTCATCTCTCCATGGTTCAGAAGATCCTTTATGCAAGTGTCAAGGTGCTGCCCATCCCAGCTTGGACTCATCCTAACTCGGACCTATCTCTTCTTGGACCAGAAGGCATTCAAGCTCATTCCAGCTCGGATTCATCCTTTCTCAGATCAGAAGACTCTCCACGGATTAGAAGACTCCTGGGTAGATTCCCTGCTCGGGACCCATCCCTGGTCACTCCACCTCTACCCAATTCGGGTCAGACGGACTGATCTCAAACCTTTTCGTCCCTAACCCAGCATGGAGGAAGATCACCATCCCGGACTTCCCCATCTCCATTCCAGCAAAGAAGCTTATCATCTCCACCAACAAGTGATCAGACCATACCGTTGAAATTGTCCAAAATCTGACATCAACAGATTGTGTTATTCATAATGAGATCTAACTTTTCTTCTTAATTTCTTTTGTTTAAATGTGTGATTGCACTGTGGATGATTGAATCATGTATGCTTATAGGTTATGAAAAGCTTTCCAACCTGACGTAACTAAATGTGGAAAGTACACCTAGAGCAAGAAGTTCTCTGTATAAGTTACGTTTTCTCTCTCATGGATAATACAGTTTCGCCCTCCTCCTTGATTAACATTGCTTATGAAAAGTCCTATTCTCCATGCCCAACATCAAAGCTCTAAGACCTAATGGCATCCAGACTTCGTTTTATAAAACATTCTGGGACAAGGTAGGTCCTACTATTTGTGACTTTACAAAAAACTACTTTGAAAGAGAGTATTCCTGACAGGATTAACAAAACCCTTGTTACCTTGATCCTGAAAGTTGAACATCCTTGCTCAATTAGTCATTCCCATCCCACAAGCGTATGCATAACTACTTCTAAGATCATTTACCAAAATCCTAACCAGGATACTCAAGGGATTCATTAACTCTTTAGTCGGATCTTATTAGACTAGCTTCGTTCCTTGTCGATCCACCATTGATAATGTGATTGTAACCCGAGTATTAATTCATTCCTTAAATAAGGAGAAAGACAAAACCGGAGGCCTCATTATGAAAATTGACTTGCAAAAAGTTTACGAATGATAGAATGTGATTTCTTTCTTCAAACCCTTATTGAAGTTAATTTCCCTAGGAGATGGAGTAATAGTTGTGTCAAAGGTAATGAATTCTCTATTCTTTGGAATGGACTCCTTCTCTCTCCTTTTAAGACCAAGATGGGCCTAAGACAGCAACCCTCCATCTGCCTACCTATTTGCCATGTGCATGGGAAAACTGTACATGTTGATTCTCCATGAAGAAATGGAGGGTAATGGGTAGACCTTAAAGCTTCTAGGAATAGCCCCTCGATAACCCACCTATTTTTCGCGGACGATGTTATGCTCTTTGGCAAAATTAATGCCAAAAATTCAACACCATCCTGTATACTCTCAATCATTTTTGTAATATCTCGGGCCAAAGGATAAATTACCAAAAATCCAAAATCTTGTCTCACTCAACATCAACCAAATTAATGCAAAAAACTTAAGCATCCAATTTGATATCTCTTTGTCCGTTGATTTGAGAATGTATCTTGGCATTAATGTGATTCATGGGATGGAAAGAGCATCTCACTTGTACAACATCATCTCCAAGATCCAATCCAGATAATCGGGGTGTAAATCCAAATCTTTATCCCTAACAGGTAGAACCACACTAATCCAATCAGTCCTAGCTAGCATCCCCACTTACACAATCCAAATTGTTCTTATTCCCAAGGCCATCAGAAAATTGACCAATTAAGTCGTAACTTCCTCTAAGGAGAAACTGATAATACCAAAAAGTATCACCTTATTAATTGGGATGATGTGTGCCAGCCTAAACTTTTGGGTGGTCTTGGTATCTGTAAATCCCACACTAATAACCTCGACATTCTCTCTAAGCGGGGACAGGGCCTCATCTCTAATAACAACCTCTTTTGGACAGGGGTCCTTAGAATCCAAAAACAATATACCATTAAATCCTAGATTTTGGACCGACACTAAAAATGCCTCTCCTATCTAGAAAGGTATTCTCAAAATCAAAGAGCTTATTTGTTCCGGAACCAAATGGCTCGTGGGCAATGGCAACTCCATTGTTATCTGTCATGATTGGTGGTATGGTTCAAAACCTCTGGGTCCTAATGACCCGAATGACCCAAGACCCTAACTTGTTAATTCTATTAGTAAAGGCGATGGGAGTTGGGACAGTACTAGTATTGCCAACTCCATCAACTCAATCCAAGTAAGTGATATTCTGCGCATTCACATTCCACAATTTTCTAACATACAGGATACCCCCTCCTGGAGTAGTGATCCTAATGGCAAGTTCTCTATAAACTCAGCTTATATACTTTCAAGCCCTGAAGCCCCTTGGAATTGGTTATGGAAACTCGAAACTCCAAAAAATTTGAAATTGTTCCTGTAGACCTTTTTCAAAAGCAAAATCCTTTTTAATGAGCTCACAGCTAGATGGAGCTCTAACACCATTGCTGGTTGCACTAGGTGTCCCTCCACCCATGAGAACATTACGCATATTTTTCGGGATTGCTCGAAAGCTAAGGAAATATGAAAATTCTTATTACAAGAATCGGATTTGTGTTCGCTTGTGCAAGACATGTTTAAGTAGTTTACAAAAATTCTCGTACCTAAACTTCCCAATAACCCTAAAATTGTTTCCATGCTACTTTTACAAAATCATAGGCCTCCAGCTTTAGCACGTGCGCGCTTAATGAAGTTCTGACGTCAATAACAGGAGATAACTCATCAATTATGCCAATATTATTATTCACTAGAAGGATGGGGCATCAAAATTTGAAGTTTAACTTTATGGTACGAGGTTAGGTTTTGAAATAGATATAACTTAGGCACTGAGATTCAAAATCCAGCAACCATCCTCAATGCGAATTCATCTTTAACATTTTGGTTGCTTTTTTCAATTATTATGCGTGTTGAAGATTCCAACATTTATTCATCTTGGATGAAGTGGCAAAAATTAATGTAGATAACTTCAAGATAGGACGTCGAATTAGCTTCTTGAATTGTCATATTTCTATTGTTAATTTTTGTTGTGTATGTGTGAGCGCGCGCACCTTGAAGGAGTTTTGTTATTAGATTATTTTTTGTAAATTATTTTTTTTCAATTATCATTGTTATATCAGATCAAATAGTATAACTGTCTGGTTAGAATTGTGCTAACTAAAATGTCTATGCATGTCTAAGCTGTAAAACCACGTCTAAGAAGTTAGCCATATCGCATTAAAATAGTATAAAACTATCTAATTATATGTGTTCATTCATGTAAATTCTATCTATACAAATCAAATTCTATGAATCTAATGAGTAAATGTTCATTGTAATAAAACCGGAATAGTATGACCAACCAAGAAATTTCTTTTTTACTGATGTAAATTCCACTATACAGATTTAGATTGTAGTTAATTGATAGTAACTAGAATGTACATGAACACATACATATTAACTGGTCTATAATCAGGCCATATTCTCATGGGTAAATTATCATTCACTCTCTTTTTGTATTTATATGAAATATTTACATTAAATGCAATAACTAATTTATGTGTTTCTAAATTCATGTATTTATATATTGTATTAACTCAAGAGGTGTTAATCCGTTTGGCTAGAGGAGGTGTTCTCTTTCCTCGTCAACCAAACTTCGACTCTCCTTAGAAACACTCCGAAAATTAAATCTTGAATTTAATCATTAATACACAAAGCGAATGTAAAAGAATGCATCCTTAAGATCGCTCGGTGAGGTGATTAGTCGAAGTGCACGTAACCTGAACACACCTTACATTACATTATATATATATTAAAATTAATCTCATTTTTTCTCAATCTATTTTATCATTACAAATTTTCAACATAAAATCCTCTATTCTAAATGCACTTTGGTACTCTAATAAAAATGATAGCTCAGTGCACAAAGACTCCTGCCATTGCGAGATCTGAAAAGAGTCAAATGTACACAGACATACTCGTTATTCATAGAGGTTGTTTCCAAATAAAAGACGTTTATGAACTATGTTCATTTATTCCATTTCAAATTGGCTCATAATCCACAATCTTTATTCACATTTTTTTCTGAAAACTATTTGCCTATGAAAACACAAACAAATGAAGAAAGATACACAAAATAGCATCTATTCACAACCAACCACTCATTTCACTCGCTCTTATTTACTCAATAATTAAATCAAAATGACCAAATCCCATATAACCATATTTTCTCCCACACAATCTTTTGAAATCTTCCCTTCCTCTAAAAGGATCGAAAACCACTATAAATTAGTACCCATTTAAAAAAAAAAAAAAAAAAGGAAAAGGATGTGCACCTACATCATACCTAAATCACTTGATTCCGCGATGAAGGCTGGCTGAAGGGCACGAATTCGAATATCGTATTTCCGATGAGTTTGTTCACTCCCTGAGGCTGAATCTGAGCCGTCCAACATGAGCTGATAAGATGAGGAGCTATCGTCGTAGGCATTTCCGACACGGTTTCCGCATTTCCGACAAAGAAGCTTTGTTTTCCGGTGGAGCAAACCAAAAGAGTGCTTGTAGATGAAGTAGGGTAGGCACTGGAACTGTTCGACCTGAGTGAATCTGCTCTCATCAATGTAGAGGAAAGACATGATGCCTTTCTTTATGGATTTGCCGTATTTGGAACCGATTGTTGAGGTATTCCGACTGGAGGAGCTTAAATTTAGATCGTATCCACAAGAACCACAACTGCATGAAAAAAAATAAAAAAAACCACACTGTTTTTGTAATTGCAAAACATGAAGAAAGGATCACAGTTTAGGTGATGTGTCTCGAGAGGTACAAGTAATTTTGTTTCCATTCCCAAAAGAAAAAATGGAACGAAAAACAGAAATCTAAGAACAAAAATAAAATCTATTTCTGTACTGTTCACTGAAACTTGTTCTAAAAATTTAGGGAATGGAACAGAAACAAATTTTGTTTGTTCCTGTACATCTATTTTGGTTCGAAGTTTTGTCGAAATAGAAACAGAATATTGGACCAAACCACTAAACAAGCGCCACCTTAGCGTTTTTGTTCTATTTTTTGTTTCTGTTCATAGAAAACTGGAAATCAACACAAAAATAAGGGAACACACACACACACACACAAAAGAAAGAAAAAAAAAACTGTTTTAGTTCTGTTCCCAGATATTTAGAAGAATCTTTTGGGAACAGAAAGAATTGTTCATAGATTTTTGGCTTTGTTCTAAATTTTCTGGGAACAAAAACAGAAACACTAAATAGAACAACCTATTACGAGCCCTTATTTCTGTTTTCACCTTAATTCCATTCCATTCCACCTTAATTCCATTCCATCCAACCAAACGAGCCATAAATAAACACCAGCTACATTGTTTGAGCAAGAACAAATACCATCTATTCCAGCTGAGCTAGAGAAGTTCTGTATTGAAGCAAATTCAGACTTCAAACAATATTCTGCATTTGGGATAGGTTCGCTCCTAATTCAAAATCAAAAGAATGCTAGATGCGGAAAATAATAGAAATCTGAATTATATCAGACAAAAGACTCTAAATTAGGAGGCGTTGCCTTCAGATTTTGTTAACTGTTTTGAGAAACAAGTTGATGGACTTCTGAGAATGATTTCATTAACTGGGGATCTAAGGTTCGTTAGTTTAGAGTTTCTTGTTCCAGTTTTTGGGAATAAAATATATGCTTCCGTTTTGCTTCAAGATAAATAGAACAACTTACTAAGAACAGAACAGAATTATTCCCAGATTCTTGTTCATCTTCCAAGTTTCTGAGAAAAGAGACAGATCCTATCCGCAAGAATTTTAACTTTTACATTACAGTTGGAAGTTTAAAAGTGGGTTACTGAACAGATACACCTACGAATTCGGAACTATCTCAAAATTACACCAACGTTTGAACTTCCTGAATTTCATTGAAACACCAATTACTAAGCAATATTCATATTCTGCTAAAAAGATGGACAACTGAATCACATGACAGGGGGAAGAGTTATTGAGGAGAACTGATTAAAAGCTATTTGAGGGATAAGATAAGCAAAATCTAGGATGCAAGCCGGAATTGCACACCAGCCTATGGACACGCTATGATGCTAAATTGGGTTTACAATATACTAGACAATAGATGTAGAAGACTACTGTAATAATCATGCCATCATAATAATCACATCTTACACAGGCTGCAAGATGGACTCCCTAGCTGCCGCATGAGGGATCATTTAACTTCTAGAAGAAGGAAAGAAAGGCAATTATAGGATTAGGGAACAAATTTTTGGAGCACCCTGGCATATGCAAGATCTTCTTTTCTTTGTTTTACCTTGTACTTTTATAAAATAACTTCATTTGAGATGAACAAAAATCAGACAATGGCAGAAGTAGATTTATAAGTTATTTTTTAAATTTTTTTTTTTTTTTTTTTGGTTTGGGGGAGGTTCAATATCTCCTAAATTCCAACTTTTTTCAATTTTTTTTGTCTTTCATCCCCCCTCCCCCCCCTATTGGGAGAAGAGGGCTGCAGCGAAGGAGGAATACGTGGCCTTTTGAAGTATTTCCAGCATTTACAAATCACCAAAAAATAGGACAAAACATCATGTTCTCAAACTCAGGACGAACATATAACATGGTGAAATATAATTCTCAAGCGACTTAGATTAAGAATAGTCCATTATCCTGATTCCACTTCTCGTCTATATGGTAAAGTGGGCTGCTCAGTCCTTCTAATCAACTTAGTAGTCAAGCATCTAACAATTGCCCCCATCAAATGATAACACATTGGAAACTAAAATGTAAAAATTACAGAGAGAGACACTTGTTGAGCATCTACCATCCCATCAGAACAGGCCAAACAAGGACAATGATAGATGGGCACCAATAATCCAGGAGTTCCCTTCCAACAACTTACAACATAAATCAGGTGTTTTGATCACACAATTAAGAAAGCAAAATAAGATATGGAGTCGAAAGTTTTTCTCCTTCAGTTTTTACAGATGTTGAAGCCTTTATAGTATTTTCTTTTTGTTGCTCCTACAGGGTTGATGCCTCTTGCATCATTTATAGAATCTCTTTGTTGAATAACACGAACAATATCATAATTGCTGAAGTGAAAAACTGAATATGGAGCTCGAAGAGCGTCATTGCATAAGTTCATGATCTAAATAGTAGATATATACTCCCTATAGGCTGGTTGTTTATTTGTAGGCATGAACATGAAATAAAGAACAAGTGAATGTGAGCCTTACAAAAAAAAGGACCAGTTGTAATAGCATTTTGATCATATAGAATTGGTCTATCAATATTAATATCTCTAGTACTGCCTCTAGTTTCTGCAGTTATTAACTCTGTTGAGTTTCATTTGGCATTTATCAAGCATCACGTTGGAACTCCACCAGTTCAGAACAAATTTCAGACCCAAGTCCACGATAATGGCAACAATATGGACATTGTTGTGACATTTGCTTGCAGCCATAAGAGGGAAAAATCAAAATTAGGTGCCAAGTAAAGCAACACATTAACAAAAGAAAGGTCTAAATGTTTAACAAAGGCTTCATAAATTCGCCAGAAAACAAGAATTGTATAGATTTCAATATTGAATTATAAAGTTTGAACATTGTCAATGGACGCATCAAATATTTGTAAAACAAATTGTAAAAAAATCAGGTTACAAATCACGAAGTTCGCAAAAAGCACCAACTAAAAATTAGAAAACTAACAATACTAAAAATTAGAAAATTAACAATAATGATCCCCATATCAAGGAAAAGTATCCCCAAAACAACTCTGCCTCTAACGTTATACTAATAAGATTTTATTTTGACTATAACATTAAACAAACCTAATAAAAGAAGGAAATTAAATACAAAAAACCTAAAGCATAATTTAAAATAAGAAAATAATGCAACAATGTTAATTTGCATAGGACCCTCCTCTGACATTAAAGCAACCCTATCACAATTTTCGAATCATTCCGTCAATATAGGTTCATCAACTATTTCAATTGCTTACAACTAAAGTTGCACACTAGAGGTTAGCTACGAGACTTCTCAAACGATACGAACAAACTTCCCAATTTAAGCTGGCTGCAACTAGGTTCATTGAGTTCACATATCAAGAATGAGTTTTCGAAAAATGTCATAATTTTTACATGTCAATATAAAAATAAATAAATAAATAAGAAGTTAAATTGACAGGAAAAAAAAAATACTTTTTGCAAAAGCAAGAAATGAGAAGTGTGTTTGATAGTGTAGAAAGAATATCTTAGTGTTATCCCTATACATGATCTATTAATCAAAGAAAAAAGGGTGGAAAGATATAGTCCATTGATATCTTAAAATATTAAAATTGAACAAACAAAAAAACAATTATTTTTACTTAGGAAAAAGAAAACATAAAATCATGCTTTTACTTTTTTGGGAAAAAAATTTAAAAGTATTTTTTAAGTGAAAAACGAACATTACTTTTAAAATTAAGTCCATAAAAGTACTTGAGAAAACATTATCAAACAGAGTAAATTCAGCTTATTTGGTTCTCTATATGAAAAAAATCATTAAACTAATTATTGGAACTTACAAATGATCCACAGAGAAATTAACTCTTAAACTGCACCATCAGGTACACCCTATGCATCAAATCAAATGGTGCGCAAGTAATTTCGGCTTATTTGGTTCTCTATATGAAAAACTCATCAAACTAATTATTGGAACTTACCAATGATCCGCATAGAGAATAACTCTTAAACTGGACCATCAGGTACACCCTATGCATCAACCAAATGACCCCATGGTCCCCATCTGTGTAAAAAATATAAAATGGCGGGGCCTCTCATATACTAATAACTCTTTATTCATGTGCTAATTGGATTATGCACCCATCGCCCAGCCAATTTTAAAAAATTGGATTTTAAATAATAATAATAATTGTTCCTTTTGAGTTTTGCCAAACTGTGTTTTGTAAGGCAGCTAGCCAATCATCATCACTATCACCAATTATGCTTAGAATAACATGCTCTTATAAATAGGGATAGATATGTAGAAGTTGTTAGTCATGTTCATTCTATTAATAAATAAATAAATAAATGTGGCCCATTATGCAACTATTAGTTGCTCATTATCCCTTTTTTCCCTTAGAAAATGCAAAGTGGGAAAGTGGCAAGAAGTTATAACCACTCATTAGTTATAACTCCTCTTCTTTTGATGGGAAAGAAGATTATATATATATATATATATATATAAGATGATATATGTGATGAGATGAAATACACAAGAGTGAAAAGAGGTCACAGATCTAACAAGAAAGTATGTTTTTTCTCTATCAATTGCATGGATTAAGGTCTTGGATAGACTACATAAGTTTTTCTCAATTCACTTATACAATATTTGATGTTTGTGACTTTTCACATTTCTAAATCTAATTGTTATGGCTGAAGCTATGCGTTCTTGAGCTTCCGCTTTTAGGTCATTCAAAATTGATCATAATAATATTGTTTACATTTGGTATCAGAGCAATATCTCTAGTCTAGTTTTCGATCCAGGTGAAAATTTCTATTTGTGATTTTTTTTTTATTAAATTATCCATGGTCATGATTTGTTGCAAGAATGTATTTTTCATTCATTAGATTAGATTTGCAATTCTTTCATATATATATTTTTGGAGAATTTTTAGCAAAACTAATAGCATAATTAAATTCCTTGTGAAATTATGTTATGAGAAGAACGGCTCTTGAATTGTCTGAAACGGACTTAAATTGATTGAAATATTGAAATTTTAAGCTCTGGGTCGTTTTTGAGTCGGGCATTCATTTGTAGACCTAGCTAGAGGATGAAGACAACCATTGTTTCAGACCTTTTTGGTGTTGGGCTTGATTTGGGCATGGATGGGGCTTCTAGAGTTTGGGTTAGGCTAATTAAATGAAATGTCTTTGGACTTTGACTTTTAGGCCTAATGAGTGTTTCAAAACTCTTATTGGACCTTTAGGCTTAGTGAGTCTATTTCAGATTCCTTTATTTTTGGGCTTTTATGGGCCTCTACTTTGGATTTAAACTTATTTAAAAGGCTCTTTTGGTGTTGTACTTGAATTTGGACATGTCTTTGGGCCTTTCTTTTGGGCTTCTGGAATTTGTATTGAATTTATTTAAAATATTTGGTCATTAAAAGTCATTTTGTGAAAAGTCACAAGACCAAATATTATATAAGAGAATTGAGAAAAAATGGTCTAGTCTATCGAATATTGTCCAACCAAGGTTTTAAATATCGGCCGTTACGTACCGTAACAGCCGATTCGTACTGGAAAATGGGTAGGCCGATACCGATACACGGCTGATTTCCGCATCTAGGGCTGAATCGCACCGTATCGGGCCGTTACGGGCCGATAACGGCCGTTACTGAGACCGTAACGGCTGTTACGGTTTGTAAAGAATACTTTCTTCAAAGATTCTTTACCGACCGACCGACCGATAGTTTGCTCACACTTTTCAGTTTTCTTCAGAGATTCTTCATATAATTGAGCAAGGAGAAGAAAAAACTAGTAGAAGATAACCAAACACTTACCGATTAGACCGTATCCATCCAAAGAGCTCGTCAAACGTTGAGATTTTCGTCGCGGTGTCGCCAAACCCTAACAGAAACAGCTCGCCGCCGCCGAAAGTAGCTCTCGCGTCGCCGGCTACGTCTCCTCTCATTCGCGTTGCAGCTCGTCACCGTCGCCGTCACCTACTCGCATCCGCTCCGTTTGTCTCTCTCTCTCTCTCTCTCCATTCGGGTGTAGCATTTGATTTGGGCGTGTGGGTGTGGCTGAAATTGTTTACAATTTACAAATAATTGTAAACAATTTAGTCCTAAAATTGTTTACAAATTACAATTTAGAAATAATTAGGGGGTTTAAAAATAATTTTGTTTACAATTTAGTCCTAAAATTGTTAATTAACTTGTTTACAATTACAATTTAGTCCTAAAATTGTTAATTAGATTTTTTACAATTACAATTTAGTCCTAAAAAATTTTTAACTTATATTTTTGTAGCAATTTTTTTTTTGTCATTATTATTTATCACATTATATATATATATATATAATGGTTAATGTAGTGTTAATTAGCTTCAATTATAATTTTAGTAAATAGTATGAATTAAATTTATGTATGTAAATTGCAGAAAATTAAAATTTAACAATGTCGGGTGAAGAAGGATCACATCCTCCTAGTGATGATATTGGATGGAAATTCGGGATTCCTATTGGTGGTTCTAGACACAAATTAAAATGCAAATTTTGTGGTAGAGAGATAAATGGTGGAATAACTAGATTGAAGCAACACTTGGCGGCCAAAAAGGGTCAAGTAGCTCCATGCCAAAGTGTTAGTGCCGATATTAGAACGCTTATGATAAAACATCTTGAAGGTAACTTGGAAAAAAAAAATGGATAAAAGAAACAAAGAGAAGAAGTGATTGAACAAATTCGAGCTTCTCAACGTGATCAAGATGATCCTTACGATTTGAGTGATGATGATAACTCGGATGATCCGGATATGGCATATGCACGAAAAGAAAGTATGAGGTTGCATAGAGAAGAAGAAGATACGGAGAGATATAGGAGGGATGCAGACAACCGATATGAGACCGGGAGTAATAGCGAAGTTGGTGAAAGCACCAAACGGGGAAGCATTACTACTCGCATTGCTAATATGTTTCGACGATCTTCTACTGTCCGTGAATCGAGTTCGAAAAAAACTTGGATTGATTCGTCTTTACCTAAAGCACGGTTGGCCGAGATTGATGTTGATCTACACCGTAGCAAAGCCCCCAAACAACAAAAGATCTCAACAAGGGTAATAAAAGGGTTGAGGAAAAAATTAGGGGTCGCAGTTAGTCAATTTGGGTTATACAAACGTTTGCCAACAAACGTTGTTAATTCTCCATAGCTTGAGCCAATGTTGGATGTTGCAAGGGAGGTTGGAAAAGGAGTGAAAGTCCCTACTCCTTACGAGGTGACTGAAGTTTTCTTACCTAGAGAATATGAAGAATTGAGAAAGTGGATCGAATCTCATAAACCAAGTTGGGAGGAGAGAGGCGTTACAATCATGTGTGATGAATGGAGCGGACCTATCCGGAAGCACATTATCAATTTTTTGATTTATAGTAATCGGGGGACTATTTTTCATAAATCAGTGGATGCCACCAATGTTGTTAGCAGAACTGCCGATTATTACTTCGAGCTTATAGACAAGGTGGTAGATGAAATTGGTGAAAAATATATTGTCCAAATTGTCACTGATAATAAGCCTGCAATAAAAGCGGCGGGGAAAAAACTTATGTTAAAAAGACCAAATTTATATTGGACAGGTTGTGCTGCACATTGCCTTGATTTGATATTGAAAGATATTGAAGAGAAAACAAATGTGCTGAAAGTCTTAGATGATGCAAGAAGAATATCACGCTTCATTTATAACTCTAGTTGGGTTCTTGATTTTATGAAGAGATTCACTGAAGGAAAAGAGTTATTACGCCCCGGGATCACACGTTTTGCCACCAATTTCATTATGCTGGAAAGCATTGTAAGGTATAAGAATACCTTACAAGATATGTTTAATTGTGATGAGTGGAAAAGCAAAAGATGGGCGAAGGAGAAGTGTGGAAAAAAAGTTAGAAAAATTGTGAACGACAATGGTTTTTGGATAAAAGCTTCAGAAATTTTAAAAGTTCAAGAACCATTGGTGAGGGTGCTTAGGTTTGTTGATAGAGATGAGAAACCTACAATGGGATTTGTCTATGAAGCTATGGACAAAGCGAAGATGGCCATTGAAAAAAATTGTCGTTACTACAAAAAATATTGGAAAATAATCGACAAAAGATGACAATTCCAATTACACCATGATTTGCATGCGGCTGGTAAGTAATTGACTAATTGTAAATTCAATTTTAAAAACTCTTGTTACTTGTTAAAATTAAACTTCCTTTAACAAATGTGCTTTTTGTTTTGAATTCATGTAGGTTATTTTTTAAATCCTCAATTTCAATATGGTGGTAAACTTTCTGACCATAGAGAGGTAATGGAGGGAGTTCAAAATGTGATTCAAAGATTGGAGCCGAATATTGATAAACAAATTCAAGCTATTAATCAAGTTAGTTCTTTTTTTTTTTTTTAAGTAACAACTAGCAACTAACAAGTTACTAAGTTTTCTATGTTTTATTTGTGGGTTTTTGATTTGTTACGTTCTAAATATAGATTATGACGTTTCGTGACAAAGAACATTCTTTTGGGATAGTATTGGCTCAAAAAGCAGTAACACGTACGAATCCAGGTAATACAATGAATAATTAACTATTAATATAAGAATCTCAATCTTCGTATCGTTTTAATTCATATTGTTTCTACAGTTGGATGGTGGATCCACTTTGGTGCATCTACCCCTGAACTTCAAAAGATTGCAGTTAAAGTGTTGAGCCAAACAACATCGTCTTCTAATTGCGAGCGTAATTGGAGCACATTCAGCTTAATACATACAAAGACGAGAAATCGTCTAAAGTATCAAAAACTGAATTAACTTGTTTACGTGCCTTATAATATGAGGTTGAAAATTAGACATGCTACAAGATTAAGCCAAAGTGAAATTGAAGACAACTTCAACCCTATAAACTTGGATTATATCTTTGAGGAAAATGATCCACTATCTTCATGGCTTCAAGAGAGAGAAGAACCATTGTTAGATGATCAGGACAACTCCGGATGGTTAGACGTAAGCGATGATGAGATCGCTACTGCCAGTAGCCAAGCACCTTGACGTTGGCAAAATGATAGTCCATCTGGAGATGAAAATGATACTGATAGTGGTTGTGGTTTGAGCCCACCTAGTGGAGAGTCTAGTGGTGATGATGGTGGAGGTGGAGGTGGAGGAGACACTAGACAATCGCCGTATCATGGAGAGTTAGGAATGGCTGGATTTGCAGACAATGTCGAACGTAGGGATATTAGTGAGCCACGAAGGCATTCTGTTTCTAGTGCAATTGGATCATCAAGAAGAAGACCAAACCCACAATCCGCAAATTCCGAAGAATATGATGACATGGCAAACCGCTTTGGTATGCTTGGAGTTGGAGGATACGGATATGGATATCAAGGGAATAATTATCATCAGTGGCCTCAACCACAACCATATCCTTACCCTTATTATCCCTCCTCGGAATATGTTTCGGCGCCACATTATGTGGGTATGGGTCCTTTAGGATGCCCACAACCTCCTACTACTGGATATTCATATCCACCACCACCTTCTTACCAATACAGTGTCCCTCCTCCACATCAAGAAAGTTCAAGTTCTACTTTCGGTTACTGCGAAGAAAGAGCAGAATCTAGCGGTACCGGTGGTAGTGGCTCTAGCAACACCATTTATGATCATTGCACCTTTAACTACTTTGGTGGTTATGGTGTTGCACAACAAAATCAGAGTAGTGATCATGCCGATACCGACTATAAAGAGCTTGCGCGCAATTCATTTTGATATTGATAATTTTATATGAGTGTATTGTTTTTGTAATATGATGTACAAGTATAATTTACTCTTTTATTATATTTGTGTAATATATTTTTATTAAGTATTATGTGCATCATCTTATTCTTTTAAGATTGTTAAATACGATAGTTTTTCGTATTTTTTATGTCTTTATTGTGTTGTATATAATCTTAAAATGTCATAATATCTATTATAATGTGTTTATTAAAGGTTAAATGAGTGAAACAATTATTCTTATTGAGTTTTTGGGGATGTTCTAGTGATTTTAAAAAATTCACGACCGTTATAGTTGATTCCCGTTACGGACAGGCCGATACTCCCGATACCGTTACACCGCGACCGTTACCGTTACGTAACCCGATACCGCGATTTAAAACCTTGTGTCCAACGAATTGGTCATTAAAGGTTGTTGAATCCTGCATCGCTAGTATTATCCGATCTTGAGCTATATATAGAGTATTAAGCAATTCTCCTCTTCCAAAACGTCTTCTGAGAGTGTGTTAGACCCATTGGGTTCGACATGGAATCAGAGCTAGGACGCTTGTCTGATGTTAATTGTGATGAATCTCACATCGATGTTGGCCCCCCGATATCCGTTCACAATGGTTTGTCAAAAAAGTCCACCATCTGCGTGAGGGGGCGTGTTGAATCCCACATCGATATTGGGCCCTTCTCCGAACGTAGCTTATCAAAGTTTACCCTGCACGAGAGAGGATGTGTTGAATCCCACATTGATGTTAGGCCCTCTGATATTCATTCGCAATGGTTTGTCAGAATCCACCCTGCACATGAGGAAGCATGTTGAATCCTAAATCCATTGTGTTACCAGATCCTAAGCTATATACAAGTCTAGGGGTAATCCTGAGCTCTTTGAATAACCTAAAAGCGAAAACCCAAGAACACATACCTCCAGCCATAGCAATCAGATTCAGAAATGTGAAAAGTCACAAACACCAAATATTGTAGAAGCAAATTGAGAAAAACTTGTCTAGTCTATCTAAGACCTTAATCAATGCAATTGATGGAGAAAACATAGACTTTCTTGTTAGACCAGAGACCTTTTTCACTCTTTTGTATCTCATCACACATATATCATCCTTACATATATGTATATTCTTTTTTCCCATCAAAAGAAGAGGAGTTATAACTAATGGGTGATTATAACTCCTTACCACTTTCTCACTTTGCATTCTCTAAGGTAAAAGAAGGATAATGGGCAATATGGGCAACTAATAGTGGGATAACGGGCCACATTTATTTTTATTTTATTTTTTTTTATAAAATAAACGTGACTAACATTCTCCCACTCGGCCCATTCAACACTTAATATGTATCAATTCAATATTGATACATCCTAAAAAAATTCCCATAGATATAATATCCTCATGCCCAAACAAAGAGTTGAAATTGCATGAATAGGGGTGATAAGTCCTTTAAAGCAAGTATTATATTCTATGTATTACAATGCAACTGTCTCTTTTGTATGAGAACCGTATACGGTACATATCTTTATGAATGAACTTCCAAATGCTCATTCAGGGTCATCAAACGAAATTCGAACATGCATTGTCATTCTCTAACTTCATGTATACAACTAAATAGGCGAAGACAAATATAAAATTAATGGAGTCTTTCAAATCGACATAATGTGATACAAACATAAAGGGTATTTCAATCACATAAAACTACATAATAGAACTGAGTCTCTCATGCTCAACTTGTCCCTTATAAGCAATAGGTGGTAAACAAATTGGTATTCAACAACTAATTTATTTGCTTTAACATGTTCTTGAATAGCTAGATACTTAATGTCGATGTGCTTACTATAACTTCCGTTCTTATTATTCTTGGCCAAAAACACTGCAGCGGAATTATCGCAATAAATTCTCAATGGCTTGGAAATTGTGTCAACAACTTCAAGCCCTGAAATAAAACTCTTCAACCATATAGCCTATGATGTCTCTTTAAAGCATAATACAAACTCTACTTCAGTGGTAGAAGTAGCAACCAAAGATTTTTCGCACTTCTCCAAGAAATGGCTCCTCCAGCTAATGAGAAGACATATCCTGATGTCAACTTTCTCAAGTCAAGGCAGCCAGCAAAGTCAAGATCTGAATACCCAATTACCTCTAGATGATCAGAGCTCCTATATGTAATTTTGTAGTCCTTAGTCCCCTGAAGGTATTGCATGACTTTTTTTGCAGCTCTCCAATGGTCCAAACCAGGGTTACTTTGATATCTGCCCAACATTCCAACTATATATGTCAGGTCTTGTATAAACCTGAGTATGTAGTAAACTCCCAACTACGGAAGCATAAGGAATGTTCTTCATTTGTTCCCTCTCTAAATCATTTCTTGGGCTTTGTTCCAAACTGAATTTGTCACCTTTGACAATAGATGCAACACTAGATCAACAATTTTTCATACGAAATCTTTCTAAAACTTTATTGATATAGGCCTCTTGAGACAATCCTAATGTCCCGATATCTATCTATCTCAATCTTATCCAAATCACTTGAAGCAAATAGAATATCATCCACATGTAGGACTAAGAATATTATTTTGCTCCCACTGACCTTATGGTATATACATTGATCTATGATATTCTCCGTAAAACCAAATGAAGAAATAACATTATGAAATTTTAAATACTAGTATCGGGAGGCTTGTTTTAGCGCATATATAGATTTCTTAAACTTACAAACCAAGTGATCATTCCCCTCTACAATGAAACCTTTTGATTGTTTCATGTAAACCTCTTTTTCTAGGTCTCCATTGAGGAATGTCGTTTTCACATCCATTTGATGTAGCTCCATATCAAAATGAGTCACCAATGTCATGATTATCCAAAATGAATTCTTTTTTGAAACAGGAGAGAAGGTATCGTGATAATCAATTCCTTCTTGTTGAGTGAATCCTTTGGCTTCAAGTCTTGCCTCATATCTTTCAAATTTTCAATATTGTCTAAAGAGTCTCTTTTGGTCTTTAAAACCCATTTACAACCAATGGCCTTTCCCCCTTTAGGCAATTCAACAAGATCTCGGACTTGGTTATTAGCCATTGAATCCAATTCATCCTTCATAGCATCATACCATAATGTAGATTTATTTCCACTCACAGTCTATGAAAACATAATAGGGTCATCTTCAGCACTAATGTCCATGTCAGATTATTGTAGGTGCACAACATAATCTGAAGAAATTGTAGGCTTCCTAACTCTTGAAGATCTTCTTAATGTTACATTAACATCTTCAGTTTAAGAATGCTGAGTAATTGGATCTATAGGAATATCCACATGATGATGTGGTTCTTGAAAGATTAGTTGTTCCTGAGCTATCGGATCTTGATGATTATATTGGAATACAACCAATCCATCTGAAGATGTAGGAGTAAGTTCAAAACTACTATCCTCCTCAAAAACTAGGTTTCGAGATTGACTACTAATTTCTTCATTGTCAAGGAACCTTGCATTCATAGATTTTACAATTCTCATCGCACGAGATGAACAATAAATTTTGTATCCCTTTACTTTTCTGCATAGGCAATAAAATATTCACTGATTGTTCTTGAGTCTAACTTTGTCTCGTCAAGATTATAGACCCTAACTTCAACTAGACAACCCCATACATATACAAGCCTTAAACTAAGTTTCCAACATTTCCATAACTTAAACAGCATTTTCTAAACCACCATGGATGGAATCCTATTTAGTACTATGCCGCAATTTTTAGAGCTTCACTCCACGACAATGTTTTAAAAACCGGACCGGACTACCCGGCTCTACCGATTGACCAGGCTTATTTCCGATCCAATTAGCTACTCAAAACCGTTTTAGACCAAAAACCGCCAAACCGGAACGGGCCTTGATGAAACAGCCGGTTTTTTAGCTTCTTATTTGTATAAAATGTTTCCCTCAAAAAACCCTAAATTCCCTAATTCAGTCGCTGGCTTGCCTTGTTCTGTTTCTCTCTCTCGTCGTTCCATTCCACAAAGGCCACACTCCGAAGATGACGAACTCCTTATTGAACTTTCGATCTCTCTCTCTCTTAGCCGATTTCTCTTGATTTCATTTCCGATCTACCTCGCTATCATTCTCACTCAGTCCAACTTGTTCTTCGCCACCTCCGATGATGACGACGACAAGTTTGTGAAATTTACATGAGAACTTAGTAATTTTGTGAAACTTGTCTCCTTTTGAACTGAGTATATATATAATTTTGTGAAATTTATATATATATATATATATATATATATATATATATAAATGACATAATTATGAAGTCACGGTTCAACTGCGGTTCGCCTCCGGTGACTTTTCCGGTTTGATGTCCGGTCCGGGTTTTAAAAAAATGTTCCACAAAGACAATAGGAGATCGGAGTTACTAATCACACACCTCACGGTCCTTACCATGTCCATTAATGTTTGGTTTCTTCTTTTAGCCACACCATTTTGAAATAGTGAGATTGGCATTGTGTATTGTGCCACAATACCTTGTTCTTCTAGAAACCTTACAAATGAACCTGGTAATTGTCCCTCGACACACATATAACTCCTTGCCACTTTCCCACTTTGCATTCTCTAGGGGAAAAGAGGGCTAATGGGCAACTAATAGTGGGATAATGGGCCCCATTTATATATTTATTTATAAAATGAACGTGACTAACATTCTCTCACTTGGCCCATTCAACACTTAATATGTATCAATTCAATATTGATACATCAGAAGCCTAAAGTCGTACAATATGACTTTTCTCAATTCGCATCTACAATTTTTTGTGTTTGTGATTTCTGACATTTTTTAATCTAATTGTTATAGTTGGATGTATGTGTTCTTGGTCTTCCGCTTTTAGTTTATTCAAAATTGATCATAATAATATTGCTTACAAAACTCTATACAAGAAACTCAAACACAACGTGGTCCATGGTATCCCCATCGTAATCCTTAGTGCTTTGGCACTAGCTTTTGCAAACCTCTCTGTCATACATTATTAGGCCAAGTTAATCAACTGTATCCCATTTATTCGAACATGAAATAGAAAGAATCCAATAAATTAGAATCTCAGAAGTCTGAAGATGATCCATCATTTATCAAAAGTAGATCTGATCTCACCAACTCAACTCCAGTTATTGTATTCATTAATTTGCAGTTCTCACTTGCATTCTATCACCAAATCAATGCCTCTTAAGAGCAGTTACTACCAAAATTCCAGCAATTGGCAATCCCAAAAGAACCGTACAGATGATAGAATTAAATTAGAAGGGAAAAAATGGTCCAATTATTCAATACTTCTAACTACTCGCTTTAAACTTTAAAATTTAATGCGCCAATAGATTCTTCCCTCAAATATCAATAAAAATCACATGAAAATTCACTAATAATCTACAAAATAAATTCAATTAGACAAACGTAAGTAGAGAGATTGGAGAGAGGACCTGTAGGTGACATCTCTCTGGGAGCCGGAGGAAGGATGATGGTAATAGCCGTTTAAATAACCGCCTGAAGTTTCCATCATCGCCGGGAACGCCATTCACCGTGGCGTTGAGGGCTGTCGACGGCGGAGATATCGAGGAGAATCACGCAGCTATAAAGGGGCGGCGACAGAAGAGAAAAGTAACACTCGGATGACTAACGGATCGGCCGATCAAGAAGATGTAACGTCGGGCCGTGATCCTGTAGCCGTTACCTGCAACTTTGGGATTTAGCCTCTCAGTTTAGACGTGTCGGTTAGAGAGAGAGTGAGAGCGATGCTACTAAGGAGAGAGTGGGTCTAGGAATCTACAGATTGAAAGAGCGGGGTTTAGTGGTGGGCCAGGGTAAGGAAAAACAAAGCAAAATTATTAACCTGAACAATTACATTTTTGCACCCTAACGCATGAGATGAGTGTCTATATAAACCCTGCGGTTTGCCAAATGCACATTTGATCTTCAAGTTCAATATTTGTTTTAATCCTATAAAATTGAAAACATTATTAATAAACGTTAGTTATGCTAAGCACATGATTTTCTAATGAAAATATTTTTTATCAATATATCATTTTAATGAACTTGAGACATTTTTTTCTAGTAACGATTTAGCATTTTGTCTCTCATTATTCAAACGAATCGTTGTTATAAAAAATAAATTGGGAAAAGTATCTTAAATTTAGTAAAGTGGTGAACAACATAACTCATTTTCTATCTAAAATTATTAATAATATTTTTAATTTGCGGAATTGAAATAAATTAAAACTTAAGAGATTAAATTTACAATTTTACAAACCCCATGGCCTACCCAACTCATACTTTGGGAAAAGAAAAATAAAATTTTCCCTTATTAACCTGCTACTTTGAGTCCCAAAGAAAAATAATTTTCCCTTATTAACCTGCTACTTTGAATTAGGGCTGTGCAGTTTGATTTTTCTTTCGGGACTTATCACCTGATCCTAATTAGGTATCTGAGGGCCCATTTGGTCAGTGTGCTCATCCCATTCTATTTTTTTCCTTCCCAAAAATTTTGAGATTGATTTTTGGGAACGCGTTTGGCAAAGTTATTTTCATTCTCATCTCATCCAAAAATGTTATAATTGATTCTTGAAATCCTAAAAAAATGAAAAACAAAAAAACCTTGATTTTTTTCATCCCAAAAAACTCATCCCAAAAAAGGACAATGTGGAAATTAAAGAAATTGTTAATGAGGTCCTCTATTCAACTTTTGTTAGGCTCATAAGAAGTTTTTTTCTCCCTTTCCCCTTATTATGATTGTTTTTAGTATAGTTGTATAATCTGAGAACTACATTATTTATGTTTTTTATTTGTTTATTGTATATTGATTGCTTATATTTTTTATTTTGAAAACATGCACAAATATAAATCACTTAATATTTTCTAGTATATAGAGAGAATATGTATTTTTTTTCCAAAAAGATTTTGCTATTGAATGATAAACTATTGGCTACGAAACACTATTTGTCACATTCAACAAAAGGATTTCGCTATACAATTGTATTTTTGTCGCAAAAAATCATATTTAATCAAATTGGACATCTATTTAAAATATGTATGGTATTTTTATTTAATTTGTCAATATTTTTAGATATTTATTTTTAATAAATTTTTTTTTTTTTGAATTAGGTGTAATTTGATGTTTATTATCATATATTTAAAAAGAAATAAAGAAAACAATTGTTGAATAAACATTCTAGAATAATGTCGTTATCAAACGTGATTCTGTTTTTAGAAGGACATAGAATTATATCGATACCAAACGCGATTTTATTCCTAGAAGGGGAACAGAATTCTCATTCCATCCCATCCCAAGTGGGATAAGAAAAATGGAAACACTAACCAAACGCCACCTAAATTGCTGAATGAACTCAATTGTATTTCAATGAACCAAATGATGCTGTTAACAAATATGGACTGATTTGCGCCTATTAATGTGTTGTTCTTCCATTCCAAACTAGTCAATCTTCTGTATATACACTCCCTAAATTTACGGAACAGTTACACAATAATTTCCCGAAGAAAATATTTTTTTTAAAAAAAAAATCTCTCACCATCTTCGTTGATTTATCATTCATTTATACATAAATAATCTTCATTTCATTGTCTTTAAAATGAGATGTCAATCATTTTTTTTAGTATTGGATAGAAATTCATGTTATATTCAACATGGTATGCATTACAAGACGAAAAAAATGCATTGTTACATTTGTATGTTAGTGTTACATATAATATGAACTACTTGTAAATTAGAGTATTTGTCTTTCACAAAACACGCAATCATAACACTTGTTTTTTGTTTGGATGTTGAAGATAACATTGAATGTTATATTCAACATGATATGCGTTAAAAGACGAAAAAATATATATTATATTTTTTTTTTTTTGTGTTACATATAACATAAACTACTTGTAAATCAAGGTATATGTCTTACGCGAATCACACAATCATAACATTCGTCTTTATTTGGATATTGAATATAATATTCGTTGACTACAATGCTTGTTATTTGTGAAAACTGTTTTTTCTTTTCTTTTCTTTTTGGTCAACATTATTTAATAAGAAAAACTATTAAATTTCGCAGATCTTTTGAGAATATTTTGGTCATGAATTTTTCGTCCCTTTCAAATTAGGATTAAACAGTTCAAAATTAGAATTATACAATTCAAAAAGTCAAGTCAATAAGATTTAGTTTGGTTCTTAATTTGGGTTCATCTGGTAATTTTTCCTTTTATTTTCCCCCTTTCTTTCTATATTTGATTTTTTAATGTAATTTCCAATTTCAAAATATTTAGCTAACAGTAATTATATATTCATCCTAATTAAAAAAAACACTTTTTAATATCAAATCGAGATTATATATGTCGGTAATATCATAATTAAAATCAACTCAAATTGTTGATAAAGACTAAAAATAATATAATAATAAAAACTAAAAATAATTTGCACAAAAGCAAAATAGAAATATAAAAACCCTAATATTAACTTCAAAAATTTTCAAAACGTTCGTATGGTAACCTACTAAAATTAGGGAAAAATTTTGTGGGCTCCTAATGTACACAAAAATAACTTTTTCAAGACCCAGGGTTTTTTGGCCCAGCCCAAAATAGTTGCGAAATTTACAAATATGTTATTTTCACCAAACCCTACCTCCAAGACATGCGAGGACTTTTGGGCAAGAACAAGTGAATCGTGCAGGGGTATCGAAAAGGGGATCAATACGACAAAAAAGAAAAATGAGACAGAGTATGCAAGCACTTGAAAAACCTTCCAAAATTAATTACAACTCTGTTGATCCCGAGATTTTGATGGATAATTAAGTGTTGATATTTTTTGTGAAACTAACGTTTTTATTGAGTGTTTTAGTGTAAAGAGTTCCAATCAAGATAATATCATGAAGTAATTATGAAGGATGCAGAGATGGACATTAAGAGATTGAAGATTCTGAAGAATTTAGGTGAAAACAACTTAAGTCTATTTTATTTTTAATGTATCCCGATTAAGATCACACATGACATAAATTAAATTATTTATATTTATGAATATTTATATTAAGGTCCTAATTAGGTTCAATTATTTACTCTAATGTGAAATTGAAAAAGAAAAATTGACCTAAGCAAGATTAGTGTTTAAAATTAATCAAATGTATCAATTTAGTTAACTGAAAAAAGAAATCAGTTAAAGAGTCGAAAAAATTGAAGATTGGAGTTGAAACAAATTGAGAATAAATTGTTCCAGCAAGTATCAGTCAACTGACCATGAAGGTTCGATCAACCGATAGGCATTGGCTGGGGAATAGAGAGTCTTTGAATCGATCGGTCAACCGACCGAGGGAGATCGGTCAATCGATGGCCGAAAGATGAACTCCCTGTATCGATCGGTCAACCGACCATCGATAATCGATCAACAGACCATCGATAATCGGTTAATCGACCAGGGCCGAAATTTGGCCTGAGATTGTATCTTGTATCAATCAGTCAAACGACCCATGGGGGATCGGTTAATCGACCAGTGTTTAAGAAAGGCTTGGCTAGCATCCTGTATCGATCGGTCGACCAATGGGCAGAGGCCGATCAACTGACTGTGCTGTTGCAGATCTCGAGAAATTTCGGGATTTGATCAAAACTAGCCGTTAACTAGCCCTTTTTGGTAGATCTTGAGGAGATATTTTAGGGATTTAAATATATTGAAGATATAATACTCTTATTTAGATATCCCTATAGATGTGGTACATAAAATTAAAGTATGTCTCAATTTATTTCATTTAATACTTCCTATCTATTTGATTTGAAATTGAGAATTATTCTGGGGACTAAATTGAATATTTTAAAAGACATATTTAAGTGAATTGGACTAGGATTAAATGGTGTTGATCTATGGGGTCTATATGTACATTTAATTATCATATCTTGTGTGAACTAGCAGTTAGAAGGCATGTTTCAAATCAGCT
Organism: Eucommia ulmoides; assembly: GCA_016647705.1. Lineage (NCBI taxonomy): Eukaryota > Viridiplantae > Streptophyta > Magnoliopsida > Garryales > Eucommiaceae > Eucommia > Eucommia ulmoides. Next base: position 30,924,383 of record CM028332.1, on the reverse strand, counting down.
TAAATAGACCTGCGTTTTTAGAGATCAATACATCACATCTATCAAGAACTTTCAATTCATGAGATTTCTAAGAGTCATTATTCTAATATTATATGAAGAGATAAATTGTGAGTTCAATTGTTTGAAAAGTTCTTTAGTTAAAGCGCTAAGTGTTTTAGCGTCACCGATCAAAACTGTCTTACGATTCATATTAAATCTTTCGGTGATATTCCCGGTGAGATTATTCCAAGCTTTTATTTTTAATTGTGATTATATATTATCATATTTTCTTGGATGATAAGATTGTAATAAAATTGTTTTCAAACTTAACAAGTATAAAATAATTTTTAAAACGATTTTTGTAATAATCTGATTACTTACTTATTTTTGTGCTACCCATATCTATTATAATCAGATTTTGATTTCCTTACATAAATTCGGGACATTATAGAGTTTAATTGATTTGAGGTGGTAGAAACTCTGAGTGGGAAGAAACTTATCGATTTTTGTAATTGGTGAGTTTGTACGGATTAGATAGTCAGGGGTAGCTTAGGTTTCGATCTCTTCCAGCAAAGAAATTGAGATTTAATCTTTACCTATTGTATAAAAATGTTAGGTTACTCTTTTCTCGTGAAAAGAGAAAGGTTTGATTATTCTTAATTAGAATTAAAATTGAGTGAATTGTAACGGTTTCATCCTTACTGGTGAAAATGATACTTGTAGTGTTTTTAGGTGAGGTTTGATTCTTAGGCTAAGATATAAAAAATTAGCTTAATCTTTAACCTGATAAAAATATAGATGTTCTTTCTTAACCTGTGAAAAGGAAATTGTAAAGGTTGATTCTGAGCCTGTAAAAAAATCATCGTGTAAAGATTTGGTTCCTACCTGTTAAATGAATCTAGTAGTTTAGTGGGTGCGAATCTCCGTGAGGCTCAGAAGACTAGATTAGCCAAGAGTAGCTTGGTGAACTAGAATATATCCTTGTGTACTGCATTAATTTATATTATTTATATTTTTGTTGTTTGGGTATGCATCTAGATTTAATAACACTTATCCGCTGCGTTATAAAGATAAATAATTGATTTAGGATAAATTGATTATTTGATTTAATAAGTTTTGAAAGATAAAAAATTTGTTTAAATTTTTAGAACTACCTAATTTCCCCCCCCCCCCCCTCTAGGGTAGCTCATTGGGCCAATAAACCCTTATTGGAATTAAAACACCAATCTACAAAATTATAACCAATCCACAAATAAATCACATAGCTCAAACTATTTTAGTCCATGATCATCCCCTAACTAACATATATGATACATCGCATGTAAAATACACAAGAACTGGTTAATCCTATTATGAAATCTGATTAGATCGAAAAACATTGATATTTCCTAATTAAATTAGGAAATAATAATTATCGTGTAAGAATAATAATTCAAATTAAATCAAAGTTTATATCTATTAAAAATCTCTCATAATTATTAAAAGATAACTCAATTTAAATTTTGAATTACCCAAATTCCATATCTATTAAAATTATCTTATAATATTAAAATGGAATTAGTGTAAACTTTTGAAAGTTATCCAAAATTTAGAATTTTTTAAAAATTATCTATAAAATAAAATTTCAAAAATATTTTTAAAATAAGTATGGATAATTATCAAATTTAAATAATTATTAGTAATCATTATCTATAAATTATTATCTAATAATAATTTAAATAATTAATTAAATATTTAGTTTAGAAAGTTTAAAATTTAAATTTTAAATACGAGGCAAAATCTGATTTGATGTATTTTTTCAAGATATTTTTAACAAGATATCAAATCTAATCCAGGCACAATTCAAAATTTAAATTAATTTTGCCTAGTCATTATTTGACTTGTCTTTCTAAATATTCGAAAGACAAAATCTAGAGAAACTATAGATTTGTAGCCAGTCAAATTCTGTTGGAACAAAAATCGAATCACCACGTTGGGAACCACTACCAAGCCACTAAAGATTCACACTCGACATGCTCACATGCGCAATATGCCGCCTTATTACACTAGCAGTATCCCCACGGAGGGGCACTGCTGCGGATGGCAGCACTCGACACTAATGCTTTCATCGTTGTCGTCTGGCTCTAATTACTGCCATCTACATCATGGTTTTAACCACAATATCATTCTCTAGATTTCTCTGATTTCTAATTTTTTTAAAAACTCTTCCGGATTTACACACGATTGATATATCACCATTATTTCTATGATCCAACAATTCATAAAACATAACAAAGAATTATTTTAAGTTAATTAAAAGGTGACACTAATATCACTTGAAGAGATTGAATATTAAAAATAACAAATTTACATAGTAGAATATAAAAAATTTAAATCACAATTAATATCCAATTCCTTAAAGCCAAATCCAACTGTATAAACGTTAAAACAATAAAGTGGTAATATTAAATCATATTTAATACATTGACTCTTGCGGTGCTTCAATCTCAAAAGTGCTAATTCCCGAGACATGATCTAGACTCTTTTGAGAGTTTTTGAACAAAAACAGTATCGGAACAGGAGAATCGATTATATTTGTGATACAAATATCTTACCTCTAATAGTATCCACACAGAGGATCTCTCATAAAAAATGTGATTAGGATTTCTAAGATTGAATCTAATTCTAAGACTTTATGATAACTCAGATTTTAATCTATGTAGTGCTAAGATTCAAATTAGTAAGTGATATTCAGAAAACGAAATCTCACAGACAAAATAAGATAGTTGTCTGTGAGGAATGAGGGAGTGCCTTAATTTTGGTACGGTCAAAACTCATAGGATGGGTTGCCATTATTGGTCTTCCACCTTATAAAGACTGTCCAGGGTTCAAAACCATGAATCTTTTTTCTTTTTCTTTTTTGTATTTGTATTTTGACCCCGAACTTATCAAGTTAGCAGTACTATCCGTTCTTTTTTCAAGAACCCTACTATCTTCAATTATATGTTTTATGTGACCCATTAGGTTCATACCAAAAGATGAATAGTAAAAATATTTAATTAATTATTTAAATAATCAATTAAGCAATAAAAACTAAAAGAATTCTAATTTTGCCTTTTGAGAAGAAAATATTTTTCCCTTAAGGTATTTCTTCCTACTATAAATCACGTTAACCCACATATCACAACTGTAGACACGGTATTTTGACCGCTCCGTAAAAAATTTATGCTTTATTTTTAGTTGACTTTGTATTGTTTAACTTTTTTTTATTTTATTTATTTTCGAAAATATAAAATACAAAAAAAAAAAAAAAAAAAAAAAAAAAAGGAAATTGAAATAAGAAAGAAATTGGGGTTTGAAAAAAATTGAAAGAAGGGAAAATGAGAGGAGAAATCAAAATAAGAAGAAAAAGGGGGAGTGAATTTAAATTAGAGAAAGAGAGTGGCCCCTCTTTTTGGGTCCAAACTGTGAGAGAGAGAGAGAGAGAAAGAGAGAGAGAGAGAGAGGCCGCTGAAGACAGAGAGAGAGAGAGAAAGATGAAAAAGATATAGTGTGGGGCTGCCACTTGTTAGTACACCCAAAGAGAGAGAGAAATCGTAGGGCCCTATGTCAGTTTGTGTGTGTGCAAGAAAGAGAGAGAGAGAGAGAAAAATTGGCCAATGGCACGTTGCCACGTGGTGTCTTCGGCTGAGGCTTTTGTGGGCGTATGTGTTCACGGGCCCGCAACCCTAGAACTAATTGTTTGCCCTTTTCTTCTTATTTTACCCTTTCCCAATCCAACTTGGACTGAGTTTTGGCGGCCAGACCTAATTTTTAGGGTTTCCTAAGTGTTTTTCACCCCTAATCTTCTCCTATAAATAGGACCCTCCTCCTCCTAATTTATTCATTCAGAAATTGAGAGAAAAAAACCCTTAGAGAGTGATTCTCATTTTAAACCTTTTCGGGAAGCTATCTGTGCGAGAGAAAAGCCCGAGCATCGAGATTCTTGGCCTAAGAACAAGTATATTTTTTAATTTTTAATTCTTTTTTCAGTTTACTTTATTCTCTTCGCAACTTAAATTCCTGTAAGTTTTTTTTATTTTTTATTGTCCAATGACTCGATGAAAAACGTCAGGATAAAGTTCTCCATTCTCGATCTGAATCTTTGAGCGTTTAGACGAGGATACCCATATCTCACTATTTTTTTATTTTTTTATTTTCTGTATTTTTTTTATTTTATTATAATAAAAAGAAAAAACTAAAAAGGCAAGTCGTCCGATTATCCAATAAAAACGTTGGAGTAGGTTTCTCGTGCTTAAACCTAACTCTAAGCAGTAAGTAAAGGATATTTTATTATTTATTTTGCTGTATTTTTTTATTTTGCATTTTTCTGCATTTTTTTTTAATTTTAATTTTAATTTTATTCTTCTTATCAAAACCCTAAAAAAAATCATAAAAATAAAAAAATAATAATAAAATCTTTTATTGGTAGGAATTAATCCTTACGAACCTTAAGTTGAATCCGATGATTCGGTAAATCGTGGAAAAGTTTTTTGTGGCCTCGTTTCCATTCCCCGACTTGAATGGAATTTAGAAACAAATGATTTTAGGAAATCTCCCTCCTCAGTAGATTTTTTGTGAGATTTCATTTAAGTTTTGGAAAGATTAATTTCAACTAAATTATTTTTGCGAAACCCCTCGATTCTCATATCCGTAGAATTTGAGGGAATTTCAAATCGAGACTTCTTTAAATTAATCGGACAAACTCAAAGTAGACTTTTCTTTGCATCCACTTAGCATGTTTATTTCTTACATTATTTAGACGGCATGTTTAGTACACTTTCATCACTCACATATTTTTTTTCTACACAGTTTTTTTTTTTTAATTTCATAAATCCATATTACCTTTTCATATGTAGTCATGACACGTGCACCACTTACATTTTTTGTTATAATTAAATCATTATCACATATAATCATGTTAATTCACATAGTATTCATATCAATTTGCATTGACATGTTTAAATTAAACCATTTAGTTCTTTTTTGGTCAATTTTGCATATAAAATAAACTCACATAATTTTAGTTTTTACATTCATATTTTCATATTTATTCACTTATTTGAATTTGCCCATTTAAAGTAAAGAAATATTTAGGAAACATATATAAATACCCCCAGGAGACCATTCTTATCGAGTCTTTAATATTCGATAAGAGGTTATACTTGGGGAACATTCCAAAAAATTCAAAAACTTGTCCCACCTTATTTGTGAAAATACTAAAAAGATTTTATAAGAAGGTAATGATTTCAAAATAAAATAAAACAATCGGACTAAACTAATTGGACTTAATTAGACATAAGGTACCGTTTTCGAACGGGCGTCTTGGGGTACGTAACACCTTCCCTGAGCGTAACTGACCCCTGAGCCTCTAAATAAATCTTTGGATTGATCGTGTTTTTTTGTGTCAATTTTTTACATAGGCCTTTTAAATTGTTTTCTAAAATTCGGTGCCCTAGCACACTATTTAAACCCAATACTAGGTGGCGACTCTGTATTTTTTAAAACGGCCTAAGTATATTTAGCTTAATTATTATTTAATATTCTTTTCCTCTTCAAAAAATGGGGCCGTGTCAATAACCATGTCAGTTGGTAGGAATTTAACAAAGAGAATCTCTCCAGCTATGATTCGCGTATTATACTATCTCTCTATCTGTGTACCCGAAAGGTCCATTAAGGTATATATAGGGTTAAGTAAAAAATCCTAATCCAATTATATGCATTTTGATTGATAATATAATGTTTTGTGATTCTAATTGGAATCTCATTTCAATCATCACACTACTTTGGTTAAACGCTTGGATGAATGATATCAAATTGAATCACATATGAATTTTTTTCTTTTTAAAAAGGGATAGATTCTATCTTCTATACTCGTATATTAACATGTATGTCTCACTATACCTAAGGAATACATTTAAAGGGTCATGGTTAGAGAGCAACACTTAGTATTATCAAAGTATGGAAACTCATACATGTAATAGACAACAGCTCAAGTTATAATATCACAAATACAATCACACCTAAGACATCCTATTTTGACTTAAGAAAAACTACTATGTAGGATATCAATGATGATCTCGTTCACTCTTACTATATTAGTAAGTCCTCTTGTGGTTGTTCTAGTATATCATACTAATGGTTTAAGACTCACCAGTCTCAAAGAGAAAATAATGGAATAAGCTAGTCTATATTGTTGAAGACTATTTTTAACAATCCAATATCGACTAGAAACAATTTAGAATATCAAGTTACCAAATGTCTGCAGTCTCTTCCTTTTAATCATATTAAATGGCCATGCATTCAATTTAATATCCATGTTCTACAATAATACTGAAATAATTCAAAAATAATATCAAAAATATTTTTTTTTAATAATAATTGATATTGAAATGTTTTATAAATACAAAGCTTAAATGTAATATTACAAGATTGACTATAAGACTTACATCCAACATTAGGAACTTTAGTTAGTGTTCATGTATTAATTAGAAGTTGATTTTAGTTCAGATTAGGGATCTTACAAGTTTTATTCAAAGGAGCTAACATGAATCTAAAAGGGCTTAAAATACCTTTGGCACCTACGTGCGCTTTAATGAGTCACTTTGTACCTTTGCACACTTTAGCAATCATTAATAATGAGTTTGAGATATGTTGCCCGATAGTGACACAATAGTGTGACTGCTGTCGACAAGTCTTGAATTGTCTAGTATAGACAGTTTGGAATGCATTTAGGTTTTATTGTACAACTAGTAATCCACATTCCTTTTAATTATAGATTTCAGTTAATATTTCTTGTTCTCTAAGTACCGATTTTACCTTATGTACTTGGATAACTAAGGGGAGGTGCTGCCAAAGTTTTTATAAAATGAACAAGAATTTATAGGATGCTAAATACAATAAAACCTATTTACCCCCGAATGGATAGGATCTATCAGTACCTTTTAGAGAGGAGTCAAAGGATATAAGTTTCATTTGCATACCTTAAAAATGAATAGAACATACTAAGAGTTTTTAACCTTATATTAAAAAATAAAAATAGGCAAAATTTGGATAGATGATGGACATCGCGACTCTCCTGCTTATATTAAAGGAGTTGATAAATTCTTGAAATTCTTATTTGTGAATAAGAGCATTGGTTCTAAAATCAAGTGCCCATGTAAGGGTTGTTGCAATGTAACTACTGGTCACGTTTTGAGGTGAAGACTCATTGCATAGTTTGAGGATTCTAGAAGAACTATAAGAATTGGTACCCCCATAGAGAAGTTCTTGATATCGGTGGCAACAAAGATAAAAACAATTCAACTGATATGGTGGGGATGTTGCGTGAAGCTATGGACATGACTGTAATGAAATTCACTTCAAGAGACAATCAATTTTCAAGCAATGAGCAACCTGATCAAAATGTGTTCGAGGACACACTCGATAAGCGAACTGGAAAACAAATAAAACACTTAATTGATTGGAGTCTTCCTCTTTATCCGAATCACCCAAGACACAATGTTTTATCTTTTATTTTACGTTTATTGTACATTAAAACATTGATCGAATGGATGACTATTTCATTCGATATGTTTCTTGAATTGTTTAAAGATGCCTTACCGTATGAATCCATATTTCCAAAAACTTATTACGAAGAGAATGTGTTGTATGTTGACCTTGGTTATTCGTGTAAAACATAGGATGCAAGTCCAAATAGTGCATGTTATTCCACAACGATGATAAGGATCTCAACAACTCTACCATATGCAATGTTTAGAGGTGTAAGCAATTCGATAGGGCTGGTGATACTGATTGAAGTAAAACAAATAGCTATAAAATGTATTAGATATTAACCATTGAAGCCAAGATTACAGATGTTGTGTTTGTGTATCAATACTACTTAGCAAATGAAATGGCATGTAGAAGAAATGATATATTATGTTATGCTGAGGCATCCTGTTCATTCGACAGTTTAAAAAAATCTCGATGAGTGGTATCCAACGTTTGACAATTAAAGTCATAATGTTAGGCTTGGATTAGCATCTAATGGTTTCAATCTTGTCAGAATGATAGGTATCATGCATAGTACCTGGCTTGTTGTCTTAATGACTTATGACTATCCCCTTGAATGTGCATGAAACAACCGTATTTCATATTATTGACTTTTATTGATGGGCCAAAATAACCGATTAATAACATCGATGTTTTTCTACAGACGTTGATTGAAAAATTAAAAGAGTTAGGAAGACTAGTGTCAGAATGTGGGATATATCGACTAAATTGACATTTAGTATGCTTGTGGACGATAAATGATTTTCTTGCTTATGTAAATCTATCAGGTTGGAGAACAAAAAGTAATTAGGCTTTTCCTTATTGTAGTGGGAATACAAATAGCAAATGGTTGCTGCATGACGACAAATTTTGTTACATGGGTTACTATAGATGGCTACCACCAAATCATAAATTCTAAAAAAATAAGATCTCTTTTGATAACACATACGAGTTTGGACCAAAATTGAAAACAATATCAAGGTCTGCTGTGTTAAATCAATTACAAGAAGTTGAAACCGTATCTAAAAATGAGAATGTGCATAGAGAAAAAAGGAAGTTTTTTAAGGGAAAAAAAAAAGGGGCACAAAATCAGAGAATATATGATGAAATATTTAATCTAAAAAATGTATAGAAGAAAAATAGCATTTTTTGAATTGTCGTACTAGGAGCACAATCTAATACGTCACAATCTAGATGTGATAAACAATGAGGAAAATATATGTGACAATATTTTGTTTACGTTGTTAAGATGTACGGGGGAAATCGAATGATAACTTAATAGGCGCAACTCGACCTTCGGGATATGAAGATTAAGAATACTTTCCATCCTCAGGAATATGGCTTCGGTTGAGTAAAACTAGCTCCAACATTTTCTACTTTTACAAAAGATAAGAAATATTTATTTCACAAAGTGTTAGCAGCAAGTGTAAAAGTGTCAGATGGATATGTTTTACTGACTATATGCTCAAAAGTAAATAGCAAATCAGATTTGGAATCTGCATATGATTGGATAACCTTGCTCTTTATCATCTAGATAACATCTTCCCACCAGGGGTCTTTACATCGATAAAGCACTTGCCTATACACATGACTAGTGAGGCGTTGAAAGTTAGACCCATTCAATTTCGTTGTAGTTACCCTATTGAGAGATAGTAATTAATCATTTTCTTAATTAGTAGTATATTGTTAGTTGTCTTTTTCTGAGTGTATATACCAATTGTATCATATTTTCAAGACCTATAAATATAAAAAATAAAATAAAAAATAAGCATGTAATCGTGCACATTCTAAAGGATCTATTTCCAAAGGATACTTAATGGAAGAGTGCATGAATTTTTGTGCTAATATCTGAAGGATGATGTTGAAACAAAATTTAATGAATTAATTAAAAACGATGATAGCAATCACAATGAAAGTCGTCATATCGATAATTAATCCGATCACGCAAATGGACTATGTTTCCTTGACTCATGCCCATAATTATATCTTAGCAAATTACGACATAGTAAAAATGTATATCAGGCATGTAATATATATTTTTCACATCGTATATCAATCAAGTGACCTATATTAAATATTCTATTTCCAAATTACAATAAACATCTTCTTGCGACTTTTTAATGCGCTTTGAATTATTCGCAAGTGCACGGGGTTAAGTTTTAATAGTATAGAAAATGAGGGGCTATTGTATTCACAAGGATTGGTTTAAATTGTCGCTAAGTACTGGGATTATCATAACCAAACTTTATTTAGGCGTTCCAATTTTAGATTTTTTGTAAAAATATAAAACTAAACTAAAATACTTGGAATAAATTTTATAGAAACGGATTATCTAGGGATTAACTTCGTTCACTTATACGTGCTTAATTTAGTCTAGTTTACACTGATGGTCATCAACCTATTCAATAATTTAGATATCTAATACTCACTCACTACTTATCCCGAGTGTAAAGTGAGTGAATATGCAACCACGTCAACACCGATATCCCTATCGAGCATCTAAACAATTACATGCGTCTTGCCCTAACCTCATGGATTTTACACGTTCTAATAATCTCCCGAAACATTAGAACTTTTTATTGTGTTTTAACCCTAGTCCGAATCAGGGCTTACCTCTCCTGAGTGTCAAACTCCGTATTCTCAAATCAACCACAATATCATAACAAGTATACTATGGAAGTAATAAAACGGTAAGCACAATCGAATAGGGATGAACAACCATTAACGAAATAAAGATTTACTCAAACATAATAGTCATAAACTACATCAATCCTTAGATAATAAAAGTTTAGCTACACATGGTCATAACGAAATATTCAACTAAAAATGAGATATACACAATCAAACAACCAACAAAAGTTTAGAGTGAAATAGAGAAACAAAGAAGAATAGCCAAATCTGAAGAGTGAATAATTCCACATCTATAAAGTCTGCTCCGATCTTGTTTCCTCTTTTCCAATTGATGATCTCCTCTTGCTTGGATGATTGTAGGGCTCCCAAAAATATTCTAGGCTATGTAGGAATGTGTGGATATAAATAGAATACCAAAATATCCTAAAAATATCTAGAAAATGTGTGGCCAATTGGTATTTGGGCGCTGCAGCGAGTAGAAGGCATAAACTCTCTAACAGGAGGGCATTGTAGCAAGCTATGGACAATACCAACTCCTAATTCATATTTTCACGGTAACTTTCTCGTCCAAACTCCAATTTAGGTGATTCAAACACCTATGGAAATCTAAGATGTAAATCTAAAACTTCCATATTTTGAGATTTTCCAAAATCGGATCACGTCATAGTAAAAAATGGCCTTGACATTACAACACTTTCACGTATTTTGCACCGTTTCTCCTATAACACCTGATTTAAATAAAAACAAACAAAAATAAATTAAAACACTAATAGAACACTCGAAAACTACCAAATTTGGATTATAAATATATAGATAAAATCAATCTATCAAATACTCTCAAATTTGAAATTTTGCTAGTACTCAAGCAAAAACACTCACACAAGAAAATAAATTACCAAAACAAATTAACGAGCACAAATACTAAAGAAGAAAAACTCAAATGAACTAAAAACAACGACGCGTGAGTTTTTAATTTCAACTAATCGACCAAAAAAAATTTCCTCAACGGCCCCTAATCATAGCGAGTTCAAGAATAAAGTCGTACCCTGTGGTGTTCTAGAATTTCAACATTCAATTACGGTAAACGTCATTCTAGATCCTTTCCAAGTGTATTTGCGAAACTCTCATTACACAACCATCTAAAGACCGGATTGGATTATCCACCAACAAAGTTCATGACTAAAGCCGAAAAGGTATAGGATTTTCATAAGTCAGACTGAGTTCCACTTTCCACTAATGTAAGCTAAGCAATTCTAAAAGATCAAGGACTTGGTTCGATTTTTATCAACTGGCCAAGGGTAAAAATGGGAATATATAACAGGATAGCGTCTTTAGATCAACGATACCCAAGGCACTAAGCCTGGCACTCAATCACACTCATACCCACAAAGATAAATCCAAAACAACCCCGAGCTTACCTTTTTACAACGTAATACTCACTTGTCTATGCAAACATAAACAAAACCATAATTAAACATGTTTTTTTTTAGTCACACCCCAAAACTTATTTGATTTATAAAATTTCACAAGTGTGGAACTACGATAGAAAAATAACAAGTGAGTACTCGAATACAGAACCAATCAAAAGTTTGCCCAAAACCCAATTGCTCTCTTCAATTAGCATAAACAAATGTTAAATTGATACAAAGTAGACTCGTTCCTTAGGTATAGCAATAGTGGCTTGAAAAAAATTTAATTGGCTAGGGTATTTGATGCGTGTTCAAAATTGAAACAGCTAAAAGGCTCCGACAGGGTAACGAGGGGTAAATCATTTTGCATGGAAGGCTTCAACGGCTCAAGCGATCAAAATGAATACCTAAATTATATCTCTTGAACTACCTTGCCAAGGATTTCGCCTCGAATTTTCCCTAATCAGGTTCTAGAATCCCTTAAATTTGTCATGAACTTGGCTACTAGATAATTGGCGTCAAATCAATCGGATAGCTAGTACATTGAGTCTACGTGCTCGTGCAAATCAGGATCCACAATGACTTTTACCAAAATGAGATGCCAAGCACACAGAACACACATAAATGGGCATTACGCTTGACCTCGATAAACAACTAGGGGATAATATCATCATTGGATAATGGTCAAGAAGAACCACAAAACTCAGCACACAAAAACAATAGCTACAAACACAAACATATTCATACTAAACTAAACAATCATGCATGAAATTAACTAAACAACAATTAAACTTAAACTAACACAACAATTAACAACTATTAAACTTAACTACTTAACCAACAAAAAGACATCAAACAAGAAAACAAACAAAACATCCCCCCCAAACTTAGAATGGGCAGTGTCTACAATAACCCAATATCAATCTCAACATATGGAATGTAGTACTGTGACGAAAGAGGTTTTGAACACGTACCTGAGAAGTCTCACCTCCTACTTTAGTTGGCGGTGATGTTCCGAGCAAGGTGACCGGTATGGGTCTTTTCTCCCATAGCGTGTATCCATAGGCCCCATTATTTGAAAACTTGGGTTGCCTCCCAAGAAGTGATTGGTTTAATGTCATCTGCTTGACATGGAGAAGGGCTCATCAAAGAACAACTTCTGCCTATAGTATGTGTCAGACAACACAATGAATTGGTCTTTATTCAGGACGCCCTCAAGCTTGGCGAGATGTGGCATTAATCGGCATATACTCTCAACATGACTCAGCTCCATCTCATGTGCTTAGTTGGCCTGAATAAACGGTGTTGAAAGTGGAGGATGACAGGTGAGCCACATCGGATCCTCATAGATGTGTTCTTGTTTGATTTGTGTTGGTATCACAACATAAATCTCAAAAGGTTGAGAATCACAAGTTTTATCTTGTGATTTTTCATCGTCAATCAACTCTGGGTTTCTTATTAGAATCATTATCATTGCACGAACCCAAGTTTCTCCCACTTGGGAGCGGTTCCTCATAGTGGATTTCAATGTTTGCTGATCGCAAGACCAATTGGATTTCAAGAGGTGAGGACTCAAAATCATCTTTTGATTTTTCATCAACAAACAATTCTTGAGCCTTATCCTCTTTCGAATCATCTTCATAAGGCACCTCCAAAGTCTTCTCACTTGCATTCGGTTTCTTATGGTCCTTTCCACATATGGATGAGCCTTGTGTGTCTCCCATTTCTCTCATGATGTTTTGAGTTTCCATCATGAATGTATTGAACGTGTCTTCTAGGTTGGGAGAAGACTCCACAAGTTCGTGTGGGGTGTCAATCCATGGCGCCGAAATGTTGGAACAATCCCCCAAGCTTGGGTGGCTTGTTGAATAATTCCAACTCCGATAGTCAAAATCGGCCATGTCTTCCAATGACAAATAGTCATCGTTCGCGGTTAGGTCGTAAAAAGAGGTGGTACCATTTTCTCTTTCTACCAAAGTTCTTGTTGCGACTTGTAACCCGTCGAGGAAATTCAGTAATTGACATTCCTTTGGGAAACCATAATTTGGGATCGAATGAGCAACTTTTTATATATTTTTCAAGTACAATAAAATGGCTCGGAATCTTATTGAGAAAAACTCATGAGGATTTGTGGATGAGCCATCTCCAAGTACCTCGCAAAATAAACCAAACTAAAAATAAAAATTAAAAATAAAATAAATACCTAAATTAAAATCAAGTTACTTATTCACAATATTAACAACAATCTTAAAGTCAATCCCCGGCAACAGTGCCAAAAACTTGTTGCTACTTTTTAATGTGCTTTGAATTACTCGCAAGTGCACGAGGTCAAATTTTAATAGTATAGGAAGTGAGGGGTTGTCATATCCACAAGGAATGGTTTAAATTATTGCTAAGTACCACGATTATCGTAACCAAACTTTATTTAGGCATTCCAATTTTGGGTTTTTTGTAAAAATATAAAACTAAACTAAAATACTTGGAATAAATTCTATAGAAATAGATTATTTAGGGATTAACTTTGTTCACTTATACGTGATTGATTTAGTCTAGTTTACACTAATAGTCATCAATCTATTCAACAATCTAGGTATCTAAAACTCACTCACTACTTCTCCCAAGTGTAAAGTGAGTGAATATGCAACCACGTCAACACCAATATCCCTATCAAGTGTTTAAACGATTACATGCATCTTCCTCCAACCTTATGGATTGCACACGTTCTAATAATCTCCCGAAACATTAGAATTTTGTGTTGTGTTTTAACCCTAGTCCGAATCCGGGGTTACCTCTCCCGAGTGTCAAACCCCGTATTCTAAAATCAACCATAATATCATAACAAGCATACTATGGAAGTAATAAAACGGTAAACACAATCGAATAAGGATGAACAACTATTAACGAAACAAAAATTTACTCAAACATAATAGTTGTAAACTACATCAATTCCTAGATAATAAACATTTAGCTACACATGGTCATAACCAAATATTCAACTAAAAACGAGATATACATAATCAAACAACCAACAAAAGTTTAGAATGAAAGACAGAAACAAATGAGAATAGCCAAATCTAAAGAGTGGATGATTTCACGTCCGTAAAGTCCACTTAGATCTTGTTTTCTCTTCTCCAATTGATGATCTCCTCTTGCTTGAATGATTGTAGGGCTCCCTAAAACGTTCTAGGCCACGTAGGAATGAGTGGATACAAATAGAATACTAAAATATCCTAAAAATATCTAAAAAAATGCATGGCCAGCTGGTGTTTGGGTGCTGTAATGAGCAGAAGCTCACTAGGCATGCAGAGGGCATAAACTCTCTGACGGGAGGGCGCTGCAGCGAGCAAATTCTTGCTGCAGCGAGCTATGGACAATGCCGATGCCTAATTCGTATTTTTACCGTAACTTTCTCGTCCGAACTCCAATTAAGTTGATTTAAAAAACCTATGAAAAGATAAAATGTAGATATAAAACTTCCATGTTTTAAGATTTTCCAAAATCAGATCACATCATGGTAAAAAATGGCCTTGAAGTTACAGTACTTTTACTTATTTTGCACCGTTTCTCACATAACACCTGATTTGAATAAAAACAAATAAAAATGAATTAAAACACTAATAAAACACTCAAAAACTATCAAATTGAGATTGGAAATATATAGATAAAATTAATCTATCACATCTACAGATCATTTGAAGAAAAAATTCTCGTGCATCTAAGAGCCAAATTCTAATTGAGCACAGGGTTACATTCAAAACGTGGTTTCAGGAGTATATAAAAATTTTCAAATGATTTAGACTTTCAATGTTTTATTTGTTTTAGTAATAATTACTTTGTTACCAGACATACATAGATGCTTTGCGACGCAATGGTACAAATCATGATTTATCAAATGATATTAAATACCTTGCTATTGGACCAAATCCCCAAGTTCATACATTTAATGGATATATGATAAATGGATTTAGATTTCATAATTGAGGAGTAAGAGTTGAACCACTCAAAATTATGGGGTGATGCTTACGGCTACCACAATGAGTTATGCAAGCCGAAAAGACAATAACTGACACATTGGTGATGTTAATTTCTATGTGATGTTGACGGACATTGTTGAAATTATATATTCAAGAAACTTAAACCTTCTATTGTTCAAGTGAAACTGGGTGGATAACAACTGTGAGAAGAAAGAAGGTGAGTTCAAGTTTACATTGACGAATTTCAATCATTTGTCATATAAGGACAACAACATAACTAATGAATCACAAGTAGAGAAACTAATGTACATTGATGACCTATTGGAACTATATTGTAAAATAGATTTTAAAATGACGTCATAAATTTGTTTGACTTAACATCACAAGTTGAGACATTTCTAGAAAAATAGTTAGATGAAGCTGAAATGTTAACGAACAAACAAACAAGACGGGATACGTATAAGAAATGAGATTGAGTCAACAATAATCTAGGTAAATCTTGTGGATACTAGAATTCGAGATGATAGTGATGATCCTTACGATGATTAGGTTGGCATGTAGTTATTCATTGCATTTACTTATCCATTATATTTGCTTATTCATTACGTCTACTTGTTCATTGTATTTAAATATTGATTGCATTTACTTATTCATTGTATTTGTTTATTCATTGCATTTACTTATTCGTTGCCTTTACATATTCATTGAATTTATTAATTCATTGCCTTTATTGTATGATTTTATAGATTAATCATACTAAATACATGGAGGCGGAATATCATATGGGAATTGCAGGGGCAGAAGTAACCTCAGCCCCACGTTCGGTCCCTTCATATACTAGTAAGTTCAATTGTGGTTGTTTTAGTATATGATACTAATAGTTTGCAACTAACCACTCTTAAAAGAGAAAACAATTAAACAAGTTAGCCTAAATTGTTGAAGACCAATTTCCAATAATGTAATACTGACTATGAACAATTACAAATACTAAGTTATCAAATGACTTTAGTCTTCGTCTTTTAAACACGTTAAAAAACTAAGGCATTTCAACTTAATATCTAAGGTCCAGAACAACATTGATATAATTAAATAATATGATTTATACCACTTGCCTCTTCTGTAATTTTGCACAAAATCACAAATCTCCCTTATCATTTTAAAAATACCAATTACCCTCTTTACCAACTTTGTCTTATCAAATTACAAGAATGCCCTTCTCTTATTTAAAAATAATATTTTTTTATTCTTTTATTTTTAAAAAATTCACTAACACCTCTCTAGTTTTAAAATTATATTTTTTACCCTTCACTTTTTAAACCCTTTTCTTTTTTAACAAAAAAAAAAATCGTCTTATTTTTCTTTCTCTGCCCTCTCTCTCCACGACCACTTCGCTTGAAGAACTCCACCCCCATTGCTAAAAAACCTACCCCACCTCTTTCTTTTTCCTCTTCCTTCTCCTTATTCTTTCTTCTCTCTCTTTCTATCTTTCTCTCCCCAAATTCGTCGCTGCAATGGATCTAGTGCAAATTCATTACAGCGACAAATCTGGGTTGTCAATGGATTTGCAGATTCATCAACATGATGAATCTGCAAATCCACCAAGCCTTCCCGTTGCAACCTCTTTCTTTGTCACTGAAATTACCGCTATCGATGGTCATCTCAACTGTCTTTCCATCTATTTCTCTCTATTGTTATTTCCGCTGAAGTCCTTTTTCATACTAAGTTCTCCCAATGAAAACCTACGAAAATGCCCCGTGATATTATTTATGCTGCTTCTTCCATAGGATATTCTACTATTCTCATCAACTTGGCATTGGTTTTGGAAATTAATTATAAATACTACCACAAAACTCTTTATCTTTTCCAATCAGAAACCCTAATTTCAATTCTCCCAAATTCTCCTTCAATCATAAATATCAACGCATTATCTACTCCTCCATGAATAAGGTTCTACTTCTTCACCTTTTTTGTAGAGATAAATGGATCCAGTGTGTGTCTTATGTATGTGTGCGTGCACCGACTTTGATTCTTAAAAACTCTATGATTTTCTCTACAAACACATCACTAGTGGCGATAGTAATAACTCGTTCTGATTACCAATTGCCGCAACGAATTTGTGGGATAGGGAGAGAGAAAGAAGGAAGGAGAATGACAAGGAAAAAGAAGAAGGTAGGGTGGGTTTTTCGGCGAGTTTTCCGACGATGGGGGTGGAGTTTTTCTAGCGAGGAGGGGGTGGAGGGAGAAAGATGGGAAAAAGAAGAGGAAGACTTCTTTATATATATATTATCAAAAAATAAAATGATTATTTTTTTTAAATGGGGATATAGGTGTAAAAAGATAAATGAGAAAAATATTTAAAAAAAACAAAACTTAAAAGAGATATTTATATATTTTAATTTTTAATTATTTTTAAATGGTTAAGGATAAAGTTGTCATTACAATAAAAAAATTTAGTAACTTTTTATCTATAAGGGAATTAAGTGGCCTTTATAAAAAAATGATAAGGGATTGACTGATATTTTTTAAATGACATATAAAGTTTCTGGTTAATGGTAAAAAAACAAGAGAGGTAAATGGTATAACCCTTAAATAATAATATGAAAATATCTTTTTTTTATTTACTTGATATCATTACTAGAAAGAATCCCACCTAGGATTGTCTTTAGGGCTTATCCGCAAAAAAATAGATGGTATGACTTTAAGGAAAGCTCATAAAAACATGTTGCAATATACCCCATTTTGGCCAATTTTTTATGCAATCATTAAGAAGAGGGTTAATTTGAAAATAATAAATAAGTACAACGACAATGTCGTGCACCCACTGAAAACCAAAAATCTATAAACAAATTAGTTCAAAATCAGAGACTAACGTAAAGTTTTCTGTTTCGAATATCATAGTTACTTTTGGATTGAAGTGTGGTGATAAAGTCATAAGTTATTTATATGGAAATAAATAGAATGATTATTTGGAAAGTATTCATAGAGGTCAAAATAAATTGTCAATCGCGAATATAAAAAACGCAATCATAAATGCGAGCAACAACAATGACGACATTCAACATGTTGTCAACTTATTATGCCTATATCTACTAGGCAGTAGTTTGCTAGCCAACAACGGCCAATTCATGCATTTGGGCTTTATAATTATATTTAAAACATTTAAAATATATAACAGTACACTTGGCATAATGCAATTCATATCCTATTGATGGCTTTAATTCAGCAGAACTACCTACAAACTAAGAAGGTAAAAAATATGTGCTCTTGCATTGTTGGTACGTCAAAAAAACTGTTGATCCTAAAATTTTGATGGATAATTAAATATTGATGTTTTTTGTGGAACTAATGGTTTGTTAAAGTATTTCAGTTTATTAGTTCCGAATGATAAAGATTTAATGATAAAGATGATGAAGAAATTAAGAGGTTGAAGAATTTGAAGAATCTAGGGAAAACAATTCAGGTTTAAATTTCAACTCTTACTATCCCAATTACGATCACACACGACACAAAAAGATTTTTTAATAATTTTTATAAATATGTGTGTTTTTAATAGAATCCTAATTAGTTAAATTATTTACTCCTATGTGTAATTGAAAAAGAAATATTCATAATTGATTAAAATTGGAGTTAAGTATTTAGTGGAGCTAATTAAGAAAATAAAATGGTTAAAGGGGCGAAAACGTAAATGAGAATATGTTAAAAATGAGCTTAGAAAAGAGATTCGGTATCCTTAAGTCGACTGGTAAGTTGACCGAAGCGTATAAGGCAAACTCTTTATATCTCTTAGTCGACCGGTAAGTCAACCGGACAAAGCAGGCAAACTCTCTGAATCTCTAAGTTGACAAGTAAGTCAACCGGTGAAGAGAAATGGAACTCTCTGAATTTCTAAGTCGACAGGTAGGTCGACCGGTGAAGGAAAATTGAACTCTCTGAATCTCTAAGTCGACAGATAGGTCGACCGATGGGCACAAAATTTTTGGCTTGGCTACATCTTGAATCGAGCAATCGACTGATGGCGCAGTTTCAGGATATTGAAGATTCCGAATTCATATCTAAAAGTAGCCATTTTTTGTTGGGATTTGTGAGAGATTTTAGGGATTTTATGATATTTAAGATATGCTACACCTATTATTTAATTCCTACTGATTTGGTTCATTAAGTTTTAATGTTTCTCAATTCGGTACATAAAATTGTTTCTATTCTATTTAATTAAGATTGAAAAATGTTTGGGGGACTTAATTGAGAGATTTAAAAGTTATAATTAAGTGAATTGAACCAAAATGAAGTCATAATGATATAAGGGGTCTAAGAAAGTATTTAAGTGTCATGACATATGGGAACAAGCCGTTAGAGAGGTAATTTATATCTCATATATATGGACCTGCATTTTTCATATCATTAAGAGTGGCTAAGAGAGATTAAGAAATCAAGAGATCATATTTGAGCTTTTCTAAGAGATATCATACTGAGATTTTGTGAGAGCTATTCTAAGAGACAATCTTGAGAATCATTGACTATTAGTCATTACTGCTACCAGATCTAAAGTAACTACATTCTAATTATTTTTCAGTGGATTCCAGGTGAGATCTTTCCAATTACTTTCTATTTTGCATTACTTGTTTAATTTTTAGAAATTGATCTTTAGAAATTATTTCTGATTTTTATTGAAGAAAATATTTTATAAACAATTTCTTGAATTTGATTACGTGATAAATTACGTGTTACCCATCTTTTGTTAAAAATCAAATTTTGAGTATCTCACAATATTTCTATCACTAGTTTTGGGATATTAATTGAATTTTAATTTATCTGGGGTGGTAGAAGCTCCGGGTGAGATAATTTGCTTATCAATTTATATTAGTGAGTAGTGTGACGGATTAAATACTGTTGGGGGTATTTAATCAAAGGGTAGCCGGTTTCAATCTCTTCCTGTAAAGAGATTGAGGTAGTAATTCTTCTTGTATAGAATTGATTTGTAAAAATTTTGTAACGATTCAATCCTTAACGGGTAAAAGGATAATTTAGAGTGTTGGTGAGGTTTTAATTCTTTTGCCTTTGTGTTAAAAAGAATTAGGTTATTCTTTAGCTTGTAAAAAGTAGAGGTTCTTCCTTAGCCTATGAAAAGGATTTTGTAAAGGTTGATTCTGAGCCTTTAAAATAATCGTTGTGAGGGTTTGGTTCCTACTTTTAAAGGGATCTTGAGTATTAGTGGGTGCGACTCTCCATGGGGCTCGGAGATCTGGATTAACCAAGAGTAACTTAGGGAATCGGTATAAATTTTTGGTGTGCTGTAATTTTTATTCTATTATTATTGTTTGGTGTACACTTAGTTGATTTGATAATTCTGCTGTGATATAAAAATAATAATTAATTTAGGATTAAAATTAATTATTTGATTTATTGAAGTTATTATTCTGATAATTTTTTAATTACCCAATTCACCCTCTCTCTTGGGCATTCCACTGAGCCAACAATTGACATTAGAGCTGGTTTTAGCTCGATATACTTCACAGTATAGCTAAACACGATCACATGGAGTGTTTTGATTCTGAAGTTATGTGTACTACTGTTAATCTGCTTCTTCTAATAGTCATTGTTCTAATCATGAGATTGATATAATTTGCAATGATGAGAATGCAGATAAGGCTGTTGAGACGCTTATTGCTCTTATGTATGTTTTTTAAAAAGAGAATTTTAAACTAGAGCAAAAAATTGCAATTTTTGAAAATAAAAAGTTTAGTACTATCAAATCTCTCAAAAAAAAGAATTTAGACAAATATTTTGAAATTAATGAGTTTAAAAATGCTTTATCTGAAATCAATATGTTGTGTGATAAAATTGAGTCTCTTGAGGATGAGATTAAGGTTTTGAAAAATGATTTTTATGATCTTCAACATAATGAATTTAAAAGAAAAAATCTTGAAACCTTTAATGAGGCCTTGAGTATTGAATTGGACAATACAAGGTGTAAGCTTGATAGAGCTCGTGTGAAAATCCATTTTGTTGAAAATGAGTGTCAAATTCTTAAGAATGATCTTGAATTTATGCATAAAAAGAATTTTGGTCTACAGGTAAACGTTAGCACCAATGAACGGTTACTTGAGAAGACTCAAAAGGATCTTAAAGAAGCAACAGATAAATTCAAGGATGTAGAGAGTACTAAATCTGTTGAAAAACCAATAGTTACTAAAGCTGCTTCTCAAAATTACAGACAATATTATGCTCCCGTAAAAAACACTAACTATTTGAAGAGGCGTGGTAACAGTATTAAGTGTTTTTATTGTGGTAAATTTGGTCATTATGAAAACTCTTGTTATTTATTACATGGTTACCCTGTCGAATCCAAAAATAACTAGATACCAAAAAGAGAAAATTTTGGTGCAAGTACAAATTAGAGATTCAGACAAAGGTACAATGAATACTACATGCTGACAAGGAGATTTGAACAGACAAGAAGGTACAATGAATATGCCCTGCTAAAGAGGGAACCAAGGTTCAATGTACCTAATAAAAAGAATCAGCACGTGCCAAATAGAAGAGTACATAAGCAACAAGCTTAATATGTGAGAGCTGACAAAACTTATCTACAACCAACGGCAAGATACCAATATAAGAAAAAGTTCATTTACAAAGTTATGCCAAAGCAGTATGAAGCACCAAACAAAGGTAAAAAAGTTCTTACTGAACCAATTCAAAGAATTGCTATACCTAAGAAGGAAGAAATTAAGGTGAAAAATCAAGCATTGGTGGAGTCAAATGATACCAAGTCAGAAATTAGTAATCCACCTAAGGTACACATACCACTTGCTCACAAAGATGATCCAGGTTTGTCAAAATTTCTTAAGTTTAAGTTTATTAATTTTGTTAGGGAGACTAAGGCTGTTCATTTTGAAATTTAGATGTTTGCAATATGTTTGTGTGTGTGTGTGTGTATGTTTAAATGTGTGAGTAATTAATTTTTTTTAAAATATATGTGGATCAAAATAAGAGGTAAATTTTTTTTTTGAGCTAAGTTGATCAAATTAGATTTAAATGCACAAAATCAAACAGCGCAGAATGAGCAGTCAACTCATGAGTCGACCAATAGTTTCAGGTTGGAATATTGAGAGTCACGCTACGTTCATCTATCAACTTCCCTGTCGACTGATCATATCGGGATACCCTGACTTGTTTATTTCATTTTATCCGAAACTAAAAACCCTTCTTCTTTAAAACCCTCCATCTCCCAAGTTTGTTTAAGCCTAAATCTCACGAAATAAGTTCATTTAGACTCGGATTAGAAGAATTTTTGGTTGAATCAAAAGGTCTAAGGCTCGGATCTGTGTGTTGGAGGCTGATTACTCGTGAAAAACAAGGTTAGTCTTTTCTAAATTCTAGGGATTCGGTTGGTTCTTGGTTTAGACTAAATTTCTTGAGATATTTTGGTTGAGTTGTTATACATTTGTGTGAAAAATGCCTAGAATCAAGAATCGTACTAATAGGGCTACATTTGACAATGTATTTTTTCGAAAAGAAGAGGATGAGAAAAAATATAATGAGGAGTTTGTCATTCGAAAGGTTTTAGGTTGCAAACCTATTGATTTTGTTGATTTGAAAAAGAAAAATATTGATATTGAAGGATATTTTAGGAATTTGGGATGGGTTGATTTTGTCACCCAAAGGAATGAGTGGATGCTGGTATAGGTGATAATGTTTTACAACAATCTCGCTTACAATAATATTTCAATTTCATCCTATGTTAAAGGAAAAGAAATCTGGTTTGATAGGGGATTATTATGTGATATTTTGGAAATACCTAGAGGAGATGTAGTTCCGTACAATACCCCTCACTGGCTTTCGATAAATTTCAATAGAAGGGCAATTTCTGAGAAATTTGATTTAGAGGGAGTCAAATCAAGATCATTATCTATTGAGCATCGATTCCTTCATTTGGTGCTGACCTATTCAGTTGTGCCTAGTGGGGGAAGTCATGCTAATGTAAATGATTTTGATCTGTATTTTATGAATGAGATTGTTGAAGGGGAAAAATTGGATTTAGCTCATATCATAATGGACCACATAAAGTATCGTGTTTAGAAACCCTCTGGAATACTACCCTATGCTGATGCACTCCAAAGGTTGTTTGATAACTTTGGAGTTATAATTAATCCTAATGAGTAAATGTTTATGACAATCACACCTGGATGGATCAATGTGGGGTATGCTTCGTTAATAGGATATGAGTACAGAGGAAATAGATGGGTAAAAAAAGGGAATCAAAAAAGGCAAAGAATGCAGGCTGTAGGCGAGAAAGAAAAAAATGAAGAAGAAGTGAGCATAGATCAGACGATGGATTTTCTCCATAATCGGATTGATGATCTAAGGATACATGCGGATTTAATGGATGATCGGATGACTGGGCTAAAAAATAAAATGGTTCAAATGAATATGAACATAGAAACTGGATTTGGGAAAATCACAAGGAATCTGGAACAAATGTTTCAGTTTATGCAATCATCTCATCACGGATACTAGCAGCAGTACAGTGCTCAACCACACTTTACAGGACATCCTATGTTTGGAGCACAATAGTCCTTTGGAGGATCAACTGCAGCAGGACCATCTGGAGCAGGGCCATCTGGAGTAGGACCGTCAACGTCGTTTCATCAGTAAATGACTTCAGGACCAATTGTTTAACCAGATGTTCCATATCCTCAATAGCCATCTACTAGTCCGATGGGACTTTATTATCACTTTTCTGGACAGAGCCCCCATTAGACCTTATTTTTTTTAATTTTATTATTCAGACAAGTTCCACATTTATTTTTTTTGGTCTGTAATAGTTAATTTAAGATTGTGCTAAAACTTGATTTCTAGTGTATGAATTTTGATGGATTAACTATACTTGATAGACTTAGTTAAATTTTCTATCTATAATGATGATCCAAATGGTATTTGCTGAAAATGATTTTAATGCATAAAGTTGATTTTTCTGGATTGATTCAATGTGTTTTTTTTTTAAAAAAAAAAGTATTATCAATATTCTGATTTGATTAGTTTAGGTTTATTCTTTCAAAGCAAATAATATGTTTGCCTAAAGTAGAATTATTGTTGTGTTCCCCTCTTCTTAAATTTTGTTTTTGAAGATAACAAAGGGGGAGAATTAGTTGATGTTTTATTGCATATCTTAAGGGGGAGTTTAATTTTTATATTTGTGATTTATTGATCATTTTTTTTTAAATCTTCATTCTTATGCTTAGAAGCGTTACTTGTCCTCGGATTCAGGGGGAGTGTGGTTATATTATTGTTTTGAAAAAAATATCAAAGTTAATTGTCATCATAAAAAAGGAGGAAATTGTTGATTCTAAGATTTTAATGGACAATTAAATATTGATATTTTTGGTGGAACTAACGGTTTGTTTAAGTGTTTCAATTTATTAATTCCGAATGATGAAGATTTGATGATAAACATGATGAAGGAATTAAGAGATTGAAGAATTTGAAGAACCTAGGGAAAACAACTCAGGTTTAAATTTCAACTCTTAATATCTCAATTAGGATCACACATGACACAATTTTTTTTTTAATTATTTTTATAAATATGTATGTTTTTAATAAGATCCTGATTAGTTAAATTATTTGCTCCTATGTGTAATTGAAAAAGAAATATTTATAATTGATTAAAATTAGAGTTAAGTATTTAGTGGAGCTAATTAAGAATAGAAAATGGTTAAAGGGGCAAAAACGTAAATGAGAATGTGTTAAAAACGAGTTTAGAAAAGATATTCAGTATCCTTAAGTCGACTGGTAAGTCGAACGAAGTGTATAAGTCAAACTCTCTGTATCTCTCAGTCGACTGGTAACTCAACCGGACAAACCAGGTAAACTCTCTGAATCTCTAAGTCGACAGGTAAGTCAACCGGTGAAGAGAAATTGAACTCTCTGAATCTCTAAGTCGACAGGTAGGTCGACCGGTGAAGGAAAATGAAATTCTCTGAATTTCTAAGTCGACATATAGGTCGACTGATGAGCACAAAATCTTTGGCTTGGCTACATCCTGAATCGAGCGGTCGACTGATGGCGCAGTTTCAAGATATTGAGGATTCCGAATTCATATCTAAAAGTAGCCATTTTTTGTTGGGATTTGTGAGAGATTTTAGGGATTTTATGATATTTAAGATATGCTACACCTATTATTTAATTCCTATTAATTTGCTTCATTAAGTTTTAATGTTTCTCAATTTAGTACATAAAATTATTTATATTCTATTTAATTGAGATTGAGAAATATTTGGGGGACTTAATTAAGAGATTTAAACGCTATAATTAAGTGAATTGAACCAAAACGAATTCATAATGATATAAGGAGTCTAAGAGAGCATTTAAGTGTCATGACATTTGGAAACAAGCCGTTAGAGAGGTAATTTATATCTCATATATATAGATCTGCGTTTTTCATATCATTAAGAGTGACTAAGAGAGATTAAGAAATCAAGAGATCATATTTGAGCTTTTCTAAGATATATCATACTGAGATTTTATGAGAGTTATTCTAAGAGACAATCTTGAGAATCATTGGCTATTAATCATTACTGCTACCGGATCTGAAGTAACTACGTTCTAATTATTTTTCAGTGGATTCCGAGTGAGATCTTTCCAATTACTTTCTATTTTGCATTGCTTGTTTAATTTTTGGAAATTGATCTTTAGAAATTGTTTCTAATTTTTATTGAAGAAAATATTTTATAAACAATTTCTTGAATCTGATTACGTGCTAAATTACGTGTTACACATCTTTTGTTAAAAAATAGATTTTGAGTATCTCACAATATTTCTATCATTAGTTTTGGGATATTAATCGAGTTTTAATTTATCTGGGGTGGTAGAAACTCCGAGTGAGATAATTTGCTTATCAATTTGTATTGGTGAGTAGTGTGACGGATTAAATACTGTTGGGGGTATTTAATCAAAGGGTAGCTGATTCCAGTCTCTTCTTGTAAAGAGATTGAGGTAATAATTCTTCCTAAATAGAATTGATTTGTGTGAATTTTGTAACGATTCAATCCTTACCGGGTAAAAGGATAATTTGGAGTATTGGTGAGGCTTTGATTTTTTTGCCTTTGTGTTAAAAACAATTAAGTTATTTTTTAGCCTGTAAAAAGTAGAGATTCTTCCTTAGCCTGTGAAAAGGATTTTGTAAAGGTTGATTTTGAGACTGTAAAATAATCGTTGTGAGGGTTTGGTTCCTACCTTTAAAGGGATCTTGAGTATTAGTGGGTGCGACACTCTATGGGGCTCGGATGTCTGGATTAGTCAAGAGTAACTTAGGGAATCGGTATAAATTTCTGGTGTGCTGTAATTTTTATTCTATTATTGTTGTTTGGTGTACACTTAGTTGATTTGATAATTCCGCTGTAATATAAAGATAATAATTAATTTAGAATTAAAATTAATTATTTGATTTCTTGAAGTTATTATTTTGATAATTTTTTAATTACCCAATTCACCCTCCATCTTGGGTATTTCACTGGGCCAACAAAAACTCATTTCTATTTTATGTCCACTTAATGTCAATATCCAAATAATTAAATAATAACTAATCCATTGTCAAATATGTGCAGTGTTGGTTTTGCGAGCATGTGAATGTTGTGGGAAAAAAGAACAAGGAAACATTTCCAATGTTTGTTAAATGGGATTAGTCTAATTTGACAGTGGATATGTTGAAAACCAAATTTAATGTAAGTGGACACGAACCTGTAGAGTCAATCAAAGAATGAATGGAAATCAATGTGAGTGTATATTTACTTAGCATAACTCAAATAATTGTTTTAAAAATATTATTAATTCAATAAATACCTGGTTAATCCAGATAAGCTGCAAATAACAAGGATTAAGATAAAACATCTGACACGTGCTGTTGATTTGAAGAACAAAAAGGGAGAAAAATAGGAAAGGTTACAGATCTCGATGAAAGAATATGATGAAGATGATTCATGGGGTGAAGAAACTGGGAATGATGAAGATTGAGAAAATCTAATACAATGGAAATACTCAATTAAGTCTGCAGTTTTAAACAATGAAAATCGAATGAACACAGATGACTATGCTGATTTAAATGAAAATGGAAATCAATTCGATTAAAATGCATCAAAAACTAGAAATCCACTTGACAATAACGACTATGATTAAATGATAAAGGCCAAACGATGAACTATGAACGCAATATCATAGCTTGGAGCATGATAATGGGGGAAAAAAAAAAAAAAAGACCCCATAGGAAAACTGAAGGAAAAGAATCAGAAGCTAAAATCAAAGAAAAATAAGAGGAAATAGAAATTGGTAAAACTGAAAGCAAAATTGACCAAACTAAAGAGGAATCATCAGCTAAAAATAGAACATGACTAGAAAATAAGAAAAGAACAGAAGATATGACTTGGCTAAATGAATAAATGGATAAAAAGTTCCATTATTTTACTTTGCTTTTAGCTAGGGACATGGACATTAAAGAGCTTAAAAAGGGTGCTACATGTCCCAAACAAGCCCCCTAAGCCGAAGAAAATATTGAAAAACAGCCTCAGCAAGATAGACTAGATAATGGAGGGGTGGAGGACTAACTATGACAATCAATTAAAGCCAAAGAGAGAGAAAAGCGAAGAAATAAAAACAAAGAAGATATAAATGAGTGAAATTCTAGGAGAAATATTGAACATTAAAAGGCCCAAACAAAAGATAAACCAGATACAAAAAGTCCAACTGATTTTAAATACATAGACATTAGAAAAACAAGAATAAGGGTTAAGGAAAAACAAATGCAAAAGGTTGATCTCAACAAATATGAGCCAGCTAAATCGAAGAGAAAGAGGATGACTGTTAAACTGCCCAAGAAGAATGCAAGTAAAGTTGCAAGTATACTACCAGTTTATGATTAGGAGAAAATACAACTCATTTTCAATATGGAGCGTCTAAGGTAATAAAAATAGACCCTAGCAGGCAAATATTTTTTATTTTTAGTTAATATAATAACATAAATGTTTAGTATTTCCTATAAAATACACAATGCATATATATTCAATGGAGATTATAGTGTTGTATCCATTGTAGACGCAATCTCGGTAGTGGGAGAACTTAAAATCTTTATAAGTGGATGACCTAAAATGTTCAAATATAAAATACATAACACATTGTGTGTGAAAAAACTAAGGTTATGTTTGGGTAAGGGATTTGGGAGAAGAATTTCATTTGCTCAAAGGATTTCTGACTTCCTCTTTTGTAAATTCCTTGTTGGGTATTTGTAAGAGCGATTTTATAAATCCGTATAGCTGTAAAATCAAGAGATATGTGTCATTTACAAATTCATCCAAAACAGGTGTTATTTCCAAATCCATCCACTGAATGATTTGCTCATTTCCCGTTTCATTTTTCATCTCCATTCTACCATTTCCTATCTCATTTTCCATCTTCATCCCATATTCAACAATTATTGAGCTTGTGTTTGACGAATTTGGTTGATTTGAATCCTGTTTTTTGCCCTAATCTTTTAATTCGTGTTTGCGATTCGCTCAATCTTCACCTAATTAGAGCTTCTATTGAATGATTTTGAGAACATATCTACTTCTATTCAAGCTAAATGTGCATGTTTTCAAGCCAAATCTACTTCGGCGGTGCTTTTCTAATCACATCAACAGTTGTCACTGCCTTTGAGAACGAATCCAGTTCAAATCTGGCCTTAACAAAGGTATACAACGCGAGCACGGTGTGAGGCTGGAAGATTGCTAAGATGATGGCAACGGCGCAGATAATGGCAACGAAGGCAATGCAGATGATAGTAGGAGAGAGCTAAAGGATCTAGGTTTCTATCATCTTTGTTCTTCGTACGGGGAGGTGAGAGATAGATGGAGATGGAAGAGGATGAGCATGAAAACCAATACAACAGAAAGAATGGTGGCTTGCGTTTGTTGTAGAAGATAAGAAGAAGATGGTGTTGGTTTGGGTGGGTTGATCGTAGAGGTAGAGAAAGAGAGAGGAAGTAAGAAGAAGATGGTGGTGGGTTAAGTGGGTTGATCGTAGAGGTATAGAGAAAGAGGGGAAGTTAGGAAGAAATATTAAAAAAAAGGGAGAAAATACACAATTGCCCCAAATATTCAATGGATTTCTGAATTCTATTTACAAATACTTTACTATCCAAATAAGAGAATTATAAAATTACACGATTAAATTTTTCGGATAAAATAATTACCCAAATAAGGAATTTGTAAAATAATGGGATTTAAAAATCAAGAATTTTGAAATCTCATCATTTACAAATTTTTTGAATTTGTCAAATCCCTTACCCAAATGCAATGTAAAAGGTTCTGTGGACCCTATATGTTTTGATGAGCTAATTAACCTTGATGTTTTAAGGAACTAATAATTTTATTGAGATATGATTTCAGATTTTAGTTCCAACGCTTGAATGAGAAAGAGTACTTTTTATGAGAAGGGATGATAAAGATCAAGGTGGTTGCAATGAAAATATTGAAGATTTTTCTTTAGATTGAAGAATTTTTGGATTACTAGGTAAACAACTCGATTCTTCTTAAATTCTTAATACAACTAGATTAGGATCATGCACAACACATAATGATAATATGAATTTTTAAGTGGTAAGAAGTGATAAATTTATGTTATACAGGGTTTTTTCTAATTAATTGATCAAGAACCATTTGAAAAATATGAAAAAAGTGAAAAAAAAGGCCTAAGCGGTTGACTGACAAGGGAATCGGTTGACCGTCAGAATCAGGATACCAGAAAATTGAGTTTTTCCCATTTCGGTCGATTGACTTGTTGGATTGAAGTTTCAAGGTCTAAATTGGTTGACAAACCGGTCAACCGATGCGTGTTGCAACAACTAGAAATGTAGATATTAGAGTCTAAATGATCAACTGATTTATAAGCTGGTCAATCAATGTTTTTTTTTTTTATCACAATTTTGACCGGAACATTTTTTAAAGATCTCCCACCCATTTTAAACTCTTGAACATTGGAAAATTATATTTTAATAGATTTTGACTGTTTTTCAAAGATATACTATATATTTTGAATATCTTATTATTTAATCCACGTATTCTTTAATTTTGTGATTTTTACCAAGTAAACTATTTTTTATCCTTGTTGGCTTTAAATCAAATTATTTTTTAGACTAAATTAAGAGTTTTCAAAGTGCTATTTATGGTCAAATATAATTGTTATAAGTCTATCTTATATGTGGGGGTCAATATGTGTGATTTTTTTATATATCTTTTAAAAAATAGTCATTATGGGCTATGTTTGAAATGACTTTATATAGATCTGGATTTTTCAGTTTTAAAATATCAAGAATTCAGAGAGGATTTCAAATTTCTAAAACGATAGTCCATTTTGCTAAAATATATTTTTGTGAGAAAAAATATTGAGAAATTCTTGATCACGAAAAAAGACTTTCTTTGCAAAAATCAGGTTTGATTCAACATTATGTTATTGTTTACGTTTTTCTCAAGGAAATCTTGGTGAGACCATTCTTATTATACTTACTCAAAATTGTTGTGTTTTATGTGATTCATGTATATTTAAATTTTTAGCTTGTCATACATGTGATTCAAAAACTGTTTTTGTTGTTGAATACATCAAAAATCTTTTTAAAGCTATTTTCTGAAAATCTGGATGAAAAAGTATTTGTGCTTAATTTGCTAAGACTCCAGATTTAGTGTCTCACACATTTCTATCAATAGTATTCGGACCATTAATTGAGTTTATTTTGAATTGAGGTGGTAGAAACGTACCGTAAGAAGAAATGTTGATTTTTTTAATTTTTTTTTTTTGTATTCAAATGAGTTGCAACTTAAATCTAAATGTAGTTGGTCTAAGTGAGAACGTTTGATTGGCATAAAGAAACCTTGCCTAATTGGGGATAAATGTTTAATTCTGAGCAAGAGGAAATAATTATTTTAATGGTAAATCATGAGTTTTGGGAAAATGTTAATTGTAAGGGTTTGATTTTGACTTAAGAAATGGATCAATATTGGATAGTGGATTACGAATTTCCTAAAGGAGCTCAAGGGAGTGGATGTAGACAAGAGTAGCTTGTCGAACTATTATAAATTTGCGTGTTAATTTCTCAATCCCTTCTCTGTTTGATTGTGCATTTAGTAATTCACGTTTTCGCTTAATAACAAGATAATAATAAATTAGAAAAATTAAAACTATTTGTTAAATTTTTAACTATCCAATTTATTCCCCTTTGATAGATCTTTGGGCCAACATGTTCAATCTTAATTGTAAATTGTCGACAATTATACAAAAACTTTGAAGACAAATAATGCAAAAAAAGTTATATTCTTGAAGCATTTATCCAAATAAAAAATTTAAAAGAAAATTATGTAATCAATCTACCACTTAACAAATTCAATACTTAAATTTCAAAACTTATCAATTTTCAAATTTTAATTTTTAATTTTATTCAAAAGGCATGCAATATCTTTCTACAATTACATTTCAAAATTTGGCGTATTCAATAAACGCTCCTGGGCGGGAGCTTAATTTCAAAAATATAAATATAAAAAAGAATATAATAAGCTCCCCCCACACAAAAAGCTGCACAATGCGTATAAAAAGTCTCATTCTTCATTTTCAATCCATCACATCTAGGCTCACATGTGCTGCTCCTCTTTTTATATTTGAAAAATGGATTTATGCCACTTTCCTACCTCCTTCTTTTACAATTAACTAAAGACCCCTATAATTAATTTTATAAATATCAATTATTCACTTCAAGTCAGAAATTACTGATACATTTATTTTGTTAATATTTTTGCCGTTAAAATTAGTAGGAATATATTTTGTAGACGAAATTAACCTTCTATTAAATATTAAAATTACTCAATTGTCCCTAGTTAAACTTTCTCTATGTTTTCTTATTATTATAATTTTTTTTCATCCTACTTTAAAAGCAGCCCCTAATCCTAACATGATAATTCGCGTTGCCACCACTTGCTATCTTTTTATTCACGGAACACTATGAACCATCACCATCTATTATCCACATGTTGCAGTTTGAACGAAAATTTTATTAGTTAAAAATAACGAAGAAATTTTGTGTCATATTACAATTTTACGACTGTGACAATTGATAATGGTGATGGCTTCAGACGGCACGGCAGTGACAACCTCTATCTTATCTCTCTCTATGAGAGTTTTTGTTTTTAGTTTTTTATTTTATTAGCAATTTTGTATTAGATTAATTGTACAATGATAAATATTTTTATGTTGAATTTAGTTTACGCTTCTTTTCTCTCGTTCTTTTGATCTACGTACATCTCACGTTGTTCCATCTCACTCCATTACATCAACCATTTGTTTCCCCAATTTTTTATTTCACAATAGACTCTCTCTCGACTAATATTTCTCTGTATCTCTACCTCATCTTGAATAATATTAGTGATGGGCAATTGTGGTCGTGGGCTTGGCAATATGGTGTGGAGGAAGCGTGGTGGCTTAGGATAATCATTGGCGAAGAACAATATATTTATTATTTGTACTTTTTAATTAGTTAAAGTCGATAAAAAAAAAAAAAAAAAAAAAGGATATTTTTTATTCTTACTAAAAAAATCCTAAATCCGTGGTACTTGCAGAATGATGGGGAGGTTCGTGATCATTTGTCAACTAAGAGGGATGATAAGTGACAAAAATCCTTTCAAAAATAATAAAACAAAAATCTCAAAGAAAAAAAGAGCCCCTCACTCATCTCATTATCTTGGCTGATTCTGATATTTCACTGACAATCCCGCAGATCTTCGGCAGAGTGTATTGACGGCAATCTAAACTCTAAGAAACCCATTTCGTGTTTTGGTTTCACAACAAGTTCCCATCTGATCTCTGGGCTTGGCAGTTCATGTTCTCCAATCACAGGTACATTTGAATTTTCAATTTCTGTTCTGTTTTCTTCTATACGAATCTCTGTAATTAAACATGAATTAATCCCCTATCTTCGCAATAATCAAATAATCGGGGGGGAAGAGAGGATAATTTTGTGTCGTTGAGCTCCATTGGGTAGTCCAATATTTGGATCTTCGCTGCACGTAACCCGCGGATTCTTCAGCTGAAAATCCCCTATTCTTATGGTTTTTCCTTGTATGTCTAATTCGCTAGTTGGTGGTTGTGTAGACTTGGTTCATTTTCATCAGATGGGTAGTTGTTATTTTGTGAAACAAGAAATGGGTATTTGCTGATTCAAAGCGTAATGCTGTTTCTATCATGGACTGGAGTTTTTATTATTGATTTTTGTTTTCTCAATTTATGCTTGTATAGTGAGTTAAAAAATAGAATAAATTGTGAGTTTTTGTTGTTGGATATCTGATTTTTAATGGGGTGGATTTGAAGCAAAGGTGAAAGTATGATAAGCCAAGTCATCTCCGTTGTTCAACGGCTAAGATTGCACTTTGTCTTACTTTCTAGGGTTTAAATATTACTTGTTCTTCTGTTATCTCTCTAGCAAGTAGCTCATTGCAGGGGTGCTAACTGAGGATTACCCCCTTTTTTATAGGTTTTATCGGTGTTTTCGAATGGAATTTTGGATAACGGAGTGGAATTATAAGCAAAATGCACACAAATTAATGTGCTATTAGCAAAATTTTTAGTTGGTAATTCAAATGGAAAAGAGGAAATGGCTTTGGAAGAGGAGACCTTCAGACAAGAGCCCGGGTGAAACTGAAAGTTCTGGTTCAGTTTCTTCGTATTCCGAGAGATGCTCTGATGAACAGGTCGGTGTTTTCTGCTAATCCAGTTTTTTTTTTTTTTTTTTTTCACAAGTTGTATTGTGTCTATAAATTGTCTGGAGATGATTTTTTCCGAACATTTTCACTCTATGTTTGTCACGTTTTACGAAGCACTGGAGTGTCGGTGTCTGACACATGTCAGACACCGACACACCTCCAACTTGTGACGGGGTATGTCCAATTTTTTTACCTTTTATTTTTGGTTTCAACATGGCGCCGACACGTGAGATGAATGTGTCAGACACTTCAGAAGCCCGTGTCATTATTATTATTTAAGAAGTGTATCTTATGATATGATATTAAATAACCTTATTAAATGGGTCTTTAGCAATTGGAGAAACGAAAAAGGAGACAGGCAACAAGCCAACCGTTGTATTCACCAATGAGGGGTGTGACGATGATAATCAACCAATCGACCTCAAGTGATTTTTTTTGTCTTTCTTGCTTTTGTTTATGGATTTTTTAAATGAGAATGTTGGTTTGAACTTTGAAGATTTATAATTATTAGCTTAATGGTTTTTTTGAATGAATTTGTTGGCATTTGTATTTCGTTAATTATACTAACATATATAAAAGTATATATTTATTTATTAATGTGTCCCCGCAGTGTCTGTGTCGGGATTTTTGAGAGATTATGATGTCATTGTGTCCATGTCCGTACTTCATAGGTCACGTTTAAGCTTTAGATGTCTCTGATGTATTCTATCCTTTCGGTCTTTCCTTTCAGGAGGTCTTGAAGGAATCTCCAAACCATAGTACGCAGTCACCGGAAGTTACATCGAAGGCTGCAATCTCTAGTGATGATCTTAACGGCAGCGTTAAGAGTCTAACAGAGAAGCTGTCGGCTGCTCTTGTCAATGTTAGTGCCAAAGAAGACTTGGTTAAACAGCATGCCAAGGTTGCTGAAGAAGCTGTTGCAGGTTTTTTTTCTCATAATTTTACTAATGACGGACAGTTACGAAACTCGTGTGTTTATGTATGTGCTTGAGTATGGGTAATTTTGTCCTTTTAAAAAATGAAAATAAAAGTGAACGTCAATTTAAAACCATAATTCTAGGGATAAGATTTGATGAAAGCCTAAATCAGGTTCACCGAGTTGAATGGTCATTAATCAATAAACCAAGGTTCAACTATTCTATGAAGCACTCTAGGAATTAAATCTTAAATTTAATCCTGAGTGCACCAGACAGATGTAGGGGAGTGTACTCTTAAAATCGCCTGGAGAGGTGATTAATTGAGATGAGCGTAAGTTGGACCTAGACACACCGTACTATATAATCAACGAAAAAAAAAAAAAAAGTGAGTACCGAGAGATTTCACTCTTTGCGGTCAAGTCAATACCAAATTAGACAGAAAACTTGTATGACGTGTTTTTCAGTGTTGATTAATGTCCGTAGTTCGTGACAAAATATTCAGTGGTTATCGTGTACCACGTAATTTTTAGACATGGTGCACCACAATTAATCCGAGCTTGATTCCTTGTGATATTACTCTAGTTTGTCAAGTTGGTCCCACGTGTTGGCACGATTTATAATTTGACATGTTGGGTCATTATTCTGAGGATCAATCCGTGGTTGTCACTTTGTGATATTATTCCTGTTTGTCAGGTCGGTCCCACGTGTTGGCACGATTTATAATTTGACATGTTGGGTCATGAGTCTGAGGTATCCTCGTATTTATCGTGGTGCACCACGATCAGTGTTTATCAATCGTTAAATTTAGCCCAACACCCAAAAAAATGCAGCAGAAAATTTGTACTCCGTTCATCAGTTTTCCATTTCCCCATCAAATCTATTTTTATCGATTTCAGGCTGGGAAAAAGCCGAAAACGAAGTGGCTGTTCTGAAGCAGCAACTTGAATCAGCCGTTCAACAAAACTTGTCCCTTGAGGTCCGTGTGAGCCACCTGGATGGCGCCCTCAAGGAATGCGTCAAACAGCTAAGACAAGCAAGAGAGGAGCAAGAGCAAAGAATCCGCCAATGGGAATCCACCCAAGCTGACCTCCAAAACCGCCTTAACGACCTCCAAAACCAAACACAACCCGAATTTCCCTCCTCCATTGATTCTGATATCCTCCTCAAGCTCGAAGCCCTCGAAAAAGAAAACTCATCCCTCAAGCTCGAACTCATTTCTCGATCCGAAGAGTTAGAAATTATGACCCTTGAGAGGGATTTGAGCACCCAAACAGCCGAAATAGCAAGCAAACAACAGCTAGAAAGTATAAAGAAACTGGCCAAGCTTGAGGCCGAGTGTAGAAAGCTACAAGCAACGGCTCGTAAATCCTCAAACAACAACAACAACGACGAACAATTCAAAAATGAAAAAACTATGTCCAGAAGCCTAACAACTTGCTCTGTCGATATCGATATGATGGACGATTTTCTTGAAATGGAACGGCTCGCTGCTGCATTACCCGATACCAAGAACAAAACCCTACACATTGAATCAACGGTTGTGAAGGAAGAGGATAATGAGTCAATGGTTGAGGTCGAGAAAATGAGTCATTGGGTGGCTGAATTGGAAGAGAAGTTGAGTGGTTTAGAGATGGAGAAAGCTCAATTGGAGGCTGATTTAAACGAGTGCCAAGAATTTCTTGGAGAATCCCGGGTTCGGTTAAGTGAAGCGGAGACCGAGATGGAGGAGTTAAAGAGGGAGATAACAGCGATGAATGATGCAAAGGAGTTGCTTGAGTTTCAGCTTGTTGGGGTGGAAGTGGAGGCCAGGACTTTGTCTGAAGACGTTGGCTCTTTGAAGGTGGAGGTTGAGAAGGAGAAGGGTTTGTCTGAAGAATTGAAGGCCAAGTGTCGGGAATTGGAGGAGGAGTTGATGAGGAAAAACCAGGAAGCCGAGCGTCAAGTGGCTGCGAATACGATTGTTGAACAGAAGGTTAAACAAGTAGGTGGTTATGACCTTGGGTGGTGTTTTTGTTTTAGTGTTTCTGTTCCCAGAAAACATGGGACTGGAATAGAAATATATGAACAGAGAGAAGTAGGTTTTCTTAAATGGTGGCATTTGTTTAGTGTTTTTGTTCTCTGGATTTTTGTTTCTGTTCCCAAAAAACTTGGAACAGAAACTGAAATATAGGAACGTAAAAACTGTTTCTAATTCCTTGATTTAAAAACAATTTTTTTGGAGAAAAATAGAATTGTTCCAAGAGTTCTGTATCTGTTCCAATTTTTATGAGAACAGAAAGAGGAGTTTGGGAACAAAAAACACTAAACAAATGCCAACCTATTCCCATACATGTATGTCTGCTCACAGTATTGTGGTAACAGAAACTGAAATCCGGGAAAAGAAATACTAAACAAATGGCACTTTATGCGGCCTTTTTTACCTAAGGTGCTGTTTTTTTAGTGTCCAAAAATCATGAAATAGAAACGTAAATCTGGGAACAATTCTGTTCTGTTCCCAAAAATCATAATAAGAATATTGAATCTGAACAGAAACAATTTTTTTTTTTTTTGGTGTTCCCATATGTCAATTTTCTCTGGGAACAGAAACACTAAAATGGAACGATTAAGAGAATAATTACTGGGTTGGGGTGATAAAAAAGTGCGTTTTTTATTGTGTTGTAGGAGGATCTAGCCATTGCAGCCAGTAAACTAGCAGATTGCCAGAAGACAATAGCGTCTCTGGGTAGACAGTTAAAATCTCTCGCGACTCTTGAAGACTTCCTGATCGACACGGCCAATCTCCCTGGATTCTCCAGCGAAGAAGAGTGGAAGTTGCATTCTAACGATTCCTACATACAGAAAACCGATTTTGATCAATCAAAAGCACCCACCGTAGAAGATTCACCAACTCCACTACCGGAAAATCATAGAGGCGCCGGCTCTTTGAAAGGTCGAAATGGTTTCAGCGTGTTGTTTTCGCGTGGTAAAACCGGGGATTCAACCTGAAGACCCGAGTCATATGAGGGTCTTCAGTCATATGAGGATCTTTTATCAGTTTGTCATACGTAAAAGAGAGGGAAAGAAGAAAAGAAGAATATGTTGATTAGTGTTCTGTTTGGTTCTAATTTGATTGAAACTTGGAAGGTGTAGTAGAAATATGGAAAATCTCAGGTTGGCATTCGTGTGTGTATGATGGTTCTCAATTATAATCCTATTTGGCCTCTCCAATAGAGCTATAGCCTATAACACGATAAAAAATTTAATTACTATTTTGGCATTTTCCATTGAAATTAAGGTAATGTTTGGTATATGGGATTTACCTTGGGATTAGAATGAAGTTGCGAATGATCATTTTATTATTACGTTTGGTTGGCGGGATTAGTTTTTATTCCTATTCCCAAGTATTAGTCAATTCTAAATTAAATAAGATATTAGGTAATCCTAGGATTACTTAATTCCAAATGAAATGAAGTATTGTGTAAGAAGAAGGGTCTAGATTTCTGTTTTCATATTTTTCACAACACAAAATAAAATTCTTAGAACAAAAACAAAAATATGGTGGTGTTTTTATGTTTCTGTTTCCAGAAAATATGGAATAGAAACAGAAATATGAGAACAAAATTTGGGAACAAAAACAAAAATAGAAATCTGGGAACAAAACAAAAACAGAAATATGAGAACAAAAACAGAAATCTAGGAACAAAAACAAAAATAGAAATTTGGGAACATATTTTTGTTTTTGTTCTCAAATTTCTGTTTTTGTTTTTGTTCCCATATTTTTGTTTTTGTTCCCATATTTCTATTTTAGTTCTCAAATTTCTGTTTTTGTTTCAAGAAAACCTGGAACATAAATATAAAACTCGAAATAAACAACTTTTCTCCCATATGTTTATTTGCATTCCCAATTTTATGAGAACAAAAATACTAAACAAATGAGGCATAAGTGGGATTTGGTGTTTCTATATCTTAACGCTATGTTTGGTACGTTGGAGTGGAATGGAATGAGTGTGGTATTGGAATAAATGTGATAATGGAATGGAATGACCATTACCATTCTTATGTTTGGTGACAAACGGGATTAAACATGGTATTGGAATGACCATTACCATTCCTACGTTTGGTTACAAAAAATATTAAACATGGTATTGGAATGACCAATAAATAAAAATGAAAATAAAATAGAGAGTATTCAAACATAAATAAACCAACATCAAACATAAACCAAATAAAACAACCATCAAACATAAACCAAATAAAATCAAAACAATTCGTACACATACTAATACCGCAAAATAAACTGATAAGTCCATAGTTCAAAACAAGCCGTACACAAACTAATACTGCAAGTCTTGAAAAAAAAAACATAATTTTTTTTCAAAGATCACCTTTCAATATACTTTGTATATATTCCCGCTTTTTATCATCAGGAATGTTCCAAAATAAGTCAGAAAGGTATGAATTTTGGAGTAAAACACTGGAAGCTTTGTGTCTCTCAAATGTAGATAAGCCTGAAATTTTTGTTAATTCTCCATAAAACATTTTTCTCTCTTCAAGCTTTGCTTCATCAACCCCTAAGGCACGACTAAATGAAGCAGTGGCATCTCGAATTTCCTTACCAATGATTGATGCAGCATTCATCAATCCATCGTTCAAGTCTTCCTCGTTTCTCTTTCGTTTATTTCGTTTTGTGCTTCCGGATGTCTCTTGTATAGGTGGATTGGTAAACGACATTGTTGCATTTACTTCGTCTCCTTCATTTTCTTCTCTTTTTGTTTCCTTTATCATATCAATCGGTGCTTGTGCAGAAGCACCGGTTGCTCGGTCTTTTCCGAAAATGACGCACAAATCCTCATAGTATGGCAAAGTTTTGTCCTTGAATTTTTCAACCCCCTTGTGGCTCTACAAAACAAATGCAAAATAAGATAAATACATAGACTTGTTAATGTATTAAATTTCAAATAAAAGTCAAGGAATACCTTGAAGTAGTCGTGCCAAACCCTCGGACTTGCAGTTACACATTTTTTATCGTGATCAAAACCAAATCCACTTGTATCTTTGCCATTGAGCATATCGTAGACGATAGCGAAGTCTCTCTTTAGAACTTTAATCCACGACTCGATATGTGGTTTGGCTTTGATACAACTTCCCGGAAGTTTTTCCTCTAAATGTTTTTCAATAACGTTTAGGTATCCAGATCTAAAACCATTTTTCGCTTGATGTGTTCTTGAATTTACCAAGTCCAGGAGTGCTCCAATGAGCTCGTTGTCTTTTTCCATACTCCATTTTCTTTTATTTTTACCTGGACCACGACTATTACTAGATGATTCCATTCCTGTAGGTTTATGTATAGAACATGAAACGATATTCTTAAATAATCAGAAATTTTAGAACAAAAGATAACATAATTATTCTATTGTTCGACCAAGAACATAAATTTTAGAACACAATAGAATCCACAACAGAAATCATCTAGTAAATATGAATAGAACATGAAACAATATTCTCCCCCCAAAAAAACACTTCATCGGCTATTATGAAGTACAATAATAAACTTTAACTCAAAAAAAAGATAAAACATACATAACCAATTCAGTAGACATTATGAAATACAAGAATAAATATATTGAATTATCCTCTATTCTGCCTATTTTCTCTCCACTCATCAAATATTTTCTTCGCTAAATTCTCTCTAAATTCAGTCCATTCAGAAGATGATTCAATCGTTGAAATTAATTCATCATGTTCTTCGTACGCCACATTGCTTACTTCCTCTGATTGTTCCTCATTTGGGTTAACTCTCATCTCATTTAAAATGTAGTTATGAAGGAGACAACAAGCCATTATTATACGATTTTGTATTTTGATTGAATAGTAAGACGGACTTCGTAGAACTGCCCAACGATTTTTAAGTTGTCCAAAACATCTTTCGATCACATTCCTAACAAAAGCATGCCTCATATTAAATAATTCCTCCGGCGTTCTGGGTAGATATCCATCTCTCCAATCATTCAAGTGATACCTTTGACCTCTAAAAGGGGCAAGAAACCCTTCACCATTCGTATAACCCGCATCAACAAGGTAGTATGTACCTTAAACATATCACAATATTAAGTTAATTATATTATTTATAATTTTTAAAATTACTAAAGAACTTGGAATTTCTTACAACGGGGCACAATCAATCCATTCCTCCTACTAATTGCATCTCTAAGGACTCTACCATCTGCTGCGGAGCCTTCCCACCCAGGTAAAACATAAATAAAACGTGTGTCTTGGGAACATACTGCTAAAACATTAGTAGCGATTTTATTTTTCCTCGATCGATACATAGGCTTGTCTTCAAGTGGTACTCTAACCCTTATATATGTTCCATCTAAGGCTCCAACACAACC
Source organism: Eucommia ulmoides (assembly GCA_016647705.1). Classification (NCBI taxonomy): domain Eukaryota; kingdom Viridiplantae; phylum Streptophyta; class Magnoliopsida; order Garryales; family Eucommiaceae; genus Eucommia; species Eucommia ulmoides. The sequence continues at coordinate 30,882,787 of CM028332.1, read as the reverse complement.
CTAAAAAAAAAAATATATTAAAGTAAGAATTTTTTATAGATAACATCAATTTAGCTAAACTTGAATTAGAAAATATATTAATTACCTTGAACCATTTTCATTTCTCATCGGTAGAATTTTTGGGTACAGACTCAGGCTTCTTGAGCAAGTGGTCATGTAATCTTATTAACGAAATCAATACAATCTTGAAGTGTCTACTAATCGTCTCACCGGATCGTGCAAAACGATGTGCTATCACTCGATTTTTTACATGATGTGCAAGAATGTGCAAGAACATAGCAACTTGTTCATCAATAAGCATGTTCTTAGTATGTTGTAACTTCCCTATTGTCTCCAGCATGACACACAACTTACAAAAAGCCCTTCTATCCATCCTAAGCTGAGCAATGCATGCTTCGTCACTCTCATATGCGTACTTGTACACTATAACCCTCCTCTTGTAGAAACTAGTACAAGAAATAGATCCCATGGGTCTTCTACTTGTACAGTAACATACCACAGCGGCCATCAAAATGTAAAATTTTTTGACTAGATACATGATATTCATCCACCATGCAAATAAAATCTCGAATTTTTGTCTCCTCATCATTTCCCTTTTCCTTACTAAACTTAGACGAGCCATAACTGTCAAAATCACAAACTGGACCTGAAATTTTGTTGGTCATAGTATCAAAACATTTGTTATCAAAACATTTGTAACCCACTTATGATCAAAACTGAAAATTCAAAGGGTAAGAACCTTTCGTGGATAAGGGAAAAAGAGGGTAGAAAACTAAAATTTTCATTTAACTAAAAAAATCAGATTAACTAAAAAATCAGCTTGTTTCTTCTCCCCTATCTGGCATTTTTAAAACCTTCTTATGAGCAGCAAATCACCACTACCACCAATAGACTCTCTATTCAGAACAAAGAAACAGAAACAGAAACAGAGCCTTCTCTTATCATTTACCATTTCTTAGCACACATCAAGAACAAACGTGAGTCCTTCAAAGAACTAATCTTATCTGACATCTATTAAAAACTCAATTTTGTTTTCTGGAAGAACTGTTCTAGCCATTTTACAAATAATAACAATGTAAACCACAACAATTAAGAGCAAAACAATTTTCTTGTTCTTGTAAATTACAGATGGAGTTCCTTCACTTTGAGCAGTAAAACTTAAAAAAAATGTTCTTCGCAAACCTATGGTCGCCTCTATCAAACTTTTATCTACGAATCAAATGCAAATGAAACTGAAATCTAGAAACAAAAATGGAAAACTGAAATCTATGATCATCTCAAACATTTTATCGAACAGTTGGTAGGCAAACATTCAAATGCTACTATGAATCTCTGATTCATGTCAATAAATCAAACCTAAACCAACAGTGATGAAATGGAAAATGAAATTCAAACAAATGAAATAGCCAAATCGCCATAAATTACCTGCGTTGGAGATGAAATCGATGGAGGCTTTGGATTGATGAAGACTGAACGACTTCGATTTCTAAAGAATGAAATGATTGAGCTCACGAATGAAGGATCGTGTTCACCAGACTCGTGCTCAATACCTTGGCCATAAAGGTGAAATCAATGAAGGATCGTCGTCGCTCGATTTTCTCTGCTCGTGGCTCGAAAGGATCGCCGTCGCTCGATTTTCCCTGCTCGATCGCCGTCGCTCGAATTTGTTCTCCTCTCTCGCTCACGAAAGGCACCGTTACGAAAGAATGAATATGACTGTGGTATTAGTGAGCTGTGGTATTAGGTAATCCCAGGATTACCTAATACCTGATTTTATTTAGGAATGGCTAATCCCATGAGTTGTGGGATTAGTCATTCCTTGGGAATGGGAATGAAATTCATTCCACCTACCAAACGTAAGAATGAAATGGTCATTCCCAACTCCATTCCAATCCCAAGTTTAATCTCATGTACCAAACGAGGCCTAAGTCTATTAATAAAATTATTGGAACAGAATCAGTAAAATAGGAGAAAATTTGTTATGTTTTGTTCTCAGATTTTTACAACAAAATCTTGGAATCAGAATATAAGCAAGTCATTCTTTTTGTTTGTTTTGTTTCAGTTATAAGTTTTTTTGGGAACAGAAAAAAGGGAAATAGAAACACGAAAATACTTCCAAGCCCCTTAGTTTGTTGGGTTAAAAAAAAAACTTAGGTGACATTTGTTTAATGTCTCTGAATAATTCTGTTATATTCCCAAAATTTTGTTCTAAAATTTTCAAATATCTAATAATATTATTTTATTTTTATTTATTGGTCATTTCAATACTATATTTAATGTGTTTTGTAACCAAACGTAGGAATGGTAATGATCATTCCAATACCATGTTTAATCCCATTTATCACCAAACATAGGAATGGTAATGGTCATTCTATTCTAATACCATATTCATTCCAATACCACACTCATTTCATTTCATTCTAGCGTATCAAACATAACGTAATCGATGTGTTATTTGCTAGGTCAAAATGACACACTTTCCTTGTCTAAGTCATATTTGTCACAAGTGCAAGTCTATTAGAAATTTGGAAGGAAAATTGTTAAAGTTAGTTGTTGCTTTAACAGGCATCAAACTTTCTTAAAAAAAAAAATCCCAAAATTAAAAAGAAAATAGTTTGTTAATTTTATTTGATTTGGGTTGGATTGGTTTATTAATTTTATTTTGTTTGTTTTAATTATAATTTATTAATTAATTGAGGTTATAATTTAATTTGAACTAATTTTCATTCAAATTTATTTAGTTTAATTTGATACATGGATTTAGAATTTAATTTGATATAAGTAAATACATAATAATTTAGTTGTTACCGTTAAAAAAAAAATTATTCAATTTTATTTTTATTTTTAATTAAAAGAAGTGACATAACTTTTTGTCACAACTGTTTAAATACTCATATTAAACTACAAGTATTATATCACTATTCATGTGTCATATCTCACAAATACTACACTAAATTTAACTTATCTATTGGAGATGCTCTTAGTGAACAATTTATAGATATACAATTTTTTTTTTAATTTTTATTTGGTAAAAATAAATATATATATATATTTTTTTTTTCAGAATAACTCTCTTCTTAAGTATACAATCAAATTTGAATTTTTTTTATTACTTTACCAACAAATGTGACAATAATAATAAGAATAGTTTGAATATGCTGAAAACAAATCACATCATGCAATTCCTAAATGGGTTTGGATACTACGTGATGAGATTTGTCGACTGCAAAAATCAAATGAAACATGAATTTCATAAAGAAAAATGTAAAAGACAGAACATGGGGTGAGAGAGGCTCGAACTCTCGACCTCAGGATAACTCTTCAAGCTATGAGACCTACGCGCTAGCCAACTGCGCCACCACCCCTTCGTGCACATTTCAACCGAACATATAGTAAAGTGACCATTCGACTCTTAGGAATTTATTAGGCCGAACCGTGATTTAAACACGAAATTGCACTGTCTTCTTCAAAATATGGCTATAAAAGAATAAGGCTATTAGTTCGAAATTCGTACATTTAATAAATAACTATCATAAATAGAGTTTGAACTCAACTAGTTAATGTTGGTCAACCATTTGAATAATATAAAATTAAAAATATTTTATTATATTTTTTGTATGAAAAAATAGTAAAATATATTTTTGAATTTCATTAATAGTACAATTTTATCTATTAAACTTAATTTAATTAAATATTAATTTTATAAATACTCATTAAATCTTTTTAATTATCATAATAGACTTATTTATAATTTTACTTTGGTTATTTATAATTTTTATATTTAAATGTAAATTAAATATTTGAATTTTATATATAAAAATTTCAAGTAACAACTATAAATAATTGATTTTACTTACAAAAAATATATTATTTACATTTTTTTTATCAAAAAATTAATTAATAAATATATATAACCTCGGGAAGTACAGCAAGAGGATCAGAAGGGGATTGGATTATTTATTTTTATTTTTTTAAAAAAATCCAATTAAATTTGCAAATAATTTGATTATTAAACGAACCAAGTTTAAACTAAACATTAAATTTCAAGCTCAGCTTGAACTAAACAATCAAACTTAAACACTAAATACTAGGTCATAACCCTTAAATCACAAGAAAACTGATAGGCTTTCCTGTTCTTCCAAGCCTCTCTTTATCTTTCATTTAAAACAAAAAATCTACATAGCAATCAACAAAAAATCCACATAGCAATCTAGGTATATGTATGTTCTTCCTTCACTGCCTCAAATAAATGAAATTTCAGAATTTAAATGCAACCAACAAAACAAACTCTCTTTTATTTTCTTTTTTTCTTTTTCTGGGGGCTTAAAAAATTGGCCCCTCTTACTCACTGTTATTCTTCGGAGGATTATTCTCCCTCCTGTAGGCATGGAAGAGATCGAGGCCGAGAAAAATGTTGAGTAAATTCATGGCGGCCATGCCCAAGAGAGCAAGTGGAAGCTCTACCCCCTTGTCGAATTTATGAGCATCTCTTACCAGCTTCACCGTGATGAGGACGTGAGACGCAAACCTCGCCACAACAAATGTCAACAAATTGAGAACCCATTCCGCCTTCACGACGCTGCTCTTTGCATCGCGTACTCCTGCCATCCTCCTCAATTTTCTCACGTGCAATAATACCGAATTCAACTGCAAATTATTACACCCAAAAATTAATCAAGTTGAACCGATGCAAAAGGTATATGTTGATTTACTACAATGGCGCTGTTTTGGAAAAAGTTGATAAAGTTTCACAAAGATACATTGGTCATTTCAAACGCACCCTAAATTTAACCAACAAGAGAAAAGGAAAAACCCCATAGTCTTTTCTTTAATCTTTGTGGAAGGTGACAAATAGGAAATCAACCAAAAAGGTAATTTCCCTATTTAATACCCTATCCGAGAGAAGCGACGCACGTGCAGAAGCGTGTCATGTGGACCCCACACAAAACAAATATTATGGGAGATGAAATGAAAACACTCACTCACAAACAATAACACAAGATTTAATGAGGTTCGGCAATTTCACCTACGTCATTGGGAGCAACTATGAAACTTTTTTATTTGACGATGACATACAAATAAAGAATACAAAACAAGACCTTAAAACAACTTAAGACACTTGTTCAAAAATTCTCTCAACTATGGCTATTGAGGAATTTGATCTATTTTCTCTCTTCTCGCTCTTCTTCAACTGTGAGATGCTCAATCAGTTTCAGTACCTCTGCCATTTTATAGACAGAGGGAAGAGAAGAAAACCAAACAAGATTTTCATCCTTTCAACAAAGGTTGGCTCCAATTGTCAAACAAATGCCTTCAAAATTGGTCGCTCCTTTCTCCTTGCACAACAAACACAAACAAAACAAAAAACCTTTCAATTCAACCAAAAGTGATTGACCACTTTTGACAAATCTCTTCTTCCCATAATTGTCAACAAAAGACACAGAAGAGGCCCACTGATATTAAAAAACACAGTCAACCAATAATTCAACAATCTCCACCTTGGTAAGATTTTCAAATGTCACCATCATCTTAACGTTAGTATGAATTGTTATACTGGACATCCAATAGGCCCAATAGTTGCTCCTCCAAAATCATACTATGTATGAACAATATTGGTCAAGTTTAGGCAGCGCTGAAACTTAGCACTTCCAACGACTTTAGTCAATATATCTGCAGGTTATCGGTTGTCCCAATCTTCTTAAGAAGAATAGCACTTGCATCCACAATTTCTCAAACAAAGTGGAATTGAACATTAATATGCTTAGTCCGAGCATGATGAACTTGATTTTTCACTAGATGTATTGCACTTTGACTGTCGCAATATATCTCCACTTGTTTCTGAAGAAGACTCAAGTTCAAAATCAGTCCATGCATCCAAATGGCTTTCTTTATAGCTTCTCCAGTAGCCATGTATTCAGCCTCTGTAGTAGACAATGCTACAGTGGACTGTAAAGTAGACCTCCAACTGAATGGACCACTAGCCATGGTAAATAAATACCCAGTAGTAGACCGTTGCTTATTCAAATCACTAGCATAGTCCGAATCCACATATCCAGTGAGAAATCTTTTGAGTTCTTTTTGATTTCTCATGAATATCAAACCCACATCCTTAGTACCTTTGATATACCTTAAAACCCATTTTGCAGCTTTCTAATGCTTCTTTCCTGGATCATGCATATATCTGTTAACCATACTAATAGCTTGAGAACTATCAGACATTTGAAAATCTCACCACGATGGAGCTTATTGAATTATTGGTTGGCTATGTTTTTAAACATCAGTGGACCTCTTCTTTGTCTTTTGTTGACAATTATGGGAAGAGATTTTTAAAAAGTGGTTAGCCACTTTTGATTGAATTGAATTTTTTTTTGTTTTGCATGTGTTTGTTGTGTAAGCAGAAAGGAGCGACCAATTTTGAAGGCATTTGTTTAAGCCATATACATCATTTCTTCATTTGTACTCAGTGATAGTTCCGCACTTAACTTAAAGTGAGGAGCTAAAGGTGTACTAATTGGTTTGGTATTTTCATCCATACCAAATCGATTTAGTACACTTTTCAAATATTGTTTGTGTGTTAGCCACGCAGTCCTAACCGTTCTATTACGAGTAATTTCCATACCCAAATTTTCTTGGCTTCACCAAGATCTTTCATTTTGAATTCTTTCCGAAGTTGGGTTTTCAATTTTTCAATCTCCACTGAACTCTTACATGTGATCAACCTATCATCAACATATAAAAGCAAATAAATGAAGGTACCATCTTCAAGTTTACGAAAGTACACACAGTGATCGTATTGACTTCACGCAAAGTCATGTACCCTCATAAATTTGTCAAATCTCAAATACTACTGTCGTGGAGATTGTTTAAAACCATATAGGGACCTCTGCAACTTGCACAACATTTGTTATTTGCCAACAACTTTGAAACCATCTGGTTGCAAGATATAGATTTCCTCATCCAAATTTCCATGTCGAAAAGCAATTTTCACATCAAGTTGCGCCAACTCCAAGTCAAATTACGCGACCAAGGCAAATAAAATTTGAATGGAGGAATGACTTACTATCGGTGAGAATACTTCATTGTAGTCAATCTCTTCCTTTTGAGCATACCCCTTTGCAACTAGTCTTGCCTTGAATCTCACAGTCTTTACCATGAGAGTCTTCCTTCTTTGCATATACCCATTTACACTCAATTGCTTTTTTCCCTTTTGGTAACTCTACGAGTTTCCAAATCATATTCTTATCGAGACAATCCAATTCTTCATTCATGGTCTTATTCCATTCCACACTTTCATAAAGAACTTTGCACAACTTCTTTGTAGGTGGTTAGAATATCTTCATTGACAATTGATAGGACATAAACAACCATATCCGAAAACTTGGTACGTCTCCGAATTGTTCTTTTTGGTTGGCTAGCTGCTATTGATTCTTCAATTTGAGGAGGTCTTTGAGGAGAAGGCTCCACCTCAATTTTCTCTTCCGGATCCCCGTCATTTTCATCATCTGAAGAAGTGTCTTATGAAGGAGAACCTGTTGAACTTTGAATCTCTACCTGCTACACTAGACTACTTCTCTTCATTGGGCATTTTTCTCTTCACAAATTTACTTTCGTCGAAAGTAATATTCCTACTCAAAATCATTTTCTTTAATGCAGGACATCATAATCTAAACCTTTTCACTCCACTTCTGAAGCCCAGAAATATGGGCTCCTTTGCCTTTGGATCAACTTTGCTCTCTTCAGTCACGTGAAAGAACGTCGAGCGACCGAAGATACGTAAAGAATCATAATCTGATGCAGGTGATCCTGACCATACATCAATAGAAGTTTTTCCATCAATTGCAGCAGAAGGCAAATGGTTAATTAGATGACATGCATAAGTAACCGCTTCTGCCCAAAAATTCTTTGTCAAATTGGAATTGGATAGCACGCACCTTACTTTTTTAAGTAAAGTCCGATTCATACGTTCTGCTACACCATTCTGTTGTGGAGTCTTTTTCACTGAAAAATGCCTCAATATTCCTTCTTCTTTACACAAGGAATAGAATGGATCAAACATGCATTCCCCACCATTGTCTGATCTCAACACTTTAATCTTCCTTCTAGTTTGATTCTCCACCATCCTTTTCCAAGAAAAGAAGATCTTCATGACTTGATACTTGTGTTTTATAGTATACACCCATTGATGTTGAAAAACACAGCCAACCAATAATTCAACAGCACATACACCCAGTTGGACCACAGCACAATCCCCGCACATGCTCGGGGCACATGTCAGGCCGCCACCGCCAGCCTAGCCCTGAAATTCACTATTACGCCCAACAGCCCACTGGCTCTGCGGCGTTTTCACCGGCACACCTACTGGAACTTCCTCGGTGCCTTCGTTGGAATCGTTAACGCATGCTAATTTAGTTTCATTAAGTTAAAAGTCTTTTAAGAGTAATTAATTCATAAGCCCTGTGATAGCAAATCACCACATGCGCTTCCCTAAGCCGTACAAAGTCCAATCCGTACACAAATTGCTAGCATCAGCGAGCCCCTTGGAGAGCAGGGCTGCAGTAAAGATCCACCAATATTGTGATTTTAGGGAGATTGTAGAATGGAGAATGGAATACAATGTCTGTGGGACGTGTAGACCACGCGTCCCCCGCCTACCTGCACATTAGGGAGAGTTGCCAACTGGTTGGGTTAACCAAACCTCGGACTAGACTAAATTCGAAAAAAAATCTTAATTACATTATTAATGACAATCCATGACGTAATTAATTGAACGTTACAAAATCACATTATATATAAGTGATTTAAGTGTCATTTGGAGACAACAAGCCTGATAAGTAGAAGAGTGATTAACAAAGCAAAAAGCTTAGTCTAAACAATCCACAATCCGGGGTTACACAGTCAGTCCAACGAATGTGTGACTTTGCTCCCTCTCTCCCTTTTTTAAGACGAGTCGAACATTGTTTCCTCTCCATTTCCCAAACTCTCTAGGTCCATTCTTTATAACACCCTCCACCTCTTTTCTGACCCTCAACATTCTTCTCCTCATTTCTCACAATCCAAATGAAACCTTAAAAGCTAAAAACACACACACACGCGACATTCATAAAAGGGGACATGGGAGTATCGTGAGACGTACCTCACAAATGAGAGTGAGAATAAGGTAATTGATAGTGACGTTCCGATAGAGCGCAAGAGTAAAGCATACGAGAAGTACGAGATGATGCAATAGGATTGAAGGGATCCATCCACTATACAAATGATATAACAACATATCCAATTGGTCGTACGCAAAGTAACCTGATGAAAAACACAACGCCGGGTACGCCCAAGGCCATGTATATCCCACCAACGTCGAATGCTCAAACATCTCATTTAGACCCTTTTTCGTCCATTGATTGACCAAAATGAAAACAACTATCAAAATCAAAAACAAAAAGTGATTTAAGTATCAACTTGAGAAAAATAAAAAGGAAACAAAAAAAAAAAAAGACGGGCTAAATAAAAGTGCAAACGAAAAATGGAAGATATGGAAATAATACATAAATGGGTGTTAGTTGCATCACAGAGCTTAAGCCATTGAGACCGTATATATCCATATAAAAATTGTTTGAAAATTTTATTAAATTGTGCTAATTATAACAAGGCATCTGGAAAGAAACAAAAATAACATGATATCACGGAAAGAACATTAGAGAAAGGGGGGGAGGGGGAGTTACATGTTCTAAAATGAATAGACCTAAGTTCAAAGACCACTCTAAAACATGCCAAGGTTAGACAGGGTCAAAAGTGTAATAAAACGATACATACAAAATTTGATCACTTACGAAACGTTTATTTCAAATCATCAAATAATAATAATAATAAATGAAGATAAAATTGCTAATATAATATATAAATAACAAATACATTATATGCCATCATGAGTATTAAAATTCATGTAAAATCTTACTTTATAAACTTAAGTTTACAAGATATAAAGTCAAAAAGTGAATCACAAATGTCAACGTGAAAAAAAGTGTTTGAAACTCAAATGTTTGCTTTTAATTAGGGAGCGTAAAATGGAGTCTGGGCGTGTCAATGTCCAACACCCATTGTACACAAATGCCTGCTCTTCTTATAAACATCGTGTTTAGAGTTGCATCAATAGTATGTAAATACTTAAGAAAGTTACTAAGTTTCTCCAAGCAGTGTCCATTAAAATGCCGAAGCATTGTACTTTCTAAATCAAATAGGACTTGCCAAGTTGGCTTGGATTAGTAGTTAAGTTCATGGTGCTAGTCGTTACTGTTAAGAGTTATTATATTTATTTAGTATTAAGGGTAGAATAGTCTTTTATTCTCTCCTAAGTCTTTTCGTTGTAAGCCTATCCAAGTTATCTTTCCAATGTCTTCTCATTGCAACTTTGCATTATTATTTGTAATAATAAAATCAAACCTCTTTTTTCTTGTTCCTTTTGATTCTATGTTATTATATGATCTTGACAATCACAATGTCATAAATCAAACTATATATATTCAAATTAGAAGGAGAAGAGGGTGTTGAACGTTTTAAGCATCGGGTGCATGCTGTTTGAGCGTCATCAATGGTAGATGAAGGGGGCTGGATGAACCAAGAAACCCTAAAAAATGTCCACTAGTAAATATTCAGGAGTTAGAAGAAGAAGAAGAAAGGACAAAAAGGGTTTCAGCAATATATGAAATGAAGGTTAACACCCTTTAAACTTTGGACTCATATGCTTCCCCTTTTTGAACTATTTTTTTTTTTATTTTTTTTTTTCTTTCATCAAGTTAAATCGCCTAAAAATAACAAAGAACGAATACAGCTAAGCAAAAGAAGCTAGTATATTTCTTACCCTCTATGCAGTAATATAATCAGGCTTTTAACTAACTATTTATTCTTAAATTTGTCAAACTAAGGCCCCGTTTGATAACATAATTCAACAATTAAAACTGAATACATCAAATACTTATCAAATTAAGTGATAACAACATGAAGTGAACACTTATAATATAAGTATCACTTAAAAATTGTTCCAAATTTTAAGTGATGTGTGATTCACTTAATTTTTTAGCACTTCTTACCTAAAACCATCAAACATCTATCTAACACAACCACCATTCAATAACAATACCATAAAATCTTTCAAAATATAAATATATATACAAATAATTATAGATAGAGAAAATACTAATTGAAAAAAAATAGAGAGAAAATTCTAGAGAGAATATTTTAGAAAAAGAAAATTATAAAATTTATTTTAGGGACAATTAGAAGTATTAAAAAAACAAATACTTAATATATTCAGCATGCAATTATAATTTCAGCAGAAAAGAGGAGATGGAAGAGAAACCCTAGCCGCCTACCGCGCCTGCAGCCCTAGCACGGTGGCCGTTTCCCTCGCCGCCGGCGGTGTTTGACTGTCGGAATCTAATTTCTTTATCGTTTGACCTCCTTGGGAGCCGTTATTCTTGGGCGTTGTGTTCTTGGTGTCTGATTGTCGGCTCCTTGGGCGCTTGATTTCTTCAGCGTTTGTTCTCATTAGGTGCGGTTATTCTTGGGCGTTGTGTTCTCGGCATATATAATTCAGTAGCGCTAATTTCTGCTGCTTGAGCAATGGTTGTTTCTCATGCAACAGCATCTACAGGTAAGGATGCTCGCCCCACCAATCCAGGTTTTGTCCGATCATATTCTGATTCATTATTGGCTTCTTCTATGTTGCCTACTTTCGAGGTTCAGGCACAAACATATGCGAAGGAAGGAAATCTTGCATTATCGTTTTCCCTTTCGACAATTACTCAATCTGAAGCCATTTTTGAGAAAGCGGTTATTTTAAAATTCTTGGCGCCGTCTTTGGAAGAGATTCAAGGTGTTATCAAGAGTAATTGGAATATGGAGGGTCATTTCTCCATGGGTCTTATAGACTCACGTTCCTTACTTATTCGATTTCAACTGGAGTCAGATATGCTTCGAGTATTGACGAGGGAAGTCACGTCTATCAAAGGTTTCTTTTATCGGATCTACAGATGGAACAAGGCTTATAATAACTAACAGGATGCGTCTATGGTCCTGTTTGGATTTAATTCTCAAAGCTTTCGTTTAACTATTTTGTCCCAGGATTGCTACGTACTTTAGCGAGTACTATAGGACCCGTTCTTGCTATTGACTCTACAACCTTAACTCTGACTCGGCTTAATGCGGCTGGGGTCTGTGTTGAGGTGGACTTGGCTAAACCTCTCCCATCTAAAACCTGGATTGGTAAGCAAGATGATTTTTATCAAGATGTAACCTATGAAAGAATGAGATTTCGCAGATAGCTAATGAAAAATGGCAGACTTCAGGTTTGCCAAAAAAGGTAGAGGAAAATGATATTGAAGAGTCTAACGCGGGAGAAGATTTGAATGATCATGTGGAGGATGAGTACATGCAGAATATGAACAATGTTGGTAATCTTGAAATGCAGGTTCCAGAACACGATCATGCAATTGTGCAAAATTCCCCTGGTGTTGAGTCTTCTCATCAAGAGGAAATCAATAATAACGGGAAAGTGGATCAAGAGGAAATTGAGAATGTTGTCACTAATACTACCACTGGTTTGGAAATGATTATACATGTTAGTGAGGCCACAGAAAGCACGCAGAATGCAAAGGATGGTTTACTTCCCAATCAGTTGGAAGATGGAGAGTTTACTGTCGTTGGCTAGGAAAAGAGGTCGTCCCAAGAAGACCAATGGCGCGAGAGGCAACTCTCAAACTATGAGTCCTTAGATCAATTGAAATCGTTTCTCATGTCTGATTCCTTCCTTTTTTGGAACTGTAGGGGTATCGGTAATCCAACAACCCTTATTACCTTAAAAAATATGGTTAATCAGCATAAAGTTTCTATGGTGGGTCTCATTGATCCATGGATATATGACAACAATTTATTCCGTATTAATAAAACCATTCGGCTTCATAATGGTATTTCTAATCAGGAGGTTGGAGGGAAAATTTGTCTATTATGGAAGAATATATTCCAGGTTACTGTGGTAAAAAAACATAACCAATTTATTGCTTGCTCTATCTCTTGGCTCAACATGGAGGTTTTGGTGGTGGCTATTTATGCTAGTTTATTCTGGAAAGAAGGGAGTTATGGGTTGCTCTTTTGGATTTAATGACCCTCTAATTCATTACCGGTGATTTGGGGTAGGGATTTTAATATTATTCTCCGCCAAGAGGAGAAGATGGATCATATTCTTCCTTTGCGACGAGGTATGTCAGACTTTGAAGATTGTATTCAGGGAGCTGGTTTGATTGAACCGGGGTTTTCTTGTTCCATTTATACGTTTTGCAATAATAGATCGGGTTTGGCCCGACAATATTCTTGCCTTGACAGAGTTCTGGTATCTCCTATTTTTTGTTCTACTTATAAGGGGAAAGTGACTCATTTGCCACGAGAATCGTCTGATCATTGTTCCTTGCTATTTAACTCTACAAACATGAGTTATTCGGGACCTCGACTATATAGATTTCAAAGAATGTGGGTTAACAATGTTGCATATTTGGATGTTGTTCATTCTGCTTGGACCTCCAAATATTATGATCATGTGGTGAGGTTAAGTCACAACCTCATGCAAACCCGTCAAGCCCATAAGTCTTGGAACAAAGCGGTGTTTGAGAATATTTTCACCGAATTAGATACATGGAGAGATATGGAAGCGCTTGATTTGATTTTGCAAGATGGATGGTCTGATTCAACAGCTTTGGATCTTAAAAATGCTAAAGATAATCTATCCCGTTGTTTGTTGAACGGGAAAATTTATTGGAAGCAAAAATCTCGGGAAAAATGGATACAGGAGGGGTATAAAAATACACGTTATTTTCATGCTTCTGTCAAAGAGAAACATAAACCTCTTAATCTCTCAGCGATCAAAAATGATGAGGGAGATTCTCTTGCGGATCCTCATATGTTTCATATGGCGGCCATTGATTTTTATAAAAATCTTTATTTAGCTGGCTCTACTAACATTCAGGAAAATTTGCTTGAGGTTATTCCTTCTCGTGTCTGAGTCTGTTAATGAGGGCCTTTTGAGGCCGTTTACAGTAGAAGAGATCAAAGAAGTGGTGTGGAATATTGAAGTTGATAGTGCCCCTAGTCTCGATTCATTTTCCTTGTCTTTCTTCCAATCTGCATGGGACGTGATTGCTAAGGATATTGTTGAGGCTGCTAATGGATTCTTGAAGGGTAGCAAACTTCCAGATACATTTACTAACACTCTTCTAGTGCTTATTCCCAAGAAGACTAATCCGTCATCTCTTAGCGATTTTCGTCCCATAAGCCTCTGTAACGTGGCTTACAAGATTTTTTCAAAGGCTTTAGCTAACAGATTGGCGCTTATTTTACCTTCTCTGATTTCAAGTCCACAACATGGGTTTGTTAAGGTTAGATCTATTGTTGAAGCGGTGGGTTTAGCCCAAGAATTAACTAAGGATCTTGGTAAAAAGGTTCGTGGTAATAACGTCATTTTTAAGCTTGACATGATGAAAGCATACGATAGACTGGAATGGAATTTTTTGTTTGAAGTTCTTTTTAAGTTTGGTTTCCATGAAGCCTTCATTTCAGTTATTAAGGAATGTGTATCCAACGTCCAATTTTCGGTGCTCTTTCAAGGGGTTTACAAGGGTCGTTTCACCAGCAGGATAGGCTTACGTCAAGGTGATCCTATTTTCCCTCTTCTTTTTATTCTAGCGGAAGAAGTTTTGAGTCGGGCTATTTCTAAAGCGATTGATGACGGTTTTATTCTTCCATATATTACAAAGAATGGCTGCCCTATTATCATTCATTTGCTTTTTGCCGATGACACTCTATTATTTTGCAATGGACATATCTCTTCCATTTGTAACCTGATGCAAGTGCTTAACAATTATCAGCAAGCCTCGGGTCAAAGAATCAATGCCATAAAAAGTAATTTTTATACGCACAGGAGTTGCTCTACTGCTCGTAATAATCTCATTAATTCGATGACCTCTTTCCAAAGGGGAACTTTCCCTTTTATTTATTTGGGTATTCCGCTTGCTTATGGTCATGTTAAGATCTCTCACTTTGACAGTTTAATTAATAAAATTGCTTCTCGGTTGGAAGGCTAATGTTTATCCTTGGATGGGAAACTCACTCTTATAAAGCATGTAATAAACTCTATGCCTCTCTACATTATTGCTGCAACTAATGTTCCATCAAAAGTTTTGGATAAAATTGAAGGGCTTATGTTCTGTTTTTTCTGGGGCTTGTCGGATAATATTAGGAGACGCCATTGAGTGTCGTGGAAGAATATCTGTCGTCTTACACAAGCTGGTGGTCTTGGTTTGCGCATATTACATGACATGAAACAGGCGTTTACTTTGAAGAAGATTTGTAATTTGGTCTCGGTTAAGTCTTTATGGTGTGGTTACATGCATGAGAGATATACTAAATATCGCTCCATTGAGATGTGGCAGTCATGCAACAATACTTCTTTAGCGTGGAAAGAAATTATGAAGAATAAGGAGCTTTTCTGCTCTATGTCCCAGTGGCTTATTGGAGATGGGCACAATATTTCATTTTGGTATTGAGGACTGGGGATGAGGTATTCTTGGAGATTTGTTTGATGTTAACTTTGAGGATAGAAGTCTGCATGAGGTTGTAACCCAGAAAGCGTGGAGAAATTTGGACTTGTCTAGGGAGGAGATTTCTTTTTTAGAAGATATCTGTCCGGATTTGAATTCAGAAGATGACCAACTTGTTTGGTTACCTAACAAGGATGGTTCTTTCTCGATTAAATCTGTTTGGACCAAGTTGGTTCCTCAAGCCCCTGTGCTGTCCCATTATCAAGCTTTGTGGTCTTTCAAAATCCCATTAAAAATTAAAATTTTCAATTGAAATTATTTAAAGATGTTGTGGCTGTGGATGCGAATATTATTAAGATGGGTATTCCTGTAGTGTCTGATTGCAGGTGTTGTTCTTCTAGACATATGGAAGGGGTGACTCATTTATTTTGCACTAGTGAGGTTGCTAGCTTGGTGTGGCATCATTTCAGGGCTTTGTTCAAAGTGGATTGCTTTCATCAATCGGCCTTAGTTCGTGCTAAGTACTGGTGGTCTTGTTTGCAAAGGAATTCGATTTTTAAAATTCTGGGTCGCATGGTCCCTCCTATTATTTTTTGGGAAATCTGGAAGAGCAGGAATGGGGCTGTTCATGAAGCTCGGGTGATGTCGAGCTCTCAGATTATTCACTGGGTGTTGCACTGGTTGAGGGATCTCGTGAAATTTATCAAGCCTCTCTCGATTGACTCTAGCATTGCCCTGAATTCTTTGCAGCTCATGGGCTGTTATGGTAGAGCGGTGTCTCATAGGATTCACATCGTTTGTAAGTGGTCTCCCCCTTAATTGGGTTGGTTCAAGCTTAATGTTGAGTTGTTGACGGAATGTTCAACATTCCATTGGCACCTCGGCTTGTGGAGGCATCATAAAAATCATCTAGGTAGTTTCTGCATGGCTTTTCATAAGGAATTAGTGCAGGTAATTCATAAGCAGTTTAGTGCAAGTAATTCATGGCTTGTGTCCTGATTGGACTTTGTGTAATTCTTGGCATAAGATTCAGTATTGGTTGAGTTCGTTTCAAATTGCTATCTCACACATTTATAGAGAAAGCAATTCGGTTGTTGATTTGTTGGCGAACATTAGTGATCATGGTTATATTGTTTTCTCTAGTGAGAATTCCCTTCCTCGTTCTGTGAAAATTTGTTTACGGGATGATAAGTCTGGGATTCCTCACATCAGGTTGTAATGTCTTTCTTATTTGAATAAAGGATTGTAATTTAATTAAAAATAAATAAAAAATTCAGGGTTATTAATTTTCAGCACTTACTTTTCCGTGTTACTGTTTATTAATTACAATACAATACACAATTTTCTTTTGAAACAAGCAAACAACTATTGAGGGATCATCCAAAATGTTGAATTTAGAATTGATAACCCCAATCCAAGAATTATGTCGACAAATATGATATATAGACCTTACATATGTGTTAGAAATAGGATAAAATTAAAACACTGAATGATTCAAATCCTGGTTTTACATTCTCCTATTCTTGTCCAATAACTCAACAATAATCAATTAAAAATGATTGAAACAAATAAATAAATACCCATTTCTTAAGCGAAGGAAAATCAATTAGAAAGCAGAAAATGTAGAACCTGAAGCAGAGGTAATGGAGGAATGGAGGAGAGAGACGCAAGTGTTGACAAAGAGCGGGTCACGAGATACCCAATTGCGGATGAACCAATTGGCCGATTGGAAGAAAACAAAACCGGAAAGAATCGATACGAGCTCAGTCCGCCTGTTGAATAGAATTTCGAAGAAAACTGAGATACCCCACATCACCAGAGTGGCCATGAAGAACATCCCTGCCCTGTTCTCGTGATCATGGCTGCCTCTCGCCATTTTTCCCCCTCTCCCTCTCTCTCTACATACTTAAATGTTTAGCATCTCCGGTTGCTTCCGCTAGGTTATTATCTCCACGGAGTGGGGTAAGGAGTTGGGGGGGGAGATCATCTTGACTCTTGCGAGGAGCGTGTGACTCCGCTTGTTTATGGGCCCTCCTTGACACGAGGCGGCAGAGCGAGAGCGATATTGCTTTTGATCTTGTTATTCTATTTTTCTTGTTCTGTATGTTTTGGATTTAACCTAACTTGGGCCTAACGCTTGCCAAGTTTTTTTATTGTGACGTTGAAATTACTGATGTCGGCAATGGCCATATGTCAAAAATGGACTTCTTTAGCTGTTTAATTCATTCGATCGGCGTACTTAAAAAAAAAAAAAAAAAAATTTGAATGTAATCTTAAATAATTAGACGAAAAAATACGTTCTTAAAATTGTCCGATAAAATAATTAGTCGAGATATGCGTAAAATAATTTAAACACATTTTATTATAAAAAAAAATAAAAAATATCAATTTTTAAGTTTATTATTTAAAATAAATATCTCCTTGACATGATGTGGTAGATCGAGAGCGATATTGCTTTTATGCTTGTCATTGTATTTTTTATCTTTTTTCTTTTTCATTATGATATTGAAATCACGGATGTCGACAATGTCCATATGTCAAAAATGGACTTCTTTACCGACATTTATAGGTAATATATATAAAAAAAAAAGAAAAAAAGGATGATGTGATTAATTGATGACATTTTTTTTTTAATTTTATTTCTAATTTTGCCTTCATCTCTATTTTTACATAGTTATGATAATTTTGTAGTTTTCTTTTTAATTTAGTCATTTTTATTTTTTAATCTTTATGTTTTTTTACTCAAAATTACAAAGACAAAGCATATTTATATTTTTGTGATTGACTTTTAATATTTGCATATTACTCTAAAATATATATTGTTTTTATCTTTTTAATATTTTCATATTAGTCCGAAACATATTATTTTTAGTCTAATTGATTGATGTTTTCGTATAATAGTCCCAATTTAACAAAATAATTACATTTTTTATTCTTGTAGTTTCATTAAATTTTATTTATTTTTACTAATTCTCTAAGAAACAGTTAAATTGTTTTTCCAATTAATCACCTTAATTTTCAAATTGAATAAATTATTGATTTTACTCTTCAAATTTGAGGGTAGTTGGCTTTTACTTGTTAATGTTTTAATATTCATATATTCGGGAAAGAGTAATTTTTCTCAATTTATGTGTTCAATTTTTAAATAAAATATTACATATTTTTACCTTTAAAAATTGATTGTAGTTACATTTATTTGTTTTTCATTACTCCATAGTATATAATAGAAACTGAAAACACAAAATAAAAAATAAAAATGAAAAAATAAATGAACAAAAATTGAAAATAAAGGACAAAAAAATTGAATAATGGAAAACAAACAAAAAAAATAATAAAATGGAAATAAAAACACAAAAGTAATAAATCAAATATCTAAATTAAAAAAAAAAAATAAGCAACTTCAAATTGAAAATAAAGAATGAAAATAAAACACAACCGAAAAATCGAAATATATAACATAAAAAATTAAAGAACGAAAGAGATGAACTATCTAAAGTGTGAGGGAAGAACTAAATATTGAATTTAAATTTCCTTTTGATCTATTCTTTTGGTTCCTCATGTTGTACTTTAAAAATGAAGTCGTATACCTTGAAATGTTGATGTCAATCAAAATTCGAAACACAATTAATATATAAAAATAAATAAAAATAAAGATGAAGTAAGCTTAAAAGTGTACAACCTATTAAGAGTGAATTGTGAGCTCTAAATATGTGTGTGTCTATATATGTGTGTGTGTGTATGTATGTACGTACGTGATAAAAAAAAAATCACATTAATGTAGAATTTTTAATAGGCATGTACCTTGCACGTGAGCACCCCTAGTATTATAAAAAAGGGTAAATTGTCTTTTTTTCTTTCTCTATTTTACTTAATTATCATTTTATCCTCTCCACTTAAAAAAACTGCACTTTACCTCTTTTTATTTTGAATAAAGTGAGAAACTAACTTTCATCCGTTTAAATTAACAGAATATATAATTAAAAGTGGATGGAATTATATGTTTTGTCCAAATTTTTTATGAAATAGACGAAATTATCCCTTATTTTAATTTTGATTTCAATTGTTTTCTCATAAATATATAAAAAAAAAAAAATCAAAATAAAATTAAAACAAATGGTCAATTTCGTCTATTTCATCCAAAAATTGGATGAAATTTTTAATTTCATCAATTTTTAAGCATATTTCGTTAATTTAAACAGAAAAAAAAATTATTTTATTTAAATAGAAGTAAAGTGATAATTAAACAAAATAAAAAGAGATAAAAGAAAATTTAGTAACATTTTCTCCACGGCAATTGCTTATTTTTATTCAATTTTGTCTTTTGGTAATTTTTATGTCTCCAAATGAATTGACACAAAATTATATAAATATAACCTTTTTAATTGAGTATTACGATAAATTATTTTTTTCTCT